>JALAZF010000693.1:0-2481949 GCA_022829125.1 Lathyrus tuberosus | reverse complement strand
AAGTCAAAAAAGAATGTGAGGTATTCGATGAAGGAGGAGTTGAAGAAACCTTGACCCAGATCATAAAAATTAATCAAATCAATCTCCAAAAAATTAACAGGCAGCAAAAAACCTTGCAAAGGGACATGAAGCATCCTTTGAGAAGTTAGTTATGCAACTTGGTATAGTATCTAGCCAATTAACATTAAAACTGAGCTCTAGTGGGGAGTTTGATGGGAAACATTTAGATGGTCCCCAAAGATAAGGAAATTGAAAGAGAGTTAAAACATGAATGTGAGGGTATTCGCTGAAGGCGGAATTGAAAAAGAGAAAGAAGAAGAAAAGTGCGCACCATCTAGTAAAGAAATAGAAGCAGGAATAGAAGAAGCGGATGTGAAAATTATATGTGGGAAAAGAACAAGAATGCGATATGAAGATTATATAGTTTTGAAGCCCCAATTTCAATAATTCGTTTTAGACATAGATGTCCAACTACAAGATCTTCAACGAAAGGATAGTCCCACACCTAGCAATAAGGCTGGAAAAAGAGGAGAAATAGATGAAGTATTGGATGATATTTATGCCTTGTTCGATACTATCAAACTATAGAAAATATGGAAGAAAAACTTTCAATTCCTGAAAGTGATGGGATTCCTACCAAACAAAATTAAGAAGAAGGATGATGTTGTTTTTCGTGTCATATATGTCGCCCTAACACAAAAATAGAAAGGTCAAGCTTAGGACCTTAAAGAAGCGTTGGATGGGAGGCAACCCATCAATTTTTAATTAGTTTTTTTTTTGTTTTGCAGAATTTTACTTTCTTTATTTCAAAACCAACTATAAGAAGAATTAGCTACAAAAGAAGAACCTGGTGACGAAAATCCTATGTTCTCAATAAACTTATTTGCAGCTATTTTTTCCCTAGATTTACAAGTTTAGCTTTAGCATTAAACAAATGATCCAAGAAAAGAACAAAAAAAAAAGTGACTTGATCATAAGGAAAGCAACCGAGGACTTGAAGGTAATGGAAGGGAAAAGAATCGACCAACTTGTACTCAACCTGCAGATACCTCATCTAGTAAGGTTTGAGCCTAAATACTTCCATTATTCACTTATTTCCGATTAAGTTATCAACATTGATCAATACACACTAAGGTAATTTTTTTCTTTATATCTCTGAGCCTTTGTAAACCATCCTTTAGTATTAGGATTATCCTTTGCTAAACACTTTAAGCCTAAGTCTTTATTTAGGTGACATAGCCTTAAATTATTAGACACATTACTTGAAATATCCTTTTGATTCAAACCTATCTTTGGAGTTAGGTAGAAGTTTTGTTCTTCAAGTGTACGAAAAAGTTTAAGTTTGGGGTTGCTCTGGGAAATGAGCAACACTTTAAGTTTGGGGGGTGGGGTTACTATAGAATTTGATCCATAATTTAAAAATTTGTCGAGAAAAAGAAGTGAAAAAGGCACTTCTTAAAAAAAATATGAAAAAATGACAAAAAGAAAAAAAATGATATTGTAAGAAGGGATCACAAGTCTCTAGTATCAACAACAAGGTATGATGAATAAGGGAGAACTAGGAACCTAACTCCAAAGATTTAACCCTACTTTCCTAAGTATATCCTACCCTAACGTAAGCCAAGTTACAACGAAAAAGATCTCTAAACGTGTGTGTTGAGATTTCTATGATTTACTCTATTAGAATGTAATCAAACTAAGTTTAATTGATTTAGCATGTTGATTGAGTGTTGACTCTATTAATTGAGTGAGTTAAGTGAGCCAAGAGATTGGTTGAGTACTAGTCATAGTTGAAGGACATGTTCCAAAATTTCCGAATGGAAATTGGAAGCCAAAATATTGATCAGGTAACTTTAAAATTATGGTGATGTTCAATTGTTATTGTGCGACTTGTTGTCTGTTGAAATGTGCAGGTGAGTTGCTTGAGGACAAGCAACGATTCAAGTTTGGAGTTGTGATGAAAGTCCGTCATTACATAAAACCAGTCAAAGAATCGAGGAAAAGCGAGTAAAAGAGGAGCTAAAATGATGAAGAATGCCCCCAAGAATGGGTTGTAAAAGAGCCAAGTATGAAAGAATGGGACTTAGTGGAAATTTTGGTGAAAAATGTGAAAAAAAATAAGCTGCTACTGGAATAATAGCGCGCTACATCATGCCCCATCGGACACACGATAAAACTGCAAATGGACCATCGCGTGCGTGATGTTTCTGTACCTGTGCGCGATGACAACTTTTTCAGTACTTTTTCTGACGTGTTCTGACCTGTTTTGACAACTTTAAAAGGGGATTTTTTGCACTTTTGCATGGGTTACGAAATTTTGCACTGGGAGCATGATTTTACAGCATTAGAGGGTGATTTTGAGAGCATTGGAAGCCATTGGAGGCCAATCCCTTCAAGGGGAATCACATGATATTCATCTTTTATCAACCAGTATTGTAATTTTATCATGAGTAGCTAAATTCTCTAGGTTAGGTTGTGTGTGATGAACTTTATTCAACCTTGTTGGCATTATATGGCCCATTTGACTTTGTATGAACCTTATTACTTATAATTTTATTCAGTTGTTTCTTTTTCCTTAATGTGTATTATTTGAGATACTCTATTAATATGTTGTTAGATGCTTAGGGATTCCTGGCCCATAGCATATGTATTGGACCTAGGGTAATTGTTCTACTTAAGACAATTAAATAGGGATAGGATACCTCTAGTAGTGGCACAGAGAACTAATGGTCCTATTCATCGCCTAACACTATTTACGCTGGAGGAATAGGGATAGAAAGCTTCTAGTAGTTGTTAGTGAGTTATTTCGTGGGGGACTGACTATAACAGTTTTGCTAGTTCACCGTAAAATTATAAGTATAAGACAATTCATACAAGGCATCATACATCAACAATAGGGGATAAAGGGATTCTAAAACACAACCTAACTGCCATCGTGACCTTATTTTCTCTTAAATTTACCTTTTTGCACTTAAAACTTGCAAATCCCCTCTTTACTTCTTTTAGCTAATATTGGAAAAATTATTGTTCTGTCCGAACACAGTCCCTTGTGGGTTTAATCTTTTTATTACTGTGACATTATTTGTACACTTATCGAGAAGTCATCAGTGGGGGTGATTAATACCGTGCACAAACACTTTGCAATATTTTGTTGTAGTGTATATATTAATTGATTAATTAGATCGATTAATTTTATTCGTTAGTTTCATACATAGAAACTTAAAAGAATATTTTTTAAAATAATTAGAGATATTAATAGATATATTATATTGATTTTGTTTTAGATCTAGTGGATTGTGTCGTTTCACACATTATTAAGATACCACTTATTTTATGTATAACACTTATGAATATGATATAATTAAACTCTTTATAGTGAAGTTACATAGAGAAATGTTAGAGAGAGAGAGTCCAACCTCTCTCTAACTTTTTTTTAACTTTTTTAGTTTTTTTTCTGTTATGGCCCATGTAGTGGAAGAAAGTTTCTAGGAAAGGGTTTAGAAAACCACCGGTGCGAAGATGGGATGCTTATTCCAAAGGAGGTAGACAAGATATTTCTACAGGGGAAGGAATGTGTTCTATATACTTTTTGGAGATTCCAGATAGAGTTAAAGTAGAAGATATTTTTAACCTCTTTGGGACTTATGGTAAGGTGAAGGAAGTGGTAATCCCACCGAAGAGAAATAAATTTGGTAAAAGGTTTGGCTTTGCTAGGTTTGTCAAGGTGGAGGACGCCAGATTATTAGCAGTCAAGTTGGATAACATTCTTATTGATAATGTTAAGATCCATGCGAATATCCCAAGGTTTGATAGATCAGATAAATTGTCTAAGGAAAGAGTTGGGGGAGGGAAGAAAGAATGTGTGTATTCAGGAGGAGGTTGGTACTAAGATTAGAAGAAATGGAACTATTGAGGCCCAGTTTCGAGGGTAGATCATTTCCAGAGGTTATGTTCAATCAACATTCGGTTCTTCGATTCAGAAAGGTATTAACTTATCTGAAGTATCAGTTTGTGGATTCTGACCTGAAGAGATTCAGTAAAGTTTTTGTGGGTGTTGTGCTCAATACTGGAATGGCGTACAACATTAAAAATAGCTTTGAGATTGAGGGTTATTTTTCAATCAAGGTCACACCCCTCGGTGATAATCTATGGTTTGTTGGAGGAAAGTGAAAAAAGGTAAATTAGAGACCTTATAAGGGAAGATGAATCTTGGTGGAGGCAGTAGTTCTCATAGATTAGAGAATGGAGGGAGCAAGATGTGGATAAAGAAAGAGTTATATGGCTTAGATGTTATGGTATTCCTTGTCACACGTGGAATTTTTCTTTCTTTTGTGCTATTGGCAAAAACGGTAGGGAGTTATGTCTATATTGATGAAAGAATATTGAAAGGGGATTGTATGGACGTAGCTAGAATCATGGTCAAAAATCATTATGCATTAGTGTTTAACGAGAAATTTAATGTTCAGATTAATGGTGTTACATTTAGTATTAGGATGATTGAAGAATCTCATGGTCTGTTATGTATTATAGCTCATAATTCTGATACGAAGAAGGTAGTTTTGCCTACATCTTCAGAGTCGGAAAGTATCAGGAGTAGGTACAACGGAGAGGAGGATGAAGACGATTGGAACTTGGATCCAATCTTGGAGACTAGTGAGAATAGGGGAGTTAATAGTTCTTTTCAACCCTGGAACCCGATGAAGATAGGGGTAGCGTTGGCAACTGATGTTTTGGAAAACTCGAGGTAGTTGGACAATCTGGATTTGAGGGGCAACACTGACTCTATCTCTAGGAATTCTGATTTTGATGTGGTTATTATGGCGAATAAGGCTGTGTTAGTAGGTAATAAAGTGGTTATTGCAGGTATCGAAGAGGATGTGTTATGTTCTTTGCGTGTGGAGAAGGAGTCTAGTTCAACTTCTATTATTAAGCTTGATAAGGTAGGACCAAGTAAGGGAGGGAATTTAATTGAGAAGTTTGAAAGATATTAGTGGGCCCAAGGGTAAAAGAATGGCTAAGCCCAAGAAAAAAGTTATTGGGTCGAATTTCAGATCTAGGCTCAGTTTCTTCGGAGGATCCTATTGAACAATTCTCTCAACCATCTTTTTTTTATGTTATGAAAATTCGAAACCCTATTAATTCATCTTCTTCTATTCTTAAATCTACTTCAGAGGCTTCTGATAATTTCTCAGCTGGAGCGATTTTATGTTGCAATCCTACATCGGATTCTGATGTTCGTAGGTGTAATTTTAAATTCTGGGAAAACTATGAATCTAATGTCGGGGATAAAGGTGTGGAAAACTGTATCAAAACATTGAGTTGTGGCGAAGGATAACTTTAAGGATTATTCAAAGAAGATTACAGTGATGGAGGAAAAAGACAAGGCTTTATTCAACAGAAAGAAGGCGAACAACAAAGGTGATCCATGATAGTTAGTTCTTTGAATATTAGAAAATGAGGCAATTACTCCAAGAGAAAGAGATTAAACAACATTATCAACTCAAGTAAAGCAGACATTTTCTTCATTCAAGAATCTAAATTGAAGGTGGTTAATTCCAACATTATAGGTAGTTTGTGGAGAAATCAGAAGGTGGGATGGTCGCTTAGTAAGTTTATAGGTCAATTCGGAGGAATTATAACACTGTGGAATGAGGGTACGATCCAACGTATATTCTTATTCATAGGGGGAAGGGTATCTGGGGGTCATATTGGTCTGGAAGAAGGAAGTTTTTCATGTGATAAACGTTTACTCAACTTGTGGCATAAGTTCGAAGAGGAGATTATGGAGTGAAATTATTAGGCTTAAAAGGAAGATGGTGATGGCCATTGGATTATGGAGGATATTTTAATGCAGTTGTAGAATCCTCTGAAAGAAAGGGCCATTCTTATCCCACCAGGAATTCGGAGAAGAGGGAATTTAAAGTCTTTAATAGCAAGTTGAATTTGGTGGATCTGCCTGTTTCTGGTAATCGTTTCACTTGGTTCAATCTTTGATGATTAAGATGGGGTTTGGGAAAGCTTGGATGAAGTGGATGGAGGCGTGCATTTTCAAGTGTCATTTATCCATTTTAGTTAACGGGAGTCCGGCGGAAGAATTTGCAGTTGAAAGAGGTTTGAGACGGGGATATCCGCTTTCTCCATTCTTATTTGTGTTACTGACTGAAGGTTTGACTAGTATGATTAGAAAGGCATCAAATTGGGTGACTTTGAAGGGTTTCATTTTGACGAAGAAACATCGGTGGAGCTTATTAAATTCGCAGACGACACATTGATAGTAGTAGGAGGTGGTTGGAAGAATCTATGGAGTATTAAAGCAATTCTTAGGGGTTTCAAGCTTGTTTCTGGTTTGGGTGTGAACTTTCATAAAAGTAGGATTATTGGGATACACGTGTGTAAACATTTTCTTTTGGCGGCGTCCAATTTTCTTTCTTACAAGACTAAAGATGTAACATTTAGCTTTTTGGGCATTCCTATTGGGAGAAACCCTAGAGGAATATTATCTTGGAGACCATTTTTGGAGAAATTCAAATCTCGTTTGGCTATGTGGAGATGAAAGATTCTTTCAAGGGCGGGTAGAATAACGTTAATGAATTCAGTTTATCAAGTCTTCTGATTTTCTTATTTTCGTTTTATAAAGGACTAGTGGCGGTTTGGAAGGAGATTGACAAAGTTAGACAAAGGTTTTTATGGGGTGGTTCTGAAATGAAATCAAAGATTCATTGGATTAAGTGGGAGGGTGGTGTGTAGGTCCAAAGGACATGGGAGGGGCTTGGTGTGAAAAGTATTGAACAATTTAATTTGGGTACTTTTGTCTAAGGGGAAATGAAGGATTTTGCATGATTCTATTTCTTTATGGAAGTCGGTTCTTAAGGCGAGATACTAATGAATCTTCTAATCTGCCATTGCTGTCTAATCTGGCACTATTGTAGTGATCATATAGTTCTTATGGACAAGTAGTGTTCAAGAAAATCTTCTTCTTCTTATTGGAAAGACTCGATCAAATGCGGATCATTGTCATACCTAAATTTTGACCACAAGATTTCCCATCATTTTGAAAATCATCACCACAATATGGATGTACCTTCATACCTCATCAATCCTCTCAAAAGATTGTTGAGCATTCACTACAATCAAGAATTAGGGTTTTTAGCCCTCTCAGCGTACTCAGACAAATGATCAATCAAGAATAGGCATGATCCTAAACTTGTCAAGCCTCTCAAACATCCATGAATGGTCAAGAGGTCTCCCACATCAAGAATCAAGCATGAAAATGCAACATCTCAAGTTTGATCAAGCCTCGAGATCATCAGTCCTCACCAAATTAGGGTTTTGCTCGACCATTTCCTCCAGAGAGAAATTTTCATCTAGACATAGGCTAATACTTCAAAACATGATTCAAGAAGCTCAAAGGGGACCTCATGGATCCAATCAAAAGTCCAGAATAACCTCACGGGATGCATTCATAAAAAATCAGGAATTAGGTTTCTTGACCTAATTCACTTGACTTTTGGAGCAAGGCATGGGCCAAAACCTCAAGGAATGTTTTGAAGACCTCAAATACCTTATATTGATCCTCTTACAAGTTCAAATGAAAACAAATAACTTGGTTCATGAGCAATATGAAGATTCAAATTCATCTGGACCACAAACTAGGGTTTCTGAGAAAAAGTCAACCCTATCTTTGACTTTTGACCAAGACATGATCTCAAACCTTGGGAAGTGATTTAAGACACTCTAAAACACCTATGGAATCCATCCATTAGGTTTGAATTAGGTCAAGGACTTGATTTCAAAGAGAATCACAAAGTTTGAAATTCATCTGACAAAAAGTCAACTGTGCCAAAAACCAAGTTTGACTTTTGAGATTTCTTGACAAACATGGCTTCTCTAAGTCAAAAACCATGTTAACTTATGGTTTGGATCATCATCCATCAAGAAAAATCAAGAAAAGTGGGGTTACTTGCAAAAGGGACAACCTTAAGAAACTTGAATTTTCACTAAGTCATGAAAAAAAAGTGATTTCTACCCAACTTTGCAAGACCATAACTTGTGATCCAAGTAACCTTTTTCTTTCATCCAAAGCTCAAATGAAAGCTATCATTACATACTTCAAGATTGTCAACTACAACATATTCCAAATCCTCATGTATTTGAGTTATGGATTGATCAAAATCACAAAAAATGGAAAATGAACACTTTTTCAACACTTAGTGAAATTTTGGACAGAATCTGTTGTGTTTACACCAACTTTGAGGCCATTTTTCATTATGATCCAAGATGAATCAAGACCAAAGTTAAACATCAAAGTTGAAGTATGTTATAGGGGCTTTCCAAAAAGTACAAGAGCCTCCCATGATTCAACTTGAGCAAGTAGTTATAAGCCTCCAAAAATGACATTTTTCACCCTGCCTACACAAAGGCATGAAAGCATAACTTGCATTCCACGATATCTTGGGCTAATTTTGGACACTTTCATCATTTCATTTTTGTCCAAATTCAACATGAATGATGAAGAGCCTGGTCACAAAGCCTCACAAGTCAAGAAGCCTATCACTTAGGCATTTGACCTTTAAAGGTGGCATTTCCAAAACTTCAATTTTGTTTCAAAGCATTCAAGTGATACATTGAGGGTGGCATGGACTGAGTCATCGATCACTAAAGGAGTCAAACCTTATCCTTGCAACAGAAGACTCATAGCCTGCAAGATTGACTCAAGTCAATGGCTAGAGGAGACTTTGGGTACATGACAAATTCCAATGGATAATGGAGGTGATCCAGCCCCATATCACTATTGCTCCCAAAACAAACTTTACTATACTATAAATAGAGGTTATTTCTTATCAGTTTGAGCACACCAAAGCATAACAACACATGTTTTCCTCCAAATCACTCTCAAAAACCCAGAATTTGCTTCTCTTTCAAGTAACATTCTAATTTTCAAATAGTGAGCAATTCCATCAAAACCGACCATTCCCTAACACCTCACATATATCATATATAAGTGATCCATAACCTCAAAACATATCTGGAACACCAGAATCATTAATTCACTATCCATTTGCTCAAGCTTTTTTGTCAAAGTTGCAGTTGAGGTACCACAACAAGATCCAGGTGCTTTCAATCCATTCCTAGCTTCCAAACACCTTTAAATAAGGACCATTGAAACTGTCCAAGTCATCAAACAACATTTGTAACACCTCCAAAAACACAATTCGATTTCTTCTTGCAAGAAGTAAGCCTGAACTCTCAAACTCTATGATCCATGCATCATAAATGTGTTTTCAAGTTACAAAACATGTTTCTGCACTTATGTAGAGTGTTTCCCCTCAATCATTTGCTTTGTAGCTATCGTGTATAGGATTTCATAGTGTTCTTGCAGAAATTAGGGTTCATGTGTTCATCATTTTGATTTCTCACTCCACACTTAATATAAATGCAATTAATTGGTACCATTGAAATCCTTGTTCAAAAACGAGTGAGATTGATGTTTACAAAAGTAAAAACATTGAGTAATCAGAGAGAAAAGTGAGGTTTTGCAAATTGTCCCATGGCGCGGTCACGAGGAAGAAGAAGGTGACCGTTGGCGCCATAATTCAAATTATTTGAATTTTTGAATTTTTGTTTATTCTTCTTAATTGATTTCAAAAATTAATTTCTCTCTATTTTTAATCATTTTTTTATTGGTTATTTTTTTTTAAAATTCACAAAAATGTTAAAATATTTTTATTCTACAAAAAATCAAATTTATATTATTTATTTAATATAGTTTGAATTTTTTTAAAAGAATTTCATTTTAATTGTTTTTTTTTTACATTTAATGAAATTTTCATCTTGATTTTTCAAATTCAAATGATTTTCACACTTTCATATAACCATAACATGATTTTTTCAAACCTCACAACATGTTTTTAAATATATTTGATATTTTCTATCATTTTTCTATTTAATTTTCTTTGAAAAATAGTTTTTTTTTAATTAAAATTAGGGTTTTCCTTAATTTTAATTTTTCAAACTTCATTTGAAACACTTTTGGGCCTCTAATAGAGTGTAAGACCCATCCCCTTTGTAAATACACCATTTTGGGCATTAGTCATTGGATAAGTCCCGATACAATTTTCAAAATAAACGGTGTAATCGCTGTTTTTTCATCTGGGCATCTCCTTGAGCTATAAGCCCCACCTCTTGTGTAAAAATAACCTATTGGACCTCTTTGTAGAGTGTAAGACCCATCCCTTTGTGTAAATAATTTTTTGGGGCCTCAGTCATTGTATAAGTCCCTCTGTGGTTTTCAAAACCGCGACGCGATCGTCGCCTTTTAAAATAAATCATCCGGGGTTCTCCTTGGGTATAAGCCCCATTATTCTTTCTTCACAAACACTTTTGGGCCTCTATTAGAGTGTAAGACCCAAACCTCTTTGTACAAAAACAATTTTTGGTCTCTACTGTAGTATAAGTCCCACAGCGTCTTTCGGTATCGCAGTGCGATCACTATTTTCAAAACAATTCTGGGCCTCTCCTTGAGTATACGACCCAATCTTTTGTACATAAACTTCATGGGCCTCTCCTTGAGTTGTAAGCCTCATACCTCTGTTTTCAAAATCATCTGTCTGTTTTAAATTGATACTAAGAGGAGATTTATTCCCGGTGAAATTGCTCTCAGACCACTTGGGCCTCTCTTTGAGTTATAAGCCACAAACATTCTTTTCTTTTCAAACAAATTTCTTCAAATTCAAACTCAAAGTTTTCTCAAAACTTTCTTCAATTTCTTGAAACCCTAATCATACAGTTAAAATCATACAATCAATCACCAGACACTTGGGCCTCCTCTCATTGTATAAGCCCTAATATCTTTTATCTTTAATGCATACTTGTTTATATACCTATTGTCATACCCCAATTTTGTCCAGACATTTTAAATTTTTCAATTAATTGACTTTATTTTAATTTTGCATCATCAATACAGCATATCATGCATTTTATCTCGCATATTGCCTAAAATATCAGTCAGAATAATTTCTCGGATTTACAGACAGACTGATCAAAATGAATTTCAGCGGTGCATAAAAACAGTGAACTAAAAATTCAAAATCGAGCTCGCTGACCTCAATTATATTATTCTACGGTTCATATAGTTTAACCCGACATGTTCGTTTTAATTTTTCGGTCATTTTTCGTCGCATTTTGATCAGTTTGAGCTTTTTAACGGGTCAAAGTTTATTTTAAAATCTGACCAAATGCTATATTTTTCGGAGTCGTATATTTCGTTCTGATTATTTTAGTGTACTCAGTTTACTTTTCGAGCATTTGGGCATCCGGCTATTATTTTTTTTGGGGTCCGTTTATTTATTTATTTTTGTCTAAATATTTACAGTAAATAAATAGGATAATTAATATTTTAATTTTAATTTTATTTTAAATTTTTATTTTATTTCAGATTTAACTAATTATTTCGGATTTAAAATAGATATTAAGAACATTATTGACAATTAAAAGTTAACCCTACTTTGGTCCCTATATATACACATAGCATTGCTGAAAAATGAGATGGCTACGTGCGACTGTTAAAAAAAAGGTGAGGATTCAGTAACGTTCCATTTTCCAGAATCTGTACACTCTGTTTATTTTCTACCCATACTAGATCAAATGCATACACTGTTTCCAACTTTTCATAGTATATATATATATATATATATAGTGTGGGTGTTAATATAAATTTTATTTTTGGTATTTGGATCGAATCACGTTAATAAGTTGTTTGTATATATGTGCATGATGCGTGACATTTGTTTTAGTTCGATCCGATTGCGATGATCGCATTATTTGCGTTAGCAACATTATTGTTTTAAAATGTTCTGAAAAAACAAATTTTGCGTTTCTTTTTATTATATTTAGATCCGCATGATTTGGATCCAGATTGCGATGATCACGTTAAGTGTAACAAGCTATTGAGTAATTTCATCGGTTTATGTACGGTTTTTTTATTTTAAGCTTTTTAATTAATTATCATTGTATTTCGATTTTACAAGTGTCCGACGGTTTAGCGTATTGACTATCCACTTTTTGCGCTAACCGATTTGCATCCCGACTTGTAATTGGTGATTTTTTTATTACCGTGTTATTTATTGATCCGATTTGCGATGACCGTTCACGCGGGTAGCAATTTGCCTTTTTCAATCTGTGCTAATTTTTTATCCAACATTGGTATTTTTAAGATCTGATTAAATTTCTTTTGGTAGCTTCGCATCCTTCGCGTCACTATTCGTATTCACCATATTAAACCCTTTTCAAAAATATCAAACAATTCTCGATTCAATAATCGAGCCCCTTTTTAAACCCTGTAAGTCGATTGTTTTTACGATCGCCATCAACCAAACCCAAGACATTCTTGATTCACATATCAAGTCATACCCCAACTTGTAAGTCGACTGCTTTTTAGCATCGCCATCAACCTCATGCTAATACTTTCTCTCTTACTTTAATTACGGTTTCGTTTACTATGAGCACCCTTAAGGACTAGGATTCGACCCAACGTCAAGTGGCTACTTCTCTCGTAAGTCGGTTGCCTTTTGCAATCGCCATCATGCAGTTTTCAAACCTCTCTTTTATCGAGTATTTTTCTCTTAAAACTAAAATCCTTTTTCTCAAAAAAAATTAAAAAATACTTTAATCACATCTAACCTCTTTTCAAACTCTAAAAAACATTCAACAAATCTCAAATCATTTTGCCACTTGGCTTTTCTATTTAAAACTTTTCGAAAAGGACACGCTCCATAGCATCGTCCATAAAAAATACACAACTAACTCCCTTATCTCACGCCGACCCGCGATCGAGACCAACTTACCTTTCCCTTTATCCTAGCCTTAGGATTAGAGTCGCCGCACTCCATGTAAGTGTTCTGCCATGAATACTTACCTCCCTTTTAACTTAACCTTAATTTTGGAGTCACCGCACTCCATGTAAGCGTCTTGCCATGAATGCTTACTCCCCCTTGGAACCTTGATCGTCAAGAGTTCCTCACCCTCTTTGAGGGGAACTACAAATGTTCTGATTCTTTTAGTCAAGATACGTAGGCATGAGATGCGATGTCTTAGCGAACATACTTAGTAAACTAACCCCTAGGTCTTTCCCTTAGCATAATTCCCATAGCAAGCAAATAATAAATAACACAAATAGAAACAAGAGGTTCCTATAGAGTAATATAGATACTTAGGATGCTATCACCTTCCCTAGGTATAACCAACCCCCGAAGCTTAGATCTCTAGCTTTTTTCTTACATAGCGCAATTAGGGTTTTCGACCTTCACCCTTTCCCTTTGGATAAATCAAAGTTCGGTGGTGAATTTCAAAGAGTTGTGATTCAAGTTAATCCAATAGCTTGATATCTGATTCTCACCGCGACAGAAATGGCGACTTCACTGGGGAATTCATGACTAAGAGGGTTAAGCCCACCTTGTTTATATTTTTTATTTATATGCTTGCTTACTTGTATATATGTACATATTTATATCTGTATATATACCTGTTGTGCTTGGATTTCTCTGTGAGCAGGGTGGTTACTTTGAGTGGTGAGGATATGTCCTATACCCGGACTTGAGTGCACCTATGATAGGAAGGTAGTATATTCAAGGAGACTTTGAGGGAGTCGATTCCCAAAAAAGTTGACTTGAGAAACCACCCCTCAGTTGAGGCCCTCTTGAGAGTTAGTCATGTTGAACGAGTCTATTCGTGAAAACGTTACTACTCTTGACCTAGGAGCCCATGACATTGAGGACCTTTAGTTACCTATTACGCCCACTTGGCCTCTTAGGACGTAGTGCGGTGGCTATGAGGGAGTAGCCCCAAAATACTTGATACGCGATACTACACTCGGACGAGGCTCTCTTGAGAATATTATTGACTACCGAGTTATTTGGGAAATTGATAATATCCGAAAGATGGGTTGTTGACTCTGGGAACTTTTTAGAACCCTGTTCTATGGATACAAGAACCCTAGTACATACCTTGTGGTTGGTTCGTTACCCAGACTCCATGTTGTGATCTCGAACCTTTGATCCTGACATCTATGTTTCGCATCCTGTTTGTATTGCATTGCATATCATTTGTATCTTTGCATGATTCATTGCATACATTCGTTTGTCAAGCAACTCATTTCCAACCGTCTCTATCTTCCAGGGTCACCTGTGAGTCGTAAAACTGATTCCTCGACACCGATACTAGACTAGAGCTAACTACAGACGCAGAATGTCAGAGCAAGAAGCACACAATGCAGAGATCCGAATGGAGATCGATGATCTTAAGTTAAGCATGACAAAACTCACTGAGATGCTTCAAGTTTTGATTGCTAGAGGAGAACAACCCCAAATGATTGTTATCTAGGAGGATTTAAATGCTGATCCTCAGTCTGTTCAGGTGCCACCTTCCACTTGGCCAGAGTTTGGTTTACCCCATAACTATTCTCCACCTCTTGCATCTACTGTTATGATTGGTCAAACTGTCAGACTAGTGTTTCAACCTCCTATTTGTGTCGAGCCTCAACCTATAGTTCAGACTACTCAAGCTCCTTTTGAGAACCCTCTCTATGAGTACAATGCTGCCAGTGCTCAAGGTGAAGACCGTGATGACTTTGTTGAACCTGAAGTTATCCGAGAACAATTTCGGACTATAGACAAGAGACTTAAAGCTGTGGAAGGCAATGACTTCTTTAGTGTGGACGCAGACAACATGTGCCTGGTTTCTAACCTCGTTATGCCTGCCAAATTCAAAACTCCCGAGTTTGTGAAATATAAGGGTCACTCTTGCCCAAGACCTCATTTGGTCATGTACTTTCGCAAGATGGCTGCTTATACCAACAATCGGAAACTGCTTATCCATTGTTTTCAAGACAGCTTGAGTGGAGCTTCTTTAAAATGGTATATGAATCTTGAACAGAATACTATCAACTGCTTCCAGGATCTTTCTAATGCTTTTATGAAGCAATATAAGTACAACCTCGACATAGTGGACCATTGATATATATAGTGGATCGAGAATTTATGTTTTAAATTGATATAAAATAAAGGCTTAAATAGTGTTTTGGTCCCTGTAAGTTAGCGAGTTTTTGCGTTTAGTCCCTAAATCTTTTTTTTCCCGATCCGAGTCCTTATATCTCATGTTTGTGTTGATTTTCGTCCCTGGCGTCAAATGACATTTTATTTTTCTTTTCTTTAATATTTTGCAGACGTGGCCAATGACTTATGTTAACACCAAAATCAACAAAATATTCAGAAAATGATTTTTGGCATCAGTCCCTATAAATTAGGGTTTTTCATATTTGGAAGGAGAAGTGTGGTGACAATTGGAGAACGGAGGAGTCGAATGTTAGACGACAACCATGATACGAAGATGGCATCGTTCTGGCTGACAATCTCATATGTGGTATTTAGCATTTATCTTTCAGTCTAATTTGTTCTTACTCTGTTCGTTGCATTTATCTCTGTTCTTTGTTTTGTTCGTTGAAAGTGATGAGTTTCAATTTGACATTCCATTATGAAGGTGAGGAAAAGTACACAAGAAGGGGGGTTGAATTGTATTTTCTGTTTTCTTAATTTGCGTCTGATCAGAGTTCATAATCTAAACTGGTGTTCAGATTTTGATTATACTTAGTAGCGGAATGTTAACAGAAGCCAAAAAATAATAGCAAAAGACACAAAGATTAATATTGGTTCCTCCCATCTGAGAGTAGTTCAGTCCCATTGCTTCACAAGAGATTTTCACTATAACAAAATCATGATTACAATCGCTTATGCATTTTGCATAAGACTTATACAATGCTCAGACCCTAATTCCGAGACTTCTTGCTTAAACCCCTATGGTTCCAGACTTCCTTGCTTAAGTCCTACAGACTCAAGACTTCCTTGCTGAGACTCCCAGCTTAAGACTTTCCTGCTCAGGTCCCTCATACTTGAGACTTCCTGCTCAAGCCACTCTGGCCCAAGACTTCTGATTAAACCCCTCAGGTTCAAGACTTCTTGCTTAATCCCCTCAGGCTCAAGACTTCTGCTCAAGCCCTCGATCCGAGACTTCCTTGCTCAAGTTCCACGAACCCAAGACTTATGCTCAATCAATCCACTTGATTAAGACTTTCAATGCTATAGCACATAGCAGGAGACATACATGGCTCAAGCATCTTGGAGAGAGACGTGGATTTGCTCAATCAATCCACTTGATTAAGACTTTCAATGCTCAAGCACATAGCAGGAGACTTACATGGCTCAAGCATCTTGGCGAGAGACTTTGATCTAAATTGCTAAACAACATTTTCAGCAGAACAGAGAACAAGTTGTACTTGATACAAATATCAGAGGTACAGGGAAATCACCATAAAAAATACCTAAAGCTCTTAATATCTATAAGATATTCAACGTGTAAGAAATCTTAAGGCTTTTACAATTACAACCTACAACAGAAATTCGGCATAACCATTTGTGTTGATAATTGATGATCTTGTTACTTCTCCATTAGTTTGATCCTTGTTGAAGATTAAGTTTGAACCTTCAGCAACTTATATAGCATTTGCAGAAGACTAGACGTTGGAGAGATAACTTGAACAAGTGTCTTTGCTTTCTCCATAGTATAAGAGACGTTGAAGATAGATACACCAAAAGATCTTGATCCATTATGTATCGAGTTTAACCATTGAGTTTTCAAAGAGATTCTGTACTATAGAGCCATTGAGAGTAGATATCTGTAAAGCATGCCAACTTTTCTTGAGCCTTGTGAACTAAGACTCTAGCTGACAAACTGATTTAACAATGCAACTTGCTTTCTGTAGTATGGATAGCTCTAGCTTTATTACTAACTCTGAATGATCATAAGAAGCCAATTTACATTCACCAAGTGTAGAGACAATAATGTTGCTTCTTCTGATGTTGAGACTTTCAGCTTCAGAGTCTACACCATACATCACTTATAGAGTGTTCTTCAGATTTTGCACCACCAGAAGCTAGCAATTCAGCCTCTCTCAAGTGTGCCTTTGTATATCAGATTCTGAATATATATTTAAAAATATTAGAACCTACATACAAGAAACACACATCAAATATAAACATTGTTCTTTTAATACTTTGTTATCATCAAAACCCATGAAATATATGTCATGAACAAATCTTGTTCTAACAATCTCCCCTTTTTTGATGATGACAAACATAAGTATTTAAGGACAATGTTGGGAAGTTATAATTTTCTTTGCAACATCAGAGTATGAGGTTTATAAGCTCCCTCTAGGTCTAATAGTCCAAAGTTGTGTTTTGTAAACCCACCCTAAGTACTACTTTTAAGAAAAAAATATTTAGTTTTCTTAGTAACATCAGAGTCTGAGGTTTGTAAGCTCCTCTTGAGTCAAATAGTCCATAGTTGAAGTTTGTAAGCTCCCCCTTAGATCTATATTTAAGAAAACTAAACATAATATTATAAATTCCTTTGGCAACACCAGAATACGAGGTTTGTAAGCTCCTTCTAAGTCTGATAGTCTAAGGTTGAGGTTTGTAAGTTCATCCTTAGTTCTATGTGACGTACCCTAAAATTCGACCTCCCATGTCTAACATTTTTCTCTTTTGCATAAGCATGTGCACTTACATTCGCAGCATACACATGGCATTTTTTATCTGTGGATTTATTGCAGGTATATCCAAATCCCCAGAGAGTCTTGAGGCTATGGTCGATTGTATCCCAAAAAAGTCATCAAAGCATCAATACAGGCAAAACAGAAGGATTTCTATGTCTATTTATCCAAGCACAGGGTCGAAGCACTGAGCCATGGCCAAAACACCTCATTTCAAGCCAACAAAAGAGGATTTTTTACTGTGGTAACCGGTTACCTAAATCTGTGTAACCGGTTACACCCTCATTGCCCAGCCCAGGATGACATTTTTGCCTGCTGTAACCGGTTACCAGGATCAGGGTAACCAGTTACATCTGGTGAATTTTGCCTATGACAGTAGCTTCTCCATACTGCAACAACTTCTATCTCATTCCTTTGGCATACTTCATTTTAGCATCTTGTAGAAGGTTCTATACATGTGATTACACAAAAAATATTAGCTACATTTGTTCCACTACCTCATTATCAATAAGGTTCATCATGCACCCTCATTTTCACTCATTTTGGACCAATTGATCTTTGAAGTTGCATTGGGATTCCCCAACCGAGTCAACTAATAACTAACTGAGTTGGATCTAACTAACTCCAAACCAAGTACCAAACCTCACTTAACTACCTCCATACCAAATTCTAAGACTCCAAAACTCCAAACCTATGGTCTATATAAGAAAACCCCTCACATTGATTCAAGGGACCTTTTATGGAGCTTGTCCATAATCTTCATTCTCTCATTTTGCTCTGAATTTTCACTCTACATTCTCTGATTTTTTTGCAATATTTTGTCTCAATCATCACATTCTTCTTCCCTAAACCTCACAAAAGCTCACTCACCATTAAAGCTTGGCAAGCTTTGCATTGAAGCTTGCTATTCTTTGAGCTAAACCTTCATTCATCTCCATTTCATCACTGAATTATGCCTCAACAGTAACATTCACTTTATTTCAAGCCTTGGAAGCTGATTATTGAAGGAGTTTTGGTGTAAGTTCGAATTTGGTGCAATTATCACATTATTCTTGGTTTTCTCGTCACGGATTGCTAAAGATCTCTGGATTTTCTGGTTTTCTAAGCTTCTCTTCATCACATTTTGATCACAACAATTACCAAGGCAAATCTCACCCTTGTAGGTTGGTGAATTTCGCTTAATTTACCGCTTTCGATCAATTTTACGCTTTTTCAATGTAGTGCTTGATTGTCGTTTTGCTACATGAATAATTGCTTTGCATCCTTAATTCTATTAGTTCTTGATTGCTCTGAATTAACATGAATTTTGCATCTACTTCCATGCTATGTTACACTGTGATTACATGCAATAAGTGATTCCGAAAAGTGCTTTTCGAAATTATGTTTTTGTTGTTTTTGCAGGTGTAACCGGTTACTGCTTTTGGTGTAATTGGTTACACCCCTTGCCTGCGCCCTGGGAATTCACTTTATACATGGTGTAACCGGTTACACCATTTCAGGCAACCGGTTACACCTGACATTTTTGTGCTAAATTCGTACTGTTTTGGGACTGTTTTGCATGCTTTTCTTGTATACTTTCCCTTGCTTGCCTATATTGATACCAAAGCCATTATTTTAGGTCAGTACCTACTTGTAATAATTTTTGCTTAATTGATTGCATGATATTCCTTAATTATTTTGCAATTTTGCTACATGTTTGAAGCATTTTTTGCACTTTTTTGCTTATGTGTTAACATGATAATGCTTAGAAATGCATGCTAGCTTGTCTTTGTTAATGCTTTGCACTTCCAATTGATGCATTAAATTTATTCTTCCTTGAGCAAATTTAATCTTGTTCAACATCATTTCCCACACTTGCTTTAATAATCTTCCAACTCGCTTGAAAGATTATTGGCATTTCTTCCCCTATGATTAATTGATCGAGACCTTATTTTTATCGATTAATTGCCCTCGCCTTTCTTTAGGATCTCTTTAGAGCCCCTTCTTTCTTGATCCTGTTTCGCGCTGGACAACTGAGCCATAAGCTGAAGCACTGTACAAATTGCGAAGCAACGTCGACCTGTCACTCTCAATTTCCACACTACGCTTTGGGTGTTAGAGAAGGAATGAGAATGGAGAATTCCTACCCTTATTCTGACTATTTTTGGTAGGGGATGAATGACCCTAAGCATGGAGTAGTCACCTCTATTCCCAGACCGCAGTATCTCTTGAGTTAATCCTTGGTCACTCATTCCTGCCCCAATCGTTTTTCTCCCTTTTAGGTTAGCATCCTTCTCTTGGTTCAAACACCCTTTTCTTCGGTTAAACACTGCCTGACAGTTAAAATACCGAGTCCTTTTTGGGTTAACACCTTCTCTTGGTTCAACACCCTTTCGTTAGTTAATCACTGCTTGTCAGTTAAAAGATCAACTCCTTTCCTTCGGTTAACCATTGTTTGTTAGTTAAAATACCGAGTCATTTTTGGGTTAACACCTTCTCTTGGTTTAACACCCTTTCGTTGGTTAATCACTGCCTGTCGGTTAAAAGACCAACTTCTCCCTTTTCTTAGGTTAACCACTGCCCGTCAGTTAAGATACCAAATCCTCAGCGGGTCAAACACCTCCTTTTGGTTAAAACACCCATTCTCTTGGGTAATCACTGTTTGTCAGTTAAAAGATAAATTTTTCTTCTCCCCAGTGGAGTTCTTTTCCATTTCCTTGGTTAACCACTGCCTGTCGGTTAAAAGACCGATTTTATTCTTCCCAAGTGAAGTCGCTACCCTCTCTTGGTTTTGACACCACTTCCTTCCTTATTTCTCTTGGTTTTGACACCACTCCCTTACTTCTCTTGGTTTTGACACCACTTTCTTACACCTCTTCCTTAGTTCTCCAAACTACAAAGGCTCTGAATTCCTCATTGCACTATGAGGATACGTAGGCACAAGATTGCAAAATATTGGCAAGCACCCTCTTTCTAATCTACCTTCTCCTTTCTTTTTCCTGGTTTCATGAACTACGGAGCAGAATTCCTCATTGCACTATGAAGATACGTAGGCACGAGGGCCCCAATCCTCCACGAGCACTTTCTTTGTCCCTTTTATTTCCCTCTTTCGCGAGTAACCTTTAGGTACAACACTCATCTGATCCTAGAGCATTCAGAATGGTTCCCGTCGAGTACGAATGATGCGTGGGGTGCTAATACCATCCCCTCGTATAACCGACTCCCTTACCCGTTTCTGTTCCCCTGGGTTTTATCGATATTTTCCCTTTCCTTTTGGAATAAATAATTTTCAGTGGCGAATCTGTTATACCATCGAGCGTGCGATGCACTTGGGTATATTTATGCTAGCTTCACTATGTACAAGATAACCAATATGTACAAAATCGTTATGTACAAAAATTATAAATGCCCATTATGTACAAACTGAATGGGTTCAGTTTCTAATTAAATAATTACTACCTTTTCTCCCCCTTTTGTCACATCAAAAAGAATAAAAAGAGAAAAAAGAAAAGATTTACAGTCTTAAATGCATAATAGGCCATCATTACAAGATCCGTTTTCTAAGGAAGGGAAAACGATTAAGTAACAGGGGTCATTAAGGTATGTGCAGTAAATATTGATTTGTCCTAACGGTTTCAAGAATCAAGCAAAGGATTTTATTCAGTCGTTTAGGCTACCTAAAATCTATTATAAAAGCAACCAAAACCTAGTTCATTTTCACCAACATCTACCAAAATGTTATGGAGTCATCAGTTGAGAGCAACAAAATCTCTGTTGTGATAGAAGTCACAGAGAACTCTGTAAGCCTGAATATCCAGAACCTTCGGAAGCCAGCAGCTTCAGAAGTTTCTGTTACTGTCCATGTTCCCTATAAGCTGAACACTTAATACGAGGCTTCGTCAGCAGTACCTCAAAGACCTATAGAAGCAGGTCCATCAGTAGTTGTTTTGAAGCCAAGGAAGAAGTCCATGAAGAATACAAGGAGGAAGAGGCTCAATGAGATGTTTTACTGTCTTGTTGTCCCAGAAGCGGAAGAGGAGAACACTGATGAAGATGAGCTAGATATCGATTATGGCAATAGCTTCTCCTAAAAGGAAATGGATGACTTAGATAGGGATATATTCTAAATACCATCCAATTACTCATGTTTTTGTAATCCTTTATGCTTAATGAATGAAAAATTATTTTTGACCAGTAAATATTATGCAATCATACAAACACTTCATTTACCCATTAGATTTTCTGATAAAAACATTAATGGAGATAACCAGAAGCAATAGTTAAACTATTAACAATATTATATATAACTTGTTAAAATAATCTTAATAGGTCAGAATACTAGACATCATTTCCAAGAGTCGGTATTTTAAAATTCATTTGACTTAATCAATAAAAAATAATGAACACTCAAAGGTAATGAATGCAAAGACTCTATAAAACCCCTTAGCATACTGACTTTCATAATCACTTAATCTTATGAACACCAAAATGTATAAGCAAAGGTGTTGTACCCCAAATTTTACCCCTTAGATGTCATAATATGTTGCACTTACATTTAGGTTTCATTCATCCATGCATTGTTAACTAACCACAATATCTTGCTAGTTTGTTTCTTTAGTGAAAGCCAGGTTTACACAGGAAAAAGAACAAAAGTCAATAAGCCAGACTCTCCCATGTTTCAAGGTCTTTGGCTCTAAATGCAACCATTTGAGCTCACGTACTTTCAAGAGATCTTATTCAATAATAAATCAAGTGTGTTCGGTTCTTTTTACAAGTGCTTTGAGCCACAGGATTCACCATGCCTCAAACTAGGGTTTTCTCAGCGACAATCAACCATCACCTTTGGTATTGATCAGGACATATTCCCAAGCCTTGGAACTTGATTCCACATAATACTAGACATCCCTAGAGGCCATCCATGGGCCTTGGAAAGGATTAAAGAGGCAATATCCTCAAAGATCAACTTTTGGAATTCCTGAGGAAATTAGGGTTTGTGCCGAAAAAAGTCGAGCTTCCAACTTTGATGTTATTAGACCGAAATGAAGTATTCAAGTTATGCTCGACCACTGACCGAGAGATCACAAGGCCTTTGTGGATTTTGTTTGAAAAAGAAAAGGAAAAGAAAAAATAAAAAAAGAAAAAAAAAAGAGAAAAGAAAAGAAGAAAGAAAAAAAAAGATATGAAGTTCATGGCATTTAGCCATGCTAAATGTGGCGCCTGCCACCTCTGATCCATTTAAAATAATTTTGCTTATTTTAACAAATGCAAGTGGTTCAATCATCATGAATAAAAAAACAACTTTTCAGCAAAGCATGCCTCCACGTCCCTCAGCCAACCTACCTCTGAATCTACTTTCTGAATCAAAGATTTTTCAAACCAACCACCTGTACGAAAGATTTATAAAAAGGGAAATCACGGAAATACTTCAAGCTCCACTTTTTCCTATAAATAGAGGCTCAAACCTCTTCTCAAAACACACCGGATTCACCCCAAAAAGAGGCTGAATACCCTTCTCATTTTCTCCCTCATATTTCTTCAAGTGTCCGATTTATTTTTCTAGAACTCTGAAGAGGCAGTGGACCGTCTCCACTAGGTAACACCTCTTTTATTTTCTTCGTTTCCAAAATGCCATGATCATTGCTTTTATCATATTTGTTATCATGTAAATACTTGATTCCTGAATAAATATTACAAATGATAATGCCTGATTTATTTTGTTATGTTATGAACTTGTGTGGATTTTTATTATAAGCTGGTTTATGATTATTATTATTAAAACAAAATGAAAAAAAAAAAAAAGTGGAGGCATGTGGCGGCTGCCACACTAGGATGGCACTGGCCACCCACATATGGCGTTAGCCATGAGAGAAACAGTGCCCGCCATGAAAAATTGTGGCGAGTGCCATACTGCCACTATGTGTACTTAACTTAGTTTTTGATCTTATTTATTTTCACTCCTTAAATTAATTTCCATTTCTTTCAAAATTTCAAAACAAAATACAAAAATATGCATTTAAGTTCTTGGAGTTTTTTTTGTAAAAAAACCCACCAACTGTTTCCTGAAGATTTTAAGATTTTTTTAGTACGCTGTGATATGTGAAATGTTTGCATATGAGATGTTTGTTCCTTGACTGGATAAAATCATTCTGTTTGTTTGTATAATCTAACATGTCTCTATTTTTTTTTTTAACTTTGATAATGTTGTCCCTGCTTTACTTGTATTCACTTATCCATGTTCATACTTGAAGTTTCATTTTGGTTAATGTTTACTATCTTGGAATCTTTGTACTCGTATTGTTCACTTAACTTCAATCCCCTACACTCCTGTTTACAAGTTATCATCTCCCTTTTCCAAAGGAAAGTCTCTCTATCGACCGTAAGGTCGTAGATAGCTCATTACCCTTTTAGCCTAGCCTTAGGCTTGGAGTCGCCGCACTCCGCGTAGGCTTCTTGCTTTCAGACCCTACTTTTCTCCATGAACACATCTCTCCCTGTTTTAACTTAACCTTAGGAGTCGCCGTACTCCATGTAGGTGTCTTACTGTCAGACCCTACTTTCCCGTGAACACTTCATTCCCTTTTAACCTAGCCTTCCCAAGAGATAGCCATTAGTCTCTTATAACTCTTAAACCTCTCTTTAACCTTCACAAGAGATAGCCATTAATCTCTTCTCCTTTACGACGGTTTAACCCTTCACAATCCTTTCACAAGAGATAGCCATTAATCTCTTTCTCCTAAACAATCAATCCTCACAAGCTTTGCTTTCAAGCTTTTCACCTTGTTTTCCCTTGGAACCTTGACCACAGTCAAGAGTTCCTTACCCCATTGAGGGGAACTACGAATGCTCTGATTCCATTCTCGTCAGGATACGTAGGCATAAGATGCGATGTCTTGGCGAGCATACTTAGTGTACATACCCTTAGGTATTTACCTTTACCTTAGCACATTTCCTTTAGCAAGCGAACATAACATAACACAAATATAAACAAGAGGTTCTTGTAGAGTACTACAGATACTTAGGATGCTAACACCTTCCCTAGGTGTAACCAACCCCCGAACCTTAGATCTCTAGCTGTGTCTCTGCATAGCGCACTTAGGGTTTTTCGATCTTTACCCTTTCCTTTGGATAAATCAAATCTCGATGGTGAATTTCAAGATGTGTGATTCAAGTTAATTCAATAGCTTGATATCCGATTCTCACCACAACAGAAAATGGCGACTTCACTGGGGACATCCCCTAAGAGGGTTAAGCCTGTCTTGTTTGTCTTTGTGTTATTTATATGTTTGCTTGCTTGTATTCTTGTATATTTTGTATATCTGTATATATACATGTATGTGCTTGGGTTTTTCTGTATGCAAGGTGGTTACTTTGAGTGGTGAGGATAAGTCATGTACCCATACTTGAGAGTACATGTATGATAGGACGATGGTATATTCAAGGAGACTTTGAGGGATTCGATTCCCAAAAAAGTTAACTTGAGACACCATCACTCAGTTGAGGCCCTCTTGAGAGTCTAGTCATGTTAAACGAGTCTATTCGTGAAAACGTGCTACTCTCGACCTAGGTGCCCTTGATATTGAGAACTGTAGTTACCTCTAACCCTACTTGGCCTGTTAGGATGTAGTGCGAGGACTATGAGGGAGTCTATTCCCGAATTGGTTGCAACGCGATACTACACTCAGACAAGACTCTCTTGAGAATATTATTGACTACCAAGTCATTTGGGAAATCGATAATATCTGAAAGATGGGTTGTTGACTCTGGGAACTTCTTAGAATCCTGTTTTACAGATACAAGAACCCTAGTACACACCTTGTGATTGGTTCTTTACCCAGACTTCATGTTGTGATCTCGAACCCCTTGATCCTGTTGCGTGTGTTTTGCATCCTGTTTGCATTGCATTGCATATCATTTGCATATTTACATGTTTCATTGCATATGTCTGTTTGTCCAGTAGCTCATTTCCAGCTGTCTCTATCTTCCAGTGTCACCTGTGAGTTGTCAAGTTGATTCCTTGAAACTGATAATGGACTAGAGCTAACTACAGACGCAAGATGTCAGAGCAAGAGGCACACAATGCTGAGGTCCGAATGGAAATCGATGACCTTAAGTCGAGCATGACTAAACTCACTGAGATGCTTCAAGTTTTGATTGCAAGAGGAGAACTTCCCCAAAGAACTGTCATCCAGGAAGTTTCAAGCGCTGATCCTCCACAGGTTCAAATGCCACCGTCAACTTGGCCCTAGTTTGGTTAGCCACATAACTATTCTCCACCAATTATATCTACTGCTATGGCTGGGCAGACTGATATGCATGTATTTCAAGCTCCTATTTTCGCCGAGCCCAGACCTACAGTACATGCCGTTTCACAGACTATTCTAGCTCCCTTTGAGAATCCCCTCTTTCAGTACAATGCTGCCAGTGCTCAGGGTGAAGACTGTGAAGACTTTGTTGAACCTGAAGTTGTCCGTGAGCAGTTTCAGACCTTAGACAAAAGACTCAAAGTTGTTGAGGGTAATGACTTATTTAATGTGGATGTAGACAACATGTGCTTAGTATCTGATCTTGTTATGCCTGCTAAGTTCAAAAATCCAGAATTTGTGAAGTACAAGGGCCATTCTTGTCCAAGGGCTTATTTGGTCATGTATCTCCGCAAGATGACTTCTTACACTAAAAATCAGAAGCTGCATATCCACTGTTTTCATGATAGCTTGAGTGGAGCATCACTCAAGTGGTATATGGGTCTCGAGCAAAACTCCATTCACTGCTTCCAAGATCTTGTAAATGCCTTCATGAAGCAGTATAAGTATAACCTTAACATGGCTCTTGATCGTCGCCAACTGCAAAATATGACTCAACATGAGAAGGAATCTTTTAAGGAATATGCTCAACGCTGGAGAGAATTGGCTTCACAGGTTGAACCTCATTTGGCTGAAAAAGAGTTGACCGGAATGTTCATGGATACCTTGTCTCCATTTTATTGGGAGAAGATGATCGGAAGTGTTTCCTCCAATTTCACTGATTTGGTTACTATTGGCCAAAGACTCGAGGAAGGTCTCAAGAAAGGAAAAGTATCCAAGGCTGCTGAATCTTCCAATGCTGTGAAGAAATCCTATGGGAACCTTCAGAAGAAGAAGGAAGATCATACTAACGTTGTCATGGTTGAAGTGGGAAGGCCTCGTCCCCAACCTCAATATGTTATTCACCCTATTGTTGTTGTTGTCACTCCCGTGGTTACTGCTCCACGACTAGCTCAAGCTTCCCAGCGTCCAAATGCAGGATAAGACTAGTACCGTAATAGGATTCATTTTGATCCTATTCCAATGAAGTACACTGAATTGTTTCCTGGTCTGATTGAGCAAGGTTTGATTACCACAAGGACTTTACCCCTTCCAAGTCCTCTTCCAGCTAGATTCAGATCTGATCTCCACTGTGCATTCCATGAAGGTTCCGCAGGCCACGACTTGGAAAATTGTTATGCACTAAAGGCTAGAGTGCGTGATTTGATTAAGATTGGAATTCTTAACTTTCGTGACAATCCCAATGTTCAGAGCAATCCTCTGCCAGGGCACGCCAAGTGAAGCTTCAGTCGACTTCAGCTCAGCTACTTCTTAAAGACAGGACAACTCATCCTTGTGTTTAACTAGTCACTAGGCCTTGTTTCTTGTTGTTTGCATTTTCCTTATTTTGTAATGCCTGTTTGCCTTCAAATGATGTTTGTACTTTCGTGATTAATGAAATGAGCATTGTAACTTTTGATTCAATTCATTTTGTCCAATATTAACATCTTTATGCTTTCTTTTGCAAAATATTTTTTCTCTTATCCACTTTCTTTTGATTATGCAAAGATTGGAGGGAGGATGATGAAAACTTTATACTCATAACTGCTATTGGTATGCTTTCAAATAAACTTTGCTGACGATGTAAGGCATTGTTTCAACTCCCCAAACACTGGAGACATAAGGAAGATAACCCCTCTTTAACCCCTTCGAGCCTTGAAGTATGAGTTTCTTTTCTTTACAAATAATAACCCGCAATCTTAACCTGGGGAAGGGTAGTTCTCAATTATCTGGATTATGCATTCAAATTCAAGAGTTTCATGCAAGACGCCTTTTAACAAAAGTTCACAAATTTTCTTTCCCACACAACAAGCAAGTGTCGAAGATGTCTTTCAAGTTCAAACGCCAATGATGGTTCACCGTAATCATTAAGCCAGGATGTCATAAACTTTCAACTCTTCCATATTAAATGAATAAATGTAGTACAAGTTGTTCCCAAAGTGATAAATGAAGAAGGGTCATCAAGAAATACTTACTCAAAGAATGAGTCGAGTCCCTTTCGAGGCAAAAGCTAAGAAAGGTGTGAAGCTCATGACCTTACCTTATACAAAGAGAAGAAATAACAAGCTTGTATGACAACCAAAAGTTGTAAGGAAGCAGTGATCGTCATCTCAAATCCATTGAATTTTGAACCATCATCATTACTATCATCAGTGCAATTTCCAACATATGGGAACCTGAGTGCATAGTTTGAGTTAACTGAGCATAGGAATGGAGTTCATCACGTAGATTGGGTGGGTCACAAATAAACTTTGAGCCTTTATCCTTTGTTTCTTAAACCGTGAACCAGACCACGTTATAACCCTCAAAAGACCTAATTGAAGCAAGGTTATTTCTAAAGCATACTACAGCAAGGTTGCGTAAACTGGCTCCCAAAGTTCTTTGCAGGTCATTACACTTGTGGTTCACCTTCCACTTTTAAATATCTTGAACCGTCGTGTTCAGACCAGTGATTCATTTGTTTTACAAATTGATTTTGATTTCAAAAGTTGCATGAACTTTGCATTTACCACGTCTGTATGAACATTTTTGCTTGCAAACTAGCTTTCCTCTCAAGGAATTTTCAAATAATTAAGAAACTTGGTCAGTGATCCTATCAGGGGGAAGTTCTTTCCAAATCCTGTTGAAGAATTAGTTCGGGATTTGTTGTTCAGGGGCAAGTCCTTCTCAGAATTGGTTTATCCAAAATATTTTTCAAGACTCATACTGGGGCAAGCTTTCCCAGTGTACAGTGAAGCAATCATTTTTAAGGCTCATACTAGGGCAAGTTTTCCCCGTGTACAGCAAAACAGTCAGTTACAGACTCAGACAAACTGAAGCAATGATTAGTTCATCTACAATAGTCAGCTAATCTAGGGCAGTTTACTTGAAGAAACCCCATGCAACTTTCTGTCCTCCTACTATGATCATCACTTGATACAGTTTACCAGTGTGGCAGAGTTGTGCCTAGCAGTAGCATCTCTAGCCCCCAAGCAGAATGGCAGTGATCTCCGTGTTGAGGAATCAGTCTTCCAGTCTTGTCTTCTCACCAAAAGAGTCGAGCTGTGTCGTCAGCATCTGCATTTGCATTTGATCATATATCATCTGCATAATTTATACCATACGTATGTCATGAGTGTTTCATCCTCATCAGCATTTCTCCCGAGGTCGTGTCGTTATCCATGTTTTACCTTGTGGTCAAAGTCCAACTCACTTGACACCTACCCAAACAGATATTGCAGTGTCTATCTGATGTTCTTCCAAATATGACCTTTCTTATCCGATTATTTTTTCGGATATGTTTGTTCCTCTTTTGTATCAAATTCCATTCTTGGATGTCATTTATTTGTCTCTATCTGATGTTTTTCCATATTGAGTCTTTTGTTCTGATGTTCTTCCAGAACCTATCTGATGTTTTTCCAGAATTTCATTGCTTTCACCATCTGATGTTTTTCCAGATATGTCTCTCTCTAATGTTTTTCCAGATTGAGTCTTTGTTCTGATGTTCTTCCAGAACTTATCTGATGTTTTTCCAGGTAGTCCTTCGTTATTCTGATGCTTTTCTGGAACGACATTTCTTTTACCATATGATGCTTTTCCGGATGTGTCTCTCTTTCTGATGTTTTTCCAGATTGAGTCTTTTGTTCTCATGTTCTTCTAGAACTTATCTGATGTTTTTCCATATAATCACTTCGTTTATTCTGATGCTTTTCCGGAATGACATTGCTTTCATCATCTGATGCTTTTTTGGATGTGCCTTTCTCTTTCTGATGTTTTTCCAGATCGAGTCTTTGTCCACTTTTATCTAAAGCCATTATTAGATATTGTGAGTTATACCTTTCACTCAAAGCCATTATTGGATGACTGGTTTCTTTGCATTCAATGTTATTCTTGAATGTAGTCTCTGTTCACATTTATCTAAAGCCATTATTAGATATTGTGAGTTATACCTTTCATTCAAAGCCATTATTGGATGTCTGGTTTCTTTACCATCTGATGCTTTGCGGAATGTGTTTCTCTCTCTGATGTTTTTCCAGATTGAGTCTTTGTTATGATGTTCTTCCATAACTTATCTGATGTTTTTCCAGATAATCACTTTGTTTATTCTGATGCTTTTCCGGAACAACATTGCTTTTACCACCTGATACCTTTCCGGATGTGTCTCTCTTTCTGATGTTTTTCCAGATCGAGTCTTTGTTCACTTTTATCTAAAGCCATTATTAGATATTGTGAGTTATACCTTTCATTCAAAGCCATTATTGGATGTCTGGTTTCTTTATCATCTGATGCCTTTTCGGATGTGTCTTTCTTTCTGATGTTTTTCCATATCGAGTCTTTGTTCACTTTTATCTAAAGCCATTATTAGATATTATGAGTTATACCTTTCATTCAAAGCCATTATTGGATGTCCGGTTTCTCTACCATCTGATGCCTTTCCGGATGTGCCTTTCTCTTTCTGATGTTTTTCCAGATCGAGTCTTTGTTCACTTTTATCTAAAGCCATTATTAGATATTGTGAGTTATACTTTTCATTTAAAGCCATTATTGGATGACCGGTTTCTCTACCAAATGATGCCTTTCCGGATGTGTCTCTCTTTCTGATGTTTTTCCAGATCGAGTCTTTGTTCACATTCATTTAAAGTCATTATTAAATATTGTGCTTTGTACCTTTTGTTCAAAGCCATTATTGGATGACTGGTTTCTTTGCATTCAATGCCATTCTTGAATGTAGTCTCTATTCACATTCATCTAAAGCCATTATTAGATATTGTGATTTGTACCTTTCGTTCAAAGCCATTATTGAATGTCTGGTGTCCTTTTATCCAATGCCTTCTTGGATTACCCTGCTTTGTTCACATTCATCTGATGCCTTCTCAGATTTAACATTTTATCTCATTCTTATCTGATGCTTTCTCAGATATTGTGATTTGTACCTTTCATTCATAGCCATTATTGGATGACTGGTTTCTTTGCGTCCAATGCTTTCTTGGATCCCTGCTTTGTTCATTTTTATCTAAAGCCATTATTAGATATTGTGATTTGTACCCTTCATTCAAAGCCATTATTGGATGACTGGTTTCTTTGTATCCAATGATGTCTTGGATCCCTAGTCGTTCACTTTCACCTGATGCTTTCTCAGATATTGTGATTTGTACCCTTTATTCAAAGCCATTATTGGATGTCTGGTTTCTTTTGCCATCTGATGTTTGTCTGGATGTGCCTCTCTCTTCTGGCTTTTCTTGAAGATCCCGTTTGAACTCTTCAGTATAAGAAAATCCCAGAAAATCTTTTGTTGATGTCTATCCTCTTATTTTAGGTTGGTCCCCAATGGAGATCATGTCTTCTTGCTGGTTCCATGCCCAGTAAAGAATGTGTTTTATTTCCCCAGTGTCGTCCGGTCACATATAAACCTGTCGTCCATCTCCCTGGATCTTTCCCCAGTGGAGAACACCTCTCTGGCACCTATCCCCAGTGAGGACCTGTAGGGTTTCCCCCTCTGTTTTATTTCTTCATCCCTAGTGTTTCCTCAGAATCTCCCCAGTGAGTCTTTTGTTGGTCATCTTGTATCCCCAGTAAGTCTTCCTGTTGGATATTAACCTTCATCCATCCCCAGTAAAGCTCACATGTGGTTGTTTTCTTTGTCTGCATCTTTGCACTATCATGGCATCATATCTTCATACTAGTAGTTCATGGCATGTCAGCATTTGCATGTCTGTTGCCTGTCCTTAGCATTTGCATCCCATCTAAGGGAAAAAAATTTGGTTTGCTATATTTAAATATCTTCCACCTTGATGTACCGAGGATTTCCATTTCTCGTGTCATCCGGTGAAGCTATTTAAATAGGGACAACTGTTGTACCCCAAAATTTACCCCTTAGATGTCATAATATGTTGCACTTACATTTAGGGTTCATTCATCCATGCATTGTTAACTAACCACAATATCTTGCTAGTTTGTTTCTTTTGTGAAAGCCAGGTTTACACAGGAAAAAGAACAAAAGTCAATATGCCAGACTCTCCCATGTTTCAAGGTCTTTGGCTCCAAATTAAACCATTTGAGCTCACGTACTTTCAAGAGATCTTATTCAATAAGAAATCAAGTGTGTTCGGTTCTTATTACAAGTGCTTTGAGCCACAGGATTCACCATGCCTCAAACTAGGGTTTTCTCAGCGACAATCAACCATCGCCTTTGGTTTTAATCAGGACATATTCCCAAGCCTTGGAACTTGATTCCACATAATACTAGACATCCCTAGAGGCCATCCATGGGCCTTGGAAAGGAGTAAAGAGGCAAGATCCTCAAAGATCATCTTTTGGAATTCCTGAGGAAATTAGGGTTTATGCCGAAAAAAGTCGAGCTTCCAACTTTGATGTTATTAGACCGAAACGAAGTATTCAAGTTATGCTCGACCACTGACCGAGAGATCACAAGGCCTTTGTGGATTTTGTTTGAAAAAGAAAACGAAAAGAAAAACTAAAAAAAAAAGAAGAAAACAAAAAAGAAAATAAGAAGAAAAAAAAAGAAATGAAGTTCATGGCATTTAGCCATGCTAAATGTGGTGCTTGCCACCTCTGATCCATTTAAAATAATTTTGCTTAAATTAACAAATGCAAGTGGTTCAGTCATCATGAATAAAAAAACAACTTTTCAGCAAAGCATGCCTCCACGTCCCTCAGCCAACCTACCTCTGAATCTACTTTCTGAATCAAAGATTTTTCAAACCAACCACCTGCACGAAAGATTTAGAAAAAGGGCAATCTGGGTAATACTTCAAGCTCCACTTTTTCCTATAAATAGAGGCTCAAACCTCTTCTCAAAACACACCGGATTCACCCCAAAAAGAGGCTGAATACCCTTCTCATTTTCTCCCTCATATTTCTTCAAGAAGCATCCGGTTTATTTTTCCAGAACTCTGAAGAGGCAGTGGACCGTCTCCACTAGGTAACACCTCTTTTATTTTCTTCATTTCCAAAATGCCATGATCATTGCTTTTATCATATTTGTTATCATGTAAATACTTGATTCCTGAATGAATATTACAAATCATAATGCCTGATTTATTTTGTTATGTTATGAACTTGTGTGGATTTTTATTATAAGTTGGTTTATGATTATTATTATTAAAACAAAATGAAAAAAAAAAAGTGGAGGCATGTGGCGCCTGCCACACTAGGATGGCACTGGCCACCCACATATGGCGCTAACCATGAGAGAAACAGTGCCCGCCATGAAGAATTTCATGGCACCTGCCATGAAAAATTGTGGCGAGTGCCATACTGCCACTATGTGTACTTAACTTAGTTTTTATCTTATTTATTTTCACTCCTTAAAATAATTTCCATTTCTTTCAAATTTTCAAAACAAAATACAAAAATATGCATTTAAGTTCTTGGACTTTTTTTTGTAAAAAAAACCCACCAACTGTTTCCTGAAGATTTTAAGATTTTTTTAGTACGATGTGATATGTGAAATGTTTGCATATGAGATGTTTGTTCCTTAACTGGATAAAATTATTCTGTTTGTTTGTATAATCTAACATGTCTCTGTTTTTTTTAAACTTTGATAATGTTGTCCCTGCCTTACTTGTATTCACTTATCCATGATCATACTTGAAGTTTCATTTTGGTTAATGTTTACTATCTTGGAATCTTTGTACTCGTATTGTTCACTTAATTTCAATCCCCTACACTCCTGTTTACAAGTTATCATCTCCCTTTTTCAAAGGAAAGTCTCTCTATTGACCGCAAGGTCATAGATAGCTCATTACCCTTTTAGCCTAGCCTTAGGCTTGGAGTCGTCGCACTCCGCGTAGGCGTCTTGCTTTCAGACCCTACTTTTCTCCATGAACACTTCTCTCCCTGTTTTAACTTAACCTTAGGAGTCGCCGCACTCCATATAGGTGTCTTACTGTCAGACCCTACTTTCCCGTGAACACTTCATTCCCTTTTAACCTAGCCTTACCAAGAGATTGCCATTAATCTCTTATAACTCTTAAACCTCTCTTTAACCTTCGCAAGAGATAGCCATTAATCTCTTCTCCTTTACGACGATTTAACCCTTCACAATCCTTTCACAAGAGATAGTCGTTAATCTCTTTCACCTAAACAATCAATCCTCACAAGCTTTGCTTTCAAGCTTTTCACCCTGTTTTCCCTTGGAACCTTGACCACAGTCAAGAGTTCCTTACCCCATTGAGGGGAACTACGAATGCTCTGATACCATTCCCATCAGGATACGTAGGCACGAGATGCGATGTCTTGGCGAGCATACTTAGTGTACATACCCTTAGGTCTTTACCTTTACCTTAGCACATTTCCTTTAGCAAGCAAACATAACATAACACAATTATAAACAAGAGGTTCCTGTAGAGTACTACAGATACTTAGGATGCTAACACCTTCCCTAGGTATAACCAACCCCCGAACCTTAGATCTCTAGCTGTGTCTCTGCATATCGCACTTAGGGTTTTTCGATCTTTACCCTTTCCTTTGGATAAATCAAAGCTCGGTGGTGAATTTCAAGATGTGTGATTCAAGTTAATTCAATAGCTTGATATCTGATTCTCACCGCAACAAAAGGCAAATTTGGGTTCCAAAGAGAGATTTCAAAAAGATAGCCATGCTTAATGTAGCAACTCAAGTAAACAAGGGTGGTGCAGCAACTGAAGGATCTACTAGTTAGCAGATAGCTTCTGAAGCACACACTTCTTCAACAACTTTTGTTGAGACACACAAAAGAAGAAGATATTCCAGGTCAAAACGTAGAAATCAACTGAGAAAGGAAGCTGTAGAGTTTGCAAAGGAAGAATGGAAAGATTATTTAAACAATCTAGATATGTTAGATGATCCTAGGGAATACCTTAGGAAATATCCAAATGCCTAGAGAGTCTTAACAATTTGTAATTACTTCCAGTTAATGAGAATGTTGCATTTTTAGAGTTTTTAATCCTATTTGTTTCGTCCTCTTGAACAACAATATAAATAAATAATTATAACAGTTAAGATGCCCAAAAGCATGATCAAACTTGGATTAACAATAAGATTGCTTAATACAAAAAGTCTTAACAATTACAAGACATAAATTTGCAAAAGTCTAACATCGGAAACTCTCATAAATTGCTTCAAACTTGTCTCTCCAAATTTTAGATGAATCAACCTTTGAACTTATGATAAATCCCTACTGGAACAGTAGTTCTGAAAGAACTTGTCCATAAGGAATGAAGAAAGTCTTTCTCTTGTGAAAGGAAGAAAGAGTCCACTTCAAATAGTCAAACATAACTTACGGAAGATCAATATGTAAGTCTGAATTGAGAAGTAGTAGCAAATCCTTTTCAATAGAGTCTACAAAGTCTAGATCCTCATCATTAGGAAGCAAGTTTGAGTTCAGAATCTGATTTCAAACAATTGCATCAGGACAAGGATTTGAGACCAAATAAGTGTTAGATGGATCTACAAAGATATGACAAGTAGGAAGATAGTGTTCCCAAAAAAGAATTCCTAGGATTTCTCCAATCTCCTCACAATTGATCACATTAGCAATCGATCTAGAGGTTACTGTTATAGAAACACTAATTACTTTTGAAATAATAGTACACTCAGAATTCAGCTCAACAATGGAAGCATTGATCCAAAACTCTTTGACAAGACTTGGATAACCGAAACCACATAGCATCTCAAAGTATCCATTCCAACTTTGTTCATACACAATCTTCCAAAAGTTAAAACCTAGCTTAAGCAACTCATCAAAATCCACAAACTTTTCATTGATGGCAACTAGTTGATTCAAAAGAGAATTGACTAGAGAATTCATCTCAAGTTTGGTTTGATCAGCACACAACAAAAGAAAATAAAAAGAAAAGAAAAGAACCGAACAAGATTCTAAAGGAATAAGAATCTTGTTAGAAAAGGACACAAAATGGTGTTTCACAAGACAAGGGATAGAGGTAATAATAGTATTAAAAAAGAAGAACATCATTACCCAAGGGTTCTTATCCAGCAGATTTCCTAAATTCACTAGATGATTTTCACCTTTATGGATATTTAAGTAATATAAACATAGTTGTAAAAACCGGACCGGACCGGCCGGTCCGATCGGGAACTGGACCACTAGCCGACCTGGTTCACTTGACGTGTCGTCCTCGTCATTGGACCGGTGGAAACCGGTGTGAACCGCTAAAATCAGAAAACCGTCGGATTCTGTAAACCGGCGGTTGAAATGCATTTTAAATTTTTTCCTCAAAACGACGTCGTTTTGTGTTTTGAGTATTAAAAAAAAAAAGAAAACAAAACACATTGCCTAGGGTAAGGAACTGCAGAACTCCAAATCCAAATCGACCTGTTTCTCATCGCAGGCTGGAAAGTGGAAACAAATCATCTACAAAATTCAAATCGCTTCTTCCTCTCCGTTTCTCTCCTTCGCATCATCTCCTTTTTTATTTCCAGGTTCCTCATTTTTCTTCGTTGTTACAGTGTCAGATTTTCTTCTCTAAAATTATTGTTGTTACAGTGTATATATAAGTCATAGTAATGCTTCTCTGAAATTATTGTTGCTGTTGTAAAAAATTCTCTGAAATTATTGTTGCTATTGTGACTTGTGATATGGTATTGAGAATGCTTTTATCTTTGTTTTATAATGGAGAATGCTATATGTTCATATTCAGATTTAACTATAGTGATATGTGTATCTGTTTGAATATATTTGTTATTATTATGCACTATTTTTGTTGTGCAGGTTGAGATTTTGTTTTTTTGTTATTCAATGCATTAATAGATATCTATTTTATGCTGATGCTAATTTCTGATTTAAGTTACGGGTTGTTTTCAAGCTCAAACATCACATGCATGAATAGGATGGAATGGCTTTGATGATTTGAGTTTGTGCATTTCTATGAATTGTGCTTCAATATAGATTTAGGATTGGAAGCATGCATATGATGTGGATTGGATCTTTGATGTTACCAAATGTCATAAAATTCTCTAAATTTCATCCCTAAATTTCTCACTGTCATCACTTTTTGTTTTCTCACTGTCATATGTTATTGTTTTCTCACTGTCATAATAAAGATATTGTTTTTGCAGGATATGCTTACATTTTTAACTGTATATTCTTACATTTTTAAAACTTACATTTTGAATAACCAATATTGTTTGTGACTTTTAAAAATGTAAGTTTTTTATAATTAGGATTTAGGATATTATTTAGAATATTAGATTTAGAATAGTTGTTTTTTCAGGATATGCTTACATTTTTAATTGTATATTCTTACATTTTTAAAACTTACATTTTGAATAACCAATATTGTTTGTGACTTTTGGTTTTTTAAAACTTACATTTTGAACTGTTTTACAGGAAAATGGCATCTTCTGAAACACCATCATCACAACCACCATCACAAGAAGCCTCTTCAGCTTATAGTTTAGTTCAAAATAATGTTAGAGGAAAGACTGATATAGCTTGGGCACATTGTACTAAAAGTCCTGATGGAAAATCTCTTGTTTGTATCTACTGTCACAAAGCTTTTGGTGGAGGTGGAATTCATAGGGTAAAGCAACATTTGGCTAGAGTAGCAGGAAATGTTGAAATTTGTAAGTCAATGCCTGCTGAAATTCGTTTTCAGATGAAACAACATATTAATGAGCGGAGTAAGAAAAGAAAATTTTTAGATGTGGCTGAAAGCGAGTCATTTACTGCGGAGGGGGATGAATTGCAAGTACAAATGAACCCGCGAATTAGTGCATCTAAAAAGAATGACACTCGCATTGGTACTTATTTTTTACCCAGAACAACTCCGGGAGCTCGGCCTACTTTAAAAAGTGTGATGCAAAGTAAAGAAGTGGTAGAAAAGTGTGATCTTGTTATTGCAAATTGGTTTATTGATGCATCTATTCCTTTTAATGCTGCAAATTCGCCTTATTTTCAACCTGCAGTTGATGCTCTTTTTTGCATGGGTGCTGGATATAAAGTTCCTACTATGCATGCCCTTCGTGGTAATTTGTTAAATAAATGGGTTGATGATGTGAAGATACAGATAGAGCAATATCGTTCTATTTAAAAGGATACAGGTTGTACTCTTATGGCAGATGGGTGGACTGATCGTTGTAGGAGAACTCTTATTAACTTTTTAGTTTATTGCCCCAAAGGAACTGTTTTCATAAAGTCTGTTGATGCCTCTGGTGCTTCTAAAACTGCAGACACGTTGTTTAAGCTTTTCAAGGAAGTAATGTTGTATGTTGGCCTAGAAAATGTTGTTCAGATCGTTACAGATAATGCTGCGAATTATGTTGCTGCTGGAAAGTTGTTGGAAAAGGAATTTCCTAAGTTGTATTGGTCTCCTTGTGCAGCACACTGTATTAATTTGATGTTACAAGACATGGGGAAATTAGAGGAAGTAAGTGGGGCAGTGTCACATGCTTCAAAAATTACCAAATTCATATATAATCATGGTTTTGCATTGTATTTGATGAGACAAAACACAGGTGGAAGAGAAATACTTCGTCCTGCTCCAACCCGCTTTGCTACTAATTTCATTGCATTGCAAAGTCTTTTGTCTCATAAAGATGCACTAAGAGCCATGGTAACATCCAAAGAGTGGACAACCACAACTTATTCCAAAGATATCAAGGCAAAGCAATTTGTGGAACAAGTCTTAGACTCAAGCTTTTGGTCTACATGTGCTGATATAGTGAAAATTACAGAGCCTCTTGTACGTGTGTTGCGTATTGTTGATAGTGAAGATAAACCGGCTATGGGATTTCTCTATCGAGCTATGTATAAAGCAAGGGAGGAGATTGAGAAGAGGTTTAGAAGAAATAAGCTGAAAGTAGAGCCTTATTTGAAGATCTTGGATAACCGTTGGGATGCACAACTTCGCAAAAATCTTCATGCTGCTGGTTATTGGTTAAATCCATCTTGTAGATTTAATCCAGAATATGAAAAAAAATAAGTCCACCACCTAAGGCCTTTTGGATGTCATTGAAAAGTATGCTTATGATAGTAAGGACTTGCGAACTAAATTAACTGCTGAGATGAGTTCATTCAAAAATTGTGAAGGTAGTTTTGGAAGGACAACAGCCGTAGAAAACCGAGATGAAATTTTGCCAGGTAAAATTAGATGATAAACTTTATGCATTTGATTTTAGTACAATGTCAATATGTATTTAAAAATGTTTTCTAATTTTTTCACATGCATTGTTCTAGATCAATGGTGGGAAACTTATGGAACTGAAGCGCCAAATTTGTAAAAGCTTGCTATTCGGATTTTGAGCCAAACTTGTAGTGCATCTGAATGTGAATGAAATTGGAGTGTGTTTGAGCACATTCATTCAAAAAAAAGAAATAGGTTGGAGCATCAAAAGCTTAATGATCTCGTCTTTGTTCGTTATAACTTACGACTACAAAATAGGTATGGCACTTATTATGCTTTATATGCTAATGTTTCATACTTGATAATTATTTTCATTCATAGCCTTCAAATGAGAATTTTCTTTGTTTGGATAAGACTTGGGGCTAATGTGTTATTTCTATGATCACATTGTTACTACTTAGATCATCACACATTGTTAATACTTAGATTAATTTTAAGGGTTTTTTAATTTTAAGGCTCTGTTATTTGGAAGCTTTTCCTTCCATGTTTTCCCTCTCTTTGCTGCGTTATTTTTGTTAATAGCATTAGATGTAAGACCAAGAGTAAAAATAACATAATTAAGTTGCATTAGATGGAAAATTTTCAGCACTATAATGTTTAGAAAAAGTGTATATGTCATTATGGGTATTGCTCATATTATGGATTTTTCCCAAGTTTCTCTCATTATGCTATTGTTTAAAAAGTGTATATGTCATAATCACAGACTTCGCAGGCCGTTTTCACCAAACCATCACGGAATTAATATGTAAAGTGCATATAATGAAACCATCACAGGCAGGGTTTTAAAAACCGGACCGGTCATCAAACCGGTGAGGGTACTGGGTCACTGGTTTATCGGTCGAACCACTGGGTCATTGGTCGAACCGCATGACCAAACCGGATTAAATTGGATAACTCGGTTGAATAAACCTGTCATTATAATAGGTATAAAATTGGTAAAACCGGTCGAACCGGGTGATTCAGTCTCTAAAAAATATAACTAGCACTTAAATTTTTTGAAAATATCATATCATAAATTCACAGGTTCATAATTTAAATTCAAATTTTAAACAGAGTCTAATTGTAAATTTTAAACAGAGTCTAAATTAAACAGAGTTTAATTTAAATTCATAGTTTTAATGTTAATAGAAAATCAGTTTTAATGTTAATAATTAAAACAATACAAATATTAACATTATTCTAAATAATAAATTTTCCAAGTCTATATATATAATGGAAATCAGTTAAGTCTAAAATTATATTATATTTAGTTTTTTAATCTGTGTTCTTAAATTTCTATACAAATATTTGTATGATGGTTTTTCAATTAATATAAATACAAAATAGTAAAAATAGTTTTGTGGATATTACGAAACTTAATTTGTGTATCACTTGAATCAAATGAATGATCACTATTATTCTTGGAGAAAAGTTCCTATGTATTTGAGTAAAAAAAATTTTAAAAAAAAAAATTTTTTTTTAATTTAAAAAAAAAATTAAAATTTTTTTTTTTAAATAAGCAGTTGAACCACCGGTTTGCGAAAACCGCCGGTTTTCCCGGTTCCCACCGGTTCGAAGACATGGCCGATCGAGCAAGTGAACCCGGCCGATTACCTGGCCGGTTCCCGGTCCAACCGGTCCGACCGGCCGATCTGGTCCAGTTTTTAAAACACTAATCACAGGTTGTTTTCACCAAACCATCACGGTATTTGGATTTATAATGTGCCAACTCTAAATTATGGTTTTATATACTGTTATATAGTTTTATATTGTTATGGATTTATAAACTGTTTTATATAGTATCATGGATTTATAACTCTAAATTAGTGAGATTAGTGAGTGAAACTTATATAATAACTATACACGTAATGTTTTTTCTTACATTAGGATTTTTCTTTACTATTTATTCACCTTGTTTTTTTGGTACATGTGAAATAATGATTTGAATGTGTAGTTAATTATTTCTAGTGATTGTTTGGTTCTATATTTGACATTATCGTTAATGATTGATAGAAACAAGAAGAAACAAAATTATGATCTGATCAATTTTGAAACACTTGGTGATCATTCTAATTGGGTGTTGGAGGATTCGCCACCATTCTTAACTATTGAGGAAGTTGAAGCACTAAAGATCTTGCTAGTATGACAATTCAGCCTGTTTCAAACGATCTTGGTATGATATTAGTTATTGTGAATTATAATTTTGTTTACTATATGTCAATTGCTAAACTCTCTAAATTTATTTTGTTATAGATCAATTAAATTTGGATGAGGTTAACGTTGAGGGTGATGCACAACTTAATTCTAGAGGAAACAATCAAAGTACTAACATCATTGATGGTGAAGATGATGCGGATGCGGTTGATTTTGTTGCAGATGGTTTTGATGTTGAAGAATCTGATCCCAACATTGAAATAGTTTTCCCTCCTTGGAACTAAATTTAGTAGACATAGTTATTTTATTAAAAACTATTCAATTAGATTATGATGCAAAATTAGAATTTGTTTGCAAGTACATTTTGTTATTTTGTACTATTTTGTTATGTGTGATACTTTACAATTAGACTCTGTTTAAAATTTGAATTTAAATTATGAACCTGTGAATTTATGATATGATATTTTCAAAAAATTACGTGCTAGTTATATTTTTTAGAGACTGAATCATCCGGTTTTACCGGTTTTATACCTATTATAATGACAGGTTTATTCAACCGGGTTATCCGGTTTAATCCGGTTTGGTCATGCGGTTCGACCAATGACCTAGTGGTTCGACCGATTAACTAGTGATTCAGTACCTTCACCGGTTTGATTACCGGTCCGGTTTTTAAAACACTGAATATAAAAGTTTTTTTTGGAAAATCCTTCTACTTAAACTGCTTTATCAGAAGTAAAGAATCCTTTTCTGAATCTCATAGTCTGAAAATTTTCAGAAGCTATCATCCATCAGAGTCTAGTAGATCTAGACTTAGAGAGAGACATCTTCTATCAGTCATCAGTCTTCAAGATTCTATTCAGAACCAAACATTTTCTTTTGAAACAATAGTCATGAGTGATTGAAGAATGTTGAATTAGTTTCTTTGACAACTAACAAACAGCAGTCTCATCACAAAAAGTGAGGAAACTGTTTCCATAAATATGACCATCATCCAACTAATGATATATTCATTATAGATAAATACAACATAGTTTCTTCTTATAGATTTCTGAAGATTATTTTATCAAAAAGAAATTCTCTAGAAATCTAACAGAGACTTTGTATCTACATATACACAAATATCTCATTGATTCAATTAATAAGCTAGAAAAGAACAGACATACCTTCTTTTTTTTCTCGGTCAGACTCGTATGAGTATTCAGATTTAACCATAGAATCTGAATACTTCTCTGAGTAGAATATTACTCAATGGATGTTAAACTATTGACTCCACTACTTTTACCAAACTCGACACCTCTATCACTTGAGTCTGGATTGTAGGCTCTTCTTCCATCAAAAGTTGCAAACAACCTTTGATAAGTAACATGGAAGATGCCTTTGCTCCTTTATTCGATATCTGCAACAGCTGCATTTTAAATAATGATACTCATATTTTTATTAGTCTATACATGTTGGTTCAGATAGACTTTCCTTTGCCTTCACTACTACGGAAGACCCATTTAACAACGGTTGGGAAAGATATATAATGACGCGGACACATGCGTTGTTATGTAGAGTGTTGTTGTATATATGATACTTACAATCACGGTCATGTGACCATTGTAATAAATTAGAAAACGCACGCCCTATACCAACGGTTAAGAGTAATAACCGTTGTGATATTGTTTATGAATAAAAAACAAACGTATCATACCAGAATCAGCAATACACCATTTATGAACAGATATCAAAACTATTAATTACGAAGGAATGTCAAAGAATGAAAAATGAAATTTCAAAAGACTAAGAGATATAATCATTAATTCAACAACTCGAGGTTGGCAGAAACTTATCCAACTTCCAAGAGAAAATGAAGAATCATAAGAAACAATATAAAAGCGTAAGAACCAAAACATAAAAATAACTTAATCCAAAAGAATCAAAATGAGTTCTACTGCTCAAGCTACCAAAAATGTTGAGAATGAAGTTGTTGCTGTAGAGGGGATGTAGTTCAAAACCTTCCTCAGAATCAACATGTTGTTGTAGACGGGGTTGTCGTTCAAAACCTTCCTCATAATCAACAAGTATTTGTTGTAGATGGGGCTGTTGCGAAAAGAATGAGAGCTCTGAGGGTGAGGAGAAGAAGGAGAAGAAGGAGAAGAATGTTGAGAAGGCAGATCGTTGTTATCGATTCTGATGATGATGATGAGGCTGACTATGGTTGGTTAAACTTCCTCTCATCTAGAGCATTTAGATTTGATGATTAAGTTTATGTAATGAAACTTAATTTATCTAATGAAATTTTAATCTTTTTTCTTAACAGCTTAAACTATAAGCTACAATATCTATCAACTAATATACTAACAAACAGATAACTAATTGAAAATTCAAAAGTTTGTGTTGAACTTACTCGTAAGAAACCGTCTTTTATTAGTTGCATTCATCTCTTCATAATGTAATTCAAACATCAACAATGTAATTCACAATGCATCTGCAGTTTAAACATCAACAATGTAATTCAAACTCTAATTCAACTATTACATTTCATAACAAAGTAAACATTAAACATAAAGGAGACAAGAAAACATAACATCTTGACATTAAACAAAATAGACATCTCCCAAAAAGCCTTCCTTTATTTTATCCCTTCTTACATTGGTACGAAACCATACGACCATCACAACCACAGAAATTTCCAAATCGAGATTTTATAACGAAAGAAGACATAGAAACACCTTTGGATGAGTTTGTCTTGAAATGCGACATTGAAACACCTTAAAGTAGAACACTTTCTTGTTGTTGTTGTCTTCTTCCCGACGATGGTGACGGCGTTGGTGTTAGGGTTGTTTCGTCTTGTTTCTTTTTTCAGTGGATAAATAGATATATACTTGGTGTTTAAAATACATAAAAAGAAGCTTCAGTTTGTAACAACGGTTTTAAGAAATAACCATAGTGATATCCTTATTATTTTTTAGTTAAATATAAATAAAACTAAAAAGGGGCGCATTTACGTCAAAGGAATAAACTATTTGAGGGCGATGTGGTTTGAACCCATGAAAGCTTGATTGTATCACCACGGTGTTCACAACAACCGTTATTATACCCTTGAAATTTATAATTAAAATAATGTGCGCGTATCCAGTATGCATTATTACCACGGATGGAATTTTAACCGTCATTAAAAACATTTTAATAAGACTTAAAACAATGTGCACGCATCCAGTACGCACTATTGCAATGGTGTATAGGATGTCGTTGTAAACCCGACATTGTTGTTTGGGCGTTTTGTAGTAGTGCTTATACCACATTCTGATAGCGGTACCATGATTCATTCTAGAGCAACAGTCTAGGATGAGTCAAGATATGAACAAGATCTTGTTCTTAGCAAAATCATTGATTTCATTGTCTTGGATTAAATCTTTTGAATTTGAAATCTTTGATAAGCAAATAACCAGATGATGTTAGCAATCAGAGAATGGCATAAAATAAATTAAATCACTGTCATGTAATTGCTGGTAGAACACGTAAAAGAATTGAAGGTTTCTCAAAGAATTGTCCTTTAATACAAATTCCATGATGACCCTCATTCAAGGAGCAATGGAGTCACTTAAGATATCACCTTAAATAGCAAACTCCTTATTATCAAATATTGAAGCAAGATAGATTTGGCATAATATCTTTCTCTTCATTACTTGATTTTTATTTCTGGATTCAGATGCTTCTTCAGAAGCAGTAATGACTAGAACAACCAGATTACTCTTTTTTCTGAAACCTGCACTAATGTCATCTTTAAATGAATATACAACGAAGATCTATGACATTAGTGTTAGAACAAGATTTTGGTTCTGCATATAATCTCTAACTTTTGATGATAACAATGCATATATTTTATATGTAACAATTTGGCACTCTAATGAATTTTTCTGAAGTGTGCAGTCATTATTTTTAAATTCTGATTAACTCTCATGAAGTTTCATCATAACCCTTCTTGAACGCTTCAAGAATCTATTGTGTTTGTCTCTAAAGAAACATCAGCAGTTCTGATGAATACAAAATGTCTCTCAAGAAAAAGAAACTTACGTGCTTCTAAGAAAAGGCTCGCTTCCGACTCTGATACCAAGCTCTGATGACTCTAAAGATAAGGTTTTGATGAACAAGTTCCGAAGACTCTTAAGACATGATTTATAAAGAATTTTGAAGACTTTGGAGACTCTGATTCCTTTCAGTCGCTCTTATTCTTGACTCTCATCACGTCACATCAGATAAATCTGATTAGAAGATAAGGTCAAAGACAAAAATGTGTGATGAAAGAATCCATACTAAAGTTCATTCCCATTTTGGTATAAACTGATTTCACATCAGTACTGCTATATGGGATATGGTGAGACTTTACCCCTATTATCACTCACGGTCTTGTTATTAGCGTTGCAACAGTTGGCATCAAGATTTTACCCTTCAACGTTCAAACATTCAGCTATATAAAGAAGTCTCAATGAAAGTAAGAAATCATCGATCAATATTGCAAGTGAAATGCACTACGTCTAGAAATCCTATAGAAACACAAAGAGTTGTTGCTCATATTTGTGTAATAGTTTGTTTTTATATCTTGTTTCATCTGCTTATATAGAAGCAACTTTGTAAACACTTTCTTTGTATCTTTGTTGATACTATTTTCCTCAAGTGACTAAGTGTTAGTGTCTAGACTTGAGAGGGCTAAGGTGTTTTTCTAAACACTTAGACGAACGTCTTATAATATGTCTAAATTATTGGATTAAGTCCTTTTTGAAGGCGAAATCACCTTGGCGGGTGGACTGGAGTAACTTTGTTAACAGTGAACCTGAATAAAAATATTTGTGTTTACCTATTTATTTTCTCTTGTTAACCTTTGTGCTAAAATTTCTATAAGTTTACGTTCGGTAAAAACCCAATTCAAACCCCCCTTTCTTGAGTTTTTCTCTACCTTTAGTTGGTATCATAGCTCCGGCTCTGTTATTGATTTGTATATCAAACACTTAACTGTGTAGAGAGATCCAGTTTGATAAAAACATTATGGCTGCTGCTAACACAAATAAAAGAGACAGTTACAATGCCAAGCCTCCTGTTTTTTAGGGAGAAAAGTTTGACTATTGGAAAGATAGAATAGAAAGTTTCTTTTTAGGCTATGATGCAGATCTTTAGGATATTGTTACAAATGGTTATGAAATACCTGTATCTGCGATTAGTACTCCCATTCCCCTAAACAGGATAAACGATGATCAAAAGCGTGAGTTTAAAAATCATCACAAAGCCATAACCATCCTTCTAAATGCTATAACTTACAACGAATATGAAAAAATTACCAACAGAGATACAACGAAGGATATTTTTTATTCCTTGAGAATGACACACAAAGGAAATACTCAAGTCAAGGATACAAAAGCTCTGACATTGGTCCAGAAATATGAGGCTTTCAAGATGGAAGATGATGAAACCATTGAGACCATGTTCTTAAGATTTCAAACCCTAGTTGCAGGACTTAAGGTTCTGGACAAAGGTTACTCCACGACTGATCATGTCAAAAGATAGTAAGAAGACTTCCAAAGAAATGGAGACCAATGGTTACAACTCTTAAGCTATCCAAGGATCCAAACTCTATAAGCATGAAAGAGTTGGTCAGCTCGCTCAGAAGCCATGAAATAGAGCTAGAAGGGGATGAGCCTCAGAAAAAGGGCAAATTTGTAGCTCTAAGGTCTAGATCAGAAAGGAATAAGTCAGAAAAGACTAAAGCCCTTCAAGCCGAGGAAGAAAAAGACTCTGATGAAGAAGGTTCTGATGATGAAGATGAATTATCTCTACTCTCTAGAAGAATCAAACAACTCTAGAAGAAAAGACAAAACAAATTCAGAAAGCCCAGAAATAGAGGAGATCGTCCAGAGTCATCCTCAAGAGGAAGAACAAGCAAAGAAATAACATGATATGAATGCAAGGAGCCAGGAGACTATAGAAATGAGTGCCCAAAACTTAAGAAAGAAAGCTCTAGAAAAGAAAGTTTCAAGAAGGATGCATTCAAAGGCAAGAAGAAAGGTCTCATGGCAACATGGGATGATTCTGACTCTGAAGTACCAGAATCTGACTCAGAAGAAGAGCATGCCAATGTAGCACTCATGGCCTCCAAAGGAAACACAACTGAATCAGAATCTGACTCGAAAGAGGTATTTCCTGAATTTGCTCATGCTGATTTAGAATCCTGTCTATCAGAATCTCTGAATAGATATCAGAAGCTTCAACGAAAATTCAAGGACCTAAAAAAGGATCATGAATTTGTAGTTGAAGAATGTGTTAAGTTTGAGAAAGAAGTTTCTAAACAAAAAGATGATAATCTTGTTTTGGAAAAAGAAAATATTTTTCTGATAAAAAAAATGCTTAAAACTTGAAGAAACTCTTTCTAAAGCTTCTCCATCTTCTGAAACCATCATATGCACATATGATAAAGGTTTTCAAAAATTCTTGAATGATAATATAGATAGAAGTAGAATAGATTCGATGATCTATGGTGTTATTAACAATGGGAAAAGAGGAATTGGTTATGAATCTGACCATGATGATCAGATCCCTCTTAAAGAAAACAAACCAAATTCTCCCTTTTATTATCACTACACACCATCATAGACACAAAAATTTACTGCTTCAGGAAAACCCAAAGTGGTCAAAAACTCTGGGAAAACTAATCAAAGAGGAACCAAAAGATTATGGGTACCAAAAGATAAAATAGTATATGTTGCAGATATCCTATGCAGGAGAGTTAAAACACCAGTCATGGCACCTGGACTCTGGATGCTCGCAAAACATGACGAGAAGAAGGCATATGTTCCAAAGCCTGGAACTTAAAGATGTTGGATACGTAGGTTTCGAAGGAAACCAGAAAGGAAGAATCAAAGGATCTGGAACAGTTGGTAACAGATTTCTTCCTTCTAAATCTAATTTATTTTATCTTGAGGGTCTAATGCATAACTTTTTATTCATAAGTCAATTAAGTGATAACGGTTATGACATTATCTTTAATCAGAAAACGTGTAAAGCTGTAAGTCAGAAAGATGGCACAGTTCTCTTCACTGGAAAGAGGAAAAACAACATTTACAAGATTAAGCTTTCTGATCTTAAAAACCAAGATGTTAAATGCTTAATGTCTGTTAACGAAGAGTGATGGGTGTGGCATATACGCTTGGGTCATATTAGCATGAGGAGGATTTCTCAGCTACATGAACTTGAGTTAGTTAGAGGTTTACCTAAGCTGAAGTTCACTTCAGATGCTCTTTGTGAAGCATGTCAGAAAGGCAAGTTTTCAAAAATGTCTTTTAAATCTAAAAATGATGTTTCCACCTCTAGACCATTGGAGCTTCTACACATTAACTTGTTTGGTCCTGCGAAAACAGCGTCAGTCAATAGTAAAAAGTATGGACTTGTCATTGTTGATGGTTACAGTTGTTGGACATGGGTTAAATTCCTAAGGAACAAGAATGAGCCACATTCTGTGTTTACTAGTTTCTGTTCTAAAGTGCAAAATGAATTTGATTCTAAGATCGTTAGAGTTAGAAATGATCATGGTGGCGAATTTGAGAATCAGTCGTTTGAAAAATTATATGACTCTAATGGTATATCCCATGATTTCTCTTGCCCTAGAACTCAATGAAAGCTCATGAGGCTTGATTAAATTTTGGATAAAACTTAATAAAGAATACTGCAGGAACAAGATGTCAAAGACAATGTCCTGACACTCTGACTTGACAAATATAGCAGGTTCTAAATCTGGTGCAAGAATCAAGGAATGATTATAGCAGTGGTTCAAGGGGTCAATAAATAGAAGATTGAAGCCCAAGACAGCAGAAGAGTATAAAAGAAGACTAAGACCTAGGATGGAAGAACTGAACCTATTGTAACACTTTTGTAAAGTAGAAAATAGGGTTTAGGGTTTTTAGAGTCGTAGACTTTATTGTAAGTCTCCCTCTATATCGATTTGATACAGTGTGGTAGACATAGGTACTTGTACAGATTAAGAAGCCCGTAGGCAATGAATCGTGTAGTGTTCTTGGATGAAGCTTTTAAGAAAATACAAGTTAGCGTGTCTGTCAAGAAAGCTTGACAGAATTATGTATTGATAGGGATGATACAGTTATGAGGTATTAACTGTTAGATAATCACAGGTTATGATTAATGGAAGTGAGTGGGGTATCTTGTATCAAAGAGTTTGTTCTTTGATAAAGTCTTCATTGGGTAGAGATTAGGATATAAAGTTGTAAACGGGGGAGTTTAGCTTTGTAAAAATTTTATAGATAGTGAAGTCTTCTTCCTGGATTGCTATCCCTCAGATGTAGGTGAATTGCACCGAACTGTGTTAACAATTGCTGTGTCTTTTATCATTCTGCAGATTCATATATTCTGTTAGGGTTCATGATAAACATGTTGGATCAGATGTCGTAACATCTGTGTTATTGCAGTTATGATATTCAAGGTACCAGTCTGATGTTCTGCTTCTTTGTTTAAAATGTTTATGCAGAACAATGTCTTGACATATGTTAGGACATCTGCTATCTACATTGCCAAAATTTCACTCCACAACAGAACGGAGTTGTAGAGAGGTGTCGCTCCCAGGATTTTCATCCAGGTACAAACGCGAGAGTGGCGCGGAAAACAGAGTCACCAGCCGTGTAAATTTATCCCAAGAGAGGGAAAGGGAACACCGCATAAACCTGAGGAAGAGGGAAAGGAATGGTCATCGCAACCATAACCTGGGTTCGGGAGTCGGTTACGCGAGGGGAAGGTACTAGCACCCCATGCGTCCATCGTACTCGATGGGATCCACGCTTGTTGTCTATTCTAAGGGTGAGTTATACTATCATCTAGGGTTGTACTAAGACGGGGAAGGGAAAGACAAAGACAGACTCGGTAGGACGTCGACGTCCTAGGCCTACGTACCCCCTTTGTGCAATGGGGAATTCAGAGTCAACGTAGTTCGGACCAAGTTCTTTTTGTGTTTTTTATGAGCGACGTTAAGTTCGCGTCCGGCAGTTAGGGTCGATGCCTGTTTGCGACTCAGACGGAAAGTAACGTGCCCTTTTTGAAAATAGCCTTTAGTTTGACAATCCCGAAGGACAAAAAGGTTTGAAGTTTGTTTGTATTTTTCAGGACGCTAGCTAAGCACTCTAGAAAGATGAGAGGAAGCCCCTCATTTCTCATTCCCCACGCTTAAGGCTCGTGCGCAATACACTTTATCCTTATTAAGTATTTTTAAGAAGTTTTGAGATGAGAAGAGAGAAGACACAAAGGAAACTCTAAAGGGAAACTAAGAGTCCTAATGTTATCATGCATGGGTGACCTACGGTTAGCGAGGTTTGACGACAACCTAAGCCTAAAGAAAAGAAAAGATGAGAGAAGGAGAGAGTGAGAGTGAGCATGGATGATTATCCACACCCTTAAATAACTTACCTCGGTCCCTACATAAAAGGTTAGTACGGAACAGACATACGTAATATTAAGGCAAATGAGAACCAAACAATGACATATAATAATGATTAAATGACCTATAACAATCCAAACATGAATTAATAAGTCAAAGACGCAATCCCAAAACAATGGCACAAGTGCCTTCTCAAACAAGGTAACCAGACGTGATCAGAAATATGCATACAAGAAGATTTCACATAAAGAGCAGTTAAACAATTAGCAAAACATGTTGTAAAATCACCAAATAAATTATCAACATTTCTCAACTAGAAACAAACCAAATACCAAAAACTCCTGCAAAAATTCAAGATGTTAGTCACTCAAACAATTATGCAAATCCAGATGAGAAATATGGCTCAACATGCAAAAGAAAAGGACTGGAATGCAATATGAAATGATTTTAAAAATGATAGAAAAATATTTTAATGTATCTCAGTGTATTGGTGAAAAAATGCAAAAAGAATGAGTTCTAAATAATTTATGGATGATGAGAAATAAAATAAACAAGTTTAGGTATGCATGATATGACTAATTCAAAAAGAAAATAAACCAATATTTATTTCAGATGCTAAAAATAAAATAAAATAAAATAATAAAATAAAATTTGTGAAAATTTTATAAAATTATAAAAATGATGCATGAATTTTTTGGGAATTTTTAAATGCATATAACTATTTTTAAAATTTACAAATGAAATGTAATAAATTAAATAAAACAAATAAATTGAAATATGCAAGGGGGGTGCGTTCAGTAATAAAACAATGTTGGAATATTGAAATGGGCTGAAGGGGGTGTGCAAGTAGCAAGGCCCAACGTGTAATCCATCAGAAAAAAAAAAAAAAAAAAAAAGAGTCCACGTGTGGACTTTAGTCAATGGATTGACTCAATAAGGACCCCAAGATCAATCAGACGGTCATCAATAAGTCAACCAAACAAAGTGTAATCATGATCAACGGTTTATATTCGAAACACACCATAACAAACAAACACACGCGCATATAAAATTGTTCAGCATACCATACTCACCCCATGTGCCAGGCACGTGCTTTTTTAATTCGCTGTCAAATTATTAGCCGTCTGATCAATCACACGCATGGCGATGGGTCAACCAAATCACAAGTAGGCAAGATAAGAGGTCATGATTTGATGGCACATGGTACTTACCATAGGGTAATGAACATGAAATCAGATAAAATAAAAAACAAAAATAAAAAACGTGGCGTTATTGGAACCGTACGATCAAGAGAATGGATGGTGAGGATTACGTCTTCCACCTAAAACCCTTGGCCGGCCGGAGCATCACACCAGTCGCCGGAGCCCTAGCTCTGGCCGCCACCCACGGCCACCTGCAACAAAATTTTTTCCAGAAAACGCAAGGGGATACACCATTTTGTCCAGAATTTCACGAGGATCTCAAATATGTCATCAAAAATTGCAAACGATCAATGCATAATAAAAAATGAAGAGAACAAGCTTTGGACTCAAAACTTTAAACGCACGAACCAACCAATATACACGTCCACTTTCAAAAATAAATACATCATAATAACCAGTGGACATCACACATCAATATGCATATTTAAAAATAGATTTCTATGATCATGAAAAAAATGACTAACCTGAAGCTATGCACTACGTATCCTTGCTTTTAGCTCCAAAAGATGGTTGGTTTTTGCTCTGTGGATCCCCAGAAAGAAAGTTGTGGAAGAACCTTTGGAAAAAACCTTGTGGATTGTGAGTTATGAATGAGAGAAGCTATTAGGGTTCAAGCTTTGTCTCTCCTTGAAAATCACGTGTGTCCCACCTAACCAGTGCATGAATTGGCTTAAATACTCTAGGGTTTCTCACTGATAATGGTTTGGGCCTTGGAAATTCTCCACTTAATGAGTTTTGGACAAATTTGGAAATTTACATTATGTGAGATACACCTCCTTCCATGCATGTATATCCAAACATTCTATGATGGATCACCCATGTTTGATTTGCTAATTACACCTGAGTTTAATTTGGGCCTTGAAACCATTTGATTCATGAGTTTTTAATAATTTGGCAATTTGGCATAATGGAGAATAAGTGAAGAATATACCATGGATTCACTTGATTCAAAGGCCTAAAAATGATCCTTGAGGAGTGTCCTTTGATGTTAGCATGTGACATGAAGCAATGGAATTAATTATAGGTCACTATGCCAAAGTTGTGAAAATGGAATTATGAGAAACCCTAAAAACCACTTTGCCTTCTTTTGATCATAACTTGAGTTTCAAAAATGATATGGAGACCCACTAGTACTTGTTGGAAAGAGGAGAAAAATATATTCAACTTTCATGTTGGAAAAAAATTCATTTGAAGTTTCTTTGATGATAAAAAGTCAAGGTGAATGTAGTGTAGGAACTTGCCCAAAAAAGGAAACTTTCAAATTATAGGTCATTTCCATATTTAGTAACTTTTGCACCAACCCTTGATTCTTGATAAATGGCATGAAACTTGACTCTTGAAGACCATATGAGGGTGTGAGACCTTTAAAACCTTGGAGAGAACCTCAAAATTCCACAGTTGACTTCCTCTCTCACTGTTGACTTTTACCCAATTCACCTGATTCCCAACCCATTGGCCAATTGAACTTCTCCTGAACCAAACTGATGGACAACCTTCCATTCCTAGATACTTAGGGACCCAAGGAATACCATGGAATCAAGTCTTGCCCAAAAAATCAGAAATAAACTGACTTTATAGCAAACCCTAATCTTGGTACCCTCAGTCTATGAGGAAATAGCACAGTCTCCAAATCCAAATTCCTCTGAATATGATGTGTATCCTCTCCAACAAAGATAAGATATGCCATTTGGTGTAAAAACCCAAGGAGCTTGCCCATTGGAGCAATAAACCCAAGAATCTCAAAACCCTAGTTTCTGCACTGGTTAGGAGAGAGTGATCCACTTGAACTCACTTGCTTGACCCTTTGAAGAACATCTTCTCCTCTTGAACTTGCCTCAGGCACCTTGACCCCATGCTAAGAACCAATGATATGCACACATGATAATGCAAAATGAAATGAAACATAAGCCGGTTAGTACTAAAGTAAGGAGGGCAAATTTTGGGGTGCTATAGCTGCCCCTATTCAATCAACTTGGTCCTGAGGGTATGATAGCGACGGCTTTCAGACAATCGGGATACACGGAGATTGAATACCAAAGAACCCAGAAATTTGCTAATGGTAAGAATAACGAAATGGAACGTGCTGAAAAATAAGGAGTATGACCTCAACCATACCCACGAAACGAATACAACATCAATTGTACCCACAAAGAAAAAACGAATACGACCTCAATCGCACCCACAAGACGAATACAACCTCAATTGTACCCTCAAATGAAGACTGGCCGCAATCACTCTACCCACAAACAAAATACGAATATGACCTCAATCGCACCCACAAAACGAATACAACCTCAATTGTACCCTCAAAAGAAGACTGACCTCAATCACTCCACCCACAAAGAAAATACGAATACGACCTCAATCGCACCCACAAAAAACGAATACAACCTCAATCGCACCCGCAAAGGAAGACTGACCTCAATCACTCTACCCATAAAGAAAATACGAATATGACCTCAATCGAACCCACAAAACGAATACAACCTCAATTGCACCCGCAAAGGAAGACTGACCTCAATCACTCTGCCCACAAGGAAAATAGGAATACGACCTCAATCGCACCTACAAAAAACGAATACAACCTCAATTGCACCCATAAAGGAAGACTGACCTCAATCACTCCACCCACAAAGAAAATACGAATACAACCTCAATCGCACCCACAAAAAACGAATACAACCTCAATTGCACCCGCAATGGAAGACTGGCCTCAATCACTCTACCCATAAAGAAAATACGAATACGACCTCAATCGCACCCACAAAACGAATACAACCTTAATTGCACCCGCAAAGGAAGACTGACCTCAATCACTCTGCCCAAAAGGAAAATAGGAATACAACCTCAATCGCACCCACAAAAAACGAATACAACCTCAATTGCACCCGCAAAGGAAGACTGACCTCTATCACTCCACCCACAAAGAAAATATGAATACGACCTCAATCGCACCCACAAAAAACGAATACAACCTCAATTGCACCCGCAAAGAAAGACTGACCTCAATCACTCTACCCATAAAGAAAATACGAATACGACCTCAATCGCACCCACAAAACGAATACAACCTCAATTGCACCCGCAAAGGAAGACTGACCTCAATCACTCTGCCCACAAGGAAAATAGGAATACGACCTCAATCGCACCCACAAAAAACGAATACAACCTCAATTGCACCCGCAAAGGAAGACTGACCTCAATCACTCTACCCCCAAAGAAAAAGACGAATACGACCTCAATCGCATCCACAAAACGAATACAACCTCAATTGCACCCGCAAAGGAAGACTGGCCTCAATCACTCCACCCACAAAGAAAATACGAATACGACCTCAATCGCACCCACAAAAAACGAATACAACCTCAATTGCACCCGCAAAGGAAGACTGACCTCAATCACTCTACCCATAAAGAAAAATCGAATACGACCTCAATCGTACCCACAAAACGAATACAACCTCAATTGCACCCACAAAAAACGAATACAACCTCAATTGCAACCGCAAAGGAAGACTGACCTCAATCACTCTACACATAAAGAAAATACGAATACGACCTCAATCGCACCCGCAAAACGAATACAACCTCAATTGTACCCGCAAAGGAAGACTGGCCTCAATCACTCTGCCCACAAGGAAAATAGGAATACGACCTCAATCGCACCCACAAAAAACGAATACAACCTCAATTGCACCCACAAAGGAAGACTGACCTCAATCACTCCACCCACAAAGAAAATACGAATACGACCTCAATCGTACCCACAAAAAATGAATACAACCTCAATTGCACCCGCAAAGGAAGGCTGACCTCAATCACTCTACCCATAAAGAAAATACGAATACGACCTCAATCTCACCCACAAAACGAATACAACCTCAATTGCACCCGCAAAGGAAGACTGACCTCAATCACTCTGCCCACAAGGAAAATAGGAATACGACCTCAATCGCACCCACAAAAAAATAATACAACCTCAATTGCACCCGCAAAGGAAGACTGACCTCAATCACTCTACCCCTAAAGAAAAAGACGAATACGACCTCAATCGCATCCACAAAACGAATACAACCTCAATTGCACCCCGAAAGGAAGACTGACCTCAATCACTCCACCCACAAAGAAAATACGTATACGATCTCAATCACACCCACAAAAAACGAATACAACCTCAATTGCACCCACAAAGGAAGACTGACCTCAATCACTCCAACCATAAAGAAAAACCGAATACGACCTCAATCGTACCCACAAAACGAATACAACCTCAATTGCACCCGCAAAGGAAGACTGACCTCAATCACTCTACCCACAAAGAAAACATGCATACGACCTCAATCGCACCCACAAAAACGAATACACCCTCAATTGCACCCCCAAAGGATGACCAAGATAAAGTGGACTTCGCCGTGAAACAAAACTTCTGGTTTATACCACCCCTACTAAAAAAGGGAAACTGGCAAACAAAATATGTCAAGCGAGAACTGCCTACCAGGCGAGAGCTGGATTTCACAAAAGAGAAATCCAAACAAAGGCAAACTTCTGACGGACTCACGAACCACAGATAAGATGACTCCGCCGGGGAAAGGAGAAGTCTAAATTAAAGATTCTTCCAGGGAGCACAAGCATGAGGAACGCATCCCTCCAAAATCTCCTGAGTTATGCCATCTCTGCTGGGAAAGAGAACTGGCAAAGAAAATATCAAACCTGGCTTATGCTTCGAACGCAAATGTTTGAATCTTGCCGTAATGCTCCACACGAAGTGGAAATGCTACGCGTTTGAGGATGCAATGCAAATGCTTATGATATGCAAAAGGGGTCCCTCCAGCAAAATAAATGTCGGTGAGAAAAGACCAATTCAGCTGGGGATGACAAAAATAAATTGTCCTCTGAATCCAGGAACTCTGCTGAGAAGGGTCATACTGATCGACTCTTCGGATCAACAACTTCTGCTGGGGATGAAATCCCGAAGGAACTACCGGGGGCCACACCTGTCTTTTACTGAAGGTAACATCTAAAACCTGAGATTTCTCCTCTGCTGGGGGAGTTGAGAATGAACGCCAATAACGGAACCGAAAGTCTGTTACTGAAGATTTCTAATATCCAATCGGGCTCAGGACCTGCTGGGGGATGCCAGCCCATAATACCATCCTGCTTGGGGATACTGCTGAACTTAGCCTGCTGATGGGGAGAATGACTTTACTCCCCTCACTGCTGGGGATTAGAATATGACATCGTCAGCGAAAGCATGCTTCCTGACTGGATGGGGAAGATGAACACCCTGACTCTGTGGGGAGATAACGTCTTGATTCAGAGAAAGTACTTTCCAGGTCTCCTGCTGGGGAAGGTCTGCTCTGCTGAGGAAAGTGCAATCTCAATGCTGGGGAGAGCCAACTGCTAGGGAAATACCATCCCGTTGCCCTGCAACCTGACTTGTCTTTATGGTCATGAGCGGCTCTTTGAACTTTCCACTTGCCCCAGACCACCAGGTCTAATGGAAGAAATCATCTCAAGAGGATTTTATAGAAGACCGGGCATCCGCACTGCCCCAGGGTCTCCAAACTCCTGGAGAGACTTATCAGATCTTGACATAACTGCCCCAGACTGCATAATCTATGAAGTAACTTGCCTCGAAAGGATTTGCAATGACCTGAAATACTCTGCCTCAGTATTTTGAACCTTGAAGAGGTTCTCTCGATTAACCGTCTTTAGGATTGGATAACTTCTCATGCTCTAGAGATGGCCTGCCCCAAGTCTTGAAGAAACTTTGCCCCTAACTGATCTTACAGAGATTTGTCAAATCGACCTGATTGCCCCTGTTTGGCTGCTTTATGGGGAGTTTCCCGTGTGACTACTTCAGATTGGCTGCATCTTATCACCATTTATCGGGAAACCCCAGGTTGCGCACCGTCTCTTGGCCACATGCCCCTTGACTTGGCTGTCCTTCGGAGTTTTCACCATCTCAACTTGGCGTGATCGAGCTTCTCGACTAACGTTCATCGTGTAAGCTTCTTTGATATCAAACACATGCAAGCAGAAAATGTTTATTATGAGAATGACAATTCTAATGCAACACTCGTGTTAACCTTGAAGTTTTATTGAAAATGCGTCGCCAAGCCTTATGAATGAATCACTAGCTGGGATGCAACCTTGATTTTTGAATGGAAAAACAATGCGCACACGCAATACCAAAAAATCTTATTAGCACAACTCATAGGAGTCAGGAACGTTATCCTGTTGAAGTACGCTTTCGGAATAAACCTTGTTTCAATTAGGACTTTTAAGGGTTATAATGTGGTCTGGTTCACGGTTTCAGAAAAAAGGATTTATGGCTCAAAATTTATCTGTGCCCACCCACTCTTCGTGATGTTCTCCAGTCCTATATTCAGTTAATCTGACACAACGCTCATCTCTCAAAAGGTTTACGATCTTTAAGGAACCCATGCCACTAATGGTTTGACACCTAAGGAAGCTTTGGAGTGACAGTCATCCCTTTTTATCTTTTGTGCCTGTAATCACACGAATTTGTTCTTATCGAGGATTTTCTTTTGTAATCCTTTTCGCTTTTCGCTTTTTCTTTCTTTTTCCCCTCCCTTTTTTTTCCCTAATTTTTGCCTGGACTGTCTCTTTTGAGTTTTTCGATTTTGAAGTCCAGCGGGATGCCCTAGTTTTTGCCTAAGTCGCTTGTTTTCAAGTTTCGACTTAGCGGGTTTTCTTTTTTTTGTATTCCCATTTTTGATTAAATTGTGTGACACTGGTTGTCTTACTTGCTTGAAAGGGCTGTGACTGTTTCACTTTTCGGTTGGTGAGGGGTAACCATTGTGGTTCTACACCTCTTAACCTCTTGATAGTGGAATGGAAGGTAATGGATCCTCAGATGTACACTCCTTCTGGAACACTTGGTCAAACTAACTGACGCCTACCCTGCCCCTGGGTTAAATTTGAGGGTTTTTCGTTTTCAGAAAGAACTCCTACTACTAGGCTCAAAGGGGTTGGCAAAGGTCTATCTCCTTATCTCTCCAGTGTTTGTGAATTGGAAACAATGCCTGTACATCCTTAACTGGGTTTTATCCAAAAGCGTACCATTAGAAATCTGCGTTCTTATTTCGTCATCCTCCCTCCAAGAGTCTAGGCAAGAAAGATAGTATTGCAGTGCATACAAACATTTAAAATGAGTGAACACGAATGGAATTCTTCGAGAAAAACATACTCATTGCATTATGATTGTCATCCAGAAACAAACGAGTTCTTACATGCAAGCAATGTTTAAACAAACAAATGAAAGCTACATATGAAAATACAATAAAGAAACTAATGATTGCCATTGTTGAGGAAGGCTTGACTCCGTCTGGACTTATTGCTTTTGATGACGCTCTTACAATCTGGTGCTTACTCTGACAAAGAAGCTTCAATCCAAAGGGGTACCATCTGGCGTGATGACCTTTGAGTCGATTAAGTCTTGCACCTTGTGCTGGAACGCATTACAGTTATCAATTGTGTGCCCAAATGTTCCCGAGTGGAACTCGCACCTAGCATTCATGTCAAAGTCTGGAGGAATAGGGTATGGCACTGGCATGGTACTCCTCGTTGGAATCAGAGAGTTCTTGAGCAGACGAGCAAACAACTGACTATAAGGAATAGGAATAGGATCAAATATCCTCTTGGGCCTTCTTGGTCTGAATTGCCTCTGCTGCTGCTGATTCGGGCACCCAAACTGCCCCTGTACTTTCCTTTCCACATTCGGCTGAGGCACAAACAAAGGTTACTGACATAGAGCTTCTGCAGCAAAAGGTTGTGGAGAAAGTCCATGACATGAGGTGGATCCTACAAAGAGGGGAGGAGTCTCTACTTCATTCGCAATAATTGGGGTGAAATTACCTTGTATGCTCACGCCGCCCGACGTGAATTCAATTGCCCCTGTATCAATCAAATCCTGGACTTTGTGCTGAAAGGCCCTACATTTCTCCACATTATGCCCTGGTGCCCCAGAATGGAAATCACAATGGGCTTTTGCATTGTAGCCTGGTGGGGGATTACCAGTAAGAGGAGCCAAAGTCCTTTTCTGTACCAGTTGCAACTGAAGAAGATGCTGCAATAGCTGAAAATATGGCATAGGGAGCAGATGAAAAAATCTTTCAGACTGCTTCTGTCTCTGTGTACACTTTTTACCCTTGGGTTTCTCTTGGGAGCCAAGACCTGGCTGCTGTTGGGAAAGTTCTGGAACCTTGGGTTGTGGAGGGGATTCACGAGGAAATACATGATCTAGAGCCAACCCCAAAGAGAAGGGAGGAGTAAGGACCTCTGTTGTGGAAGCGAGCACGAGACTTTTTTCCTTCTTTAACACTGTTTTCAAAATTTCCATGACCAAATCCATCTGAGTCTTCATCTGATTGACCTCCTCCTTCAGCATTTTCTGCTCCTGGGACATGGCCAGCATGTCTTCCCCAAATTGCCTCATCTGAACCTTCATTTCAAGCATCTCTGCACGGAGTTGTTCCATGGCCATCCTCTGGTTATCATAGATTGAGTGGAATACCGATGAATTGGCTGATCAATCCTGAACTGCAGAGGAGAACAAAGTAAGAACACCAGAGATAAACACCTGTTATGCAAAATGATTATGCAAAATGATTATGAATATGCAAATGCAAATGAACATGTTGAGAAATTCGCAGGACGATCCACCCCTTGATTCCAGTTTAACAACAAGATAGAACGGAACTTCTGCTCATATATTAAGAAAACCAGAGGAAAACCAAATGTCAACAATCACAAATCCAAGATAACAAGTCTGAACACAATAATCGTAGATCCCAACCAACAAGCCTGGCGGTGGTCCAAATAATGAAAGAAAATAGAAAACTACGGTATGTCATCAAAGTCCACAAGTGTCAATCCCCCCATCCATTATGCTTTTTGCTCCAATCTTGAATTTCCTTGAACAGCTTTTTGGTGTCGGGATGCTTCGGTCTCTGAATTAGCTCTTGAATGAGAACATCCCTCCTATGCATGATCCCTTCCAAGTATCAGCAATGTAACTCCCAAGCGTCTTCTCCAGAAACACCATCCATGCTAGGACCCTCATTTCTAGGTCTCTTCACTTCAGCTTGTATCTTCAGTTCCTCTATGGAGGCTATGGCTTCATTGAGTCGACCCTCGACTGCTTGTCTCTGGAATACCCCTGATAGGATCTCAGTGTCTTTTTTCTTAAGCTTCGACTTCAATTGATCAATCTGAGCTAGATAATCGTCTTTCTTTCGCTTATTCTCAGCTATTGCAGTGTCTCGGTGAGCATTGAACTTGTGAATTTTTAATAAAGCCTCGGCCAATTCCTCCTTCTTAGACTTGAGAACCTTATTGATACCCTCTAGAGCTTGCTTCATCCTTTGTCTGGCTGCGACCTTGTCAGCTAGCTCCTTTTCTGCCTTAGCGAGAAGCTCTGTCTTCAACTTGGCGGTATGAACAGCTTCACCCCGCTCATGTTTCAACTGATAAATCTCTCTTTTTAGCTCACTGTTTTCTTCTCGCAGCTTTTCCTTCTCAGCCCACAACTTGTTAAACTTCTCTATCTCAACTGTGGTAGGAGGCTCAATCAGCACGGGGTAAGATGGTGGTTCTACCGGGAAGGGAAGAAGCTCCTCTTTTGCTCTCTTCTTAATCCACTCTTTATAGGAAGGGAAAGCCCGGTTGTTACATTTCCCGAATGAAGCTTTTCCTTTCTTGGTCACCTGCTTCCAAGCATTCACAATCTTCCTTATCATCTCTTGATCCTCAGTACCATTGAAGAATAAGGACTCTTTGACATCTCGCTCTTCAGGGGGACCTTTCAAAGGATAACCAAACTGCCTGATAACAAGGGAAGGATTATAGTTAATTCCACCTCTTCTCCCTATCAAGGGTACATTAGGGAATTCTCCGCACTTGCAAATAATCTCTATTCCTAGCAAATCACGGTTGAACCAGACAATGTTGTCAGCAGTCAAGCCCATTAACCTCTTTGACCACTTCAGAGAATTTTTCGTATCAACAAAGGCGCCAGTTTTGGGGAGGTGGCTCAGAAACCAAGTAGATAAGAGTGCTGGACAACAACTCACGGTTTTTCCCTGCCTATTTTCATTCTTGTAGTGGACTGAGTGATACACCTCACCTAGCAAGGTAGGTATAGGATTCTTTGAAATAAAGATTCTGACAGCATGCATATCCACCAGATCAGGAACATTGGGAAACAGGACAATCCCATAGATGCACATAGCCAAAATAGCTTGGAAAGCAGTCCAATTCTTCTCTTTAACATGTATGCAAGCTTGATCAAACAAGAACTTCAACAAGAAACCCTTAGCTCCTTGTTTTTCCTCAATATTACTGCTCAGAACGGATTCACCAATATGAAGAGCAATAGCCATTTCCTTTATCCCGGGGTGTTCTTCAAAAAAGAACACTATGTCATGCCTGATGGGGATTCCCAAAATAAATGAGAACTCCTCCAACGTTGGGGCCAAGATGTAGTTTGGGAAAGTGAAGCAACGCAAAGACGGATCGTAAAACTGAAGAAGTGTATGAATGGCATCCTTCTCATACTTGGAGATATTGTAGACAAACTTCAGAAGTCTCCCATACCCTCCACTGAACTCTGTACGAACTCTGGGACCAGCCATACTAATTAGCATGTGAATCAATGTCAAGGTCGGATCTGGGAACGAATAGGCAACAGTCTTCTTTCTCGGGGCATCCATGTCAAGGTAACCTCAGAAAACTGGAATCAAGAGTAAGATGTAAGCCCTGAAAAATGTCAAACATGTCAGAATGCAAGAAAAATGATATGCTCATGCAAACATGGGATCAAGGCAACACTGCTGGATGTGCTGTGCTGTTAACGGAACGAGAATCACTACCCAGAAAACCAGAATTCCAAGATACGAACTACTGAGATAACCAGGAACCCAGATAATCAAACATTGATGAGAAATCCAGAAAAACCGGGTAGGTTGAAAGTTTCGGTTACCTACAAACCTGCAAATACCCATCCCCTCTCACGTGTGGGTACTAGGATGTTCAGTATCCCGGGCTCTCAGGTCGAGAAATGATGATACGTTCACCATTTCTGGTTTGGCAATCGAGGAGGCCTCAACTGATTCTCCAAAACGGAAGGTCCTCAGCTTCTGGCACTGAGGTTGAGAAACAATAGTACATTCATCCCTCGGGGTACAGTACTATCGTCAATCGAGGAGTGCCTCCACTGATTCTCTTCAAAAGACAGGGGCCATCCTATGCGAGTTCCAAAGTGGGCCCTCGGGTGCGAATGGGTTTACCACAGAATATGGTCTACCACTGTCACCACTAAAGAGGGATGTTTCCACTAAGGTCCTCGATGATCGGTCACCAGAGTCGACAGCTCTCTAGATCAACACCCTAACATGCGCAAGACACACACGTTAGAATGCGTCCCAAGATAGCCTCATCTGGTTGTGAATTTCGTGAACACACAAACGTACCAAGCGGGCACGTAGGTCCCACTACTTTCCACTCTAGTCCTAGGGTGTACTCAAGCCTGGGTATTAGGCTTATCTCTCAGAACAACCCAACCTGCAAAACAGAAACAGCCAGCACAACACAGCAATATCCAGTATGACAGTAATAAAAAATGAAATGCAATGTAGAAAATGCGGTAAAAATAAAATACAACAAACACAGCAAAGCGAACACAAAGACACCCAAAGAGAACAAAGACAAGCAAGCGCTAGGACTGACTCGCTTAGGGATGGACCAGCATAGGTCAACCAGGATCCCCAGCAGAGTCGTCAGCTGTCGCTCCCAGGATTTTCATCCAGGTACAAACGCGAGAGTGGCGCGGAAAATAGAGTCGCCAGCCGTGTAAATTTATCCCAAGAGAGGGAAAGGGAACACCACATAAACCTGAGGAAGAGGGAAAGGAATGGTCATCGCAACCATAACCTGGGTTCGGGAGTCAGTTACGCGAGGGGAAGGTACTAGCACCCCACGCGTCCATCATACTCGATGGGATCCACGCTTGTTGTCTATTCTAAGGGTGAGTTATATTATCATCTAGGGTTGTACTAAGACGGGGAAGGGAAAGACAAAGACAGACTCGGTAGGACGTCGATGTCCTAGGCCTACGTACCCCCTTTGTGCAATGGGGAATTCAGAGTCAACGTAGTTCGGACCAAGTTCTTTTTGTGTTTTTTATGAGCGACGTTAAGTTCGCGTCCGGAAGTTAGGGTCGATTCCTGTTTGCGACTCAGACGGAAAGTAACGTGCCCTTTTTGAAAATAGCCTTTAGTTTGACAATCCCGAGGGACAAAAAGGTTTGAAGTTTGTTTGTATTTTTTAGGACAGAAGTGGCTTGAGTTAGTTTATAACTTGCATTGCACCAAAGTCTAGGGCACAGGGGCGAATACTTAACGCATCGTCCCAAGACAGGACGCTCGCTAAGCACTCTAGAAAGATGAGAGGAAGCCCCTCATTTCTCATTCCCCACGCTTAAGGCTCGTGCGCAATACACTTTATCCTTATTAAGTATTTTTAAGAAGTTTTGAGATGAGAAGAGATAAGACACAAAGGAAACTCTAAAGGGAAACTAAGAGTCCTAATGTTATCATGCATGGGTGACCTACGGTTAGCGAGGTTTGACGACAACCTAAGCCTAAAGAAAATAAAAGATGTGAGAAGGAGAGAGTGAGAGTGAGCATGGATGATTATCCACACCCTTAAATGACTTACCTCAGTCCCTACATAAAAGGTTAGTACGGAACAGACATACGTAATATTAAGGCAAATGAGAACCAAACAATGACATATAATAATGATTAAATGACCTATAACAATCCAAACATGAATTAAGAAGTCAAAGACGCAATCCCAAAACAATGGCACAAGTGCCTTCTCAAACAAGGTAACCAGACGTGATCAAAAATATGCATACAAGAAGATTTCACATAAAGACCAGTTAAACAATTAGCAAAACATGTTGTAAAATCACCAAATAAATTATCAGCATTTCTCAACCAGAAACAAACCAAATACCAAAAACTCCTGCAAAAATTCAAGATGTTAGTCACTCAAACAATTATGCAAATCCAGATGAGAAATATGGCTCAACATGCAAAATAAAAGGACTAGAATGCAATATGAAATGATTTTAAAAATGATAGAAAAATATTTTAATGTATCTCAGTGTATTGGTGAAAAAATACAAAAAGAATGAGTTCTAAATAATTTATGGATGATGAGAAATAAAATAAACAAGTTTAGGTATACATGAAATGACTAATTCAAAAAGAAAATAAACCAATATTTATTTCAGATGCTAAAAATAAAATAAAATAATAAAATAAAATTTGTGAAAATTTTATAAAATTATAAAAATGATGCATGAATTTTTTGGGAATTTTTAAATGCATATAACTATTTTTAAAATTTAAAAATTAAATGTAATAAATTAAATAAAACAAATAAATTGAAATATGCAAGGGGGTGCGTTCAGTAATAAAACAATGTTGGAATATTGAAATGGGCTGAAGGGGTGTGCAAGTAGCAAGGCCCAACGTGTAATCCATCAGACAAAATAAAATAAAAAAAAGAGTCCACGTGTGGACTTTAGTCAATGGATTGACTCAATAAGGACCCCAAGATCAATCAGACGGTCATCAATAAGTCAACCAAACAAAGTGTAATCATGATCAACGGTTTAGATTAGAAACACACCATAACAAACAAACACACGCGCATATAAAATTGTTCAGCATACCATACTCACCCCATGTGCCAGGCACGTACTTTTTTAATTCGCTGTCAAATTATTAGCCGTCTGATCAATCACACGCATGGCGATGGGTCAACCAAGTCACAAGTAGGCAAAATAAGAGGTCATGATTTGATGGCACATGGTACTTACCATAGGGTAATGAACATGAAATCAGATAAAATAAAAAACAAAAATAAAAAACGTGGTGTTATTGGAACCGTACGATCAAGAGAATGGATGGTGAGGATTACGTCTTCCACCTAAAACCCTTGGCCGGTCGGAGCATCACCCCAGTCGCCGGAGCCCTAGCTCCGGCCGCCACCCACGGCCACCTAAAACAAAAAAATTTCCAGAAAACGCAAGGGGATACACCATTTTGTCCAGAATTTCACTAGGATCTCAAATATGTCATCAAAAATTGCAAACGATCAATGCATAATAAAAAACGAAGAGAACAAGCTTTGGACTCAAAACTTTAAACGCACGAACCAACCAATATACACGTCCACTTTCAAAAATAAATACATCAGAATAACCAGTGGACATCACACATCAATATGCATATTTAAAAATAAATTTCTATGATCATGAAAAAAACGACTAACCTGAAGCTATGCACTACGTATCCTTGCTTTTAGATCCAAAAGATGGTTGGTTTTTGCTCTGTGGATCCCCAGAAAGAAAGTTGTGGAAGAACCTTTGGAAAAAACCTTGTGGATTATGAGTTATGAATGAGAGAAGCTATTAGGGTTCAAGCTTTGTCTCTCCTTGAAAATCATGTGTGTCCCACCTAACCAGTGCATGAATTGGCTTAAATACTCTAGGGTTTCTCACTGATAATGGTTTGGGCCTTGGAAATTCTCCACTTAATGAGTTTTGGACAAATTTGGAAATTTACATTATGTGAGATACACCTCCTTCCATGCATGTATATCCAAACATTCTATGATGGATCACCCATGTTTGAATTGCTAATTACACCTGAGTTTGATTTGGGCCTTGAAACCATTTGATTCATGAGTTTTTAATAATTTGGCAATTTGGCATAATGGAGAATAAGTGAAGAATATACCATGGATTCACTTGATTCAAAGGCCTAAAAATGATCCTTGAGGAGTGTCCTTTGATGTTAGCATGTGACATGAAGCAATGGAATTAATTATAGGTCACTATGCCAAAGTTGTGAAAATGGAATTATGAGAAACCCTAAAAACCACTTTGCCTTCTTTTGATCATAACTTGAGTTTCAAAAATGATATGGAGACCCACTAGTACTTGTTGGAAAGAGGAGAAAAAGATATTCAACTTTCATGTTGGAGAAAAATTCATTTGAAGTTTATTTGATGATGAAAAGTCAAGGTGAATGTAGTGTAGGAACTTGCCCAAAAAAGGAAACTTTCAAATTATAGGTCATTTCCATATTTAGTAACTTTTGCACCAACCCTTGATTCTTGATAAATGGCATGAAACTTGACTCTTGAAGACCATATGAGGGTGTGAGACCTTGAAAACCTTGGAGAGAACCTCAAAATTCCACAGTTGACTTCCCCTCTCACTGTTGACTTTTACCCAATTCACCTGATTCCCAACCCATTGGCCAATTGAACTTCTCCTGAACCAAACTGATGGATAACCTTCCATTCCTAGATACTTAGAGACCCAAGGAATACCATGGAATCAAGTCTTGCCCAAAAAATCAGAAATAAACTGACTTTATAGCAAACCCTAAACTTGGTACCCTTAGTCTAGGAGGAAATAGCACAGTCTCCAAATCCAAATTCCTCTGAATATGATGTGTATCCTCTCCAACAAAGATAAGATATGCCATTTGGTGATGATAAAAACCCAAGGAGCTTGCCCATTGGAGCAATAAACCCAAGAATCTCAAAACCCTAGTTTCTGCACTGGTTAGGAGAGAGTGATCCACTTGAACTCTCTTGCTTGACCCTTTGAAGAACATCTTCTCCTCTTGAACTTGCCTCAGGCACCTTGACCCCATGCTAAGAACCAATGATATGCACACATGATAATACAAAATGAAATGAAACATAAGCCAGTTAGTACTAAAGTAAGGATGGCAAATTTTGGGGTGCTACAAGAGGAAGAATAGGACATTGCAAGAAATGGCTAGAACTGTGATCAATGAAACAAATGTGGCAAAGCACTTTTGGGCAGAAGCTGTAAACACAATGTGTTACATTCTGAATAGAATCTCTATCAGACCTAATATGGAAAAGACTCCTTATGAATTGTGTTTGGGAACAAAACCCAACATTTCTTATTTCCATCCTTTTGGATGTTCTTGTTTTATTCTGAACACTAAAGAGAACCTGAACAAGTTTAACTCTAAAGCACAGAAATGTATTATGTGGGGATACTCTGAACGCTTTAAGGGCTATAGAGTATACAATACATAAACACGTATTGTGGAAGAGTTAATTCATGTTAGATTTGATGATAAGCTAGACTTAGACAAGTCAAAGCTAGTTGAGGATTTTGCAGATCTAGAGATAACACTTGCAGGCTCTGGAGAAAGGATAAAAACTCTGAGGATAAAGATTCAAAGAACACTGATACAAATATATCTGAAGTAAATGAATATCCTCCAACTCAGAAAAAGCAAAGAAATAGGCAAACTGTTTCTGAAGAATTGATTCTTAGAGACAAAAGTGAACCTGTCAAAACAAGGTCCACCTTCAAACAAACTGAGGAAATGCTTCTTGGATTGGTGTCTCTAATAGAACCAACTTCGTGTGATGAAGCACTTCAGACAATGAATTGATTCTAGCAATGCAAGAAGAACTGAATCAGTTCTCCAGAAATGATGTCTGGGATCTGGTACCCAAGCCAAAAGGAACTCACGTTATTGGAACCAAGTGGTTATTGAGAAACAAATTAAATGAGAAATGAGAAGTCGTCAGAAACAAAGCACAGTTGGTTGCACAAGGTTACAGTCAACAAGAAGGTATTGGCTATAATGAAAGCTTTGCTCCAGTCGCCAGGTTAAAATCCATTCGTCTTCTAATTTCTTTTGCTGTTAATCATGTTATTATTTTATATCAAATGGATGTCAAAAGTTCATTTCTGAACAGATACATTTCTGAAGAAGTATATCTTCACCAACCTCTAGGTTTTGAAAACATCAAGTTTCCAGAACATGATTTTAAACTTAAAAAGTCGTTGTATGGTCTGAAACAAGCTCCCAGAGCTTGGTATGAAAGACTAAGTTCTTTTCTTCTAGAAAATAACTTTACTAGAGGTCAGGTGGACACTACTATTTTCTGTAAGAATTTTGGAAGCGATCTGATGATATGCCAAATTTATGTAGATGATATAATTTTTGGTTCTGCTAATCCATCTGTATGTCAAGAGTTCTCTAAGCTAATGCATGCAGAATTTTAAATGAGTCTGATGCAAGAATTAAATTACTTTCTGGGGATACAAATTAATGAAACTTCATATGTCAGATACATTAATCAAAGCAAGTACACAAAAGAGCTCCTAAAGAAATTCGACATGTCAGGTAGCAAACCAGCAAAGACTCCCATGCATCCTATATGCATTCTGGAGAAAGACGAGGTAAGTAAGAAGGTTTGTCAGAACCTCAATCGTGGTATGATAGGCTCTCTTTTCAATTTGACTGCTTCTCGTCCAGATATTTTATTCAGTGCATTTTTTTGCTCGATTTCAATCAGATCCAAGGGAAACTCACTTAACTGTTGTTAAGAGAATCCTAAGGTATCTGAAGGGGACATCTAACCTTGGCTTGATGTATGAGAAAACATCATAATACAAGTTATCGGGTTTCTATGATGTAGATTACGCTGGAGAAAAATTAGAACATAAAAGCACTTCTGGAAACTGCCAGTTTCTGGGAAACAATCTCGTCTCATGGGCTAGCAAAAGGCAATTAACTATTGCTCTATCTACTGCTGAAGCAAAATATATTTCAGCATCACTATACAGCACTCAGATGCTCTGGATGAAAAATCAACTTGAAGACTTCCAGATATATGAGAGTAACATTCCTATCTTCTTTGATAACACGGCTGCTATTTGCCTAAATAAGAATCCCATTTTACACTCAAGATCTAAACACAAAGAAATAAAACACCATTTTATTAAAGACTATGTTCAGAAAGGGGTTATTGTGTTAGAATTTATAGATACAGACCAACAATGGGCTGATATCTTCACAAAACCCTTAGCTGGAGATAGATTTCTATTCATTCTGAAGCATTTAAAAATGGAACTCTGTCCATAATGAACTTTCCCTTCTAATGTGTTCAACTCTTTCTGTAAAATTATGATTCCTACTTAAGCAAATTTTTTATTGGGTTAATACCTATTTTCACCCCTGCCATATGGGCGTGATTTGAAAAACCCCCCTACGAAAAAAAAAGTTGCAAGATTGGCCTTAACAAATTTCAAAAGTTACCATTTAGACCTTCATCAGGCCACATCATCAAAAATAATGATGTGGCAGTCATTTTTTTAATTTTTTAATGAAAAGAAATTCCACATCATTAAAAGGCTTTGTGAAATGACTCTTATACCCCCACTTTTTAATTTTTTTTATTTAGTTTTTCTTTTATTTAATTTTTTTATATTTTATTTAATTTATAATTTTTTTATTTATTTAATTTTTTCTTTAATTATTTTTCGTATTAATTTTATTTATTTAAATTGTTATTTTAAATTATCAAAATATTACAATAGGGCCTAAGCCCATTTTTGTTCCTGAACCCAGCCTAAACTTGGACCCATTCACATTGTCTCAATCCAGTTGAAACTTATTGCACTCTAGTGTATTATAAACACCAATACAATAGTTGATATGAACGATGTGGGACTCTATTCAGCCACCACGCACATGTTTCATTTTCCCAGCCAAGACCAACTCAACGCAAGCCTTGCCAAGCAACAATCAGCCAGCGACCATCCGGCAACAAACAGGCAACAACACACATCATACAAGGGACCCCACAACTCCAAAAAAAAAACTCAAGCATTTCCAAGCATAAAACCTGCAAGAAAACCTGCTGCAAGAAAACTCAAGCATTTCCAGCTCACGATATCATCATAAATTTTCATTCCAAAAATACCACAAGTACTCTCTTCATCCATTATAAAGAGGGACCCTTTGTTCTTCATTTTGGGAAGTGGGAAAGAACCAAATTCACTCTGTTAAATCCTCCCCCAACCACAACAATCCTCTTCAATTTCACCAACATACAAAACCTCACACCCACCATTACCATTTGTGATTTTTTCTTCAACAACACTCCTTCAACCTAAAAGAGGCATTCTTCAATCCTCTCATATTCTCCCAACCATAAACAATCACTCACGACCTTCTCCCTCACTCATTATCGCTGCAACCGAAAACCACCCTTTACTCCAACCTTCAACCCATTCAAACAACCCACTCAAAAATCCAGAAATTAAACCATGAATTAAAAAATAAGAGATGAACAGAGAGAGCAAAACAAAATAAAAACCCGAATCAAAAACACAAACCTGCATCGCATTTGATTTGAGAGATCGAAGTGGAACTCTGAACGAACGTGAGCGGAGAAAGAAAGACGAGACGGAGACGTGATGGATCTAATATAAAATAGTGTTTAAATTCTAGAATAGGTGGTGAATAGAGTCCCACATCGTTCATATCAACTATTGTATTGGTGTTTATAATATGTTAGAGTGTAATACATTTCAACTGGATTGAGCTGGGTTCAGGAACAAAAATGTGCTTAGGTCCTATTGTGAATTGGGCTGCTCTTTAAACAAAAATGGGCTTAGGCCTTGTTGTAATATTTTGATAATTTAAAATAATAATTTAAATAAATAAAATTAATACGAAAAATAATTAAAGAAAAAATTAAATAAATAAAAAATTATAAATTAAATAAAATCTAAAAAAATTAAATAAAAGAAAAACTAAATAAAAAAAATTAAAAAGTGGGGGTATAAGAGTCATTTCACAAAGCCTTTTAATGATGTGGAATTTCTTTTCATTAAAAAATTTAAAAAAATGACTGCCACATCATTATTTTTGATGATGTGGCCTGATGAAGGTCTAAATGGTAACTTTTGAAATTTGTTAAGACCAATCTTACAACTTTTTTTTCGTATGGGGGTTTTTCAAAACACGCCCATATGGCAAGGGTGAAAATAGGTATTAACCCTTTTTTATTTGATTCTTCTACTAAGTAAGAAGTTGTCAGAAATATCTCAAGTCATAAACCTTCTGGTATTCGTGACTCTGAGAACATCTAAATTGTGTATTTTCAAACTTGTGGCTATGATTTGTTTTGGGCACTTGTCTTTTAAAAATTATACGTTACCGGTTGAAACGAAACCTCGAGCATTGGGATATTTTGAGAACAGTTGTTTAAATTATTATTTCTATTTATTACTCTCCCCTTTGTTCATTTTCAATGCATTTGTAATCATTTCATTCTTCTATATATATATATATATATATATATATATATATATATATATATATATATATATATATATATATATTCACTCCTCGCACTCTCACGCACTACGCTACTCTTTACCCACACTTAATCTTATTTAACCCTAGAAACCCTTCTTCTCTGTTACCTAATTTCATCCATGGATGCTCAACAAACTGTTGTCTACGAATACTTTCAACAAATGCAACAGCAAAGTCAATCTTCTCAACCCCTGATCGCTAGCACCATGCCTGTTGAATCTCCAACACCACGTCAATCGTTGTATGTCTTTCAACCATTGAAAGTTAATCATATTCTCAATCGTCTGGCACACATTCACATGGAAATACCATTTGAGCAACTGGAAGTGCTCTGTGAACTGCTAGTAGATTTTGATAACTTAAAGGAAAATGGTTTGGATTTGACTGAGGATCTCTGCAAGCAAGGATGGCAAACCTACTTTGATCGTCTTTACAGTCCAATTTCATAAAATAATTTTGGAGATACGCTGATGCCGATGACAGATACATTGTGTCTCATGTTCTAGGTTATAAGTGTGTTATCACTGAGAAATCAATTGCTACATTGCTGGGAATGGAACACACAAGAGGAAAAAAAGGGTCTATAACATGAGCCCTAGGTCAGAGTTTCTACTTCAACGAATTAACCCTGCAATCTTTACTCAAACCTTTGAGAGTAAATCCAAAAATCATAAACTTCACAAAAATCTTCGGGTATGGCTAAAAATCATTCTGGGATGCATTCATAACAGACCAGCATCTAATTCGTCTGATTATGTCAATGCTGATCAAAAGTTTATGCTGTACTTTTTGATGAAAGGGGAACCGATACATCTGCCTTCTATTCTTTTCAAATACCTCAGAGATGATGTCAAAGAGACTAGAAACACTGTGAAACCTAAAATCTACATCCCTATAGGCAGACTCATCTCAGATATTCTTATCGAAAATGGTCTTGTAAATCATTTGCTAGACCTGAAATTGATGGATGATATTATAATAGAAACTGGAAAACGTCTGAACGGAAGAAATCTCAAGAGTATGGCCATCATTGAAAAATTCTTGGTTAAACCAACTATTTCTACAGATTAGGAAAGTATAAAGGATAGAAGACTGGTTGTTAAAGAATTTCCTCTTTTCACCAAGTTTGATTCACCGAAAGCTATTGAAGAATATCTCAAAATGGTTGAAGCTGACAGTCTTGATGTATGTGGATTTACCTATGATGATCTTCTAGATGTTCCTCCTGATCTGATGAAAAGACCACGTGAATCATCCCTGAAGAAGTATGAGTTTGACAAAATCATAAATCTCTGTGTCCAAGAAAAGAATAAGTTTGTCAAGAAAGCTGAAATCAAATTGGAAGCTCAAAAGGCTGCTGAAACGGAAGCTGCTGAACGAGAAGCTACTGCTAGAGAAGCTGCAAAGAAAGAGGCCGCTGAAAAGGAAGGTGCAGAATAACAAGCCAGAATGGAAACTGCTGCAAAGGAAACTGCAGAAGGCTCTAATAAGGCACCCAGTTCTGACACTAGTATTTTCTCTCTAATGATGAAAACACTGGAAGAGATACAGCAAGAACAGCAGAAAGTCAAAACTCGACTTGATAAGCAAGATGAAGTCAACACCAACATTAAGAATATGCTTGCCCAACTTATGCAGAGGATTCCTCCTCCCTCTTCTCAACCTTGAGCACTTAGGCTTCACCTTTTAGATTTTATCTTAGTTTTTTTCTCTTCTGTATCGTTTTTGCATCATCTTATATATATATATATATATATATATATATATATATATATATATATATGACTTTTTGATTATGACAAAAAGGGGGAGTATAATACGTAATAATTTTAATATATATTTGTTTCTCTAATCTTAGTGATTACATTCTAACCTTAAAATATATATGCAAGTATATTTATGTCTCCTTCAGGAACCTTCTGGATAAATCAAGCCTAAGAGAAGCATTGCAAAAGGTTCTGATATTTCAAACTCTGATAAGTCAACCAGGTTCTGATGATAATACTACTATAAGACAACCAGGTTCTGACTCAGGGGGAGCTTGTTTATCTCAGAGGGAATTTTCTAACTTAACTATGATATTTCTCTGAGTTCTGATATCTCAAGCATATATTTGTTCTGTACACATTGTTGCATCAAAATACATGATTTTTTCATCATAAAAAAGGGGGAGATTGTTAGAACAAGATTTTGGTTCTGCATATAATCTCTAAGTTTTGATGATAACAATGCATATATTTTATATGTAACAATTTCGTACTCTAATGAATTTTTCTGAAGTGTGCAGTCATCATTTTAAAATTATGATTAACTCTCATGAAGTTTCATCAGAGCCCTTTTGGAACGCTTCAAGAATCTATTATGTTCGTCTCTAAAGAAACATCAGCAGTTCTGATGAATGTTGAATGCCTCTCAAGAAAAAGAAAGTTACACGCTTCTAAGAAAAGGCTTGCTTCCGACTCTGATACCAAGCTCTGATGACTCTAAAGACAAGGTTATGTTGAACAAGTTATGAAGACTCTGAAGATATGATTTCTAAAGACTTTTGAAGACTCTGGAGACTCTAATTCCTTTTAGTCGCTCTTATTCAGTACTCTCATCACGTCATATCATGTAAAGCTGATTAGAAGATAAGGTCAAAGACAGAAACGTGTGATGAAAGAATTTGTACTAAAGTTCATTCCCATTTTGGTATAAACCAATTTCATGTCAGTACTGCTATATGGGATATGGTGAGACTTTCCACTATTATCTCTCACGATCTTGTTATTACCGTTGCAACAGCTGGCTTCAAGATTTATGCTTGTACCCTTCAACGTTCAAACATTCAGCTATATAAAGAAGTCTTAATGCAAGTAAGAAATCATCGATGAATATTTCAAGTGAAATACGCTAAGTCTAGAAATCCTATAGAAACACAAAGAGTTGTTGCTCATATTTGTGTAATACTTTGTTTTTATATCTTGTTTCATCTGCTTATATAGAAGCAACTTTGTAAACACTTTCTTTGTATCTTTGTTGATATTATTTTCCTCAAGTGACTAAGTGTTAGTCTGTAGAGTTAAGAAGGCTAAGTTGTTTTTCTAAACACTTAGACGAACTTGTTGTAATTTGTCTAGATTATTGGATTAAGTCCTTTTTGAAGGCAAAATCACCTTGGCGGGTGGACTGGAATAACTTTGTTAACAGTGAACCAGGATAAAAATCTTTGTGTTTACCTGTTTATTCTCTCTTGTTAACCTTTATGATAAAAGTTCTATAAGTTTACGTTTGGTAAAAACCCAATTCAAACCCCCCTTTCTTGAGTTTTTCTCTACCTTCAATTAGGTTCTAGTAGTGTTTCTTCTTATTTTTGGATTTGGAAAATCATTTGAAATACGAATATCTCAGAAGCTTCTGAATTTACTCTTCTAACAACAGATGTCACGTTCCATTCAGCCAGTTAAAGAATCTTCTGATTAGGAAGGTTAATTCCTCACCAACAGACATTCCATAGGAAGTATCCTTCAACAGGCTTTAGAAAAGATAATCTGTTAGATATCTTTTCATCATTTAATTCCATTTCTTTTCTTTAAAGATTGGAAGATAAACCTACAAGCCATAGTAAGCTCAAGTTGTTATGACTTCTTGAGTAACTGTGACCTCAGGTTTGAATTCACAACAATCTTCTCGGAATTTACTTGGAAAGATTAGATGAAGTGTAACTGGATAAGCTTAATAAATGATTCCCATAAATATGATTACAATGATTTTAAGATAGTCTGAGCATTAGACATATCAATAATGTTGGTATACTCAGAATCATGATAGAGCACCTACCAGAATGTATCTACCTCTGAAGATATTTTCAATAAGCTTCTTCTGAACTGGTGAGAGAGACTTTCAAATTCTGATCATCCCTGCACCATCAACTTCTATAGTAACACCTTTTTTCAAGGGTATTTTATAGACCTTCATAAACCCTTTATCAATTCCAATAAATTAAAAATATATTTAACTTTTCCATCATTCAAATTTTGAAGAATCACCCTTTGAATATGATAGGAAAAACAATGTAAAATTTTTCATGTGACACTTGATTCCTTCTTGAAGGAAAGTCTTTAACAGACATACTTTTCTCATTGGGTCATTATATGCACCACTGTTAAGTGTTATGTACAGACCATGCTCTGATACCAATTGAAGGTGAGAATAAGTACACAAGAAGGGGGTTGAATTGTGTTTTCCCTTTTCTTAATTTGCGTCTGATCAGAGTTCAGAATCTAAACTGGAGTTTAGATTCTGATTATACTTAACAGCGGAATGTTAACAGAAGCAAATAAATAATAGCAGAAGACCCAAAGATTTATACTGGTTCCTCCAATTGAGAGTAGTCCAGTCCCTTTGCTTTACAAGAGATTTTTACTATAACCAAATCATGATTACAATTGCTTATGCATTCTGCATAAGACTTTTACAATGCTCAGACCCTAAATCCGAGACTTCTTGCTTAAACCCTTAAGGTTCAATGTAACGCCCATTTATTTAATTAAGTATTTAATTAAATATAATTGTAGTATGTTGTGTTGATTCGCGTTGATTTGAGTATTGGTGTCGATTTAAGTTGATTCTGGAATATCGGAATATTATGTTGATGTTTCTAAGTTGGTTCGAGTTGAATTGATTTAATAAGTTGATTTAAGTTGTGGAAATAATATTAAATATTTTCCGTCTATGGTTAAATATGTTGATTTGGTGGTTTGGTAGAGAGAAATAATATTAGAAATAATATTATTATAATGGACTATTATTTAATTAAATTGGATTTGGTTGTTGGGTGATAAATAGCAATTTGGAGGCGTATGAAGTGAAGCCCAAATAGAGTAAATAATGGTATTATTATTATTGGATTATTTTGGAAAACAAAAGAAAAGAAGTGGCAGTCAGAAGAAAAGAAAAAGGAAGTTACGTAAGTAGCAAAGCGAGGGTTTTGGAGAGGCACCAAAGTTGGAGAAAGAGGGATACGGGAGAATTGTCGTCGGAGCCAAGTCGGAAAAAGTTTATCGGAAATTTGAGCGACCATCAACCTAAGGTAAGGGTGGGGTTCGAATTTTATAACCGAGAATAAGATGATTAATACGTGGGATTGGGATTGTATGATTTTGTTTACTGAACGTGTTGGATTGAAATTGATGAATTATTGTTGTTTTGTGGAATTGATATTCTGTAGTGTGTTTTTGTGGTTAAATTTAGGAAATGGAAACGAGTGTTCTGTGACGTTGGTAATTTATGATGTTGTTGTTTCTGTGTTAATACTGATGAGTCGAGGTTGTTAGATTTATCGTTGGATTAATTTTGTAAACATTGCAGTGAAATTGTTGTTCTGGAAAATTTGTTTTGGGACGGAAGTTTGTTGCTGCAGATGCACGAGTGGCGCAGGCCACCCACCACACAGATAGGGGTGGCGCAGGCCACCCAAAATAATGAAATAGCATGTGGCGGGGGCCACATTAGCACATGGCGTCAGCCACCACCCTTCCTATATGTATAAGTGGCGCAAGCCACTAGGAACATACATAGGGTGGCGCAAGCCACCCATAAAAGGTGGAACGTGTATTTGTTTCTACCACTTTACTAAGTTACAGACTTGTTACTTTTATTAATTCAAGTAAAGTAACACCATAATCCATGTTGAGAGCCACCTGATCATGTGGGGGCCACCTGGTTTTTGTTTTGTCTGTTTTAAGTGAAAATCCATATTTTAATATTTTAGGTGTTAGATATTGTTTTGATTAATTAAAATACATAGTTAGATTAATTAGTAGATGGTTTTAAGCTGATGAAGGGAAATACATGGTCGCAACTCAGGACTATCAGTAGTGTTGATTCTAACAGAAAAATGAATTTTTAGCAGGATGGTATTTTAATAGAATTGTGATAACAGTGTTAATTTGGTGACAGAAAAATGTTGGAATCAGTAAAATAGAATTTAACAGGAATAGTAGGAAATTATTGGTAGCAGTAATAGTAGTAAAAACAGTACCGATTTAGTCGACCGGGTGAAATTACGCGGTAAAATTAGTTGCTCGGAATTTAACAAAAATTGTCGAGGTAGTTAGTAATAATTAGTAGGTGATTTTAGTCGGTTTATTATGTTGAATTCGTGTTGTATGTGTGGATTTCTTGCACAGTTGCTTATGTGGTTTTGTCCCGGTTTGTGGGCATTTTTTTTAAGTCGTAGGTCGAAGGACCAATGTTGATGTTAAAGTTGTAGGTCGTATGACCAACGTTGATGTATATAAGTTGTAGGCCTATGGCCAAAGTTGAATCGTGTTGAATTAAAGTTGTTATGTGGTTTGTTATATGTTGTTTGGAGTTGGTTGTTGTTTTGTGTTGAGTCGTTGCATCATAGCATAACATTATTAAGTTGGCCTGGATTGGCAATTTTTAAGTTGGAGCGGATGCTCACCACGTTGGCCTGGATTGGCAAGATTATTAAGTTGAAGGCTTATGCCTTGCAGATACCTCGATAACCTGGTATATTTTAAGTTGGGAGTTCTGCTCCAATGGTACCACATGCATACGCATAGTCGAGTCGCATCCTGTGACGCATTATTTATGTTGTTTGTGTTGATTGTGTTTGTTGAAGTTGAGTAAGTTGTTTATGTTGTCCAAGTTGATAAAGTCGTTCATGTTGCTTAAGTTGATAAAGTTGTGTTGCGGTGAAAATTGGATAACAAATTATTAATTAATTTGCATCATATTTCTTTTACAACCGACTTTGATTTATCCAAAGGAAAGGTTCAAGATCATTAGAAAAACCTAAGGGGAAAGATCTAAGGTTCGGGGGTTGGTTACGCCTAGGGAAGGTATTAGCACCCTAAACGTCCGTAGTACTCTACGGGAGCCTCTTGTTAATGTTATGTTATGTTTGCTAAAGGGTTCTATGCTAAAGGTTAGTTAGCAGGGGAAGTGATAAATTCATTATGATGAATATCACTAAGAGTTGAGGAACTCTCTCCTAATGCTAGTTGTAATTTCTATGGCTCTGATGAGGCCAAGAAATTGAAGTTTCTCCTAAGAGGTTACTTAGGTTAAGGTGGGGGCTAATGACTTTAGGAGTCAACATGTTTAAACTTTCCTTTGGAATAGGGGAAAAAAAAGATGAAACATTTGACATAAGATAAAATAATGAAATCAACAATGAGCATTAAGATGGCAATATGACACATGATGTGTGGACATGAAATAACTATCAAGATATCAGTTAGATACAGGCAAACCAAAAGAACACTTGAAAGATATATCACAAATCATATAATCATGAATAAAGGATTAATTAAGATGATATTCTAAATTAGACAATACAAATCAACAATCAGATAATAAGATAAATTAATAAATGAGTTAAACATCAAAATAACAATGAGGTCCTAAATAAAAGGCTCACCAAATTAATCAAGAAAGTGGAAAATCACATTAATAATAAATCAATTTCAACTAATTATTTAAGAAAATAAATTATTAAATAAATAAATATTTTGGAGTTTTAGAATAAAACTAAGATTCTAAAAAATAAATAATTGTTTTTCTTGCACTTAATAAACTTGAGATAAAAGAAAATGGTGAGATAAAAATGATTTAACTAAAAAAAGAGAAAGTGTCCCATGAAGGGCTTGAACCCATGCCCTTAGCTTCAGCAACCCAAAACCTAGGCCAGCCGGGCTGCGCGTGTATGGTGCTTAGGAAGCGCAAATGTGCACATATATTTTATAGAAGCGAAAATCATAAAAGAAAAAAAAACAAAAGGATTGGGTAGGGATCGAACCCCAGTCCTTATAGGCACGGCAAAGTAACACACACAAGTCCATCCGCTGGGGCAGGAATACGTCCATTAACAATCTTGCACCAATAAATATAAGAAGCAATACATGTACGTATATCCAAAGGAAACAAACCAACAACACGCATATGTGTAGCCATGTTCAACCAAACTCAAGTTCAGACAGCCATATTTAAGGAGACATAACTCATTCAATTCTTCATCAAAATAAACAAAACAAAGGTCTAAAATCGTCAGCAAAGAACATAGATCAATGAAGAAATCCATCATTTACCCTAAATCTAAACATACCAACCGTGCAATGGTTATAAAGGTGAGAGTTACTCAAATTCACAAGCAAGATTAAGGGAGATTGACAGCAATTATGTAACACATCAAAAAGTATTTTCATGAACAGATCAAGAGAATTACATGAACATAAAACATTGTGAACAACAAACCATGCACAGGAACATCTACAAGACTTCAATAAAGTTTCAACAATACATTCATGTTTCAAAGTAGACATATATAAGATGGCACCACAATTCGTAAATACAAAGCATTGCAGCTCTTAGTTTAGGTAACATTCAGAACATGCATTCATACATAATACATATTGAAACGTGATGTCACTAAGTTACTCTCATAAGCAAACTATTGAGGACATGTTCTACATGGTTTATCTCCTAACAACTTACACATATAATCTGAATGGCCAGTTAAGTTGCAACAGCTCAACTTTGTTGGACATCAGATAACATATTAAAATGAGATTAAACACACAGCATACATAAGAAGACATAGGGATTCATACTCATTCAAACATCCAACGGTCAACAGAGTGTGTGCTGACCAACAAAAATTCATAGCATGATGGAAGACATACTACTGAGGTGTACGTGTGTGGTTAGTGAAACAAAACACATATGCTTGCATGACTGTAAAGAGGCTAATCAAATAGACAAAAATAAAAAGATTCAAATGAACATGATATACATTGAGAACAGGTCAATCACAAAGTTCACAATAACACTGCACCAAACTCATCAGTTTAGCATATAACCAGGTAGAGCCCTTAAAGCTTATAAAAGGTTCAGACATAGTCATGAGGAGCAAATACCAAGCCACAGTTCAAGTGTACAAAAAAACAAATGTTATTGCTATAAGACAAAAGTTGAAAAGCATGGCTGACATAACCAACAATCATTCAAGGATATAACAGGGCAGGGTTAGGAAATGCTAGTGGTCATCAGCAATATCAACTTACACGAAAAAAATCAAAAGCAAGCATGGATTCAAACAGACTTGGCAGGAACATACAATTTTAAAGTTGACAGTATCATATGGTTAGTGAATCATAAACTAAAGTCATCTATTCGTGAATAAACTTAAAAAAAACATAAAGCATACTATATAAGTGCAATGATTTTAACAGACATAGATACATCATTCACCAGTTCCTCATTCCAAAACAAATGTGAATATGACTTAGGACATAAAGATAACACAAAGGCATATGTATAACCAAAATGGGCAGACAGATTCATATGAGTGTGGAAGTGATGCATATGATCAGAAATACAACAAGGTATGTCCATCTCATCAAAATAAATTGTGCAAACCAAGTTCAACCCAAAGGTTTCATCAAACAAGTTAGCAATATAAATAGATGTGTAAACTCATCAAAGCAAAGAAAAGGCAGATACATAGCTGACATGTCAAGCAAGTTTATGACCATAACATTTCAAATGCAAAGTTCATAAAATACAGGACATAAATCCTAGATCAGGGCATTCATTAGTAGTGGAACATACAGGGCAGAGGTGAAATAACAACTTGAAACAAGATACAATAACCACTTAAACACTTAGTTCCACTTCACAATCATCCAAAAGACAGTCATGGATCTAATCATATATTGATGAGTTGTACAAGGTATGAACATGAACACAAATAAAATAATACTTCACATTACTAAACAGCATGATAAACTCAATAAGGTAACCACAAAACAAACTCATGAAGATTCAAACATATCAGTGACAAAATATATTTCAACACATGGAGACGGCGCATTTCTGACAGAATAATAACATCATAGCATTGTCTCAAGAAGATATATGCACATTAAATCAAATGAATAGCAACATTATACCAATAACTCAAGGCATACACTTAATAGGATTCAACATGTAATGAATGATCAATGAACAAGAGTGAAATTAAATGAGCATAATAAAATGAGAGGGAAAAGAAAATAATACCAACTGAAACTTTATATGTTTCTACTCCCACAGCAACTTCACAAATTATCACTCACTAAGCTTGCTCGAGACCTCAAATGCTTTAGTGTTTTTTGAGAAAAATTCTTGATGGTGAGGAGTTGCACATTAGTCTCCTTATATAGGCAAAACATTGGGTTCATGTGAAGCATTATGGGCCGGGTTGAATTAAATCCTCCTTCAAAACGTTGGAGGCTAGGGTTTTGAAATTGAATTGCTTCAAGGGACAGACGCTCCATCCTTCTGACTTGCAAGGTAGAAATGGAAAGCATCTCCCCATCCTTCTTCGCTATCGGTCTATGTATGCTTCCTTTGGGAAATTGAGAGCAACATTGCTCTGCTCTTTTCGCAGTTGGTACAGACAATGACAAGAACAGAATGTTGAATCCTTGCTTTGTGCCAATGAAATCCCATGGAGCAAATGAGGTAATATTAGGGCAAGATGGAATTGAATTTATGGCGCCACAATTTGATGAGATGAATTCAAATTGAATTTGCAAAGGGTTGGAAGAATTGGTTTTCTGCAAAAACGAAAAAGAGACGAGGAGAGGAAGAAGGAAATTATTCCCCAAACGCGTGCCAAGTTCCCATTGGTCCTTTCCTTCCGTTGAAAAGTCAAAATAAATGATACATTCTGATTGGCCAATGGCTTTATTCATTCTCCAATAAAAAATTTCCATAAATCCAACAAGACCAAATGAAAAAAACCACACGTGTTGTTTTCTTGATTACACTTAAATGACATTTAACTTATCAATTTTAAATTAAAGCTTAATGTTATATATTTTTAAAAGAAAACTAATGATAATTAAATTAATTGCTAATAAAATCTAGCCCAATTTCAATTAATAAATTATCTTGAAATTAAAATTAAGGTAATTTGAATAGACTTAACCAATATAATAAAAAGGTAATTAATTCAAAATCAAACAAATTAGGCTAGAATTATATCATCAACTAAATTAACTAATTAAGCTACTAACCAATTAAAATATAAGCACAAGAACATGTTAAAATTAAATCAAGATAGGATCAATAAAATGAAATGCTAAGTAAATCAAGGCAAAAATAGATAAAGAGAAATTTAAGATAAACAGAGAAAAATAAAATCACATAGCATCCAGCCAAAAGATGAGGGTAAAATTTGGGGTACAACAGTTGCCCCTATTTAAATATCTTCACCTGATGACATGAGAGATGAAAATCTTCATGTAATCAATAGTGAAAGATATTTAAATACAGATAACCGAAAATTTTGCCCTCAGATGCACACGCATGCAATGCAAGAGACATGATGCCAAGGAGATGCAAGAAAATGCAGACACGACAAGACGCCAAGGGGCGGACAGGAAGCAAAAAGATCACAGAGCTTCACTGGGGAAGGATAAAAATTAACGCCTCACTGGGGATACAAGCTAACCAACAAAAGAGACTCACTGGGGAGACTCCAAAGAAATACTGGGGAATAGACCACAGACAAACTCCATTAGGGAAAGAAAAAAAACCGGGGAGATAGACTACTGGGGACAAAACAAACCCACGTTCTTCCTGGGCATGAAACTAGGAAGAAAGACCTGATCACTAGGGATCAGCCTAAAAAGACAGACAAACAAGCAAAGACTTCCTAGGGAACCTAAGCTGAAGAGTTCAAAATGGGATCTTCAAGAAAAACCAGGAAGACGGAAACAAACCCTGCGCACCAGACAGGAGTCTTATAAGGTTTAAAGAAATTTGTTCCAAGAAGCCTAGCTTTAAAGTAAGTTTTCAAAAAACTAAAGGTAGGAGTTCAATGTCCGACACGATTCGAACAAAGAACAAGTTTTAGGACAAGAAGACAGTGCTTGACACGATTCAAGCAAAGTTCAAGTTCAAGTTTGACACGATTCAAATGAGAACAAGCTTTAAAACAAGCAGACGATGCTTGACACGATTCAAACAAAGCCCAAGTTCAAGTCTGACACGATTCAGACACGAACATGTTTTTAAAGCACAAGACAATGCTTGACACGATTCAAACAAAGTCCAAGTTCAAGTCTGCCACGATTCAGACAAGAACATGTTTTAAAACACGAGGCAATGTCTGACACTATTCGAACACAGTCCAAGTTCAGGTTTGACATGATTCAAACGAGAACAAGTTTTAAAACAAGCAGACGATGCTTGACGCGATTCAAACAAAGTCCAAGTTCAAGTTTGACATGATTCAGACAAGAACATGTTTTTAAAGCACAAGACAATGCTTGACACGATTCAAACAAAGTCCGAGTTCAAGTTTGACACAATTCAAACAAGAACAAGCTTTAAAACACAAGACAATGCTTGACACGATTCAAACAGAGCCCACGTTCAAGTTTGACATGATTCAAACAAGAACAAGTTTTAAAACACAAGACAATGCTTGACACGATTCAAACAAAGTTTGAGTTCAAGTTTGACACGATTCAAACAAGAACAGGTTTACAAAATCTTTAATGTTAAACTTCTTTGGGGAACGGTAAAAGGTTTAAAGATTCCAACCTGGCGCGCAAGGGTTAAGACCGAACAAGCACGACACGAAGCAAGTCGGGAATGTCTTTACTTCGCTGGGGAGATAAATATAGACGCCAACACAAGACCACAAGCAAAACAAAGCATAAGGAGGCGAAGATGCTAAGGTATGATGCATATGCTTAGCTATATGCTAGAAACGACGCGAACGACGCAAACAGGAAAGAAAAAAAAGATAACACAAGCCAACACCCTGAAACCCAAACATCAAGGATAACCAGGCAATCTTCTTTCTTCTGGAGATGGCAGATCCATGCCAAAAACCTGTACTGCTAACTCTTCCTGCACCAACTTGATTCCAAAGCGTCTTAATTCCAGAGTAAAACTTAGTTTATTTTGTGTTTTCTTAGAAATTGCAACATTTCCGTTTTCAAAATCAAGTGAAAATGACAAAGTTTTGCAAAATAAAGATAATAGTACAATAAGAAAAATGGCTCAATGGCTGATATTCATTGAAAAATGGTGACTCGCCAAATAGAAGAGTCCCATGAAATATTACAAATGCAACAAAATGGCAATTTGGTAAAGGTTACATTGTACTCAATGACCAGTAACAAACTCTATGGTCTAAAATTCTAACAGCTGACTTCTCTGGGGATTCCCAGATACAGGTGAGACGTCTTTCAAGCATAATACTTCCGTACCGAATCTGCATTCACAGGGTGCGCAAGCTGTTCACCATCCATAGTTGTAAGAAACAAAGACCCTCCTGAAAAGACTGTCTTGACTACAAATGGTCCTTCATAATTGGGTGCCCATTTTCTGCGGGCGTCTCTTTGTGAAGGTAGAATCTGTTTAAGTACCAACTCACCTACTCGGAATTCTCGAGTGCGGACCTTTTTATCAAATGCCCTTTTCATCTTCTTCTGGTACAGTTGACCATGACACATGGCTGTCAAGGGCTTCTCGTCAATTAGATTCAACTGATCATATCTTTCTTGAACCCATTCTGCTTCATCAAGCTTGGTTTCCATCAATATCCTTAATGAGGGTATTTCAACCTCTATAGGGAGAACAACATCCATCCCATATACCAGAGAAAAGGGGGTTGCCCCTGTTGAAGTTCTAACTGATGTTATGTACCCATGTAGTGCATATGGCAACATCTCGTGCCAATCCTTGTATGTTTTGACCATCTTCTGAAGAATCTTCTTGATATTTTTGTTCGCATCTTCGACCGCTCCGTTCATCTTTGGACGATACGGTGAAGAGTTATGGTGTTCAATTTTGAAGTTATCGCATAGTTCCTTCATAGTTTTGTTGTTCAGATTGGTCCCGTTGTCAGTTATGATCCTATTAGGGATCCCATAACGACAAATGATGTTGTTCTTGGTAAAGTAATCTATAGCCACCAAAATGAATCGATGTCCATTAGACGCTTTAGGCTCAATTGCCCTATAGAGAACGGCCAAGGCGATGATAGCACATTCAATAGAGTATGAGGGACATGCATTTTGTCTGCATAAATCTGACACTTATGGCATTTCCTAGCATACTGAATGCAGTCAGTCTCCATAGTCAGCCAATAGTATTCGGCCCTCAAAATCTTCCTAACCATGGCATGTCCATTGGCATGGGTGCCAAAAGCTCCTTCATGGATATCATGGATCAGTAAGTCTGCTTCTCTTTTATCGACAATTCGTAGCAAAACTATATCATGATTCCTTTTGTATAGTACACCATTGCGAATGAAGAACTTGGCTGATAGTCTTCGTAGAGTCTTCTTATCAAGAACGGAGACGTTGGCTGGATATTCTTGGTTCTTTAGAAAGTTCACAATATCATGGAACCAAGGTTTGCCATCAGATTCTTCTTCAATGGACTGACAGTAAGCAGACACAGTTCTCCTTTCAATACTGATTACGGGATCTTCATTGATAAATCTGACTTGCTACATCGAAGCCAGTGTTGCTAAAGCATCAGCCACATGATTCTCAGTACGTGGCACATGACGAAATGTTATCTCGTCGAAACACTTAATCAACTCCAAAGCATACGCCTGATAAGGGACAAGCTTCTCATCTTTTGTTTCCCACTCGCCCCTGATTTGATAAATGACTAGGGCAGAGTCACCCATGACTTCAAGAAAACAGATTCCAAGATCAATTGCGGCTTCCAGACCCATGATGCACGCTTCATACTCAGCAATATTATTTGTACATCCAAAATCCAACCTGGCTGTAAAAGGGGTGTAGCCACCTTCAGGATTAATTATAACAACACCTACTCCATGTCCCTTAAAATTGGATGAACCGTCGAACATCATCTTCCACCTATACTCAGCTCTAGGATCTTCTTCAGAGCTGGACCCTTCACAATCTTTTACTGCCATGATGTCCTCGTCAGGGAAATCAAACTTGAGCGACTCATAGTCTTCGACTGGTTGATTGGCAAGATATTCTGAAAGAATGCTTCCTTTAATGGCCCTTTGAGTGACATACTGAATGTCGTATTCGGATAATAACATGTGCCAACGGGCAAGTATACCTGTTTGGGCAGGTTTCTCAAAAATGTACTTTATCGGATCCATCTTGGAAATCAACAAGGTAGTATGACAAATCAGGTACTGTCTTAGACGTTTGGCGGCCCAAGCCAGGGCGCAACAAGTTTTTTCAAGTAATGAGTAACGGCTTTCACTATCTGCAAACTTCTTACTCAGATAATAAATTGCATGCTCCTTCCGGCCAGTCTCGTCATGTTGTCCCAAAACACAGCCCATAGACTCCTCCAGAACAGCCAAATACATGAAAAGAGGTAGGAATTAGTATAGGAGGTTCTTGGAGATAACTTTTGAGTTTCTCGAAAGCTTGTTAACAGTCGGCATTCCATTCTACTGGCTGATTCTTACGGAGCAATTTGAAAATTGGAGCGCATATTGGAGTCATGTTGGAGATGAACCTGGAGATATAATTCAAACGGCCCAAAAATCCTCTGACTTGTGACTCGGTTTGAGGAGCTGGCATTTCTTGAATTGCTCGTACTTTATCTGGATCCACTTCAATGCCCTTCTGGCTAACAATGAAACCCAGTAACTTCCCTGACCTGACTCCAAAGGTACATTTTGCAGGGTTTAACCTCAACTGGTACTTCCGAAACAATTTCAGCAAGTGATCTACATGTTCTTCTTCATTTTGAGATTTGGCTATCATATTGTCCACGTACACCTCTATCTCTTTGTGGATCATATCGTGAAACAGAGTCACCATAGCTCTTTGGTATGTTGCCCCGACGTTCTTTAATCCAAAAGGCATAACCTTGTAGCAATAAGTGCCCCATGGGGTAATGAAAGTGGTTTTATCCATATCGGCCGGATCCATTTTAATCTAATTGTAGCCTGAGAAACCATCCATAAATGAGAACATGGCGAAACGAGTCGTGTTATATACTAGTGTGTCGATATGGGGTAGAGGGAAATCATCCTTGGGACTAGCTTTATTAAGATCCCTGTAGTCCACACACATTCGTACCTTTCCATTCTTCTTCATAACAGGGACAATATTAGCTACACACTCTGGGTACTTGGAAACTGCCAGAAATCCGGCATCCAACTGTCTCTTAACTTCATCTCGAATCTTGAGAGCCATGTCGGGGTGACTTCTACGAAGCTTTTGTTTTACTGACGGGCACTCAGGCTTGAGGGGTAACTTGTGGACTACAATATCCGTATTTAAACCAGGCATGTCTTGATAGGACCAAGCAAACACGTCCACATACTCTTTAAGGAGCGAAATCAACCGCTGTCTGATTTCTGGTTTCAGCGATGCCCCAATCTTGACTTCTTTCTTCTCATCCTCAGTGCCAAGATTAATGACATCCACCTGCTCTTCATGAGGCTGGAGATTCGTATACTGGTAGTCACATATATCTATTAGATCCTTGGGCACCTCATAATCCTCCTCCTCCTCAACTTGATAGACAGGGGAATCGAAGTCAATGGTAAGAGCGAGGTCATTGAATATAATGGGTTTATGATTCATTCTGCATGGTAGAATGACTTATATTACTAAAATGCACAACAATTCAAGAACATGCAAGATGAAGATGCTTCTGTTTGAAAAGATTGCCATTTTTTAGAAATAGAATGCAATAAAGTAAAGCAATAAAATTTTAGCAAAAGAGTCATTTCATTGATTTAAAGTTTGAAAACGGAGGCCCGTACAAAACAATCCACTAGCTTTGGGCAAGACTAGGGAGATGAAAACAACAAATCTAAACAAGTTACTCTGGTTCCGGGTACAGGATTGGGATCTCAACAGATTCCCAGTTGCCTAATGCGCCTTCCTGGCGAAAAATCAAACGATCAATGTCTTCGTCTTCTTCAGTACTTCCTATGATTGCATGGACTTGATGTCCACCTTTGATAAACGTCTCCTGTACTGTCTTTATCTTCATTCTTCTTTCTCTTGTTCCTGAAGCAGCCTCCTCTTCCAGAGTTAGTCTGTAACCCAACCCTTGGTGTCGGATCCTCTTTTCAACCTCAATCACTTCGCCCCAACCTGCGGGCACGCCGTCTTGAAGGGCAGACTGGATGCTCTTATATGAAGCAAAAGATGGATATTCTGGTACCGTTGGCTTCTCATTGTCAATCATAACTGCGTTAGCTATTTCCAGAGCTTGAAAAGAGGTTTCCAATGCATTCTCATCAGCCTCAATATAACGGAAGGATGACAAGTTACTAACCATCAAATCTTCTTCCCCATGGACGATGACCAGCTTATCGTCGACCACAAATTTCATCTTCTGGTGTAAGGTTGAAGTAACGGCGCCTGCCTCGTGGATCCAGGGTCTTCCAAGTAAGCAGCTATAGGCAGGGTTAATGTCCAAAACCTAAAACAGAACATTGAATTCCTGGGGTCCAATCAGAACTGGCAGTTCAATCTCCCCCATCACGGATCTTCGTGAACCATCAAAAGCTTTGACGATTAACGATGTGGGTCTCATGATCCCTCATTTGTATGCCAGCTTGTCTAGGGCCCTCTTTGGTAAGACATTTAGAGAGGATCCCGTGTCCACAAGAACTCTAGCCAATGTGTCCTCCTGACACTTCATTGATATATGCAGAGCAAGATTGTGTTTCCGACCTGATTGGGTCAGTTCTTCATTACTGAAGCTGAGCGTATTGCACGCAGTAATGTTAGCGATAACGTGATCAAATTGTTCAGCGGTAATGTCCCGGGCCACATGAGCCTGAGCCAATACTTTCTGTAACGCTGATCGGTGGACCGGTGAATTAATCAACAGGGATAGAATAAAAATTTTAGACGGAGTCTGGTGAAGCTGATCCACGACCCGGTAGTCACTTCTTTTTATTATCCTGAGAAACTCCTCATCATCATCCTTGGAGATCACTTCTTTACCTTTGTCATTGGTAGGTATACGCACATCACCTTCTTTATCAGACACTTTTTTGTTCATAGGGGTATAAATCCTCCCACTCCTTGTCATTCTTCTTGTCCCTACTATATTGGACACATTCTTCTCATCAGCCCCCACCTCTTTCCTTGGGACTGGTTCTTCTATAACGACCCCCACCTCTTTCCTTGGGATCCTTTCCTCCTTATTCTTACCACCTGTAATATCTTTGTAGATAAATGGTAATGCTTTGGTTCCTCTGAACCTGAACGGGACTGGTCTTGGGAAATTATTTTGCCTGTCGTGATTAACAGGAGAAACAACTTCAGACTTGTTGATTCTTGGAACTAACTGTTTAAACACCGGACTTACGGTACTTTCCCCTGGATTTTTGAACACAGGGACTACTGACATGTATTCTTCTTCCTCAAATACTGGCACTTGTTTTGGTAAATTGAACACTGGTTCGATTACTGCTACTCTGCTTTCTTTTCAGAAAACTTGTAAAAAACCTTCATCGATTAGTCGCTGAATATCATCTTGAACCAACTGACACCCTTCACTACTACCCTCACATCCTCCACAACCATCATGGAAAATTTTAACCAATCCGGCACTGAATAACTTAGCATGAAACGTTCTTAAGGGAGTTTTAATCTTTGCTGTATCTAAGATCAATACTTCCTCATTCTCGTCCTCGACAGCATTAGTTGATCCATGAGTTGGCAAAGGATTATTCTTCACATTTGGCGGGTTATTAGCAAAAGACATAATGTTCTTTTCTATCAAACTTTTCACCAAATTCTTTAATGCCAAACACCCCTCTAAATCATGGCCCACTCCCCCTTGATGGAAAGCACATGTTGCATTAGGGTTGAAATACTGCATAGATTTTTCAGATGGTGGCCCCAATGGCCTAGTAACAATTAACCCTTGTTCCACCAACGAAGGGTACAATGCCGTATACGTCATCGGTATGGGTGGAAAATTTGGTGTTACTGCCTGTCTTCTTGGAGGGGTATTTTGCTGTGGCGCTGGCCGCCTCGGCTGTTGGTAGTTCCGATTTTGATTCTTCGGCCACTGCTGCTGGTTATGTGGCTGGGAAACAGGAACTTGTTGCATTATCTGATGATTAAAAGTGGGCATAACAGATGCCACGTATGGTTGTTGTGCGAACTGCATAGGGTAAACTGGCTGTTGCGGAAAACTAGGACTTGGTTGTGGTTGGAATAGAGATCGTTTAGGATTCTGCCTCTTCCCTGTCACAACAGCATTAGTCTCGCCTTCCTTCTTCTTATGAAAATTACCTGGAGACTTCTTGACACTAGCGCTAGTGGAACCGTTAGGTAAACTGGCTACCTTCCCACTTTTTAGACCTGCCTCCACTTTCATGCCAATTGCAATGATATCAGAAAAATTGGCACCGATATTACTAATCATCTTCTCATAGAATTTTGGCTTCACAGTGTCTACAAACCAATCAGCTAATTCCTTCTCAGTCAATGGTGGTTCAACCTGTGATGCAGTTTCTCTCCACCTTTGAGCATATTCTTTGAACGACTCAGTGTTTTTCTGAGTCATGGTCAATAGCTGCCTACGATCAGGAGCTAAATCCAAGTTATACTTATAGTGCTTTATGAAGACGTCCATAACATCTTGGAAACATTTAATCTGAGATTGGTCTAAGCTTAAGTACCACTTTGCGGCAGCGCCCTTCAGGCTGTCCTGGAAACAATGGATCATTAACTTATCGTTATCCATATATGCCGCCATTCTTCGAAGATACTTGACCAAATGTGCCTTAGGACATGTAGCACCAGAGTATAATTCAAAGCTCGGCAACTTGAATTTTGGTGGAATTACTAGATCAGTGACTAGACACATATCCTTAAGGTCGGAACTGAAGACATTGTCTCCCTCCATGGCCTTCAACTTTCTCTGCATAATCTCCATATTAGCTCTTAATTTCTCATTACTGTCATCTTCTTCCATGGACATCTCGTCATGGTTAAAGTGACGTTGATTCTGAAAAACGGGTTGAAAATGGGTTTGTACCGCTGGTGGGGCATAAGTGGGAATAACTTGCTGATTCCCATCAAACAGTGGCACTGGTTGTTGCGTGGATTGTGGAGCAGTGACTCTCATAAAGTCTTGTGGCATTCCCAAAGTAGGGCCTTCAACAAGTATGACATGTGGTTCAGCAGTTGTACCTGCGACCTCTGAGACCACAGTGGCCTGCGTATCCATCTTTGCTCGTATAATATTCAAGGCTTCCATGATCTGCCCCATACCACCTTTTAGCTCATTAAGCTCGTTGTTGACTTGGTCCAAGTTCTCGCAATCTACCGACATTCTTCTTCTTCGAGCCTGCGCCCGGGTATTGTAACTATGCGAGGAATTCAGGGTGACGATAACAACAACAACAACAACTGGAGAAGATAAAACGACAATGAGACACGGAAGAAACCTACATGCACATGCGAAAATCCAAATGATATGCACATGCAGGCTAAACCATCAAGAACCAAAAGGGTTTGCAAATAGTGTAAATAACAGGATTACTAATAACATAACTTTTCCATTGAAAATAAGATAAGTGCTTACAGAAAATAAATATTACAACCATCGTTTGGATCACATTTAAAAAAGAAATACAACTTTAAAATAGAATTACAACAATAGATTACAACTATGGAAAATAGGGCAGCTCTTCGCCTTCCCTGATCCCTTCCATGATTTCTTTGATAAGTTGCTTGGTTTTGGCTTTCTCCAAAGTCAGCTCTCCTAATAACTCCATCCTTCTCTGTTCAGCACTCGTGGATGCCTCATAATGCGGAGTGGGCTTTCTCATACTGAGTGAAATCCCTCATACCCATTTCAGATGAGTTTCAGTGACAGGACCGTTGGTGATCCATTTTTTATAATTAATGAAAAGCCATGCCTCCCTCATCTTGAGTTTTTCTTCAAATCCTTCTCCGTATCCATAGTACATCAGCTCCATTTCTTCTGGTCTAGGCTCCTCTTCAATTGGATGGCCCAACTGGCAACGTGCGAGCACGGGGTTATAGTTTATACAACCAAGTCGGCCCATGAGTGGCACATTAGGGTAGTCTCCACAACTAACGATTATTATGGTTCCTTCAGGGTCTGTATCGTACCACTTGATGTCAGAATGCCTTAGTTCCATTAGTTTCTTGACCCAAAGAGCATTGTCACTCACTTCCCAAAACGCTGGTGTCGTGGGTAGGTATGAGGTGAACCACTTGTATAGTAATGGAGCACAGTAAATAATCACACCTTTGCTCCTCATAGTCTGCGTGGTGACCGAGAAGTACATGTCAGCCAGTAAAGTGGGAACAGGGTTCTGACCCATAAAGATTCTGATCGCTTGGACGTCGACAAAATCTTTGACATTGGGAAATAGGAATAATCCGTACACCAGCAAAGCAAACATTGACTCAAACATTGCAGAGTTTCCGCTTTCCTGAAAGTGGAGAGCTGCCTCAATTAAAAATTGGTCAGGTAACCCACGATACCCTTCCCTGGTGGTCATGTTTTCCCGGATGTGTCTCTTTTGGATTCCCAATCCTACGGCAATCTCCTGATTAATGAATTCTTCTTCCAAACCGGAAAAGGGGGATGATACTGAACGGGTAGTCCTAGCATATGTGAATATTCTTCTATGGTTGGAACCAACTGAAAGTTTGGAAAGATGAAGCATCGGTATACTAGATGATACCGCTGTACCAAGGTTTCTAGCAGTCCTTCTTTTACTTGCAACTTCATTAATGATAACAGGTCCCCATACTTGTCAATAAAGCTTGGCGGGTCTTCAATTCTTCCTCCAATCTCTATCAAATGCTCAACATTAGGGATCGGGAAAGTGACAGGCCAGTTTATGTTCTTAGTAGCGTCCATTTTCTACAAAGTCTGCAAAACAAAATTTAGTATCTCGATAGTTTAGCAAAAATGCAAAATGATGCAATATGATATGCAGATGCAAAGCTAGTCTATCAAGAAACACAGAAAATTGAAAAGCTTTTGACAATGGTATTTCAAAAAATTTCTTCATTAAGAAAGTTTGGCATTCATTACATTCGGAGCAGAGTATCTTCATGCTCTTAGTACAAAGATGGGTTGTCCCCATAACTGAAAAGATAACAACAGCAAAAGAAAAAAAATAACAACATAGGGAACCAGCAACAAGCTTTCTAGAAGTTAGACCCGCTGGTGGATGTTTCCCCTTCCTCATCCATCTCCCTCATCAGCTTTTCAATGCGTCCTGTAATCCTTTTCTTCTCGAGTAACAACCCTGTCAATGTTTCCTCCAGCCCTTGTCTAGTTCTGAGCGGCTTGTGACAGGAATAGGGTCTCCTCATCACACTGGCTATCTCACGAGACCATTCCAGATGCGCCTCATTGACGGGGCACTCCGCCTTCCACAACTGCCTATTGATTTGATACCATGCTTGCTCAAGAAGCATTTTCATTTCGTAGCCGTCTCTTTCCCCATAATACATCATGTGTAAATCTTCCTTGATTATGGGTCCATTCCCCATATGACCCAGTTGTTGACGGGCGAGCACAGGATTGTAGTTGATGCAACCGTTTCTTCCCAACAGGGGTACATTAGGGCAATCCCCGCAGCTGGTAATTATGACAATCCCTTCTTCCGTTGGGCTATGCCGTTTGACATCTGTGTGCTTCAAACTCATCAATTTCTCAATCCATACTTGACAATGTTCTACCTCCCAGAAAGCAGGGGTTTTTGGCAAGTAGGTTGTGAACCACTTATAGAAAAGAGGTATACAGTACACAATCTCTCCACATCCTTTGTTGTATTTTGTGTGGACCGCGTGGTACATATCAGCCAACAAGGTAGGTACCGGGTTATGGATTCTGAAAATTTGTATTGCCTGAGTATCAACGAACTGCTTCACGCCTGGAAACAGAACCAGTCCATAGATCATTAAGGCAAGTGTTGCTTCATACAGTTCCTCCTTCCCTCTATTCTTGAAGTACATTGCTTTCTCAAACAAGAATAGTGAAGATAGTCCAAATCGTCCTTCTTTAACAACTAAATTTTCCTGGATATCAGCAAATCTGATTCCGGTAATCGTTGCAATATCTCTAGCTGATGGCATTGATTCTAAACCGGAGAAAATTGGAGCGTCTTTGACAGGAATCCCAATTATAGCAGAAAATTCTTCTAAGGTTGGAACCAATTGGAACTCAGGGAATAGGAAGCAACGGTAATTGGGGTGATACAACTGCACCAACACTTCCAATGGTCCCTCAGTCACTGGAACCCTTAGTAGTTGTGAGAGATTTCCATATTTGTCAGCAAAGTCTGAAGGATCCTCGATCCTGTCGCACATCCAGATCAGTTGTTGAAGTTCCGGGAGCTCGAAGTAATAAGGCCAAACTTGCTTCTTAGATTCCATATCAACAAAGTCTGCAAAAATATCATTGGTTTCTTGATAGTTAGCAAAAAAAATGCTGATGCAATGCGAAATGATGGTTGTGATTCAAGAGAACTCATTATTGTATCCTTGCAAATTTTAAGGAACATTTTTCTTAGAGGAAAACTCATTTTATTGATAATAAAGCTTTGAATTACAACATAAGACAAATACATCTTCAAAAACCAAAATAGAATACAAAATAAAGAAGACTAGGTCTTAAGCCATCAATCAAATTTCCCCCTTCAATCTCATGGCGAGTTTCTGGTTTTCTCTTTGTAGCCTTTCATTCTGGTCAATGAGCTCAACCAACCGTGACTTCCATGGTTCGGGCAGAGATGACGAGCTAGAAAATAAGTCTTCTTGCATCCTCCTTCTTTTGACAGATTCTTCTTCCTTCCTCCTGAGATTCTTCTGCAATTCATTCATTTCGAAGTTAAGGATCTGATACTTGTTCATCCAAGCATTTCTTTCTCGCTCTGCTTGAGCCAATCGAATCTTTAATTCATCCTCATTGCTAGTGAAATAGAGAACAGGATCTCTAGGAGCTAATGGGATAGGATCATGACGATCATATGGTAACTTCAACTCAATAGCCCTCTTTTGCACCCATTGAGTGTAAGATTCTGAAGCCAAACACTCGGGTAAACCCAAAGCAGATATACCTCTGGTGTGCACATGTCGCCAAGCGTGAGCCATCTTTTCCTTAAGTACAGGGTCCTTATCCTCTTCAAAGAACAAACCTTCCAAGTAAATGTTACTAGGTTTAGCTCCCATAGAATAACCATGTTGACGACAAGCCAAAACGGGATTGTAGCTTATGCCTCCTTTTGCGCTAAGAAGCGGTGCGTTAGCAAATCCTCCACAGCTAACAATCATGTCCTTGCCTTTAAGCGATGGGTGGTACCACTCAAGATCGGTGTTGGTGAGAGACATGATCTTCTCTGACCAAAGAAGCCCATCTTGGAGGTCCCAAAAGGTCTTAGAATGGGGTAAATGGGAGATATACCATCTATACAATAGTGTGGCACAGCATGTTACCATCCCTCCCTTATGAGCAGTCCTCAAGTGCACTGAGTGGTAGGCGTCTGCAAGTAGGGTTGGAACTGGATTTCCGATGATGAAGATCTTGATTGCATTCATATCAACAAAGTTCTCAATATTGGGAAACAAGAATAACCCATAAATAAGCAGGGCCATAACAGCTTCAAAGTCCACCATATTCTTCATGCTAGCAGACTGATGAGCCTTCTCCATTAAAAACTTGGCAGGTAACCCAAAAAGTCCTCCTTTAACAACCAAGTTAGCCTTAACTTCTGACAACTTGAGATGAGCCGCTTCTGTAATTTCTTTTTCTTTAGGCGTCCTCTCCAGACCAGAGTAAGGTAGGTTTGGAGTGATAGGAATACCAACTAGAATGGCGTATTCCTCGAGCGTAGGCATTAACTGGTAATCCGGAAAGGTGAAACAATGGTACACGGGGTCATAAAACTGTATGAGAGTATGGAGCAATCCGTCTACCATTTTGGTCTTCATCAGAGAGAAAATCCTCCCATACTTGTCTTGGAATGTTGATGATTCATTGATTGGCTTACCCAAGTTCTTTAGATCTTCTAATTTTGGACTAATGAAGGTGTACTTCTTCGTTTTCCTTTTTTCAAAATCCATCCTATAAAGTTTGCAAAACAACACTGAGTTTCTTGAATACACAATGCACATGATGCAAGAATGAATGCAACAAACACACATAGACAGGTAAGCACAAAGAACATAGAGCAACCTAGGTTAAAAGTCACGAGCATGAAGTCAAAGGTCTACCCATCCCAAAGGTATGTACTATGGTTTTCACCTGCAAGACAAGGTTCTAAAAGAGCTCCCAGAGTCGACAACCCATTTTCGGATTTTATCGACTTTCCAATTGCTTGGTGATCAATAAAATTCTCAAGAGAGTCTCATCTGAGTGTAGCACCGCGTAGCAACCATTTGGGATTTCTCCCTCACAGTCCTCGCACTACATCCTAAACAGGCTAAGTGGGGTAAAGGGTAACTAAAAGTCATCAGTATCCCTGGCTCCTAGGTCGCAAGTAGTAACGCATTCACGATTGCTCGTTCAACATATACCACTTTTGAGAGGGCCTCAACTGAGTGTGAACTTCAAGTTCCCTCCTTTGGGATTTCTCCCTCGAAGTTCCCTTGACTATGTTCACGGTTCCTAAACATATGTGTTCGCTCAAGTCCGGGTTAGGACTTATCTCACTCATTGATATCATGTCAACCCAAACCAAACAGGATAATATCAAACAGATATATAAGCATACAAGCAGATATGACATACAAGCAATCATATAAGTAGATAAGCAAACATGAATAACATAAAACAAAGGTAGGCTTAACCCTCTTAGGAAAGGACCAGCAATAGGTCTAACTCTCCCTAGTGAAGTCGCCATTTATGTTGCGATGAAAATTGGATAACAAATTATTAATTAATTTGCATCATATTTCTTTTACAACCGACTTTGATTTATCCAAAGGAAAGGTTCAAGATCGTTAGAAAAACCTAAGGGGAAAGATCTAAGGTTCGGGGGTTAGTTACGCCTAGGGAAGGTATTAGCACCCTAAACGTCCGTAGTACTCTACGGGAGCCTCTTGTTAATGTTATGTTATGTTTGCTAAAGGGTTCTATTCTAAAGGTTAGTTAGCAGGGGAAGTGATAAATTCATTATGATGAATATCACTAAGAGTAGAGGAACTCTCTCCTAATGCTAGTTGTAATTTCTATGGCTCTAATGAGGCCAAGAAATTGAAGTTTCTCCTAAGAGGTTACTTAGGTTAAGGTGGGGGCTAATGACTTTAGGAGTCAACATGTTTAAACTTTCCTTTGGAATAGGGGAAAAAAAAAAGATGAAACATTTGACATAAGATAAAATAATGAAATCAACAATGAGCATTAAGATGGCAATATGACACATGATGTGTGGACATGAAATAAGTATCAAGATATCAGTTAGATACAGGCAAACCAAAAGAACACTTGAAAGATACATCACAAATCATATAATCATGAATAAAGGATTAATTAAGATGATATTCTAAATTAGACAATACAAATCAACAATCAGATAATAAGATAAATTAATAAATGTGTTAAACATCAAAATAACAATGAGGTCCTAAATAAAAGGCTCACCAAATTAATCAAGAAAGTGGAAAATCACATTAATAATAAATCAATTTCAACTAATTATTTAAGAAAATAAATTATTAAATAAATAAATATTTTGGAGTTTTAGAATAAAACTAAAATTCTAAAAAATAAATAATTGTTTTTCTTGCACTTAATAAACTTGAGATAAAAGAAAATGGTGAGATAAAAATTATTTAACTAAAAAAAGAGAAAGTGTCCCATGAAGGGCTTGAACCCATGCCCTTAGCCTCAGCAACCCAAAACCTAGGCCAGCCGGGTTGCGCGTGTATGGTGCTTAGGAAGCGCAAATGTGCACATATATTTTACAGAAGCGAAAATCATAAAAGAAAAAAAAAACAAAAGGACTGGGTAGGGATCGAACCCCAGTCCTTATAGGCACGGCAAAGAAACACACACAAGTCCATCCGCTGGGGCGGGAATACGTCCATTAACAATCTTGCACCAATAAATATAAGAAGCAATACATGTGCATATATCCAAAGGAAACAAACCAACAACACGCATATGTGCAGGCATGTTCAACCAAACTCAAGTTCAGACAGCCATATTTAAGGAGACATAACTCATTCAATTCTTCATCAAAATAAACAAAACAAAGGTCTAAAATCGTCAGCAAAGAACATAGATCAATGAAGAAATCCATCATTTACCCTAAATCTAAACATACCAACCGTGCAATGGTTATAAAGGTGAGATGTTACTCAAATTCACAAGCAAGATTAAGGGAGATTGACAGCAATTATGTAACACATCAAAAAGTATTTTCATGAACAGATCAAGAGAATTACATGAACATAAAACATTGTGATCAACAAACCATACACAGGAAGATCTACAAGACTTCAATAAAGTTTCAACAATACATTCATGTTTCAAAGTAGACATATATAAGATGGCACCATAATTCGTAAATACAAAGCATTGCAGCTCTTAGTTTAGGTAACATTCAGAACATGCATTCATACATAACACATATTGAAACGTGATGTCACTAAGTTACTCTCATAAGTAAACTATTGAGGACATGTTCTACATGGTTTATCTCCTAACAACTTACACACATAATCTGAATGGCCAGTTAAGTTGCAACAGCTCAACTTTGTTGCACATCAGATAACATATTAAAATGAGATTGAACACACAGCATACATAAGAAGACATAGGGATTCATACTCATTCAAACATCCAACGCTCAACAGAGTGTGTGCTGACCAACAAAGATTCATAGCATGATGGCAGACATACTACTGAGGTGTACGTGTGTGGTTAGTGAAACAAAACACATATGCTTGCATGACTGTAAAAAGGCTAATCAAATAGACAAAAATAAAAAGATTCAAATGAACATGATATACATTGAGAACAAGTCAATCACAAAGTTCACAATAACACTGCACCAAACTCATCAGTTTAGCATATAACCAGGTAGAGCCCTTAAAGCTTATAAAAGGTTCAGACATAGTCATGAGGAGCAAATACCAAGCCACAGTTCAAGTGTACAAAAAAATAAATGTTATTGCTATAAGACAAAAGCTGAAAAGCATGGCTGACATAACCAACAATCATTCAAGGATATAACAGGGCAGGGTTAGGAAATGCTAGTGGTCATCAGCAATATCAACTTACACAAAAAAAATCAAAAGCAAGCATGGATTCAAACAGACTTGGTAGGAACATACAATTTTAAAGTTGACAGTATCATATGGTTAGTGAATCATAAACTAAAGTCATCTATTCATGAATAAACTTAAAAAAAACATAAAGCATACTATATAAGTGCAATGATTTTAACAGACATAGATGCATCATTCACCAGTTCCTCATTCCAAAACAAATGTGAATATGACTTAGGACATAAAGATAACACAAAGGCATATGTATAACCAAAATGGGCAGACATATTCATATGAGTGTGGAAGTGATGCATATGATCAGAAATACAACAAGGTATGGCCATCTCATCAAAATAAATTGTGCAAACCAAGTTCAACCCAAAGGTTTCATCAAACAAGTTAGCAATATAAATAGATGTGTAAACTCATCAAAGCAAAGAAAAGACAGATACATAGCTGACATGTCAAGCAACTTTATGACCATAACATTTCAAATGCAAAGTTCATAAAATACAGGACATAAATCCTAGATCAGGGCATTCATTAGTAGTGGAACATACAGGGCAGAGGTGAAATAACAACTTGAAACAAGATACAATAACCACTTAAACACTTAGTTCCACTTCACAATCATCCAAAAGACAGTCATGGATCCAATCATATATTGATGAGTTGTACAAGGTATGAACATGAACACAAATAAAACAATACTTCACATTACTAAACAGCATGATAAACTCAATAAGGTAACCACAAAACAAACTCATGAAGATTCAAACATATCAGTGACAAAATATATTTCAACACATGGAGATGGCGCATTTCTGACAGAATAATAACATCATAGCATTGTCTCAAGAAGATATATGCACATTAAATCAAATGAATAGCAACATTATACCAATAACTCAAGGCATACACTTAATAGGATTCAACGTGTAATGAATGATCAATGAACAAGAGTGAAACTAAATGAGCATAATAAAATGAGAGGGAAAAGAAAATAATACCAACTGAAACTTTGTATGTTTCTACTCCCACAGCAACTCCACAAATTATCACTCACTAAGCTTGCTCGAGACCTCAAATGCTTTAGTGTTTTTTGAGAAAAATTCTTGATGGTGAGGAGTTGCACATTAGTCTCCTTATATAGGCAAAACATTGGGTTCATGTGAAGCATTATGGGCCGGGTTGAATTAAATCCTCCTCCAAAACGTTGGAGGCTAGGGTTTTGAAATTGAATTGCTTCAAGGGACAGACGCTCCCTCCTTCTGACTTTCAAGGTAGAAATGGAAAGCATCTCCCCATCCTTCTTCGCTATCAGTCTATGTATGCTTCCTTTGGGAAATTGAGAGCAACATTGCTCTGCTCTTTTCGCAGTTGGTACAGACAATGACAAGAACAGAATGTTGAATCCTTGCTTTGTGCCAATGAAATCCCATGGAGCAAATGAGGTAATATTAGGGCAAGATGGAATTGAATTTATGGCGCCACAATTTGATGAGATGAATTCAAATTGAATTTGCAAAGGGTTGGAAGAATTGGTTTTCTGCAAAAACGAAAAAGAGACGAGGAGAGGAAGAAGGAAACTATTCCCCAAACGCGTGCCAAGTTCCCATTGGTCCTTTCCTTCAGTTGAAAAGTCAAAATAAATGATACATTCTGATTGGCCAATGGCTTTATTCATTCTCCAATAAAAAATTTCCATAAATCCAACAAGACCAAATGAAAAAAACCACACGTGTTGTTTTCTTGATTACACTTAAATGACATTTAACTTATCAATTTTAAATTAAAGCTTAATGTTATATATTTTTAAAAGAAAACTAATGATAATTAAATTAATTGCTAATAAAATCTAGCCCAATTTCAATTAATAAATTATCTTGAAATTAAAATTAAGGTAATTTGAATAGACTTAACCAATATAATAAAAAGGTAATTAATTCAAAATCAAACAAATTAGGCTAGAATTATATCATCAACTAAATTAACTAATTAAGCTACTAACCAATTAAAATATAACCACAAGAACATGTTAAAATTAAATCAAGATAGGATCAATAAAATGAAATGCTAAGTAAATCAAGGCAAAAATAGATAAAGAAAAATTTAAGATAAATAGAGAAAAATAAGATCACATAGCATCCAGCAAAAAGATGAGGGTAAAATTTGGGGTACAATAAGTTGTTTGCGTTGTTTAAGTTGATGAAGTCGATTATGTTGATGTTGAAGAAGTTGAATATGTTGAGTATATGTGTTGAAGTTGATAAAGGTGTTTACGTTGATTTCAGAGTTGAAGTCGGTTATGTTGATTAGGTTGATTGGAGTGATTATGTCATAAATGTTGATATGTGTAATAAGTCGATAAAGTATGTTGGTAAATTGTGGATTATTGTTAAGTGGTTGTTGTTGTTGGATAGTAGCGAAATTGTATGATTCTATCTAACGTATTGATTATCATATTCTTGTTTATATTTTTCGATATCTCACCCCTTCTGTTTGAATGTTACCCCTATGTTGGTAACGTGCAGGTTAGCAGAGATGAAGGTCGTTTATCTTCATTAGTTGAGTCGGTGATGTCGCTCTGATACGTAGCACTCGGGGGGATGAACGCTTAGTTGCTCTGTTATTATTTTAAGTTGTTTCCATGAAAATATGTTGTTACTAAGTTGTTTAAGTTGAACAAATGTTATATCATGTATAGTTGAATATTTGAGAATCTGCTGCATAGTTGTGAAAATTGTTTTGGTTTCCAAGAATGAATAAAAGTTGTTATTATAGTTTCATCTGAATTAAAAGTGTTATGTATCAATGTACCATTTGATTAAATGAATAAGTTTTTAAAGTTGAAAAATGTGGCATCCTATTTGTGTACTTGTTGATTGAGTTTTTACTACTCTGATTTTCAATATAATTGCCGGGTAGAAATGGGGTGTTACATTAGTGGTATCAGAGCAGGTCGGTCCGTCCAACCAATGTTGTCTAATGTCGTTTATTCCTTAGTACTCGACATGTGTGGGAAACACTGTCGGTGCTTGTTTGTTAGTTTCTGGTCGTTGTCTGCAGGTGTTGGTTTGGATTAAGTGGGGGAGAAGCTTGTCTCCCGGACGTGTTGTTGGTATGTAGAAGTTGTTTCAAGGTGATGTTGATTGCAAGAGTGAAAATGTTGTTGAAGCGATGTTGTTGCGGACCGGCGAGAGTTTAGACTCATGAATTCGTATCGGTCGAGTTTGAGAAGTGTGTGGAATATGGATGAGGAATTGATTGAGAATAAGGAAGTATTCCAATGGAAATGATAAGTTGATGGACCAAGTCGGTAGATTAATATGCCTTGAGTATAGTCGGATTAAAGTCGAGTAATTTTAGAGTTGGATGAAAAGAAAGGATTATTGGTAGATTTTGGAGCAAGCGGGAGAGAGATGGAACTTATGTTCATCAATCTCAAATTCTGAATTTTGCAATTTTGGAGCAGCTGTCGGTAAAAGAGGCATAACATTTTACTCGTGATTCCGATTGAAGCGGTTCTGGACTTTTTGGAAAGCTTACGAAATTCCCTACAGTTTGCATATACGATTTATCTTCAGGAAGTTTGTGAAGAGGGAGAAAAGTGCATTTTAATATTTGGGCCTGATGCCGATTTTTGGAAAATTCTGCATATGGAAATTCTGAACCAGTCCCGTTGTAAGGATGATAACTTTTTACTCGTAACTCGGATTCAAGCGATTCTTGAAGTTCTGAAATCTTTACGAAATTCTCTTCATTTTAGAATATGATTTTGTGATTGAGAGGTCTGTATCAAAAGAGATATCTGTGGTTGAAGTTGAGCGACTACTGCTGAAAAATTTGGAAAGATGAAGTCGAATGTGAAATTTTGATAAGAATAATATGTTGGTAATTATAAGGATGTGACGGTATCTGAGAAAGCATCGAGATGCAATTTATGTTAAATAAGGAGAAATAAGTGATGATGTCATGTGATAGTAATGTTGAGAAAAAGACGGATGGTTGATGTGCAACGTTAAAAAAAAAAAATTTTAACTTGGATGAGAGTTGTAATTGGAGCGATCCGAGTTGGATAGTACTTGAAGTAGTAGCGATTCCGGTGTTGGAAAAATATTTAATAATTGTGTTGTGCTACGAGCATGTATAAGAGATTATGTATTGGATTTTAGACGTTTTGGTATAATTGACGAAGTTGAAATTAAGGAAACTAAGAAGACGTTGATAAGCCTCAGAGAGTTGGCGGAGCATTGTGCTTATGGACTTTGGGCACAAGTTGTAGTACGCTATTGTGTTGGGTAATGATGATTTATACCACTGTTATGGTTGCCGGCTGTCTATTGACAAATTGAGGAACTGATCACCCTTAATCTCTTGTTGATAGTAGACGGAATCATAATTGATGGATAGTTGTGTCGTGCCAACTAGTATAGTACGTACGTTGAATTGGTTGAAGTTAAGCCAAGTGCTTGTGGATTGTTTATTTTGTCGATGTAGATTCATATATGAGCATATTAGTTGAATTTAAGGATGATGGCATGAGGTTGCGATTTAATTGATGAGTAGTATGGAAATTCGCAGTTGAGTTCTGGGTAATTTGAGAATTGAGTTGCAAGTAGAACAAGAAGTGAAGTTATAAGTTGAATTGTAAAAGTGGAACTTTTGGTTAAAGATGAGTTACTTGGTTGTGTTAATTCGGATAAGAATTTATGAAGAATTATGTCAGTATGAGTAAAAGTCGATAAATTGGTTTGTTGGATTAGTTGGAAAGGAAAAGATGATTTATCTAGTTGAAGTTAATTGTACACAGGTACCCTATGTTGTTGTAATGATGTTGCGTGTTTAAGATGATTTTTGAGGAACGTGTAAATAGGAGATGGTAAAGTTGTAGTTATGTTTTATGATAATTGGGAAGTTGTCGCCGTTGTAATTATGTTGAACGTTCAGAGGTGTTGTCTTACGGATCTAAGTTCGAAGTATTCGGTAACTACAAAAGTGTAGAATACCTGTTGGGATGGAATTTCCGAAGAGTTAAGTCGAAAGTCTTTTGTTATGTCTGTTTTGGCGATTGAGAAGTTAGGAATAAAATGGGTAAACTTGATACCTTGCAAGTAATCAGAGTGCGCAGCGAACGTGTGGTGTTGTACAGTTGTTCATGCGTGAGCAACAACGATGTTGGTAGTTGGTTGCGTTGATGTCGTGTTTAAGTTGTGTGTCCGTATGTTGTTGCGTTCTAGTTCTTAAACCGGCGAATTCTTAAGTTGGTTACTCCTTATGTTGTGATGTTAAGTTGTCAAGTGTGTCGCATGAGTAGTATTCGGGTTGTTTTCGCCGTTGATGTTATGAATTGTTTGTATTATACGTAGGTTGCCTTCGGAGATGAGAGTTGATTTGTCGGATGGAATCACATAGTTGGAGTAGTTGTATCTGATGAATTTTCGAGGACGAAAATGTTCTAAGTGGGGGAGAGTTGTAACGCCCATTTATTTAATTAAGTATTTAATTAAATATAATTGTAGTATGTTGTGTTGATTCGCGTTGATTTGAGTATTGGTGTCGATTTAAGTTGATTCCGGAATATCGGAATATTATGTTGATGTTTCTAAGTTGGTTCGAGTTGAATTGATTTAATAAGTTGATTTAAGTTGTGGAAATAATATTGAATATTTTCCGTCTACGGTTAAATATGTTGATTTGGTGGTTTGGACGATTTATTTGATAGTCGGTAAATAGTCGATTTAGTAGAGAGAAATAATATTAGAAATAATATTATTATAATGGACTATTATTTAATTAAATTGGATTTGGTTGTTGGGTGATAAATAGCAATTTGGAGGCGTATGAAGTGAAGCCCAAATAGAGTAAATAATGGTATTATTATTATTGGATTATTTTGGAAAACAAAAGAAAAGAAGTGGCAGACAGAAGAAAAGAAAAAGGAAGTTACAGAAGTAGCAAAGCAAGGGTTTTGGAGAGGCACCAAAGTTGGAGAAAGAGGGATACGGGAGAATTGCCGTCGGAGCCAAGTCGGAAAAAGTCGATCGGAAATTCGAGCGGCCATCAATCTAAGATAAGGGTGGGGTTCGAATTTTATAACCGGGAATAAGATGATTAATACGTGGGATTGGGATTGTATTATTTTGTTTACTGAACGTGTTGGATTGAAATTGATGAATTATTGTTGTTTTGTGGAATTGATATTCTGTAGTGTGTTTTTGTGGTTAAATTTAGGAAATGGAAACGAGTGTTCTGTGACGTTGGTAATTTATGATGTTGTTGTTTCTGTGTTAATACTAATGAGTCGAGGTTGTTAGATTTATCGTTGGATTAATTTTGTAAACATTGCAGTGAAATTGTTGTTCTGGAAAATTTGTTTTGGGACAAAAATTTGTTGCTGCCGATGCACGAGTGGCGCAGGCCACCCACCACACAGATAGGGGTGGCGCAGGCCACCCAAAATAATGAAATAGCATGTGGCGGGGGCCACATTAGCACATGGCGCCAGCCACCACCCTTCCTATATGTATAAGTGGCGCAAGCCACTAGGAACATACATAGGGTGGCACAAGCCACCCATAAAAGGTGGAAAGTGTATTTGTTTCTACCACTTTACTAAGTTACAGACTTGTTACTTTTATTAATTCAAGTAAAGTAACACCATAATCCATGTTGAGAGCCACCATAATCCATGTTGAGAGCCACCTGATCATGTGGGGGCCACCTGGTTTTTGTTTTGTCTGTTTTAAGTGAAAATCCATATTTTAATATTTTAGGTGTTAGATGTTGTTTTGATTAATTAAAATACATAGTTAGATTAATTAGTAGATAGTTTTATGCTGATGAAGGGAAATACATGGTCGCAACTCAGGACTATCAGTAGTGTTGATTCTAACAGAAAAATAAATTTTTAGCAGGATGGTATTTTGATAGAATTGTGATAACAGTGTTAATTTGGTGACAGAAAAATGTTGGAATCAGTAAAATAGAATTTAACAGGAATAGTAGGAAATTATTGGTAGCAGTAATAGTAGTAAAAATAGTACCGATTTAGTCGACCGGGTGAAATTACGCGGTAAAATTAGTTGCTCGGAATTTAACGAAAATTGTCGAGGTAGTTAGTAATAATTAGTAGGTGATTTTAGTCGGTTTATTTTGTTGAATTCGTGTTGTATGTGTGGATTTCTTGTACAGTTGCTTATGTGGTTTTGTCCCGGTTTGTGGGCATTTTTTTAAGTCGTAGGTCGAAGGACCAATGTTGATGTTAAAGTTGTAGGTCGTATGACCAACGTTGATGTATATAAGTTGTAGGCCTATGGCCAAAGTTGAGTCGTGTTGAATTAAAGTTGTTATGTGGTTTGTTATATGTTGTTCGGAGTTGGTTGTTGTTTTGTGTTGAGTCGTTGCATCATAGCATAGCATTATTAAGTTGGCCTGGATTGGCAATTTTTAAGTTGGAGCGGATGCTCACCACGTTGGCCTGGATTGGCAAGATTATTAAGTTGAAGGCTTATGCCTTACAGATACCTCGATAACCTGGTATATTTTAAGTTGGGAGTTCTCCTCTAATGGTACCACATGCATACGCATAGTCGAGTTGCATCCTGTGACGCATTATTTATGTTGATTGTGTTTGTTGAAGTTGAGTAAGTTGTTTATGTTGTCCAAGTTGATAAAGTTGTTCATGTTGCTTAAGTTGATAAAGTTGTTTGTGTTGTTTAAGTTGATGAAGTCGATTATGTTGATGTTGAAGAAGTTGAATATGTTGAGTATATTTGTTGAAGTTGATGAAGGTGTTTACGTTGATTTCAGAGTTGAAGTCGGTTATGTTGATTAGGTTGATTGTAGTGATTATGTCGTAAATGTTGATATGTGTAATAAGTCGATAAAGTATGTTGATAAATTGTGGATTATTGTTAAGTGGTTGTTGTTGTTGGATAGTAGTGAAATTGTATGATTCTATCTAACGTATTGATTATCATATTCTTGTTTATATTTTTCGATATCTCACCCCTTCTGTTTGAATGTTACCCCTATGTTGGTAACGTGCAGGTTAGCAGAGATGAAGGTCGTTTATCTTCATTAGTTGAGTCGGTGATGTCGCTCTGATACGTAGCACTCGGGGGAATGAACGCTTAGTTGCTCTGTTGTTGTTTTAAGTTGTTTCCATGAAAATATGTTGTTATTAAGTTGTTTAAGTTGAACAAATGTTATATCATGTATAGTTGAATATTTGAGAATCCGCTGCGTAGTTGTGAAAATTGTTTTGGTTTCCAAGAATGAATAAAAGTTGTTATTATAGTTTCATCCGAATTAAAAGTGTTATGTATCAATGTACTATTTGATTAAATGAATAAGTTTTTAAAGTTGAAAAATGTGGCATCCTATTTGTGTACTTGTTGATTGAATTTTTACTACTCTGATTTTCAATATAATTGCCGGGTAGAAATGGGTTGTTACATTCAAGACTTCCTTGCTCAAGTCCTACAGACCCGAGACTTCCTTGTTTAGACTCTCATCCTAAGACTTTCCTGCACAGGTCCCTCAGACCCGAGACTTCCTACTCAAGCCACTCTGCCCCAAGACTTCTGCTTAAACCCCTCAGGTTTAAGACTTCCTGCTTAAGCCCCTTAGGCTCAGGACTTCTGCTCAGACCCTCGATCCAAGACTTCCTTGCTCAGGTTCCATGAATCCAAGACTTCTACTCAATCAATCCACTTGATTAAGACTTTCAATGCTCTAGCACATAGCATGAGACTTACATGGCTTAAGCATCTTGGAGAGAGACTTGGATTTGTTCAATCAATCCACTTGATTAAGACCTTCAATGCTCTAGCACATAGCAGGATACTTACATGACTCAAGCATCTTGGTGAGAGACTTTGATCTAAATTGCTAAACAACATGTTCAGCAGAATAGAGAACAAAGTGTACTTGACACAAATATCAGAGGTACAAGGAAATCACCATAACAAAGACCTAAAGCTCTTAAGATTTCTAAGATATTCAACGTGCAAGAAATCTTAAGGTTCTTACAATTACAACCTACAACATAAATTCTACATAACCATTTGTGGTAACAATTGCTGATCTTGTTACTCCTTCATCAGGTTGATCCATGTTGAAGATTCAGTTTGAACCTTCAGCTACTTATATAGCATTTACACAAGCCTAGCCATTAGAGAGATAACTTGATCAAGTGTCTTTGTTTTTTCTATAGTACAAGAGACGTTGAAGATAGATACAACAAAAGATCTTGATCCATTGTGTATCGTGTTTAAACATTGAGTCTTAAAAGTTATATTGTACTATAGAGTCGTTGAGAGTAGATATCCGTAAATCATGCCAACTTTTATTGAGCCTTGTGAACTAAGACTCTAGCTGACAAACTGATTTGACAATGCAGCTTGCTTTCTACAGTACAAATAACTCCAACTTTATTACTAACTCTAAATGATCACCAGAAGCCAATTTACATTCACCAAGTGTAGAGACAATAATGTTGCTTCTTCTGATGCTTAGACCTTCAGCTTCAGAGTCAATGCCAGACAACACTTAGAGAGTGTTCTTCAGATTCTGCACCAGCAGAAGCTAGCAATTCAGCTTCTCTCAAGTGTGCCTTTGTATATCAGATTCTGAATATATATATATATATATATATATTCAAGTATTAGAACCTGCATACAAGAAACACATATCAAATATAACCATTTTTCTCTTAATACTTTGTTATCACCAAAACCTGAGGAATATATGTCATGAATCTTGTTCTAACACATTATGGGGGTGGTATTTTAAGGCACTATGTAGTATACTACACAGGGGGTTATGAGCATTTAGTAGAGATTGATCCTGATATATGGGGCTTATTTGAGGTAACTGGTATAGTTAAAGACATTACTCAGCTTGAGCATTCACAATATATGTTATGGTAGTATAACAATGAGAGAGACAAGTATAGTACAATGGTTCCTGATGCTGATGCTAATGAGGTATATCAATATTCCATGAGAATGAACACTGCAGTGCACCTATATGTTGATCCTAAAGGTAACGCAGGTGTTCTAGTTAATGGTGTTGGTGGTGTTCAAGTTAATGATAATGTTGGTGTTCAAGTTAATGATGCTGGTGGTGTTCAAGTTAATGAAGCTAATGATGTTCAAGGTAATAAAGCTAGTGATGTTGGTGATGTTCAAGTTAATGAAGCAAATAAAGTTGATGATGTTCAAGGTAATGATGCTGATGGTGTTGGTGGTGTTCAATCTAATGAAGCAAATGAAGTAGATGATGTTCATACAGATGAAAATGAGGATAGTGATGATAGTGAAGATAGTGACTTTGAATTTGATGGTTTATCATTTGATGATAGTGAAGATGAGGGGGCGCTTGAGTTGGATGATTGCTTTGATATTAATGAAAAACAAGATACTCCAAAGAAAAGGTTCAAAGTTGTAGTAAGGAAGCACATAGATACTCCAAAGAAAATTCCAATTGGTATTGAAAATATAGCTTAATCTAGTGGTATGGACAATGAGATGGATATCAATTATGTTAGTGATGAGCTTGGTAGCAGTGACCCTGATGTTTCTGGTGATGAGAAGAAACCAAAGTATCCAAGGTTTAAGATGGAGTATTTGAGCAAGAGTTACAAGTTCAAGGTGGGATTGGAGTTTGGAACACTTGGTGAATTCAAAGAGGCAATTACAAAATGTCCAATGTTAAATGGGAGAGATATAAAGTATGTGAAAAATGACAAAGTGAGGGTAAGGGTAATTTGCAAGGGCAAATGTGGTTTTTTGTCCCTTGTAATTAAAGTTGGGAATAAACACACATATAGAGTGAAGAGATGGGTTGGAACTCGCACGTATGGTAGGGTTTTGAACAACACTTCAGCCACTTCCAAGTGGGTTGCTAAAACTGTGGCAGCTAGGATGGCATCTTCAGATGGTGTTAAGATTCGTGATATTGTGTCTGAGATTAGGAGTAACTTTTTGTCGGGATAACTATGAACAATGCATGGAAGGCCAAACAAATAGCAAAGGCTCTTATTGAAGGTGATGCAGTGAAGCAATACAACTTTTTATGGAGATTTTCTGCAGAGTTAAGGAGAGTCAATTTAGGGAACACTTGTAAAATTAATTTGGCAAGGATTGCACCAACAATTCAACCAAGTTTGCATCTTTTTACTATTGCTTTGATGGGCTTAAAAAGGGCTTCACAACATCTTGCATGGTTTTCATTGGGGTTGATGGATGTCATCTCAAGACTAGGTATGGAGGGACTCTTCTAATTGCAGTTGGTAGAGATCCAAATGATCAATATTATCCCCTAGCTTTTGGGTTATGCGAAACTGAAACAAAGGAGTCATGGAGGTGGTTTCTTACCTTGCTTTTGGAGGACATAGGTCAAGAAAGAAGATGGGTTTATTTCTGACCAACAAAAGGTATTTTGCATCCCTAATTCTTTTCTGTTTTTTTGGATTTCATCCATATTTCTTTTCTGGTTTTTTGGATTTCATCACTATTTCTTTTCTGATTTTTTGGATGTCATCCCTATTTCTTTTCTGTTTTTTTTTTTTTAATTTCATCCTTATTTCTTTTCTGGTTTTTTGTATTTCATCCTTAATTTCTGGTTATTTGTTTGAAATTGGTTTGCAGGGTTTGATACATGTGTTTGAAGAAATGTTTGAGAGGTTATAGCATAGACTTTGTCTTAGGCATTTGTATGCCAATTTCAAAAAGAAGTTTGGTGGAGGGAAACAAATTAGAGACTTAATGATGGAAGCTGCAAAGGCCACGTATATTCAAGCTTGGAATGCTAAAATGAAAGAATTGAAGGTGATTAATGTGAAAGCTTAGGAGTGGCTGTCAAAAATACCTATAAAGACATGGTGTAAGCATGCATTTTCTTTTTATCCCAAATGTGGCGTACTTATGAATAATGTTTCTGAGGCATTTAATAGCACTATATTAGTTGCCAGCGATAAACTTGTCCTAACTATGTGTGAATGGATAAGAACCTACCTCATGAATAGGAATGCCAACTTAATAGAAAGGGTTGATCAATGGCAACATCGGATAATGTCTAGACCTAGACTTAGGTTAGATAAGGAAGTGGAACATGCAGGTAATTGGATTCCAAATTGGTCTGGTGAAACAATATGGCAAGTTGAACATATCCATACTAGGAATAGTTTCATTGTGGCTACATAAAAAAACACGCACTTGTAACTTTTGGGAGTTAGTAGGCATCCCGTGTAGACATGCAGCAGCTGCATTAGGTTTTAACGACTGATCCCCTGAAGATTTTGTGGATGATTATTATTTAAAGGAGACTTATGTGAAATGATATGGTTATGGCGTAAGTCCTATTAATGGACAAGACATGTGGCCAGAGGTTGACATAGAGGAAATGTTACCTCCAGCATATAAAAGAGGACCTGTAAGGCCTAAAAAATTAAGGAGGAGGGAACCAGATGAAGAGCCCAATAAGGGGAGGACAAAAACAAGTTATTGTTGCATAACATGTGGTGTACATGACCATAATGCAAGAAGTTGTTGACCCTGAAGCTCAAAAAATAAAGGTATGTAACATGTCCATAATTTGATAAGTATATGTAACAAGTAATCCTTTTAATGTTTTGATTTCCAAAACTTTGCAGAGAAAACCAAAGAAAGTTGAAACAGGACAACCATCTACAAATACAAGTCAAGTAACTCAAGAACATACTCAAACAACTTAGGATCAAATTCAAGCAACTCAAGAACAAACTCAAGCAACTCAAGAACAAACCCAAGCAAGTCATCCAACTGAGGCTGCTACCAATGAACATCCTGAAGCAAATGCATCTCAAACAGATGTTGACATTGAGTTTGAAATGCTATCTGCATATCTTGCAGCAGCATTTGAGGCTACTCAAATTCAACCAAATCTTGCTGCATCATCTCAAAGTGTACCTGCTACATCATCTCAAAGTGTCCCTGATACATCAGTTCTGAGTGTCCCTGCTACATCAACTAAGAGTGCTCATGTTCCATCTGGTATAATACTTTACGCACCTGACTATATTTTATCTGCACCTGTTCCAACAATAGAAGAAGTACCTGCTGCATCTAGTTCTTCTACTCCTAGATGTCTTAAACCAGTTGAGTATCAAACCTAAAGTTTCAAGGAAATTATTCTAATGATTTGTGTTATATGAACGCCTCTAACTATTCTATTTATTGCAGAAGAAGAAGAGTACCAAACCTAAAGTTTCAAGGAAATTGGAATTGAGGAGAAGTCCTAGGACAAGGAAGTCATGAAAAAGGTTTTGTTTTCATGAACAAGACATTGTGATTCTGGCATTTGTGCATTTTAGCCTCTATGGCATTATGTTATGTAATGTTATGTTTATGTAATCCTAAGACAAATTATGCTTTTGAGAGATGTTATGTTACGTTTATGTAATTCAAAGACAAGTTATGCTTTTGAGACAAGTTATTGTGTATTTTGCAACCTTATGCCTTTTGCCTTTATGAAATTATGACACAACTAGGTATGCCTTTTAGCATTATATTATGTTTTTGCCTTTATGTACTAAAGAATTAGGAAAACTACAAATACAGCCCACTAACATAAGTAAGAAACAAGAATTAAATAGAAGCATTTCATTAAGATTAAGGGATGGCATACAAACAACACAATATGAATCAGGGACTAAATGCAAAATGCCAAAATGATTTAGGGACGGAATTCTTAACTGATTAACCAATACAGGGATGAAATTCAACAAATAGCCATCTTATAGAGACTAAAACATAAAAAAAAAAAATTACAGACGCCATGAACATGGAACTCACTACCATTTTTGGTAAACAGAAAACAAGACCCGTGACAAAATCAACAACATCCTCAACAAATTGGCCTTCTTCCTTTTGTTTTCCAACTTCAATTTCATCTTCTCCTTTTTTCTACCTTCAACGTCTTTGATGATGCAACCTAATTCCTGCACAACTTCTGAGCAATTGCAACCAATTGAAATTTTCGGTTCAGTTGATACGATGCGCTCAAGTTCATCATCCCACAAGAATAACTTACAACTTGACATTACACCCGAATTTGCACATTTCCAGAATCTTCGTTTAGGGTTTTCACTTGAATTTGAAATGAACATCTGCATTGCTCGATTGCAACCACAAACTGAAATCTGAGACTCAGAGGTATTACCTATAGATAACGTCGCCATGTTACATAGAAGAAAAACACAGCACCTGTTATAGTGAAGAGAAGAAAAAGTGCAAAAAAATATTTAAAGAAGAAGATGATGCAAATGGTAGATTTTTTTTTTTTTAGATTTAATCCTTTTTTAAATGACCTCCAAAGCATTGATTTCACGTCTATAAAATATTTAAAAGAAAAAAAGAAAAATAAATGGCATTGTTTCCAACTTACAAAGGCATTTGTTCTGAAATCTAACGTTTCTCTCATTACTAGAAATTACTAATTAAATGGTATACCATTGTTCCAACAACTCTTCTACTCCTTCTTTATGCAAAACCTTTCTCCAACCAATGTAGATTCTTTGACAGAGACATTAAAGACATTAAATCCAAGGATAGAATTACATTAAATATAAGTATATAATAGTAAAATATGAAGTAATCGTATCTAAACTCATATAAGAGAATGCTTTCAAGAAAACATAATTTAAAGTGCTTTTATTTTATTTTATTTTATTTTGTTGAAAGGGAGAACCGTCGTGAAGAAAAAAAAATTACAACAAAATTAATTTCGAAATTGAGGATTCTATTGTATCAGAATTTAATGTACTTTAAAAAGACTTGCAAAGTGTAAAAAAAATGTAAAAATTTCATAAAAACAATTAGTACATGATACATACAAACAAAAGTGAAGACTAAGTGATATTTAAGAACTAATCAAATAGAAATGCATCCAAACTCCCAAAAAGAAAAAAACACACACACACACACACATATATATATATATATATATATATGGAAATGCTAACATACACCCAAAATTAGTGGGTCCCACACAAAAATACACTACATATATTTTATTTTTATTTTTTTTCTTCATCTTTCTAATATGGGTCCTACCCAAAATTGGTAGGCCCCACACAAAAATACACTAAGGTGTATGTTGCTAATGCACACCTACATGGGTGTGCATTAGCATAACCCATATATATATAGTCATGCTAATACACACTCATGTAGGTGTGCATTAGCAACATACCCCTTAATGTATTTTTGTGTGGAGCCTATCATTTTTGAGTGGGACCTACATTACAAAGATGAAGAAAAAAAATAGAAATAGTGTATTTTTGTATGGAGCCCACCAATTTTAGGTGTGTGTTAGCATTTCCCATATATATATATATATATATATATATATGAAAGTGAATCAGAAAAAAATTAAAATTCAATTGAGATTAGATATTGATTAAAATAAAATGACATGAACAAAATTGAAACTATCAAAATACGAATGATTAGGAGTGACAAAATGGGCCGTCCGTCCCATTCCGCCTTAAGCCCGCCAAAAAAGAGAGCGGAGCAGTCTGCCAAGTGAATTTGGGTTTAAAAATCTAGGTCGCCCCACTAAGGTGGCGGGTTGGCGGACAGCAGACTTGCTCGTCTATTTTTTAGTTTTTTAATAGATTAATAGACTTATTTTTATATGTTAATTAGATTTTTCATTTATTTTTTAGAATATTTTTTTTATAAAACATTTTTTTAACAAATTTTATTTTAAAAAATATTGTATATATTCAAAAATAAATGTATAAAATAGAATTATCAACAATTATTCCAAAATTATAGTTAAAGAATTAAGCTTTAACCAACCAAAAAAATAATTTAAGTGCTTGATAAATAGGTTGGCGGGCCAACCCGCCCCTTTTTTTGGCGGACTTAAGGCGGGCCGGACTTAAAAGCGGGGCGAGATGAGAGAGTAGGCGGGTACAAAATCGCAACCTAACCCACCATTTTTTGGCGGGTGCAGGCCACGTCCTGTTTTGCCACCCCTACGAATGACTTGCTCAAAATTACGTAATTGAAATTTGAGGTGCAATATACACCTAGACATGACAACATAACTCGTACTTGTGGGTATCCACCCGATAACATACCGAAGTTGACGGAAAAAATCTGTTTTGACTGGATTTATATTCGGAATTGGGTTTTTCTCAATTAAAAAATATGGGGATGGATTCGGTAATATGGACACTAGTGTCCATCCTGAACCCGCCTCATTTATTTTATTATTTATATTATTATTTAGTTTTGATAATTTAAAATATTAAATATGTGTCAAATATTTTGATATTTTGATTTGTATTAATTATTTAAAATATTTGAAATGTATGTGTGAAAATTTTTAAAATTGTTTTATTATATTATTTATAATATAATTTGATTTTAGATAAAAAAAATTATTAAAAAAATTAATTTTATTAAATAGATGGTGGCAGAACGAGAATATTCATACTCAACCCAAATCTGTTTGAAGCAGATTTCGATTTTAATTCTTATTCTTGTTGAATTTGAGATAGGAAATAAAAATTGTTTGAAAATTCAAATTTAGAGTAGGTAAAAATCATCCCGCCGATTAACATATATACATCCTTGTTTCAGTTTTCAATAATGAATATTCTAATGCACTAGTGGCTTTATCTAAATTAATTATCAAACATAATGTACTAGTGTCGTTGCACTAGTAGATAAGAAGCCGTAGAATTCAAAAATTAGTAATAAAAGGGAGATTAAAGTTTGAAACAATAAAATTTGTTAGTTATCATATATGATTTCATGGATGAGAAAAAAAACTCACTCAAAATTGAATGGACTGAAAGATAGATTTGACAAAAAGATGAACAGTAAGAAATGTAATGGAGTTCTATGAAAGAGGAAGAAGAAAAACAATGTTTTAAAAACCGGATCGAACTGACCGGTTCTACCGAAAACCGGAGATAAATTCGATTGAGTCAACTTTTCAAAATTGTTAGTTGGTCAAAATTGGAGTAAAATCGGAAAAAAATAGATTGAACCGTCCAAAACCATTCAAACCAAAAAATCGGAGTCGGTTTTATAAAACCGTCCAATTCAAAAAAAATGCATTAAATTGTAATTTTTTTTAATTTTTTAAAAAAAATTTAATATGTTACTATCAAAACTTAACATACATTCACCTATTAAAAAAAGAATTTCGGGTGTTTTTTACGACTATACAAACTTTTAAGTTTTGTCATTTCATTATATTTTTTCTTGAGAATTTCTTATCACACCACCCTTGTTTCTTAGGCACCATCTGAATTTCCGGTTTTGCCCCTGATTCCGGATGTGCACATCCGGACGCACCATTTTTTTTTTTTAATTTTCAGTTTTTACCGGATGTGCACATCCGGAAGACATTCGTATTTGCAAATCCGGAATAAATGCTGAAGCAGAACACCAGAAATCCAACAATGTTTCTCACATTCATAAAATAAAATCGGGATTACATTGAGAAAATCGCCATGACATCGACAGAAATTTAAATATTACAAGATCAATAGCCCGGTGGACGCTTGCACATCACTAAGATGTCATCGACCGTTCTTCGGATTTTGACGGTCGCCTCGAACTCGAGCGGGAATTGTTCTTCGTAACCGAAATAAGTTTGCCACATCGCTCTAACATCCTCTTGATTCTTGAGCTCAACAAGGCTGTAAGCAACGTTCCCTTCGTTGTCAACCGAAGGTGAACGATACTCAACCTTCGCAACCTTCCGTTTGTCTCCATAAGGTAGGAGATGTTCGATGTCGTCAATGATCTCGCCGATTGAGATGTCCCTCGTTAACTTATACTTGCGACCGATTGTTGTGCCGTCGGTATAGGAGACAGTTGCGACATACCAATGGATCTTGATATCATACAATTGAGACATTTAGTGTTTGTGTGAATGATATCAAATGAAACCCCTAATTTATAGAAAAGTTAGGGTAAAGTTATTTCTGCCTAAGTTCGTTCCAGATGTTCACATCCGGACAAACCCTAGAAATATTGGTTCCAGATGTGCAAATCCGGAAATTGTCCGGATCTGCAAATCAGAATGTTTTACTGATACAATTTTAAAACAGAATTGAACAGCTTATGCAGCCACTTGGAATACTTTAAGTGCAATAAAATTCCTAAGTGTATTAAAAAGACATATGGATAAAAATACAATATATTTCACTTCATTAATGTACATTGTGTCGTATGATTATACAAAAGAGTTAAAACAAAATTCTCCGTCTAAATCTATTGGAGCTAGAACTTTCGATTTTTCCGCATTTGATGCCTTTTCAATTGCGTGCAATCTTTCAAATTCAAGCATCCTTTCGACAAAACTATCCGGCCAAGACTCGGCAATTGCGGTTGCATGAGTCGCCCATTACGGTGATTTAGGTGGTATCGGGCATCCGGGTTTCAAGATAACTTGTATGAAATGTCTTGATTTCGCAAGCCATCTGATACACATGATGCGATCATTTGGATTCGACGGAGGTGCGGTGTGGAGTGGAAAAAAGGTTTCCGAAAATCTGTATCTCGTCAAGTCGATACACGCCATATCGTAGGCGCATGCTATAAGATGACCCATCTCGGGGAAGCTCATCCATTTTGATACCGGTTTCGGACAACTCAACCACGGAACAAGTGACTCGTGAACCTTGTTGTAATTTTCTTAATTTTCATAGAGACGCAAGTATGCTTCTTTATGCGTCTCCAACTCTAGGATAAGTTGATGACGTACAAGTGCATGACCTTCTTCTCCTTTACCGAGTAGTGCCGACACGACTCGGTAACCGCAATTACCATCCCCTACAACATCGATTATACCGTCGATATGCTTGTGCATAAAAACTGACATCTCGTCAATAAAGGAAATCATACGTGTAGTTGGAGTCAGAGTCGGAACTCATGGAATCGGTGTCAGAGCCGGTTTAGAAATGCGATCTCCTTTCATGACACTTTGTAGAGATTTAGGAGTCGGAGAGTCCGGAAATATTTGGTCAACGTGCTCATAATACGAAGGAGACCGAGTTGTGAGTTGTCATTTGGTGTAGGCTTCAACTTCTTTGGAGCACCCTTTGTCTTAACCGGTTGAGACGGCGGTATCATTGCGGTTGTTTCGGGGAAGGCAATATTCCTCAACTCTTCTTTGATGTGTAGCTTCATATTGTCGTCGGCCTTCGAAAATCTATTTTGAATCGCTTCCAATTCGGCCAAAATAGAAATATCCGGTTTATCTCCTTCCTTACAACCATCATCATCAAAACTAAGTCTCATCCAATGAGGGTAAACTTCGTCAATTTGTATTGGCACACCTAGTTTCAACTTTTTAGCAATGGCACAAGCACAAGGAAGACCGTAGATTTTCACAATAGTGCAACCACACTTTGCACTATCGGAACCTACCGTTTCGGCTCGGTTGGCCTCGTGAAAAATGTTGCCCATTAAATGAGAGTAGAGGAAGTTACCTTTAAACCGATGTTCCAAAACCGTGATGCTCCGACCAAAAGTGGTTTGTATCTCATTGTGTTGGGTTTTGATCATTAGATGCACGGAGTCCCAATCCCGACATAAATCCCCCTTGCTATTCCCCAACCAATTCTTCAAAGTGGCATGTGCCGACTCAACTCTATTGGTGGTAGTGTTTCCAAGATGTCGTACGTTATCGGTCCACGCACAAACAATCTTTCCTTTCACTTGATCAAGAATGGTGGATTCAACATATTTCAACAAAGCGGGGTACCGTTCACACACTTTCCGGAATTTAATGACCGAAACGGCATATAATTCCGTTGTGGAAGAATTTAGAATATGAGTCCATGCATCCATAATTTTCTCTACAATGACACCCGACTTGACCACTTTTCCGTCTTTCGACTCCACTTGTTTCGCACCCACCGCGGTCTTAACCCGACCTCGCACATTCTTTGTTATGTGAAATCGACAAAGTAGTGCATTGGAAGAAGGAAAGACCTTTGCAACTGCATTCATCAAGGCGTTGTCGCGGTCCGTAACAATTGCTTTTGGCATTTGAACATGTTTCTTCAAAAGTGACCGACATGTCTCCAACGCCCACGTGAAATTGTTCTCTTTCTCACACTCCAAAAAGGCAAAGCCGACGGCATATGTCTTATTCGTAGACGTAACGTCAACCATCTCAAACAATGGAAGACGATACTTGTTTGTCTTGTAGGTGCTATCGAGAATGAGCATTGTCGAGAACGTGTTGAACAACTTGATGGAATCCAGATGAGTCCAAAAAATATCTCGGACCGTAATTCCATCATCGCGATATTTGTACCGAGAGACGTAATTGTTGTTCTCCAACACTTTCAACAGTTGTTGCATCTCACTCCTATCTCCCCTAATTGCCTTGTTCGTTTTATACTGAATGTTATACACGTGCTATATGTTTGCAACATTTTCGGGTTCTTTCCGTTTCAACGTCGCAAGTATATTCTTCGGTTGGACAAGGTTCAAGGTCATGTCGGCTATACATGTCTTCTCTTCCGCCTTTAGCCGACATACACTTGGATGGCCTTGAAGCTTTGAGCACATTTCGTGGTTATGTATACCACAACAAATGGTAAATCTTCATTTCTTGGAAACTAACATGTAACCACCAATCTTAAAAGGGTACTCACATCTTCTAGTACCGGTCTCGTCTTTCTTTAACTTCCGTAGAGGTGCTTGATATTTGCCGCTTCTTTCGCAACCCAAAATTACAAAAGCTTTTCTTCTATCCGACCCATTATCCGATCTCCCGATATTTACACCGAAGCCAAGCTCAACAGCCGTCCTACGAATGTATGCGATCATGGTTTCACGATCATCAAAGTCTTGCTTGTTGTTAAAGTCACCGCCGACATCAACCGACTTTACAAGCATGCCTTCATCTTTCGGAAAAATCGGCGCAACTAATTCTTTTGCCATGTTATCGGGGTGCACCATATCTATTTATAACCAAGAATAGAACAATTAATATGTATAAATAAAATATATTCAAAAATGCTGAAAATTTAAATTAATTAGCTTCAGGCATTTTTCCGGATGTGCACATCCGAAAATGTTCATGCTCAATTCTTTCCGGATGTGCACATCCGGAAGCAGCGTAACTTGTTTTTCCAAAAATGTAGATTGATAATGTGAGCAATGTAGTGGATGAAGTTGAATGTTTACCTGAAATTCAGTCTTTCTTTGCTCCCTTTGATTTGTTGCACCAAAAACTTGAACTTTTTGAGTGAGAAATGGGATTGATGAAGTACGGTTTTTGAGTTAGTGAGAGTGTGTGTAGTAGGAGAAACGTTGAGAATGGGAAGGGGGAGTGATCATGCAGCTTCAAATATATCACCTTTTTTCGTCCGGATATACAGATCCGGAGGTCTACCGGATATGCACATCCGGGACAAATTTTTATTTCTTAAGTATACGGTGCGTCCGGATGTGCACATCCGGAATCAGAGGGCAAAAAAATAATTTTACGCGGTGCCTAAGAAACTTGGGTGGTGCATTAAGAAATGCTCTTTTTCTTTCAACCACACTTCATCATCATTATGTCGTCTCTTTCAAATATAGTCACGGTTTTCAACTCAATATTGATTGTCGTTCAAGTCAATAATGTTTATTGTTTTCAATTAAGATTTTTTTGTCGTATAACTCAAATTCAATTTTTTGTTGTTTAATGAATTATATTGTATTTTTATATTTTAGTATTCTATCTTATTTAATTTAGGTATTCTTAATTATTTAAACTTTATTTTAGTTATTATATTTTACTATTTTAATTTTGGTTTGAATTACTTTAATTTATTTTATGGTAATTCTTTAGTTCGGTGAAAATATCCTTAAATGATGGTTGAAATAAAGTGTATAACTATGTTATGTATTATCAATATTATTGTATTAAATTGATTTTTGAAATATTTATTTTATTAAGTTGTGAACATATAATTAAGTGTGACATATCTATAAAATTTAGTTTCATATTATTATTTTATCTAATATACGGTTTGATCGTAAATTTAATCAATTTAACCATTTAAATCTTAAATCGCATGTTTCACTGGTTCAATCTCCGATCTTGTTTTTATAACATTGAAGAAAAGGGCATAATGAAAGAGTTGGTTAAGGAGGAGATGCGAGAAGAATTTGTGAAAAGAAAGAAAACAAGTTTTTTTAATTTGTTTAATTGAAAGGTATAATATTTATAAGTATGATAATTATTTATAAATAAAATTAATACTAATGATGTAGAATAAAGTTGTATATCTATCCAAATCACACATCTCACAAATTGGTACCCAATAAAATTGAGGGGTCATAGAGTGTTCATAAAAATTAAATAGTTTAAGTTATAACCAGACAAAAATGGTTTATATAGATGCGGATTGGTTATAACTTATACGAAGAACCTATTATACAAGTCCTAAACCGACTGGTAAGCCACATTATTTTCAGTAAAAGTCACCATAATATCTGTGACGCTTGTATTTGTGTGTCTATCAAGAAGTATGCAGGGGAAAATGATATATGCACAAACTCATACTCACAAATTATTGACCTACTAAATGACCTACTTGGGCGATTCGGAATAAATTTTAATCGAATAGATATGATCTCATAATTATTTAAGTACTGTTCCTTATTTGCTACCTTATAAAGGTGGTGTGGATAGTAGGAATGGTACCAGAGTTGGAGAAAAGCCTATCATGAATGACAACGTCAAAATATTGAAACATAATGCTTAGGCCAGCCATAAATCCAAGTCAAATAAAAACGCTACAAGCATAAACTTTGAGTACAACCAGTTACACTGTTTTACAAGACTTTATATGCCTCCTCATTTCAAGGTCGGTCATTATTTGGTATGACCCAACCCTTATTCACGTGTTAGTTTTTAGATGCCTTTCACAGTTTTGCAGGAGGCTGGTACCAGCCCCATGGTTCCTCAGAGATATACTGAGTCACTTGCTTCACGCTCAAGTAATTGTCAAGTCCCCTGAAAAAAAGCCAATAAAAAAATCAGACTCGAGCTCAAATAAAATAGGTTTAGCAAACTTGTTTATAACCCACAACAGATCTGACAATAATGGAGGTTGAGGTATGTAGTCTCTATACAATTGTGTAACTATTAATTGTGTCCTCAATCCTATCTCACAGTTTTAGACCAAGAAAACATGCAATTTGGGTTGAGCTCACCAAACTAGGATGCCACCGGGGGAGGGGGAACCTAGCATTGCATTTTATTTCATTATACACAGTCTATTTATTAATATTATTAATTTAGACGTGCCGATGCAAATTGATGCCTATTATAATTACTTCAACTATACAGTGCAAGGGCAGCAACAGTGCCATGATCTGTTAATAGCCTATTGACTTTTAGATTGAATTATTTGTACAAAATTTGATGATCAATAAACAGTCAACAGGGGATGGTACTAGTGCATTCAATAAATAGTCATACCATTCTCCTAGGTCACGGCCAAAACCACTACGTTTGACACCTCCCCATGGAGCTTGAGTGAAGCATGGTTGAGAGCAATTGACCCATACAATTCCGGCCTTAAAAGCCTGCATCAGAGCAAGATAAAATGATTAATTGCAACGAAAACCCAATTATTTAGGTGTTTTCTCTGATAACCTATGATCAGTCCCACCTTAGTAACGCGCTCACATCTTTCTAGATCATTTGATATTACAGCAGAACCTAAGCCATAGCTGTAGAAGACCAGAGTATATAGCTTAGATGCCAATCCACAAAAGAAGAAAAAACTGTATACAGATGAAGTTAATGGCCATTAACAGAAAATCAACTCACACAGTGTCATTTGCTAGATCAATAGCTTCTTCCTCAGTGCTAAATGTTTTTACACAGAGGACAGGTCCAAATACTTCTTCTCTCCAAATTTGCATGGAAGTAGTCACATCGGTTATGACGGTTGGTTCAATAAAGAATCCTTTCTTTAGATGCTGCCATTGTATTTGAAAAAGACAATCAATTATCATGGCAATTGCAGATATACCTAACTGGACACACTTGTACAGAGAGCATAATCATACCTCTGGTCGAGACCCACCAGTCAAAATGGTTGCACCCTCGCTCTTAGCATTCGAGACAAACTTCAATATTTTTTCATACTGAACCATATAATGTGAATATTAGATATAGCATAATCATGTAGTACAAGAGAAATAACTTGAAATTACTAAAATATGTTTTCATTGTATATGAAGAATCAATTCGTACATGCAAAAGCATACACATCTTTTACTTTAGAGTTCAGAAGATATGGTAAGCAAATATATGTGACTGATCAATTTGAACATGCAAAACCATTCCCGTCCTTTACCTTAAACATTCATCGATACATTTTCGTTGAAGAATAAGAAGCAATTTGGACATGCAAATCAAGTATAGCGTGTACATTGTACAGAAATAAGAAATGAAAATACACCTGTCCTTCACTAACAACAGGTCCTAGCCTGCATCCTTCTTCCAAGGGATCTGAAATTTTGATGTTTTTGATCCATTTCACAATCCTATTCAAAAATTCTGTTGCTATACTTTCCTGAAATAATAGAAGTATCTTAGCTTATCAGTATTTGTAGATGAATGACGACAAAATCCCTACAACCAAATTGTATGACAACAAAGTTCTAGCACAATTGAAGTTAGCATGATCAGTTCCAATTATGCAGACAAAATAAAAACGTAATGAAAGTTACAATTACTTGTGGAGTGGGATCTATCTATTATACTTACATGTACAATAAGACGGGAAGTTGCACTGCATATCTGACCATTTGTCCAGAAGCAGCCAAAGATGGCCCATTCAGCAGCTTTTAATCATGAAAAATGGGGATCAGTACATTAAGCAATAGGTAATAGATAAAATTTTCTCACCCTCAATCAATTGTTTTAAAAACGTGACACCACAATGCAAGAAAAATAACTAGTTATACTGGAGAAGGCACTGACCCTTATCAAGGTCAACATCCTCAAAAACAACTAATGGGCTTTTTCCACCAAGCTCCAGTGAAACAGGCTGCCAGGAAACCACAAATTTCGTATTACAGCAGAAACTCGTGAAAATAGAAAATAAAAAAATGAATACGAAAAAAAGTCTCCAAACTCTTGCAGAGTCTGTGTCAGTTTGTGTTCTTCATTTCATTAAAACAAAAGGAAATATGAAATGTACATAATTTGCAGAGAGAGCTTCTTAAAAATACCTTGACCAGCTGAGCTGCAGCTGTCATGATTTTGCTCCCAGTTGCAGAGCTTCCAGTAAAAGCAACCTGTTAGAAATGTCCAATGTTGGACATGGGATCATAATAGCATTAGAACATGATCGCAAAATGAATGTGAGACACATAATAAGATACGACCCTGCATAAATCCAAATCTTTTAAAATCTAAAGACAATTGAACCTTGTCAACATCAGGATGCGTTGCCAAAGGAGCGCCAGCTTCAGGACCTAATCCAGTGAGAATATTCAACACACCTGGAGGAAGGCCTACTTCTTTGCATATTTCGCCCAACTCCAAGCAGGTTCTAAAATTGTAAGTAAAACACATTAGAAAAAACAAAACAAAGAACTAAGCTTGTAAGAGTCGATGAGAACATACAAAGATGCCAATTCAGATGGCTTCAAGATTGCAGCACAGCCCGCAGCAAGAGCAGGAGCAACCTTCCACGTAGCCATCAACAAAGGATAATTCCTAAAACAACATTTGATTAAGAATTAACAATACTCATATAACAATCAACAACACCATTACAATAAGCAAACGAAAGATGTACACATAGCGTCACAGAGTACCTAATATCAATGAGAAAGTTTGCATTGCCATATCAAACTTGGCAATTTCTTAACAGGCGATTGTAATAAAAAATAAGTATGCCAATCCTTCCAAGTTCCAACCAAATCTTAGACCGTAGAGTTCTTGATCAAACGGCCAAGATTTGACTAGAAGTTGAATCAGTTTTTTAACACAAGACTATAAGCACAAAATCAGACTAGTCCGGCCCTTCCATCCAAACCTCAGACCGATGAATTCTAGTTGCAACTTGATCCAACGGCCGAGATCTGGCTGGATCGGCCGAATAGAAGTTTAAACGGTAACTAAATTGCTAGAAATTTAACTATACATATGCATTTGGCAAATGAAGAAAAAGAAGCAAGTAGAATAATACAATACCAAGGAGTTATCAATCCAACGACGCCAATAGGTTCCCTAAGCACATGACTCTTGAATGTATCCATCGGAAGAGACACCGGAGACTTTTGTCTATCATCCAATTTTTCAGCAAGATCCGCATAATACTCAAAGCAACCAGCAACATCATCCTACACACACAAATAACAAACAATCTTCATTTCGCAAATTCGAAATCGTTAACAGTTAAAACTATAGTTAGTTAATTAATTAGCACTTACCATGTCCCACGCGGTTTCATCGAGTGGTTTTCCACTATCAATAGACTCAAGCTTCGCTAGCTCAGGCTTTTTCTCAGTAACCTTAGCGGCAATAGCGCGTAGATAGCGTGCGCGAACAGCGCCGGAAGCGGTAGCCCAATCAGCGCCTTTGTTACGTGTGAGAGCAGCTTTGGCGGCGGCAACGGCGGCGTCGACGTCTTCCTTAGTAGCGGCAGGGATATTGCCTGAAGTAAAACAAGAAATGAGATTATTGAAGTAATTTAACGGTGTTAATTAAAGAAGACGGAATTAGTAGTTGGAAAATACCGATGATGCTTTGGGTGGCGGGATTGATGACTGGAATCCGTTTGTTAAGGACGGGGGCTTTCCAGTCGCCGTTAATGAATAACTGACGAGTCGGGATCGGGATAGCCATTCTAGTACTTTCTCTCTCTAATCTATTATTGATTTGATGGATGTGGTGATAGATCAGATCACACAGTGAATATTGCTGAAATTGTTCACTCAACTGAGCTGAAACAAGGTATGCTTCTCTGCGGTGTTTTTCGCTTTCTTTTCTTTCGCTGCTTGGATCTTTATTTATGCTGTTGTTTTTGGATTAATTAAAATTAATTTTTTTACCGTTTCTGGTAAGTGGTACCAACTGAACTGAAGTTTTTTTTTTTTTTTTTTCATTTGGTAAAGCAATAATTGAAATGGATGGTTTGGCGCAAGTTCCGTACACAATCGGATAAGATCTATGGTTGTTTGGTTATTTTCTAAATGAAAATTGATTTTTGTAATTTCTAGTGTATTATAAGACATCAGCATTCTAAGGTTCTCGAGTTGGTCTCTCAGTTGAATAAATATAGGTGAAAGGTAACATAACATTCAAAATGACATTTAGAGTAGATGCAAGTGCAAAATAATTAAAGTAAAATATCTTGTAATATAAGCAACATCCCTCCATAATTAAAGTAAAATATCTTGTAATATAAGCAACATCCCTCCCTTAACTCGTTGGAGGCCGTCTTTGTAACGCCCAAGTTTTTGTTAATTTTATTTAATCGAGTCGATTTAATTATTTTTTGTCTTTATATTATTTTATTCTTGATAAATATGTTATTTTTTTATCGTGATTATGTTTTATCGCGTTTTGAGAGCGTTTGCGAGATATTTGCGTGTATGGGTATTTTGGTCTTTTGGCTTGGTTAGATATTATGTTTTTCATAAAAATAGACAGAGAGAAAAATAGAGAGAAAAGAAGAGAAGAAGGAAAAGAGAAAGGAAAAGAAGAAAAAAAGAGGAAAAACTTGAAGAGTAAGAAACCGATTCAACCGACACTTCGAAGCACGATTAATCGGGTAAGGGTGCGAAACTCGGTTATCATATGCTTGTGTATGATTATGTATGTGTGTGTTTGAATGTCTACTTGTCTTTCCATAGTTTTCACTTCTAGGTTGAAAATGAGTAAATGAATAGAAATCGATGTTTTCGCGGTCGGAAATCGATATAAATCGCGTTGTATGATCACACTGTGTCTAGGAACAATTACTGATACTTGTTTTGCTGTTGGAATTGATTTGGGATGAAAAATGGGATTTTTGGGAGTTTTGGAACCATGTAACCCGCAGCAGAAAATTCTAGTTCTGGTGCGATTCGCCATGCGAATTGGGAATTCGCCAGGCGAATTAGGTCTCGTCACTAGTTCGCCAGGCGAAGTGCTGGCGAAGGGGGATTCGCCAGGCGAAATCATAAGTCGCCAGGCGAAATCGGAGAGACAGAAATGGGTTAGCTTCTGTAACTCTTGGGGTTTTTCTAAAATTGTGGTTCGCCACTAGTTCGCCAGGCGAAGTGCTGGCGAAGGGGGATCCCCCAGGCGAAATCCTAAGTCGCCAGGCAAATCTGGTTGTTTCTCAATAAACTCTTTTCTTTGAAAATTCATAACTTTTGATCCGTAACTCGGATCGAGGCGTTCTTGGTACCGTTGTAAAGCTTATGAAATGCTCTTTCTTATTAAAATGGTTTTGCGATTGGTGGCCGATTTAATTATATCGGGAATTTAGAAATGTGTCGTTTTGTCGACTTTTACCGTTTTAACTGTATGTGATTGTTGTGTTATCATGCAATATGCTTCATATATATCGTATGATTTGTGTGCTGTTATATGATGTGAATGCATGTGATGAAATTTTGTGATGATGGTTTGTGGCCTAAGGGCAAGTAAATGCATTGTGTGGTGTTTGATTGTATATGCATGATTATGGATGTTGGAATGATTCACATGGATGTGTATATGCATGCATTTGATTGTCATGAGTCATTGTATGCCAAGCATCATGATATGCATCCTGTGATGTCGTGTGCCCTAGTGGGTGTGAGCGACGAAACGGTTCCAGAGGGAATCCGCTATAACATCGTGTGCCTTATACAAAGAGGACCTAAAGCGATGATTATAGACGATCGTATGCCTTATACAAAGAGGACCTAAAGCGATCGGATCGTGTGCCTTATACAAAGAGGACCTAAAGCGATCCATAAACGTCGTGAGCCTTATACCAAGAGGACCTAAAGCGACGGGGAACATCGTTTGCCCGACGGGGAGTTACACTAAGTAACAAGCGATGATTCCAATAGTTCCTGAGTGAACTAATGATGAGAATGATGGATGGAATGGTACCGCATTGCATTGCATAGAGTCGTTGTGTCGGTCTCTGTGCATTTGCATAAATCATGAATGGATTGATTTTGTGTGGAATTGTGAGTGGAATTGATGAGTTGAGATATATATATATGTTGGTGATAAATGTATTGTGCATGAGTGATATGCCTTGTGACGGATATATGAACTATGAATGGTGTTGTTTTGCATTTGAATTATGGTGTAAGTTGTGGTGAGAATATTTTACATGTGTATTTTTGTGTTATTATATAATTGTATGCAATTGTATTATAATTGTGTTTCTCACCCTTCTGTTGTTTTGAATGCTCTATGAGGCATTGCAGATTAGATGCTGGAGGTCTTTTTGTGAAGCTTAGGTCTTCATTCTTTTGTCGGTCGGCTCTGATATGTAGCACCGGATAGTCGGGGAGATCGGTTGTGATTATGTGTATATGTATATGTTCTTTTTGGATTGTACATGTATGACTCTGTATATGACAGACAAACTTTTACGTTATATATATATATATATATATATATATATATATATATATGAGATTTCAGTTGCAGATTTTCCGCTTTTATTCTGTATCTGAATTGTGGGTGTTAGGAACTGAGTTCCTCTGTTTACGTTGCTACCTAAGTGTTGCATATCTTTATGAGCAGGTTGTTGTATTTTGTTTCAATTGATGTGACGCCTCCATCTATGACATGAATGTTTTAATTATACTCTGATTAATTGTTATCGCTTTATTTGCTCGGGGGATAGATTGGGGGTGTTACAGTCTTGTCCACCCTTCATCTGAGAATGAAGCATATGCTAACTGATAGGAAAGTCGGAGTAGTTCAGGAGGACCAAAAGGTCGCCTAAGAGTGTTATCAGAATATCTTGACAATGAGGAGGGAACATGTTGCCTCAGACGCGAACCTTCATCCAGAGGCACAACATGTTGATGTTGTAAGTTAGGATCCTAGATTCGGGTTAGAAAACGAAAAACTCAACCCCACAGAAGACCTAAAGGAGATTTGTATCGACCCTTTAGATCACCAAGTTACCAATCTAGGCTCTTTTTATCCGATTTCGAGGAGGAGGAGTTTGTCGCCCTATTGAGAAGGAATAAAAACTTGTTTTCCTGGGCACTCTCCGACATGCAAAGGATAGATACAATAATGGTTTGGTACTGCCTTGCCATTAATCCCTTAGTGAAGCTTATGTCTTAGAGGAAACTCAATGTGGGCAATGAAAAGAGATTAGCCATTGATGAAAAGTTCAAAATCTGAGAAGTCTTGGCTTTATAACTAAGGTTAAGTACCCATATTGGTTGGTCAATGTATCTTGATACGAAAGTCATCAAAAAAATTGTGCATGTGTTTCAACTTCACCGACCTTAGCGCTGCATGCCCCCAAAGATCTATATCTCGTACCCAATATATATCATCTTATTAACGTATCCTCTAAATACAAAATGATGAGTTTCATGGACACTCATTCTTGCCACAATCAGATCAAGATGGATCATATAAATGCACTCAAGACTGCATTCATGTCCAATCACGAAAACTACTATTACAATGTCATGCCCTTTAGGCTAAATAACATAGGTAAAGTTGCATGTTGTATGTCTCTCCCTCATGGTTTAAAAGTTTTTATTGCTTGTCTTTTAAGCTTTTGGTTTTAGTTATTTAGTTATTGAGTCTCCTAGTCGATTGTGCATTTCTAGGTTAATTTTTTAATTCGTTTTAGCATGCATCAATCAAAGTGTTTGGTTATAGTTTAAGCAATATGATTCAAACCAATCTATTGATTTTTTAGATCAAGAACTATATTTGAGAATAGTTCAAGTCACGATCATTGTAGAACTGGCCTCTAATGGCTTCAAATGCTCTCAAAATATGCCTTCCGATATTGTAAATCATCACTTGCAATGTAAAATCGCAGAACCCTTGAAAAAGTACTAAACTTCCCCTTTTAAAGCAGTCATAACGCGTCAGAAAAGCCCAGAAAACAGACCCATCGTGTGTACATTACAATCCATCGCGCACACGATACTGCACATGATGCATCGTATGCGCGATACTTCCCATCACGCACGCGATTTTTTCAAAAGTTAGATATTCCTTTTAGCTTCATTTTCCTGAAAGACTCGTCTCAAAACGAGTTATGGTTCTCCAGATATGACTAATTTACTGGACAGCCGTCAAGATGTAAATTGTGTTGAAAAATGCTCGTTTCTTCACAATTTCTTCACGATTTCTTGGATTTGCTCTGTTTCTCCAACTTCTTCATTTTCTTCATACTTCTTCATATTTAACTAATATTTAAATTAAAATTTCATCGAATTCATCACAAATACTCATAAAAATCTTGTAATGACAAACCGTCATCAAATATATTCACCCATCTAGACCGTTGTATTCTCCATATTCTTGCCCAACAATAGTGCCACCTATTAAAGACTCGTGGATGATGTCTTCTAAAAAAAAAAGACATTTTGTTAGAGTGGATGAGTGAGTGTGATGAGGCATTCGCAAACTTAAAGGCCTTCTTGGCGTCACCGCCTATTCTGACACGCCCATTGGCAAGTTTGCCCCTCTACCTCTATTTGCCTTTTATTGATCAAGAATGGGTTTTTTGCTCGTCTAAGAGACAGACAAAGTGGAACTACATGTCTACCTCATGAAGGCCTACAAGCTTGAAGAGTTGAACGAACGACTCATCCCAAGGACATGGAACCCAGATAACCTAAGATATCATTACTGTTAGCTATTTTTCTTTTATTGTTTATGAGCGAAAGGCGATTAGCCAACAAATGTATTAATCCCTTTAAAGACTAATTGTTACCATATTTACCTTAGGTTATTCCATTTCTCGAGTAGTATAAATGTTGGACTTCTACTAGAAGATTCTTGTCGCCCTTCAAGGGTAATATAAATGTTAGACTTCCATTGGAATATCCTTGTCGCTCTCAAAGAGTAATGTATATGATGGACTTCCATTGGGAGATCCTTGTTGCCCTTAAAGGATAATATAAATATTGGACTTCCATTGGAAGATCTTTGCCGCCTAAGAAGGATAATATAAATGTTGGACTTCTATTGGAAGATCCTTGACATCCTTAAAGGGAAATACGAATACCAAACTTTAATGTGAATGGTTCCTGTGGCACTAGGAATAGGGACTCAACTTGATGTTCCGCCTGAGGGACTCAACTTAAAGTCTCGCCAGAGAGACTCAGCTTAAGGCCTCGCCTGAGAGACTCAAGTTAAAGTCTTGCCAGAGAGACTCAACTTAAAGTCTATCCAGAGGGACTCAACTTAAAGTCTCGCCCAAGGGACTCAACTTAAAGTCTCCCTCGAGGGAATCAACATAAAGTCTCTATCTCGAAGAACTTAATTTAAAGTTTTGACTGAGGGATTCAACTTAGAGTCTCGTCTGAAGAACTCAACTTAAAGTTTCTCATGCAGAACTCTAATTTGAACTTTGCATAGGGTCAGTTGATTAAATCACTTCGCCATTTACAATGCTTGTGCTTGAGGGACTATCTATTTTTATATTTAAAAGGCCCACAAGGTGCGACATAGAAAGTTAACTAAGGGGACAGCGATGTAACATATCATCCCTGTCAGCTTTCAGATCACCCATTTGTTGGAACGAGCGCCTATCATTTGATTATGGCACCCGTTCTTCATATCACTCGGCTTCCTACAAAAACGTGGATGTGGTGTGTCCATGTCCATGATAGTATGAAAGAGGGAGTGAAAAATAGGTAACCACGTTCTCCCAAGAAACACAGAAAGTAACGGCCTTCTATCCACACTCTTGAAATTGGGAACTACTTCCTTAGAGCTTGAGATCCAAGCCCAAGGATTTATATATATATATATATGTGTGTGTGTATGTGTCTGTGTGTGTGTGTATATATATATATATATATATATATATATATATATATATATATATATATATATATATATATATGTGTGTGTGTGTGTGTGTGTATATATATACACACACACACACACACATATATATATATATATATATATATATACACACACACACACATATATATATATATATATATATATATACACATACATATATATATATATATATATGTGTGTGTGTGTATATATATATATATACACACACACACACACATATATATATATATATATATATATAGATATATATATATATATATACACACACACACACATATATATATATATATATATATATATATATATATATTTTTTTTTTCTAGGATACACCCACTTATTTTTATGAAGGTGTGTCTTAGCAAGTTTTACCTAAAAAATTTATTAAATGCACCTTAAGGTGCATGTTACTAGAACACTCCTTCTAAAAAATAAGTGGGTGTAAGTTAACATCTCCAATAAGTATTTTCTAAAATACACCTATTTATTTTTTAGGAGTGTGTTGGCAATTAATAACTAAAAATTCATTAAATACACCATAAGGTGAATGTTTCTAAAACATACCTTCATAAAAATAAGTGGGTGTATCCTAGCAAAACCCTATATATATATATATATATATACATGTCACAACGCGAAAAATAACCGGCGGAAAACAGAGTCACCACCGAACGTTATTTATCCCAACGGGGGAAAAGAAACGATCGAATAAACCTCAAAAAGGAGAAGACATGGTCATCGCAACCAAGTCCTGGGTTCAGGAGTCGATTACGCAAGAGGAAAGTATCAGCACCCCCTCGCATCCGTTGTACTCAACGGGATCCACGCTTGTTGTTCTAATCAAAGGGTGCGTTTGTCTAAAGCATACTTGCTAACGGAAACGGGAAGGAAAAAAAAACCAAAAGGGAGACTCGATAGGACTTCGCCGTCCTAGGCTTACGTATTCCCTCGTGCAATGGGAAAGTCAGAGTCAATGTAGTTCGGATGACTAAGGATGAAATGGGGGAAGGTTGCTCGTCAAGACTTCGTCGTCTTGTGCCTACGTATCTTCATTCGGACGAGAAAGAAGATGTCAGAGCGTCCGTAGTTTGTGGGACCCATTGTTAAGTGTTTTTTATGAGCGATGTTAAGTTTGCGTTCCAGCACTTAGGGTCGATGCCTGTTTGCGGTAGAACGGAAATAACATGTCCTTTCTGAAAATGTTTGATGAGACATCCTGAAGGACAAAATGATTTGCAGTTTGTTTAAGGTTTTTAACGGAAGTGGATTGACTTTATTTGAGATGCACATTGCATTAAAGTCTATGACATAGGATCAAATACTTCGCGCTAACGATCCAAACATCTCGCGCACAAAGTACTCTAAGATGAGGTTAGAAATTCATCCGCTCATCTTTTCCCATGTGCTTAAGGCCCGTGGCGCACAATGCACACCATATTTATTAAGAGTTTTGATTTTTGTTTTGAGAAAGAAGAGAAAGACGCACAGAAGGTTTAAGGGAAACTGAGTCCTAAATGTTATCATGCAAAATGGCCCTAAGGTTGAGGTCAAGAAGAGACTACCCTAATGTTGTCATGCAAAGGATTGAGAGCCTAATGTCTATCCTACTCCAAACTTAATCAGAAATCAAGTTGGACTAGGAGCCCTAAGGGAACATACAAAGGCAAGCAAAGACCAATAAAGTAAAACAACAGCTACAACAGCGCTCCTGCACAGTACAGTAGTAAATTCCAGCAAACTAGCAAGCTAATATTTAACAGCTACTATTTTCAGAACAGAACAGGTATGCATTCAGCAGCAACAAGATAGCAACATATGACAGCACACTTTATTCACAACAGCAGTGTATGCAACAACAATTTCTACATTCAATCAACTTATGCACAAGACGAATTGAACTAAAAACCAACAAGTATCACCAAAACCAAGGAGAATTCATAAGCAATCTCATGCATCAACATGTTCAAGCAAGCAACAAATATCTCAAGCATCAAGCATGAAGTTCATCAAGAAAATCAACATTTTTAGAATCTAATTCAAATGTTCAACAAAAATTCAACTACAAGCTTCACTTGCAATTCAATTAGTCATGACACAACCTAATCAAACCAAATTAATAAAATTAAGATCATGAATTAACACCAAATTCTAACATCACAATGTTAATCAAACATCAAAATCAAACTTTAATCAAAGTTCAAATCGAAATTCCACAAAACTAGGCTCATAAACAATATCAACAATTAACAAAGGTTAATTAAGATTAGCATCAAAATTGAGATCGAAATTTAGAACAATATTTAATCAAAACTAAAATCAAAGTTAGGATTGAAAGAAAATTAATCAAAAATTGAGGAAATCTAAGCAACAAATAACGAGGATTCTAATCAAGAATTTAAACAAAAATTCAAAAATCAATTAATCAAAGAGACTAATCAAATATATCAAAATTTAACTAAGAACAATTATCAAAATTAAAAATTAATAACAATTATCAAAATTAAAAAGAAGACAGGCAGTGGAGTGCAATACTAAATCTGGTGGCGTAATCAGAATTTGGCACAGGCTTTACATTAGTACGCCTAAGGATTTTGATTCATCATTCCAGGAGGGGTGCAAAAGCACACAAAAAGAGTGAATAATAATTCGCGTGGGCCTGAGGCCCGGTCCATTCACATGGTAATGAACTAGGTTAAGCTCTCACAAATCTCATATTCTTCTATCCTTTACATCAGTCTCAATACATGTCACAAACAACCACCTCCGCCGCTCGTTGCCAACGGCGGCGTAGTGAAGCCTACCTCATCCCTCACATCGCTCTACTCAAACTCACGCACGCTAATCGAATCAATCAACATCCTTAGCTAAATTACGTTCACCATATCAAATCGATGTAAACAAATTCCAGAACGCCAACCGTGAATCTGCAGATCGAATACGAAGGAAAAGAAGTCGATGCTATCTTGAAGTGATGATCGGAGTAGGTGCTCAAGCGGTGCTACCGGTTCTGAATCGTTATTCGTCATCTCCTCCCTTTCGAGATTATCGTCGTTGTCCTCGCTCTTGTGCACCCTGTGTTGCTACTTGTGTCCTCTTCTACACGTGTTAGATCTTCACGGGAAAATGTTGATGAATCAATGCAGATGCAAGTGAAGGTTAGGCTATGGTGAAGAGAAGTGTGAGGCGCAGCTGAAAGCAAACAATGACTGTGCGACGAGAACGCCGACGGTGATGCAATGCTTTAAGTGAGATTCTCCAATTGTTCGTCTCTTTCCTCAATTATTCTCTTCCGATCCCCTTTCCGTTCTTCTGAATTTGCAGTTGATGAATGCTTATTTCGCGTTGTGAGAATTGCCAATTCTTCTCTGGCGTCGATTCTTGTTCTTGCTGCGGTTTTACCGAATTTCCTTTCGCGTGTTGTGATTTTCAGGTTATGGAAACGCGAGGTATCAGAAGTTTTGTTGAAGATTGAAGAAGAGGTGAGAGTCCAGAAAGCTAGGATTGAAGGTGGAGTGGGAAGAACGAACCAAAAATGTGAAGAAACCCCAAAGTGAGAAAGTAGAACGAAGATGGTGAAGAATTTGCAGAATGGAAAAAATCCCCCGTTGAATGAATCACTGGTTCGTTTATATAGAGCAGATGAAGGTTTTGAAGTGAAAATTCCTCAGCCCTATGATTGATGAAGGCAGTTATGAATCTATGGTGAGGATTTGAAGTTGAGCAAGTTTGTTAGAGACTTTGAATTCAGTTATCGATTTCTATTAGAGTTTGTTAGAGGTTAAAGAAATCCTGTTGTAGATTTGGATTTGTTATGTAATTTCTTTCTTCCTGTTACAAACGAATTCCTGTGATGTATTATTTTTTCCTCGGTGAATTTTCCTTATGTGAAACTCCTCTTTTTTTCTATTCATTTTTCTGCTATGTAATTTCTTTTAGTTTTGTTTTTTGCGCTTTTTCTTCGATTGCATTCCTCTCAAAACTGTCAACATATGAAGTCTAAGACATGAGTCGCTGAACTTCTTTGATGTCACTTGGACTACAGTATCATATGGATATCCTCCAATTTGAGCTTCAGAAAAAAATTCAATCCAGTCACTGTCTCTAGCTAAAAGGGAAAAGTACTTTGTACTTAATGGAAGCTGGTGCAACCAGCAAACATTCGTTACCAATGACCAGTATTGGATGGATATCTTTCGATGAGATCTTAACTCATTTCTATCATCATTTCCACTTAATATCCATGACCCGTATGTATTTCCATCAATCAACAGTGGAAGGCTTGCCTTTTCCAGATGATGTATGACAAGAATAAGAGCTCGTGAAGACTGTCTACTTAGAGCTCCCACTTCAGAAGCAATTACAGGAGAATCCTTGTGCAAATACTCAACAGCTAGAGCTCGAGCAAGAGATTCTGTTACATCACTTTCCTGTGTTTTTGCATGAAACACATATACCTTAGATGATAATTGCTTGAGATTTTTGTTAGTTTCATTTGATTTGTAGAAATAAGATATCCGTTTTAGCACAGCAATGTCAATGCGCATCTTGCCGGCTGATAGACCACATAGCTCCAGAAGAAAAACACACAAAGCAACAAGCATAGAATCCTCAAAATGCAAAATTGCAATTGACAAAACAGATGAAAGCCAGCGCGTGTCCACGATGCAAATGATGCTCGAGCCCAAATCCAGTTTCCTCATGTGGCAAATATGTATCTATTATTTTGGATTGGATTTAAAATGTGAGTATGGATCTGGTTAAATTGGATTTACGAATAATTTGGTTTAGACTATGGATTTTTTGGATTTGAAAATGGGCTTAAAATTGGACATGGTGGTAATTTGGATACAGAAGTTGACAATGATAACTTTGGATCTTGAAATGGATATTTGGAATTGAAAAGTGGATATGTATTTGGTTATGAATATGGTTTTTTTTAAAGAGGATAAACATGGTTTATGGTTGGGAATAGAATTTGAATTTGAACTTGCAACTATGAATCAATGAATGATGAAGTATGCCTTTGTTATCTGAATCCCAAGAAATCCACATGATCAATCTTAACATGTTTTAAGACATTTCACCCGTTGAACATCTTTGATCCCAAATCAAACTTCAAATCCAAATCAAATTTCGACTTCGATCTCAAATTCACATTAATTTGCATTACAAGCAACAAGCAATAAGCACTGAGAGAACAATAATGTCTTGACCATAATACGAGTTCACAACTGGATCTCTTCCATGAATACCAAGATGCCTTTGACATGAAACCCTAACCACCGTCTTTAATTGATGAATATCAGTCAACTCACACAAAAAATAAGAAACCCTGAACCACTAGCATTGGGTGCACATTGATGAAGAAGTGACCTGAGAAGTTCAAAGGAATCAAAACCTTAATCCACGACCTTCTCAATTAAGTCAAATATGAAACCTTGAGAACTCAATACTCTTGAGAAATCTTGAAGAAGAATGGTCTGGATACTTGATGATCTTTGATGAGAAATTATGACAATGAGAATTCAACCCTTGCTTGAAACTTGAATGAAAGAACCTCAAAGAAAATAGGAAATCCTTATTCAAAGAATCGATGTAATCCTATGTCTTAGAAGACCAATGCAATGCATGATTATGAGTTATGACCTAATGGGAGATGCAGATGAATGCAAAGCAAAATCCAGTTAGGGTTAGAAAATAAGAGGGAAAATTTTGGGGTGCAACAGCTGCCCCTATTCAATCTGCTTGGACCTGAAGGGATGATAGCGACGACTTTCAGACATTCAAGGTAAAAAGGGATTGAATACAAAAAGAACCCAGAAATTTGAAAATTGTGGGGAGAGAAAAGGTAATAGATAAGGTCTCAGCCGAAAGTGGACTTAGAGAGGGAATGTCTGCCGAAGAAGGACTTACAACAAAGGACACCAACCAAAAGTTGGAATAACAAAGGATCTAGGATACTAACCAAAAGTTGGAAATCAACAAAGGACGCCACTCAAAAGTTGGAATAAAGGACGCCAACCAAAAGTTTGAACAACCAGAGATACCAACCCAAAAGTTACAATTGAAGTTGAGGATACCAACCAAAAGTTGGAATTTAACACAAGACACCAACCAAAAGTTGGAATTCAAACAGAGCATAGCAACCAAAAGTTAGAATAAAGGACACCAGCCAAAAGTTGGAATAACAAGAGATGCCAACAAAAAAGTTGGAATTGAAGTAGAGGATACTAACCAAAAGTTGGAATTTGAACAGTATGTCGGTCGAAGGCGGACTCACATCAAGGATACCAACTAAAAGTTGGGATTCAATAAAGGATACTAATCAAAAGTTAGGATTCAACAAAGGATACCATCCAAAAGATGGGATTCAAGCAAAATTAAAGGAAGTAGAATCAACGGACTCACGACCCAAAGTAAAGAGAAGATGACTTCGCTGGGGAAAGAAAGGTAGACCATGGGTATAGCCAGTGGATCTACGACCCTGGAAACTGATTGAAAGATATGTTGGGGAATGAAGCTTCTTATGAAAAGAACACAGGGATAACGTAAAGGCCAATCGTCAGCACTGCGGCTGGGAAAGCACATTGTATGATATCAGGACGGTGACTGGAAGGTCAACTTGATTGACCGGATGTTTAAAAACTACACTGCAACATCAACTCTGAGGTTGAGAAAAAGGACGAGCATCAACTCTGAGGTCGAGAAAAATTTGGATAAACATCAAAGAAAGGGGTAAACATCAACTCTGAGGTTGAGAAAAATGGATGACATTAATTCTGACATCAACTCTGAGGTTGAGAAAAGAAGCACGACATCAACTCTGAGGTTGAGGAAAAAGAATAACGTCAACTTTGAAGCTAGAGACGATAGTCTTAACATCAATTGTAAGATTAAGGATAAAAATATAGACTTCAACTCTGAGGTTGGGGCTAGATATTGGTCAACATCAACCATTGGGTTGAGAAAAGGAGGCACGACATCAATTCTGAGGTTGAGGAAAAAGAATAACGTCAACTCTGATGTTGGAGACGATAGTCTTAACATCAATTATGAGATTGAGGATAAAAATATAGACTTTAACTCTAAGGTTGGGGCTAGATATTAGTCAACATCAACCTTTGGGTTGAGAAAATACTTGGAATAAACACCGACTTTGAAGTTGAGAAAAAGATAGACATCAACTCTGAGGTTTGGGGAAAAAGGTAGGCGTCAACTCTGAGGTTGGAGATAAGCAAGACAGACGTCAACTCTGAGGTTGGAGTTTGAAAGGAAAGACATCAACTCTAAGGTTGGGAAAAAGGTATATGAGTTAACTCTGAGGTTGGAGATACAAGATATACGTGAACTCTGAGGTTGGGAATACAAGCTAGACTTTAACTCTGAGGTTGGGAATAATAGGATTGGTCGTCAACTCTGAGGTTGGGGGATCACAATCAACTCTGAGGTCTGTAAAAAGGCAGACATTAACTCTGAGGTTGGAGAAAACAGGCGTCGACTCTGAGGTTGGGGAAGAAAGGCGTCAACTCTGAGGTTGGGGATAGAAGATACACATTATCTCTGAGGTTGGAGATAAAAGGATTGTTCATCAACTCTGAGGTTGGATAAAAGGCTGACATCAACTCTGAGGTTGGAGACAAAAGGGTATACGTCAACTATGAGGTTAGTAATAAAAAGGATAGGCATCAACTCTGAGGTTGGGAAAAGAGGCGTCAAGTCTGAGGTTGGAGTTTGAATAAGTAATGCTCTCTTCGGAGGAATGGAATCATTAATTTGATTAAGGGTTGATCTGGGCTTTCGTGCTACCAAATCTGGCTTATGCTTTGATGCATGTTTGAATTTTTCTATGGCGTAATTCTCCATATCGAATGGAAATGCTACGCGTTTTAGTAGATGCAATATAATGATGATTACCATATGCAAAAATGAGAGGACACTCCGTCGGGGAATGCGCAAAACGAAACAAGTAACTTCACTGAGGAAGGGATCACTAATATCTGATCTCCTATGGGGAGATAACCAACTGTACCACTAATAACCACTGGTGCTGCAAACTCTGTCGGGGGAACCGCAGACTGAATCGTGAACTCTGTTGGGGAGATGCCAATGAAGATTGGATTTTGAACTCCTGAGAATGCCAATATCCATTGGACTTTGACTTGCGGGGAATTATCAGATCTGACCTTTGAGGAAGAGAATACTCTGACTTCTCACTGTCTTCAAACTAATTGGGAATATTCTATCATCTTACGTTGCTGGGAATAAGGAATCATCCTACACTACTAGGGATAAGAAAATCCTCATAAAGAACCGTTATTTACTCGAGGATGATTCTCTACTTGGGGAAGAATAGAACTTCCAATACCTTGCTGGGAAAAACTACCTTCTCGCACCTTGCTGAGGAAAAGAAAACCCATACTGGTGTAGTGAGCGGTTTTTGTCAGTGACGCGACCACCTTATCGCTGGGTTTTCCTCACCGCAATGAGTAGGAGGGGTGCTACTTCCTGATTTCTTATTTATCCCATGAAGCTGGAAGGGAAAGGGAAGTTATCTAAAACTAACCTTGCACGCGAATGTTTAAATGAACAAACGCTTAAAAGAGATTTGAGGAGTTCGGGTTTAGGTTATACAATGGGGAGTTGTCAATTACCCATCCTATATGTGGTTATCCACAGGATATTAGCTTTAGGTTTTGCTTTGTACTTGATGGTGTTTATCCGTTAATGGGTTGGGAAAGTTTCTTGGGAAATACGAGAGAGTGAGTTTTTGTTGATGTTCGGGTTACTCCCGATGTTTTTGGTAAGGTACCTGACCTAAGTTTTGATTGATGTGCGAAGGTACTGGACCTAGAGTTTTTGTTTAGTATGCTCGCTAAGATTTCGCAATCTTATGCCTACGTATTCCCGTTTAAATGAAACAGGGAAATCAGAGCAATCGTAGTTCCTCCTATTCTAAGGGAGGAAAATGATGTTTTGGTGTCTTGTTCAAAGCCCAAGATTAAAGCTAAACAGGTTTATTTGTGTCTTGTTCAAAGCCCCAGATTGAAACTAAAAGGTCTGACTGAGAGAGAATTTGTTATCTCTAAAGAGGGATTGGACATCCTCTGAGGAGATGTTGATTTTTGTGTGCCTTGATCAAATCCCAAGGTTGAAGCTAAGAGGTTGATTGAATCCACTAGGGAAGTCCTTATATAAAGCCTAAGAGGAGGCTGAAAACGACCGACTCAACAAGAGAGCATTTTATCTGTCTTGTACAAAGCCCAAGATTAAGGCTAAAAAGAGACGGACTCTTTGGGGATATCATTATACAAAGCCTAAGAGGAGGCTAAAAGTTTGACTTTCCCAGGGGAAATAGTCTATCTGTCTTGTATAACACCCAAGATTGAGGTTAAAAAGGAGATTTTGACTCCGCCGGAGAGGTTCGTATGTGTCTTGTACAAAGCCCAAGATTGAGGCTGAAATGGGAAATTTAACTGACTCGGGTGAGGATATTTTTATGTGTCTTGTACAAAGCCCAAGATTGAGGCTGAAATGAGTTTGACTCTTGCTGGAGAGTATTATCGGTCTTGCACAAAGCCCAAGATTGAGGCTGAAAAGAGTTTGACTCTGCTTGGGAATCCATTCCTCAAAGCCTAAAAGAAGGCTGGGAGGAAGTGACTTCGCTGGGGAAGATATTTGTCCCAGGCTTAAGAGAAGGTTTTGAAGATTTATGTCTTGTACAAAGCCCAAGATTGAGTCGAAATAAGGTTTTGACTCAACAAGAGAGTGTTTTTATCTATCTTGTACGAAGCCCACGGTTAAGGCAAAAAGAGTTGACTCAACAAAAGAGTGTTTAAAGGTGATTGACTCAACAAGAGAGTCTGAAAAGTTGATCGACTCAACAAGAGAGTCTGAAAAGTGATTAACTCAACAAGAGAGTCTGAAAAGTTGGTGGACTCAATAAGAGAGTCTGAAAAGTGATTGACTCAACAAGAGAGTCTGAAAAGTTTAGCTCCGCTGGGGAGAATCATTTGTACAAAGCCCAAGAGGAGGCTAACTTTGCTGAGGAAAGGCCATTATACAAAGCCTAAGAGGAGGCTAGCTTTCTGCTGAGGATTATTGAGATCCCTAGGCAGGTCCAAATGGGGAAATTAACTCTTGCGGATGATTTACAGAAGAGTTGAGATTTCAGATACCTTGAGGTTCTGATTTGGGATAGTGTTATACTGATGATAAACTGACCCTAGTTGGGGAATTTTTTAGAGAGAGACTGGGTTTTAGAACCCACGGGTTTTAACTCAACTGGGAATTGATCGGGTGATCAGAGTTTCTCCTACGTTCGTAGGGAACTTGAGAATGTCTTTGAGACTCAAGGGGGTTTAGAATGTCCAAGTCTACTGGTGCGGAAGAGTTTATCTTTTATATGATGCCCCAAGAGTAGGAGGATATTTTAAGGGATGAGAATCAACCCTAAATTGATCTGGTGTTTTGACACTGGAAAGACTGCTCTAGCAAAAGATGACTAAGTTTTGTCTTATACCTTTAAGAGGTCTTCAGGGTCCTTGTATTAAGCCCAAGAGAAGGCATGAGAACTTCTAGGAAGCCGGAGGGTCCTTGTACAAAGCCCAAGAGGAGGCGGGGATGCTTTTAGGAAGCCTGTGGGTCCCAAACCAAGAAAAGTTCAAGAAATTCTATTCACCGAGAATAGATCATTTAGTGAAAGTTCTGAGGTTTGAAGAAACTCAAGACATGCTATTCACCGAGAATAGATCAACTCCGAGGAGTAGAATTTCTTTGACAATTTCTAATAGTGACAGCCTGAGAAAAGGTTCGCGAAGAATTCTGCCTTTCTCTTTGTTCCATATTGTTTAAGCCCAAGAGAAGGCAAGACTGTATCTGGAAATCCTATGGGGATCTAGGTTTGACTGTATTTAAAGAGTGACCAACATGGCTTTACCTAGTTCTAGACCTAGTTGCCGGGGAAAACTCTAAATAGCTATACTAGTATATATACAATTGATATATGACAAGTATCTAAAAGGGTATGAAAGAAGACTTACCGTACGCAGCTTCCCACAATACAGTTATATATATGAAAGCGAATAAATGAAAGCTGTTAAAACTTATAGGTGAGCAAGCTTCCATGCTGTATTGTTAGTTGTTCAAAGAAATTAAAGAAAATTTTGATATCAACATGTATATTTTAATCTAAATCAAAAGGGAAGTTATTTTTGAAAAGATTGTTGGGGCTTATACTCAAGGAGGGGCCCAAGGTTTAACAGTGATCGCATCGTTGTTGTGAATATCGTATCAGAACTTATACAACGGCTGAGGCCCAAGTTGTCTTATTTTCACAAAGGGATTGGGTCTTACACTCTATTAGAGGCCCAAAAAGTTTGAAAATGAATAAATATGGGTCTTATAGCTCAAGGAGAAGCCCAGTTGATTTTGTTACAAAGGCGACGATCGCGCCGAACTTTTGAAAATATACAAAGGGACTTATACAATGTGTGAGGCCCAAAATTGTTTTATTTACAAAGGGGTGGGACTTACACTCTATCAAGAGGCCCATGAGTGTTTGAAAAAGATTTCTTAGGGTGAAAATCAAAGAAACCCTAATTTCATTTTCTTTTAAAAGTAATCCTTTTAATAAAAATGAATAAAAATGACAAAAATACCAAATAAGTCTAAATAAACTACTTGTGATTTTTTATTAAGGTTTGAAAAATGAGTTTTTAATCACAAGATGATTTAGGACTCATTTGATTTTGATTTTTAAGATGAATATTCATTTTTAAAAAGGTTTAAAAACAATAAAAATGAATTTATTTACAAAAATACCAACTATATTAAATAAATTATATAAATCTGATTTTTTTGTGAAATAAAATATTTTAACATTTTTGTGATTTTTTACAAAAAGAACCAATAAAAACTAATTAAAATTGAGAGAGAAATTAATTTTTCAAATCATTTAAAAATAATATGAAAAATAGTAAAAATGAAAAAAAAATAGTAAAAAGAAGGTCTGGGGCGAGGGGGATTCGAACCCCAGACCTCCAAGTTGCAGTGCGCGCCTTCTACCACTAGGGTGGTGATACATCCGTGTATCAAAACCACCCCATGACTACATAAGGCATGCCTTGTTTTAGGCCTGGGCAAGGCAGCATTTGAGCCAAAAAACGTAAAGGTTGTAACTTTCTCATTTCTCCATGGATTGGGACAAAATTTAGGTCTATCCTGCCTAGAATTTCACAAGGAATATAATGGTGCCCTTGGTTTTTTTAGATGAGGTCCCCATTTTAAAACCCGATGGTGTTTTTGAAATAGGCCTATAATTGCATTTTCTATGCTACCTTGTGATACAGGCAAGAATTACATGGCAAATTGGTTCAAACACAACATATACAACATGCATGAGAGGTGTATGATCAATGGACGTCAAAGCAATGCATATTTCAAAGAGTTTAAGTTGTGATGCTTACCTCTTTGGGAGCTTTTTGTGCTATCTGCCAAATTTCTTGTGCCAGAAACAATTCGATGGTTTGGACACTCTCAAATGATCCCTTAGGAGCTTTTAGAGTGGTTGGAACCATCTGGAATCCTCAGGAATAAGTTTGAGCTCTTTCTTGCAAAAGGGGCAAAAGTGACCAATATGACAACTCTCTCAAATGGTGTTCCAGATATGGGGAACCATTTGGGACAGTTCAAGGATGATATTTTAAGTGTGTTTGAGGTCTTATCTGGTTTTGAAAGTGACTGAATCAAGACATGGCTTGAAAAGTGCAAAAAAGTCCAATTTTGAGGTTTTGAGAGGGGACTTTGTGATTTTGGTGTTACAGGTCACATATGAGAGTTTGGACAACTTAGATAGGACATATTGGATATGTTTGGATCATGAGTTGTGATGGAATTGCTCTCTAACTCAAAAACTCAGAGATACCTTGCAAAAGAAGGCATTTTGGCCTAAAGAGAGAGATTTTAAGGAAAACATCAGTTTGGGTGCTTTGGTGTACTCAAACTGATCACAATTGAGGCCTATTTATAGTGTGTCAAGTTTGTTTTGGCATCAATAGTGAATGGAGGCTGCAGCAGGCCTTTGACCAATGTTATGCAAAAGGAATCTCAAGTCTCCTCTAGCCATTGACTTGAGATTAGAGCACAGGTTTTGTAGATTTGGTTCAGAGATAAACTTGGACTGAATTCAGTTAGAATAGGCTCAGTTCATGCCACCTTGGTGCTTCCATTGAATGCTTGAAAACAAAATTGGAGTCTTGGCATCTTTGTAGCCTTTTTAGGTTTGGCATGGCTATTGTAGATTCTTGGACTTTGGAGGCTTGGGGATCAGATCATTCCCTTCTTGTTTTATCCTCAGATGTGTCCAAATTGATGACAAGGCTTGGATTTGTCAGATTTGGACAAATCGAGCAAAAGGCACAAATTCTGCCTTGTAAAAATCAGTTCAGGATGCCATGTTCCAAGGGTTGTATCTCCTTGCTCAAATGGAATTTGGAGATGATCTGGTACTTGTTGGAAAGCCCTCATGACATACTTTAACTTTGATGTCCACCCCTAGACCTGGTTTGACTTGGATCAAGGTGAAAAATGTCCCTACATTTGGGAAAAAGTAAGGCAGATTTTGACTTTGTGAAAATTTCACTAAGTGTTGGAAAATGTAATTTTCATGTTTTCAGCCATTTTAATCACTCCATAACTAAAAATCCACGAGGAATTGGAATGAGATGTAGTTAACACTTTTAAAGTATGCCATGAGATCTACAAATCCATCTTTGGACCATCCAAAATGGCTGCTTGGATCTCAAGTTATGGTCCTTGGAAGTTGGTACCCTAGCCACTTTGTTCCATAACTTAGAAAAATTTTAAGTTTTTTATGGTTACCCCTTTTGCAAGTTAACTCACTTTCTTTGATTTTTATTGATAAATGATGATTCAAATCACATATTAACATTGTTTTAGGGTCAAGGAACCATAATTGTGAAAAATCCCAAAAAGTCAAACTTGATTTTGTGCACAGTTGACTTTTTATCGGACGTAATCCAAACTGTGCGATCCTTTGTGAAATCAAGTCCTTGACCTAAATCAAACCTAATGGATATATTCCATAGGTGTTATAGGGTGTATTGAATCATGTCCCAAGGTTTGGGAGCATGTCTTGGTCAAAAGTCAAAGGTATAGTTGACTTTTTCCTCGAAACCCTAATTGTGGTCCAGATGAAATTGAAACTTGTGGATCAAGCTTCTTGGATCAATCCATTGTTGCAAATGTATCAATGTAATGTATTGGAGACCCTCAAATCATGTCTTGAGGTCTTGGCTCATGTTTTGTCCCAAAAGTCAACTTAGGGGTGAATTAGGTCAAGAAACCCTAATTCCTGATTTTTTATGAATGCTTCCCCTGAGGTTAAATTGACTTGATGAATGGGTCCATAAGGTCCCTTGGAGTATCTTAAGTTGTGCTATGAAGCAATGGCTCATGCCTAGAGGAAAAATTCCATCTGGAGGCCTCAGTCGACCAAAACCCTAATTTGGTGACACTGGCGATCTTGAGGCTTGATCCACTTGGAATGCTGCAACTTTGTGCTTGATTCTTGATGTGGGAGTCCTCTTGATCCTTTGTAGGTGTTTGAGAGGTTTAGACAAGTTGGAGATCATGTCATTTCTTGATTGATCATTTGTCTAAAATGCTCTGAGAGGGCTTGAAACCCTAGTCCTTGATTGTGGTGAATGCTCAAACATCTCTGAGGAGATTGATGAGGCATGATGGTTCATCCATATTTTGATGACGATTTGCACAATGATGAGAAATCTTAGTGGTTAAAATTTAGGGTATGACAACTGGGAACCACTTTGGCGCTTCACGCTTCTGGTGATCAACTGCATGCTGATTATCAAGAATGAACAACGATTCCTTTAATTCTCAAGTTGTCTCAGACCACAGGGTCTATTGGAAGAAATCATATCAAGAGGATTTTATAGAAAACCTTAAATTCAAAATGCCCTAGTGTCTTCAAACTCTTAGAGAGATTTATCAGATCTCGACGTAACTGTCCCATACTACATAATCTATGAAGGAATTTGCCTCGAGAGGATTCATAAAGAACCTTGTACCATACTGACTTGAGATATATCTTCCCCGATATTCTGAACCTTGAAGAGGTGTTTCTGATTAACCGTCTTCTAGAGAGGACACCTTCTCGTGCTCTTGAGGTGGCCTGCCTCGATACGAGCCTTGAAGTGACTTTGCCCTTGACTGACTGATCTTTGAGGGAATGTTCCAAACTAACTGCTCTTGGAGAGATTTGTCGAATCTCGACGTGATTGCCCCAGTTTGGCTAAAATTTGGAGAGATTTCTTGACGTGACTGCCCCAGATTGGCTACATCTTATCACGACTTACTGGGAAAGCCCATGCTCCACAGAGTCTTTTGGTAACATGGCCCTTGACATGACTGTCCTTCGAAATTTTCAGACATTTCCTTTTGGCAGGATCAAGCTTCTCGACCGATGTTCATTATGTAAGCTTCCTTGATGTTTAAGCACGTGTACGCAAGCAAAAAATGTTTATTCTGAGAATGATAATTCTAATGCAACACACATGTTAATCTTGAAGGTTTCGTTGAAAAGATATCGCCAAACCATGTGAACGAGACACTAGTTAAGATGCGACATTGATTTTTGAATGGAAGAAATTATGCACATGCAATACCAACAAAAATCTTATTAACACAACTCATGGGAGTCAGGAACGATATCTCGTTGAAGTACGCCTTCAGAATAAACCCTGCTTCAATTAGGACTTTTGAGGGTTATAATGTGGTCTGGTTCACGGTTTCAAAAAAAAGGATTTATGGCTCAAAATTTGTTTGTACCCACCCATTCTCCTTGATGTTCTCCAGTCATACGTTTAGTTAATTCGGCACAAGCGCTCTCCTTTCAAAAGGATTTTGTGATGAGTGATAGTTAAGGGACCCGCGAGGCTTTCGGAGTGGCAGTCACCCCTTTGTCTTTGTGTCTGTGATCACACGACTTTGTTCTTTATCAAGGATTTTTCTTTTGTATTCCTTTCTTTTTGTTTTTGTTCTTTATTTTCCCTTTTTTTGCATGAACTGAATCTTTTAAAAAAAATTGATGTCAGCGGGATGCCCTAACTTTTGCCTAAGTCACTTGTTTTCGAGTTTTCGACTTAGCGGGTTTTCTTTCTTTTTTTCTTTTCTTTTTCTCTTTGAAATAAGTCGTGTGACACTAGTTGTCTTGATTTCTTCAACAGGGTTGTGACTACCTCATTCCTAGGTTGACGAGGGATAACCATTGTGGTTTCACATCCCTTGGCCTCCTGACGTATGAGGGTTAAACGGTAATGGATCCTTAGATTCCGACTCCTTTTGGAAATTTGAACGCTTGTTTAAATTAACTGAAAACTACCCTACCCCTGGGTTAGATGTAAGGGTTTTTTCATATGAAAATAAACTCCAACTTCAAGGCTCAAAGGGGTTAACGAGGGTCTATCTCCTTTATATCTTCAGTGTTTAGGGATTTGAAAACAATGCTTGTACATCATCAGCAAGGTTTTATTCCAAAAGCATACGACCAGAGATTTTTGCGTTTTCACTTCATCATCCTCCCTCAAAGAGTTTAAGCAAGAAAGTTGATATTGCAATGCACAAAAACATTTATATGAGTGAACACAAATGAATTACTTCAAGAAAAACATATTCATTGCATTAAGATCATCATTCAAAACAAACAAGTTTTTTACATGCAAATAGAGCATTAACAAACAAGGAAAAATTGCAAATGAAAATGCAGTAAAGAAACTGAAGATTGCCATTGTTGAGGAGGTCTGACTCCGTCTGGACTTATTGCTTCTGATGACATCTTTGCAGTCTGAGTGCTCACTTTAGAAAGAAGGCTCCAATATATGTGCAGACCGTCTGCAGTGATTGTGATGACCTTTGAGTCGACCAGATCTTGCACCTTGTGCTTGAATACGTTGCAATCTTCAATTGAATGGCCCGATGTTTCAGAGTGATACTCACATCTAGCATCCATGTCATAACCAGGAGGAATAGGGCCTGGAACAGGTTTAGCCTCTCTTGGCTGAACCAGAGAACCTTGGAGCAGACAAGCAAGCAGCTGAATATGAGGAATAGGAATTGGATCGAACCTTCTCTCAGACCTTCTTGACCTCTGTTGTCTTTGTTGGTGATAGTTTTGCTGCTAAGGAGCATAAGGTTGTTGATACTGAGCAGGCTGTTGAGCAGCAGTTGGAATAGACATAGCATTAGTTTCTCCCTCCTTTCTTTTGGAGAACCCAACATAAGGTTTCTTTGCATCTTCAGAGGAACCAGCAGCAGCTTGAATCTTTCCCATTTTGATGTCCTTTTTTACTCTTTCTCCGGTCCTTACCAGATCTGAAAAACCGACGGAAGTATTACCAACCAACCTGTCATAGTAGGGACCTTGCAAAGTGCTCATGAACATGTCCACAAGCTCTCTTTCCAACATAGGAGGTTGAACTCGGGCAGCCAATTCACGCCACCTCTGGGCGTACTCTTTAAAGCTTTCATTTTGTCCTTGTGCAAGACTCTGCAGCTGAGTCCTGTTAGGAGCCATGTCTGTATTGTATTGGTAGTGCTTAACAAATGCTTCAGAAAGTTCTCGCCTGCTGTGGATATGAGTCCTCTCCAGTTGCATATACCACTCTAAGGATGCCCCAGCTAGGTTGTCCTGAAAGAAATGCATCAGTAGCTTCTCACCGTCCAAATATGCAGACATTTTTCTAAAATATACCCTAACGTGAGTCTTAGGACATGTGGTTCCCTTTTACTTGTCGAAAACAGGCACTCTGAACTTTGGAGGAATTTTCACACCTGGGACCAAACCCAAGTCATCCATGTCCATACCCAAAGTCTTTAGGTTCTCAAAAGCCTTCATTCTATCTTCGAGCATACGAAACTTCTTTTCTGCCTCGGTAGGAAAACTCATCTCAGCATCGTAAAACTGTTCATCCTGATTGTCCACCTCCAGGCGAGGAACAAGAATCTTAGCAGTCATTCTCCTTGGTTGACCTATAGGAGAGGGTGGAGGAAGATCAGTACATGGAGGATTAACATCTCTACCCGGAGGATTACCACCAACAACATTCCTATTTCCAGCCTCTGGGATAACAACAGCGGGCCTTCAGACAAGTGCCCTTAATTCCACTTGACGGTGAGCCATGCCTTGCTTCACTTCCATGAATTGTCCCATACGAGTTCTAACTTCCAAAAATTCTGATTGTACCTAATCCATGATTCTCTTCTGGTTTTTGCGAGTTGCATAGTGGTGAGAAGTCAGGTTTGCAGTTCTGAAGAGAAGACCAAGTTAGAATAAGAATCCTCATCCTTGAACATCTGCTATGAATTCATGCATGCATGAGCGTATGTAAATGCCATGTTCAATTATTTCCAAGGAATCTACCTGCTTTGATTCAAATTTTTCATAGAAGAACCACAAGAAATAGATGGACAACTCAACTACGAGACCCAAAGTTAAGATCCTTGGAAATACAAGAACATGTATGTCAGAATGCAAACATGTTATGATGATATGGATGCAGAGACATGGGATCAAAGCTTCCATGAATTCTGAATAACTGTTGTGCTAATGACGACATAAGTTCAAAGGTCTGCTCTTCCAAGAATACCAGAAAACCCAAATACCAGAATACCAGGTTCATAAGTCCACACTGATAAGAAAACCAGAAAACCCGGTAGCTTGAATGTCAAGGTTTCCTGCAAAAACCCATCCCCTCTCACATGTGGGTTCTAGTCTTGTACAAGGCATCCTAGCAGGTCCGCAGTCTCACGGGCTCTCAGGTCGAGAAATGATAATACGTTTACCATTTCTGGTTTGGCATTATCATCAATCAAGGAGGCCTTAACTGATTTCCCATGAATGGTCTCCAGAGTCATAAGCTCCTATCAGACCACCTTGCTTACTACATAAACATGCAGTTCAGAGTATCCTCAAGAAAACCTCGTCTAGATGCGAACTCAAGCCAACAATACGTGTTAAACGCCACGCAAGTCAACAAGATACCACTCTAATCCTATGTGTGACCTCAAGCCTGGGTAATGGGTTTATCTCTCATTGAACCATCCCACCCAACAGCACAGCAGCAGCAGAACAGTATGATAACAATAATAAAGTACAAACAAAATGCAAGTAAATGCAATAATATACAACAGATAAAGCAAACAAATTCAAAAAGATAAACACCCAATGAAACAGAAACAGACAAGCGCTAGGATTGACTCGCCTAGGGAACCAGAGTCCCCAACAGAGTCGCCACCTGTCGCAACGCGAAAAACAACCGGCGGAAAACAGAGTCGTCACCGAACGTTATTTATCCCAACAGGGGAAAGGAAACGATCGAAGAAACCTCAAAAGGGAGAAGACATGGACATCACAACCAAGTCCTGGGTTCGAGAGTCGATTATGCAAGAGGAAGGTATTAGCACCCCCTAGCATCCGTTGTACTCAACGGGATCCATACTTGTTGTTCTAATCAAAGAGTGTGTTTGTCTAAAGCCTACTTGCTAACGAAAACGGGTGATCGGTCACCATTTCTACTACGTTTCTGTCACATATACGACACTTTATCCATGAATCGGTAATCTTTTCTTTTCTATTTTTGTTGTTTTTCAAGTTAATTTTACGTTTCTTATTTATTCTTGCATTTTTGTTTTAGTTCACTTTTCTTGCATTTTATGCGTTTGTTTGGTAGTTTTTATGATTTCAGGTCTGTATGGAAAAACCCAAAGGACTCGTGCGAAGTAAACGTGAGTTCCGGAAGTTCAGACTAGTTTTTGGAAGAGTCACAATGGCCTGACACGGCCACCCGTGTCACCTGACACGGGCCGTGTCAGGAAGGCACCTGAAGAATGAGATTTGGAGAAGAGGCAGTGGGCTGACACAGGTGCCCGTGTCACCTGACACGGCCCGTGTCAGTAGGTCTGGAGCAGAAAAATGTTTTATCAGTGGAACAGAGGGCAAACACGGGTGCCCGTGTCAGCTGACACAACTGGTGTTGGCTGAGGCGTGTCATCTGCTGATTTTCTTGATTTTATGATTTTTGGGATCCTTGAGGGTACTTTGGGTATTTCCTTATTACTCTAATTGACTAGGGAGTATTTTAGACGTGTTTTGAGAAGAAGAAGGGGACTTTTTTTTGGACCTGGTGACTTTGGAACGAGAGAAGAATATACAACCAAGATTGGAGAGATCAAGGCGATCGGAGAACTGAAGGTTTTTATGTGTGGAAGCCATTGAAGCTCGAAGGAATCTGATTATCTTGTAATGTCTCAATTTTATTTTGTATTTTCTATTAACACTATGAGTAGATAAACCCCCAATTGCTAGGGGGTGTCCCTGAATTGCTTATTGTAATGATCTTGGTTTTCTTTATTCAATGACATAAGTGCTTATTTTATAATCATTTTTATTGTACAACGTTCTTAATGCTTTTTCTATCAGACAAATAGGATTTAATTTACGGTTAACCTTAGGTCGGCAAAAACATTGTTTATGAACATGGTGGTAATTTGGATACAGATGTGGACAATGATATCTTTGGATCTTGAAATGGATATTTGGAATTGAAAAGTGGATATGTATTTGGTTATGAATATTTTTTTTAAAGAGGATAAACATGGTTTATGGTTTGGAATAGAATTTGAATTTGAACTTGCAACTATGAATCAATGAAGGATGAAGTATGCCTTTGTTATCTTAATCCCAAGAAATCCACATGATCAATCTCAACACGTTTTAGGACATTTCACCCGTTGAACATCCTTGATCCCAAATCAAACTTTAAATCCAAATCAAACTTCGACTTCGATCTCAAATCCATATTAATTTGCATTACGAGCCACAAGCAATAAGCACTGAGAGAACAATAATGTCTTGACCACAATACGAGTTCATAACTGGATCACTTCCATGAATACCAATATGCCTTTGACATGAAACCCTAACCACCATCTTCAATTGATGAATATCAGCCAACTCAAAAAAAAAGAAACCCTGAACCACTAGCATTGGGTGCACAATGATGAAGAAGTGACCTGAGAAGTTTAAAAGAATCAAAACCCTAATCCACGGCCTTCTCAATTAAGTCAAATATGAAACCTTGAGCACTCAATACTCTAGAGAAATCTTGAATAAGAATGGTCTGGATACTTGATGATCTTTGATGAGAAATTATGACAATGAGAATTCAACCCTTGCTTGAAACTTGAATGAAAAAACCTCAAAGCAAATAGGAAATCCTAATTCAAAGAATCGTTGTAATCCCCTGTCTTAGAAGACCAATACAATGCATAATTATGAGTTATGACCTAATGGGAAATGCAGATGAATGCAAAGCAAAAGCCAGTTAGGGTTAGAAAACAAGAGGGCAAATTTTGGGGTGCAACAATATATATATATATATATATATATATATATATATATATATATATATAATCTCAGCCGAAAAAACACCATTATACCGAGCTTTTCACCAAAACGTGTGAGTTTGCACTAACATCATAACCATCACAATAAACCTTCGACAGTCCTTAACCATAAGGGGTTATCACATATTGTACTTTTAGAGAGTCATTTTTTAGGACATTGTCCATTTTGCCTGCCATTTTTTTGCGAGTCGACCCTAAATTATGAACTTGCATATTCAAGAAGGTCTACCCCACCCGCATCACGAACAAAATGGGGCGTGTGAGATTTTGGGTCGAACTCTGGCTCTGTCAAGGAATAGCTTTCATGTGTTTCGACAGGAGACAAGCATGAAGTCGAAGATGGTTCGCATGCTGATGTCGAAGGGTTACATATTGTAGTCGAAGTCAGTTCTAATATGTATTGTCGAAATATTATGTTGAATTGGGCCTTGTGTTATGGATCCAATTGTTTAGTTAGCTTGTAATGTGAGTTAACTAGTTAGTCTTTAAATATGTTATATTACTCAGGTTGTTGAGTGAGGTCAATTGTGTTATTTATTTGTAATCATTTGTAAACCCTAAATGAGAAAGTCAACAGTAAACAGTTTGCCTAAGAATCCTTCTTCCTTCTTTCTTCTTTCTTTAGAAACCTAATCGTTTCATTGTTCACCCAAGAACTCAGTTTCTCAATCTTTATTTGTTGAAAGGTATTGTTTGTGAACACAACAAACTGGTGCGGTGAGCATGGAGAAGATGTCGTCAACAAAGTTTGAAATTGAGAAGTTCACCGGAGTTAATGAATTTGGTTTATGGTGCTTGAAGATGCGAGCCCTTCTTGTTCAACAGGGTTTGCTAGAAGCGTTAAAGGGAGAAGATGCCATGGATGCTGCATTGATGGAGAAGGAAAAGATAACGATGATCGAGAAAGCCCATAGTGCAATTGTTTTGAGTCTTGGTGATAAGGTTCTCAAGCAGGTTTTGAAGGAAACGACGGCATCTGGTGTTTGGCTGAAACTCGAAGGATTGTATATGACAAAGTCCTTGGTGAATTATTTGTACTTTAAGCAAGCTTTGTATTCATTCAAGATGAATGAAGACAAAGCATTGACGAAGCAGCTGGATACGTTCCGCAAGCTGATTCTTGATCTTGAAAATATTGATGTTACCATCAATGACGAAGATCACGCGTTGTTATTATTGTGTTCTTTACCTAAGTCGCATGCTCACTTCAAAGAAACCCTCTTGTATTGAAGAGAGTCCCTGACCTTTGAAGAAGTTCAAGTAGCCTTGTATTCAAAGGATTTGAACGAAAGAAAGAGGCAAAAACCATCATCATCAATTGGCGAAGGGTTGTCTGTGAAGGGGAAATCCTCGAAGAGAAATGGTAGGTATGAGAAGAAGAAAGGTAAAAACTCAACACAAGTCTTATATGGTGGTGATATTTCTGGGATTAAGTGTTATCATTGTAAGAAGGAGGGTCACACAAGAAAGATGTGTCCTGAGCGCCTGAATAATCATGGAGGTAAGGACAATGGCAATGCAACTATTATGCAAGATGATTATGAATCATCTGATGTCCTTGTGGTGTTGAGCCGCAACTCTTGCAAAGAGTGGATTATGGATTTAGGATGTACTTGGCATATGACTCCAAACAAGGATGTGTTTGAAGAATTATGTGATCAAGATGGTGGATCAGTGCTGCTGGGAAACAATAAAGCTTGCAAGATTGCAGATATTGGATTTGTAAGATTCAAGCTCCATGATGAGTCAATAAGGCTATTGACTGGGTTTAAGTATGTACTTGACCTTAAGAGGAATTTGATTTCTCTTGGTGAATTCGACAAGAAAGGATATGTCTTCAAAGGAGAGCAAGGTATCCTGAAAGTCATGAAGGGGTCGAAGAAATTCTTGAGAGGCGTGAAGAAACAAGGCTTGTATACCATTGAGGCTGAGGTTGTAAGTGGTTTTAATAGATTATCCACGAAACCGGTGTCGAAGACAAAATTATGACACATGAGATTGGGCCATGTCAGCGAAAGAGGCCTGGTCGGATTGAGGAAACAGAACCTGCTAGGTGGTGACAAAGTCGAGAAGTTGGAGTTTTGTGAACCTTGTGTATTTGGCAAATCCTGTAAGGTAAAGTTTAACAAAGGTAAGCAAAGTACACATGGATCCCTTGATTACATTCATGCTGATCATTGGGGGCCTGCAAGGAATCCTTCACATTCAGGTGCAAGGTATTTTCTATCCATAGTTGATGGCTATTCCAGAAAATTATGGGTATTCATTCAGAAGACTAAGGATAAAACTTTTGAAAATTTCAAAATTTTGAAGGTTCTAGTCGAAACTCAAAATGGCAGAAAAGTTAAGAGGTTAATAACCGACAATGGCCTTGAGTTCTGCAATGAAGCTTTCAACAGTTACTGTGTCGAGTCTGGGATTGCAAGGCATAAGACTGTAGCAGGTACTCCTCAACAAAATGGCTTAGCTGAGAGATTCAATCGAACAATCCCTGAAAGGGTTAGATGCAGGTTGGTTAGTGCTAGATTGAAGAAGGTGTTTTGGGCGAAGGCTGTTTCGACAACAACTTATCTAATAAATAGACGTCCCTTGATTGCCTTGGGAATGAAGAGTCCTAAAGAAGTTTGGTCGGGTCAACCACCAGATCTCGACAAAATGAGAGTATTTGGTTGTTTAGCCTATGCTCATATTATGCAAGACAAGGTCGAACCTAGAGCTCTGAGATGCATGTTCCTTGGATATCCTGAGGGAGTCAAGGGTTATAGGCTGTGGTGCCTAGGACCAGGTCATAGAAGATGTATCACAAGTCGTGATGTAGTTTTCAATGAAGTCGAGATGGCGTTCAAGAAAACTGGTGATGCTGGTCAAAGTGTAGAAATCTCTGAAAAGGAGTCGGAACAGGTAGAGATTCCTGTTGAGGTGGAGCATAGTGATGCTGAAGTGCATAACCTAGATGAAGTCGAAGAAGAAGAGCAAGATGCTGAAGAGACTGAGCAAACAGTCGATGACTACCTACTGGAAAGAGATAGGCTGAGAAGAGTCATCAAGCCACCTTAGAGACTTGGTTATACAGATCTTATAGCTTTTGCCTTAATCTCTACAGGTGAGATACTTGAGGAAGAACCTAGAGACTACAAGGAAGCTACGGGGAGTCGAAATAAGACTGAATTGCAAAAAGCCATGGACGACGAGATGAAATCTCTTCATGATAATAACACTTGGGAGCTGATTGAGAAACATGCAGGAGTAAGGTTAGTCTGTTGTAAGTGGATTTTCAAGGTCAAGGAAGGAATCTAATGAGTGACGTCGAAGTGCCTTAAGGCAAGGTTGGTTGCTAGGGGGTTCACTCAGAAAGAAGGTGTCTACTTCAATGATGTGTTCTGGCCCGTTGTAAAGCATAAATCAATTAGAATGTTGTTAGCCATGGTGGAAAAGTTCGACCTGGAACTTGAGCAGATGGATGTGAAGACAACATTTCTATACGGTGATCTAGACGAAATGATCCTGATGCGTCAACCTGAAGGGTATGCAGAAAAGGATAAGGAAAATTATGTGTGCAAGCTGAATAGGTCTTTGTATGGCCTGAAACAGTCTCCTCGACAGTGGAATAGGAGATTCGACAAGTTCATGACACACATTGGTTTCACTAGAAGCCAGTTCGACCACTGTGTTTACTTCAGATTTCGACCTGGAAATTCACTTGTTATTTTGTTGCTTTATGTGGATGATATCCTCATAGCTAGTAACAGTGTCGAGGATGTAATAGAGGTGAATGATGAACTCAGTAAGGAATTCAAAATGAAGGATCTGGGAGCTGCCACCAAGATTCTTGGGATTGACATCCGGAGAGATAAAAACATTCGATATTATGCTTATCTCAAGAGACATACCTACGGAAGGTTATCGACAAGTTTGGTATGTCGAATTCAAAGTATGTTGTAACTCCGAAAAATCCTCAGTTTAAGCTTAGTACTACTCAAAGTACGAGTACTGAAGCTGAAAGAATCTATAAGAGTAGTATTCCATATGCTAGTATAGTGGGTTCTTTCATGTATGTTATGGTCTGTACGAGGCCAGACGTAGCGTATGAAGTAAGCCTTGTAAGCAGATATATGGTCAATCCTAGAAAGGCACACTGACAAGCTTTAAAGTGGATTCTCAGGTACATAAATGGGTCTCTGAGTCGAGTCCTGATTTATGGTGGAGCCTGTGGTGATGATAGCAAAGTTGAAATCGAAGGATTTGTCGACTCTGATTATGCAGGTTGTATGGATTCCAGAAAGTCTATTTCTGGATATGTGTTCACTATGTTCGGCACAACAATCAGTTGGAAAGCAACGCTTCAGAAGGTTGTTGCCTTATCAACCACTGAAGTATAATATATTGCTCTTACTAAAGCTGTGAAAGAAACATTGTGGCTTGAAGGTTTTGCAAAAGAGCTGAAACTTCAAGGTCGAAGTATCACTGTTAAATGTGATATTCAAAGTGCAATACACCTGTCGAAGAACTCAACCTATCATGAGCGAACCAAGCACATTGATGCGAGGTTGCACTTCGTCAGAGAGATAATCGAGCGTGGTAAAGTCCAGGTGCTGAAGGTGTCGACTAATGACACTGCTGCTGATATGATCACCAAGACATTGTCGAGTTGCAAGTTTTTCCACTGTATGCAGTTGATAAAGCTGCATGATGAAAGCCAGTTTATTCCCTGTTGTTTGTAGAAAGTTAGATCCAAGGTGGAGATTTGTGAGATTTTGGATCGAACTCTAGCTCTGTTGAGGGATAACTTTCATGTGTTTCGACAAGAGACAAGCATAAAGTCGAAGATGGTTCACATGCTGATGTCGAAGGGTTACATATTATAGTCAAAGTCAGTTCTAATATGTATTGTCGAAATGTTATGTCGAATTGGGTCTTGTGTTCTGGATCCAATTGTTTAATTAACTTGTAATGTAAGTTAACTAATTAGTCTATAAATAGGCTAAATCACTCAGGTTGTTGAGTGAGGCCAATTGTGTTATTCATTTGTAATCATTTATTGACCTCTAAATGAGAAAGTGAATAGTAAACAATTTGCCCAAGAATCCTCCTTCTTTCTTTAGAGAGCAGCAAGTCTACCTTCCATTAAATAAGGATGGTCTAATAAATAAACCTGCATCTTCAACTTTAACATCACTTTTTTTTCGGAGTTTTACAGTACAAATATAAACATATCGAACATGTACGTTTATCACCTAACTTTTTTTTATGTATTTTATTAAAATTTTGTTTGTTAAAAATAGTGGTTGGTTGATAAGTTAGTTTGTAGCTTATAGCTTATGACTGATAGCTTATAACTTATAGCTGATGACCGATGATTTATAATTGATAAACTAATTGAAGTATTTGGTAAAATTAACAGTTCAAGTATTTAATAAATTAAAATGATATAAAATATATTTAATATATAATTGTTTTATTTAAATTAAAATAAATTATAAAGGGTAGTAGTGGATTTTAGTAAAAATAATAAGGAAAAAAGTGGAAGAAAAAATGATAAGCTATAAGCTATAAAATAAAACACTGTTTAAAATAGCGTCTGAAAATAAACTATAAGCTAGTAAAATAAGTTATAAACTCGTGATGAAAAGACTATTACAAAAGAAGTCTTTTATTGTCATATGAGTTTATAAGTTATAAGCTCAAAAGATGTCTTGTCAAATAGAGCCTAGATATGGAATATTATTTATTACTATTTTTTTTAATTTTTTTAATTTATTTTTTTATACTTAATTAATGACAAATAATATTGTAAAATTACATATTTTATAATATAACGTTAATTACATTTTTTAATTGTAAAATGAGTTTAATGGTAGTGCACTGACAGTGTAAAAAAGTTTTATACCGTCATCCAATAAAAACATAACGTTTTGCCATGTCATATAAATTTTTTAAAAATTACAGTCTGACTAGGCGGAATTCATGATCGTGATTGGTTGACAGTGTAAAATTTTTTTACACTGTCATTGCATCACCTATTTTCTCTTGTAAAATATATAAATTATTTTATAAACTGATATAGAGGAAGTATAATATAGTACTCCTTCTATTTTAAAATGAGTGTTAGTTAAATGTATAAAAAATTATCTTAAAATAAACATAATTTTTTACAAATCTTACACCACATAATATTTTCCTTCCCAAGTCCATTGGAACTTATAACAAATTATTTATTTCAATTAGAATTTAATTGGAATGTATTGATATTATAAAATAATTTTACACAACTAATTAATTATAGACATTGAATGTTAGAAAAAAATTTATTTTTATTTTAATCAACTATAAAATAATACAAGTGGAAGATAGTCATAAATTGATAATGTAAAATATTTTATACCGACAATGAATGATAATTATTCTCAATTAAAAATTTAATTAAAATGCAACGATAATATAAAAGAATTTTATACAATCAATTAATTATAAATATTAGATATTAAAAAAAGTTTAACTTTTATTTTAATTATCTATAAAATAATGCAAATTAATGATGGTGATTAATTGTCGGTATAAAATTTTTACACTGATAATAGATATTAATTAATCTCAAAATTAAAATTAAAAAAAAAAATACATAAAAAAAACATCAAAATCTAAGACAAATTGTTACAGTAATCTACCACATATTCATGTCATACTCAAAATATATATATTTTTTTTAACTTTTAACTACCATAAACAAGAAATCTAACTTCTAACGTGCAAACACCAATCTCTATGTGATTCGAATAATTGATGCGAATGATGACATACATTATCACGAGGAACATGATATAAATTAATTTTATAAAAGTTAAAACAAAACAATAATATAAAAAAAAAATTAAATATGTTCGGGATCTTTCTAAATATCATATATTTTACTTTTAGTTTTTATTAAAAAAAAATTTAAAGAATGTTTCTCTTTAAAATTTCATCCATATTTTTTATTTTTTCTATTAAAGTTGTCGTTAATTCAGTCGCTAAATAATAATTTAGTAATTAAAATTGTCAACTGTCGTTAAGTTTTAAAAATCATTGTTAAGTTGTAGAAAAAATCAAAAGTGAGGATGAAATTTTTTAAAAAGACCATTATTTAAAAAAAATATATATTAAAAATAAAATAAAATATATTTAAGATAACCAGAAACATATTTAACCTTGAAAACATTCAAAAACAAAAGAATTATAAAGACAATTTTAGACTACATACTTTGTATTTTATTATATTTGTATAAAATCCAACAAAAAAGTTGAGACTCTTAATTATTTGAGACTTCGTATTGTGTGTCTCTTTCCAAATGCATAGGATAGGACCGGTCTAAAGTATCCCACTTCTCTTCTCTTCTCTCAAACCAATCTTAGGCTACAACTACAAGTTTGGATTTTTATCGATAACGGTCTGATGTGTTTAGATTATCCGAATTAGATTTTCTTTTTCTTTTAATAAAATGTAATGGATTTTTCAGTGACTCTTGTCCACGTTTCTTTCGTGTCATCATGTGCCAACCCCATAATGATTATTTGTTGTCGTGTATGTGTGCTGTATTTCATTTTTATACGACAACTGATTGGACCAATTTGGTGTATAATACTATATGATACTAACTAGTGAGAAACGTGATTATTAAAAAAAAAATACTATATGATACTAACTAGTGAGAAACGTGATTATTAAAAAAAAAAAATTAGTGAGATACACATGCGTCCGCACGAGTTCTGGTGTGGACCGCAGATACGTCACAAATTAGATTATAAAATATAAAAAAAAAACTAAAAATATAAAAATATATTTTTAAATTAAAAAAGAATTAAAATAAAACACCGAATAAACGATGTATTTTTTTCCGTATATAAATATTATTTTTGTTTTTACATAATTTATAAATAAATTTGAATCAATAATAAAGTTGTTTGCGTTTATAAAAATATTTAAATAAAAATAATAATTTTGTTTTGACACTACCTATAAATATATTTGAATCAATAATAAAGTTTTACCCGTTTATAAAAAAATTTAAATCGAAATAATTTTTTTTAACAATATTTATAAAAATATTTGAATCATTTGTAAAATTAAATAACTTATAAAAAAATTGTAGTAACAATAAAATAACTTATAGAAAATCATATTTTCAATAAAGTTAATTGAACTGTTTTACCAATGATGGATAGATGTCCTAAGTCCAAGAGTACATCAAATTAAAATAGGAAAATTGTATGCCAAAGGATCTTTATTTAGCTAATGTAAACCAAATGAAAATTCTTTGCAGCTTGACATGTGGCAAAAGGGCAAAAGAGTCTATCCAGTGATATCAAATTTTCTGATATTTTGATCAGTAATTTCGTATTCTTGTGAACAATATCTTTTTTCCCGACTATAAAAATGAAAAATATTAATTTTGTTTGGATATTATTTGTACAAATATATGAATCAATAGTAAATTTAGTCGCGTTTATTAAAATAACATTGTTTAAAAATATTTGTTGAAGGACTATGTAATACAACAAAAGGTGAAGTAACACGGAGATGGTGTGAGAAAGATTGTTGAAGGAACAGTGAAGTAATTCAAAATATGTATACCATTAAACAAAAGGTGCTTAAGAAAGTGACACGTGTCCAAAGTGTATAAAAATATTGTTGGTGGTTATAGATTTTCTTATATGGTAGATTATTGATAATGGAAAGGTAAAAATAGTATTTAAATTTTAAAGAGAATACTTTAGTGTACGTGTAGAACTAATTGAAATATTAGAAATAAGAAAAAAAAATTAAATAATTTATAATGTAAGATATAAATTATTTTGAAAAAAATAATAATAATTGCTTAGTTTGAAATTATTATGAAATTTAAATTAAACTAAGTTATAAAAAAAAACTTGAAATGATGTGTCAATAAACAAAATATAAAAATTAAGAAAGGTGAAAATTTAAAAATATTCAGAAATAGAATATATTATAAAATGATAAAATGATAAGATTATAATATATAATAATATAAATATTTAATTGTAGAAACAGATCACTACAAACAGTGATGTGCAGTACATTAAGAATACAAAAAACATCTAAAATTAGGCGACAAGAATTAGAAAAAAAATTTGCAAACTTAATCACTAAATCTAAAACTCCTCGATGTCAAAAAGTCGTCCCAGGTGTAGTCGTGCTGATCGTCATCATCAGAATCAAAGATATCATAGTTTGGTTCTTCATCATCATCTGAATCAAATTTTTAACCCTTCGACCCATTGTTCCTGATCTCCTGAATCTTCTCCTCTTTCGTCTTTGTCACACAGCAGGGGCCTAAGGTACCTGTTGGAAAAAACCAGTAACTGATTATTATCAAGAACATGAACAGAATATGCCATGTGACATGAAGAGAAAAAAGAACGGACCATGGCATGAACTTTCAATAAGGTGTATTCGCTTTAACATATGCGAATAAGTTTGATGCAGTATAAGAAAGGGCAAAAAGAGTCAGGATAAAACAGAACCGTACCGACCGGACCTGTTGACGATGTTCAACATGGGGAAGTTGTTGGTGCGGCAGGGGGTGGTTGTCGTCGGCAGGTGGTTGAAGCTCCGAAATTGGGTGGATGTCAGCAGCTGGTGTTACCCGGAGAGAAGGATCGAGTTGTTGTTGCGTCTGTTGATTTAATAAAAAAAATGGTTGAAAGCGGAAGAAAGAAAAATGGAGAGATGTATGTAGTTATTGAAAAACGAAGTAGGTAATTTAGGATCGGAACCCGCTCTAGTTGTTGGACCTCAGATGGCTGTTGCAATGTCATCGAAGGTTGTATTTCAGCCGTTGCACCTCAGAAGGTGGTGAAACCCGAACGACGTTGTTGGTCGCCATAGAAATAGTGCTACGATTCTGATTCGTTGTTTGTGTTGGTGATAAAAGGATGTTTGTTTATATAGTTTGGCATGAGACTCTTAAGCTTCTCCTTGCATTTGGTAATGCAAAAGCATTAATTATCTTGAAACTGTAATAGTGGAACATAGGGAGGCAAAATAATAAGTAGCGGTGATGGTCAAGATTATTGAAAAGTTGGAAATAGGGGGTCTGATATGATTTGGCATTAAAGCCAGAGGGAAGTGACCTTGAAAAACCGAAAATCATTGAGCGAATAAAAAATTAAACCACTGTGATTAAAGCTTGAACACAACTGCAAGTTATGATGTTGAGAGATAATATAAGAAATATAGAGTCGGTTTTGAACTGTTAACAAAATACATTTAACTGTAGACATTGCAAACCCCGAAATATGGAAGTGCTTAAGAGGAAATGTCTTGCGACAATTATGAGTCATATAAACTTCATTATGCTAATTGAAGATTATTATTACAGCAACATTTAATTTAGATTGCTTATGTATAGGGTGGACTAAATGAATTGTTTACTGAATATGTAAATGGAGCCAATGGAGTGAAACTTTGATGGAACTTGGCAAATGAATGGCATGAAAGAGCAAAATAATACACACCTTATGTTGGCTTTTCGCCCATTTGGAACTTGCAATGCACCCGAAATGGAAGTTGATTATCTGCAAGAGGAACACTGAAGCAAGAGGAACATTGAAATGTTTGATGGTTAGGTCATCGTAAGAGATTTTAATATTTGACGGTAGTAACAAATTAAGTTTAAAAAAATTCCAGCTATACCTTGAAAACCTGCCAGCCCTATCTTCTCTACAATCTAATAAGATGATTCCATTTCTTTACCTGAAGTGGTTCGATCAAAGAAGCATTATCGGGGATAAAGCAGTTAATATTCTGATTTCCCAAGTACCTCTATTGTTTGGGTGCGTATTTACAATTAAGTAATCCCATTAGGTCTTGAGAATTCTGCAGCTTTGCTTGATCCTGAAAGAAAAACAAAAACGAAAAAGTGAAATACCAGGAAAACATGACAAATGCATGCTTCTGAAGAAACCTTAACCAAGTTGATATCCAAGTGTAATCTATAAATGAAATTCATAAGATTCGAAAGCAGTGGCATGATAATAGTTATATGAAAAATGTATTCAGAAAATGTATTCAGAAAAATGTATTCAGAAAACACTTACAACTTTCAGTGTGAAGTGCTTCAAAGCAGTGGCATGATATCATCCTGTGACTTGCTTTATTTTCCTTCCCATGACAATCCACATGACAGTCCCCTATAGGGCAATTTAGTTTAGACATGATCTGGTTTTTGGAATATGGCCAGTTTAGACATTTAAGTGTGTAATAATTTTAAAAGCTATAAAGAACAAATCTACTTTATGCAAGATGATAAGAAAGATGATTACCTCTGAAGCCGAGATCGCTATGATTTCATTGAAGTATTTCAAATGATAGTTGATGCTAAGAAACATAAATTGGCAAGTATACCCGTTGCATCACTAACTTGACAGATTCGCGAATCAATCTCATATCTTTTATCATATACGACACATCGAAACTGCAGAGTTAAATCAATAAGAAAACAATACTAATGATGGAATAAAACAGACTTACCAATCCTTCGCATTACCATTCCTTTGTGATAGCTTCAACACACACATGTATTGAACTTATAAATAGTAGACAATTCCTTCTCATTCTGACTGTCTGAATAGTTAGGCATAATTATGAAACTTAGTGGTTCCTTTACTTCCTAATTTAAAAGTTACGTCATCAATAACATATTAACGGGAATAATTTATCAGTAGGAAATGAGCATATAAATGAAATACCGTGAATCAATGGGTTGCAAAGCCACTACTCTTCATGCAAGAACATATATTCAATTTTTAGTAGCTGCGTGTAAAATGGGATACAATTTTAATTGTTTAACTCAAACTATCCTTAGTAATGACCCAATGAATTCTTGCTTTGTTACAACTTTCATGTATTCCAATTCATTCACATAATTTGTAACCTGAGAGACAAGAAAGAAACAATATGTAAGATAAGTCATGAACGCTATAATGCGGCTACATGCACAATCTTATTATAGGAATAGTAAGAGCAGTTGGGTCATAAGAAAGTGTGTATGCATTGTGGTGTGAGCATGTAGCGGCAGGTTTGTTAGCAATTGTTTGTTGCGTTAAACCTTTCAAATTTGCCACAAAATCGTCTGACTATAAAGAATAGAGTAATCATAACCAGTATAAGAAACACCTTAAATTCAAAAGTGAATTTACATCCCAACAAACAAAAAAATGACTATTACTCATAATGCACTCAACGAAAAATACCAATTTTTACCTGAGTAATCTTCAACTTAGAAATTCCCTTCTACCAGCTTCGTCTTCCAACTTTAATTCCTCTTCCAGCTCCCGACATTCTCCGGTGAACCCATAAAATCAAAAACCCTAACTTGAACCCACAAAGTTATACAACAACAACAAAAACAGTCAAAACCCTAACTTGAACCCACAAAGTTATAGAACAACAACAAAAATAGTCAAAACCCTTACAATCGATATTACATATGGATATTTTTTTTCCTCAAGTCATACAACAATAGATGTCAAATATTGGGTTTCAGTACCAACATAAATTTTGTATCAAATACATTGACGTACCCGTAGAAACCGACCAGGTTCAATTCTTTCTGAAAGAAGAACAACGACAACTCAGATACGACAATATATCTCTATTATCTGCAGCAAACATCTAAAAAAAAACAAAATAGACTATTAGCGATAGTTTACTCAGGAAAAAATGCTAAACTCTACCTCAATAATCTTCAACTTTAGACAATGTTTTCTATCAGCTTCCTCTTCCAGCCGTCATTCCTGTTTCAGCTTCCGACATTCTCCGGTGAACCCATAAAATCATAAACCCTAACTTGAACCCACAAAGTTATACAACAACAACGAGACCAGTCATTTGTCATAGAATCGATATTAGATATGGGTTTTTTTTCCGTCATTTTGAAGAAGACGAAGGAGGAAGGAAAAGACGGAGGAGAAGAAGAAAATGGAGAGTAAGAGGAAGAAGAGAGAGTGAGGGAGAAAGAATGTTGAATTTGAAAATTGGTTAACGTGAAAAAGAAAATAGAGTGCGTAAGAAGATAACACGTGTATAGAAGGGCATTATGATAATTATGGTGGTATCAAATTTTCTTATATGGTAGATATATTTTTTTGTGTGATTATTGATGATATTAGATGCAGATAGGGGTGTTCGCGGGCCGGTTTGGTTCGGTTTTGAGAGAATCCGATACCCAAACCAATGAAAAATAAATGGATTGGATTGGATTGGATTTTTATATTTTCGCAATAAAGCCCAAACTAAACAGTTTCGAAAAACAATGGATTGGTTTGGATTGGATTGATCGGATATATTAAAAATAAATATACAAAAAATATATTTTTTAAATTATTTGTTTACACGCTAAAATATGAAAAATAAATATTGAACACATAACACACATATTTTTAAGCAAGTTATGACCACCATAGTCATATAGTTGTTGTATATCACTTAAATATTCAATAACTTAACAATTTTATTGCATACTCATACTCCATTCCATAGCATAAAATTGAAGGTTTGGAGTTTGCAATACTTGTGATTTGAGGATTTGAAATTTGGGAAGAAACTTGTGGTTTTCGGATACTTATAGTTTGCAATTTATGAGTTTGATTTATAATGGTTATGATGTTTGGTTTCTCTATATTTCATCATTGATTGATAGGCTTGTGATAATTTGAAAGTTATCGTTCTATTTTTCATTAGAAATGTCCAGAGACTATGCCTCTTTATTTCTTTCATTATGGTTTGTACTTGCTAATTGCTATAACAATTATTCTCTTCATTCAAATAAATAAGTAATAACTCAATTAAAATTATAAATTTATTATATGAATTAATTATGTTTATTGTTATTGGTTTGGTTCGGGTTTACGGGTAGCAAATTAGAAATCCGTTGGCCGAACCAATTAACACCGGTTTTAATTGGTTCGGTTCGGTTTTTGCCCGAACTGGAAAAATGCCCAACCCAAACACATTGGTTTGGTTTGGATTCCAGTTTGGTTCGGATTTGCCCGAACTAATGAACACCCCTAGATGCAGATTATATGTTCTCTTAAAAAAATTGATTTCATATATATATATATATATATATATATATATAGCTATGTGAACCAGAGTGTACATAATTAGAGATGATATATATTTATATTTGTTAATGAAATTCCCATAAAAATTATTTGGTCGGAATTTTAAAGTTGGGAATTAGAGAAATATTCTCTACTTTGTGGATTCCTCCATCTCGACTCAACTATTTAACTTTTACATTTTATTTATTATATAATATATAATTATATAATTTTATATGTTTTTATTTAAATTAATATATTAAAAAAAATAAGAGTCACTGGTGCATTATTTTTTTGAAAATTATTATTTTACAAAATGAAAAGACATTAGTGGGTTTTTTTATATATTATAAAATATTTTAATTATGAGTTTTTGTATAATTATATATGATTGCAACATGTTTTATTGAATATTTATTTTTTTTATAGAAAAAAATTATTAGCAACTACAAATGCTTTTTTATTTTTTTATTATTGATGCAAAAAGTGTTTTTATTTTACAAAGTGCCCACATGTGTGCTTTTTTAATGGGAAAAATAACGAAATAAGAATGTCATTGTTTTGCTCGAAAAAAATATAAAAAAAAATTAAGATTCAATCTTTTAGGATTTCCGTAAAGAGAAATAATATTTCTACACCAAATGTGACTACTGATTCTATAACCTTATGTTTTTTAATATATTTAATGATTATTTTCAATTTTACTGATACAAATAAACACATGCTGATGTTGTATTTTAAATGGTGTAGGCATGCGGTGTGGGATTTTGGTGTTAAAATAGCAATGCTCTTCCGTAAATTATGTGGGATGGTGATGAGGAAACATATTTTTCCGTAGGAGAAAAATTGGAAGGCAGAGCGAGGAGTGAGGAAGAATCCTCCAAACATTTTCGGTCACAGTGACATTCCTATAGATTATTTGTGACGTTGTCTAGTGTAAGGTAGATCTTTCACATTATTATTTTTTTTTAGTTTTTCAATTATTTAACAAAGATTTTAAATTGTTATACTCCCTCCGTCTTATAACGAGTGATCTATTTGAAATAAAATAGTGTCCCAAAATATATGATCCATTTTAATTTTCAATACAATTTTTTCTATTTTACCATCTAAGTAATATTATTTTCATTATTTCTAATACATTACAAGTGTACTTTAATAAAAATATTATTCTCTCTCTTTTTTTTTTTTTAATTTGTGTGAAAAGTTAAATGGAATACTCATTGTGGAACAGAGAGAGTAATAAAAAGGAACTCAGAAATAGCAAGGTTATTGACTTTCACAATATACTGTACTAAAAAATAATAAATAATACTAACAGTTTAAAACTCTAAAAAAAACCGTTAAATAATTGTGAAAAAAGAAGGAATCTTAAGTCAAGTCTCAATAGAATCACTTTTTTTTTTTGTATATTATTAATATGATTGAATGTCTCACTTCGTGGTTTAAATAAAATACAAATATAATTGAAATAATTTGTTTAAGCAGAATTACTTTGACAACGATTGGTTTTTGTTTTTGATAAGCTTTGACAATGATTGGTTGATGTGTTTAGTCGGTTCTCAATTGATGGAATCAGTGATCATGAGGGTTTATTGAAAATGTAGGTTACCTACCAATGACATTTTTGATATTCAGTCAAATCCACACGTTTAGTAAGACTGATATTTAGATGATATATCATTTTTTTATAATACTGATTTCATACTCAAATCATAATTAATATATAAATATAAAATCAAATAAATTGAACAACAATAAAATTATATTGACAACAATACATAACGAGTATAGTTATTACCATTATATATTTATTATAATAAAAATAAACCATTATTTTAATGGTAGAAAGATTTAACAATAGTAAAAATTTCTTATGGGGTGTGAGAGAATTAGATGTATTTTTAGTTGATAAGGAGAACTAGGATAATTCTTTGTGTTCATTTATTTTAGTGCACTTTATTTTTCAATTTTTTATTCATTCATCTGTTCATAATTCCAAAAAATGACAAGAAATAAAGAAACAAGAAAAATACTTGAAATCTCTAAAAACGCCATTAAACCTAATCCACTTCCTCTTAGATTGTGCATTCAATACTAATAATTGACATCATAGCAGGTTATAGATAACCAAATGGTAAGTTATGGATTCTCACATAATTCAGACGTCCCAAAAATCCTCTGACCTGTTTTTCAGTCTTTGGTGAAGGCATTTATTGAATGACCTTGACCTTGTCAGGATCAACCTCAATTCCTTCTAGCTGACGATGGATCCCAAGAGTTTTCCTGAGCGGACACCGAATGTGCACTTATTAGGATTCAGGCGGAGTTTGTATTTTCTCAGACGCTCGAATGGCTTTGATAGGTGTGTCACATGCTCTTCTTCTGTTTTAGATTTGGCAATCATGTCATAGACGTACACTTCAATCTCTTTGTGCATCATGTCGTGAAACAGAGTTGTCATCGCCCTTTGATAGGTTGCCCCTGCGTTCTTCAGACCGAACGACATTACCTTGTAACAAAAGGTGCCCCATGGGGTGATGAATGAAGTTTTCTCCATATCTTTCGGCGCCATTTTGATTTGATTATAGCCCGAGAACCCATCCATGAAGGAGAAGACTTTGAATTTTGTTGTGCTGTCTACAAACATGTCAATGTGTGGCAGAGGGAAGTCATCCTTCAGACTTGCTTTGTTCAGATCCCTGTAGTCTACACACATTCTGACTTTTCCGTCCTTTTTCGGAACTGGCACAATGTTGGCTAACCATTTAGGATATTCTGAGGTGGCAAGGAAACCTGCGTCGATCTGCTTCTGCACTTCCTCCTTAATTTTGACGGCCATATCTGGATGAGTCATTCTCAGTCTTTGTTTTACTGGAGGACATTCCGTTTTCAGTGGTAAGTGATGTTCCACGATGCTGGTATCCAACCCTGGAATGTCCTGGTAGGACCAAGCAAACACATCTGAAAATTCTTTGAGAAGTTTTATCAACCTTTCTCTGACAGTTGGACTGAGTAGTGCCTCAATCTTAACTTCTTTCTTTTCTTCCTCTGAACCCAAATTGACCGTTTCCAACGACTCTTTGTGAGGCTCAATGGACCTTTCCTCTTGCCTGAGTAGTCAGGAGATCTCTTCTGGAATTTCTTCGTCCTCTTCTTCTTCAGCTTCAAATATCGGGAATTCAAAGTTGGGAGAAAGCATTTGATCGTATGTTTCAATGGGGTTTAAAACAAGCAATCTGCATGACGTGATGATTCCTTTTTCAGAAAAGACAAAGAGAATGCAAGAGTGTATGCAGTGTATTTTCTGGAAACGCTTGCTTTTATTTTGGGTTGTTTTTTAGGATTACCATTTTCTGAAGAAAAAAAAACAAAAAGTGAAAACAACAATAAAACGCGGGAATTCAGAATGACATTATTTATTCATGATTTGTCGATTCTTGAAACACAACCCTATAAAACAAAAATCTGTCGCTTTGGGCGAAGCGAAGAGGGACATTTACAGAAAAGTGAGCCCTATAAAACATCCATTTCACTCGGGCAAGGTGAAAGGTCAAAACAAAGATGGTAATTACTTCGACTTATGGACGACTTTCGGGACATCGACTGCAACCCAATGGCGACGAACTCCTCTGTGAATCATAAAGTCTGGTACTTCCCTTCTTGGTTTGTCTTCAGAAATGACACTGATTTCTGGTGGAGTAGGATCATTGGAGTGTTCTTCCCATGCAGAGTTATCATAAGAGGACTCTTCAGTCGCATCTTTCATAGTGTTTTCACTCTCAAGAGGATCTCCCTATCTAATTGGCTGGATGTCCTCGTATCTAATGCGAGAGCTTTCGGGAGCGGTGTATTTGACTAGAAAGTCGTACTTGCCGCTTGGCTATCCCAAGGTATCCCAGGTTTCTGTGGGCATAGATGAGTCATCTTCCTCAATGACGTTAACCTCAGGAAATGCATAGTTAATGAATTCTTGTCCTGCAATCTTTGAAAATTCATCACCATGGTGTCAGACATTTTCAGAATGTCCTGAGTAAGGATTCCACGACTTTGTGGGAACATGTGCATTCTTTTCAAGATTACTCAGCTGATAGGCATTGTCAGGCTGTCTCTTTTTCCCCAAGTCTTCCGTGTATGGATTCCAGATAGGCAAGTCATCTAAGGGATCATAATAATCGTAGTCAAAGTTGTCTTTCATTAGATTGTATTCCTCTAATGAGTTGGGTGGAGCGTGACATCCTTCAGAATCACAGTCTCCATAGATCATTCTGACGTCCGATCTTGGTATATATCTGGGGCTCTGCTTTGGGAAACAGAATGACATGTGATTTTCTCCCTGAGACATATAACTGTCATCGTTGAGATAAGACTTCCACTCTTCATCCGTATCGGAGGAGTCGTTCCCATCGATGGTGTGTACTTCTTGAGATACTAGGTGGAGGAAACCTCCGCAGTGGAAGAAATCCTGAATGAGACGAAAACTTTCATCCTTCTTGGTAGTTTGGGTACAGGTTGGATAGAAACCAAGACCTTTTCTTGTCTTGTTATCAGTAGGAGTTATAATCTGTCCCTATCCTTTTATGGCATTACTCCTGATCACTTTGAAAGCGTCTTTATATGAGGAAATCGATGTTCCTCTTTCTTGTTGATTCTCATTGCTCACCGAGAGTGCCGGGAACTGGGTTCCAACAACCTCCTCTGGTTCTACATAGGAGAATGATGATAAATTGCTCACGATCAAGGCTTGCTCTCCATATACTGTGACTAATTTGTCATTCTTGACGAACTTCAGCTTCTAGTTAAGTGTCAAAGTGATTGTCCCAGCTTCGTGTATCCAAGGTCTACCTAATAAATAGTTGTATGCTGCTCGAATGTCCATGACCTGGAAAGTGACTTGGAAAGTGTGAGGACCGATGGTTATGGGAAGATCGACTTCGCCGATAACTGGTTTTTTGGATCCGTCAAAGGCTTTGACGATGATTTCATTGCCTCTCATAGAAGTTCCTTAAAATGAAAGTCGAACAAAAGTTGAACTTGGCATGACATTTAAGGATGAACCTGTGTCTACCAGTACGCTGGCTAAAGCATCATCCTGGCAGTTGACTGTGATGTTGAGTGCCATATTATGGTTCTTGCCTTCTTCCGGCAGTTCTTCATCACTGAATCCCAAGTTGTTACAGGAAGTGATGTTGGAAATGATGATGTCAAATTGTCCTACTGTCACATCTTGTTCTACAAAGGCTTGCTCTAAGACTCTCTGTAGAGCTTCCCTGTGAGCTTCTGAGCTAAGCAGGAGAGATAGTATAGAGATCCGAGACGGAGTTTGCAACAATTGATCTACAATGTTGTACTCACTTTTTTGGATGAGCTTCAGCATCTCATCGTTGTTCTTTACAGGTTTTGGATTACTGGATTGACTGACTTGTTGGTTAGGAACTTCCGTTTGAGGTTCCTTTTCTTTGGTAGGTTCTCCAACTCCTCTGTTGAAGATCCAACCGCTCCGGGTAACTCGACTGATGTCGGCAATATTCACAACGGAGGGTAATGGAGTTTATTTTCCATTTTCTATGGTCGTCGCACCGTACTTGTACGGGATAACCTTTTCTGACTTGTACGATATTGGACCTGGCAGGTAGATAACCACAGGAGCTTTTTGGTTCTTTTGACCGTCGTAGGCCACCTCAATCAACTCTAAGTTTGGAATCTTTCTATTGCCGAGAGAGACTTTTGATTCATTTAGCAGAGGGATCACGACACAAACATCCTTGGTTATTCCATGATCGGAGATTATGACAGCGTTTTTGTTTTGACCAGGGAGGTAATCTTGTATCATGTTGATTGATTCAGAATTCGAACATGGTTGAATCTCCTTTCGGTCCAACTGATGCTGGAGGGTTGCTCGCACTAGATAGCATCCTTGGTTATTTTCCGAGCATACTCTATAGCGTTCATAATTGTGAGGAGGTACCTGACCATATCCACTTTATAGGCAGTGTATTCTCACTAGATCCGTTTCTATTGAGCGGACATCACAACTTTGGTGTCTACCAGGGTTCCTGTCAGTTATGCTAATTTGTTGTGTGTAACGCCCCAAATTAATCGAAATATTTATTTAAATTTTATTATAGATATTTGTGATTTTTGGTGGAATATTTTGATGTCTGATGGCTTGGGTTGTGGGGTATTAATGATGTAAAGGGAGTGCTGAGAGTATTTAGAAGTTTGTGAAGTGTTAATAATATTTTGGTAATAATAATATGATTATATGATATATATATATGTGTATATATATATATATATATGTGTGTGTGTGTGTGTGTGTGTGTGTTATTATTACTATTATTATTACTATTGTTATTATTATTTTAAAAAATAAAAGGAAGGGCAAAGTAGTCCTTTTGTGGTGGTTAGTGAGGATAAAGAAGGAAAAGTATATTTGGGGTCCAAGGGTCATATTTGAGAATAATGGAAATTGGAAAAGGGAGAAAGAAGGCTGATCGATCATTTTTGGGAGAAATCGCTCTGAGGAAAAGGAGAAGTAGAGCTAAAGCTTAGAGACCTCGGAGGAATCTTCATCTAAGGTAAGGGTGGGGTTCTTTAATCTCTAAGGGCTGCATATTATTTGTATGAGGGTAGATAAAGTATTAGGATCTCCCTGTTGTGTTGTTTGTGAAAATTTGGGAATAGGGATCGTGTATGTCGGAGGATCTGATTAGAGGGATAATATGTAAATTGATTGATTTTGCCGTAGAATATGTGTTAATATGTATATATACGTTATACTGGTGTTGTATGGGTTCGATTTGGGCCTATTGTGGTCAAAATCGTGGAAATTTGGGACTGAAATGATGCTGCTATCGCGTGTGCAGATTGCAAAATTCGCGTGGTTCGCTAAGCGAACGAAACATTCGCTGGGCGAAGGTTCTCCCCAGATTCGCAAGGCAAATGTGTCAGCGAATGAAGGTTTAGTGGAGACATTCTGAGATGTGTGGAGGGGGAGTTTACCTCAGGTTTCGCTAAGCGAACCTCTAGCAAGGTGTTCGCTGGCAAGTTCGCTAGGCAAACCTCTAGCGAACGGGAGCTCGCTGAGCGAACTCGTGGCGAGGGGTGGCAGTACTGGTTTGATGCTGAACGGGCAGAACTTTCTTAAACTTCAAAGATTCGTAACTTTTAACTCGTATGTCCGTTTTAGCCGCCGTTCGAAGCGTTGGAAATCTGGTTTCACGTACTTTTCATTAAAATCAATTCCAATACCAAAATTCCAACTCTTGAATGCGTTAATTGGGTTTTGTGTCGTTGTTGTATAATTGTAGTGTGATGCACTTGATGCATTGATAGTTATGTATATGTAGTAGTTGTTGTACTTTGTTGTTGAACTGTTGTATATAGTTGTTGCTGTATGTGGATGTTGTTGTATGTATGGTTGTTGTATGTAGTCGTGGTGATATGTTGGTGTTGTGTGGTTTGATGATTAAGGTAGATATCATTATACGTTACATCATACGTTGTTGTTGTGTTACAAGTTGAAGGGATGGACTCAGTGGTGAGTAGGTGTGTCGTAGTTGTGTTGTTGTAGTTGAACTGTTGTATTCTTTGTTGTTGCATGGTGATCCGTATTGGTACGGTATAATGATTAATATGAATGTCATTGTATGACATATTGTATGTTGTTGTTGTTGAAGTAATCGTGTGCCCATGTGGGGTGTGAGCGATTACGAGTGCTGCATTGCATGACATGTTGCATAGTTGTGGGATGGCGTGCCCAGGTGGGGTGTTATCGTCTATCCGAATTCCTTGATGGAATCGTTGTTGTTAGTGTGATTGTGTGCCCAGATGGGGTGTGAGCAATCACAGTTGTTGGTGCGATCATGAAATAGGGGTCGCACGTGACCATGAAACAGGGGTCGTTGGTGTGATCATGAAATAGGGGTCATACTTGACCATGAAACAGGGGTCGAGAGTTTCGACGGGAACTGTGATCATGAAACAGGGATCGATTGGTACCACATGCATTTAGTCGAGTCGTGGGTCTCATTGCATTGCATCACTGCATGTTGATTATCTGTTGTGTTGGAAATGCTAGTTGTGTTGATATGGTATGTTGATTATCTGTTTGTGTTGGAAATGCTAGTTGTGTTGATGTGGTATGTTGATAGGGTAGATTGCATAATGTTTTATGTTCTTTCATATTTATATTATGCATTTCTTATATGATTATGAGAATCTCACCCCTTCTGTTTGAATGTTGCCTCCACGTGGGTAACGAGCAGATAGCAGGATTAGTGCTGAATTGGAGTTAGTGAAGATGAGGTCTTCTCTTTTATGTCGTCGAGTCGCGTCTGCTCTGATTATAACACCGGGTTGTCGGAACGTTGTAGTTGTTTGCTTTATTACTGGATGATGTTTATAAGATATTAAGCATGATTTAATTTTGTTGAGATTCCGCTGCTATAGAGATGATCAATTATTAGGTTTTAATTATGACATTGATGTGTTACTTATTGTATGCATGAGAAGTTGAACAGTGGAAAGTAGCATCCTAAACATGTTGGGTTTTATTTACTCTGATATTTTATTATTATTTGTCGCGGGGGTTTAGGGTGTTACATTGTGTATCTTCATCTAGGTAGATCGGAAGCCACTAGTGGTCTAACAGATGTTGAAGAGTTCTTTGTACAAGTGCACACCCTTGGTCGTTTTCGTAGTATTCTTTACAGTTTTGATAATCATGTGAAGCCAGAAAACCAAGTCGGACCTACTTAGCATGTAATTCCACTAGACTGGTATTCATCAAGCGTATGTCAAAGATTTGAGCCATATTAACTTGATGATTACTCCTTTCATGGTAATCTTGGATCCATCCGAGATCCATTTGACGTTGGAGGGCCTCTTGTATGAAAGAGCATCCCTGATTGTCTGTTGAGCAGACCGGACAAGCGCTGTAATCGTGCCGCGGAAAATTGTAATGCTGACTTTGTCTTGAATGCAAAGCCACTAGATTGACGTTCATTGCACGAATGTTGTGATTCTGAACAATGTTGGGATGTGCATGGGCCATGTTTACTTCACGAATCTTATGATCTTGAATCCAGCCCAGATCCATTTGTTCTTGCAGAGTTGCTTGTACTATGGCACACCCTTGATTTCTTTAGAGAAGATATCGCATTGATGATAATTGTGAGATGGCACGTGGTTGTACCCACTATGTTTGCGATGCATTTTCACCATATTGGTTCTCAATAGGAGTACATTGTGAATTTGATAACTATTGATAGACCCTTCTTCTATCAAATTCACTGTAGTATTCTCATGTTGTGGTAGTGGATTTGTCTGAACATTTGGATTTGTATCTTTGAAAAATAAAACCCCATTCCTGACAAGCTTCTGTACATCAGACTTGAAGCTGAGACAATTCTCAATGTTATGTCCTAATCTTCCTTGATGGTAAGGGCAAGTTTGATCGGCTTTGAACCAAAAAGGTGGATTCTCTGGTAGTGTAAGAGGAGTCCTGGTTTGAACCTGCCCCTTGGCCAGTAGAAGTGGAAATAGTTTTGCATACAAAATCGGTATCGGGTCGAACCTAATGGTCGTATAGTACGATTGTTGTTATTGTGACATTGCTCTGAGTTGGTCCCTATCTGGTGCCATGTCCAAGTTGTATTTATACTGCTGAACGAACGCTGCCCCAAGATCTTTGAAAGTAATGATCTTGGTGCAGTTTAAACCCATGTACCATTTGAGTGCAGCATCAGTTAAACTATCTTGGAAGTAATGGATTAGTAGCTGTTGATTGTCTGTCTGGGTAGACATTTTCCAAGCGTACATCACCAGATGACTTTGAGGGCAAGAGTTGCCTTTGTATTTTTCAAAGTCGGGTACCTTGAATTTGTGCAGTATCTTTACATTAGGGACCAAAGAAAGGTCAGAGGCCTCTTTTCCGAATAGGTCTTGACCGCAAATGGCATGCAGTTCCTTCTGCATTTCCAAGAATTGTTCCTAGAATTCATTCATCCTTTCGTATATGTCTTCGTTTCCGCCAGAAGTTGCTTGCGGAATCTGTCCTTTTGGGACAGTGTGTACCACTGGTTGTGGTATAGTCATTATTGCGGTAACTCTTGGCGCTTCAGTGACCTGCCGTTTGTAACCTTCAGGATTTTCTGATGTAATCCTTGCGTCTTCATTTCCCTGAAGTTTGTAACCTTCAGGTCTGGCTGCTCCTGCTATGACTTTCGGGTCTTTTGCGAGACACGCCCTAGGGAAATCCTTTAGGCATGCTGTACTGAGGATGACTGTCAGGCATCTCAAATGCTGGTGTAGACGTACCCTCTGAGATTACAGTCCTTTGATGTTGTTGTTCCTGGGCTGCTGCCAGGGATTGCATGTCTTGGTGGAGTTTCTCCAAACTCTCCTTCAGAGCGTTGATTTCTTCTCTCAGCTCTCTGTAGGAATGAGACTTGAAGGAATTATTCTCCATTTTCTTTTGTCGATTGGCCCGAGTATTGTAGGAATGAGACAATTTGACTCTAGAGTGCGACACATAGGTGAGACTTGAAGACAAAGATGTGTTATGTGAGAATAATGAATGATATGCAAAGACTGAAAATGATATTTTTTTTTAGTTTTTTTTATAAAGAACTGTTAACAATTATATTGTAAATATCACACAGCGGGGGGAGACCCTTTTATTGAACTTGAAAGATTGCAGTATTTTACAAAGAAAAGTACAGTATTTTACAAAGTTCTGTAAGGAAAATTAGGCCTATGGATCCCAAGTCCTCTCTGAGGAGAGCTCAGATGCTGGTTCCTGAACTTTTCTTTTCTTTGATTGGGCTCCTTCAGCCGTTGTCGGGTCGACGACTCTCTGCCAAGTGAAAGGAGTGAGCAAATTCCTTCGTTCCTCCTGACTTTCCATAGCATGTTGCTCTAATATCACAATCAGAGCATCCTTCTCCTTTAGCAGTTTCTGAATCTTGGTACATTCCAAATTAAGGATCTGATATTTGTTCTTCCAAAAGTTCTTCTCACATTGAACTTTGTTGAGAGCGACCTGGAGTTTTTCCGCATCAGACATGAAATAAGGGACAGATTCCTTTAAAGGAAAAACTTCTTGACAAGGGTAAGGCATCCTTAGCTTGATAGCTCTGGCTTGCACCCAGTGGAGATAAGGTTTTGAAGAGGAACAATTTGGTCTTCCCAGGGATTCTCTCCCTTTCTTGTGAATATGTTGCTAGGCATGCATTATTTCTTTCTTTAGTGCCATGTCATTTTCTCCTTCCTTGAAGAAAAGACCTTCTAGATGAGCATTATGTGGGATATTCTTCATCGGGTATCCGAGTTGACGGCGAGCTAGAATTGAATGATAGTTGATCCCTTCTTTAGTACCAATGAGGGGTACATTGGGGAAATTTTTGCATCTGTCGATGATTTGTATCCCTTTGTAAATTCGATTGTACTAATCTATGTCTGTATTGGTAAGAGACATAATCTTCTGCGACCAACGTAGAGTACTCTTGTGATCCTAAAAAGCAGCAGACTTGGGCAAGTGAGAAATAAACCATTTGTAGAGTAATGGTACACAGCATGTGATCATCCCTCCATTGTATAAATTCCTTAAGTGTATAGAATGATAAGCATTCGCGAGCAAGGTTGGTACGGGGTTCCCAATCAAGAATATCTTAACAGCATTGGTGTCGACGAAGTTGTCGAAGTTGGGAAAAAGGAATAATCCATATGTGAGCAGGATAAAGATATCCTCGAAAGCAGTTATATTTCCTATACTAGCAAAGTATAGAGCTTTCTCCATCAGGAATTTGACTGGTAAACCCTGGATTCCTCCTTTGGTGGTCAAGTGAGTCCTGACTTCCGAGTCATCCATAGAAATTGCTCTTGCAATGGTTTGTTCTTTTAGAATTTCTTCCAATCCAAAAAATGGATCTCGATCAGTGATAGGTAAATCAATCAGGTGGGAGTATTCTTCCAGTGTTGGTGTGACCTGGTAATCCGGGAAAGTGAAATAGTGGTAAACCGGATCGTAGAACTGAATCAAGGTAGGCAGGATCCCTTCAACCATATTGATCTTCAGAAGAGATAACAGTCCTCCATGCTTTACTCTGAAAGCCTCGGGATTAGTATTCATACTTCCTAATTTCCTTAGGTCATCCATTTTTGGAACCTTGAAGGTATACTTGTGCGTTTTTCTTCTTCCGAAATCCATAACGCAACCTCTCTGATATTTGCAAATATTGTTTTAGTTCTTTTGAAACAAACAAAGGTGTGTACTAATTGGTCACGAGCATGGAGCCATGGATCTACCCATCCCCAAAGGTGTGTACTAATTGGTCAATTTTTTTTTACCTGTAGAACGGGTTCTAAAAGGTTCCCAAAATCATTGACCTCTCCTAGGGATATTAACAGCAAGCTAATTCACTCGAGCAAGCTGTAATATCCTTGGATGAATCTCTTTTAAGTGTAGTATCGCGTGTCAACTATTCCCGATAGTCACCGCACTACCTAATGGTTTAAATGGTTAAATGTCTACTAAATCCTTAGTGTCATGGGTACCGCACTGGGAACATTATGCTTTCACGACAATCAGTCGTTCAACATTAGAGAATCCACAAGGGTACCTCGACTGATTCGCTGGACTGCCAGGTCAGCTTGGTCGGGATTCACATCTTATAAGCCTTTCCTGGAGACGCCACCACTTATCTTAATGTTCTCTCAAACTTTCCACACGCGTATCAATCACATTCCCAGTTAATAGAAATTTAAACACAGGTATCAAGTAATATGACAGTGAATGATATATATAGCAGAAAACTGATAAAATAAATAAACAGAGAAATAAAACAAAACCTAGATCTCTTAAGAACTCTAATCCTAAAATTCCCCAGCAGAGTCGCCATTTTTCTGTAGCCCCCCTCTTAGGCACACTTATAACTTACAAAACAGTGATCACACTGTTAATTTGAAAATCGTATCGGGACTTATACAATGGCTGAGGCCCAAATTATTTATGTACAAAGGGGGTTGGGTCTTACACTCTATTAGAGGCCCAAAAGTGTTTGAAAATGAAGAAATATGGGGCTTACAACTCAAGGAGAGGCCCAGATGAAAATTGTTTTGAAAACGGCAATCGCGCCGAGATTTTTAAAATCGTATTGGGACTTATACAATGACTGAGGCCCAAAAAGGTTTATTTACAAAGGGATGGGACTTACACTCTATCAAGAGGCCCAAAAGTGTTTTGAAAATTTTTTGTGTGGGTGAAAACAATTAAAACCCTAATTTGATTTAAAAATGCATTTTAATTTGAATAAAAATCAATTAAAATGATCAAAATTATCAAACATGTATAAAAAACAAGTTTTGATCTTGGATTAATGTTTGAAAAATTATGTTATATCCATAGAATGATTTGAAAATCATTTGAATTTGAAAAATCAAGAGAAAGAAATATTTTTAAATGCTTAAAAACAAATAAAAATAATTTCTTTACAAAAATATTAAATATATAAAATAAATAATATTTTTGTGAAATTTTTGTAGAATAAAATATTTTAACATTTTTGTAAATTTTGAAAAAAAGAATCAATTCAAAAACATTAAAATTCAGTGAGAAATTAATTTTTGAATCAATTAATAAAAATATCAAAAAATATTCAAATATTTGAATATTTGAAAAAGGCGCCAAGAACACCTTGTGTGGTTCGCGCGAGCTCTATTCTTGCAGATTTGCAAAACCTCTCATATCTCTCTGATTACTCAATGAAAATGACTTTTGTAAACATGAAACTTTCTCGTTTTTGAACAAGGATTACAACCATATGAATTAATTGCATTTATATTAAGTGTAGAATGAGAAATCAGAAGATGAACTCAAGAACCCTAATTTTCCAAGAAAACCATGAAATCTTATACACGATTCATACATAACAATTGATTGAGGGGAAACACTCTATATATGTGCAGAAGCATGTTTGTAACTTGAAAATACATTTATGATGCATGAATCATAGAGTTTGAGAGTGTCAGGCTTACCTCTTGTAGCTGGTGATCGAATTCTATGTTGGAGGTGTTACAGATGTTGTGTAATGATCTGGACAACTTTAATGGACCTCAAGTAATGTGTTTGAAGGCTTGGAATGGATTGAATTAGCTCAGAACTTGTTATGGCACCTTTACTGCAAACAGGCCAAAAAGCTTGAGCAAATGGGGGGTGACTTTGTGATTCAGGTGTTCAAGATGAGTTTTAAGGTCATGGATCACTCATATATGATGTATGTGAGGTGTTGGCATGATTGGTTTTAATAGAATTGCTCTCAAATTGAAAATTCGAATGTTACTTGAATGAGAAGCAAAATCTGGTTTTTTGAGAGTGATTTTGAGGAAAACATGTGTTATGGTGCTTTGGTGTACTTAAAATGACCACAAATGAGCTCTATTTATAGTGTGTCAAGTTTGTTTTGGCAGCAATAGTGAATGGTGGCTGGTACAGCTCATTGTCCATTGGTTTTCAAAAGGAATCTCAAGTCTCCTCTAGCCATTGACTTGAGTCAATCTTGCATGCCTATGGTCTTCTGTTGCAGGGATAAGGCTTGACTCATTCAGTTGGATTTACCTCAGTACATGCCACCTTGATGCATCCATTGAATGCTTCATGACAACTTTGAAGTTTTTGGCTTTTGCATCATTAGATATCACATGCATACATGATGATCTTTTGTCTTGGGAGGCTTGTGGCTCAGAGATCTTTTGCCTTGATTTGATCCTAAATGTTTCTAGAAGGATTACAAGACTTGTAATTGCACAAATTAGCTAATTCGAGCAAATGACCTATAATCTGCCTTGGGAAGAAATCAGTTTTTGGTGCCATGTTCCAAGGATTGTAACTCCTTGCTCAAATTGAATTTGGAGATGATCTGGTACTTATTGGAAAGTTCTCATGACATACTTTAACTTTGATGTCCACCAATGGACCTGGTTCAGCTTGGATCAAGGTGAAAAATCAAGACAGATTCTGTCCAAAATTTCACTAAGTGTTGGAAAAAGTGGTCATTTTCATATTTTTGTGATTTTGATCAATCCATAACTCAAAATTAATGAGGATTTGGAATTTGATGTAGTAGACAATTTTGAAGTATGTCATGTGAAATTTCATTTGAGCTTTGGATGGAAGAAAAATGCCTTGGGGTTTGGGAGTTATGACCTTGCAAAGTTAGTACCAAATCCATTTTGTTCCATAACTTAGAAAAATTTAAGTTTCTCAAGGTTGCCCCTTTTGCAAGTAACCCTATTTTTATTGATTTTTCTTGATGGATGATGATCAAAACCATGCATTAACATTGTTTTGACTTAGGGGAGCCATATTTGTGAAAAAATCCAAAAAGTTAAACTTGATTTTGGGCACAGTTGACTTTTTGTCAGATGAATTCCAAACTATGTGATCTTTTATGTAATCAAGTTCTTGACCTAATTCAAACCTAATGGATGGATTCTATAGGTGTTTTAGGGTGTCTTGAATCACGTCCCAAGGTTTGGGAACATGTCTTGGTCCAAAGTCAAAGGTACAATTGACTTTTTCTTCAAAACCCTAATTGTGGTCCCGATGAATTTGAAACTTGTGAATCAAGCTTCTTGGATTAATCCATTGTTTTAAATGGATCAATGTGGTGTATTTGAGGCCCTCAAATAATGTCTTGAGGTCTTGGTTCATGTCTGGCCTTAAAAGTCAACTCAGGGGTGAATTAGGTCAAGGAACCCTAATTCTTGATTTTTGATGAATGCTTCCTCTAAGGCCATTTTGACTTGAAGATGGGACTCATAAGGTTCCTTTAAGCTTCTTGGCTTATGTTTTGAAGTATTGGCTCATGCCCAGATGGAAATTTTCATTTGGAGGCCCTGGTCGACCAAAACCCTAATTTGGTGACACTGGCGATCTTGAGGCTTGATCCATTTGGAATGTTGCAACCTTATGCTTGATTCTTGATATGGGAGACCTATTGATCCTTCATGGATGTTTGAGAGGCTTGACAAGTTGAAGATCATGTCAATTCTTGATTGTTCCTTTGTCTGAGTGCTCCGAGAGGGCTCAAAACCCTAATTCTTGATTATGGTGAATGCTCAACAATCCTTGAGGAGATTGATGAGGCATGAAGGTACATCCATATTGTGGTGATGATTTGCACAATGATGGGAAATCTTGGTGGTCAAAATTTGGGGTATGACACAAACACATGATCATTATGTACACAAATTTACAAGGGACAAAACACTCTCACAAGTAATCATGCCACATCCAGAATAATTCATGCATTCATCTCACAAAGCTATCACAAAATCATGGAAACAAAGATCACTAAGGGATTTTATGGTTGTAACTTGGCTTGGGTTAACAACAAAGGGTAATATATACACGACCATTGAACAAAAACGGGTAAAAATTATGAAGAGCATTTCAATTTTTTTTCTTCAATAATTCATTCTTGCTCAATCCTTTAATTTCTTTTCTTACAATGCATCCTTTCTTTTCTTTTTATTGATTCTTTCTTTCCTTTTGTGTTCTTTTCAAAGAATGCATTGTACCACCTATTCTTTTTCCTCTTTTTTTTCTTCAATGAGACAACTCTCCCTAACTTTCCACATTTCATTCTCTTTAGACAAAAAATGCTCTTCACACAAGGTTAATAATTTGTTGGGATCTAAATTGATTCATTTTCACACAAAAAAATTCCTTATAAGGCTCAAGAGGGGTTACGAATGCGCGCACACTAACTAGGTAAATTGAAGCCTTTTTGGAATGGTGGTTATTTTCATAGTACACAAAAATTTCCTTGATCATTTATAAGTTTCCAACATTTAAAAACAAACTTGAAAGATTAAACATGAACTAAACGAGTAAAACAACAATTACTTGAACTCTACTTTTGGTGAACAATGGAAAACACCCCACTTTTGTGGTTTTGTCCTAATTGATTCACACATGAACAAGTATTTACAAAACAATACATTATCATAATTTTGAATAAAGTATTGAATTCACCATCATGTTATGACTCTTCAAATCAATTTTTCAACACCTTGATTGTGCAATCAACAAGAATTTTATCATCACCACCTTGATTATTTTTCAAAATCAAGGACAAACACAAAACTTAACCAAATTTCTTTGTACAAACTTAAACTTAAACACACTAAAAAAATCTGAATTTTAAATTATCACAAACTGAAATTTCATAACCAAAGTCATGGTGTAAACACACCCAAAATGTATATGCTGAAGCGCCAAAATGCTACAACAACAAAATTCGCCGAAGCGACCTAAAAGTATTTACTAATACTAAATAACTGAAATAAAATACTGAAAATAAATAACAAAGATAAATATATTCCTCACTTTGTAGTCAAGCCCCTAATTCAGCAAATCATGCAACTCATCGTGCATCTTTTCATCGCCATCAACATCAGCATCACCAGCATCAGCTCCACCATCAACTCCAGACGCTCCAGCTGCTCCTCCCCCCGAAAAGAAAGGTCGCCTGCCCATAGGCCAATTTTCATAGTTGTCGTAATCCGCATAAGTAAGAAATGGAGTAACTTCCTGCGGAGTAGTCTGAAACTGATACAATTGTTGCATACAATTAAAGTTAAACTCGGATGACCTTTGGTAAGCTTCGGCCATATCCCATGAATAGTTAAATGTCGCTCACATCCTTGAGTCCCAAGTAGAAAAATCAAGTGCCTCGGATGGCTCACTTGCTTGTGCTCGAGATGACTCACCCACATTTGCACCTTTTTTTTAGACTCAATTTTCCCTTGCAATACCTCTCAATGTAATCTTCATTCACCACTCCCCTTACTTTCTCATTTATGACATCAGGCATCATCACTCACTTCTTAAGACACAAAGCAGTAACCAAGCAAGGAAAAATAATAGGAGCACTAGAATGTACCTCAGGTCTTCTAGTGTTTTCCATGAATGTCTTCATCTTATTAGCAATTACCCGGGCTATATCCGCATCTTTGTCCTCAATGATGTAGTACAAAAGCAAGGCAACATCAAGCAGAACTGTTGATCGGTGCATCTTTGGCTTGATGTTGTACAAAATTAGAAGAAGAATTGTTTGAACTTCCGGAGGCATGTCTTACCTTCGGTACCGGATCGCCTCACCCTGGTTGTTGCGCTCCACACTATTGCCCTCAAACAAAATTGCCTTGGCATTTTTGTCGTGATCCAAGTGTGTACCAAGTTCCTTCGTGTAGTCATCCTTCTCAAACATGCCCAATGAACTTGGTTTTTCAAACAAATCATTGATGGCCTCACGGTCGAATCAAATTTCTTTGCCTCAGACAAAAGTCTTGTACCGGAACATTTTCCCCCGGAATGAATAACATTTGCATAGAATTCTCGAACCAACTCATAGCTAATCCGATCCACTAGGTTAATCAAGTGACCCCACTTTTTGCTTTTGAAAATTGCGTCAAGCTTCCGATACGCGCCTTCCAGATGGATAGTAAACCTCCTCTCTGAAATAATTTGTCGGCCCTCGAGCATGCTGTACCTGGCAGCATGAGTCTCGCTAAGGAAACTCGTCAGATTAAGTTCGCACTGCTGTTCGAAGCTACTACCCATTGCTGTCTTCTGTTTCTTTCCTCTAGTAACCTTGGTTTTGGGAGCCATCTGCACAAAAGAGACAAGACACACAAAAACAAAAGAATGCCTCTATTTGTCAGAACCACTTAAACAACAAATGATAATAAGAAGGAACAAAATAAAAACTAAAACTGAAACTAAAACTGCAAAAAGAAAAACTACAAAAATTTGGCCTTTCGCCCCAACCTCGCCCAACGAAGAAGGAGCGAGGACTTGCCTCAAGCTTGCACGGCGAAGCAGAAGCGAGGACTCGCCTCAAGCTCGCCTGACGAAGCAGAAGCGAGGACTCGCCTCAAGCTCTCCTGGCAACTTTTACGCAACTCATAATTTTTCACAAACACATGCCCTTTTTCAACTCCAAAACTTAAACACAACATCAACAACACTTTAGTAGAGCAATGAGAGAATTCTATTTTAATTCTAAAGTTCAACATCACAACCTAACAGCATGTCAATCTAACCCTAATCTAAATAATTAACAAATTGAACAAAAATAGATTAAGTAAAATAAAGAACATACTTGGATTAGGTGTGATGAAGTGAGAGTGAGATGAAGTTTAGGGTTTGAAATGAAGTGAGAGTGATGTAAGTGAGAATGAGAGTGAGATGGAAATGAGGTGGAAATGAAAAGATAGTAAAGGAAAATAAGTGGGTGGGTAAAAAAGTATGGGCCCAAGTGGCCCCAAAAGAATTTATTTTCTTTTTTCTTTTTTTTTTCTCTGCAACTTTACAGCCAACTTGCCCACGCACGATTCGCCTGGCGAAGCAGGAGCGAAGGGCTGGTGAAACCAAATTTCTCCCGACGAAACTTACCTTTGCCCGACGAATTACACCAGATGTAGCATTTTTGCTGCTGTAAAGGCTGTTATGCATTTTCATTCAAATCCAACAGTTTTGCTCACACGATTAAATACTTAAAACATAAAATACGAAATAATTACAATGTTGGGGTGCCTCCCAATAAGCACTTTGTTTAACGTCGTTTGAGCTCGACGATCCGTGGTGACTTTACGGATCACCAAGAGAAACGACGTGAAATTCGCGATCAAATTCACCTCCAAGATAAATTTTCAGCCTTTGTCCATTCATAGTTCAACTTTCTTTGGTCTTTGGGTCCTATAATACAATTCCCCCATAGTGCTTCGCTTCTTTGATCAAGAATGGTCTCGACCATTTAGATTTCAAATTTCCCGGAAAAAGCTTTAACCGAGAATTGAATAGAAGCACCATTTGGTTAGGTTTAAATTCTTTTTGATGGACCTTCTTGTCATGATAGGATTTGACCTTTTCTTTGTAGAGCTTGCTTGAATGATAATCATTGCTCCTCATTTTGTCTAATTCATGAAGTTGGACCTTTCTTTTTTCACCGACAAAGTTAGGATCAAAATTTAACATTTTTAACGTCCAAAGAGCTTTATGCTCCATTTCAACCAGTAAATGACAAGTTTTGCTGTAAACCAATTGAAACGGAGTTAAACCAATGGGAGCTTTGTAAGCGGTACGATACGCCCACAAAGCTTCATCAAGCTTTTGAGACCAATCCTTTCACAAACTTGACACGGTATTTTCCAAAATTCTTTTCACTTCTCTAGTTGAAACCTCGGCTTGACCATTCATTTGTGGGTGGTATGGGGTTGCCAATTTATGCTTTACACCATAATGTTCCAAAACTTTTTCAAGTGGTGCATTGCAAAAGTGCAAACTGCCATCACATTTTAACACTCGAGGCATGCAAAAATGGGAAAAATATGTTTTTCATTAAAATTTTTATCACCGTGTCGTACCTCAAAAAATACGATCCTCGCGATGGACGCGGAAAAAAAAACTGTTCGAAACAGAGTCGCCACCGAACTTTATTTATCCCAAAAGAGGCAAAGGAAAATATCGATAAAACCTTTAAAGGATAAGAAAATGGTCATTGCAACCAAATTCGGGTTCGGGAGTCGATTACGTAAAGGGAAGGTATTAGCACCCTCTACGTCCGTTGTACTCAACGGGAACCTGTTGATTCGATTCGTGAGAAAGGTTAGCTTGGTTTGTTTGTTTTCTTCTAAGGTAGATATTGTTTTCTAAGGGGGAAATAGGTGGTTTTTTTATTAGTGTGCTCGCCAAGGATTAGAACCCTTGTGCCTACGTATTCCCTTGTGCATTGGGAAAGTCAGAGCATTCGTAGTTCGTGGGACTACGGTTGTTTGCTTTGTGTTTTTTATAGGCGCCAATTGTCCACACACGAGTAAGAGAACTCGCACCCAAACAATTGAGGAGAAAGGTCAAAGGCTTGGCCCCCCTCACATCACCTTTTAGAAAGTTGTTTGAATATATGATTAAGTATATTAAAGAGTTTGATTAAGAAAAGAGGATTTGATTTGTATGTGTTTTAGGGTTTCGGTCGCACGTGGGCGAGGAAAGGAGTTTTATTCGTATTGGATGTTTTAGAGGTGACAATTGCCCACACACGAGTAAGAAAACTCGCACCCAAATAATTGAGGAGAAGGGTCAAAAACTCGACCACCCTCACTTCACCTTTAGTAAAATGTGTTTAGATAGAGATTAAGTGTATTAATGATTACTTGGAAAAAAGGTTTGAATGTTGTCGAGTTACAAGTTTTTTAAGGTGTCAATTGTTCACACACGAGTAAGAGAACTCACACCCAAACAATCGACAAATTAGGGTTTATGTTTTTTTTAGAAGTGTCAATTGTTCACACACGAGTAAGAGAACTCGCACCCAAACAATTGAGGAGAAAGGTCAAAGACTTGGCCCCCCTCACATCACCTTTTAGGAAGTTGTTTAAGTATAGTTACGTGTATTGATGCAGCAGAAATAGCGCAGGGATTTTGCCTTTGAGTGACAAGTTGTAGTTTGTTTTGGAGTGTAATAGAATGCAGGCTGTCATTTTCTTTTCTTTTGTAACATTGTGTAGCATGAAATAATAAGCTTTGATTGGAATGAAATGGATTTGTAAAATGAAGATGGGCCTTATTGAATGGATGATATGGATTTAGAATTGACTTGTTTCTTTTTTTTTTTAAATGTGGATCAAAATGAATTTAGAAAATGGATAGTGAAAAATGGTTTATGGATTAATGAAATGTGATTAGAACAATGAACAATTGGAATGCATTAATAAAAATAATATGGACATTAAATGGATTGAATAATTTGAAATTGGGTTAGAAAAAGAGGATTTGGTTAATGAATGGATATTGAAATTGGTTTGGAAAAGTGGATATGAAAAAATAGTTAATAGAATTTGGGTTAAAAAAATGGAGAATTATGGATAATGGATAATGGATAATGGATTTATGGTAGAAATTGAATATGATTTATGGTTTATGAAAATGGAAATGGATAATAATGGAGAATGGGTATTTATGGACATTAAAAATGAAGTGGATTTTTATGGATACGGATAAATAATTTTGAAGTGAACATGGATTGAAAGTTTGGATTGAAAATGGTGTGGAAGAAAAAAGGATGTACAGAGGTCATTTACACACAGGTAGTATAAATTTGGGGTATGACAAATGCCCCTATCTAATTGTCTTGAACCCGAGAAAATGAACTGCTGTATGACGTTCATTTTTAGGGTGGAAGTTAATTAGATATAAGAAGACCCCAAAATTTGTCTTCCAAAAGGTAATGTACTATGGAGTAAGAACTGGTAGAATGAGGTAGCTGGGTCCAAAATAAACACAAATAACTCCAATTTATTTGGGTGATCGAAGCAGTCCCTTATCCATTAAGGTTCCTCGATGATACCAAAGCAGTATCTCTGAAGGCCGACGATTCTCTGGGTCGTCGAAGCAGTCCCTTATCCATTAAGGTTCCTCGATGATACCAAAGCAGTATCTCTGAAGGCAAACGATTCTATGGGTCGTCAAAGCAGTGTCTTATCCATTAAGGTTCCTCGATGATACCAAAGCAGTATCTTTGAAGGCAGACGATTCTCTGAGTCGTCGAAGCAGTTCCTTATCCGTTAAGGTTCCTCGATGATACCAAAGCAGTATCTCTGAAGGCAAACGATTCTCTGGCTCGTCGAAGCAGTCCCTTATCCATTAAGGTTCCTCAATGATACCAAAGCAGTATCTCTGAAGGCAGACGATTCTCTGGGTCGTCGAAGCAGTCCCTTATCCATTAAGGTTCCTTGATGACACCAAAGCAGTATCTCTGAAGGCAGACGATTCTCTGGGTCGTCGAAGCAGTCCCTTATCCATTAAGGTTCCTCGATGATACCAAAGCAGTATCTCTGAAGGCAGACGATTCTTTGGGTCATCGAAGCAGTCCCTTATCCATTAAGGTTCCTCGACGATACCAAAGCAGTATCTCTGAAGGCAGACGATTCTCTGGGTCGTCGAAGCAGTCCCTTGTCCATTAAGGTTCCTCGATGATACCAAAGCAGTATCCCTGAACAAATTTGCTAGGAGAATATTTGAGCAAGATCCCTGTCGGAGGAAATGTGCTGGCTCTGTAGGGGAAAGTTCACAATAATTTTTTTAGGATATCCTCTGCTTGGGGTGTACTGACAGCAGCTGTTGAGGATCGTCATTATCAATTGCATGTTTGAAAAATGACTTGCTGGGGAGTAGAATTCCTTGAGTACGTGCGTGGTATACTGCCGAATTTGATGGAGGACTGGCCAAGATCCTTGCGAACTGATCCTGGATCCTGCTATGATATGTTGTCGGGGATGGATATTCCATGTATTGCAAAATGCACTTAAACACATGCTAAGATGCAACTGCTGGAAAATCTAATGCACGTATGATATGATAGTGCTTGATATGATTATGTAATGTTATGCTAGCATGTCATGCGTATGACGATGCAAATGATCAGGCGCGCTGGGGATAGGTTTCCTTGTCGATGGGTATCGCCAGGGATTAAATTTGGTAATTGCCAAGTGAAATTGGACTTTGGTTATTTTGTTGTTATGAGGATGCCAACGACGGCGGACTTTTAATAGTTGCCAATGAAGACTGGACTTTGGGTCAAACTTCCAGACTAAAACTGGATTGGAGGATAGATTAACCAGACGAGAACTGGACTTTAAAATAATTTGCCAGACGAGAACTGGACCTTGAATTGGTTTTCCAGACGAGAACTGGGCCTTTAAAAGATTTTCCAGACGAGAACTGGACCTTAAAAGATTTGCCAGACAAGAACTGGACCTTAAAATAATTTGCCAGACGAGAACTAGACCTTGAATTGGTTTGCCAGACGAGAACTGGGCCTTAAAAGATTTTCCAGACGAGAACTGGACCTTAAAATAATTTTCCAGATGAAAACTGGACCTTGAATTGGTTTGCCAGACGAGAACTGGGCCTTAAAAGATTTGCCAGACGAGAACTGGACCTTAAAATAATTTTCCAGACGAGAACTGGACCTTGAATTGGTTTGCCAGACGAGAACTGGTCCTTAAAGTGATTTTCCAGACGAGAACTGGACCTTAAAATAATTTGCCAGACGAGAACTGGGCCTTAAAGTGATTTTCCAGACGAGAACTGGACCTTAAAGTGATTTGCCAGACGAGAACTGGGCCTTAAAATGTTTGCCAGACGAGAACTGGACCTGGAATTCCCAAGCTAAGTTGGACTCTAGTGTCAAGTCTTGCCATACCAGGCTTTGAGACGTCAAATCTTGTTGGAAGGTTAGGCTTGAGGTATGATACGCATGTCTATGCAATGAGCGAAGCGACATGACTAGTGCATATGAGTGATTTATGCAATGATATGAAAGTTTCCAAAGTTGCCCCAGTAGAGGATAATGTATGGGTAGGTTCCTTTGTAGCAAGGTTTCTTGTCAGAAGAAAGGCAAAAGGTTATTTGCGGGGTGATAACATGATTCCCCGACACTCATCTTGAACTCAAAGGTCACTTGACAGTGTTCGCTTGAGCAGATTGGAAGCAACAGAGAGATTTTCCCCTTTGTAGCTCATCTTGCCGTAGTCTGGGTATATGAAGAATTTCTCCTTGACAGGAAATTGGAAACAGTTGTACCATGAGATTGTCTCGAGATGGCTTGCCCCAGAATTCCAAATCGTGAAAGGCTTCGTCTTTGAAAGGAAGTTGGAAGTAGTTGTACCATGAGATGAACTCGAGATAGCTTGCCCCAGAATTCCAAATCGTGAAAGGCTTCGTCTTTGAAAGGAAGTTGGAAGCAGATGTACCATGAGATGGTTTGGAGATGGCTAGCCCCGGAATTCCAAGTCGTGAAAGAATTTCTCCTTCATTGAATGACTCTTGAAGTATTTGGCTTCAAAGTACCCTTGAGGTAGCTTACCCCAGAATGAGCGTTGGAGCGACTTAACTTGTGTTGATTGAACATTGGAGGGGTTTTCCTTTAATCAAAAGAACCTCTGGGTGGCCTGCCCCTGGTTGGTAGAGTCTTGCAATGATCCACTTCTGATCAACTGATTTTTGACTGATTTTCCCCATAATCAACTAATGCTTCGGGGACGTGCTTTAAACTGACTGATTCCACAATCATTGGATGTCAATGCCCCTGTTCCATAGGGTTATGAGGTGTTGTCAATTCTTGCTGAAATTCTGGTATCTGACGTGTGATGTTAAGTGCGATGTCACAACAACACACTCTGCACAATGGACAAAATAAACAGCAGAATAACACACCAAATTGTTCACCCAATTCGGTCTAACTACCTACGTCTGGGGGCTACCAAGCCAGGGATGAATTTCACTACTTGTAGAATTAAATTACAGACTCAACAACCCAGTTGACAATCTCCTAATCTTAATTCCTACTAGTGACTTTCTACCTAAGAAACCACTTAGATATGAGAACACTATTCAATCCCTCAAACCTCACAAAGAACAACCTCTTTGAGAAACCTTGATTCTGCTTCACAGCTTTGATCAAGTTACACAACTCTCTTTCGCTTCACAGCTTCTAAGAGAGGACAGAAAACGACTCACCAATTCAACCTAGAATTCTGTATACAAAACTTGTTCAAAATACTCAAGACACTCAGCCTATGCTCTTGATCTTCTCTCTGTATTTCTTTACTTTTTCCTTTGGTTTTGTGCGCTTTATATAGCCACCTAAATTGGGCTTTGGACTGCTACAATATCTGACTTGATTTGTTATTTAAAACTGAATCTTCAAAACAGATTTTCTCCTAAAATCTTTTTAAATCTTCAACCTTTTAAATCTCCTACAAATCTGCACCAGATTTCCTATGCAGTAGGAAATATCTATCCCAAGATATTCGCATCCAATGAGATAACTTGCTCTCCACAATTCCAGCTAACACGCAAACCCTAACAACATCACAACCTGATGTCATTAATTCTGCAGATCTAATGTCACAACATCGCATGTGACATCAGACATCCAACTTCAGCAATTTAAATACTTAACACAACCCAGTGTTAAGACTCAATGTTGCAACATCACCACCTTGACATCAACATTGAACATACTTTGTTTTACCAAAATTCCAGCCAATCCAAGAACTAACACTTGCCAACATTGTTGAATGACCTAGCACTCTTTGATTGCTCCTTGTTGGAATTTCCTTGATGTTAAACACTGACTTGCAGTCAAAATTGTTCGTTCACAAATGGTAATTTTAATATGATGCTCATGCAAGTTTTGAAAATCAGTCATTATATGAAAGATGTGACAATGTTGATTCAGCTTATGTGAAAGATATAGCAAGAATATGACACCAATTCAGAAGATTAGTAAATCTCTAGGAGTCAGTTTACGCAACCTTGCTGTAATATGCTTTCAGAATAAACTCCGCCTCAATTAGGTCTTTTGAGGGTTATAACATGGTCTGGTTCACGGTTATAGAAACAAAGGATATAAGGCTCAAAGTGTGTTTTGTACCCACCCTTTCTTCGTGATGTTCTACAGTCCTACGCTCAGTTGACTCTGCACATGTTTGTCCTCCAAATGGGGTCACGGTGTAAGCGATGAATGATTCAAGGTTTGCTCGAAATGGCAATCACCTTATTTTGTTTTGATGGGTGTCAGTGACCCTTTGATTTGGCATGGTGGCCACTGGATCTTATTTTGTTTTTGTCGAGGATTCGAGGAACTCTTTTGTTTTTTTATCCCTATCTTTGCATGGACTGACTTTGCTTTTCGAGTCCATCAGAGTTGCCTTGATTTTTTCCTAAGTCTCCTTCTGAGGTGTTCGACTTAGCAGGCTTTTGTTTTTTTTTATTTTGTCAGAGGATTGTGACTGCCAAGTCATGGGTAATTGACGAACAACCATCATGTTTTTGGATTTTGCCTTTGTGAACTGAGTGCGTAATTAGGTTAACTGAACACTACCCTGCCCCAGGTTGAGTGTAAGGGTTTGAATATCCGAAGGAAACTGCTACTTCTAGGCTCAAAGTGGTTTACTAGGGATTAACTCCTTATCTCTCCAATGTTTGGGGATTTGAAACAATGCATGTACATCCTTGGCAGGATTCCATCCGAAAGCATACCATCAGCAATTATGGGTACCTTGTTTTCATCATCCTCCCTCCAATCTTTGCTAAACAAAAGTTTGATAAAGAGAGTGGACAAGAAGTATATGGAAGAATTTTTCTGTTTTTGTTTTTTTGTATTTTTATTTTTTATATATAAGTAAAGAAAAATGAGCGAATGCGACATGATTAATTTAGAAAATGCATGATCACATCATTAATATTACCATTCAAAATAAACAATGTTCAAAACAAGTAGCTTTTAACATAATGAAATTTCAAATGCGAATGATAAATGTCCAATGGTTGCCAGTATCTGAGGAAGTCTTCCTGTCTGAACCACTAGCTGCCTCTTGAAGTCTTGGAACTTATTTGGGCGAGAAGCTGACGTGCACAATCAAGTCTCCTTCTTGGAAGGATATGTACTTCTTGTCAATCAACTGTTGCACCTTGGCTTGAAAAGCTTTGCAATCTTCAGTCAAATGCCCCATTGATCCAGCATGATATCCACAATGCGCCTTGGGATCGTATCCAGGCGGGTATGGTTTTGGCAATGGCTTGATAGCTTTGGGCTCTACCAGTGAGTTTCGGACCAGATGCGGCAAAAGTTGACTGTACGACATAGGAACTAGGTGAAGATGAGCAGTCCTTCTTTCCAAGTTGTTTCGAGGCCTATGCTGATTCTGACGATGATTCTGATATCCTCGACCACGGGCTCATTGATTTGCACGAGGAGAGATCATGGGTTTCTGGTACGACGCCCTAGAATTGACAGGTTGCCCATAAGGATGATATGGCGCTGACAATGATAACTGCCGAGAAGCTGAAGGGCCATAAAGTCTTGCTGGTGTACCCTGAGAATACTCAACATTTGCTATGATTGCATCAATTTCATTATCCTCTTCCTCTCGGGGATTGCTGAAGGATTCAGTCTCGCCATCTTGGTTACTTGAGACGTCTTGGACTTGTTTAGCTTTAAGGTAACTCTCGATGCGTTCTCCTACTATTATAAGGTCAGAGAAGCTTAAGAATGAATTGCCAGCCATTCTTTCAAGATAGGTGGCATGCAGACTATCCAAGAACATGTCAGTCAATTCTTTGTCCAAGAGTGGTGGTTGTACCCTAGCTGCCAACTCTCTCCACCGCTGTGCATAATCCTTAATGGATTCACCGCTCTTCTGAGACAGGCTTTGAAGCTGCGTGCGACTGGGAGCCATGTCCAAATTGTACTCATATTGCTTTAGGAAAGCGTTGGATAAGTCTTTCCATGATTGGATACAACTTCTTTCTAAATCCATGTACCAATTCAAAGATGCACCACTTAAACTGTCTTGAAAGCAGTAAATCATCAACTTGTCGTCGCGAACATGAGAAGTCATCTTTCGGCAGAACATCACCAAATGACGCTTTGGGCAACTGAGACCAGCGTACTTCTCGAAGTTGGGTACTTTGAATTTTGGAGGAATTACCAAGTCTGGCACTAGGCACATATCAACAGCATCGAGCCCAAAAATATCGCGCGCTTTCATAGCTTGAACTTTCTCTTCGAGGGCACAAAACCTTTTCTCCATGGAATCAGTCAGCGACATCATCTGAGACTGAACAGGGATGTTCACTTGTGGAGGATGATCACCCGGTAGACAAACATACAGTGGGTTAGTCGACACAGCAAAACCTGATGGGGGGGTCAAAATCCTTCATCCCAATATATTGAAAACTATCCTCTGACATAGCCATCACAACTTTCAAATTGTCTATGCTCCTCTTATCTCTGCTTGAACTTGTTTTAAATGCTTTGCGGTTACCACAGATTCAGTATGAGCGTCGGGAAATCAGCTGGCAGGAAATGGATAGAGGATCAGATGAGTTTGCTGGAAAATGATATGCTAATGTCATGAGTATGCAATGCTTATGCAAGGTTCCAGGATCAAAATAACATCTGATTCTGAGGAAGGAGCTAGACACAGGATATCTCTGATCACAAGACCCCCCCACAGGTAGGTTCTAAACGGGTAGGTGCCTAGAGTTATGGATATCTTTCAAAGAAATTATAGCCATGACGAAGGAACATCAGACGATAATATCCTTGAAAGGATCTCGTCTAGGTGAGGTCTTCATTTCTTCCCCACGAGAAAGACTCCTCGGAGGCGCCCACTACACAACCATCGACATACGGGTTCTAAGCAATGTTCTCAGAATCCTAGATCGAGGTCGAAAATATTACTGTCAGGAAGTAATACATTTGAGGGATCTCATCTGATTGTGGCATTCACATTAACCCACAAAAAGTTAACACTACCAACCACCATGGTTAAATGGGTTAATGGTCCTTGGGATCAACGATTCAGGCTCGAAAACATTATCACCGTGATGAAGTAACGTCAAAACGATAACATTTCCAAGGGAATCTACTCCAAGCGGGGTCTTTGCTTTGGCTCACGCGGAAGATACCACGCAAGCCTCCACTACACAACCACCATCCTAATCCTAGGGTTACACTCGGACTCGGGTATAGATCCATCTCACAGAGCACCAATGATCAGAGAACCCCACAGTGTCACAAGAAACAATAATAGGATATAATAATGAGTAAGCAAGTAGATAATAGATAATTAAATAAGCAAGAGAAGATAAACAAACAAGTGGATCTAACACTCACGAATCGAGTCAAGTTAGGCTTGACTCTCTCTAGCATAGGGCAATGTCTATCCCCAGCAGAGTCGCCATCTGTCGTACCTCGAAAAATACGATCCTCGCGATGGACGCGGAAAAAAAACTGTTCGAAACAGAGTCGCCACCGAACTTTATTTATCCCAAAAGAGGGAAAGGAAAATATCAATAAAACCTTTAAAGGATAAGAAAATGGTCATCGCAACCAAATTCGGGTTCAGGAGTCGATTACGCAAAGGGAAGGTATTATCACCCTCTACGTCCGTTGTACTCAACGGGAACCTGTTGATTCGATTCGTGAGAAAGGTTAGCTTGGTTTGTTTGTTTTCTTCTAACGTAGATATTGTTTTCTAAGGGGGAAATGGGTGGTTTTTTTATTAGTGTGCTCGCCAAGGATTAGAACCCTTGTGCCTACGTATTCCCTCGTGCAATGGGAAAGTCAGAGCATTCGTAGTTCGTGGGACTACGGTTGTTTGCTTTGTGTTTTTTATAGGCGCCAATTGTCCACACACGAGTAAGAGAACTCGCACCCAAACAATTGAGGAGAAAGGTCAAAGACTTGGCCCCCCTCACATCACCTTTTAGAAAATTGTTTGAATATATGATTAAGTATATTAAAGAGTTTGATTAAGAAAAAAGGATTTGATTTGTATGTGTTTTAGGGTTTCGGTCGCACGTGGGCGAGGAAAGGAGTTTTATTCGTATTGGATGTTTTAGAGGTGACAATTGCCCACACACGAGTAAGAAAACTCGCACCCAAACAATTGAGGAGAAGGGTCAAAGACTCGACCACCCTCACTTCACCTTTAGTAAAATGTATTTAGATAGAGATTAAGTGTATTAATGATTACTTGGAAAAAAGGTTTGAATGTTGTCGAGTTACAAGTTTTTTAAGGTGTCAATTGTTCACACACGAGTAAGAGAACTCGCACCCAAACAATCGACAAATTAGGGTTTATGTTTTTTTTAGAAGTGTCAATTGTTCACACACGAGTAAGAGAACTCGCACCCAAACAATTGAGGAGAAAGGTCAAAGACTTGGCCCCCCTCACATCACCTTTTAGGAAGTTGTTTAAGTATAGTTACGTGTATTGATGCAGCAGAAATAACGCAGGGATTTTGTCTTTGAGTGAAAAGTTGTAGTTTGTTTTGGAGTGTAATAGAATGCAGGCTGTCATTTTCTTTTCTTTTGTAACATTGTGTAGCATGAAATAATAAGCTTTGATTGGAATGAAATGGATTTGTAAAATGAAGATGGGCCTTATTGAATGGAAGATATGGATTTAGAATTGACTTGTTTTTTTTTTTTTTTTAAATGTGGATCAAAATGAATTTAGAAAATGGATAGTGAAAAATGGTTTATGGATTAATGAAATGTGATTAGAACAATTAACAATTGGAATGCATTAATAAAAATAATATGGACATTAAATGGATTGAATAATTTGAAATTGGGTTAGAAAAAGAGGATTTGGTTAATGAATGGATATTGAAATTGGTTTGGAAAAGTGGATATGAAAAAATGGTTAATAGAATTTGGGTTAGAAAAATGGAGAATTATGGATAATGGATAATGGATAATGGATTTATGGTAGAAATTGAATATGGATTATGGTTTATGAAAATGGAAATGGATAATAATGGAGAATGGGTATTTATGGACATTAAAAATGAAGTGGATTTTTATGGATACGGATAAATAATTTTGAAGTGAACATGGATTGAAAGTTTGGATTGAAAATGGTGTGGAAGAAAAAAGGATGTACAGAGGTCATTTACACACAGGTAGGACAAATTTGGGGTATGACACACCGTTTTGCCATCGGCCTTTTGTGAAGCTATTGCTTCCACCCACTTCGAAACATAATCAACTGCAACCAGAATGTATTCGTTGGCAAAAGATGGAGGAAATGCTCCAATGAAATCTATACCCCAACAATAAAAAACTTCAACTTCCAACATAGTTTGTAAGGGCATCTCATCTCGTTTCCCAATTTCGCCACTTCTTTGGAAAATGTCACAATTCTTCGCATGTAGGTTTGCATCTTTAAACAGGGACGACCAATAAAAGCCCGAATGGAGGAATTTCGCTTCCGTCCTCAAACCATTGTAATGAACTCTATACGGCGAATTGTGACAGTGCCAAAGGGTACTTTTAGCTTCCTCACTAGTAACACACCTTCTCAAAAGATTATCACTACCTAGTTTAAAAAGGTAAGGTTCATCCCAAACATAAAAATTTGCATTCGACAAGAATTTCCTCTTTTGGTTCCAAGTTAGATCTTCCAGTATTAATCCGGTTACCATGTGGTTGGCAAAATCAGCAAACCAAGGTCTAACTTGGACTATAAATAGTTTTTCATCGAGAAATTCTTCTCGCACTTCACTTTCTTGATTTGTCACTTCCACATTGACCAAGCGGGATAAGTGATCCTTCACCAAGTTTTCAGAACCCCTCTTATCGCGAATTTCTAAATCAAATTCTTGCAATAAAAGAATCCGTCGGATAAGCTTTTGCTTTGAATCCGACTTGGTGAGACGATACTTAATTGCCGAATGGTCGGTATACACCACAACTTTAGAAGCGATAAGATAAGACCTAAATTTCTCAAGAGCATACACTATTGCGAGTAATTCTTTTTCAATTGTTGTGTAATTCACATGTGCTTCATTTAAAACCTTACTCGCATAGTGTATGACATGAAAAAAATTGTCTTTCTTTGGCCAAGAACCGCACCAACCGCATAATCACTTGAGTCACACATTAATTCAAAATTGAGAGTCTAATTTGGAGCTATGATTATGGGTGCGGTGATCAATTTTTCTTTTCAAAATTTGAAAAGCTTTTAAACAATCATCATCAAAGAGAAAAGACTTATCTTTATTGAGCAAATTGCTCAAAGGTCTTTTTATTTTTGAGAAGTCTTTGATGAATCTCTGGTAAAATCCCGTGTGACCAAGGAAACTCCGAATTCTCTTTATATTTGTTGGTGGTGGCAACTTTTCTATGACATCAATCTTTGCTTGATCAACTTCAGGGCCTTTGGAGGAGACTTTGTGGCCGAGCACGATTCCTTCCGTAACCATGAAATTGAACTTCTCCCAATTAAGAACCAGATTAGTTTCCACATACGTCTCTAAAACGGTTTCCAAGTTTTTCAAGCATAGTTCAAAAGACGCCACTAAAACGGAGAAGTCATCCATGAAAACTTCCATGGTCTTCTCAATAAGATCAGAAAAGATGGCTTGCACACACCGTTGAAACGTGGCCGGTGCATTGCACAAGCCAAAAGGCATCTTTCTATACGCAAAAGTCCCAACAGGACAAGTAAACGCCGTTTTCTCATGGTCTTCCAGATTAGCCGTAATTTGGTTATACCCGAAATATCCATCTAAAAAACAATAGAACTTTTGACCCGATAACCTTTCAAGCATTTGATCCATAAAAGATAATAGAAAGTGATCTTTTTGTGTTGCTTTGTTAAGCCTCTGGTAATCAATGCACATGTGCCAGCCCGTTACGGTCCTTGTCGGAATCAATTCATTCTTTTCATTTCATATCACGGTCATACCTCCTTTATTTGGAACTACTTGTACCAGACTCACCCATGTACTATCGAAAATCGGATAGATCATCCCGACATCCAATAGTTTCACTACTTCCTTCCTCATAACCTCCTTCATTGTAGGATTCAAGCGGCGTTGAGGTTGAGCAACTGGCTTGAAATCCTCTTCCATAAATATTTTGTGCATGCAATAAGCCGGACTAATCCCCTTTAAATCGGAGAGAACCCAACCTATAGCTCTTTGATTTTTCTTCAAAACTTGAATTAAACGGTGTTCCTCTTTCTTGGACAAAATGTTACTAATGATAACCGGTTTGTTACAACCATCATCAACAAATGCATATTTTAAATGGGGAGGCAACATCTTTAATTCAAGTTGATATTTTCATCATTCACCTCTTTTTTCAACACTTCCACTTCATTTTCCCAAGGTTGCAATTCTTCCAAATTCTCAAGTTCATTCAAGCATTTTTCAAGTTCCTTCTCTTCTTCTTCGGTAAAAACTTCAAATGCATCACCAAGAGATTTTTCAAAGGGAGTTGACATGTGGACTTGCCTTGTTACTTCAATTATATCTTCTTCTATTGCATCAATTTGAAAGCTATCATGTGTATCTTTGGAGTGCTTCATTGCTTTAAAAAGATTAAGAGAAACTTCCCCATCTTGAACTCTCACTTTCATGAGACCATCATCGATATCAATCATCATTCTAGCCGTCTTCATAAAAGGTCGCCCAAGAATCAATGGAGCATCATGATCTTCTTCCATATCAATAACAACAAAATTAATTGGAAAAAGGAATTTATCCACCTTGACTAACACATCTTGAGCTACTCCATGAGGATGAGTTGTAGACTTGTCGGCCAATTGCAATGTCATTTTTGTTGCTTTCATCTCAATTCTTCCCAGCCTCTTAACAATAGATAACGGAATCAAATTGATGCTTGAGCCTACGTGAATCAAACCTTTACCCACATAAACATCGCCTATGGTAACCAGCATAGTAACTCGACCCGAATCACTTTCTTTGATCGGTAGAGTTCTTTGAATGATTGCACTACAACTCGCATCAAGCGTGATTATTTCTTGGTCCATAAATATCTCTTCTTGGTAAGGATGTCTTTCATAAACTTTGCATATTTAGGCATTTTCTCAAGGGCCTCGGAAAATGGAATATTAATTTTTAATTGACGAAATATATCCATAAACCGAGCATAATGCCTAGCATTGTCTTTCTTGGTTGGAGCATGAGGATAAGGCAAGTTTTGAATTGGAATTGGGCTCACTTTCTCCTTCCTTCTCTTGATTTTTTTCTTTTTCTTCTCTACATCTTCTTTCTCATGGTTCTCATTTTCAACTAATGTCTCCTTTTCATTTTCAACTTCTACCTTATCATTCTTTTCAACTTCTACCTCATCATTTTTTTCTTCCTCCACAATCTCATCACTTCTCACATCATCATATTTCTTGTCATTTTCTTCTCCTCCACCCACCTCTGTTCCACTCCTAGTCACAACGACTTTGCAATGTTCCTTCGGATTGGTTTGAGTGTTTGCGGAAAAAATGGCCCCGGTTGTTGATCGACTAATTGTTTCGCAAGTTGCCCAACTTGGTTTTCAAGATTCTTGATAAATGCCTCATTACTCTTTTGGTTGGCCATTGACATTTGAATGAATTGATTGAGAGTTTCTTCTAACTTTGAACTTCCACCTTAAGGTTTTGTAGGTTGATAAGGATTTTGACGGTAACCTTGTTGATAACCAGGATTGTTCCCTCTTTGTTGGTAACCTTGGTTGTTTTGATAAGGTTGTTGAGCGTTATTTTGATAAGGTTGTTGTCTTCCTTGTTAGCCTTGATTACCCATGAAATTTGCTTCTTCATTAATAGGAGGACAATAACCGATGGGGTGATCTCCTTTGCATAGTTCACATACGGCTATTTGCACATTCTTGCTTGGCAATTCTTGCATCTCTTTTAGTTGCTGTAGAAGCTTTGACATTTGTTGAGTCAACAATTCCACTTGTTGGGATATCAGTTTATTTTGAGCAAGAATAACATCGTTAGTTCCCAATTCAAGCATTCCCGGTTTCTTTTGCATTGTACCACGATTATGATTTCCTTGATGATCATTGAGTGCCATCTTATCGATAATAGAAACTGCATCTTCGGCGCTCTTGGACATTAAAGATCCAACCGAAGTAGCATCCAATAAAGTCTTGTGGACCGGTTGGAGACCATTTCAGAAGATGTGCACTTGAGTAAGTTCATCACAACCGTGACCCTTGCATTTTCGTAACATGGATTTGAACCTTTCCCAAGCTTCATTGAGAGATTCATTTCCGCCTTGAGAGAATATCGCAATTACCGTCTTTGCTTCCATGAACCGATTGTGTGGAAAAAATTGTTAAAGGAACTTTTCTTCTAACAAATTCCAATCCGTCATAACCAAAGTTGATTAATCAAGACACCATTCCTTTGCCTTCCCAATTAAGGAATGCGGAAATAGTCTCTTGAACAATGATTCTTCTTCAGCTTCCGGCGCTCCCGTTGCACCCGCAATTTCGTAGAATTTTGTGAGATGAGTGAAAGGATCCTCATGATCTATAACGGTAAAAAGATTTTGGTATAGAAGCGCAAGAATTTCGGTCTTAATCTCATAATGTCTCCCATTGTGGGTGTTGCCTGCAAACTGAGCAGTATGCCTTGGACTGTTGATACATGGTGTTGAAGTAGGAGGTGGTGGTGCTGGTGGTGCTGCCATGTTTGGCGTGAACTGTGGCTTTGATGTAGAAATAGAACTTTCTCCTCTCTCTCGTATTTCCTTGGCAAGTTGCCTCCTCCGTCTAGTTTTGCTATTCAACTTATGTGCAGTTCTCTCAATCTCAGGATCGAAAAGAAGTTAATATGCTAGTAACTTTCCTCGCATAAACAGAGTCTGCAAAATTTAACCAAACAAATTAAGAAGCTCAAGAAAAAGTAACTGAGATAAACAAAGTTTAAAACTTATCAACTATTACAATGCTTGCAATATCAAACAACAATCCTCGACAACGTCGCCACTTTGTTGAAACAGTATTAGTGTGGTTTTTGTTGTCGTATCCGCAGAGATTGTGTGATATTACTGTCGTTCTACAATTGTAATCGTTTTAAACATAGAACATAAAAAATGGTTGGTTTGATTTTGTATCGCAACTACTGCATAAAAATTATAATCAACGGTAAAAAGTTTCGGTTTTAAACGATTGGTAAAAACATGTCAAGATTAGGGCACGATAATCCATTTCATACATATTTTCTTAACAAAGCATGTGAACTCATTAACAACAAATATAATCACATATCCTCTCAATATGTTTCATCTCTAAAACAAATTGTGATTTTTATCATATTGATCCTTAGATGATCTCTCAACCTAACTATCAATATGATAACATTAAATGATTGATATTAGTGAATATCAACTCACAAAATTATCTCCAGACTTTGTTTATTGAAAGATGAAAAAGCTAGGTCAATGGTTGAAACATATTTCTCAATAATGATCCAACACAAATATACAATAAAAACAAGGTTTTTCACCATATATTCATCATCAACTTGTTCACATACACATATCAAGAGAAATACATACAAAAGTGACGATTATCTACCTCTAATCTTGACACAAGGAGAGATTTACCTACCCATAACCATGGTAGCTTGAGCAACAAGTAACAAACAAAGCTTTTGGAGCATCAAACTTGAAAGGATCAAAGATTGAAGCTTAAAATCTTTTATTTCTATGTAAAAATGAAGAAGATGACTTTTCTCTCTTCACAAAAGCTTCTAGGTTAAAAAGATTCTTAAAAAGTAAGTTATGTTCCCCTAAAATATCACAAAGTGTTAAAATAGACATGTTCTGCCTAGGTAAATTCGTCGGGCGAAACCATTTAGTAAAACCACGTGACAGAACAGTGCAAACAAGCTGGAAACAAATATCTGAATTCGCCAGGAGAAATAAAGCTTCGCTGGGTAAATCCTTTTTGCCTCTCCTTCGTCAGGTGAAGGTCTTGATTTCTTCGACACGCGACTTTCTTCGTTTCTTTGCTTTTTCTTCCGATTTTTGCCGCACCCTTTTTACAAAATATGCTGCAAAAATAACAATAATATAAAAAATACGAAATATATACATTGATGCAAGAATCACTTAATAAATAAGCTGTTTCGTAATCAGAAGTATGTAAAAGAGCTTAAAATTACCGTAAATTGATACGCAAACCATTCTAAACTTGACACCTATCAGCTGGCGAGTAGTCGTTTAAGCCGATGATATCCAAAAGATGGAATCACGACTCTAGAAACCTTTTATAACCTTGTTCTACAGGTGGATATAAACCATAGTACCTACCATTGTGGGTGGTTCTAACCCTTGGCTCCATGATCGTGACTCTTAACCCTTAACCTTGTTTGTGATCTTGTTTGTGCTTGTTGCATCATGCTCTCATGCATTCATAGACATATTGTTTCAATCAGTTTTCAAGGATCTCAGAGATTTTCCTTTGCAAACATTGCAGGTTTAGTGATTATGGACATTGGAAGGAGAAATACTAAGAAGTACAGTTTCTGAGCTCCTAGTCTTAGATATTTGAAAAAGCTAGCATCCTTGGTAGTTGATCCTGCAAACTTCAAATCTCGTCATGGAAGACTTTTGTCTGTTCTTTCTACCAACATTGAAGACGATATTCTAAATACTCTTGTGAAATTTTACGATCCCATTTACTGATGCTTTACATTTCCTGATTATCATCTCTTGCTGACCTTGGAGGAGTACACTAATCTCTTGGGTATACCAATTTCTGATGAGGTTCCTTATACTGGTTTGGAGGAAGTTCCCAAGCCCCAAGTTATTGCTGCAACCTTCCATTTGAAGAACTCTGACATAAATGCTAACCTTGTGGTTAAGGGAGGCATTAAGGGTTTGACTTCTAAGTTTTTGGTTGAGAAAGCTACTTCATTTTCTAATGGTGGTAGCACATTGATGTTTGAGGCTATTTTTCTTTGCTTATCTACGGACTAGTCTTGTTCCCTAATGTTGACAACTTTGTGGATGTTAACGCTATTCAGATATTCTTGATAGGGAACCCTGTTCCAACTTTACTTGGTGATACCTACTTTTCTATCCATCATAGGAATTCTAAGGTAAATGGTACCATTGTTTATTGCACCCCTCTGTTGTACACGTGGTTTATTTCGCACTTGCCACAGTCATATGCTTTCAAGGAAAATAAGAGTTGTTTAAGATGGTCTTAGAGGATCACGTCCCTTACTCATGCTGATATTACTTGGTCTTCTTATTTCTATGCGAATGTCCAGATTATTGATAGTTGTGGGGAATTCTCCAATATACGTCTTCTTGGTATACAAGGTGGAATTAAGTACAACCCGAGTTTAGCGAGACGTCAGCTTGGTTATATGTTGAAAGATAAGCCTAATAATGTTCTATTAGAGGGTTTGTTTTTTCAAGAAGGGAATGACTCTCTTGGTTTGAGGAGAATAATAGCTCATGCTTGGCGTAACATTCATAGGAAGGGTAAAGGAGAGCTTGGAAGACAAGTTTACATTTCCTTGGAACCTTATACACTTTGGGTGAAGGAGAGAGCTAAAGAGCTCAAGATGCCTTATGCTTTTGAGAAACCCATGTCTATAGTGGTTGCTACACCACTCCCCATTCCTTCTGAAGATGTGAAGACTCTTTAAGATGCTTTAGCCAAGATGAAGCAAGAAAAAGACCTTTGGGAATCCAAGTTTCATGCTTCAAACCTCGAGAAGTTAGAGTTGCAAAAATAGTTGAAGGAGAAAGATGACTTGATAAAGTTGCTTGAGCAACGTGCTGTGAAGAGACACGGAGAGGATTTATTTTCCTTTACTACTTGATCATCTCATCCTCCTACTTCTGGTGCTTGGAAATGTATTGTGGACCAGCTCATGTTAGAAAAGGCCACCATGAAGGATAGCTATGAGAGAGAGATCAAGAGACTCCGAAAGAAGTATCAGCTTGGATCATACTCAAATATGGCTCCTTAGGATCTAGTTTTATTATTATTGTATTTTGATCCTTTGTAACCTGTAATTCCAAGTGTAACTCTTTCCAATGATCAATAAAATGAGATGTTTATCAGTATTTCAAAAAGTGTTATTTCTTTATGATGTTTGCAAATTCTTTATATCTTAAAGATCCTTGAAAACGGAATGAAACATTTTTATTGCATTCGCATCATTTTGCACTGGGTCTTGCTTTGACAAGTGTCTTATTGCTTTCTTCCTGGTTTTCTCAGAAAGTCAAGTCGATACAACACTCGTGCTAATTCTCAGAGAAAGATGGTGGATCACTTAGAACAAGAGAACTGTGAACTTCGTGATGAGGTTTCAAGTCTCCGTGTTGGTATGGAGAAGCTTAGTGCACTGGTCGAGTCTATGGCTGCCTTGCTGAATCAGTCTCTTCATCCTCCTACTCCTCAAGCTACTTTGCCTCAACCAACTGTTATTTCTGAAGTGGTTTCTGTGCTCGTTTCTGTTGCCCCTGTCAGTGTTCCTTCTCATCAGATGCCTCCTGGATTTCCTTGGGGTATGCCATTGAACTTTATGACTGAAGGATACAAGCCCACTATTGAAGTCACCACTATTCATCCTGTTATGACAATACCTCCACCTGTGGTACATGTTGTCCCACAAAATGATGAACCTGTTTTCCATGCTGAAGCTAGTGAAAGTCAATGTGTGTATGTTCGAATGGACGAGTTCTAAGATCAGTTTGAAGAAATGCAAGAAGAGATTAAGGCATTAAGGGGTAAGGAACTCTTTGGAAAGAATGCTCATGAGCTATGTCTGGTCTCTAATGTGAAGATTCCTCACAAGCTCAAGATTATCGACTTCGAGAAATATAAAGCAAATTCATGTCCTTTAAGTTGTTTGGTGATGTATGCTCGTAAGATGTCCACTCAGACGGATAACCATCAGTTGTTAATTCACTATTTTCAAGATAGTTTGACTGGCACTGCATTAAAATGGTATATGGGCCTTGACAGTTCTTAGATCCACACCTTTAATGATTTGGGAGAGGCTTTCGTTCGCCAATACAAGTATAATGTTAACATAGAAGCTGATAGGGATCAGCTTCATGCTATGTCCCAGAAGGATAAAGAAACTTTTAAGGAGTATGCGCAAAGATGGTGCGAGATTGCTGCACAAATAAGCCCTCTACTTGAAGAAAAGGAGATGACAAAGATCTTTTTGAAGACTCTAAGTCCTCTATATTATGAGAAGATGATTGCAAGTGCTCCCAGTGATTTTAAAGAAATGGTAAACATGGGAATGAGATTAGAAGAAGGTGTCCGTGAGGGACGATTGACAAAATAGGGAAGTTCTACTATAAGTTCTAAAAAGTATGGAGGGGGACTTTCTAAGAAGAAAGAGGGCAAAGCCAATGCAATTTCCCGTGAGACACGTAGAAGGAATCCTGGTAGGAATGTCTAGCGTCAGCAACATGTTACATCAGTTACTCATGTTATTAATTCAACTCATGTTGTTTAGGCAGCTCCTGCCCAACAACATACTCACCAACAAAGTAATCAACAAAACCTTGTTCAAAAGAAGGTACAATTTGATCACATTCTGATGTCTTATGCAGAGTTATTTATAGCTTTGATACAGAAGAATCTGGTTCAGACCCGTACCCCTCCGGATGTTCCTACAAATATTATGTGGTGGTATAAGCCAGAAGCTCATTGTGCTTTTCACCAAGGAGCTCATGGGCATGCTATTGAAAGTTGTTATCCTTTGAAGTATGAAGTGCAAAAGCTTGTTAGAAGTGGTATTCTGTCGTTTGAAGACTCTGGGCCGAATGTGCAATCAAATCTGCTGCCTAAGCATGACAATGCTACTATGAATATGGTAGAGGGGTGTCTCGAAAACTACAAAATCTTTGATATCTGTATGTGTAGAAGATCTCTTGTGGAAATGCATGCTACTATGTGCAAATTGAGCTATTATGAACATGATCATGCTGCTTGTCCTATTTGTTCAAGGAACCCTCGTGGGTGTGCAGTTGTGAAAAGAGATTTACAAGAAATGCTTGATCAGAATTTGATTCAGATTACTGCATATAGAAATGAAGATGAACATGTGAATGTTATTGTTCCACATTTCAATATTCTGGAACCTGTGGTTATTTCTTATAATAGTCAGAAGTTTGCCACTTCTCATTTGGTTATTCATTTGGCGGGTCCTACTGAAGATGGCTGGTTTCTACTTGAGTGAATCGTACACTCAGAGATACAACAGAGTCGCCACAAAACTTTATTTAGTCCCAAAGGACAGGGAAAATATCGATAAAACCCAATGGGAAGAGAAACGGGAACGGGAGGTTGGTTATGCGAAAGGAAGGTACTAGCACCTAACGCATCCGTCGTACTCGACGGGAACCATTTCGCTTGCTTCTAGGCTTGGATGGGCTATCTATCTAAAGGCTTCTAGCTAAAGAAAGGAGAGAGAGAAGAAAAGGGGAAAAAGAAAGAAAGGAAAGAAAGTGCTCGCAGAGGAACAAGGTCCTCGTGCCTACGTACCCTCATAGTGCAATGAGGAAGTCAGAGCGCCGTAGTTCTTAGAACCAGGGGACGAAGAAAAGAAAAGAAAGGAGGAAGACGGAAGAAAGGTGGAAGTGTGCTCGCCGAGATCATTGCGATCTCATGCCTACGTATCATACATTCAAAAAAATGCAGAAACAGAGCTTCCATAGTTCAGGGAACCAAACGGAAAACCAAACAAAGGAAGTAACATGAAACAAAAGAAGCGGTGTCAAAACCAAGAGCAAGAGTGAAAGAAAAACTCTACTGGGGAAGACCACATAGTAAGAGCGATTGGACAAGAGCCTAGAAAAAGAATGGTGTCAAAACCAAGAATGAAAGAAACTCCGCTGGGGATTCCAAAGAGGATTGGTGTCGAAACCAAGAAAGTAAGAGCAAACTGAATAGCAAGGGCTCCGCTAGGGATCCAAATGAAGGGATGGTGTCAACCCAAAGAAAAGAGAGATTCGGTATATTAACTGGTTGGCGGTGGTTAACCAAAGAAAGAAAGTAAGACTTTGGCGGGGAAAAGAGACTGGTGTCAACAGACGGACTGTGCTAAACCAAGAGAGAGAGAGTGCTGAACCAAGAGAAGGTGTTTGACTCTGTAGGGGGCGTCGGTATTAACTGATGAATATTGGTTAACCGAGGGAACAAGGATTGCAACAGTGTGGGGGATATAGAAGCATTGGTTTTAACAGAGAAAACTGTGATTAACCAGAAGAACGGGTGTAGGACCGATTGAAGGTCGTAACCCACAAGGGGTGCTGGTATTGACTGAACAAACAACACTTGACCAACGAAGAAGGGTATTGAACCAAAAGAAGGTTACTAACCCAAGGGTGCAACTATTCGAACCAAGAAAGGTTGCCAACTGCAGGGGATTCAGTTTTTAACAGAACACTGTGATTAACCCAGAGAAATGAGTGATTAACCAAGAGGGGGTGATTAACTCAAAAAGGGGTTCAATATTTTAACAGATAGACAGTGGTTAACTGAAGAAAATGGTGATTAAACAAGAGAAGGTGATTAACCCAAGGAACTCAGTGTTTTAATAGACGGACTGTGGTTAACTGAGTAAGAGAGCAAAATTGGTGTTATAACTGACAGACAATGATTAACCAACAAAGGGAGAAAAACCAAAGGAAGGTTGCGAACTCCGCAAGGGATTCGGTTTTTAACAGGAGTACTGTGTTTAACCAAAGAAATAGAAGAGAGACTCTCCAGGGGAATCAAAAGAACAATGATTGACCGCAAGGAAAGAATAGGGTATTGAAACGAAGATAGCTTGCTAACCCAATGAACAAAGGATCGTAACCAAGAAGGTGATTGATCAAGAGAGAGATCGCAAGAGATAAGAGTGATCGAGGATCGAAAGAGATTGCAAAGGGCGAAGAGTGATCAAGGATCGACTCAACTGGGGAAAGAAAGCACACTACCGCCTGGAGATAGAGGTGACTAAGCCAAGCACAGGGTCATTCGTCCCCTACCTGAAGTAGTCAGAATGAGAGTAAGAATTCTCCCTTCTCATTCCTTCTCTAACACACAGGGTGTAATGCGGGAGTTGAACCAGACGGCACAACAGCTCCAAGTTGTACAGTGCTCCTGCGTAACAGCTTCAATTTGTACAGTGCTCCGACGTAAGGCGTGGTGCGAAACTCCAAATCCACAGGGGGGACGAGAGAGAAAGCTCTAAAGGAAGCCTAAAGAGAGGAAAGGGGAAGATCAACTAATCGAAACATGGTTTCGATCAATTAACCAAAGGGAAAAACCATGCCAACAATTTTCCAAAGAGAATGAAAAATCATTAAGGCAAAAGGGGCGAATTATTGATTATACAAGATTAAGCTCATCCATGAAGAATGAAGCTTAATGCAAAACCAAGAAAGGGAGTACAAAACAGTACCACGTGATCAACAAAATGCAACACAAAATCATGTTATTTGTGATCAAAGAAAAATGCAAGAATGATTACATTCACATGATGCCAAAATATGAACAATTTGAATAATAAAAAATGTGCAAAAAAAGTTCATGAACAAGCTTCAATCAGAAGTTAAATGACACTTAAAACATCCATAAAAATGAAGAACATTGATCCATGGAAGTTAGAAGAAGAAAGGATATCAAACAAGCTTGAAAAAACTCAAAATTGGCCATTCTGTTCAGTGGTAACCGGTTACATACTTGAAAATCAGCGTATTTGTTGAAAATTGGACTGTGTAACCGATTACAGCATAACTGCTAACCGGTTACCACTGAGACAATGGCAAAAATAACAGCAAAAACAGCTTTTCAAAAGTAGTTTTCAACAAATAATCACTTATGCCAACCACCACATGCTAGGAACTGAAATTGTGCACGAAAATTGAACTTGAAAACAACAAATAAACAGTGATAGAATCAACTAACACAATAGGATCATGGATCAAACAAATGCAAAACCAAATCACACACAACAATTATCGACTACATTGCGAACGATACGAAAATGCGCGAAATGATAAAATTAGTTAGATCCACCAACCTACAAGCCGGAGATTTGGCTTGGTAAGTGTTGTAAAGAGATTTTGATGCAGAAAATCAAAGAAAACCAGAGGATCCTTAATTTGTAGACGAAACGTGTCGAAATCGATCAAAAATGCGAAAATGCACCGAAATCGAACTTGCACCAAATTGAAAGTTGTAGAACTCTTGGATTGAAGTAGAATAAGATGTAATTCCAGAAATCCAACCAAAGAATGCCAAATGATGAAGGTTAAGCTCAAGAATTAATCACTTTCAATGTGAAAAGTGATTATCCTTCAAGAATAAGAGCTTTTGGTGAGGTTTTGGGATGAGAATTGAGATGAAGATGTAGAAGTTGCAGAAAAATGCAGAGGAGAATGAGAGAATTGAGAGTGAATTGTGAAGAATGGTTGAAGGTCCTTGAAAAATGAGTGAAGGTGAGTTTATATAGACTTTAGGTTTGGAGTATGGGAGGTTTGGACTTAGCTTTGGGTTTGGAGTTAGGGTTGGAGTTAGTTGGGCTTGACTGACTGAGTCAAGGTGGTTAACTCGGTTAGTTAGAACCAACTCGGTAACAATCCCAATGTGAATTTGTATCATCCAACGGTTGGCATGCTTGTAAAACAAGGAACATGGTGCAGTTAATTTGGAGTGAAGCATTAGAATAAATGCACTTGGATTGAATTGAATAGCCTTGAAATGTCTAGAGAAGTCTAGAATGTTCCACACACTGCTAGAATACTGTAGAATCAATGACCAAGATGAGTGCATGGGGCTGTCCCAAAAATGCAGCAGAAACTGAAAATTTCCACTAAGTAATCGGTTATAACATATGCGCTAACCAGTTACATGCTTGAAAACTTGTGTTTTTTGGTGAAAAATACACTAAGTAACCGGTTACAGCATATGTGCTAACCGGTTACTTCAGCCAAATTTCCACAAATTTGCAAAAGGATGATGCTGAAGTCTTGATTCCGCTTTTCCATCTCTTGTCTTGATAAATAAATAGGGAAACCTTTATTTTGGGCTTGTTTTGGTGATGTGATGACCTTGTGAGGATTCAATTGATCGGGCTTGGAAAACCTGAATGTCCTACAACAAGAAACACACAAAGAAAAGTGCGAATGCGTATGCCAACGATGCGAGTGCTTATGCTCATGCAAAAGGCAAAAGAGGGAGGTCAAATTTTGGGTTGCGACACCTACGCCTTTTGTTTCTAACAAAGCTGTTTCGTACAAGTATAATGCAACAATGGTATAAGGTGGTAAGGAAGTCCCTATTCCTTAACTTTCTTCTGTGGTGAGCATTATTGATGTTAGCAGGTTGACCAGAAGTGGCCGAGTGTTTGCTTCCGAACCTCCAAAAAGAGTAGAAGATGTCTATGTGAGAAAGCAGGTTCAAGCTGATAACACTGTTGTGCAATCTCGTGAATTCACTGGCGTGAATCAAAAGTTTGATGCTGATGAGGCGTTAAAATTGATCAAGAAGAGTGAGTATAGTGTGGTTGATTAATTTTTGCACACATCATCCAAGATATCTATTTTATCTTTGTTAATGAGCTCTGAGGCTCATACGGAGGCCTTGCAAAAGGTTATGGAACAAGCTTATGTTGATCATGACGTGAAGGTTGATTAGTTTGATGGCATTGTGGCCAATATTACTGCGTGCAACAACTTGAGTTTCTGTGGTGAGGAATTGCCCGAAGAGGGGAGAAATCTTAACTTAGCATTGCACATCTCCATGAATTGCCAAAAAGATGCTCTGTCTAATGTGTTGGTTGACACTGACTCATCTTTGAATGTTATGCCAAAATCTACTATGTTCAGACTCTCCTATCAAAGGGCTCCCATGAGGTATACAGGAGTGGTTGTTAAAGCTTTTGACGGTTCGAGGAAGATGGTGATTGGTGAAGTTGATCTTCCAATCTAGATAGGTCCGTGCTTATTTCAGATTACTTTTCAAGTAATGGACATTCATCTTGCCTATAACTACCTTCTGGGTCGTACATGGATTCATGAGGTCGGAGCTGTCACTTCGACACTCCACCAAAAGCTAAAATTTATGAAGAATGGGAAGTTAGTTATGGTTGGTGGTGTACAGGTTATGTTGGTCAGCCATCTTTCATCCTTTTCATATATTGATGCCGACGAAGTTGTGGGAACACCTTTCCAAGCTCTTTCTGTCGTTGATGATGCTATTAAGAAGAATGGAGCCTCCACATCTTCTCTGAAGGATGCTCAACATATTGTGGAGAATGGCCCATCTATTGGTTGGGGTCTGATCATTGAGCTTGCTGAAAACAGGAATAGGGTTGGTTTGGGTTTCTCGCCTAGTTTAACCCAAAGAGATGTGAAGCATATCCAAGAGGTGTTTCACAGTGCCAGATTTATTCATGCCAAAGATCAGTCTGCTACTTCTATCTTTGGAGATGACTCAGATGAGGATTTGCCGAACTTTGTGATGCGTGGAACGGTCTCCCAGAATTGGACAACCGTTGATGTTCCTACTATTGTTCATTCCTCAAAGGAATTTGTTTTTCTTATTTCCAAAACAACCTTTCACTCTGCCCAAGGTGAAAGTGAATTTATGGGGGTTTGTTTCAGACTTTATCATCATTAATAAAATGTTATTTGATTATCTATGTGTGTTTTTCTCTTTTTGCTTCTTCTGAAATATGGTAACATAAAAAAACTTGAAATTATAATCATTTTTATATCTGCATAGTACTTACATTTTATTTGTCTTTCTAAATTCAAACATAAAATCATTGTGCAGATTGATTGTTAAACCCATTGAAAACAATGACCCTATGCCCTATCCTTACTTTGAATTCCTTATGTTTGAAGCTGAAGAAGAGGATGTAGAAGAGATTCCAGATGAAATTTCTCGGTTGCTTGAGCACGAGGAAAAAGCCATTCTGCCTCATGAAGAGTTAATTGAAATGATCAAATTGGGTTCCGAAGATGATAAGAAGGAAATTAAGATTGGGGCACTACTCGATTCAGATGTTAAGAAAAGGTTGGTAGAGCTTCTCAGAGAATATGTTGATGTATTTGCTTGGTCCTCTCAAGATATGCCAGATCTTACCGATATTGTGGAGCATCGATTTTCGTTGAAGCCTGAATGCCCGCCAATAAAACAGAAGTTTAGAAAAACTAACCCCGACATGGCTGTTAAGATTAAAGAGGAGGTTCAGAAGCAAATTGATGATGGTTTCCTTGTGACTTCTAAGTATCCTTAATGGGTGGCTAATATTGTGTTTGTTCCTAAGAGAGACAGAAAAGTCCGGATGTGCGTTGACTATATAAAATTGAATAAAGCAAGTCCGAAAGATGATTTTCCACTACCACACATTGATATGCTGGTAGATAACACTACTAAGTTCAATATCTCCTCCTTTATGGACAGATTTTCTAGTTATAATCAAATAAAGATGGCACCCAGGGATATGGAGAAGACTACATTTATTACACCCTGGGGAACATTCTGTTATAGAGTGATGCCCTTCGGTTTGAAGAATGCTAGTGCGACGTACCATAGAGCTATGACCACTCTTTTCCATGACATGATGCACAAGGAAATTGAGGAATATGTTGATGAAATGATCGCTAAGTCGAATAGTAAGGAAGTTCATGTTGAGAATTTGCTGAAGCTATTTCAACGTCTGAGAAAGTTCAAGCTCCGTTAGAATCCAAATAAATGTACTTTCGGTGTCCGTTCCAGAAAATTATTGGGCTTTGTTGTTAGCCAGAAAGGCAATAAAGTTGATCCTGATAAAGTTAAAGCTATTCGAGAAATGCCTTCACCCAAGACGGAAAAACAAGTAAGAGGATTCTTGGGACGTTTAAATTATATATCCAGATTTATATTCAACAAGACTGCCACATGTGCGCTAATATTCAAACTACTTCGTAAAGATCAAGATTGTGTCTGGGCAGATGATTATCAAAAGGATTTTGATTGTATAAAAGAATATATACTTGAACCTCCTATTTTGTCTCCTCTGATGGAAGGACGACCTTTGATTATATATTTGACTGTGCTAGAAGAGTCTATGAGCCATGTTTTGGTCAACAAGATGAATCTGGTCGAAAGGAATTTTCCATTTATTACTTGCGTAAGAAGTTCACTGATTGCGAGTCTCAGTACTCCATGCTTGAAAAGACTTGTTGTGCTTTAACTTGGGCTGCTAAATGCCTCTGAGAGTATATGTTGAATCATACCACTTGGTTGATATCCAAAATGGATCCAATCAAGTATATCTTTGAAAAGTCGGCTTTAACTGGTTGGATTGCCCATTGGCAGATGTTGTTGTCAGAATATGATATTGAGTACCGAACTCAGAAAGCTGTAAAAGGAAGTCTTTTGGATGACTATTTAGCTCATCAGCTAATTGATGATTATCAATCCATCAGGTTTGACTTCCCTGATGAAGATGTGATGTATTTAAAGGCTAAAGATTATGAATAACCATTACCTGAAGAAGGGCCAGAGCTTGGATCCCGTTGGGGTTTGGTTTTTGATGGAGCTGTTAACGCTTATGGCAATGGTATTGGGGAAGTCATTATTACTCCTCAAGGTGCTCATATTCCTTTCATCGCGAGGTTGATGTTCAATTGTACAAATAATATGGCAGAGTATGAAGTGTGTATAATGGGTCTCGAAGAGGCTATTGATTTGAGGATCAAGATTCTTGATGTGTATGGTGATTCTGCTTTAGTCATTATTCAGATTAAATAATAGTGGGAAACCTGTAAACTTGGTTTGATCCCTTATAGAGATTATGCAATATGGTTGTCAACTTTCTTTAATAAAGTTGAGTTTCACAACATACCTCGTGATGAGAACCATATGGCAGATGCATTGACAACTTTGTCATCTATGATTGAAGTAAGTCGTTAGAATGATATGCCGAGGATTGATGCTATGCATCTTGATAGACCTGCTCATGTATTTGTAACAGAAGAGGTCAAAGATGACAAGCCGTGGTATTATGATATCAACTGTTTTCTCCAGAATCAAGAGTACCCACTTGGGGCATCCAAGAAGGATAGAAGGACCTTGAGAGGATTGGCTGGCAGTTTCTTCCTGAATGAAATGTGCTTTACAAAAGAAATTATGACATGGTCTTGCTCAGATGCGTGGATAGACACGAAGTAGACATGTTAATTAAAGAAGTTCATGAAGGATCCTTTAGTACACATACCAATGGACATGCAATGGCAAAGAAAATGTTAAGAACAAGTTACTATTGGTTGACAATGGAATCTGAATGTTGTAAGTATGTGAATAAGTGCCATAAATTCCAGATTTATGCTGACAAAATTCATGTGCCTCCAACTCTTCTCAATGTAATCTCATCTCTGTAGCCATTCTCCATGTGGGGCATTGATATGATTTGAATGATTGATCCTAAAGCGTCAAATAGACACCATTTCATATCGGTGGCAATTGACTATTTTAACAAGTGGGTTGAAGCGACATCATATGCCAATGTGACTATGCAAGTTGTGGTCCGGTTTATCAAGAACCAAATCATCTGTCGGTATGGTGTTCCGAGAAAAATTATCACTGATAATGGGTCAAATATGAATAAAAAGATGTGATGAGAGTCATACCCTAATTTTGACCCTAAGATCCCACATCATTTGCATTTCATTAGCATCATATATGTGTATATTTTTATGCATCACTAACCCATTGGGAGATACAAAGATTGTTGTTTGTTTCATTTGATTACAAATTAGGGTTTTGAGCCTCAAAAAAGACTCAGGCAAAGGATCAATTAAGAATGGGCATGACTTTCAACTTACCTAGTCTCTCATTCATCCATGAAGATCAAGAGCTCTCATTTACCAATAATCAAGTACAAGATTGCCTCATTTCAAAATCAACAAGCCTCAAGATCCTCAGTGCACCAAAATTAGGGTTTTGACCTAATTCAGTCCCTAGGTTGACTTTTGGAGCAAGGCATGATCCAAAACCTCAATATATGTTTCAAGGACATCAAATGCCTCATATTAGTCCATTCATATGATTAGATTGATCCAAAGAACTTGATTCATAAACAATGCAAGAATTCAAATTCATCTGGGGGCCACAAACTAGGGTTTTGATGAAAAGTCAACTGTACCTTTGACTTTTAAGCAAGGCATGATCTTAAACCTTGGGACATGATTCAAGACAATCAAAAACACCTTTGGAGTCCATCCATGATGTTTAATTTAGCCCAAGGATTTGATTTCATAAAAGATCACAAAGTTCAAGATTCATTAGATACAAAAAGTCAACTGTGGTCAAAATCAAGTTTGACTTTTGGAGATTTTGGTCAAACATGGTCTCTTCAAGCCAATAATAATGTTAACATGTGATTTGGATCATGATTGATCAAGAAAAATCAACAAAAGTGAGGTTACTTGTAAAAAGGGCAACCATGGAGAACTTAAAATTTTTCTAAGTCATGAAAAATAATGATTTTTGCCCTACTTTCCAAGGTCATAACTTCCAAACCAAGTAACCATTTTCTTTGATCTAAAGATCAAATTGAAAAGCTTGTTACATACTACAACTTTTTCAATTAGGGTGGATTCCCAAAAAGTGCCTAAATTTTAAGATATGAGGCCATGAAGTTAGGGTTTCAACACATTTTGAACTTTGACACTTAGAAAATTTTTAGACAGAATCTGTCTTGTGTTGGAGCCAACTTTGAGGCTATTTTTCACCATGATCCAAGATGAACTAAGACCAATTTCAAACATCAAAGTTTAAGTATGATATCTGAGCTTTCCAAAATGTCCAAGAACACAATCTAATTCCACTTGAGTAAGGAGATATGCAATGCACAACATGCCTTGATGCAACTGTTTTGGTAAGGTAGATTTGGCATTACTTGTGATGCACGATTTTTTGAGTCCAAGTTTGATGATCATACAATGCTAATTCAATAAGAATCTGAATGAATCATACAAAACCTGCAAGATAGAGCCACTAAGTCAAGAGGAATCCCTTTGAAATGATGAAACATTATCACTTAAGCCTTGAATTCAAGAGGCATTTATGTGAAATAATGCATTGTCAAAGAAGCCACTCCCAACAGTCAAGATGCACTGTTAAACAACAATAACAACATCTACAGAAGGTGGAATTGGTCAAAAGGAGAGCTAGGCTAGTGGAAGAGATATGGTACCTTGAGATAGAAGTAATGATGCATTGCCAAAACCATTGAACATTGAGCTCATCCTTCAACCATCACTATTCCTCCAAAACAAATTTGTTCCCCTATAAATAGAGGCCACATTTGATCATTCGAAACACACCAAAACAATTACAACACTTATTTTCTCATTCTTCTTCTTTGACTTCAAAGTTTCAAAATTTCAAAGAGTGAGAATCAAGTTTTCAAAACTAGAGCGTCTCCACTCAAACTTTTGATTCAAACACTTCATATACATCATGCATAAGTGATCCAAACACTTAATAACTTTCTGTAACATCAAATTCATCAAGATCATCTCTCACCTTGAACAAGTTGCAGTTGGATTCGAGCCAAGAAATCCAGGAGGTTTTAACTTGTTCTAAGCATCTCAACACAATCTTTAGGGTCCAGGGAAGCTGTTAGGATCACCATTTCACATCTGTAGGACCTCCAACTGAGAATTTGATTTCCACTTGCAAGGTAAGCCTAAAATTTTCAAACTCTATAGGATTTCATTATAGTTTTTGCAAAACTAGGGTTCATCTAGTTCGTGCTTATTAATTCCCTCCACACTAAAAATAAATGAAATTAAATACCACAATTCGATTCCTTGTTTAAAAACGAACAATTTTCATGTTTACATCTTTCAAAACCAATGCGTATTGAGTGAGATAGAACCCTTTATGCAAAAATTGGAGCTCGAGGAAGAAGATGAAGTTCATGGCGCACATTTTTTGAATTTGGCACACATTCTCAATATTTTTTCAAATGGTTGTATTTAATTATCACCAACACACGCTGGCTTAGTTAGCAAGGGCGTGTTTTGATGGTTTGATCCTTGGTGGCGTGGGTTCAAATCCCACCCACAACATTTTTTTTACCACACTTTCATATTTTTCAAATTTTTATTCCAAAAACATTTATTTCTCATATCAAATTAATTTTTTTTGACCCAATCATTTTCACACATATCACTCATACACTCTATTATTTTAATCCATCAAAAAATTCCAAAAAAAGTATTTATGTAATCACTTTTTATTAAGTTGAAAAAAATGCTTTTTTAAGTTTAAAACCTTGAAAAATTGATTTTTCTTTTTAATTGTTTCAAACCTAATTCATTTTTTATTCTCATATGGATAAATACACTTTGTTTAAAACATTCTTACAAGATCACAACATGTTTATCTTGACTTACACATCTTTTATACCATGTTTAAATAATTTCCTTTTTGAAAATACCTCGGATTAAATCTTTCATTAGGGTTTCATCTTGAATTAAAAACTTTTTCAAAACTCAATGGGCCTCTGTTAGAGTGTAAGACCCACCACCTTTTCAATTCAACCATGCTTAGACATGGGCCTCTGTTAGAGTGTAAGACCCACCACATTTTCCATTCAACCATACTTAGACACGGGCTTCTGTTAGAGTGTAAGACCCTCCAGTTTCAATTCAAGTCTATACTTGTTAAATACTTGTCATATACTTATTCATATTAAGTTTCTCTTGACATTTATAACACCTCATCCTTAGTTTAGACTCAGTTCAAACATTAGGGTTCCCTCAATTTTAACTTAGTTCAAACACTAGTTCCCATTGGATGAAGTCAACTTCACCACAGCCTCCTCTTGGGCTTCATATAAGGACCCTTTAGGCTTCTTAAATTCATCATAGCCTCCATCTTGGCCTTCATACAAGATATCATCAATTCAAAACTCCCCCCAGTTAAGTCATCCTCCTCTCAGGCTATAATAGACTTTTTAGCTTCACATCTTGGGTTTTGAACAAGATACAAATATTTTAGCTTCAACATCTTGAGCTTTGAACAAGATACTCAAATAATTCAACTTCTTCCCAGAGATAGGAAATTGAGTCATCTCTGTAGGAAGATTTCTCTTTTATACACCACAATTCAAAATCAAACATTAAAAACTTTTTTCCATATAAGTTATGTAAGTGGCACACTTGTTGATTCAAAATCCAAGCTGGAGTCATTCTCTTATCATGGTCCAAAACTTTTCTTTCATCTAGGTGATGTAAGTGGCGCACTTGTTGATACTATATCCAAGTTAAGGTCCTTCTCTTAGCATGCAAAGACTAATAAAGGAAGACGTGGCATTGCTTAGGATTATTTAACATCTAAGTTCAAAGCTTCTTCCCTTATGATATTATTCTCAAATATTTGTGATGAATAGGTGGCGTATCTCTCTTAAAAATGACAAATTGTCTTTTCTTTCAAACCGACAAAAATTTTAGATTCATCATCTTGGGCTTTGAACAATATACAAATTCCACCCATAGTTAGGTGGAACTACGAACGATCTGATTTCCCAAAATCTATTTTTGGGAATACGTAGGCATAAGGTCATAAGATCTTAGCGAGCACACCTTTAAATAAAACCCCTTAGGTCCCCACAGCTTTCATAAAACAAAAACTCCCAAAAACACCTCACGTTCTCATTCTCACCCATACGTTAAAACCTTCCCAATCAACCGTAAACAACTTAAGTAGATAAGATAACTTATAGTAAAAAATGTACAAAAGGTTTCTATAGAGTACTATAGATACTTAGGATGTTAATAGCTTCGCTTAGTATAACCGACCCCCGATTCCATATCTCTTTGCATTTGTAGGGAAAATATTTGCACGCGGGGTTAGTTTAGATTCCTTCCCCTTCCTTTTAAACATCATAGGATAAATATTAGAAACTTGAAAGTGGCACAAGCACGGTTCACGAGGATTTCACCATCTCAGGATTGGTGGTGTCACAGAAATTGGTCCACAATGAGTTTAAGATTGAGCATCATAATTCCTCTCCCTACAGACTAAAGATGAATGAGACTGTTGAAGCTGCAAATAAGAACATAAAGAAGATCATTCAAAAGATGGTTGTAACGTACAAGGATTGGAATGAGATGCTCCTTTTTGCTTTGCATGGGTATCTTACATCCTTCCGCACTTCAACAGGGGCAACCTCTTTCTCTCTTGTTTATGGTATAGAGGCAATGCTCCCTGTGTGTCGCGGTGAGAATCGGAGACCAATCTATTAGATTAGCTTGACTTGCAAAACAAAATGTCACCACCAAACTTTAATTTATCCAAGGGAAGGGGAAAAGACCAAATAAACCCATAATGAACATGCAAAGCTAAAGTCAAGGCTAAAAGTAAAGCAATAAAGAGATCAAAGGTACGGGGGTTGATTATACTAAGGGATGGTACTAGCACCCTAAACATTTATAGTAATCTACAGGAACCTCTTTTAATATCTATGTTTTTTGGCTAAAAATTGTTTGCTATTGGTTGGGAAAAATGTGGGATGTTTTATTATTTTATTGGAAAAGGGATAAAAGGAAAAAGGTAGCTCGCCAGGATCTCGCAATCCTATGCCTACGTATCTTTAATAGGAAGTCAGAGCAATCATAGTTCGGAGGACTACATGTTGCTAGGGTTTAAGAACCACGTACAACAATAAAGATAGGTAAAGAAAGACAAAACACACAAGAAGTAAACACGTGATAATAAGTAGACAAATGCATCCCCTTTCCCTTGGATTAGTTCATAAAAACAAAATGAAATTAATAGACACATGGAAAAACATCATGTAATCAAACAAATACACATGGCAAAACATCATGTGAATCAATAAGCAACATGGTAAAACATCATATGAAAGTTAAATGAAATCAATAAGCACATGGCAAAACATCATGGTTATCAAGGTAAGACCACACAATAAACATCACTATCAATCAAGACATGCTCATGGCAAAGACAAGATAATCTCAACATATGAACATCAAAAAGGTACATGAGAGATGGATTCATCATTAATCATTTAAGCATCAAACATGAAGCATTTGAAATAATCATGGACATATCAAAGGTTAAGTCAACAATGGAGTCAACAAAGAAAGTATTAAGCATTAAACATTAAACATTTGACCAAGATAAACACAACATAATAATCAATAATGAAAATCAAACAAAATGCACAAGTTAAACAAAGTATTTAAATTTTTTCATGCATACATGTTTGTAAATATCTGTGTTTGTGCATACATGCATTCATAAAAAATTTTCAAATTTTTTCAAAAGAACTAGAAAAACAGGTTGTTGCAAATATAAAAAATTGTGTTATGGATTTTGGTAGAAGAAAAACTCAAAAGTACACCTTCAAAAGTCCAAGATTGGAAGACCTAAGAAGATTGGGAAGATTTATTGCTAATCCTGAAGCTTTCAGAGCTAAGTATGGAGGGCTTTTGTCTCTTTTAAAAGTCAACATGGTGGAAGGAGTCCTATCTACATTGGTTCAGTTCTATGATCCAGTGTACCACTACTTCACATTTCTAGATTATCATCTCACACCAACATTGGAATAGTACTCTCAGTTGATTGATTTACCCATTTCTGATCAAGACCCATTCTCTGGTTTGGAAGAGATTCCCAAAGATCAGACCATTGCAAGAGCTACCTCCTTGGAAGTGTCAGATATCAAAGCTCACATGACCACCAAGGAAGGAATTCAAGGTCTACCAACTAAGTTTTTAATGGAAAAAGCCCAATACTTTGACAGTATAGGAAACATGGTTGCTTTAGAGGTTATCTTTGTTCTACTCATCTATGGATTATTCCTCTTTCCCAACATTGACAACTTCGTCGACGTCAATGCTATCAGGATATTCTTAATTGGGAATCCAGTCCCAACTTTGCTTGCAGATGCTTACCACTCAGTGCATCTAAGGAACTTGTACAACAGAGGGATGATTACATGCTGTGTACCATTACTCTACAGATGGTTTATTTCTCACTTGCCCAATTTTGTTGCTTTTTGGGATCTCAAAAATGGTATGCGATGGTCGCAAAAGATTATGTCTCTCATTCACTATGACATAGATTGGTACAATCGGGTCTATGATGGAACAAAGATCATTGATAGTTATGGAAGTTTCCTCAATGTACCCCTCATTGGTACTAAAGGAGGGATCAACTACCACCCAGTTTTAGCTCGTCGTCAGCTTGGTTACCCTATGAAGGACATACCATACAACATTCATGACAGAGCACTTAAAGAGGAAATTGTACATGTCTGGCGTCATATTCGCAGGAAAGGAAGAGAATCTCTGGGAAAACTGAACTGCATCTCTGTGGAGCCTTATCTCCAATGGGTACAAAGTAGAGCCATCAAGTTGAGGATGCCTTACCCTCGTCAAGGAGTGTTTCCCCTAAAGGAATCTATCCTCTACTTCATGAACGACGTAGAGAAACTTCAGATCGCTTTTAATAAAACCCAATGTGAAAAGAACTCTTGGAGGAAAAAATATCAAATTGTCTTCCTGAAGAACATAAAAATCCAAAAACTGCTAAAAGAAAAAGATGCTCTGATTGAGATACTTGAGCAACATGCTATGGAAAGACAAAAAGAACGGGAAATTTTACTCTCCCCTTTCACTTGGCATAAGATCGTCACCCCGCCAATAATTGAGGAAGCCTGGTTCAAGAGGCAGAAGGAAAGTTAGCAACAAGGGTTTGGAGCCTCATCAAAGAGGGTCCCTTAATGGCTATAGGCTTAGTTTCCCTTTTCTGCATTATAAATATTGTACTTTTGTAATCTTTTCAGTTTATCAAATAAAAGTGTTTTAGTGTTTATGTTATCCACTGAATGATATTTGCAACATATTGTTGAAAGTTCTTTTAAAAAGAAAAAAAAATACAAAAAGACAAAACAAAAGAGCATTTACATCCTTTGCACATCATGCATCATTCTAGCATTTCACATCTTTCATAAAAAAAACTTACACATATTTGTCGCACTTTTGAGTCAAACTGTCTCATTCATACAATACTCGGGCCAATCGTCAGAAGAAAATGAACGATCTCGAGGAAGAAAATTGAGAACTAAGAGAGGAGGTCATTACTCTAAAAGAAAGTGTGGAAAGACTCAACATCATGATAGAAACAATGGCAGCGGCTCAGGATCAAACGTTTCAAAGGACTGTGATCTCAGAAATTATCTCTGCACTAATCTTTAAAGTACCCGTCAGTCTTCCTCAGTACACCATGCCCAGAGGTTTTCCCTGGGGCATGCCTCTTAATTTCATGCCTGAAGGTTATATACCTCCGATCACTGAAGACCCAAGAGCTACAAATGGAGTCTCTAGGCCTGAAGGTTACAAACTTCTGGTCAATGAAGATGCAAGAGCCACGACAAAGACTACTATACCTGAAGGTTACAGACTTCAGGTCACCGAAGCACCAGGAGCTGCATCAGTAATGTCTGTACCACAACCTGTGATACATACTACTCCAGAAGAACAAATTTTTCACGCTGCTCCAAGAAAGGATATGGGAGTATATGAAAGGATGGATGAATTCGAAAAATAGTTCTTGGAAATGCAGAAAAAACTTCAGGCTATTCGCGGACAGGACTTGTTTGGGAAAGATGCTGCCGACCTTTTCTTAGTCCCAAATGTTAAAATACCACACAAATTCAAGGTTCCTGACTTTGAAAAGTAAAAAGGCAACTCCTGCCCTGAAAGTCACTTGGTGATGTATGCTCGGAAGATGTCTACCCAGACGGAAAATCAATAGACACTAATCAACTACTTTCAAGACAGTTTAACTGGTGCCGCACTCAAATGGTACATGGGGTTAAATCGTGCAAAGATCAGTACCTTCAGATACCTTGGAGCAGCTTTTGTTCAGCAATACAAGTACAATTTGGATATGGCGCCTAACAGGGATCAACTCAGAGCTATGTCTCAAAAGGATAAAGAAAGCTTCAACGAATACGCACAGAGATGGCGTGAAATTTCCGCCCAGATTTGTCATCCTCTTAAGATTGCAAAGTCTGCTCTAAAGATAATCAAGGTTATCTAGTCATACAAAGAGCTCTTCAACATCTGTTGGACCATTAGTGGCTTCCAGTATATCGTAACATAAATACGCATCAAATCAACATAACTGTTGCGAGCCCAAGTAGACATAAAAGATGTGATATCCGCTTGTTGGAAACGGACTTGGTAAAGATGCATTGCATACAACTGGACATGGTCGTATACCACCCCATAATTATAAACGTTGCGGGATATGTTTAGAAAATGACAAAGGATGCTACTTCGTGCGAGCAGCTCTCCAGAATCAGATAGACCGAGGGGAGATCATACCATGCAGAATAGAGGATTATCACTTAATAAATATGGTGCAAGGTTTCCCAAGACAACACGCAATTTATGACAAAGAATCATTAGTCAAAGGCTTGCATGAACCTAAATGCGTTGGTCCGAATCAACATGATCACTCAACTCGCAAAAAGCACCTCAAAAGCCTACATGGTGTCCTCCTCATCCAGATGAGATTCAAAGACTATTAGATCAAAGGACCGTCACAACATTCCAGGAAGGAGAGCCCATTGATTATGGAATTGATGAAGATGTTTACACCATAATTCCTCTACTCAATGAACCAAAGCGCGTGGAAATCCCTTTTGATGGTAGAAAGATTCCTGATATCCAAAGGCTGGAACCAATAGAGGTCACCTATGACAGTAGTAAGACCAAAATGACTCATTTGGTCATTTACTTGCCAGGTCCAGTAGCATACGAATCAAAGAAAGTCATTCCTTATAAGTACGACGCCACCATGATAGAAGATGGAAAGAAAGTTCCACTGCCATCCATTGTCAACATCGCTGATATAAGTCGGGTCACCCAAAGTGGTCAGGTATTCAACAAAGGAGTTGAAGAAATTGCTGGGGAAAAGGAACCCCAAATAGGCTAATCAAGTGGCACAGAGCCTGTAAAGAACAATGATGAGATTTTAAAACTAATTCAAAAAAGTGAATACAACATTGTAAATCAGTTGTTGCATACTCCTTCCCGAATATCTGTATTATCTCTTCTACTGAGTTCAGAAGCTCACAGGGAAGCTTTGCAGAAGGTTTTAGAACAAGCCTTCATGGAACAAGATATAACGGTGGGTCAATTTGATAGCATTGTTACTAACATCATTGCCTGTAATAACTTAGGCTTCAATGATGAAAAGCTCCCAGAGGAGGGTAAAAATCATAACATGGCACTCAATATCACAATTAATTGCATGGACGATGCTCTATCTAGCGTACTAGTAGAAACTGGTTCATCCCTGAATGTCATGCCAAAATCAACTCTTGTATGATTATCCTTTCAAGGCATCCCTATGAGAGGCAGTGAGATCATAGTAAAAGCTTTTGACGTATCCAGAAAGACAGTTATTGGCGAAGTTGACATTCACATAACCATTGGTCCTAACACTTTTCAAATCACCTTTCAGGTAATGGATATCCGAGCAGCATACAGTTGTTTGTTAGGATGTCCTTGGATCCATGAACCAGGAGCAGTCACCTCGACACTTCACCAAAAGCTGAAGTTTGTAAGGAATAACAAATTGGTTACAGTATGTGGTGAACGAGCTTCAATTGTAAGCAATCTGTCATCATTTTCCTACTTGGAACCATAAGAGATCACCAGAACTCAATTCCAGACACTTTCCGTGAATAACGAGGACAATCAAGAAAAAAAAGCATCTATTTCCTTTTACAAGGACGCTCTCCGAGTAACAGAAAGTGGAACTACTAAAGGATGGGGACAAGTTGTGATTCCTGCTGATAACAAAATAAGAGAAAGCCTCGGTTTCTCTCAAGCATTCACAAAGACTACAAAGAAGGACAAAGCCATTTGTCCTATTCAATATTTCTTCCGCAGCGGAGGTCTCCCCCACCCCATTTCTCAAGAAGTGGACACCATCGAAGGAGATGACTTTAAGGATACTTCTTCCGATCCAGATGAAGAATGGAAATCATACTTAAACAATGTGGGTTATATATCGCAAGAAGAGACATACATACCCTTTTGCAATCCATAGCCGCTTCAGATATATACCAAAGTCAGACAACAGGATGGTCTACAGAGATCACGATACTGAAGGATGCCTTGCTCCTCCTACTTCATTAGAAGCTAATACTATGATGAAAAATAACTTTGACTACAACTCGAATGATCCTATGGGAGATTTTCCCATTTGGGAGCCTGACATGGAAGATCCAGGGTATCAAATTCAGTCAGAAAATGCATATCTTCTGAATAGCCCCGAAAAAGATTCATTTGTTCCTCCAGAAGCACGAAGGCCTTATCTGAAAAATCCTGAATATGCCAAACATCGTCTTGATAAAGTCGCAAGAATTGCTAAGCAAGAGTTTATCAACTTTGCACTACTAGAAATCAATGCCATTGAAGAAGATGATTCATCAGTTTCTTCAGAAAACTGGGATACTTTGGCACAACCAAGAGACAAGTTTGATTTCCTAGTAAAGTATACTGCCCCTGAAAGTTCTCGCATCTTGTATGAAGACATCCAACTAATCAGATGGGGAGATTATCTTGAACATGAAGATACGTATAGAAAAACAACAAAAGACCTCTCTTCTAATAACTCTGCATGGGAAGAAGACTCTACTGACCTGACTCCGTCAGAAGTTAGCACCATTGTTGAAGACAATCCCAGGAGGGATGTACCAGACTTTGTGATACATAGAGGAGTTCGCCACAATTGGATAGCTGTTGATGTCCCGACTATTGTTCACACCTTAAAGTAAATACCTCGTATTTATTTTGGCCTCTCACCTTGCCCAGGTGAAAAGATGTTTTATAGGGCCTCCCTTGTTTGTAAATTTCCCCTATTCGCTTCGCCCAAAGCAGAAGAGTTTTGTTTTATAGGGCCTGTGTTTCAAGAATCGACAAATCATAAATAAAGATGTCATTCTGAATTCCCGTATTTATTGCTATTTTTACTTTTTGCTTTTTTAGAAAATGGTAATCCTAAAACAAACAAAAATGAATAACAAACGTTTTCAAGAAAAAACCTGCACACACTCTTGCATTTTAATATGTTTTCTAAAAAGAAATAATCACATTGTGCAGATTAATTATAAAAAACCCATTGACAGATATGACCCAATGCCTTCTCCCAACTTTGAGTTCCCGGTATTCGAAGTTGAAGAAGATGAAGATGAAAAAATTCCATATGAGATCTCCTGACTACTCAAACATGAGGAAGAGTCTATTCAACCCCACAAAGAGCCATTGGAAACGGTTAATTTGGGTTCAGAAGAAGAACGGAAAGAAGTTAAGATTGGAGCACTACTCAGTACAACTGTCAGAGAAAGTATGATAAAGCTTCTCAAAGAATTTCCAGATGTGTTTGCTTGGTCCTACTAAGATATGCCAGGGTTGCATACCGACATTGTGGAGCATCATTTGCCGTTAAAGCCTGAGTGTCTGCCAGTCAAACAAAAGTTGATAAGAACTCACCCAGATATGGCCATCAAAATTAAGGATGAAGTTCAAAAGCAGATTGATGCAGGTTTCCTTGCCACGTCAGAATACCCTTAATGGCTGACCAACATAGTACCCTATCCCAAGAAGGATGGAAAATTCAGGATGTGTGTAAACTACAGGGATCTAAACAAAGGCAGTCCGAAGGATGACTTTCCCTTACCACACATTGATATGTTGATTGATAGCACTGCAAAGTTCAAAGTCTTTTCCTTCATGGATGGGTTCTCATGCTATAAACAAATTAAAATGGCACCAGAGGATATGGAGAAAACTTCATTCATTACACCCTGTGGAACCTTTTGCTACAAGGTGATGCCGTTCGGTCTAAAGAATGCAGGCACAACCTATCAAAGGACCATGATAACTCTGTTTCATGACATGATACACAAAGAAATTAAAGTATATGTCGATAACATGATTGCTAAATCCAGAACTGAAGAAGAACACGTGGAGCACTTATCAAAGTTATTCTAGCGTCTGAGAAAATACAAAATCCGCTTGAATCCCAACAAATGCACATTTGATGTTCGTTCAGGAAAACTCTTAGGTTTTATTGTTAGCTAAAAAGGAATTGAAGTTGATCCCGCCAAAGTCAAGGCCATTCAAGAAACGCCTTCGCCCAGAACTGAGAAACAAGTAAGAGGATTCTGGGACGTTTGAATTACATTTCAAGGTTCATATTCCTCATGACTGCGATATGCGGACCATTTTTCAAACTCATTCGAAAGGATCAAGGTTATGTATGGACGAATGATGGCCAAAAAGCTTTTGAAAGTATCAAGGAATATCTGCTTAAGCCGCCTATTTTGTCTCCTCCAGTGGGAGGAATTCCCCTGATTATATACTTAATGGTCTTAGAAGATTCCATGGGCTATGTACTTGGCCAACAAGACAAAACAAGAAGAAAAGAGTATGCCATTTATTACTTGAGTAAGAAATTCACGGACTGTGAGACTCGATACTCTACGCTCGAGAAAACCTGTTGCGCCTTAGCTTGGGCTGCTAAACGTCTTTGCCAATATATGATTTGTCATACCACTTGGTTAATCTCCGAAATGGATCCAATCAAGTATGTCTTTGAGAAACCTGCTTTAATTGAAAGAATTACCCGTTGGCAGATGTTACTATCAGAATACGACATCGAGTACCACGCTCAAAAAGCTGTCAAAGGAAGTATTCTAGCTGATCATCTGGCCCACCATTCAATTGATGATCATGAATCTCTTAGATTTGAATTCCCCGATGAAGATGTGATGTATCTAAAGATGAAGGATTACGATGAGCCATTACTAGATGAAGTGCCAGAGCTAGGATCCCGTTGGGGTCTAATATTCTACGGAGCTGTTAACGCTTATGGAAATGGAATTGGGGAAATCATTCTTACACCTCATGGTACCCACATTCCTTTCACTGCCAGATTGACATTCAAATGTACAAACAATGAGGTCGAGTATGAGGCTTGCATCATGGGTCTCGAAGAAGCCATTGACTTAAGGATAAAGAATATGGATGTGTATGGAGACTCCGCTTTGGTTATAATCAGATCAAAGGAGAATGTGACACATGTCAACCTGGATTGATCCCTTACAAAGACTACGCAAGAAGGTTGTTACCTTTCTTCAACAAAGTTGAATTTCATCATATTCCTCTTAAAGAAAACAACATGGCTGATGCACTTGCTACCTTATCCTCCATGATTATTGTAAATCAATGGAACGACGTGCCCAAGATTAATGTGATACGCCTTGGTACCGATTACATATTTGCAGTAGAGGCAGTTATCGATGACAAACCCTGGTATCATGACATCAAGTGCTTCCTTCAAAAACAAGAATACCCATTTGGGGCATCAAGGAAAGATAGAAAGACGCTCAATAGACTGGCTGGCAACTTCTTCCTAAACAATGATGTGTTATACAAAAGAAACTTCGACATGGTTTTGCTCAGATGCGTGGATAAACGTGAAGTAGACATGTTAATGAAGGAAATCCATGAAGGATCCTTTGGCACTCATGCCAATGGACATGCAATGTCAAGAAAAATGTTAAGAGCAGGATATTATTGGCTGACAATAGAATTCGATTGTTACAAATACATGAGGAAATGTCACAAATGTCAGATTTATGCCGACAAAATTCATGTGCCTCCGACTCTTCTCAAAGTTCTATCCTCTCCATGGCCATTTCCTATATGGGGGATTGATATGATCGGCATGATCGAGCCTAAGGCTTTAAATGGACATCGCTTCATCCTGGTGGCTATTGATTATTTCACCAAGTGGGTCGAAGCAGCAAATGATGGTTTCTCCAGAAATAAGTCGAAACATCTTTGCTGGGGGGCAATTTGTAGACATATATTTTCGACACCATGTCTTGGAAGGCAAAATGATGTTCCTTGACTAGAGATGATAACTACAGGAAAAGGAGGAAGAGAATGAAGGTATCCAGAAGACACTTCGACAAGATAAGAATTTCGACACTTCGACAGAAATATGAGGAAGTCTTCGTCAGACAGGTTTGAGGGACATTTATCATTTTTTGACAATTCGACAAGTCTGAAAGGACGCGTTTGTTCGACATAACTTGAAGATTCAAATTCAAGAGAATTATAACGTTTGGCAGAAGACGCGTGGAAGTATCTGGCGAAAGGAAGACATGCAGAAGGCCAGATGTCGAAATTTTAGGATTTAGTCGTTAATAGCAGTTATTTTGTTTATCTATAAATAGGATAGTTGTTATTAGAATTCAGTGTGAAAAAACTTGTACAAAACTTCCTGCAATTACTCAAAGTACCCGTGTGAGAGAAAAGAGTTATTTGGAAAAATGTACGTGTAAACACCATCTTTTAATTTCTTTATCAATCAAAGTCTTTTTACCAATTCCTTTACATTTACCAGCATCTTTATGTTTTCTTCGTCATTTTATTTTAAAGTTCTTTCTTCGTCATTTTACTTTAAAAGTTCTTTTCAAAGTCATTTTCTTTTATCTCAGACTTTCCTTTAAAGTTAGTTGAAATCCTTTATTCCAAAAGACTTAAATACATAAAACCAAGAACCAAGATATCACCCTTAATTTAAAATTATCACGTTGATCTAAGTTTTCGCCCGAAGTCCTAGGATTTGTTTGGTTAATCCTGCAAGTAACCCAGATTTCACCATTCTGGTAAACCAGAGGTTGTTCGCCAAGATCAACAGCGAACAAATTGGCACGCCCAGTGGGACCAGTGCAATATAAAACTTAAATAAATTTTAAAAATTAAGGCTTTTTTTTCGTTGTATGATACTAAGAAGCGGTAAATTAGCCGTATCTGACGTAGAGAGACCCAAAAGAACTAGAGTAAGGAAAATGGCGAATCAGTCAAATAATCCTAACCCCAATTCAAATTCAAATGAAAATATTCCAGTTTCCAACCCTATACCTTCGGCAGGGGGAAATGTGGATTCAAACCCTGTTCTGGAGGAGATTATGCCTTCGTCAACAGGATTTACACCAGCGGTTTCGCTCTCCCAAAGTATGCCTAGTTCCTCCACAATGGGGCATTCAAGGCCTTTGGGGACGCCTCCCCCGGGAGGACAAAATTTTAGGCCATTCCAGACAAATTTTTCCATGCCTATGTTCGGAAGAGAACAACCATATGGAATGCCAACGTCAGTGATGGCAAATTTGCAAAGTGCACCACCCTTGTATTCTGACGCCATGGTCCACATGTCTTCGCCATTGCAAGGATCAGGATACGGTGGAAATATGAGTAGATTGAACCAATCCCTACCAAATTTCCAAATGCCAGCAATTACCAATAATTCTGCGCAAGTAATTCGACAACAAATGGACGAAAGTAATCATGATATGGTCCAAATGTTGACTCAACAAATGGGGGCAGTGTTTAACCCTTTAATACAAAATACTACCCAAACCAACCAATTGTTGGCTGCGCAAATGACGCGCATTGCTGACTTTTTTGGTGTTCCTCAAACACGACAAAGAGAACAAGTGATTCAAAACCAAGTAGTAAATGTCGAAGAGGAACCCACGATAAATCAAAGGCCTTTAGAGAATCCTCAGGCAAACCCTAGAAACCAAGAGGCAGTGGTCGAGCAGCCTCGTGTCGAAATCCCCGTTCAACAAGAACCTAGGAGGGTAATAGTCCAGAGAGGCCAAGATGCTGATGATGTGTTGCAACAGCGAATACGATATAATAACTTTCCTGTCGAAAATAACATAACAGCCATGGTCGAGAGGATAATGGCCCAAAACGGTGTAAATATAGGTTTGCAAAGGCCTACTTATACTTCCCCATTGTCAGAACACATTCTGCAAGAGGAACTACCCCCAAGATGGAAAGTTCCTAAGTTTACTAAGTTTTCAGGAGATACTAGTGAATCTACTATAGAGCACGTAGCGCGTTATCTAATAGAAGCGGGAGAAATAGTCAATAACGAAAATTTGAAAATGAAGTACTTTCCAAGTTCCTTGACAAAAAATGCATTCACCTGGTTTACATCCTTGCCCGCGAACTCTATATTCACATGGACCCAATTAGAAAGATTGTTCCATGAACAATTCTATATGGGTCAGACTAAGATAAGTTTGAAGGAATTAGCCAGTGTTAAGAGGAAATTTTCAGAACCTATAGATGATTACCTAAACAGGTTCAGGTTGCTTAAGGCAAGATGTTTCACACAAGTGCCAGAACGGGAGTTAGTCGAAATGGCTGCAGGGGGTCTAGATTATTCTATAAGGAAAAAATTAGACACTCAATATTTAAGAGATATGGCACAATTAGCAGATAGGGTAAGACAGATTGAGAGGCTAAAAGCTGAGAAATTCAGATCAAATAAAAATAAAAAGGAAAGAGTGGCCTATGTAGGAGTATGCCAGGATGATGATGGTGACGAAAATGAACTAATTTTGTTCGACGAGCAAGAAATTGATCTGGCAGAACTAAAGTCAGGCCCTCCATACGCCTGTAAAGTACTAGCTCCGTCGAATGGAAAAAATCCAGTCGAACCTGAAAAGAATGATAAGTTTCCCAAACGAACTTATACGTTCGACGTCACCAAGTGTGACGAAATTTTTGATTTATTGGTCAAAGATGGTCAGTTAATAAAGCCGCCAGGCGCCAAAGAACCGCCTGTCGAACAGCAGAAAAAGAGGGGTTTTTGTAAGTACCATAACTTTTTGGGTCATAAAACATCTCAATGTTTTCTTTTCAGGGATCTAGTTCAAAATGCTATCCGTGATGGAAGGCTGAAGTTCGGCGAGAAGCCAAAACAACAAATGGGGATTGATTCGAATCCCATGCAGGTTGTCGAAGCACACTATGCTGAACCATCCACTGTGAATATGGTGGAGATTGAAGTTGCTTCTGATGGCAGTTTCGAGATGGTGGAGGCTATGGAAGGTTTCGACACCAGTATCAACATGGTCGAGATCACTGAAGATCTTGCAGGCCAGAACGAAGTCGAGGGTACTGAAGCGTTCGACAACGATAATGAAGTCAAAGTCACTGAAGATCTTGACAACAAAAACACAGTTGAAGTCACTGAGGACTTCGACGATGAAGGTAAGGTCGAAGCTACTGAAAGCTTTGAAAATCAGAAAACTACAGAGGGGTCCAACGAGAAGAACGATGACAGTGTTGCTGAAGACGTGGTGGTTCGACCGGGAGAAATCTGGGATTGCTTGGGACAGCCAAGTGGAAAATTCGACTACCTGGTGAAGTACACTATTCCTACAACTTATCGCACCGACATCAGTGAAATCCGACCAACTGGTTGGGGAAGCGATTTTGATGACGATGGTGATTCCCCTATCGCCAAGGAAGAAGTTACTGAGGACTTCGTTGCTGAAAACAAGGCTACTGAAGGCCTTGATCTTGACAACATGAAGGAGGCCGATGTTGCAAATTACTGCATCAACATCATGGGACCTTTCGACAAGGAAGTCACAGAAATGAAAGAAAAAGCTGTACATGGCCGTGGGAAATCTGGGACTTACGGGATCCTACGAAGAATAAAAGAGGATCCTAAAGAAAAGTCAAACAAGTGTTGCTGCAAGCGTGCTCCTAGGAACATATCCTGGTGTTGCTGCCCAGAAGGGAAGTTCGACTTGACGAAAAAGAAGGACAGAGTCGAAGAGGAAAAGCTCATTGAAAAGATGAACAGACTAACCATTGCTGACAAGCAAAACGTGGGAATCAATATGGTAGAAGTTTCGCAGAAAACTCAGGCAGCAGTGGATGAAGATCAACGTCGAGAGGAGTACCAAAAGCTGGCGTACCCCAAAGAAGATGAGAGTTTGGTCGAATTCATCAAAAGGTGCCAGAGAAGGAAGAGTGACGTGATGCTATGCCCTCGTTGCAGTTCCATTTTCGACAGAAAGGCTGCCACCCACTTGGAGGCAATAGATCAAGCAAGAAGGAAGGCGAATGAGGGAGCGACAAGATACGATCCAAGAAGGAGTGAGCACCACCAATGGAGGCGCGGAGACAGACACTATGACACTTACAAGCCATCAAACAAAGTGATAGATGACAAATGGGTTCAACCCATCAGAGATGCCCAAGGCCAGAAGAAGTGGAAGAATTTCGATGTGCAGAGAGGCACTTCAATGGAAAATAAGAAGGAGTTGGAGAAATATAAACCTAGGCCATATCCTTTAGAGAATTATAAAGGGAAGAACCCCATGTCGAGATCCCAGTGGAGGAGGTTCCAAAGGCAAAAGAGGTTTGAGAAGGAAGCTGCTGAAAAAGGTATGATGAGAAAAGTGGCTGGAAACAAGGATGAAGCAGAATGTAGCAGCAACGCTCAAATGGCGAACAAGAAGAAGCCTCTCCAGCAAATCAAACCAAACAGCGTGGCAGCGCAAAGTGTGCCCAAAGAGAAGAAGATGGAGGATGACGAGATGACAGATGATTTCAAGTCAGATTCGGAGGCATCCTTCGACGTTGGCTGTAATGTGGTCTCGGTCCTTCCCAGAGACTATGATAGGATCATGGAAGTCGAAGACGAAGAGGATGGGATGGAAGAGGAAACAATGGTGCACAAGCCCGTGTGTTACTACGTAATGAATAATGGTTGTGTCGAAGAGCAAAATGCTTTCTTTGAAAGACCAGACGATTCCATGAAGGCGCACTTGAAGCCTTTGTTTATCAAAGGAAAGATTGAGAGTGTCGGTGTGAACAAGATCCTAGTGGATGGGGGTGCCGCTGTGAATTTAATGCCCCATTTCATGCTGAAAAAGATTGGCAAAGATGACTCGGATGCAAAGCCCCACAACATGGTTCTGTCAAATTACGAAGGAAAGGTAGGAACAACCATGGGAGTTATTCAAGTGGATCTGACAGTTGGTACTATAACAAGGCCAACAATGTTTATAGTTATTGCTTCTAGGGCAAACTACAACTTGCTGTTGGGAAGAGAATGGATCCATGGTATAGGTGCTGTTCCCTCGTCGATGCACCAGAGAATAGTTATTTGGAGGCTAGATGGAATTGTCGAGAACATAGAAGCAGACCAAAGTTACTTCATGTCCGAAGTTAACAATATAAGCGATCGAAGTTTCGACAAAAACTTAGCCCACATACCCCCTTGCAGTCCGGCGAAATTCGACTTGAAGGCAACGGACAACGCGTACTGTTCCATGTATCTCCATCCTACACATGGTTTTCAGTGGGATAAGGAAGTCATTGGTGACTCCAACTACATGTGGGGGACTACCAACGTAGCACCGACAGGATGGGGGAATGAGTTCGACAATGATGATGAGTGAACAAGCAGTGCTCGACAAAATTACGGCTTACATAGCCGAAAACAAATTCAAAGCGGCTCTGGAGGCCGAAGTAAAATACATGGCTGTCGAAGCCAATCATGAAGATTCAAATGAACAGTGTCTCCAAAAAGACGTTGAGGAAAATAATAACAACAACCAAATAGACGAATGGCAAAACCAGAAACTTGACGCCATTTATGACGATGAACCTTTGGGGTTCGAAAAAGATCCAGTGTCGAACAACTTGAAGATGGTGGCGCAGGATCCTTTAGAAGAAATCAACTTGGGGCTGGGGGCAGAAAAAAGACCAACCTACATAAGTGCAAGGATGGATCCTCAGTTCAGAGTCGAAATAATCCAGTTGTTGAAGGAGTTCAAAGATTGCTTTGCATGGGATTATGACGAAATGCCGGGTTTGGACAGAAGTTTGGTCGAATTGAAGCTGCCAATCATAGAAGGGAAGAAGCCAGTCAAGCAAACTCCAAGGCGCTTTGCACCAGAAGTTCTGTCGAAAATAAAAGAAGAGGTCGAAAGACTTCTAAAATGCAACTTCATCCGCACTACCAGGTATGTTGATTGGATTGCAAATATAGTTCCGGTTATTAAGAAAAATGGCAAACTTAGGGTTTGCATTGATTTTAGAGATTTAAATTCTGCTACCCCAAAGGACGAATATCCTATGCCAGTCGCAGAAATGCTTATAGATTCTGCAGCAGGTCACGAGTATCTAAGCATGTTGGATGGATACTCTGGCTATAACCAAATTTTTATTGCTGAAGAAGATGTTTCTAAGACAGCTTTTCGTTGTCCTGGAGCAATTGGAACTTATGAATGGGTAGTGATGCCTTTTGGGTTAAAGAATGCTGGGGCCACTTACCAAAGGGCTATGAATTCAATTTTCCATGATTTTATTGAGACGTTTATGCAGATTTACATTGATGATATTGTAATCAAGTCTGTTTCAGGAAAAGATCATATAGACCATCTTCGACAATCCTTTGAGAGGATGAGAAAGTTTGGTCTAAAGATGAATCCCCTTAAATGTGCTTTTGGTGTGCAGGCGGGTGATTTTTTAGGTTTTGTGGTCCACAAGAAAGGGATCGAAATAAATGAAAACAAAGCCAAAGCTATAATGGAAGCAAAAGCGCCATCAACGAAAAAGGGATTGCAATCTCTACTAGGGAAGATCAATTTTCTAAGAAGATTCATCTCCAACCTCAGTGGAAAAACACAACCATTTTCTCCTCTACTTCGACTAAAGAAAGAAGAATTCACCTGGGGGCAAGAGCAACAAGTGGCTTTCGACAAAATCAAAGAGTACTTGGCTAGTCCTCCGATCTTGATGTCCCCTTGTAGGAAAAGAAGCATGAGACTGTATATCTCTGCATCAGACAAGACATTAGGAAGTATGTTGTGTCAAGAGGATGAGAATGGCGTCGAAAGGGCCATCTATTATCTCAGCAGAGTCTTAAATGATGCTGAAACTAGATATAGTGCTATAGAAAAACTATGTTTATGTGTATATTTCTCTTGTATGAAATTGAAGCATTATATAAAGCCTGTTGATGTATATGTATCTTCTCATTTCGACGTAATAAAACATATGTTGTCTAAGTCTATTTTACATAGTCGAATTGGAAAGTGGGCTTTGGCTCTAACAGAATACTCCTTAAAATATTTGCCTTTAAAGGCTATGAAAGGACAGGTGGTGGCTGATTTTATAGCTGACCACTCTATAGTCGAAACTATAGAATACGTCGAACAAGCACCTTGGAAACTGTATTTCGACGGTTCCAGGCATAAGAATGGACTTGGTATTGGGATGGTGATTATTTCTCCTGACAAAATTCCAACAAAGTTCAAGTACAAAGTCGAAGGGCTGTGTTCGAACAATGAAGTCGAATATGAAGCTTTGATTGCTGGACTTGAAATCTTGTTGGAATTGGGGGCAACAAGAGTCGAAATAATGGGTGACTCTGAGTTGGTAATAAAGCAGTTGACTAAGGAGTACAAATGTGTGAAAGAGAATCTAATAATGTACTTCGTGATAGCAAGTAGACTTCTCAAGAAGTTCGACAATGTGGTTTTTAGGCACATTCCCAGGATGGAGAATCAAGAGGCGAATGATCTGGCTCAACTGGCATCAGGATACAAAGTGTCGGAGGAGAAGTTAGAAAAAGCCATTGAAGTCAGAGGAAGAGTCATATCTGTAGGTTTGTCCCCATCAGATTTAGAGACAATAAAATTGGGATATGGTGACGAAGAGAATTATGAGATTTGCAACGTAGATGATGCAGGAGTCGACGACTGGAGAAAACCCATCAAAGAATATTTGCAAGATCCAAGTCAAAAAGTCGAACGAAAGGTAAAATATAGAGCTTTGAGTTATGTACTTTTTGGCAATGAATTGTTCAAGAAGACTGCGGAAGGAGTCTTGTTGAAATGCTTAGGCGAAAATGAAGCATACATAGCATTGTCAAATGTGCATAGTGGAGCGTGTGGCGCACACCAAGCAGGCCACAAAATGAAGTGGTTATTGTTTCGACAAGGAATGTATTGGCCAGCAATGCTAAAGGATTGTGTCGAATTTGCAAAAGGGTGTCAAGAGTGCCAAGTACATGCAGGCATACCACATGTTCCTGCAAGTGAGTTACATTCGATTGTAAAGCCTTGGCCGTTCAGAGGTTGGGGGTTAGATTTAATCGGTGAAATTCGACCAGCTTCTTCAAAAGGGCAAAGGTACATTTTAGTTGGAGTAGATTATTTTACTAAGTGGATTGAAGCCATACCATTGGTGAATGTAGACCAAGAAGCGGTTATGGATTTTATCCAAAAGCATATAATCTACAGATTTGGGATACCGGAAACAATAACAACAGATCAAGGATCTGTGTTTACTGGTCGAAAAATGCAGAAGTTTGCACAAGATACAGGTTTTAAGCTCCTTACTTCGACACCTTATTATGCTCAGGCTAATGGACAAGTCGAAGCAGCTAACAAGGTAGTGATAAATTTGATCAAAAAAAATGTAGGTGGAAAGCCAAAAAATTGGCACAATACCTTAGATCAAATTTTATGGGCTTGTCGAACATCTCCTAAAGAAGCAACCAATTCGACTCCATTTAAATTAACTTATGGGCATGATGCAGTTTTGCCAGCCGAGTTGTATTTGCAATCAGTTAGGGTTCAAAGGCATCATCAGATCCCATCAGAGACATACTGGAGTATGATGATGGATGAATTGGTTGATTTAGACGAAGAAAGGCTACGTGCCTTAGATCTCATAAAGAGACAAAAAGAGAGAGTCGAAAAGTTCTACAATAGAAAAGTAAAATTTAAGACTTTTTCAATTGGTGATTATGTGTGGAAGGTAATTCTTCCTATGGATCGAAAAGACAGAGTTATGGGAAAATGGTCTCCCAAATGGGAAGGACCTTTCAAAGTTTTGAAAATATTTTCTAATGGCGCATATGAGGTCGAAGAAATAGGGAAAGACGAAAGGATATTAAAAATAAATGGCAAATATTTGAAAAAGTATAAACCAATATTGCAGGAAATAAAGATAGCAGTCGAATAAAATTGAAATTGAAAGTAAATAGTGTGCTGCCAAACAGATGGCGTTAAATCATTACAAATAAAGCCTCAAAGGGCTAGAAATTGACAGGAAAATTCGACTAAAGCTGAAGGTTTGCAAACTGTGCCTTCAAAGCGGTAAATTTGTCTTTCTGAAATTGAAGTCGACGATCACTGAGGTTCCTGTGAATATGGGCAACTTCAATCTCTTGGTTGATCTTTTGAGCGGTCTCTGCGTGTTGAATGGCAACCTTCAACTCTTCATCAATCTCGCTTTGCCTAGGCTGCTGAATAGAAGCTATGAGTTCCTCCTCTTTGGAAATTTTCTCTTGGAGAACTGCTATTTGTTTCTTCCATGTTTGAATGTGGTTATGGCAAGTAGCAATCTTCTTGACAGAGGCTTCAGAAAGCTCTTGTAGTTTCGAAACCTTATTTGTCGAAACAGAAACAGAGTTCCATTCAGCAGCTTGTTGGTCCATTTTTTTCTTGATTTGTTGACATAAGTCCCTTCGACGGTGAAGATCTGCGCTGGATAAGTCAATCACAGTTGTCAGCTCTATCACAAAATTGCAGACTTCGACAGAAGCATCCAAGACGTTAACTTGCTTCAACAGTTTCTTCAACTCCATTGGAGCAATGGCATTTTCCTCTAGAACTTGGAACAAGTCAACATCAAGGATCTTTGCCTTGATCTGAGTCATGATATTGGGTAGAGACTGCACTTCAGAAGTGGCTCCAGAAGTAGTCGAACTGCTGTAGGAAGAGCCTTTAAAATTGAATCTGGTGCTAAGTATGGCTTTCAGGTAGTCCAGGGGTTTCTGCACTTTGAGACTTTCAAGCTCTTCATGAGAAAGACTAGTCGAACCAGTTGTTTGGGAACTCCTTTGAGTTTGGTCAGGAGTAGGCTGGTTGCTATGCTCTGAAGTTCGCCTAGCTTCCTGTTGCTTTGACAGATCTTCTTCGTCAGCAGTCTTCTCTTCAGGATCTCCTTTGACAGCAGTGTGTGCTTCAGCATCATCATCTTTTTGTTGCTTAGCATGTAATCCAGGATGAGAAGGAGAGTTGTTATCAGAATCAGCTCCCACAGTAGTGTTGAATGCTTCGACCGTTTGTCTCTCAAGTTCTTTGATGGGAGTGTCCTCCTCTCGAACGACCTCTTCCTGGATTGTCTCAGGCTGTTTGTCGACGACCTTTGGCTTCTATCAAAAGGAAAAATTTCTAAGTTAGAAATGAAATAAAATAAATGAGAAGGGTCGAGATTGAAATTTACCTTAGAAGTCTCAGTTTTGGAGCTAGACTTTCCACTCCCCGTATCCTTCGGCTGATGTTTTGTAGCAGGACTGCTAGAAGATTCCCTTTTAGAAGATTTGACAATGGATTTTTGTGAGGCGATTTTTTGCAGTCTTTTCTTCTTTGGAGGAGGGGGATTTGGAGATGGAGACTCATCACTGGACTCTTCGACAGGGATTATCTCTGGTATTTTCTTTCTTTTTTGGAATGTAGAGGTTTTTTGACTTACCTGATCATATAAATCAAAATAGTGAGTGTCTTAAAGAGATAAAAGAATAGATCAAAAGAGGAAGAGATTTATACCTTAGTCGAAGGTGTCTGGGCGGCACTTTGTGGAGTTTCGACGGAAGCTTTCTTGGCAGGCACTTTCACAGCTAAAAAAAAAAAAAAAATAGAAAAAGGGGAAAGTTAGGCAGTGAGAAATACGTGATAATAAAATGATAAAATTCGTGTTGTTGTTAACACCTTCAAGAATGGGATCTTCCACGCGAACGTGTTCTATTCCAATATGAAGGTGCCCTGGGTAGTTATCCAGATGATACTTAGTCGCAACCACGCGTTTAGCAGGTTTTTTATAACTTTCACGAAGAATTTTCATATGATTCCCACATGTGAACCAATCTGGGAATGGAGGACTTAAAGCCACACCAAATTCAGCAGATGGTAAAGGTGGAAATTTAGGAGGGTAATAGCTGAAAGCCAAGTTGTAACGCACTTCTGGTCGAATGTTTGGAGGCAGTGTCAACTTCTCCAACTTCTCCGTGAATTTTTCTTTTAAAGTAACCGCTGCTTCGCGTATGGTTCGACTAAGATCATCAGGTCTGTAAACGGTTTCAAAGTATTTTTGAAATTTTTGTATTTCTTGGATATGTCTTTGTGTACCTTTTTTAGTCCGTTCCTGCACAAGAGCAAAAGCATTCGTCAGATGGGTGGTGAAAGCTGTTACGTCGAAAAATTTGGTAGCATAGTATTCCCTCCACCATGCGTCGAACTCAGGAGTGCAAAGGAATGATGGTTGAAAAACCACCGGTCGAATATCCAAAGATTCGTCAGTCAGCTTTTTCAACAATTCCCTGCTGGTGGCTTCGTCGTGGAAGGAGTTGTAGAAAATGATGGCCCCTTTTTTAGGGAAAAGAGGTCGAGGCATGATTTGAATTAGGCCAAATTGCCTGGCGACCAAGTTAGGTTGATAAACTATTAAGGCAATCTGGGGTTTCGTAGTACTGCGGTGGGAGAACAGGAGCCTAGGGGTCAAAAAGGATTCCCCGACATTTAGGAAGATATTTTCATCTTTTTTGGTTTGCAAGGGGAATTGTCGTGAAAACCATTCCGGTCCAATTGTTCTGTCAGCAAATGGAGCCATAGTCGAAGTAAAATGATGTCTCTCAGCAAACATCATTACGTAGCTAGTAAAGGCCCGCCGAAGGCTAATTGCTTCATCAGTTGGTGTCAATTGCACCAATCTAGGCCATTCGACACTCCTGTTTTTGAATTCCCCTTCATTTATGTCATGCTTCACAGGAATAAAGGCTTCGAAAGTGGCATTCAGCCATAGTTGCAAGAGCCAAAAGGGGCCTGCCAAATTAAGCTTCCCTTTGTCCTTCAATGTCTTCAAAGAACGCACGCTTTCACTCAAGGACTCATACAGGTTCGCCAAGATTACCTCACTCAAGCATAATTTGATCCCAGCGTGGAGTTGGTTCACCATAGTGATGAACCTCTTAGCCACTTGAAGTGAGCGGGAGCAAAAGACGAATTTGGTCAGCCACAAGGTTAGAAAAGCTATGTGCTCTTTGTCAGAAACTTCTTGGTCATTTTCGCCATGGTAGTGAGACATAAAAAGGGAGTATGGGGCGAAACTAGTGTCGAAATCTATGGAGTCCTCATTCAGGTGAGTGGGGTCGAAGTCAATGCCAACTGGACTAAGGCCAACTATGGCGGCTATGTCGAACAGCGTAGGGGTAACCATCCCGCAGGGGAGGTGGAAGGTGTTATACGTACTATCCCAAAAGTAAAGGGAGGCTAGCAGCATGTTAGGGCAAACATTGGGTCCTGCTCTTGATAATTGTATCAAGTCAAAAATTCCTATTTCTTTCCAAAATTTTTCTTTAACGTTTTCAACTCTGTTCAACCAAGACAAGTAGTCTGAAAGGTCTTTCGACCAAGGGCAAGTTCTAAAAATCCTAGTATAATTCAGATAAGTTAAATTTATTGCTTCCTCATCTTTTTCGCTTGAACCTTGAGGTTCAGTTTGTTCTACTGGTTTCTCTAGAGTGGGGGGTTTCACCCCAGCACCTATGGGTTTTGTGTGAGAATAAGTAGGAAAGAACTCTTGTAAACGCTCAGGTTTAATGTCTGGGTTAGGGAGTGGTCCTAACATAGCATAGTGATTACCAGAAATAATAACAGGGATGAGTACCTGGGATTTAAAAATGCAGTCTTTTTCCCTCGCATTTGGAGGCTCAGGAATGTATTGTTGATCCCCAATCAGTGTTGGTTCATCCAACCTATGCGCAGGAGGGATGATGGAAGGTTGCTCACTTTTGGAAGGTTTGCTGCTTGATAATTTTTGAAAAGCCATTGTTGAATCAGAAAGTTTTAGAAAGAAGATGAAGATTTGAAGCAGTTGTGAAGAAGAAGAGTTCAAACGCGTAAAAAAGAAAGAGAAATAATGGTTCAGGTATTTATAAGAGATTATCAAAAGCCCTTTAGGTTTAGTGGTGATCATGGAGGGCACGTAGCATCATCTTAACGGTGATGATAAAAAGTGGGAGTTGAAAAAAGCATGGCTAGCTAGGTTTTAGGGGTATGGACATCATGTCTGAACGTGGGATTTGATGGAACGTTTTCAGAGAAATGCAATGATGAATTTTCTTGGGACTGAATAAAGGTCACGTCTTGAAAACCAGCATCATTAATGCAGGTAACATGGCGTCGAAATAGCTTCGACAGCAAATGATGGTTTCTCCAGAAATAAGTCGAAACATCTTTGCTGGGGGGCAATTTGTAGACATATATTTTCGACACCATGTCTTGGAAGGCAAAATGATGTTCCTTGACTAGAGATGATAACTACAGGAAAAGGAGGAAGAGAATGAAGGTATCCAGAAGACACTTCGACAAGATAAGAATTTCGACACTTCGACAGAAATATGAGGAAGTCTTCGTCAGACAGGTTTGAGGGACATTTATCATTTTTTGACAATTCGACAAGTCTGAAAGGACGCGTTTGTTCGACATAACTTGAAGATTCAAATTCAAGAGAATTATAACGTTTGGCAGAAGACGCGTGGAAGTATCTGGCGAAAGGAAGACATGCAGAAGGCCAGATGTCGAAATTTTAGGATTTAGTCGTTAATAGCAGTTATTTTGTTTATCTATAAATAGGATAGTTGTTATTAGAATTCAGTGTGAAAAAACTTGTACAAAACTTCCTGCAATTACTCAAAGTACCCGTGTGAGAGAAAAGAGTTATTTGGAAAAATGTACGTGTAAACACCATCTTTTAATTTCTTTATCAATCAAAGTCTTTTTACCAATTCCTTTACATTTACCAGCATCTTTATGTTTTCTTCGTCATTTTATTTTAAAGTTCTTTCTTCGTCATTTTACTTTAAAAGTTCTTTTCAAAGTCATTTTCTTTTATCTCAGACTTTCCTTTAAAGTTAGTTGAAATCCTTTATTCCAAAAGACTTAAATACATAAAACCAAGAACCAAGATATCACCCTTAATTTAAAATTATCACGTTGATCTAAGTTTTCGCCCGAAGTCCTAGGATTTGTTTGGTTAATCCTGCAAGTAACCCAGATTTCACCATTCTGGTAAACCAGAGGTTGTTCGCCAAGATCAACAGTGAACACCTATATGTTGTTAAGAAAGCCTTCTCAGGTGGTGCCTTAATACTTACAACTATGGATGGTGAAGAGTTCACTCGTCCTACAAATGTTGATGCAGTCAAGAAATACTTCGCCTAAAAAGAAACAAAAGTACAGCTCACTAAGTTGAAAACCCGAAAGGGCAACATAGGCAAAAAAGAGCGTCTCGGTGGACTGGAAACCCGAAAGGGTGGTCCAGGAAAAAATTAGAGACATAAACAGAAAATAGCTATCCCAATAGATTGAAAACCTGAAAAGGCAATCTAGGCAAAAGTTAGGGACTTATGGTAAGTAACTGCATCCAACAAGATTGGATCATCTAAAGTAACGTCATCTGTCAAAGAATCCTCAATCAAGTCACCTTCAACAGAAGCTCAAGAATACTTAAAATTCAAAGTTGTTAAAAGGATTGTGGTCATTATATTTCAATGTAGCCCTTTCCCTTTAAATTACCATTTCCAAACTTTGTAATGCTCCATGGAATCACGCTTTTGGCTGATTACCATTCTATCAATGAAAATTTGAGCCTTTTTCCCATTTGATTACAATTCTTATTTTATTCTGCCTTCCAAAATAACATTTTTTATTTATTGATATTCATTATTGAAACAAAAAAATGTATTTAATTTTGCTTTTAAAATAAATACGACAACTTCCTTTGATTTATGAACATAAGAAAGAATATCAATAGCTACTCTAAGAATGATCAAACCTCAAAATACAGAATCAAGTGCTTTTGTGACCAGTCTCATAATTATCTCTAAGTGGCAGATCATTACTTCAAATTAATGTGCACGACCCATCGCCCCCAGTAAGGAGTGAACTTCCTTTTTCCTCTGATGAATGTTGGAATCAAGATAAGATTTAATCCCTTTCCCCAGTAGAGTGTTGCCTTCAAAAGCGTTGCTTCCATCAATGCAAGGTTGGCCGAGTATCTAGTTTTGTTTATTTTCATCACTAGTTCTTGTCTTGTGTCTGTTTTGTCAGCATAAACATAGCATTCATTCATACATCATGAATAGTTGAATTCATGATTCAAATTCATATGCATCTCTTAACATAGTTCACTCACTTTGGTTGTGTTTTTCCTCAAGTGGTAAGTTCCCACTCTCCAATAAAGTTGTTAACTTTAAGCAGAAAGTGTATATCTTTTCCAACTCCCCACTGAGTTTGATCCTCGTGGAAGTTTTTGCTTCAGTCCTCCTCTCCACACTTGGATAGGATAAATTCCCAGTTTGAGTTCATTCCTCATTAGGAAGTGTCTTGTTTAAAAAGTCTCTCTCTAGTTTATTCCTGGATTGAATTCGGTCCTTGACCAGTTTGATAACTTGAACCTCTAAAGAATGAGAAGGAATTTATTTTTGCACCTATTAAACCCCACTCTTCCCAGCGGAGGCGCACTTTGATTTCCAAGATAAAAGTAAATCCACCAGTGGAAGCCTCTCAGCAAAACCTCTTGAAAAAATAGGATATCACATACCGAAGAAGTCTCTACTAATCAACAAACGATAGTCTCCTTCCGAGCAATTTGTCTATCCCCGTTGAAGATAAGTTTATCCCTCTTTGGAATCTACACCTGACAAACAAGTGTCAGTCTCTTAAGAAGCTTGTTTTTCTCCCAGAAATTCCCGGTGGATCGACAAATGGCAATCTCTTCTCGAGAAGTTTGTCCCTCTTTCAATAAAGTCATCAGCACCTCAAAATTGTCCTACATGACATGGCATCTCTCTGAAGAAGTCTCGAATGGAAGTATGATGAAATCTTTCCAGCAAATGGCATCTGAGCAGAGAAGTTTGCAAACCTCTACATTTCAGACAATGGTATTCCCCAACAAGTTTGACATCAGATTGTCACTCATCCTATGCCGTCTCTCTGAAGAAGTCTCAAAGAGAAGTATGATGAAGTCTGTTTTCATCAAATGGCTATCTCCCTAGTAAATCTCGGCAAGAAGTTTGGCGAGGACTACCACAGATTGTGTCTCTTTATTTGAGAAATCTGTCCCGCAAGATAACTAGTCCGCATCTCCTCGAAGATTCCCTGTGAAGTTATTGATCCAACAAGTGATCACCTTTTCCAGAGCTTGTTACCTCAACCTTTTCAAGAAAAAAACTTGATAAGAAGAAACGAAAACCAGTTCCATGGATAAAAACCAGGATCGAGGGAAAGTTTATTTCAGAAACGAAGACCAGTTCCAAGGCTAAAAACCAGGACCGAGGGGAATTTTATTTCAGAAATGAAGACCAGTTTCATGGCTCATGACAAGAAACACTGGGAAGTTTTACCCTTTCTAAGTAGGATTACTTAGTTAAAGAAGATGAGCAAGCATGTTCTGACGGTGAGAGCCTGTTACCATTCAAATTATCAAAATCATAGTCGTGCCCCCCGGATGAGTTGTCATCCCCCCGACTGAGTTGTTCCCCAGCAGATTGCATCCTTAGTCTTAATTTCTTTCCCCAGTGAATAATTCTTTAATCCCCAGTGATTTGAATTATTATTATTCTTCTATGGTGTCATCCTCATAAGTCTCATGTATTGTATTCACAAGCATTACATCATTTATGGCATCTTAAGGTCCAAAATTTGTGCATTTTTAGTTGTATTTAAGTCTCTCCTATATGGTCGAAACTAAGATGTCAATCTTCACCTCTCCAGATAGAAGAACCTTAAATAGGGACATCTGTCATACCCTAATTTTGATCCTAAGATCCCACATCATTTGCATTTCATTAGCATCATATGTGTGTATATATTTATGCATCACTAACCCATGTGGAGATACAAAGATTGTTGTTTGTTTCATTTGATTCCAAATTAGGGGTTTGGGCCTAAAAAAAGACTCAGGCAAAGGATCAATCAAGAATGGGCATGATTTTCAACTTACCTAGTCTCTCATTCATCCATGAAGATCAAGATCTCTCATTTACCAATAATCAAGTACAAGATTGCCTCATTTCAAAATCAACAAGCCTCAAGATCCTCAGTGCACCAAAATTAGGGTTTTGACCTAATTCAGTCCCTGGGTTGAATTTTGAAGCAAGGCATAATCCAAACCTCAAGATATGTTTCAAGGAGATCAAATGCCTCATATTAGTCCATTCATATGATTGGATTGACCCAAATAACTTGATTCATAAACAATGCAAGAATTAGAATTCATCTGGGCCACAAACTAGGGTTTTGATGAAAAGTCAACTGTACCTTTGACTTTTAAACAAGGCATGATCTAAAACCTTTGGACATGATTCAAGACACTCAAAAACACCTTTGGACTCCATCCATGATGTTTAGTTTAGCCCAAGGATTTGATTTCATAAAGGATCACAAAGTTCAAAATTCATTTGATACAAAAAGTCAACTGTGGTCAAAATCAAGTTTGACTTTTGGAGTTTTTGGTCAAACATAGTCTCTTCAAGCCAAAAACAATTTTAATATGTGATTTGGATCATGATTGATCAAGAAAAATAAAGAAAAGTGAGATTACTTGTAAAAGGGGCAACCATGGAGAACTTAAATTTTTTCTAAGTCATGAAAAATAATGATTTTTGTCCTACTTTCCAAGGTCATAACTTCCAAACCAAGTAACCATTTTCTTTGATCTAAAGATCAAATTGAAAATCTTGTTACATACTACAACTTTGTCAATTAGGGTGGATTCCCAAAAAGTGCCTAAATTTTAAGATATGAGGCCATGAAGTTAGGGTTTCAACACTTTTTGAACTTTGACACTTAGAAAATTTTTAGACAGAATATATCTTGTGTTGGAGCCAACTTTTAGGCTATTTTTCACCATGATCCGAGATTAACCAAGACCAATTTCAAACTTCAAAGCTTAAGTATGACATCTGAGCTTTCCAAAATGTCTAAGAACACAATCTAATGAGTAAGGAGATATGGAGTGCACAACATGCCTTGATGCAACTGTTTTGGTAAGGCAGATTTGGCATTACTTGTGATGCACAATTTTTTGAGTCCATGTGTGATGATCATACAATGCTAATTCAACAAGAATCTGAATAAATCATACAAAACCTGCAAGATAGAGCCACTAAGTCAATAGGAATCCCTTTAAAATGATGAAAAATTATCACTTAAGCCTTGAATTCAAGCGGCATTTATGTGGGCTAGTGAATTGTCAAAGAAGCCACTCCCACCAGTCAAGATGCACTCTTAAACAACAATAAAAACATCTGCAAAATGTGGAATTGGTCAAAAGGAGAGTTGGGCTAGTGGAAGAGATAATGTACCTTGAGATAGAAGTAATGATGCATTGCCAAAACCATTGAACATTGAGCTCATCCTTCGACCATCACTATTACTCCAAAACAAATTTGTTCCCCTATAAATAGAGGCCACATTTGATCATTCAGAGCACACCAAAACAATTACAACACTTGTTTCTCATTCTTCTTCTTTGACTTCAAAGTTTCAAAATTTCAAAGAGTGAGAATCGTGTTTTCAAAACCAGAGCTTCTCCAGTCAAACTTTTGATTCAAACACTTCATATACATAATGTATAAGTGATCCAAACACTTTCTGTAACATCAAATTCATTAAGATCACATCTCACCTTGATCAAGTTGCAGTTGGATTCATTCCAAGCAATCTAGGAGGTTTTAACTTGTTCTAAGCATCTCAACACAATCCTTGAGGTCCATGGAAGCTGAGGATCATCATTTCACATCTGTAGCACCTCCAACTGAGGAATTGATTTCCTCTGGCAAGGTAAGCCTGAACTTTTCAAGCTCTATGATTCATGCATGATAAATGTTATTTCAAGTTACCAATGTGTTTCTGGTAGTTCACAGATTATTTACCCTTAATCAATTATTATTTATATTATGTGTATAGGATTTCATTATAGTTTTTGCAAACCTAGGGTTCATCTGGTTCGTGCTTAATAATCCACTCAACACTAAAAATAAATGATATTAAATACCACCATTCGATTCCTTGTTTAAAATCGAACAATTTTCATGTTTACATCTTTCAAAACCATTGCGTATTGAGTGAGATAGAAATCTTTCTGCAAAAAATGGAGCTCGAGGAAGAAGATGAAGTTCATGGCGCGCATTGTTTAAATTTGGCACGCATTCTCAAATTTTTTTCAGATGGCTGTGTTTAATTATCACTAATGCACGTTGGCTCATTTGGCAAGGCCGTGTTTTGATGGTTTTATCCTTGGTGGCGTGGGTTCAAATCCCACCCACAACATATTTTTACCAAATTTTCATATTTTTCACATTTTTATTCCAAAATTCAAACATTTATTTCTCTTATCAAATTAATTCTTTTTGACCCAATCTTTTTTACACATATCACTCATACACTCTATTATTTTAATCCATCAAAAAAATTCCAAAAAAATTATTTATTTAATCACTTTTTATTAAGTTGAAAAAAGTGCTTTTTTATGTTTAAAACCTTGAAAATTTGATTTTTCTTTCTAATTGTTTCAAACCTAATTCAATTTTGATTCTCATATGGATAAATACACTTTTTTTAAAACATTGTTACAAGATCACAACATGTTTATCTTGATTTACACATCATTTATACCATGTTTAAATCATTTCCTTTTTGAAAATACGTCTGATTAAATCTTTCTTTAGGGTTTAATCTTGATTTAAATTTTTTTCAAAACTCAATGGGCCTCTGTTAGATTGTAAGACCTACCACCTTTTCAATTCAACCATTCTTAGACATGGGCCTCTATTAGAGTGTAAGACCCAACACCTTGTCAATTCAACCATGCTTAGACATGGGTCTCTATTAGAGTGTAAGACTCTCCACTTTCAATTCATGTCTATACTTGTTAAATACTTGTCATATACTTATTCATATTAAGTTTCTCTTGAAATTTATAACACCTCATCCTTAGTTTAGACTCAGTTCAAACATTAGGGTTCCCTCAACTACAACTTAGTTCAAACACTAGTTCCCCTTGGATGAAGTCAACTTCACCACAAACTCCTCTTGGGCTTTATATAATGACCCTTCAGGCTTCTTAAATGCATCATAGCCCCCATCTTGGGTTTCATACAAGATACCATCAGTTCAAAACTCCCCCCAGTTAAGTCAGCCTCCTCTTAGGCTATAATAAAATTTTTAGCTTCACATCTTGGGCTTTGAACAAGATACAAATATTTTAGCTTCAACATCTTGGGCTTTTAACAAGATACTCAAATAATTCAACTTCTCCACAGAGATAGGACATTGAGTCATATCTGTAGGAAGATATCTCTTCTATACACCACAATTCAAAATCAAACATTAAAAACTTTTTTCCATATAAGTGATGTAAGTGGCACACTTGTTGATTAAAAATCCAAGCTGAAGTCCTTCTCTTGTCATGGTCCAAAACTTTTCTTTCATCTAAGTGATGTAAGTGGCACACTTGTTGATACTATATCAAAGTTAAGGTCCTTCTCTTAGCATGCAAAAATAATAAAGGAAGATGTGGCATTTCTTAGGATTATTTAACATTCAAGTTCAAAGCTTCTTCCCTTACAATATTATTCTCATATGTTTGTGATGAATAGGTGGGGTATCTCTCTTAAAAATGACAATTTGTATGTTCTTTCAAACCAACAAAACTTTTAGCTTCATCATCTTGGGCTTTTAACAAGATACATATTCCTCCCATAGTTAGGTGGAACTACGAACGCTCTGATTTCCCAAAATCTCTTAAAGGTCGTAAGACCTTTAAATAAAACCCATTAGGTCCCCACACCTTTCATAAAACAAAAAATCCCAAAAACACCACACATTCTCATTCTCACCCATAGGTTAAAACTTTCCCAATCAACAGTAAACAACTTAAGTAGATAAGATATCTAATAGTAAAAAATGTACAAAAGATTCCTATAGAGTACTATAGATACTTAGGATGTTAATAGCTTCCCTTAGTATAAGCAACCACCGATTCCAGATCTCTTTGCATTTGTAGGGAAAATATAGGGTTAGTTTAGATTCCTTCCCCTTCCTTTTAAGCATTATAGGATAAATATTAGGAATTTGAAAGTGGCACAAGCACGGTTCACGAGGATTTCACCATCTCAGGATTGGTGGGGTCACAGAAATCGGTCCACAATGAGTTTAAGATTGAGCATCATAATTCCTCTCCCTACAGACCAAAGATGAATGGGATTGTTGAAGCAGCTAATAAGAACATAAAGAAGATCATTCAAAAGATGGTTGTAACGTACAAGGACTGGCATGAGATGCTCCTTTTTTCTTTGAATGGGTATCGTACATCCGTCTGCACTTCAACAGGGGCAACCCCTTTCTCTCTTGTTTATGGTATGGAAGCAGTGCTCGCTGTGTGTCGCGGTGAGTATCGGAGACCAATCTATTAGATTAGCTTGACTCGCAAAGCAAAATGTCACCACCAAACTTCAATTTATCCAAGGGAAGGGGAAAAGATCAAATAAACCCATATTAAACATGCAAAGCTAAAGGCAAGGCTAAAAGCAAAGCAATAAAGAGATCAAAGGTACGGGGGTTGATTATACTAAGGAAAGGTACTAGCACCCTAAGCATCTGTAGTACTCTACAGGAACCTCTTGAAATATCTGTGTTTTTTGACTAAAAATTGTTTGCTATTAATTTGGAAAAATGTGGGATATTTTATTGTTTTATTGAAAAAGGGAGAAAAGGAAAAAGGTAGCTCGCCAGGATCTCGCAATCCTGTGCCTACGTATCCTAAATAGGAAGTCAGAGAAATCATAGTTCGGAGGACTACGAGTTGCTAGGGTTTAAGAACCAAGTACAACAATAAAGATAGGTAAAGAAAGACAAAACACACAAGAAGTAAACACGTGACAATAAGTCAACAAATGCATCCCCTTTCCCTTGGATTAGTTCATCAGAAACAAAATGAAATCAGTAGATACATGGCAAAACATCATGTAGTCAAGCAAATACACATGGCAAAACTTCATGTGAATTAATAAGCAGCATGGTAAAACATCATATGAAAGTTAAAGAAATCAATAAGCACATGGCAAAACATCATGGTTATTAAGGTAAGACCAAACAATACACATCATTATTAATCAAGACATGCTCATGGCAAATACAAGATAATCTCAACATATGAACATAAAAAAGGGACATGAGAGATGGATTCATCATTAATCATTTAAGCATCAAACATGAAGCATTTGAAATAATCATGGACATATCAAAGGTTAAGTTAACAATGGAGTCAACAAAGAAAGTATTAAGCATTAAACATTAAACATTTGACCAAGATGAACACAACATCATAATCAATAATAAAAATCAGACAAAATGCACAAGTTAAACAAAGTATTTAAAAGATAAAAGTACATTTAAGGATAAACAAATAGAAAACCCTAATAATAAATAAATGAAAACACAAGTATGAAAATAAATAATTCAGAAGGATGAATACAATATTTTTGATTGATTTTTAAGGTTTTAATTACAAATAGCAAAATAAATAAATAAGATAATAAATATTTTTCTTGGATTTTTATGTGAAAAATAAAAGAAGAAAATGAATAATTAATATATATTTTATTCACAACAACACACGTAACCACTAAGCCAAGCTACTCTGCGTGTTCAAATAACACATCCAAATATATATATTTTAAAACAACACTTTACAAATGAAAAAAAGCGCCAACAAGCATCGTCTTCTTCCTTACGGTTACTGTAACTTCATTTTTTTCCAAAAATGTGACTTTCTCATTTTTGTACCAAATCAAACATGTGAATATAGCATATTGCATAGAATCTCACGAGGAATCCAAATATAACATTAGTTTTTATTTATTTTTATCTCAAACTCACAAATTTTGGACAAAACCAAATGAACCCTAAATCTTTAAACAAAAATTAAATGATATACATGATCAACCAATGCCCATTTTCACGGGGCTTTCACTCAACATGTCAAGGCAAGCAAAATGGTAACTTGAATGGATAAAAATGATGCCTTAAAGAGAGAGTTCGAAATCAAGAAAGTTTACTTATTAGAGTGTGTCCAATGCACCTTCTAAAGCACTTCCAGATGAGATATGATGATGCCTACAATTTCCTTGAGTCCCCAAGAGTCTAATGATAGGCTTACTTTGCCTTGAGATCTTCCAAATCGTTCTGACCAAATCCACTTGCAAGTGAGAAAAATGTGTTTTTGGTTATGGTGTTTGAGGTGTTTCAATTGAGTTTCAATGCATGCAAAAGCTTAAGTGATGTCTATGAAATGTGTTTATGGTGGAAAAGTGGAAGAAATAAGAGTTTCAAAGAAATGTTTTTTTGATCAACAATGGAGTTTTTCAAAGTTTGGTTTCTGGTTCAAGAGGGAAGATGAGGTTCTATGTGATTCAGAAGCTCATATAAGATGTGTGGAATGTGTTTATAAGCGGAAATGGATGAACAAAGGTTGGAATTGTTTGGAGTTTTTAAATGGCTTGAAAAAAGTGAAGAATGCTCAAGAATGATCTTTAGGTTTTTTATTGTTTCGAGAGTGTTCTACTAATGTTTGCTGATGTTTTTGTGTATTTGTTGTGTGTTTGAAGCAATGCCACGAGGTTTTCTTAAATAGAGGATTAAATTCTGATGAAGGAACAAGTTTTGGATAAAGCAAAATCAATGTTCAATGGATAATGCATCTTTTCCAAAAAGTGGGTGAAAGGTACACATAGCCTTTTGCTTTCTAGTGTGGCTGCAATTTAACTTTCTCTTGGTTGTAAAAGCTACCTCTAATGTTCAGATCATTCCTCAGGTCTTATGGAACAAGCAATGGCCAAAATCAACTTTTCACAATTTGTCCATAATGCAATTCAAGACGGTCCATTGCACCATGCTTTTCTCTCTTGTATTGAGATCAATCTCCAACAATTTTGGTACAATTATGAAGATTTCATGGGATACAACAAGTTTCATGTTGATAGAATCTTGGGAAGAGGCTTGGAAAGTTGTCAAAAGTGACTCCAAATTCGTGTAACAAATCTGACTAGGTACTTAGAAAAATCTGGTTCAGTTTGGACTTTGTTGATCATGGTGAAACCTCTACTTTGGCCATCCATATCTTTCAATTGGTAAGAGCTTTTGGATCAATTTTTTTTCACCAATATGAAGTAGGAAGTATGTTCTTTAAACACAACTATCAATCATCAAGAGTGGTGGTTTGAATTGTTCATAATTTAAGTATAAATTCATGCACTTGGAAAGGTTAAAAACTTAGAAAAATTTCTAAGTGCTTGGAAATTCACATAACTTGGAACCTCAACTTTGATCATCAATATCTTCCACTTTAAGAAAGCTTTTGGCTTGTAATTTTCATCAACTTGTAGTATCAAATACCATCTTTAAGTGAAGTCCTTAGGTGTATCCACTGGATGCTTGAATAAAAAATCATGGCCTTGGAAAGTTGGTCACTTGATCATGCATTTTCGTACTTAGAGAAATTTCAAGAATCCTAATTTTGGCAATTTTGCATCCTTTGTTGATTTCTTTGATTTAGCTTGATCAAACACAATCATCCTCCATATTTTCTTGATTATTGGCTTGAGAAGCCCATGGTTAACCAAAAATGTCAAAATTCAAACTTTTACTTTGAGCATCTGTTGACTTTTATCAGTTGAATCAAAATTCTTCAACTATCAATGAATCACACTTCTTGAGCTAATTAGATCACATAATGAATTGGGACTTGATGAACTTGAATTGATGCAAACTCAAACTTGATTGTTGACGAAGGGAATCACTTGATAACCATGGATGAGTGGAAGAACTTGAGATGTTGAGGAATTGATTTACCAATCTCTTGAACTTAATACAAAACTCCAACTTATAAACAAAGCAAACAAGACATATTTTTGTCTTTTGTATTTCCATGAGATTAGTAATACATAAAAGACACACACATGAAATGCTTTACGCATATGATGGAAATGAGGTGGGATATTAGGGTAAAAAATTAGGGTATGACACTGTGGAGGTTGAAATGCCTTCTACGAGAGTTTTGATGGAAGCTAAGTTGAATGAGGCTGAATGGTGTCTGAGTAGATACAATTAGTTGACTTTGATTAAAGACAAGAGAATGACGACCTTGTGTCTTGGTGAGTTGTATCAACAGAAAATGAAGAAAGCTTTTGACAAAAAGGTTTGACCTCGTGAGTTCAGAGAAGGCGACCTCGTGCTAAAAAAGATCTCGAATTTTACCAATAATTCTAAGGGCAAGTGGACCCCTAATTATGAAGGCCCACATGTTGTTAAGAAATTCTTCTCTGGCAGTGCATTAATTCTTACAACTATGGATGGTGAAGATTTCACTCGTCCTGTGATTGCCGAGGTAGTCAAGAAATACTTCGCCTAAAATAATAAAAGAACAGCTTGCTAAGTTGAAAACATGAAAGGTTGGCTTAGTCTTGATCACTTGAAGCAACATTGTCTGTTAACGATTCTCATTCAACCATTCTCAATGGAAGTTTTGAGCACAATGGAGTTCAGAGTTGTTAGGGAGAATAATGGTCATTGTATTTCAATGTAACCCTTTCCATGTATTTCCCATTTTTTAAACTTTGTAATGACCTATGAAGTCACGCCATTTACAGACTTCCATTCTATCAATAAATTTAGGCCTTTTTCCCTTTGTTTGCAATCCTTATTCTGTTTCTATTTGCAAAATTTCATTTATTTTTGATAATAATTTTTTAAACAAATAGATAAACAAACAATCATTTTTTTGAAAACTATAAAAACGTTTTCCTTTGATTATGAACATTAAAAGGAATATCAGTGGTTACTCCAAGAACGGTAAGATCCCGAAGCGCATATTTCAATGTTCTCCCTGATGGAGTCTGTTGATAATCTCCCAAGCAGATTTTGATCTTATTGATGCATTCCTCAGTTGAGCAATAGTTCAAGCATCTCAAACTTGGACTCCCCCGGTAAGTCTTGAATCAGTTTTCCTTAATCGAGTGTAGTTTTTCTTCCCTGGCCTGTTTGTGATCAAGCATACATAACTGTGAATGTGATTGTTGGATCCCATCTCATTTGGTGATAAAACTTGACGAGGAATCCCTGACAGGTTTCCACCTCCTCTGTTATCGTTTGTTGCTCTTATGACCGATCTAAATCATATTTTCTCCCTGAGAAGTGTTGATATAGTAGTCAACTGTTGGGTTTCCTCTCACCCTGCGTTGAGTTTTAAAATTCCCCGTAGGCTGACTCTCTACTATGATGTTACTTTCTTAATTATCCCTGCAATTCCAAGATGTTTCTCCCAAGGATGCTAGTACCCAGAGGATTATCTTTGCTGATCCCAAATGTAGGTTATGCATATTTACCACTGATTGTGAGAGATAGGATATGATCCTCACCAGATCCATTTTCTTCCCCAGTAAGGTCAAGCAGAATTTTGTTGGTTATTGGAAGGTTCATCTTTTCATCCCCTATGGTTATTAGTTGATTACCTCTAGATTATTACGGTGTGTTGGACTCATGAAATCCAATATTCCCCAAGTGGATTTCAGTTCAGGTGACCCCCTAATTGAGCATTAGAATTGAGAATTCCTCAGTCGAGTCTTGATTTAGATTGTTTCTCCAGCTGAGTATGGTTCACTTCTCTAGTAGAGTCATGATCAAAAAATTGTAATTTTTGAAACCTGTCTATCCTTGATATGGAATCTCTGACAAAAGTATTTAACCTCATGATATGATATTATTGCTTTAGTTGCTCTCCGAGCATAGAGAAATATTGTATCCTTGTAAGGAATGTTGAGATAACAATCAACTGTTTGGGTTTTCTCGCACTTTATGTTGGGTATTAATTTAAAATCCCCATTGGTTTGATCCTTTTCTATGATGTTAACTTCTTGTATATCCTCAACAAGTCCAGGATGTTTTTCCTCGAAGGTGATTGATCTCTAGATATTTTCTCTACATCCCCCAGTTTGGTTACTCACCAGTGGATGTTTTTATCCCCACAAGAGTCTTGACTATGCATACTTTCCCATCAGGTCTTTATCCTTCTGCGGCAGAATTCATTTGGATTTTCTCATTCCCAAGAGGAGTTTGGAAGAGTTTGTGCTGATGTGTTTCCTAGCGAATCTTTCATTTCTTTGAAGCGGAGTTCATGTTGTTATCCCCTTTGTGGATTATTGATGTTGGAAGATTGGAATTTGGATTTATTTCCCCAAGCAATATTTTTCCTCTCCCTAGAGATTTTAAGCCTTGTAGTAGGATTTATTTTCCTTTGATAGCTTTTTATTTATCTCCTACATGATTTCTTCAGTTGAATCTCTGACAGTGTCTTCATCTGGTTTGTGCTGTGGTGATTGGTCGTCTCCAGTTTTCCTTTGTTGGTTTTGTCAGCATATTCATATGCATATTCATTTGTATGTGCATCCATTCTTTATGCATAGCATCTGTTGTTGCATTATGCATCTTGCATTTTCTCGTTGCTTCCCCACTCTTTGGTGGTGTTTTCCCCACAGAGCGTGTGTGTCCTCTCTCCAATAGAGGGTCACTTTTAATCAGAAAGTGTTTAACCTTTCTAATTCCCCAGTGAGTTTATTCCCCGTGGGAGGTGTTTGTTTTAGCTTTCCTTTCCAGTTCATTATCTAGATGGAATTAATTCCTACTTGAGATATTTCCTCATTGGGACGAGTCCTATTTGACCGTTCCTCTCCAATTTGTTCTTGTGATTGAACTTTGGTCTTCTGAGTTTATTACCTTCTTTTAAGCTATCACTTGTTTGGTAGTAGGTAATATATCTCTTTTGCTGTTGCGGTTAGTTACCATTGTTTAAGCTACCCGGTAACTGGTGGTTAGTAATCCATCCTTTAAAGTTTTATTACCTTTGTTTAAACTACCCAGTAACCAGTAGTTGGTAATATTGCTTTTTCTACCCAGTAACAGGTAGTTGATATTTCTTTTCCTCGAGCTTATTACCCTTGTTAAGTTACCCAGTAATCGGTAGTTGGTAATATTTCTCTTCCTACCCAGTAACATGTAGTTGATATCATTTTCCCGAGTCTATTGCCTTGTTGAAACTATCATTTATTTGGTAGTAGGTAATGTCTCTCTTGCTTTTGGGCTGATTACCTTTGTTAAGCTATCCAGTAACTGGTAGTTGGTAATCTTTCCTTCAGGTTCATTGCCTTGATAAAGCTGTCTCTTGTGTGATAGTCAATAATATTCCTCTTTCCAACCCAGTAACAGGTAGTTTATTATCTTATTTTCCAGAGTTGATTACCTTTGTGTAAATTACCGAGTAACCGGTAATAGGTAATACATCTCTTTGCTTCCCCTACACAGTAATAGGAAGTTGGTGATCTTTTTTTCCGATTTTATTGTCTTGTTAGAAATATCACTTGTTTGATAGTAGGAAATATTTATCTTCCTACCCAGTAACAGATAGTTGATATTGTTTCGTCCTGAGTTTTTCTCTTTACCTTTTACCCAGTAACCGGTAGTCGACAATCTTTTTACTCTAAAAATAGTTACATTTGTTTAAGCTACCATATGTCTGGTAATAGATAATTACTTCCCCGGTTGAGTTGGATTCCTTTCCCTTAGTGGAATTGGATATCCCCCTTTTTGTTGCTTGCGTTGGTAAGTTTCCCTCGGTGAAATCTTACTCTTTTGTTTTCCCCCTTGAGGAGTCTCTTTTCCTCTGTTCTCCAGCAATTTTGTGTGTCTTCGGTGGTATCCTTTTCCCCACAAAATCTTTTGTATTCATTCTCATATCATATCATATGAATTTTGCGGTATCTTAGGGCCAAAAATTGTGTTTATTGTTTTATTTAAGCATCTCCAATTCCGTCGAGATGAAGATTTCAATCTTCATATCTCCGAATTGAAGAAACTTAAATAGAGGAAGCTGTAATATCCTAATTTTTAACCCTGAGATCCCATTTTCTTTTTGCATCTTTGCATACAAACAAGATCACAAGCTTGATTACCTCCTAACCCTCTCTTCCTTGGGTTTGGATTTGAGATCACCAAGCACCTTTTTGTGTTTTCTTTTCCTTTATGTTATATGCTTTATGTTTCACTAACCACTAATCAAAATACCAAAAATATGTCTTGTATACTTTTGTTTCTCTGCAATGTATGGTGCTATACCAAGAACACCAAGCATGATTTATCAGCTAAGGTTTTGCTCCCTCAAGGTTAAAGTATGGTCAATCGTGGACTCTCAAGGGCTATCTCCTCAAATCATGGCTTATAATATCAAAGTATAAGGCTTCAATCATCATTCAATCCCATGTTGATCAAAGACATCTCAAGGTTTAATAGCTTGTTTCTCAAGAAAAATTAAAGGTTCATGTGTTTATTTCCATGCCTTCATCAGCAAGTTACCTTAAGCTTTAGTCAATTCAATCAAGGAACATCCAAGGACACATTATTTTGAGCTCATATGATGATCCATTCACTTTGAAGTGCAGTAAAAGTTCAAGTGTACAAGTTGATTCAAGGAAGTTTGACCTAAAAAGTCAACATTTCAAGTCAAAGTTCCAAAGAGCACAACTCCTTCAATTCTCAATATTTTTGAATGCTTCCTTTTGCACATGAATATTCTCAAAATCCTTTTCAACTTCTCTTTATATGAAAAGAGCCAATTGTGCTTTGACGATCATCAAAAGTTTGAAGACATTATAGGTCATTTCTCTACTTAGTGGAATTTGACCTATTTTCAAGTAACTTTTTCTCAACTTTCAAGGATCACAACTTCCTCAATTTTTAACATATGGAGCTCATTATTTCTTCATAATAATATTTGTGATACCCTCTTCAATATTGCTTCAAAGGTCCAAGCCAAATTGTACTTGGAAGGCCATGGAATTCATTGATACATTATAGGTCATATTCAGCCATTTGGACTTAGAAATTTTCAAATTTGGTTTGCCAGATTTTTGTGCCAACTTTAACATGCTATAAATTTTTGCTCAAACATCCAAATGAAACCTTTCTTGGAACATTGTGATCTTTGCCATGATGTTAATCAATTGCAAAAACAATTAGATGAAAAAGCCTCTTGTACAGGGTGCCTCATTGATGCAAACATGGTTACTTGAAACTGAAGTTTTGCACCATGCTCAGATTTTTGCTCCAACTAAACTTTAATTACAAGTCAAATTATCACGCGATATGCATCTAAACATGATTAACCAAGTTTCCTGAAGTTAATTGAGTGGTAAAATGCATGGTTTGGCTGAGTTTTAAGCCAATTCAAGTCACACTTTTATCATGACAAAGGGTGCACACAATTGCACTAAATTTCCACTCAATTCACCCTTCTCAGCATTCCATCATTTTCAGCTATAAATAAAGGTTCATTCTACCTTCATTCCCAAGCTTTTGAGAGCCAAACAACCCCTTCTCCACCTTCAAATTTTCTGCAAAAAGTGAGCTATCGTGTTTTCATTTTCAACCAAATTTAACTCAGTTTCTTGATTCAATTAGCTTCATCTTATTCCTCTGAAGCTTCTGCAACAAATTCCAAGCTCTAAGAGTCCCTGAATTGCTCCAACCAAATCCAGTTTCAAAGCTCCTCCGATCGTTTTTGGACAAGGTTGTTTGAAGCTCCATTTTCACTCAAACAAGTTACCACAATGTAGTCCTTTTCTTGCTGAGTGTTTCCCCTAACCTAGGTTGTGTTGATTGTTCAAGTTCATCATTTAATTTTTTTGTTTTCGTGTTTTTGTTTTTCTCTGCATTTTCATGAAATTCTCCATGCACGTTTTCAATAAATGAAAATGATAGACATAGTTAAGTTCACTTTAATGAGAAGGTCACAATGGTATAGGTCTCATGATCTATCATTACCAACTGTGGAACTCCGGTGAAAAGCTCACCAGATAAGACGACCGGAGAAGCATCCTCGTGGCCAGAATTTGTTTTTTTTAAAATAGGATCATGCGCGTGCCTTCATTTAGTGTCCATCGTGTTTCTCATGATGTGGACCTTCTGATCTCATTTAATGAGACATAATGGCTAAGCACATTTCCATTCTTAGCCTTCTAATCAGATCAATGGCTCTTGTTTTTTCCAACATTTATTTTATTTTCTATGTGTTCCTTTTTTTCATTTAATTTCAAAAAACCATAAAAAATAGTTCTATTAACATTTTTAACTCCATTGTTTTTCATAGTTTCATAAAATTATTCTCTATTTTCTGAGCATTTTTTTCATATTTTTATTTCTTCATTTGATATTTTTCATCATTTTCTTCATTTTTCAAGTATTTTAATTAGTTTAAATATACTTTTATGCATTAAAAAATTCTCCAAAATTTCATATAGCATTCTCATATTGTTTCTGACTTGTGTGATTTTTCTTGATCATTTCTCATTTGTTTTGATGCATCATCTGCATTTTCTTTTTTATTTTCATTTTAAAATTAATTTTAAAAATCCTTTCCATGCATTTTAATTCACATTATTGCATTTTGATCTTGTTTGACATTTGTTGACTGTTGTTGGCCTTGGTTCTTGGTTGATTTTACCATAGGTCTCATCAAACTCAATGGATCTTGGATGTTGATGAGGTGAAAACCCTAATCCACCAAAATAGATGATTGATTTTGATGATGACTTGATCATCACTTGGATCCAATTTGGGTTTTTCTTTTTGTTTGATCCTCTCTTCTTCATCCCTTTCTATTTCTTTTTCACCATTCTTTGGATCAATTGAAAGATGTTATAGGCCATATTGTTCATGAACTCTTGAGTGGTGCTTGATGAATTTCATCAATTCAAATCTACCATTTGATTGATCAGTTGACCAATTAAGGTACTTTGGATTGATGCATAAGTTTGTCCAAAGTACTATGAGAGGTTAATTGATGTAGTGGATCCATCTTTCCTTGACTTAGGTCTTGATCAACCTTGTTTTGGCTTGTGCTACATGTTTTAGGAATATGATCTTTATATATCACATCTCTAACATGTATGGTACATAAAGTTTTATTGACCGTCCTCCCATAGTATGATCTTCCTTATAGATTGTGCTACGATTGCTTAACATAGCGCTAAAATTGTCCCTAATTGGAAAGTGATCATGTTAGTCCAATTTTAAATATGAGTCATCTTTAGTTAAGATGTAAATCTCCTATATCCACAATATGTAGCTTCTTTTCCACCTAAGAGAGCTAGTGGCATACTTGTTGATTTTATCCAAGTTGGAGCCCTTCTCAAAGGATGATGTAAAGTTCTCACATGTGATGGGTTGATTAGTTGAGTAATCTACTTTAAATGACAAAATGTATTCATTAATATTAACACTAACTTTTAATTGCACTAATTTTTACTTTATGCTCTTTATTCTTATGCACCTTTACTTTATGTTTTTTATTTTATGCTCTTTATTTTTATGCTTATCATTTCATATCATATTATTCATCTTATTTATGTTTATGCCTTTTTCGCTTTGTCCATTTGGACTTTCTTTTTCTTTTTAAAACATTAATAAAGGCTTAAATCATTAAAAAACTCCTAATGTGCTCCTTGGACTATTTGGTGACTATCCTTTGCTTATGGAGTTATGGACTTAGAATTAGGATCCTTGCCCTATGCTTTGGAGTATTATCTTAAGACCTTGGATCTTGTTTTCCACTTTGACCTTGAGTGGACCTCTTGTGAAGACTTGGCTTGGAGACTTGGTTTTCATCTGATGTTTGATTTTCTCTACTTATCTTATTGCTTATTTGGTTGCTTGAGTCCAAAGGATGGGAGATTTAGCTTGTTATGTCAAAGGCTTGTGTCTTGGTTAGATCTTTCCTTTCTTAGATTTTATTTTATGCTTTAGGATAGTCTCCTCATCTCCTCCCCTTCTTTAATTTTCAAAATTTTCTCCCTTTTTCAAACCTTATTTTTTTTCAAACTAGAACCACTTTCATAATAAACCTTGACTTTGTCAAGTGCATTTTCAAACTCATTTTCTTAATAAATGCTAATCAATTTTAAGCAACTTTAACCATTTTCAAAAGACTTAAAAAACACTTAACCCATTCAAACCATTTTGTGCCTTTTTGTGCACTTTTTGCTTTTAAAACGTTTCATAAAGTTTAGACATGAGTCATTTATAGTTGAGATGTGAGCCTCCTATCCCCATAGTATTGTTTGAAATAAGTTAAAACTTTTCCAATTTTGAGAGTTAGTGACATACTTGTTGATTTTATCCAAGTTGGAGCCCTTCTCATGGTGATGCAAAGGACCATTTTCACATACTTGAGGGTGATTAGTTGAAGTTTTCTTCTTAAAATGACAAGTTGTCTTTTCATTTAAATGAATCATAACACACTATTTTGGCTATTTTTACCACGAACTACGAGGTTTTGATCCTCCATTGCACTTTGTGGGTACGTAAGCATGAGGCTCAGAAAGTCTTATCAAACACAAAATTATTAAAAAATACTTCTCTTCTTACCTCCCCAATCTTTTGTAAACAACATCTTTTTAAGCCAAACGTTAGATTTTCAAAGAGGTTCCTATATAATACTATAGGCGTTTTGGATGCTAACACCTTCCCTTTGCGTAACAAACCCCCTTACACTGTCTCTGTTTTTATTAGTTTTGTTTTCACTTTTTTAGGTTTTGTTTGCTCTTTTTCCTTTTCTTTGGATAAAATAAAAGTGCGGTGGAGACTCTTATTTTGCGAGTTAAGTTTATCAATAGCTTAATCTCAAATTTTCCCGCTACAACTGCAATACTGAGATCTTGCTGTAAGATTTGTTAGAAGTTGTAATCCGTTGCCATATTGGAATTAGTTATGATGTGAGTTCGTGAATTAAAGTTTTAGAAGCTAGTTATAGTTGGGATAATGTGAATTTGCATTAGAGTTAGTAACTTGTGATAGCTTTGAATTAGCTTAGGTTGATGTTAGTATAGTTAGTGAATTGAATGGTTAAATTAGGATTAACTTGACAGTTAAGTATGGTTTATTGAGTTGTGATAAAAGTATAATTGATGAAACAGTTAAGAGTTAATTGGAATATAAGATTGTTGCCATGAAGTTTTCGATTATGGTGTGTGCATTTTGGCATTGCAAACATATAGGTGCTAGATAGTTTTGGACTGTTAGAATTTGAATTGGATTTAATTTGATGTTTAGAAACATAGAAACTATTATGGAAATAAGTTAATAAATTTGGTTATTTGGTGTTAAGATTAGTTCATGTTAATTAATTATTATGTAAGAAAATTGTTAGATTGAAATGGATGCTATGTTAAAGTGTTATGAAAGTTAGTTTTGAATTTGAAGTCATGAATTAAGCTGTTATTGTCTTGTTAATACAGTGAGATTATCATGTGAATAAATTGCTATGATGACTGCATTGATTGAACTAGTATAACTTTATGGGACTTTATTTGCAGGCTGTTGGTAACTTATTAGGTTTGGTCATGGAAGTTGGTTAGGATGTTGTTCTTAATGGTTGTGTTGAAATTTGATGCGTAAGATGTTATATTAAAACCTATTTGAACCACTTATGGAATGTATTTAGCTTATTGATGCTTTGGTATATGTTGGATGCAGGTAACTATTACGCACTTATGAGAGCTTGACATGTAACTTTGGTTATGGAGATGTAGGGCATATCAAGATGGCAATTTGGACAACCTCACAATTTGTAGGATTTGAAGGCTTTTGAGAGGTGTCTTGTGAAGAACAAGTAGAATAGGGTTTAGGTGGTCAGTTGACTTTGGTCAACTGTTTGACCAGAAAGTGAACAATTGACCAAAAGTCAACTGTAGGCCAAAAACTGTGATTTTTATGTAATTTGATATAGATTCTTTTGTAATGTAATGTTTGAATGTTTTGGTGTGAAAATGGTTTCTTTTTGAATGAATGATGTCTTATATGTCAAGTAACACGCCTTTCTCTCCAAAATGAATACTTGAATACTTGAATTTGAAATGGCCTTGAACTTGAATGAATGAGCTTTAAATTGCCATGCTTTGCATCACCTGAAGAAAAACATACAAACTAACCATGTAGGGTTTTCACAAATAATGGCTAATGACAAAGGGGGCGACCTCTCACAACTAACTTGCAATGATCCACAAATGTTATAGACCCCAATTAAGATTCCCATAACACTTAATCCATGAACATGCCCAATCAAACATTTATTGTGACCATGACTAGTAATCAATTATTTCTAATGGTCCAAACTTACCAACCATAATCCACATGCATTGTTCCTTAAATAATGACCTTTTAATCAAATGACGCCACTTGAAGAATGCAAAAATGAATGTCCTTAATTCTCATGAATATGTAGATGAAAAGCCAAGACCATGACCTAGATGAAAGATGGATAGAAGTAGGGCAAATTTTGGGGTATGACAGTCACCGACCCATTAGCTGGAGTATCTATAACTAGTCCATTACTCGAAGTAGACACTACAAGACCCAATCTTTTCACACAGTCAGTAGAAGTAAACGAGTGTGTCGTACCCGTGTCAATAATGGTAATCAAAGTAATGTTGTGAATGTAACATGTACCTAGAATAAACTTTTCGGAACTGGTAGTCTGAGATCCTGCCAGTGCAAACACTTTTCCTCCAGACTGAGATTTCTTTGGATTTTGACAGTTAGGGCTGATGTGACCAGGTTCCCCACAGTTGCAACAAGTTAGAACATTAGTCTTGCAATTAGCAATAAAGTGTCTTGGCTTCCCACAATTGAAGCACTTGTTTTCATCACTCTTGCATTCATTGGCGCGATGTCCTGCACCACCACACATGTATCATTTGATAGGAGTGAGAGTCCCTCCCGCACTTGGCTTCTTAGCCTCTGAAACCTTATGTTTCCCTTTGTCAGCTGGAGCACTATATAGTTTTCCATAGTTCAACAACTTTCCCTTCTTCTCACTTAAAATTTTATAATAAGCTGATTGAACCATGTTGTCCTCATCATAAATCCTGTATTTATTCACCAGTTCCAGAAACTGGAGAATCTGTTGATAACCAATGCGCTGCTTGATCTCAAGACGCAACTCATTCTCAAACTTAATGCATTTAGTAGCCTTTGCAGTTGCACCATTATAATGTGGACATGATTTCACAAGTTCCTCGAACTTGGCAGTATACTCAGCAACAATAGAATTCCATTGATTTAGCTCCAGAAACTCGATCTCTTTCTTCCCACACCCATCCTCTAGAAAGTACCGCTCCAGAAATTCTCCTCTGAATACAACCCAAGTAATTTTATCGCTTGCAACCTCTAGTCCTTGGCGTGCATTGTCCCACTAATCATCAGCTTCCTCTGCCAGCATATGCGTACCAAATTGCACCTTCTATGCTTCAGTACACGCCATAACCCTGAAAATCTTTTCAATGTCCTTCAGCCAAGCCTACGCTCCATCGAGATCATACATGCCTTTGAAGGTAGGTGGGTTATTGCTCTGGAACTTTCCCAAGTTGCAGAACTCATCATTCCCTCCATTCTAGTTGTTCAGCACAGCTTGCAAAGCGGCAACAATAACACCATCATTTCTCCCAACCATATTCTAAAATACATCAACAATCAAGGATTAGAAGAAACTTGACTCGACCGTGTTCACACACCAGTCGTACACTACTAACACACTATAACACCTGGTCGGACGAACCGACCTGCTCTGATAATACTATATAACACCCTACTTCCCGACTCAATAATTAATAATTAAAATATAATTCTACCCAAGTAGGATGTCACTTAATAATCCAAGAAGTCTGAATGATACTTCATTTAATAAAAAAAAAAATTCCAAACAACGAAATTAAGCAAAAGTATGACATCCATATCCTCAACAAATCTCCCACACCAAAAGTGGTTCAATAATTACTTTAAATTAAAATATACATAAAAGAATAACATAAAAACAACTCATTCCCTGGTATTGTGTATCAGAGCAACTCCACTAATAGAGTCGACCAATAGTAACATGAGGTACATCTTCAAATACTCAAGTACCTGATTATATGTACTCTGAGGGAGCAAAGACACAACAAATAAAAAAGGGGTGAAAAATTCATTCATTTAATAAATGGTGTATAGTAATTAAAAGAGTAGTATTTATACACACAAATCACATACATTCACAATCACATTCTCACCATGACAAATGCACAAGCACAACATAATTACAAGGCAATGAGACCCGACAACACTACACAATGCATGTAGTACCACTTCTCATAAATGGTTATTATACGAACCCGATTCCCCATTCAGAATCTCGAACTCCCCCTTCCGAGTTCCGGATATGTCTTTCCACTACAAGAAAATTGGAAAATTACGACGGATAATTTTAGAAGATTACGGCGGTTACAAGCGACGCAAATTGCAAGCCACGTCGGTTCCTCTCCTGTAATAGAAACATGTGTCGTGAGGCTGTTTTACGACGGTTTGTAAAACTGTCGCTCCATCTGCCGTAACATTCCACGAATGTTTTTAAGCAGGCTCCAATATATTATTACGACGGTTGTAACCGCCATAATTATATAATATATATAATTCATTGAAAATAACGACGGTTGTAACCGCCATAATTATATATTATATATTTCATTTAAAATAGGAATGGTTTAGAACCGCCGTAATTTTATTATTTAAATAAAAAATAAAAAAATGCTACATTATCTCCTCTCTTCATGTTAGTATAATACCAATATTATTACAAATATTAAATTCAATCAATATAAAATGTCATGAAAATTATAATTTTATTAAACAAAAAAATTAGCAATATCCACAAAAAGGTCAAGAACCTGTTTAAATGCACTGCGATAAAATTTTAAAGAGACAAGTTACATCATCACCATTCACATCACTAACTTGCATTGTAAAATAAATACTACTTAGTGTATAAAACAAAAATGTATACTTGAACCTTGACCATTGTCTACCACTTGAACCTCATAATAGAAAAACACTTGAACCACTTTAACCTCATAATAGAAAAACACTTGAACCACTTGAATCTCATAATATAAAAACTCCTGTCAGGTCTATGCCAGGTCTATCCTTGCTAACTTCTATATTATCCAATCGCATAATACAATAACCTGGAATACAGTAACCTGGAAAATAGGTGGCAGCAAGAAGTTTAGGACAAAAATAAATACCTTTGGAGTCCCTTTCAGTTCAATTACATTAGCTTTCAAGTCAATAATGCATGTGTCAAGGTTACCATCAATGCGAGCTTTTTGAACAAGAAGATCCAAGATATTCACAAATAACTCAAATAGACTGTTGGTACAGAAAAAGTTAGTGTATTGAACCAAGTGCTGAAAGCAGAGGTGTCAAATCATTATATTCACAAAATACAAACCTATTTTGAGTCTCGAGAGCTAATCCCAAAAGCTAGTTGAGAAATCGTCTTACATGAATTTGTCAATATGCATATAGATTTGAATTTCATTTAATTCAAACTGCATATCATAAACCTGTCATATTTACAAGTTCACTTAGAGTTGAGAGAAAAGGAATGTACCTGTCATATTGTATTCCTTAGAGCATCCTGCATTAATATAACACGCCTAGTTTAAATAGAACATTTAACATTTCAATTGGAATTCCAGCTCTCAAACAAAATCAAGAATCACATTATAATTCTTCATCTCAATAAGAGCATGTCGATACAGCCATCATATCTTAAGATAAAGGGGTACGTTTTCATAACTAAGGAGTTTAAACAGTGGTTCAATGTCAGGAAACCAGTTTTTCCTTTCTATAAGGTTCCCATTTTTGACAACATGTATAAACAAGAAACACATAGTAAAATGCATTATTCCATTCAATCTGATCAAAACAAAAATACTGAGTCTCATACAACTATGTAAAATTAGATGCTTGCATATCCATCTCTTTTATTGCAGCCTTATGTAAAAAGAAATAGAAAAGGAAAAGTCAAGTGATGCCAACAATTTGAATTTGCATTTCTCGCAAGAGATTTATTTTAACCAGTTTTATGATTAAACTTGGATGAAACTCAATTCCATTAAAAAGAGGTAAGTAAATTTTTAAGCTTCAAATAATATCAAATCAGTTGAATTGTGTTTCTTGTCACAATAATTAGAACAGTATTTCACACAAAAAGTAAAACCATAGGTCATGAAATGAACCATTTACGAACAATATCCTTATATATGTCAGCACTATCTCTCAACACTAATACTCAATTATTTTGTTCCCTTAACTATTTAGGACAAGTCTTAACCTCAACACAATATATAATAAATTCAACTGAGTTACTTATAGAAACAAAACAAAATAAAACTCCTTTGAAGTTAAAAAGCTAACTACCTAGAAACATCATAGTTTTCAAGCAATTAAGAAAAAATGTCAAAATATTGTTATCATGCCTCCTTTTTCTCAGACTTATTAAGAACAAGAAAAGAAGACCCAATTGCTCTTCAACCAATTTTCTCTCTTCATTGGTGTGAATAAAACCTAAATAGTGAGAAACAGATAAGCGTTCAAAAGTTGTTTGTTAATATAGATAAAGAGACATAAAATTAAAAAGATAATTTAAAAAGGAAAGTATGCTAAAAAAATTTATGAAGATGGCTTTATAAATCTAAACACACATGGGCCATAATCTATTTTATTACAACAATACAATTAGAATACATGTTCTACTGCGGATATGCCATGCAATACCCCGTAAATTATTTTACTCTGGATAATATTAGTAGTGATTAACTGAGTTCCAATGTACTCTGAGAAATTATCTGCAAAGATAATTAGAGTAACTGTGGAGTTCAGAGCAAATCAAATTAATATTATCTGGCTCTGAGGTTTTAATTATTGGAGCTTTAGAGACTATTTGGACAATTAGTAATGTTACTAATTAATGATATTTCTCTATATCATTTCTTTCCACCCTTTTTCCACACTTAGAAACAAAGAAAAAAGATAGAAAGAAGTTAGAGAGAAGGAAGAGGAAAGGAAGGAAAAAGAGGAGAAAATCCTAAGAGCTCAAGATCAAGAATCATCATCCATTCTTCATCAAATCTTCTCATTTTCATCATTATCATCTTCTAATCAAGGGTTCTAGATAGATGCTTTAGTTGTAGAGTTTCTTGAGTTTTAGAGTTAGGTTTGATATTGTGAGAAAATGAGTAATCTTGCTAAAATCATGAATCTAACGGTAGAAAATTGATATAAATTTCGTAGCATACTCGTAATATGCATATGATCATTGATGATGCTTGTTTGTGCTGTTTGAGAATGTTTTGGTTTGAGAAAGATGGATTTTGAACCCTTAAACCATGAAAAAACGCAGCAGAAATTCTGCTCCTGGTGTAGAGCGTCGGGTGACGCGAAGCGTGCGCCCCTGCTTAGCTGGGCGAAGTAGAGGCGAGGGGCTACCGTCGGGCGATATTTGTAGCACCGGGCGCTCCTGGGACTTTTTCAAATGTTCCCCTTTCCTTTTAAATTCCATAACTTGTGATCCGCTTATCCGATTTAAGTGTTCTTGATACTGGTAGAAAGCTGTGAGAATAATCTATCTGATGAAGGTGAAAAATGTTGGTTTTATTGCCCGATTAAATAATGGTAGGAAACCCGAAAGTGGGGTAATTATGATGAACTACTATATGTGTTTCTATTGTGCAATTATAATATGCATTGCTTATCCTATTGTTGACTAAACATGATTGTGAGTGAATATGTATGTTAAAATGAATATGGAATAGGTAGAGTGAGGAAACCGTACTATGAAATTATGTTGGAACCTAGTAATGGCTAGGAAATTGTTGAATAACATAATGACGACGCTCGTGCAAGAGAGGCCGAGGCGTGCGTCTATTACCAAATGGTATGGAAAGAATTACACTAGTATAGATCATGTTTAATCGTGTTTAAATTGAGAAAAGACAAAAGAGGTCTTAAGGTGAATGTGGCCTTTTGATTGTCGAATACAATCTCGTTGTGTATGTGATCATGTGATCGTAACCGTTTAATGTGAGTGCGTTTCACGGGTCTCGAGCTCCACTGAAACATGTGCACAATTACTTGGCATGTTTGATTCCCGTGTGTAGTACGAATGGAGCCTACAGGTAAAGAGACTTGTGACGTTGTACGGGCCGTGTGAAATGACGAATTAAGGAGATAATATGTCCCTTAATTCCGAATCCATTTCGTATGCCAAGTAACTGCAAGGATCCATGACTCGGGTCGACTTCTACACGTAGAAGTGGACGGGAAAAGGGGATGCCTTGGTAAGGTTATCGATTAGTGATAATGTGATTTAGCAAGACTCATGAACATGGATCCATATCGTGTGTGTGAGTACTCAAAGTCACTTCCCTTCCCCTTTTGACTTGAGTTGGGTGTGATAGAACCTTGTAAAGCTGAGAGGACCTATAAGATAGGGAACTCACTGAGATTTGATGTATTTCACCCCATGTTGTTGATTCTATTACAGGTATTACAGGTTTGGCGAAGGGTAAGGATAAGGTTGTTTGACTTTCCTTACTATCTTAGATCTTTGGGATGGCAAGGCTTCCGTCGTGGAGTTTTTGAGATCGTTGTCGATCTAGTTCTTAGTAATTATCTTTGGAACATCTTGTATATATATTATGCCATAGTTTTTTTGTACTAGGTATTTTTGCGCATATATATGTATAATGTGTTTACTAGGGACTTGTATATTTATGTACCAAGCGTGGTATTCATATATAATATATGCTTTGATGTATGTATTTATATATGGGCGTTACAGTTGGTATCAGAGCAGGTCGTATCCTCGACCTACCCATGAAATAATATAAGTATTTCTTTCCGTTTCATATGCGTTGTGTCGCCATTGGTCTTAAGTGTTATATTTATGGTTTGAGTCTGATCAACTTAATCCTATCTGTATGACATTTTGGAACATGGCCGACGGGCGCAGAAACAATCGTGGTAGACCCAGAACCACTCCGGCAGGGACTAATCCGCCAGGCGGCGAGGAAAATGTCCCATGGCCTCAGTTTCGGCAGCAGATGCAATAACAACAGAATCAGTTTATGCAACAAATGGTACAACAAATGGCCGGGGGTCTGCATCCTCTAGTGGTTGTTCCAGAAGCTTCAGGTGGAAGCTTTAGGGATTTCATCCGTATGAATCCTCCAGAATTTCAGGGAGGGTTAGATCCTATAAAGGCTCGCGAGTGGATATCCGGCATGAAAAGAATTTTCTTAATAGTCCAGTGTAGTGAGGAAAATAAGGTGGTTTTCACTTCTCACTTGTTGAAGGGTCCTGCCATGAGGTGGTGGGAGAGTGCCTCAGCCTTGATGACTATTCAAGAGGTACCCAAGGTCTGGGAGCAGTTTAAGATAAATTTTATGGAGAAGTATTTCCCAAGTTCCTTAAGGACTTAGAAGGAATTCGAGTTTCAACAGTTGAGACAGGGTAACTTGACTGTGGCTGCTTATGCGGAGAGGTTTGAGGTTATGGCTGCTTATTCTAGGCAGGCAATGTATGCTCCGAACGAGAGGTGGAAGATCGATCAGTTTCTTTTTGGGTTGAGGGCTGAAATTTCACATAGCGTGTCTCAGAGGGAGTTCACTAGCTATGCCGAATTGTTAAGGCAGTGCTACGTGGCAGAACATATCTTGAAGAAGGTGCAAGCGAAAGGAGAGTTGAGTAAGTTGGATCAAAGTGATCGTGGAAGATCGAATCAACAATTTAGACCGAGACAAAAAGCTTTCAAAAGGAAGCAAGTTCAAAGTTCTAGGAATAGTGCACCTCTTGTGTGCCGTTCTTGAGGTAAGATGCATTTTGGTAGATGCAATTTTGGAGGAATGAGGTGTTATCAGTGTCAGAAAGTGGGCCATTTGGCGAGAGATTGTCCTCTGAATAGGAATCAAGCGCAAGAAAAGAATACCGACCGAGTATATACTTTGGATGCGAAGAAAGCAAAGGGTGACAACTCTTTGATTGCTGATACGTGTTTCGTTAACGGGAATCCTTGCTTTGTATTATTTGATTGTGGAGCCACACACTCTTTTGTATCGATACAATATGTGAAGCGACTTAGGTTGCAAGCTGTTTCGTTGTCTCCACCCATGGTGGTTACTACTGCCATGCATGAGATAGTTGAAACACCTTTAATGTGCGAAAATTGTGTTTTGTCTGTGGATGGAATTCAGATTGACCTTATTTGTTTGCCGCTTAAGAAAGTGGATGTTGTTTTGGGAGTGGATTGGCTTTCTGCTAATTCGGTATTTATCGGTTGTGAGGAAAAGCTAATCATTATTCCATCCGTTGAGGCTACTCTAAAGGATGTGTTAACTACTATTTTAGAAGGTACGGTTGGAATGATAAATTTCTTGTTTAAGAAGGAAAAATATGTTCTTTTGGTTCTCACTAAGGAGGGGAGTAACAACCTTCAGGTTTTGAGTATTCCGGTAGTCTGTGAGTTTCCCGAAGTTTTCCCCGAGGATATCACTTCTCTTCCTCCGGAGAGGGAAGTGGAATTCTCTATTGACCTGATACCGGAAACGGCTCCAATATCCGTTTCTTCGTATTGGATGACACCACTTGAGTTAAGAGAATTAAAGGATCAATTGGAAGAGTTAATGGCTAAGCATTTTGTTCGACCCAGTATTTCTCCCTGGGGAGCTCCAGTGTTGTTGGTAAAGAAGAATGATGGTGGAATGCGGTTGTGTATTGATTACCGTCAGTTGAATAAGGTCACCATCTAGAATAAATACCCATTACCAAGGATAAACGATCTGTTAGATCAATTAAAAGGAGCCTGCATGTTCTCGAAGATTGATTTACGGTCGGGTTATCATCAGATTCGTGTGAAGAGTTCAGATGTATCGAAGACCGCATTTAGAACCCGTTATGGTCATTATGAATTCCTAGTAATGCCTTTTGGTGTGACGAATGCTCCTGCAGTTTTTATGGATTATATGAATTGGATATTTCAACCTTATTTGGACCAATTTGTAGTGATCTTCATTGATGACATTCTTATTTATTTTCGTGATCCTCAAGAGCACGGAGAACGCCTAAGAATCGTTTTATTCATCTTACAAGAGAGACAACTTTTTGCTAAGCTAAGCAAGTGTGAGTTTTGGATGTCGGAGGTTAATTTTCTTGGTCATGTCATATCTCAGGGAGGTGTGGCGGTAGATCCATCAAAAGTTGAAGCAGTGATTAATTGGGAGAGACCAAAGAATTTTCCTGAAGTTAGAAGTTTCTTGGGATTGGCAGGTTATTACAGAAGGTTTATCAAAGGCTTTTCTCAATTGGCTTTACCAATGATGAAACTTACTCGAAAGGATTGTCCGTATGAGTGGGATTCGGCTTGTGAAAGAAGTTTTATGAGGTTGAAGGAAAGATTGAGGATCGCTCCAGTCTTGATTATTCCTGATCCTGGCAAGTCATACGAGGTATTTTGTGATGCATCAAAGAAGGGATTAGGAGGTGTGTTAATGCAAGATGGTCATGTGGTGGCTTATGCTTCTCGACAGTTAAAAGTTCATGAAGAGAATTATCCAACACATGATTTGGAATTGGTGGCAGTTGTGTTTACATTGAAAGTGTGGTGTCATTATTTGTATGGGGTACATTTTGAGATGTTCAGCGACCACAAGAGCTTAAAGTATCTTTTTGACCAGAAAGAGTTGAACATGCGTCAAAGGAGATGGATGGAGTATTTGAAAGATTATGATTTGTAACTAAAGTACCATCTGGGTAAAGCGAATAAAGTAGCGGATGCATTAAGCAGGAAAGTGTTACATAATGCCGAGTTGATGATGTTAGAGTATACCTTATTGCAAAAGTTTCGAGATCTCAATCTCCAATTTGTTTGGACTTCTAATTGTGTAATTATGGGAAATTTGAATATCAATTCTACTCTTAGGGAAGAAATCCAACAAGGACAAGGGTTGGATGAGAGGTTACAAGAAGTGATAGTTCAACCGGGTTTCGTGCGGGCTACCGACGAAATCATTTTGTTTAACCAAAGGATTTGTGTTCCGGATGAGGTGATGTTGAAAAGAAGGATTTTGGAAGAAGCGCATAAGGGTGTTTTTACTATACATCCTGGTTCTTCGAATATGTATCAAGATTTAAAAAGGGACTATTGGTGGTCCGGTATGAAAAAGGATATTGCGATGTACGTATTGGAATTTGCGGTATGCCAACAAGTGAAGATTGAACACCAAAGACCAGGTGGCCTATTACAACCGTTAGAAATTCTGGTATGGAAGTGGGATAGTATTTCTATGGACTTTGCAGTTGGATTACCCCGTGCCCAAAGTGGTTATGATTCTATTTGGGTGATTGTAGATCGGTTGACGAAATCTGCGCATTTCTTAGCCGTAAAGACTACCTACAAGGCGAGTCATCTCGCAAGGTTGTTCATGTGAGCAAGCCTTTAACTTTTTGTATGATTGCAAATTGTGTGATATGCATGATATAAGATTTGTATGCATGATTAGTTTGTACATACATATGATTTCATACCTACTATGATTTAAAAGACAATGGAAATTGATTCATATCATCATTGTAATCATAAAAACGTTTTTCCCTATGTATGCATCGATTCATACGTGGCTTGTATCGACACATACCTTTGATAAACTCACAAAAAAAACCGTTTTGCTTCAGTATGTATCGATTCATACGACACTTGTATCGATACATGATCCTTTGTAACTAGGGTATGTATCGACGCATACGCATCATGTATCGATGCATGATTTACTTCACATTCTGAAATAATTTTGCTTCAGTATGTATCGATTCTTACGATACTTGTATCGACACATGTTCCTTTGTAATTGATCTATGTATCGACGCATGTGCATCATGTATCGATGCATGATTTATTTTACATACTGAAAATTAACAGGTACAGTATGCATCGATGCATACAACCATGTGTCGACTCATGCATGTGTTATACTCACTATGTATCGACGCATACGACTCTTGTATCGATACATAGAGCTGTTTGTTGCTTTTAACCGTTTCTGTTTTCATATATAAGTGTTATGACAGTTCAGTTTGGAAGCAGAATCCTGGTTAGAGTGAAAAAGTGCAATCAAAGCAAAAGACAAGTTTGGTGTGCATGATTTTTCAAGAGCAGTGTTAGAAACCTGAAAGAGACTTTGTCTTCATCATCTTCTCAATCTCGTTAATTCAAGAACATCAACACATAATCATTTTTGTTCTTCGGATTAAGGGATCTTTGAGATAACGTTCAGTGGTACGATCATTGATCTAGCTGAGTTGAAGATACAAAGGGGGTTTCGAGGAAAAACCATTTGGTTTGTCCTTCAAGAACGGGTGTGTTCTTGAGGGTTTTTTAGTCACGATTGCAGAACGGATTCAGCCGCAGCGTAGGGTTTGGAAATCTGGAGATTTCGCAAACAGGTCGTGGAACCGGTGAATTGTCTGTATTTCTTGCAGGAAAATTCTTGATCAAGCTCAGATCAAGTGAAGGTTCATACAATAGGAAGATCTTGGGGTTTAGATTTCTGGATTTGTATTGTAACCTTGTAAAGAACGAATTCAGCATTATTGATATAACAGGTCTCAATTTCATTTTGAAATTGAGAGGGAGACGTACCCACACGCGAGGACGGAAGTGGGGAACTTCCTTACCAAATCTCTGCGTATCGTATTCTATCTTTATCTCTTTACGCTTTCAACAATTTTGTGATTCGTTTGGTGTGTTGCGTATTAAAGTTTCAAGATACAATAGTGGTACGAAAATCTTTGTCAAAATCACCATTATTGTTAATCGTTGAATGCATACACGCCAAGTGTTTGACAAAATTGTTTGCTGTGTTTTTGTTCATTGGAAACAGTCTTTGTATGATAAGTGCATTTGAGTCTATTCATATCTGGTGTTAATATATCTTTGTCATCCTAATAAATCCAGCATAAACTCGTGTGTCCGGTTTTCTAGTAGCTGGTTCAGAATAGACGGAAGTCGATTCGGGATCATAATTTTTCCGCTAACTTGAAAGACTCTGATAAACTTTTTTAAATCCTTGAGTTTCAAGGAGGTGATCTATTCACCCCCCCTCTCGATCACTAGCCACACCGTCTAACCAAGAGTTCAACACTGCTACTTTATCTCATATGGGATACCGGTGGGACAAGGAGCGTCAATGTTTTTATTTTCTGGACAGAGGATCCAAAACAAGGGTGTACAATTTTGATGTGCCATCTGAACAAGTGTTTGTGCCTGAAGACCAACTGGATGAAGAAATGCATGAGGCCAATGACGAGAATCAGCCTGAAGCAGATGCTAATGATGGCTGGGGTGATTGGGTGCCACAAAGGTGGTCTCCAACAAATTATGAACCAGGTCCACGTGTTCCTCCGTTCTCTGGCGCTGCCTCCTCTTCAACTGCCCCTGAGTACTTGACTCAAATGTTTCAGCAAATGGAGCTTGCAAATCAAGCCCGTCATGAACAGGCGCTTGCTTGGCATGTGCAGCAAAATGAGTGGCATAAGGAGCATCGTGAGTGGCATGATGAACACACAAGGATGTATCATAATCAGCATGCTTGGCACACGAAATTGGTTAAATGGCATCAAGTCTTTTACAATGAAATGTCTGGTTTTATGGACGATTGTCGTGCACATCCTGGTATCATGGACAGATTCAGAAGTGTTGAAGTTCAGAACCGGTTCCGGCGATACAATTTCATGGGCCATAATCCTAATGAGATGCCTCCTCCGCCGCCTCCACCAAGCTTCAGAGATCCTGATAGAGAGGATGAGGAGTCCTGTGGAGGCCATAACCCTTTTTAGGCTAGCATCATGTCATTTCATTACATTTCATTTCATCATCATGTTGTTTCAGTTTCCTTGCTACATTGTTCAAACTTCATTTGTTTTGGTTCTGCTTATGTAAACTCCAAGTACTTTCTTAAAATTTTAATGCTTATTTCTTTTAGTTCTGTTTACTTGTGTTAGTCTTTCCCTGTCTTATCATTCTCTGTGAATGATTCTGTTATGTTAAGCTTCATTCTTGGTGATTGTGAGCTTCTATATCAATATTGCTGTCTATTGTTACATCAATTTTGCTGTCTAAGCTTTGGGACTATTTCACCAGACTGTCTATCTCTTCTTTTTGATGTTGACAAAGGGGGAGAAGAAAGACAACAAGATGTTGACAGCCATGCACAAACTCAGGGGGATTGCTCTATCATATCTTGCAAATTTGCCATCATCAAAAAGGGGGAGTTTGTGAGCAAGCCTTTAAGTTTTTGTATGATTGCAAATTGTGTGATATGCATGATATAAGATTTGTATGCATGATTAGTTTGTACATACATATGATTTCATACCTACTATGATTTAAAAGACAATGCAAATTGATTCATATCATCATTGTAATCATAAAAACGTTTTTCCCTATGTATGCATCGATTCATACGTGGCTTGTATCGACACATACCTTTGATAAACTCACAAAAAAAACCGTTTTGCTTCAGTATGTATCGATTCATACGACACTTGTATCGATACATGATCCTTTGTAACTAGGGTATGTATCGACGCATACGCATCATGTATCGATGCATGATTTACTTCACATTCTGAAATAATTTTGCTTCAGTATGTATCGATTCATACGATACTTGTATCGACACATGTTCCTTTGTAATTGAGCTATGTATCGACGCATGTGCATCATGTATCGATGCATGATTTATTTTACATACTGAAAATTAACAGGTACAGTATGCATCGATGCATACAACCATGTGTCGACTCATGCATGTGTTATACTCACTATGTATCGACGCATACGACTCTTGTATCGATACATAGAGCTGTTTGTTGCTTTTAACCATTTCTGTTTTCATATATAAGTGTTATGACAGTTCAGTTTGGAAGCAGAATCCTGGTTAGAGTGAAAAAGTGCAATCAAAGCAAAAGACAAGTTTGGTGTGCATGATTTTTCAAGAGCAGTGTTAGAAACCTGAAAGAGACTTTGTCTTCATCATCTTCTCAATCTCGTTAATTCAAGAACATCAACACATAATCATTTTTGTTCTTCGGATTAAGGGATCTTTGAGATAACGTTCAGTGGTACGATCATTGATCTAGCTGAGTTGAAGATACAAAGGGGGTTTCGAGGAAAAACCATTTGGTTTGTCCTTCAAGAACGGGTGTGTTCTTGAGGGTTTGTTAGTCACGATTGCAGAACAGATTCAGCCGCAGCGTAGGGTTTGGAAATCTGGAGATTTCGCAAACAGGTCGTGGAACCGGTGAATTGTCTGTATTTCTTGCAGGAAAATTCTTGATCAAGCTCAGATCAAGTGAAGGTTCATACAATAGGAAGATCTTGAGGTTTAGATTTCTGGATTTGTATTGTAACCTTGTAAAGAACGAATTCAGCATTATTGATATAACAGGTCTCAATTTCATTTTGAAATTGAGAGGGAGACGTACCCACACGCGAGGACGGAAGTGGGGAACTTCCTTACCAAATCTCTGCGTATCGTATTCTATCTTTATCTCTTTACGCTTTCAACAATTTTGTGATTCGTTTGGTGTGTTGCGTATTAAAGTTTCAAGATACAATAGTGGTACGAAAATCTTTGTCAAAATCACCATTATTGTTAATCGTTGAATGCATACACGCCAAGTGTTTGACAAAATTGTTTGCTATGTTTTTGTTTATTGGAAACAGTCTTTGTATGATAAGTGCATTTGAGTCGATTCATATCTGGTGTTAATATATCTTTGTCATCCTAATAAATCCAGCATAAACTCGTGTGTCCGGTTTTCTAGTAGCCGGTTCAGAATAGACGGAAGTCGATTCGGGATCATAATTTTTCCGCTAACTTGAAAGACTCTGATAAACTTTTTTAAATCCTTGAGTTTCAAGGAGGTGATCTATTCACCCCCCTCTCGATCACTAGCCACACCGTCTAACAGTTCATTTCGGAAATTGTGAGGTTGCATGGTATTCCCTCTAGTATTGTTTCGGATAGAGATCCAAAGTTTACTTCAAGATTTTGGAGAGCTTTTCAGCAATCTATGGGAACGAAGTTGTGTTTGAGCACGTCGAATCATCCGCAAACGGATGGTCAGACGGAATGGACAGTACAAACAATGGAAGATATGTTAAGGGCTTGCGTACTTGAAAATGGAGGAAATTGGATAGAACTTTTACCGTTGATTGAGTTCTCTTATAACAACAGTTATTATGCAAGTATTGGTATGGCTCCTTATGAGGCATTGTATGGAAGGAAGTGTAGGATGCCATTGTGTTGGGCGGAAGTTGGCGAAGATAGAATTTTGGGACCCGAGATTATCCAAGAGACTACGAAAAAGATTAGAATGATCCGTGATAAAGTTAAACAAGCACAAGATCTTCAGAAAAGTTATGCGGATAACCGTAGAAGACCTCTGGAGTTTGATGAGGGTGATCATGTGTTTTTGAAAGTTACTCCGAGATTGAGGTTGAAAGGACCGTTTAAATTGCAGAAGTTAAGTCCGAGATACGTGGGACCGTATCAAATTTTAGAAAGGATTGGTGAAGTAGCTTACAGATTAGACTTACCGCCTTCTCTGTCAGAAATGCATGATGTTTTTCATGTGTCACAGCTTCGGAAGTTTGTCCCAGATCCTCTTCAACCAATTCTACCAGATACAGTTGAGATAGAAACAGATTTGACGTTTGAGCCTAAACCGAGCCGTATCACAGGAAGAGAAACTAAGGTGTTAAGAAATAAAGAGATTCCTCTTGTTAAGGTCCAGTGGGAAGAGACGCATCCGGGTGATGCAACTTGGGAACTGGAATCAATGATGCGAGAAGTTTATCCTCATCTTTTCAGGTACTTGTTTTAAATTCGTGGGCGAATTTCTATTTTTAAGGGGGGGAGGATGTAATACCCCGTAAATTATTTTACTCTGGATAATATTAGTAGTGATCAAGTGAGTTCCAGTGTACTCTGAGAAATTATCTGCAAAGATAATTAGAGTAACTGTGGAGTTCAGAGCAAATCAAATTAATATTATCTGACTCTGAGGTTTTAATTATTGGAGCTTTAGAGACTATTTGGACAACTAGTAGTGTTACTAATTAATGATATTTCTCTATATCATTTCTTTCCACCCTTTTCCTAAACTTAGAAACAAAGAAAAAAGATAGAAAGAAGTTAGAGAGAAGGAAGAGGAAAGGAAGGAAAAAGAGGAGACAACCCTAAGAGCTCAAGATCAAGAATCATCATCCATTCTTCACCAAATCATCTCATTTTCATCATCATCATCTTCTAATCAAGGTCAGTTCTAGATAGATGCTTTAGTTGTAGAGTTTCTTGAGTTTTAGAGTTAGGTTTGATATTGTGAGAAAATGAGTAATCTTGCTAAAATCATGAATCTAACGGTAGAAAATTGATATAAATTTCGTAGCATACTCGTAATATGCATATGATCATTGATGATGCTTGTTTGTGCTGTTTGGGAATGTGTTGGTTTGAGAAAGATGGATTTTGAACCCTTAAACCATGGAAAAACGCAGCAGAAATTCTGCTCCTGGTGTAGAGCGTCGAGCGGTGCTCAGAGCGCCGGGCGACGCGAAGCGTGCGCCCCTGCTCCGCCGGGCGATGGTCAAGAGGCGCAGCAGGGAACGCTTCTATATCTTTTGAGTTTTGGTGAGGGGATTTATGGCCCTGCTTCGCTGGGCGAAGTAGAGGCGAGGGGCTACCGTCGAGCGATATTTGTAGCACCGGGCGCTCCTGGGACTCTTTCAAATGTTCCTCTTTCCTTTTAAATTCCATAACTTGTGATTCGCTTATCCGATTTAAGTGTTCTTGATACCGGTAGAAAGCTGTGAGAATAATCTATCTGATGAAGATGAAAAATGTTGGTTTTATTACCCGATTAAATAATCGGAGGAAACCCGAAAGTGGGGTAATTATGATGAATTACTATATCTGTTTCTATTGTGCAATTATAATATGCTTTGCTTATCCTATTGTGACTAAACATGATTGTGAGTGAATATATATGTTAAAATGAATATGGAATATGTAGAGTGAGGAAACCTTACTATGAAATTATGTTGGAACCTAGTAATGGCTAGGAAATTGTTGAATAACATAATGACGATGCTCGTGCAAGAGAGGCCGAGACGTGCGTCTATTACCAAATGGTATGGAAAGAATTACACTAGTATGGATCATGTTTAATCGTGTTTAAATTGAGAAAAGACAAAAGAGGTCTAAAGGCGAATGTGGCCTTGTGATTGTCGAATACAATCTCGTTGTGTATGTGATCATGTAATCGTAACCGTTTTATGTGGGTGTTTTTCATGGGTCTCGAGCTCCTCTGAAACATGTGCACAATTACTTGGCAGGTTTGATTCCCGTGTGTAGTACGAATGAAGCCTATGGGTAAAGAGACTTGTGATGGTGTACGAACCGTGTGAAGTGACAGATTAAGGAGATAATATGTCCCTTAATTCTGAATCCATTTTGTATGCCAAGTAACTCCAAGGATCCATGACTCGGGTCGACTTCTAGACGTAGAAGCGGACGGGAAAAGGGGATGCCTTGGTAAGGTTATCGATTAGTGATAATGTGAGTTAGCAAGACTCATGAACATGGATCCATATAGTGTGTGTGAGTACTCAAAGTCACTTCCTTTCCCCTTTTGACTTGAGTTGGGTGTGATAGAACCTTGTAAAGCCGAGAGGACCTATAAGATAGGGAACTCACTGAGATTTGATGTATCTCACCCCATGTTGTTGATTATATTACAGGTATTACAGGTTCGGCGAAGGGTACGGATAAGGTTGTTTTACTTTCCTTACTATCTTAGCTCTTTGGGATGGCAAGGCTTCCGTCGTGGAGTTTTTGAGATCGTTGTCGATCTAGTTCTTAGTATTTATCTTTGGAACATCTTGTATATATATTATGCCATAGTTTTTTTGTACTAGGTATTTTTGGGCATATATATGTATAATGTGTTTACTAGGGACTTGTATATTTCAGTACCAAGCATGATATTCATGTATAATATATGCTTTGATGTATGTATTTATATATGGGCGTTACATGCCACATTCTTTAAACAACATACTAATAAACCATTCATTAAGCACCATCAGTGAGAGAACTATCATTTGGCGGTCAAGGAAATTGATGGAAAAACGACGTTATGGTTTGAGTATCAGTCTCAATTGAAGGAAGTTATGAAACTGAACATGAACGCAGAAAGCCACCGAAAACTGAGAAATTTCGGCAAGAATAATTACTTCAAATAAAGGGAAACAACTTTATTCTCTAAGTGTTTTCAAAATAAAAGGATCAAACACATGGAAATCATTTTAATTGATCCTCTTTAATAAAAGAAACATCTTATGTTCTAGAAAGAGGTGACAAAAGGCATTTTGCTTGTTCATCATCTAATTCCATTGATTCACCAAGTGTGGCAGTTGAAAAAGAATCAGTAGATTCATCTTCTGCAAAATATATAGAGGCATCCAAGAAAGTTTAATAATCTATTTCAGGTGTAAAAACTAGTATGTTTATGGATAAGCATTAAGCGAGAAAGCGAGAAAAATAGTATACACACCATAATGGTATTCAATTAGATGTTTAACTGTAATTACTTGAATGTTACAAAGAAGTAGACAACTACATAAGCAACCTGAGATTTTGATCACAAGGACTCAATTAGGAATATTCTCAGAAGATCTAAAGAGACAATTGGAACTTAGTCTCCAAGAAGTTCGAATAAAAAAGATCAAACTAGTTAAGAATCATGCGAAAACCAGAAAGCAATTAACCTCTTTGTCAAATTCTACAGGAGAAAATTCTGGCTGATGAAATCCATTAGCTGAACCAAAAAAGGTTTAGCAGTGGCCTTTCATTTATCTTTCACTAAAAAATTTCACAATACTCACTGGAATTTGTGTTTCAATTTCTCCAATTACAAGTAAACATAATCCATCCAAAAAATGTGGAACTTTATAAGAAGATAAACCTCATTCAATAAGAAAACACACAACTGCACAAAAAGGTAGATCATAATTTAGTTATTTAATATGCATGGAATTCCCAAAACCACAAGAGAGTCACCTCACGTCCGTGTTGTGAGTTTCACAGAAAATAGCAGTAGGTTCAAATTTTGAAAGGGAAGAGAAAAGGAAACAACTTCGCCATCCCGGTAGAGTAACATCGTCCCGGTTAAAACCTATAGCAGTAGTAATTTAAATAAAACTACAAGAAGCATAAAATAATGACAGGTATAAAACAAAACTACGAGAAGGTATCTAATTTACAATACCTTTGATTTTCAAAGCTAAGGAGCGGTTTTTAAATACATAAACACAAAACCTAGATGCTAGAATCTAGATTACTAAAACATCAAAGAAATCTATAATATGAAAGAAATATGATTTAAAATTTAATGTGTTATGAATTCAAATCATCTTCAAAAACTTACCACATAGGAATATGAGTACGAAGGATTATGCAGTAAATCTAGAAAAGAGAAGAATCTAATGTAAACCTAAAAAAAAATCAAATAAAAATCAATAAAGCACAAGAAATTAGTAGAAGAAGAATCATACATGAGAAATGCGAACGTCAATGGAGGACCCTTGAGAATGATATCCTTAAAAGTATCTCATGTATCAACCTCATACTTCCTTTCTTATAAAGAAAATCCCTAATTAGTGAAAATTAGTGATTTAAAAAAATAATTTCAAGTGGGATTTGAAAAAGATAAAAAACACTTACCACCGATCAAAGGAAGTATGAGGGAAAATGCGTTTCAGAGACTGAGTTTAGCGGCTCCCATGGTGTTAGACTTGTGGCGGCATAATGGTCTCTTTGTGTTATCGTGAAGACGGTCAACGGTTTCATAGAGAAATTTCAAGAGGTAACGGTGAACTTGAAATCCTAATTATGTATTTGGAGAAAAGAATGGAAGGTTGTTCATTGAAGGTGAGGATGAGGGTGAGAGATTTTACATTCAATAAAGGTGAAGGTAAAAGCGGAAGAAGTTCGATGAGGATGAGATTGACGAAGTGAGAGAGTTGAGCTACAGAGAAAAAAAGTTACGTGTCATTTTTTTAAAAGGAAAAATAAATTATTTAGAATTTTTTGCTTACACTTGAATGATAAATGTGGTGTGTCGTGAAAACTGTCGTAGTCCAGTCCCTAACTGTCGCGACAACCATCACATTTCAGGAATTAGGACGGTTTTGTGATAACTATCGAAAAAAATCTACGACAGTTGACCCTAACTGTCGTGACAACCGCCGCAATCCAGAAATGAGGATGGTTTTGTGATAACTGTCGCAACTCAAGTGTCGTAAATCTCCTTTTTTCTTGTAGTGTTCGTCCACCTTCGAACCTATGACTTATCTCCTTCAACATATCAACAAATAATGCATGGCATGGTAATAATGCAATTAACACAACAATTATAATAATATTTAATGATCCATAATACATCACACAATTTCAACCATGGTTAACGGAATCCACCCTTCTGGACTACCACTAATATAATCAAGCACACCCTAGCTCCCAATCATTCACAACACATCAAATAATTTGTCAATACAGACCTCGTCCATAATCGTCACCTCATACACTTCTTTCCCACCTGCTACCGACCTCTAATAAAATCGTTAAGAATAAAAGAGGAGAACTTGAATCTAAATCTGACGAGATTGATCAAGAAATGGAGATTTGTGCTTTGATCAAAGGAGATCTGGATTTTTATTAGAGGAGATTTGGTTGTATCGAGAGAAGTTGAATTATGGAATATTGTAGGAATAAAAAATCAATTATCACAAACGGCGCCGATTTTCTGCTCTAGAACTAGATTTGATTAGAGAAGATGAATTCACAGTCTATTACGTTGGTTTGTTGTTTCCGATGCAGTGAATTCGAAGTAAGAGAATGAGAAGTGAAATTTGAATAGAAAAAAGATTTAAATACTTGAGAATGACACACTTTAGTCTTTAAATAAGACAATTGATTAGCAACCAAATGTGTGTGATGTGATGTACTATGCGGTCAGCCGTTAGATGAATCTGGACAACTAGAATAGTGCTTAAGAAGGAGCTTTCCTAGTCCCGAAGGAAAAAAGGTTCAACCTATTCTTTGCTGAACTGCACTATGCTGTTATAAGGCTTTCGTGTCCTTGAATCTCGTAGATGGTCGGAACAAGTAACAAACTTATAACTACCACTTAACTAACTAGCAACCTTTGTTGCCACACTCTATCTATGCTGCACTCTCACATAGCTTACCGTTGCCTTGCTTGTGCAATAAGTATCTTCCTTGTTTTGATATAATATCCTCTTTATCTTTGCTTTGATTTGATTGTGTGGTTTCTCTACACAGTTGTTTAGCTGTTAGTTGCTCCCCTATTTTAGTCTTGTTAGTTTAAACAAGTTTTCGAATGCCCAATCCAACCAATAACCGAAGGAAATAGTGCAAGATAAATTCAGTTTCTGTCTCGATTGGCACATGTATTTGTTGACTTTTCAATTTAAGAACTTAATAGGGCGTTTTTGTATTGGTTCAATCGCATACAAACAGCTTAAAAAAAACTAAGAAGATATCAAACCAGTCCACAAAACATGATATTATAGACTGAAAGAAGGATGCACAACAAAGTTAAACACAAAAAAACGTCAAAACTTTAGTTATAGAAGCAATACACACCAAGAATAAATGAATTCAAAAGAATACATATGCACAAAGAAGTTAAATATTCCAAATTTTCAAAGTATCCTAATGTTTGTTGGTGACTTTAGAATACTTGTTCTTGATCCAGTTGAGACCAACAGAGGTACCATCTTTTATCTTCTTCACGCCATTGGAAGCAACTACTTTGGTCTTCCCTAAACCTTCTCCAACCTTTTCCTTATATTTTGTTGTGCTGCTGTTCTTGTTCTTGGAACCAACCATAACAGGATCAGGACCATTGTCCCACTGGTCTGCCCACGATGTTCCATACGAGTTGTACACGTTTCCATTATTCATAGCTTCTCTACTTAATTTCTTCGTTAAAATCGCTTTGTATAATCATTATGATGAATGGTTGGCTAGTCGTTGATAAATAAAAAAATTAATTATATCTAAATGCATGAGCTAAGTAGTTACGATGGCACGTGAAGAATGGCCTTCACTTATGTATAAAATATCCTAATAATAATTCATTATTAATGTCACGCCACCATGTTCAATAAAGACGTGTTGATGGAACCTTCTCTTGAGTTTATATTTGAGAATTTATTTGACCAATCTTATTTTTAGAAAACATATGGGAGATTTGGACCAACGTCAACTAATTTATCCACCGTGCTTACTCTCTAAATTATGTGTTTAATATGAAAATTGTGATATAAAATGCATTGCAAAAAATAAAATTTCTTAAGTCGATCCTCATGAATGATACATGATCAGTGATAAAAACAACTATATTCTGTGTTGATTAACACCTTTGATGTAAAATCAGAAGAAGGATCACAAACGCTAAAATGCCTCTATTCAACCTACAAGAACAGAATGTTTTTAATCTCAGTACTAGCTGTTATAAAGAAGAGAGAGAGAGAGAGAGAGAGAGAGAGAGAGAGAGAGAGAGTAAAGTTAAAAACCAAAATTTATAAAGTGTAAAAGCTTCTGCACAAGGGTTCTATTTATAAAACAACTTGTGTGGACTGCAAGTTGAAAAAGTCTACTTAAGTGCATCGTACCTTACGGTGTACTGTATTTCACTTAAGTGCACATTACCTTATGGCATTCCATATTCCCTTTTAAGTTTAATGTACCTTAAGGTATTCTGTAATTCACTTGAGCTAGCGCACACTACCTATAGTGTTCCATAATTCTCTTAAGTATATCTTACCTTACGGTGTTCCGTATTTCACTCTCTCGCCTATTTGTATTTATGTGTGTGACCATGTAGATTCTCGTGAAGTTGTCAATGATACTAAATCACATATTTAATATAATAAACAGTGAGTGGTATTTAACAACACATCACTGCTACCCAAGTCACGAAAATGTCATTTGATCTGATAAAACCTTTTAGTGATAATGTTTATGTATATAATTACCCTTTTCCCCTCATGTCTATATTGAACACAATGCATAAATTGTGTCACTCTTGTCTAGTTCAATATTGGGCCCTTAGACATATATCCTGTTACGCAAGCTGGGATAAGTCATCCTTGGTCACTCATGCCCCTCAACATGATTTGCGGAGTACCTATTAACCATCTATATGGTCATCCTGCTACAGACAATGTCTAATTGGCAATAAAGTACTCGACTTCATATCTAGGATCCATAATGGTTTCAGGTCGAAGAGTGATATACACCACTATCCAATGTTCACACATGATTCATCCAACAGCCAAGGAAATGGGTCTGACCTAATATTGGATAATGAAGATGGTTAGTTAATCGAGGTATCCTTGCATTTTGAAATTTATACTACCAACAGATAGGGGGAATAAAAAGCTTTCATCGTCCGGCTCACATTGGCAGCCAAAATGGGAGCAGAAAACATTAATTTGCAAACAAATTCCTAGCTGGGAATATTATAGGTCAAAGGAGACACTCAAACCAAATAACATTTATTACAATGATGTGTAGCCTTGACAAGGGAAAAATTTCTGACATTTAATTCCTGTGAAAACTTAAACATACTATGAGAACTGGAATACCAAGGGAAACATCCTCTATAAACTTGCAAGCACTCACTATGCCACAGAAGGGAAAAGACAACACTTTTTTTTTCCGCTTTTAACAGCGCTTAAAAGCGCTACCTAAGGTGGCGCTGCTATAGGTAAAGACAACACTTTTGTTTTATGCAAAAGCGCTGTCTTATGTAGGCCATTAGCAACGTTTTTTCTGGAAAAGCGCTTTCTAAAGTGGACCTTTAGTAGCGCTTTTTCTGGCCTTTTATGCTTTCTAAAGTGGGGCTTCTTGTTTACATCTGAGTGATTGAGCTAATATAAAGTCTCAGAAAACAAAAAGACAAAAAAATAACGCTTGGTACATAAAAGGGTAATTCCTTGCAGGAGGAAAAACGACATATTATATAAAATGCCTCAGATGAGCCAAAACATTGTACAATACAATTAAAAAGAGACAATCAAAAACAACAAAATAGCAACCACAAAACAACCATATAATGGGACAATCAAAACAACGGGACAACCATATACAGCTTCCCTTCTAGAAGCTAATCGCTCTCTCCAGCCTCCTGAATGAAGAAAATTGAACCAGTCTTCATCCCGGTCCTCTTCAACATCTACACCAAAATCACGTTTCGGAGCGCGGTCTTTTGTGAGAGATTTCATCTTTGTCACAGATTTCTTCCCGGACAAGGTTGCTCCGATTGATGATGCATCAGATATTGCATCATTTGGACCGTCCTTCTTCATTTTGTCGGTCACCTTCTTGGCCGCGGAGTTTTTTGGGGAAGTGCTCATGTTAAAGTATTGCGCAGGTCGTTGAAACTTCCTATGTCATTGAAACTTGTTTTGTTAAAACTAATCTACAACAACAATTTCAAAATCAAAACTAATCTACAACAACAATTTCAAAATCAAATTCAAACAACATTCAAACTAACCTGTTTTTGCACGCCTTTTCTAGAGGAAAGGGGGGTCAGTCAAACTACATTCAAACTAACACATTCAAACTAAAAACAAAACAAGATGCTCAAGAACAAACGCTCAAAAGAAGACGATGAACAGTGCCGATCGGAGAAGATGGAGATACGAATAGATGAACAGTGTCGGTCGGAGAAGACAGACAGAGGAACGCTGGTCGGAGAAGACGAATAGTGCGGAGGGAGAAGTCGCGAGAGAGGGGGACAAAACGGCGGAGGAAGAAGTCGCGAGAGAGAGGGAGAAAGAAAAAAAATGATTAGGGCTTCTGAAACAATGAAAAGTTTTTAAATATATATTTATGAAATAATAACATAAAACATCGCTTTTGGAAAGCGCTTTCTTATGTATTAGCTTTAGCAGCGCTTTTTCTATAAAAGCGCTTTCTTTTTAATTACCTATAGCAGCGCTTGCAGAAAGCGCTTTCTAATGTGTGACCTACGTAAGGCCTTTAGCAGCGCTTTTTAAAAGCGCTTTCTAAAGTGCGCCTTTAGCAGCGTTTTCCTGAAAGCGCTTTCTAAGGTGTCACATTTGTATGGCTTTTAACAGCGCTTTTAGGAAGCGCTGTCTAAAGTAGGCCTTTAGGCAGCGCTTTTTTTCAGTGTGTTTTTTTTAAAACATATAGCAGCGCTTTTGATCAAAAGCGTTGTCTATGTTGTGCTGCCAAAAAGCAATTTTGGCGTAGTGACTAGAGTTTCTAGGGTTAATCAATTTTTCATCTAGGAAAATATGAGGATCCTGAGCATAAAAACCACCAAAGTAACGATGGAAATCGCATAAGCCACCTCACCACTTTCTTGGATCTCGCTCATTGCAAAATAGATCGAACAAGGAAAATATGCTATCAATCAAACCGAGGTTCCTCTCGTCAAGAGGAGAGCCAACTCAATTTTTGTGATAGAAGGAACTTTGTATAGAAGAGGCTTATCGACCCCTTTATTGAAGTTCCTAAAAGGGGAAGAAACCACATACACCCTCAATGAGGTACACAAAGCGATAGCCAGAAAACACTTGGGAGCTTGTGCTCTAGCTAAGAAAGTATTAGGGCCATGTACTATTGGTCGTCGATGGTCCCATACGCCAAATATTTTGTGAAGAAGTGCGACCAATTCCAAAGACATGGAGATGTTCATAATGCTCCTCCATCTTATTTACATGTGTTGACATCACTTTAGACTTTCCCACATTTGAGCATAGACATCCTCGGTCCATTTCCTCTAGCTCCTAGTTAGTTAAAGTTCTCGATTGTGGTAGTATATTACTTTACAAATTTGTTCGAAGAAGAGGCCTTGACAAAGATCACTACTACCAACAGTTTGAAGTTCTTTCAGAGAAATGTTTTTGGCGAGGTACAAAATCCTTCAATCCATTGTGACGGATAACAGAATACAGATTTCAGATAAAAACTTGAAGAAACTTCTGGAGGATTTGAAGGTCAAGAAACACTTCACTTTGGTCGAACACCCTCATACTAACGGGAAAACAGAAGCAAAAAATTGTATCCTGTTGAGAGGATTGAAACGAATGCTTAAAGAAGCTAATGGGAACTGGGAAGAGGAGCCCCCACATGTTATTTTGGCATATAGAACTACATTGCACGGAGAGACACCCTTTCGATTCACTTGTAGAACTTAAGTCGCCATCCCCTTTGAAATAGGAGAACTGAGCTAGAGAACAACATATCCTCTTTTAGAAGGAGATAATACCTAAGCTATCATAAATAAGGTAGAACTTTTGGAAGATAAATGAGCTTCAGTGTCCCTAATGAACATCATTGTAAAAAAATCATTGGGTGCTGAATACAACAAGTGATTCTGACCTCGAGAGTTCGACCCGAGAGACCTTATACTGAGACGAGCCTATAATGGGCGGAAGAATGTCGCAGTTGTAAAACTTTCTGCCAAATTGGAAGGGCCATATAGGGGCAAGGCTAACACTAAAAACTGATATTACACTATGTATACTATACTTAAATAATCAATCCTAAGAATGTATAATGCGGCCAAGCTCAAGTAGTATTTTAGTTAAATTTTCCTTAAGTTGTTCGAACATAAATTAAAAATGATTATGTAATGCAACACTTTTTTTTATATATATAATAAATACACTACTAAAAAAATTAAATTTAGAGAGGGAAGAAATCCGTCACAAAAGTAATCAAATTCCGTCACAAAGTGTTTTAGTGACGGAATTTGTGACGATTCAAAATTCGTAAAAAATTTCAATGTCGCAAAATTTAGTGAGGGAATTTGTAATCCGTCACAAATTGTGACATAATAAAACCGTCACAAATCAAATATATCTGTCACTAACAATTGATCAAAACTATGATGTACATTTGAAGGATTCCGTCAGTAATTATTGAAGGATTTCAATTCCCTCACTAATTTTGGACGGATTTCAATTCCCTCACTAATTTCTGATAGATTTTAAAATTCCCTCACTATTTTGGATATTTTTCAAATTTTCGAACTAATATTTTTTGTAGATACATTGATTATTTTAAAAAATGAAAATTATAAAAGATATAAATACTTAATATGAAACATTTTATGAGTTGATTCTTTTATTATTGCATATATTCATTATCAAAATATAAAGTAAATATCAATAATCTTAACATTGCTCTTAAAGTTAAGTTTACTATCAAATTCTCATAACAAAAGACTACAATATACTCCCTCCGTCCCAAAATATAAGAGAAAAAAATGCATTTTTCTTATCCCAAAATATAAGAGAAAAAATCAACTTTCAACATTTTCAAGGTAAAATTAAATGCAAGTTGTATTTAATTTGCTTTCTCTCTCATCTTTTCTATAAACAACAACCAATTAGAATTGTTTTTACATCTTTCAAAACAAATTTTTTCAACAAAATCTTAGTCAAACTATTATGTTTTTTATTTTTTTCAATAAATGTGTTTTTTAGTTTTTCTCTTATATTTTGGGACAGAGGGAGTATCAACTAGATAGACTCCAAGGTGAATCATGACATGGAGATAGATCATAAATCTAAATAATTGTTTCCTAAGAAAATATACTTCTCTTAAGAGTGGCTTAAAGTGACTTCCCAACATTGCACAAATCAATTATTAAGAAAAGAACCATTTAACCCTTCTTGGTAGCCTTCTAATTATGGTGAATGTGATTCCCAAATTTAGTTATCAGTGTTGGATAGAAGGAATTTCAGTGAGTTTTTGATAATCCTGAAACAACTTGAAACAAATATCCATGAACAATACATGATATTAATGTCTTCAGATTTTTTAAATATAGAGAAAATTGGTATGAAAAAAAGTGTGATACATAATATAAATATTGTAAAGAGATATTTGGCATGGAAAGAAATAAGACATACCAGAATATGGGAAAAATTTGATCCATATTGATACTTAGTTTGAAAAAGAAACTATATAAACTGAAAAGTAAACAAGTGATTTTTATTATTTATTACCTCATAATATGCAAACCATAATTACAAAGTTGTAGTCCATATATATGGCAATAAAATACTATTGTATAATCCATTATATAAAAAAGATAAATTTCTCATGTCTCTTAAAGCTTAAATTAGTAGCAACTTTAAAATAGTTTACCATATGAAGGCTGCTTATCTATTAGGAATCCTCCATCCATCATTGTGTTTCCAGTCCCCTTGTCAAAACAGAGTATTAAGTGGGTCATGTTGTTCAGCTGGTCATAAATCTAAAGAACCTTCACAAAGAAAACTATTTATCAGAAAGTAGAGGAAGATCAAACTCATAAGGGATGAGACTATATATCGCCACTTCTAGTGCTACACTCATAAGCGTTTGATTACCACTCACAATAAACACATGATCTATCAGAAAGTATAGGAAGATTAAAGTCACCATGATGGATAAAAACATCTAACAAAGCCTTTTTCTATTCAATTTGATTTTGTTAATTTTCACTTAATATTGTTAGAAAACTTTATCTTACCTTAGTGTATTCTATCAGTATACCAAATACCTCTACAAAGCATCAAATGGAGATGTTGTCAACCACTTTTCCTAAGACCGATGGATATAAAACATTGAATATTTTAACGTTAGAATTAGCATCTTGCACCATAATTATATTCATAATAAAGTGTGTAAAATGAATAGTGCTGAAAGGACACAAAAGAAGCTGATAAATTAACAAGTCTAACATCTTTGATTTCTTAAAAAGAAAAAAAACAAAGTTTTGTTACCTTCGTCATAAACTCATGCAGATCAATCTCACATTATCCAACAACAGTATTGCTAGATAGTTTGTTGGTCTACATGAGAAATAGGGTCATATATTACCAATCCAAAATTCTCGAGTCTGAAATATAAATATGACTCAGTCCCAAGTCAGTAAAATCATAAAGTTGGCAAGGCTGAGTCTTCAAATGATGAATTACTTTTATAGTCAGGGTTTTTAGATGCTCCATGAATTGAATGTGTTAATTTAAATGCCTTTGTCTCATCTTTCCAAACTGAATAACAGTGAATGATCATAACAACTTTGTAGGAAACAAAGAGTCACTAATAGAATCCAAAATAGGAAGGAAAAAAATAGTAAGAAAAATGGAAAATGACATGAGTCTTTTTACTAGGCAATAATCAACTGATAACATCCTACAGAGAAGATGAATAAACTAAATAATGACATTTATTTCTACTTTTTACATAACCCGGATACATGTTTTCAAATGGTTGTTTGAAAGAAATCACTAAATTCAACAGTGTGCACTACTTATAAGTCCTGAGTCCAATTTCTCCTAAAACTTAATATCTTGACACAGACCAAACTTTTTCAAATATGACTAGTATATATAAGATATCAATTATATGTACTGTTGATACGTTAAAAGAACTAAATAAGTCAACATGATAAAAAGAGACACTTCAACGACAAGCTAAAATGTCATCACACAAACAAGCAGCACGTTGAGATGATCAACAAACCTTTAGTTTTTGGTCGGTTATAACTTCCTCTATGATGCTTGTTTGACAAGGTACTGTGAAGATCATAAGAATCAATGTTAAGGAATGTTAGCAGACCCTAAAGGAAAGCCAAGGCTCATCAAATTAGTAACAGTGAGAAATATTAAAAACAATAGAGCTTGAAATTTAAATGTGAATAAATTTTATGTTTCCCTAGAAAATTATTCCAACATAGTAAGCTATGAAATTATATCAGATACTTCTATTAAGCTTATAAGTTAAACCATTCTGCCCCACGAATGCATCTTGTGGCCAGTGATGATATATCAATAATAAGCACACCAGGAATTGAATTCAGTCGAAAATAAGTCGACTATTTTACCTTTAGTTGTATCATCATATACTTGTATGCAATAAGCAACCAAAAGTAATTAAAAATTGATAGGCAATATATTAGTGGAGAGTGGATAAAGCAACTTATGGCAAAAAAAATAACAATAAACTAAAAAGAACACGTATGTTTTACTAAATGATTAAAGTTTTTATATAGTGTAAATTGATCATTTCACCTAAGGCCATATGTAAAATTAAAATAACATGCCCTTATAACTAATCAATTAGTAAGATTTCAGTGCAGTTACTATGTTGTACAATTTTGAAAAGCAACATTTGTGCTGCACTTCTGTTGTCCATTCTTAGGTGATGGATGGAAAAGATTGAGTAGAGGCTGCAGTAAAAAGAGAAATTGTGAGTATATCTTATATCTTATGCATAACAATTTAACATGACAAGCAATTTAACTTTTTATGTAAGATTTTTACATGTACCAAACCTACCAACCGGTACCAAAAGCACAAAGCTTCTAAAAGAAACAACAAATTCCAATAGAAAAACTAAATTCATATAAGGTTTTGACATCTAAACACCTACCAGCCAGTACCAAAAGCACAAAGCTTCTAAAAAAACCCTAGAAAATTCCAATAGCAAAACCCAAAACAGAAAATGCTTACATCTATCGCACACTATCATAGCAGTAAACCAACCAAAAACCAGAACAAAATCAAAAGACTAAATAAAAATAAATACCCATCTACAATTATGAATAAAAGCCTTGAAAATTTCATACTTGGCATAATAAAACCATGCAACCTTGCTAATCGCGAGCAGATTTACATTGCATTTAAAATCTACAAAAAGAGAAAAATAGTGAAATATGAGAACATATTAACCTCAAAAAGGATTCAAATGTCGAGAGGAGGTGTTGTCTCCACCGAAAATAAAATTGATAATCAAGGTGGAAATGACAAAAGTTAAATCGAGAATGAGTTAACATCGAGGAAGATGAAAAGAGAAAAGGGTTAAAGGAAAGGAACACTAACATGGTGAAATCGATTTAGTACGATAAAAGAAAATCAAGTAAGGTGAAAAAGTGGAAGGTGAAATTGTTTTGTTAGTGAGAATATAAGGAAATTGAGTAAAGTGAAACAGGGGAAGGTAAAGTCGCTTGGTGTACAATTTTTGGAAAAAAGAAGGGGAAAGGTTAAAAAGATAAGAAGGAAAGGAAACTAGTGAGAAGGAAATCCAATTCCAACAAAAGTTTTAGTTTTTATTTATTTATTATTCTTTTTTATTTTATCTAATTTACAAAAATATTAAAAATATATATTTTAGAATTTTATTTTCATATGAATTATATATATAATATAAATATATAACTTTTATTATTTAAAACTAAATGTTTGTTATTTCTTATAAAAAATAAGAAATAATTCTTTTTTTTAAAAAAATAATTATTTTTAAATTTTATTTAGGTCTAAATTATTTCTAATTTTAAATTAAAATAATTTTAAAATTCTATTTATAACATAATGATTTTCCCACAAAATTTACAATTTATATTAGTGAAGGTTGTTGTGAGGGAATAGTTAAAGAGAGGTGTATTTTCTCACATAATATAAAATTTATCACTTTAGTGAGGAATTTTGTGAGAGAATAATTAGAGAGGGATATATTTTTTCACAAAATCTCCAAAAAAAGTAAAACTAATCACTTTAGTGAAGGATTTTGTGAGAAAACTTTAGTGACAAAATTTTACGTCACAATATTTTGACATTGTGATTTAAATTAAAAAAACAGCATTCCTTCACTAATTTCTTCGCAATTAGTGACGGATTTTGTTCCCTCCCTAAATTTCGTCACTAATTTGCTTTTTTAGTAGTGATACAACACTTTTTTGTTGGAATTGTATGATTGTCTTTCCCATAGTAATATCAGGATATAGGATAAATAAAGAGTAATGTTATTTTTACACTAAAAGTTGACACTTACACCGTATAATCATACGGTTTTGTTTTATTCTTAATATTTAATTATTATTTTTACTTTATTCTGACACACACAAATACATGCATGTGCTTTATTTCAAACGGTGTAACTCTGGGTGTATGACTTTTGGTGTCAAAATAGCAAACCTAATAAATAAAGTGCATGAAGTCGCAGCTGATACACTCCCTTCCTAGTAGCTAGCCACTCTAGAGCATAGTCGATGAAGCCCTGGATACGTCAAACTAAAACTATTTTTTCACATGGGGTCACAGGATCAAGACCATTGTTCCACTGGCCTGCCCATGAAGTTCCATATGAGTTGTACACGTTCCCATTATTCATAACTTCTCTACTTCTTAAAGCCTTTGTTAAAAATCGCTTTGTATAACGTGATGATGAATGGTTGGCTTGTTTGTATTTATACTTAGTCTATAATGAATGGTTGGCTTGTTTGTATTTATACTAGTCGTTGATAAATAAAAAATCAATTTTATCCAAATGCATGCGCTAAGTAGTTACGATGGCACGTGAAGAATGACCTTCACTTATGTATAAAATATCCTAATAATAATTGATTATTAATGTCACGCCACTGTGTTCAATAAAGACGTGTTGATGGAACCTTATCTTGAGTTTATATTTGAGAATTTTATTTGACCAATCTTAGTAAAAAACATAGGGGAGTTTTGGACCAACGTCAATTAATTTATCCACCGTGCTTACGCTCTAAATGATGTGTTTGATATGGAAATTGCGATATAAAATGCAGTGGAAAAAAAATATTCTTAAGTCGATCCTTATAAATGATACATGATCAATAATAGAAACAATTATATTTTGGGGTGATTAACACTTTTGATGTAAATAATGTCTTTACTCAGCCTACAAGAACAGAGTGTCTTCAATCTCACTGCTAACTGCTACAAACATATATATATATATATATATATATATATATATATATATATATATATATATATATATTTGAGAGAGAGAGAGAGAGGTTAAAAACCAAATTCCATAAAGTGTAAAAGCTTCTGCACAAGGGTTCTATTTATAAAACCACCTATGTGATCTGCAAATTAAAAAAGTCCACTTAAGTGCATAGTACCTTAAAGTGTACTGTATTTCACTTAAGTGCACAATACCTTATGATATTCCATATTCCCTTTAAGTTTAATTGAACTTATGGTGTTTTGTAATTCACTCGAGCACACCCTACCATTTAGTATTCCGTAATTCTCTTAAGGACATCTTACCTTACGGTGTTTCGTATTTCACTCTCTCGCCATTTATACTTATATGTGTGACCATGTAGGTTCTCGTGAAGTTGACAGTTATACTAAATCACATATTTAGTAAAATAAATAGGAGTGATTTGATCTGATAAAAATTTTCAGTGATAATGTTTGTGTATATAATTATCCTTTTGCCCTTGTGTCTATATTGAACACAAGACATAAATTATGTCACTCTTGTCATTGGGCCTTAGACATATATCATGTTATGCAAGATAAGTGAATTCATCTTAGGTCACTCAAGCCCCTCAACATGATTTTTGGAGTACCTATTAACCATCTTTATGGTCATCCTGCTACGGACAACGTCTAATTGGCAATAAAGTACTTGACTCCACATCTAGGCTCCATTGTGGTTTCAGGTCGAATAATGGTATACACCACTATCATCTTGACAAAAACTTATGACACTTGTATAATATTCAATCTAGTATTCTCATGGTGACTTAATCTAGTATAAATATTACTCCAATGATCCATGAGATGTGATCATCAACCAATCCACATAATAGTCCCAATGCTTTAATGTTATCCGACTTTACAATAGAGTTTGACAATGTATACTTTAAAAATAGTATGTATATGTTTAATGAGATCTCGTGATTAAGTCACATTTAATGTTTCATTAAACGGACTAGCTAATATAAGGACTTAATTATTTTGAAAAAAAATATAACAAAGATATTCCTTTTATTATTAGTAAATAATTTAATATAAGTACCAAGTTCTAATAAAACTATCGACCTCTACGTCTTACACCAACACTAGCAAAGAATAGGCTCTGCCATAAAGCTCCCTTAAATCATCACTAACCATCAAGAAACAAGATGAAGATAGACATGTTCTAGGGGTTTCGAGACCACGAGAAGGTAGATTGAACTCCTAACGTGACACTTCCACTAGTCGTATGCGCCATCGTAGCCAATCCCTTAATACCAGGGATCCTCATTAATGACGGAAGCTCATGCGATCAGATGTACCTTAGACTCTTCATGAGATTATGACTCCGCACGCAAGATTTGAATCCATGTGAGGGGGGGGGGGAATCCTCTGGCATTCAGTGATTCCTAGACCCGATCATATGGAACCATGAACTTATCGATCTCTCTCGAAGAAGGTAAAAGAAAAAGAATAATTAAGGTGAGTTTCCTCATCATCCCTTGCAAAATCATCTACAACAACATCCAAGGAATGTCGTTTATGGCGGCGTCAGACGTAGTGGCCTCCACAGTCTATTTGAAGATGAAATCAAAACAGTTTGGGTGAGAGACTATTGTTATTACAGATGATTTATACAAAGGTCACCTAAATAATATTTAAGAACCTCCTCGCGCCTACCATTTCCTCTGAAAGGAAAAAAAATAATGTTTGTGAAGCAATTTGCACAGTCAACCTCAACGTAGAATAAGAGTTAATCCTATAGGTTGAACAACTTAGCCCGTCAATGGGATTTAAGATGACGAACTGAAGGCCAAATCTAAATGACAAGTTTCAAACCAATCAACTTGATGATAACCCTACACGGTCGACGCATATATATGTTGATTTGCTGGCCACAATAAATAAAGGACTCATTGCGTGTCTCAAGATGAATGCCGAAGTTTTCTCAATATCTCTCGGCGAGATGTCCAACATTGATATGAGCATAGAATGCCATTAGTAGGATGTAATTGGTTCAATTAGGACCGGTTTTTAGTCAAAAAATGTCTGAACCGATGATAACTCCACCGATTTTGTTTGGTTTTTGATACTTTTCAAAAATATAATTAAACCAAACTATCTGATCGGTTTACAATGCTTTTTTCAAACATTATATTCATATGTGTATTTTTCACTATCGTGTTTTTTTTATGTATTTTATAGTACTATTTTTTTTTCAAATAACACTTTTCATAAAATTTATTTCATGCTCTATTTTTTCAAAAAACTTACAAGTTGTTCTTAATCCATACAAAACAGTGACTATATTTCCACTACATCATGAAATAAGTTCACTATCAAATATAAAAGTTGGCACTTGGTCTTAGAAGGTTGGAAAAGGATATGAAATCTTAATAAATAAAACAAAATAATAAGAACAAAATTGTTTCAATACACGTAAATTGACATGTTTCACACCTCGAACACACTTCAAAAATATTTTGTAATAAGACTAGAAGGAATTTTGTTGAAGAAGAAGAAACAAAAAAGGTGAAAAAAGAAGAAGATGGAAAAAGCAAAGAGAACTTGAACACGAAGAAGGAGACCATGACATATCAAAATGACGGTAGAAAGAGCAACAATGGTCACGGGTAGAAAGAACATCAATTTAGTGAGAGTACACTTTTGTGACTTATGGTTTCTACTTCCTATGTTTGGAGTTTGGTTCTTGCTGCGTATTTTGCTGAAAGAAATGAAGCTTATACAAAGATAGAAAATGGTTGGACCAATACAAAATTTGGGCTTAATGATGAGCTGAATAAAATATTTAAAGTGTAACTATTGAAATTGGTTTCGTTCATCGGAGGTTCCAAAAAACTAAAACCAACCGAACCAAACCACCTCGGTTTTCATTAGATCTGTTTGATTTTGGAACCAAACCGGAAACAATCATTTTTTTAGTTTGGTTTTGTTTAGATTATCAGTTTAATTGGTTTTTTCATACATGCTTACTCCTATATCAATCAGTTGAATATCGATCCTTCTACTCGACATGTGGTCTAGCAAAAAATGAGGCAGTCCCTTGAAAAGGCTGAAGCAACCACGAAAATAGTCGAAGGCTTGCTAGATGCAAACTTTATCTCTGAAGTGAGATGAATATAATGGATTTCTTTTGTCATTCTAGTAAAAAAGGCTTCAAGAAAGTGAAGAATGCATGTTGATTACACCAATCTCAATCAGGCACGTCCCAACAACTTGTATTCACTTCCGAACATAGATCAGATGATAGATAGTATACCCTATTACAAACTCTTCTCATTCATGGATGCATACTCTGATTATAAACAGATACCCATATATGATCTAGACAGAGAGAAAATAACCTTCATGAGTGAAGAGCCAAATATCAATACAACATGATGCCCTTTAGCCTAGACAATGTGGAAGTGAATTATTAAAGGATAATGAACAAAGTATTCAAAGAAAAAATAGGTGAAATGCTAGAATTTTATATGGATGACAAGATCTTCAAGTCAAGCGAGGAAGAATTATATGATAAGCACCTCACTAGAGTATTCAATAGAGTTGAGTAATAAAACATGAAGGTAAATTCAGGAAAATGTACCTTTTGGGTTAGAGCTGAAAATTTTATGGGCTTTTACCTAAAAAAAAAATGGGAATAGAAGAGAAACTAGAAAAATGCAAGGCAAGCATCAAGATGGGAGCGCCAACAACAAAGAAAAGGCAAGTAAGTTGAATGAAATGTTGACAACCTTGAACATATTAATCTCCAAATTTTCAAAAAGTGCTTTGTCATTCTACTAGTTGATGAGGAAATACGCACGCTTCGAGTGGACCCTAGAATGAGAGCAAACATTTTCATCCTTATACGGCCCTATCAACCCCACCAATTGTATCACGACCAGTTTTCGAGGAAGTTTTATTCCTTTATATAGTCGGCTCCAGTGAAGCAGTTAGCACCATTGTCATAAAAGAAGTGAAATTTTCACATATTCTGATCTACTTTATCTATAAAGCTTTAGTCAGACCCGAAACATGTTACTAGAAGATAGAGGAGGAAATGTTGGTACTCGTTATCGCATCCAGAAAGATGTGACATTAGTTTGTAGCACATGTCATTGTTTTTCACACTGATCTACCATAGAAGCAAGTACTCCACCGAGTATATTTGGATGGATGGTTAAAAAAGTGGTCCATTGAGATGCCCTAATTTTAAATCTATTTCAAAACCATAAAATCCCTAAAGGCGCTATTGTTCGCAAACTTCATAGCAAAAATTACTCTAGGAACATGATAGCTAGATTATACTTGGGTAATGTTCACAGACGGTTCATCTAACATCCAAGGAAATGGGTCCGACCTAATATTGGATAATGAAGATGGTTTGTTGATCGAGGTATCCTTGCATTTTGAATTTTATACTACCAACAGATAGGCAAAATATAAAGCTTTCATCGCTGGGCTCAAATTGGCAGCCAAAATGGGAGCAGGAAATATTAAGTTGCAAACAAATTATTAGTTGGGAGTGTTATAGATCAAAGGAGACACTCAAACCAAATAACCTTTGTTACAATGATGTGTAGCCTTGACAAGGGAAAAGTTGGTGACATTCAAATCCTATGAAAACTTACACATACCAAGAGAACAGAATACCAAGGGAGACATCCTCTATAAACTCGCAAGCACTAGAGCCTCTATAGTTCATCTTTTTTTCATCCAGGAAAATATGTGGAGCCCGAGCATAAAAACCACTGAAGTAACGATGACAATTGTAGAAGCCACCTCACCACTTTCTTGGATTTCTCCCATTGTAACGTAGATCGAGCAAGGAAAATTTTCCATCAATCTAACTGAGGTCCCTCTCGTGAAGAGGAGAGCCGACTCATGTTTCGTGATAGAAGGAAATTTGTATAGAATAGGCTTATCGGCCCCTTTATTGAAATTCCTCAAAGGGGAAGAAACTACATACACCTTCAACAAGGTACACAAAGCGATAGCCAGAAAACTCTTGGGAGCCCGTGCTCTAGCTAAGAAATTATTAGGGCCATGTACAATTGGTTGTCGATACTCCCATATGCCAAAGATTTTGTGAAGAAGTGCAACCAATGCCAAAGACATGGAGACGCTCATAACGCTCCTCCATCTTAGTTACATGTGTTGACATCACCATGGACTTTCTCACATTTGAGCATAAACATCCTCAGTCTCTTTCCTTTAGCTCCTAGTTAGCTAAAATTCCTAATTGTGGTAGTATATTACTTTATAAGGTGGTTCAAAGCATATGCCTTGGCAAAGATCACTACTACTAACACTTTGAAGTTCTTTAAGAGAAAACATTTTGGTAAGGTACAAAATACTTCAATCTATTGTAACGAATAAAAGAACAAGGATTACATATAAGAACTTGAAGAAACATCTGGAGAATTTGAAGGTCAGGAAACACTTCACTTCGGTCAAAAACCCTCATACTAACGGGCAAGCAAAAGCAAAAATTTGTATCCTATTGAGAGGATTGAAACAAATGCTTAAAGAAGCTAATGGGAACTGGGAAGAGGACCTCCCACATGTTATTTTGGCATATAGAACTACATTACACTCAACAATAGGAGAGACACCCTTTTGATTCACTTGTAGAACTGAAGTCATCATCCACTTTGAAATAGGAGAACTGAGCTAGAGAACAACACATCATCTTCTAGAAGGAGATAATACCCAAGCTATCAGAGATGAGGTAGAACTTTTGGAAGATAAATGAGCTTCAATCTCCCTAATGAGCATCGTTGTAAAACAATCATCGGGTACCAAATACAACAAGTGAGTCCGACCCCGGGAGTTCGACCCGAGAGACCTTATACCGAGACAAGCCTATGTTGGAGGGAAGAATGTCACAGATGTAAAAATTTCTGCCAACTTGGAAGGGCCATACAAGGTTAAGGCCAACACAAGAAACCGAGATTACACTATGTATACTATACTTAGAGAATCAATCCCAAGATTGTAGAACGCGACCAAGCTTAAATAGTATTTTAGTTAAATTTTCCTCAAGTTGATCGAACTTAAATTAAAATTGATTATGTAATGTAATATTTTTGATATATAATAAATGCAACACTTTTTTTTTGGAATTGTACGATTGTCTTTCGCATAGTAATATCAGGATATAGGATAAATAAAGTGCACGAAGTCGCAGCTGACACACTCCCTTCCTAGTAGCTAGCCACTATAGAACACAGTCGATGAAGCCCTGTATTCATCAACCTAGAACTATTTTTTCACATTGGGTAGAGAAGGGTAACCGACCCTTAGCCGTGCATTGTCTCCAAATACATTAAAGCATACCCGGCCTCCAGCTTGGGCGTGAACAAGATGAAATAATATCATGAAAAATTACACAATGAAAGAAAATCATAAAAGATTATATGATGAAATAAAATCATGAAAAATTACATAATGAAATAAAATTATGAAAGATTACGTGATGCAATAAAATCATAGAAGATTACATGATTAAATTAAATCATGGAAAACTATGTGGCGAATAAAGTCACACACAACTAAATAATGAACAAAGCAAAACAAAGCAAAGGAAAATAAAAAAAGTTAATCCACATACAAAGGAATACATATTCATTGGAAACCAAAGTCGTGAAGTTTAGATGAAATACTATTACAATTTCCGAAATTGACAACAAATTACAAGCATTAATCAACAAAATTATAAGGCTCATTCACCATCACTCACTGGCTACCCATCCATGACTACCTTCTCTAGGTTCAACAACTCACAAGGGATCTTAAAGTCAGGACAAAACAATTTCACTAAGTTAAGAGAATTCATAAAGGTAGCATGAATGACACTGACGCTATCACTGACAGTGGTGTCAAGCTCCTTCTTCACCTCAGGTAAGCTATTTTCACGAGCCTTCATCTCCTTAGATAGATATTATTTATCTTTCTGAAGAGTTTTCTCAACCTCTTGGACCTTGGAAGCCAATGCTTCTTAAATCATCTCACATTTAGATAAAGAAGTCTGAGCCTCTCCAAGGGATTTCTCCTTATCTTCTATGGTTTCCTTCAAGGAGGAGACCATCGAGGCAAGCTCAGAGGGGATAAGGTTGCATTGGCCTCTTAAAAGCTCTTTCTCCTTGTAAGGGTTACCAGGAGCTAATACCTTACCACGACCAGCAACCGCTAATGACAACAAAGAACCTCCCCTGTACATGTTGAAGGTTATCTTCATTATTAGCCCAAACTTAGCCATATTAGAAAGTTTATGAATGTAGGTGTAGTCTTCTTCGGGGATGCAAGACTATAATTCCTTGGTAGTATGGGGACCCCAAGGTAGAAAGGCGTATGGAAGCTTGAAGAAGATAAGAGCATATGGGTCACCATCCAAGGTTTCCCTTTCGATGGAAGGCCCTGATGACTTAGATTTTTTTTAAAGGATTATGCCTCACATTTTAACTTTTTCATTGTTCTTTTTAGAATTTTCACCAGCATTAGATGAAGACCGCTCATGTGATTTCTTGCTTCGACTTTAAGATAATGGGTGCATTGTGTCAGCAATGTTTTTTTTCCCGACATGGGCCGCTTGTGTCTACCTAGCAGGAAAAGTATTATTTTCTCATGTTTACGCTCCTATTTCAACTAGGGTTGTAGAACATTCTAGGAGGGAGGCAAAGGAGTATCTTTGACCATACAAGCCTTTTTCCTCTTAAAGATGTTTCCAAGCACCGTCATACTATCTATAAGACAAAATAAATAAGGGAGGAAACATAAATGTTATGTGAATAATAAAGTAAACATAAATATTTTTTCCTCTCCTCACCAAAGATATCTTTTGTCTAAAGAGAAGTGACCACTTCTACAACCAACCATGTGTTAATCTACTTAATTTTCTATTGTGAGGATGATACATCCGAAGTTTCGAATCCCTCTTCATAGCCCAAGCTCTACCAAAAGGCGACTATGTCATCTCTTAATGACTGTTCCTCTAGGTTAAAAGTTTCACTGGTGAAGGTTTATGTTTTTGGAGCATGGAAGAAATTGTTCCAAGCCCAACATTTCCAAATCATGTCCTTACATTTTTCTGGCTTCGAACAGGGTCTCAAATGGGGACGGATCTCCTTTTGGAAGGATGAAAAACAGGGAGTAAGCCTCTTGATTCTATGGGGTCACCAAGAAGTAATGGCCTTTAAGATCTTTCATCTCTTAAGGTAAACATCAAACATCTTCAAAGACTAGTGAAGCAAAAGAAACCCTTGTCTCCAATCTCCACTAGCAGAAGTGCACATGATATTGAAGAGGTTGAAGAATTACCTCAACATCGACAATTTTCCCTGATACTCCCACTATTGTTGGAATTCTTTGACAAAGGCCTTAGCTAACAAGTGCAATTGGGACGAAGCAATTCTCAAATGATTCAACACCCCCTCCTCAAAACTGTTAAAGGGAAGATTGAACCTTAGTGTAGAAAACAAACATTCATAGAGAGGTATGTAACATCCATCAAGGGAGATACATATTCTCTTGTTAGGGTTGACATGTGAAACATACCAATTGGAGGAAGGTCCCACGTCTCTATAAGCACCCTTCAAACTCTGAGTGTTGCTGAAGAAGGAAGTCGTCCCTACTAACTCTATTTCCATAAAAAAGATAATGTTTGTCATGAATTAGGGAATGTCTCTAAAATTTGAGGTGATCCATAACCTCATTATCACTAGGTTCTAAACCATTTACAGACCTAAATTAGTTAATAAAGAGACGAGTTCCTGGTTCATCTCTGTTAGTTCTTGGATTGGCTAGAATTTTGGTAAAACAAAGTTGTTCTTTATTGATGTCACATGGGTGATGTCTTAACATTGTGTCTTAACATTGGTTAATGTTATTTGTTTAAGTTGCTGAAGTTTTGAAGTCTGATGTCACATGCGATGTCATGACATCAGATATGCAGATCAGTAAAACATCAGGTTTGAGATGTTTTTAGGGTTAAGCGTATTAGCTGGAATTTGGGAGAGCTGTTAGAGTTATTGGATGCGAGTATCTTGGAGGAGATATTTTCTGTTGCAAATAGATTTGATGCAGATTTGTAGGAGTGTTTAAAGGCTGAAGATTTAAGAAGATTTTGGTAGATAAAATATGTTTTGAAGATTCAATTTTAAATAACAAATCAGGTCAGATATTGTAGCAGGTCCAAGTCCAAATCAAATAGCTATATAAAGCGCATCAATCCTTTAAAGGAAAGACGAAGAAATAGAGCTAAAGACTGAGAGTCGTTTGTATCTTCGTGTATGTGATGTAAACCATTCTAGTGTGAATTGGTGTTGTTGTTTTGAGTTGTTGTTGATCAAAGCTGTGAAGCAGAATCAAGTTGTGTTGTTCAAAGTGTGTGATCTTTGAATTATATCACTGAAGTGATTTAGGGATTGAGTAGTGTTCTCATACCTAAGTGGTCTCTTAGGTAGAAAGTTCATTAAGTAGAGATTAAGTTTAGGAGATGTCAACTGGGTTGTTGAGTCTGTAAATTAATTCTACTGATAGTGAAATTCATCCCTGGCTTGGTAGTCCCCAGAGTAAGTTGTTTAACTGAACTGGGTGAATAATTCTTTGTGTTCTCTTCTGTTGTTTTACATTGTCCATTTCAGAGTGTGTTGTTGTGACATCACACGTAACATCACATATCTGGTACCAGAATTTCAATTGGTATCAGAGTAGGCATCCTGCTCTGCATCTGGGTGAGATCTAGGGCTGATACTTTCTGGTAAGATGGACAAGGAAGTTGGTGGATTTGTGAATAGACCCCTTATTTTGGATGGCTCTAATTATGATTATTGGAAACCAAGGATGATTACCTTTTTGAAATCCTTGGACAGCAGGGCTTGGAAGGCTATCATAAAAGAATGGAAAGCACATGTTATTGTTGAGAAAGATGATGCTGGGAAAGAAAAAGAAGGCAGCTCAAAACTGAAACCTGAAGAAGAATGGACCAAGGAAGAAGATGAGCTTGCCCTTGGGAATTTCAAAGCTTTAAATGCTATCTTCAATGGAGTTGATAAGAACATATTCAGGTTGATCAATACCTGTGAAGTAGCTAAGGAAGCTTGGGACATCTTGAAGACCACTCATGAAGGAACTTCAAAGGTTAAGATGCCAAGACTTCAACTTCTGACATCAAAGTTTGAAAGTTTAAAGATGAAGGAAGATGAAACTATTCATGACTTTCATATGAGTATTCTTGAGCTGTCTAATGCCTCTAGTGCTCTTGGAGAGAAGATGACTGAAGAAAAGCTGGTGAGGAAAATCCTTAGATCCCTTCCCAAGAGGTATAAGATGAAGGTGACTGCAATTGAAGAAGCTCAAGACATCAGTAAAATGAGGGTTGATGAGCTTATTGGATCACTTCAAACTTTTGAGTTAGGGCTGAATGAGGAGGAACCTGAAAAGAAGGCCAAGAGTATAGCCTTGGTATCCAATACTCAAGAAGAGAAGAAAGGGAATGATGCTGAATCTCAGGAGGAGCTGTCTCAGGCCATTGCTTTGCTGGGAAGACAGTTTAACAAGGTTTTCAAGAGGATGAATAAGAACTACAAACCTAATGTTAAGAACATCTCTTCTGACATTAGCAAGTCAAAAGAGAAGGATGAAGAGAAGAGTGCTCAAGACAAAGGGATTCAATGCTTTGAATGTGAAGGTTATGGACATGTCAAGAAAGAATGTCCTACATTCCTTAAGAAGCAGAAAAAAGGTATGACTGTTTCCTGGTCTGAGACTGACAGTGAAAGTGAAGACGAGTCAGCCAAGCATGTCAGAGCATTGACAGGAACTTGTGTTTCTGATGGAGAATCAAGTGATGAGGAACTGACTTTTGAGGAGTTAGCAGCCTCCTATCAAGAGTTATGTCTGAAGAGTGCAGAGGTTTGTCAAGAAAGTGAAAAACAAAAGAAAAAAATTGTTCAGCTTGAGACTGTTAGAGCTGATCTTGAAAATGAAGTCTTATTGGTTAAATCTCAACTTGATCAAATGACAAAATCTGTGAGAATGTTGAACAGTGGATCTGATACTCTTGATAAGATCCTTCAGGCAGAAAAGGTAGCTGGAGACAAGACTGGATTAGGATTTGTTGCTGAGGAGAAGGTTTCTGGTGAAGCTAGTACTTCAGGAACCAAAAAGGACATGTCTCAACCAATGTCTCACCATAACAAAAAGAGACACAATCCTAAACCCAAGCAGGTTGCTCACCAATAGCCACAAAATGTTGGGAAAAGGTATGCTCATGGTCCTCATCAAGGGAAGGTACATACTTATGGAGCTAGGCAGTTTATGCCTCCTCAATACCATAGGAGCATGCAGGCTTCTAGGTTTAAACAAAACATGTTTCATCAGATGTCTCAACATCAGGGGAATATGTATGGTTTTGAATATAAGAATGTTGTGCCTCATCTTTATGGAAGAAGGAAGCCACATCATCATAGAAGATAGCCTAAGAGACAGAATCCTCACTACAGGAGACAGACAAACTATGGAAGAAAACAGCACCAGTACTATGGATGGCAGCCACAACAGTTTCATCATCAAGGGGGCAGGAAGTTTAACAACTTCAGAGAAGGAAGAGTAAGGTGCTTCTATTGTGGAAGATTTGGCCATATGCAATTTTCTTGCTTCAAGCTTCATGGTTATCCCAAGTCTGTCCCTCAACCTAGACAGAAGGATAACAGGCCCAAGGTTGTTAAACAATGGGTTCCTAAAGCTGAGGTTACCTGTCTATTGGCTCACATTTCAGATAGACACTCTGCTAAGGATGGATGGTACTTTGACAGTGGATGTTCAAAGCACATGATTGGATTCAAAAACCAATTGGTGGATGTCAATTCTTGCTCCTCAATTGATGTTACTTTTGGGAATGGAGAGAAAGGGGTGGTAAAAGGTGTTGGAAAAGTGAAGTGTCATGATGGACCTGATCTTGACAATGTGCTTCTTGTCAAAGGGTTGAGTGCTAACTTGATTAACATAAGTCAACTTTGTGATGATGGATATAAGGTCAGCTACACTAAAGATGAGTGTTTGATAACTAATGAGGAAAATGAGGTAGTTATGAAAGGAGTCAGATCCAGAGATAATTGTTATCAATGGGTACCTCAAGAGGTCAGCTCATCTGGTGATGTTCAGGTTGATGTTGTGACATCAGACTGTAACATTAAGTGTGAAAGTCTGAGCATGCTGAAAGGTTAATTAGGGTCAATAACTTGTGGTGTGAATCCTTTTAAAAATTTAAAAAGAAAGTTATTTTGGAGGGAGAAAATCATTGATTGGCGTTTAAGTGACCCACAAAATCAGGCTCAATACTTTAGGCAATCATTTCCTATTATAGCCATCTCACGCTTCATCAAACTTCATATCCCTAATCTGTTCATCTCCTTCTCCTTCAACAGAAATTGCCATTCATCTCTGAATCTAAAGTGCTTCACAGGAACAATGTCAAAACATATATCATCTTTATCTAAGAAATCTGCCTCACAAAGTTCATCGCGAGATAAAGCTAGGGTTTCTACAGAAGAGGACTCTGCAGAAGAAGCTTTGAATATAGAACCCATCTCCATGATGGTTCCTGAATCTGGTAAGTCAAGACCTTCCAAACTTCAACCCAAAAGGGCTGGAACTAAATTTAATGATAATGAAACTAAGAGGCTAGTCACTAGTGTACTTTTTAGCGATAAATCTGCATCTAGGTCTTCCACCTCTCAAGCTGTTGAGGAGAGGTTTGATGTTGATCGCAGTCTTAATCAGATTGCCACCAAGATTTTGGATAAGGGTTTATCTGTAAAAGGCATTTCTATTCCCCTTAGACAAATGCCTGCTGAAAAGGAGGACATGCAAAATGCTGCTACAAATCTTCACAGACTGGCTATGTCTGTCACTGAAGATGCTGAAGTAGGCGTTGAAGAAGAAGGTGTTAAAGAGGAAGCTGATGTTGAAACAAATGTCAGAACATCGACTGAAAGGAATGCTGAAACTAGCCCTGGTGGAAAGAAGAATGAAGATGTAGTAAATGTTGTTGATCTGTCTGATGATGAAGTGATTGGAAATGCTGTTCCTAGTCTTGCCAAGAGACTGAAAACAAGGAAAGGAAAGAATGTGGAATCTTCTCCAAAGAAGTCAGCTGAAGGAAAGAAGAAAAAGACTTCTATTGTTGGTCCTACAAAAACATGGAGCAAAGTTGATGTGAATCCCAGGAAGAGGAAGCTTGTGGAAGAATCTGAATCAGAGTATGATGTTGAGGATGATGTTCAAGACATCACTCCTGTGAGAAAGTCAATCTTGAAGAGAATTGCTGACAAGATACCTGATGTTCCTATTGACAACATTTCATTCCATTATGCAAGCAGTGCTTCCATGTGGAAATTTGTTTGTCAAAGAAGACTTGCTCTTGAAAGAGAGATTGGCAAAGAGGCTATGGAAATTAAAGAAGTTATAGAGGTGATAAAGGTTGCTGGATTGATGAAGACTGTTAGTAGGTTCTCCAAGTGTTATGACAGTCTGGTTAAGGAATTTATGGTCAATATTCCTATGAATATTTCTGACAAAAGAAGTGTGGATTTCATGAAAGTGTTTGTGAGAGGCAAATGTATTGAATTCTCTCCTGGGGTTATCAACAATTACCTAGGAAGAAAAGAAGAAGAGTTTGCAGAGCTAGAAGTCACTGATAATGATGTCCGCAAGGAAATAACTGCTGGTCAAGTTAAAGTATGGCCCTTGAAAGGAAAACTGCCAACTAGCAAACTTAGTGTTAAGTATGCTATCTTGCACAGAATTGGAGCTGCAAATTGGGTGCCAACTAATCATAAAACCACAACAGCTGTGGGATTAGGAAGGTTCATTTATGCTGTGGGAACTAAGAAGAAATTTGACTATGGATCATATATTTTTGAACAGACTGTGAAACATGCCACCACTAATGCTATCAAAATGCCTATAGCATTTCCATCTCTTATTTATGGGGTAATTCTGAAACAACATCCTGGCATATTGACAAGTTCAGACACAGCCTGCAAGAGGGAGTCTGCTTTATCTCTGCATCCAAAATTGTTTGTTCGGAGTCATGTTCCAGACATTGTCTCAACATCAGATGCTGGCAACAAGAAGAAAAGTACCAAGGCTGATTTACTTGCAAGATTGAAGGCTGCTTGTAAGGATCTGGATGTTGTGATCGGTACCAGTATGACTAGAAAGAATGAGATTGAGAAGCTGATCCAGTCCTTAGAACAAGATGATAATGATGATGTCAATGTTGAAGATGTCAATTCTGGGGAAGATGAAGATGATGGTGAAGATGGCCCTAGCTCTGATGAAGATTAGTTCTTTTGTTGTTTCTGCTAGACAATAGTTTTTTTTCTTTTGCTGTTTTGATTCTGCACTGAATTATGTAATTTGAATATTGTGGCTTTTTAAGCACTTTTTATGTTCTATGATTTGTCTTGTCTTGTATGCTGACTTTAGACTGACAATGAGAGCTAGATTAGGACTAACTGGTAGTTAGTAGGTGTTTGTCCAATTATGGCTAAAAGGGGGGAGGGAGTTAGCCTAGGTGTGTAGGGTGTATCCTATCTAAGATCTGGTGTGGTGCAGTTGTTGAGGGGGAGTGTGCATGTTGAACAGCTGTTTATGTTGGTTCTGGTTTTGAGGGGGAGCTGTTTGTTTTAAAAATTTTATCCGCTGCTGAAGTCTCTGATGTTGCAGAGATTGTTTTAGCTAAAATTAGCCAAAGGGGGAGATTGTTAGTTCTTGAATTGGCTAGAATTTTGGTAAAACAAAGTTGTTCTTTATTGATGTCACATGGGTGATGTCTTAACATTGTGTCTTAATATTGGTTAATGTTATTTGTTTAAGTTGTTGAAGTTTTGAAGTCTGATGTCACATACGATGTCATGACATCAGATATGCAGATCAGTAAAACATCAGGTTTGAGATGTTTTTAGGGTTAAGTGTATTAGCTGGAATTTGGGAGAGCTGTTAGAGTTATTGGATGCGAGTATCTTGGAGGAGATATTTTCTGTTGCAAACAGATTTGATGCAGATTTGTAGGAGTGTTTAAAGGCTGAAGATTTAAGAAGATTTTGGGAGATAAAATATGTTTTGAAGATTCAGTTTTAAATAACAAATCAGGTCAGATATTGTAGCAGGTCCAAGTCCAAATCAAATAGCTATATAAAGCGCATCAATCCTTTGAAGGAAAGACGAAGAAAGAGAGCTAAAGACTGAGAGTCATTTGTGTCTTCGTGTATGTGATGTAAACCATTCTAGTGTGAATTGGTGTTGTTGTTTTGAGTTGTTCTTAATCAAAGCTGTGAAGCAGAATCAAGTTGTGTTGTTCAAAGTGTGTGATCTTTGAATTATATCACTGAAGTGATTTAGGGATTGAGTAGTGTTCTCATACCTAAGTGGTCTCTTAGGTAGAAAGTTCATTAAGTAGAGATTAAGTTTAGGAGATGTCAACTGGGTTGTTGAGTCTGTAAATTAATTCTACTGATAGTGAAATTCATCTCTGGCTTGGTAGCCCCCAGAGTAAGTTGTTTAACTGAACTGGGTGAAAAATTCTTTGTGCTCTCTTCTGTTGTTTTACATTGTCCATTGCAGAGTGTGTTGTTGTGACATCACACGTAACATCACATATCTGGTACCAGAATTTGAATCTCTAGAAGCCTCAATAGGCTCCAGGTCCTTCATATGCTAGGCGTGAGAAGAGGAACCAACATCAGTACTCCTAGTAACGAGACGACCGAATTTCATCCCTCTGACTCCTTAGGCACAACCATTTGTATTTCCCAGAATGGGAATTCGAAGGTTTGCTGCTATCTTCAATAGATCCCCTACCAAAATCTGAATTTTCACTAAGAACAATGAGATTTATAATGAGCCGATTAACTACTAAAAACTGACGTTTGCCATTTACGGGTTTACTATTTTAGTGCAAAATGGAGCATCACTTGCATCGTCGCCACCAAGTATGTCTAGAAAACTTGCAAGGTTAACTCTCATATTTTCCATGACTAAATGAGGAAGAAAAAAATAACAAATTGTAAGCAAAAAGAGAAATGATACCTTAAAGAGTTGAACGTTGAGGAAGGAGTTAAGACATATGGTATTCTGATTGTGCGATGAACCTAGTAAATGTAGAATTCAAAGAAGGAAAAAGATAGATAAAATAGGAATTTCCGGAGCTCAGAAGAACACAATCAGAGTTTGTAAAAGAATGGAAAGATGATAGTTTGCACAAAGATTGGAAACATGGCTAGCAAGGTGAAGTAACCTTTATATATTGAGGTGAGATAGATGAATAAATGGTACTAAATAAAATGAAATGGAAAAATGTAAAACAACGGTTGAATTTTCCTAGAGATTGTTGCGGCACTTGAGTACACTTAAGCATCCAAGAGGGAAGCGCCATGCCCTAGTCTAAGGAACTAGGCTCACATGTAAAAACCCTTCTGCAAGACGTGCAAGACGTTTCAATGATGAAACTAGAATTGAATGCCCTTGTTTTCAAGATCACTCACGCAGACTCCCAAGTCCTTCCCACTTCTCCAAGTAATGAACATGAGACGAAAACCCGACCAAATTTTTTGAAAGAATTCTCATTGGTGCGCTACAACAAGTCTTATGAGGGCAACTATTATGGACCAAACAAAGACCCACAAGCAGGAGGCATAGTCCTGAGTCAAAAGTCACTTCACCAAGACATCGAAGTTACAGTGTGACCCTACACTAAAGCACCACACTAGATCTACACTATGAATTGCTACCTACCAATAAATGTCATCGGACAACCTCCCACATTCCACACCGAAAAGCAAAGAATGTCCATAACTTTTTTTAATAAGCAAAACCATTCTCTTTAATAGGAATGCAAGAAGCAATCCAAACACCAGCTTTTACAAAACAGATGCATATCATACACAAAATACACACCCCAACCGAATGCCCATCATATATAAGCTCAATTTCTGTCTCATGGACACATGTATTTATTGAGTTTTATTAAATTTGTGCGATTTTCAATTTAAGACAACAAGTTGACAACCATAAAGTGTACCACAAAAGCTTAATGGGCGTTTTTGTATTGGTTCAATCACATACAAGCATCACAAACAGGGTAAAAAAAACTATTGAAGATACCAAACCTATCCACAATACATGATATTTTAAACTGAAAGATGGATGTACAACAAAGGTAAACATAAAAAACCTCCAAACTGCAATCATAGAAGCAATACAAACCAAGAATAAATGAATTAAAAAAAAAAAAAAACATGTACACAGAAGTTATATTTCAAAATTTGTAAAGTATCCTAATGTTTGTTGGTGACTTTAGAATACTTGGTCTTGATCCAGTTGAGACCAACAGAGGTACCATCTTTTAACTTCTTCACGCCACTGGAAGCAACTACTTTGGTTTTACCTAAACCTTCTCCAACCTTTTCCTTATATTTTGCTGTGCTGCTGTTCTTGTTTTTGGAACCAACCATAACAGGATCAGGACCATTGTCCCACTGGTCTGCCCATGATGTTCCATACGAGTTGTACACGTTCCCATTATTCATAGCTTCTCTAGTTCTTAATTTCTTTGTTAAAAATCGCTTTGTATATCGTGATGATGAATGGATGGCTTGTTTGTTTTTATACTTAGTCTATGATGAATAAAAATGAATTATATTCAAATGCATGAGCTAAGTAGTTACGATGGCTGGTGAGTTTTGACACGTGAAGAATAACAGATTATTAATGTCATGCTACCATGTTCAACAAAGACGTGTAGATGGAACCTTCTATTGAGTTTATATGTGAGAAGTTTATTTGACCAATTTTATTAATAGGAAACATATGGGAGTTTTGGACCAACGTCAGCTAATCTATCCACCGTGTTTACGCTCTTAATTATGTGTTCAAATTGGGTTTCCTAGACTAGAAGCTTCGAGGTTCATATGGATATTTTTATTTAATTTATAGTCAATTTGAAAATAAGAAGTCAAATAACAGCACCCAAGAATTTGTAGACTAACATGGCAAATTCCTCAATAGTCTCTCCAACAAAATGGTCTGTCCAAATCCGTAGAAGATCATTGATAATTCAAACATGATATTAGAAATTTAATATTTTAGAAAGTACTTTTAAAATGTTTAGATTCTAGAATTTGGATAGGGTGATATCGATAACCAAGTATATTGAAAATAAACACTACATTAAATTAAGAAATTTTTTTTTTCTAGATTTTGTGTCGGAGTCTGTTACAAAATATGAATAAGAAGATAAAAATGGTATGATAAAAGTTGTACAAAATAAATTTCAAAGCGTGACACTAAGATTTATGTTCGATTCGCCCCCATTAATTTAGAAAAATCGGATGTAAATAGCTAATCTGGCGAATCCCATTTATGATACTTTTAGAAATCTTACCATGAATCGCACATTCACATTAAGCATATCGATCAACGATGTTTTACAGAATAAAATTTTTTCACTTATTCTCGTGCACTAGAAAAATAAAGAAATGACTGATATATATATATATATATATATATATATATATATATATATATATATATATATATATATATATATATATATTGTGACTCTTGAAAAATATATTTTCGTTTTTCTTTTATGCCTAACAAGTATCTCTATTTATAGAAAAATTTGTACCAATTAGTGAAAAGAAACAATGTTTAAATGGTTTCAACATGACCATTCGTGAACCATTATATATCAATAACAACAATTCTTTTCATGAAAAATTGAGTTAGTCTGGTGGTGGCATCTTATAACCACGCACCTAGTCATTATAAGGTATTTTGTTAATTCGAATATATTAGTAAACAAGCTTTGAACCAATTATTCATTAGAACAAGCGTGCATAGCTCACACATGAAATCTCTGCACCATTGATCAAATTATTAATATGGGACATTTAATAAGTCTTTGTGTCTCATATCCTTTTTATGAGAATTTAAGAGTTAAACCTTTGAACTACATGAAGCGGCATCACTTCATTCTCATATAGGTAGAGTATATCAGAAATGCATCCATGATTATGCATTCTGGCAAACATGTGTTATATGTCTATTAAGAGAAAAACTTCATCCTACCAGATTTATTCTTATCGTCCAAGTACTTTTATCCCTTGGAATGTATATATCGTCAAGTACTTTAATCACTCTAATAGTGTACTTTCACCATTGCACTCAAGACTTAATGTTAATCAAGTGTGAGTTGAGTTTCCACTATCAATGATTAATTAGATATGGGCTTATTTCACACCCCTAATGATGTCTTCACCGCGTTCAATTGTATACAAAGACATCATATCTTTGTCAATCCTTTCATCAATGAATTGCAAGATTTTTCAAACTTTAATAAACTTTGAATATTTACTATCTCAAATAGTCATGTTTATGATTATTTTATGTACTCTTGATAGTATTTACCAACTATCATCAACACATGACATTTTTGTCATTTTAGTACAATTATCATATACAAAATAGATCTATATTCTTGTTAGTTATGATAAACTATCACCATGACATTTTCTCATTCATTTTGTCATATACACAAATTTTATATCATTCTTCATTTGCTAATCTTTTTAATATGAAGTCATACAACCACTTAAATATATCCAAAATATGTTTAATTTAAATATTTATGGCAATCAACAACCATGATAATACAAATTTGTCATGTCTAACTTTTATTTTATGAAGTGAGTTCAAACATGTAATTCATAAACTCTATATAAATACAACACCATTGAACTTGTTTATATTATTTTAAAATAAACAATTTTCTAGCATAACTAACATTTGCATAACAAATTCTATGTGATAAATTCATGTTTACATTTAAAAATGTTCTATGGTATATCCAAATAAAAATCATAATACAAAATAAACAATGAATTCACATCATTAAAATTTTGGGTTAATAGTCATTTACCTCCCTGCAATATAGACTAGTTTTGATTTACCCTCCTTTAAAAAAATAATTTTAGATTACCCCCTGAAATTTTAAAATTCTAAGTCTTTTGCCCCCCAGGTAGAAAAATTACCTCCCTGTAAAATATATTTTTTTTATTTACCCCCCTGGTTTTTACATGCTTAGGGGGGTACCCCAAAATTTCAGGGGGGTAAACCAAAATTATTTTTTTAAAGGGGGTAAATCAAAACTCGTCTATATTGCAGGGGGGTAAATGACTATTAACCCTAAAATTTTTTATAACTTTTCTACATAAATATTTGTCAACTTACAATAATATAAAATATACTCAAATTACTTTTAATATCAAGATGATCAAGAAATAATTTTTCATATTATGATACACATATAACATGGGATAAATTATTTTAAATATAATAAATTCTTGAATAAATAAAATATACAATTTAAACATGTTCTTAATATTTTCAACATTTTATTTACATCATTTTATGTTACCAATGCATTTTAATTCAAAATCATGATTATTTTTCAAATCATTTCATGCATAAGTAATGCATTATTAATTAAAATAAATCACTTGCATGAAAGAATTATATATAACATGTATTTTACATTCAAGTATACACCATAATCAAATATTTTCTTAACTATCCAAATTCACATACATGAATAATTTACAAAACATACATGCATAAATTTATGGCATATAAATAAATATTATTTTCAAAATATTTTACATGGATTTAATACATACACCACAAGAAAAAAAGTGATTCGCGACTTTTTTTTGGAAGATTACAACGGTTCAAAACCGTCGCAAAATCTGCTTCATGACAATATCTCAATCGTCGTTAAAGTCTGCGTCGCGAGGATGTTTTACAACGGTTCAAAAAACCGTCGTGCATATTTGCGGCGTTTCTAAACTGCCACAAAATTATAACTGCAAGAGTTCTAAACCTGTCACTTATTATTTTTTTGAAGGTAAATTACGACGGTTTAAACCGCCACAAACTCTGAATATTTAAAAAATATAAAATTCCACTCCAATTTTTAGCATTATTATAAAATAAACAAAATAAAAAACTAAATTCTAATTCTTTTCCAAATTTATTAATGTTATAAAATATTCCTTATCGGTATTGCCATAACCTATACGCTATAAAATTTTCTGGTAGAAATCAAAGATAGCTTCTACGAGAAACTGGAGGAGGGTGTACATACAACATAAAAGTTTAAAAGAAAATAAAAATTGACCTTTATAAAGGTTTTGAATTATTCATGTTCTTCAGACTTTGTCCAAGTACAAGTTTCTCTTTACTCTTAGCTATATTAATGAAAGAATAAGAATAATACAGTTCTCCTTCAAGGAAAAGCTTCGTATAGCTTTCTTCTCAAACACCTGCGACATCAGATGGATTTCCATCATAGAACTCCTTGCATGCTCATGGATGGATGCATTTTATACTGAACATTAAGCATATTCCTTTCAAATCCCAACCTCACAAGCCTCTTAAACATACTTCGTCCAAATTCACACTTATCTGCAACCTACAAATAGTAGTTTTAAACATATTGAGAAAATCTTCAATTGCAGAAAAAAAATAAATTACTAAATGTAATGATTAAGTACCTTTCTTTTTACCAATGCAGGAAGTTGTTTATCATCTCCGATTAGGATGCAATGGCGGAGACCTGGAAAATGTAATTGAGTTGTTGATTCACATTCTTTTAGCTGTGTGGCTTCGTCGATTACGAAAAATTGCACTGGTTTCACCATTGGTAAGTTTTGAATTTTAATAGAACTTGACGCAGTACAGAAAATTAGCCGAGCATTCGACAAGCAAATATGTTATACTTCAACTCTCTTTTCAAAATTAGGAAGGGAGATTGTCTTAGAAAGCGAAATTAGGATTTTTGTCACCATTTCCAGTGAAATGAGAGACGTTATCATATGTGTGTATAAGGTTTGCATAGAGAGCTTGAGCTTCTCTGTTTGTTCACCAAATCTTCACCTGTATGCAAATACTTCCTTATGGTTTTTTATCTTAGCCAATTTTTCCATGTATTTGAGCAACTGTATCATGGATCGCAAGTTAGTCCCTCATCTAGTATTTGGATCAAAGCACTGCATAAAATTCTTGACTCGGTTATAAATAAAGATGTCTTCCAAAACAAAACTATGCAGCTGAATTTCCACTCCCAAAATTGCAGTATTAGTTGGAGCACATACCAATGTTCTTTTTTAAAATTGAGTAGAGAAAATAATAAGCATGCAACTGTCTTTGTTTTACCTGTCTCTGGAGGTCCCCTATAAGTTTGATATCAACATGATTTCGATCTATCATACTAACACAACTTGAAACAGCGTCATATTGGAATTTATTCAGCTTCTGAGAATTAATTATCATGTCTTATTTGATGAAAGAATATCAATTATCTCGTTCAGACAGGCAAAGTTGTTTGTTTTTTCCGCTCTGCAGTGTAAAAAGCAATAAACAGGTTACATATTTAATAACTGCAATAATATTTTACAAGACACAATGCACGAGTATTTCACAATAATTTCCAAGGTGAACATCAATACATCATTGATTTATTGTGTATGCTAGTATATCACACTCTGTTATATATGAAGTATCATTCTTACAACTTGTGGTTCTAACACTGTTTTGATTATGTTCACTAGTGAGATTGAATTCAAAGTATTCCAAATTCGAACATTTGTCGTCATGCTCAAAATGTCAGAATGGCATGAAATTAATAGTACAACCTTAAAATTAGTTTTATCTTATTTTTAAAACATTAGCATTGATAATACAGTGATAATTAGTGCAGCAGAGCATACCTTGCACCACAAAAATCTTGTATATTCATATCATGATCTAAAAAATTGGAACATCCTATGTATATTCAAGTAATATAGCTCACATAATAGCAAGAGGTTCTCACTAAGGTAGACCTTAATATATATTGACACTAATATATATTGAACATGAGATGAAATAACAAAGGGAACCAACCAATTTTAATCCCTTCTTGATATGTATACATCTTGTGACTATTTATCCACGTGGTATATTAATCCAAGCTATGGATCAGTAGTTGATTCTTAAAATTTGGACTTTATAAAAACAAGTTGGGTTACATTATTTGGCATTGCTATCAATAAAACCAACATGCCACATGATATAATAATTTTTATATAATAATTTTTAGTTCTAAGTAGTTAATTATTAAGTGGTTACCATTCAAATTTTAAAATAAAAAAACGCCCAACTTTAATTAATCATTCATACATAACTGAAGAATAAAATGTGAACAAACCAATACGAGAACCTAATTCAATGAAAGTGAAACCTTGAAATATCTTGAGTTTTTTTATAGGTAATCATTCACCAACATAGCTCCAAGCCATAACAGTTGTTCTGTCAAATCAAAGTGAGTTGATTTCAAAGATAATTAGTACTTTGATCCAAAAACTTGAAGATACAAAAAGCAAGAAAACGACGCCAATTATAAGAACAAAAAAGGCACAAATTAAGATCAAGAGAAACTTTCAAGGAGATGAAAAGCAAGAACAAAATTATATTCTTCCCATAGAATCGTGTTACATGACCATGGTCTAGGTTGAGACTCTAGAGTTTTTGAAGTTTTAGCAAAAATAATGCCACTGTAGTGATTTGTAATGATCAATATTAGACTATAAATAAGAAATAATTTAATGTGAAAGTCTTTGGTCACATTGGTGTAGTAAAGATGATTTTACTATCACTGTCAGCATAGCATGATACCTTTACAAGCTCGCCTTTCCAGTCCATAGTCAATCCAGGAGTTCCACATGATACCCTTGTAGAGGATCCTTACATAAAGATCTGTGCATTTTTTTTAAAGTTCAACTACAAAGTTGTAACCAACAAAGGGCACACCACTTGGCTCTTTTAGCCGAAACTTATTTCCTCTTATCTCTCTGCTGTAACATAATCACTTTTCGTATTAATTGTTTTTCAAAAGAATGAAACATTTCCCTCTCAATTTTCTCACATCTTACACTAGTGAATTTAGATTTTTTATTGATAGAATATATGAGTGGATTCTATGAACTCAGATTTAGTTCAATTCTATCATGAATGAAATGAATCTATGTTACAATATCCAATGAGGATCATTCTCTTTATATACTCTCTCCGTCCCAAATTATAAGTTACTTTGCCAAAAAAATTTGTCACAAATTATAAGTCACCTTACATTCCCAATGCAATATAAATGACATCTTCCCCAATATATCCTCAAATATTTATTATTATTTATTCTTTCAACTCTTTTAATTTCTCTTGCCTATATAATTATGAGGGGCATTACTCTAAAGTTATACATAATTTGTCTTTCCCATAAAATAATAATTAAGTTTCTTAATTTGTGTGAAAAACCCAAAGCGTCTTATAATTTGGGACGGAGGGAGTATAACTCTAAACTAACAAGGTAATTGAAGCTTCTAGATTACGCTATGTGTCGAGCTGTCAAAAATATTATATACTGTGTTTTGAGATTACATGTTAATTATAATTATCTCAGCTAACTCAATGTTCGTCGATGTCATACCCCAAATTTTGACCACCAAGATTTTCCATCATTGTGAGAATCATCACCACAATATGGATGTAACATCATGTCTCATCAATCTCCTTAAAGATGGTTGAACATTCACTACAATCAAGAAACAGGGTTTTGAGCCCTCTCAGAGTACTTAGACAAAGGATCAATCAAGAATTGACATGATCTTCAACTTGTCTAACTTATCAAACACCCATAAAGGATCAAGAGGTCTCCCACACCAAGGATCAAGCACAGAAGTTGTCACATTTCAAATGGTTTGAGCCTCTAAACACCCGATGTCACCAAATTAGGGTTTTTATCGACTGAGTCCTCCAGAGTGAAATTTTCATAGGGGATTGAGCCAAGGCTTCAAAATATGACTCAATATGTTCAGAATAAACCTAGGAGTCCCTTTGCAAAGTTAAAACACCCTCAGATATTGCATTCTCCAAAAGTCGGGAATTAGGGTTTCTCCGTGACGAACCGCTTCAGAGCCAAAAGTCAAAACATGACTTTTTTTTGGCAAAAATGATCCTTATGACTCATATTTTCATAAGTTATGATTTATAATGTCCTTTGAACAATAATTGATCAAGAAATCATGATAACTTGTAAAAGGGGTAATCTTGAAAAATTGAAAAATTTTCTAAGTTACTAAGTTTGAATGATTTTGGTGCCAACTTCCAAGGACCATAACTTTTGATCCAAGCAGCCATTTTGAGTGATCCAAAGCCTGATTTATAGGTCTTTCTACATTATACAAAAACTTCAACTACCTCAAACTCTAATTCTTTATAGATTTTTAGTTATAGATGGATCAAAGTGCTAAAAAAATCAAAGATTAAACACTTAGTGAAAACTGCCTGAGTTTTCAGCCTTGAACATCAATGTTCATGAGGATTTTTCAGTTGGATTCAAATAGTCTAAGACAAACTATGATCACATATGGATTGTATCATGTTAGGGCTTTCTAAAAAGCATAAGAGCTTTCCATAACTCCATTTGAGCAAGGAGACATGATCCTTCCAAAATGGCACTTTCCAACATTCATGTACAAGGCAGTTTTGTGCACTTTTGCTCGAGCTGGCCAAATTGTGCAACCTTAAGCCTTGTCACACTTCTGAAAACATATAAGGATCTTATCCAAGCAAGTACCTCTGATCCATAAGCCTTGCAAGTCAAGACACCGCCTCTTTTGGCATGTGGAATTCAATGTTCCAAATCCAAAAACTCAAATTTTGTTTCAAGGCATTCAAGAGGTGCATTGAGGTGGAATGGACTGAGTCTTTAATCACTGAACGAGTCAAGCCATATCCCTGCAACAAAAGATCATAGGCCTGTGCTCTAATCTCAAGTCAATGATCATGGAAGACTAGAATTCCTTTATGCAACCATTGGCCACAAACCTGTACCAGTTGCCATTCACTATTGCTTGCAAAACAAACTTGCTCTACTATAAATAGAGCTCATTTATTATGAGTTTGAGTACACCAAAGCACCCAAACTGATGCTTTACTCAAAATCTCTCTTTCACTCCAAAAAACACCTTCTCTTGCAAGTCACTATCGGGTTTTGCATTTGAGAACAATTTTGTCCAAACCAATGATGCAAACACCTCACAGACATCATATGTAAGTGATTCAAACACATAAACAAAAACTGGAACATCAGAATCACAAAGTGGTATCCCATTTTCTCAAGTTCAAGAACCTTCTGCAAAAGGATTCGAGCTGGTCAGACCAAGAAGTTTTCAACCACTCCAAGCATTCAAACACATTCCTTGACACCTAAGGAAGCTATATAGATCATTGGAACACATCTGTAACATCTCCATCATCAAGCTCGATCACCAGCTGCAAGAGGTAAGCCCGAAGCCTTCAAACTCCATATTCCATGCATCATAAATGAATTTTAAAGTTACCATCTTGTTCCTGCATGTATATAATCGTGTACGGAATTTCATTGTGTTCATGCTGAAACTTGGGTTCTTGAGGTTATCCTTTGATTTCTCACTCCATACTTAATACAAATGCAATTAATCTAAATGGTTGTGATCCTTGTTCAAAAACGAACAAGATTGGTGTTTGAATCGCGCAAAACCATTGAGTAATCAGAGAGAAAGGTGAGAAAACACAAATCTGGGGAAAACAGGGCACGCAGGCAAGAACTCTTGTTCTTGGCGCCCTTTTTCAAATTTTCAAATATTTGAATTTTTGATATTTTGTTTAATTGATTTCAAAAATTAATTTCTCTCTCATTTTTTTATCATTTTTTATTGGTTCTTTTTTTAAAAAGTCACAAAAATGTTAAATTATTTTATTCTACAAAAAAAATCCAATTTATATTATTTATTTAATATAGTTAGAATTTTTGTAATTTAATTTAATTTATTTGTTTTTAAACATTTTAAAATGAAATTCTCACTTTGATCTTTTCATTCCAAATGAATTTCAAGCTTTCATGTGATTAAACATGATTTTTCAAAATATTTTTGAAAGTGTACAATTTTTTTTTGAATATATTTGGTATTTTATATCATTTTTTATTTAATTTCCTTTGAAAATTATATCTTTTAAATTCAAAATTAGGGTTTTCTCTAGTTTTTGATTGTTTCAAACTTCACAAAAACACTTTGGGCCTCTAATAGAGTGTAAGACCCATCCCTTGTCACATAAAAACCTTTTTGGCGCGATCGCCGTTTTTCAAAACATTTTCATCTGGGCCTCCCCTTGTGTTGTAAGTCCCATTTTTCTTATTTTTCAAAAAATATATGGGCCTCTAATAGAGTGTAAGACCCATCCCTTTGTACATAAATAAATTTGCGCCTCAGTCATTGTATAAGTCCCGATACGATTTCGAAAACAACGGTACGATCACTATTATTGTTGGGCATCTCCTTGAGTTGTAAGCCCCATCTCTTGTACAAAAATAAACTTTGGGCCTCTTATAGAGTGTGAGACCCATCATTTTGTAAATATAAACCTTTTTGGGCCTTAGTCATTGTATAAGTCCCACTGTGTTTTCTAATATCGCGGCGCGATCTTCGCCTTTTAAACAAAATCATCTGGGCCTATCCTTGAGTATAAGCCCCAATCTTCATTTCAAAAACAACTTCCATTTTTAATTTAGATTCAAATTCATAGTTGTTATCAAAAGTTTTTTTTAATTTCTTGAATAACTAACCATACAACTGTAACAACGGAAGCTTGCTCACCTGTAAGTTCTAACAACTTTCTTTTACATACTTGTTTATATATACTTGTTTATAATGCTGGAAGCTTGCTCACATGTAAGTCCTACTACACTCTTCAACATACTTCTTTATATATTTCATATATATATGCCTGTATATCTGCTTAGAGTTTTCCTCAGCAATTAGGTCTAAGATTAGATCAAACCAGTGGTCACTCTTTCAACACAGTCAAAACTAGTTCCCCGTAGGAAATTCCAGATACATTCTTGCCTCCTCTTAGGCTTATACAATATGGAACAGAGAAAGGCATTATTCCCGGTGAAACTTTTCTCAAGACTGTCACTACTAGAAATTTGTCTAAGAAATTCATTTCCCCCCAGAGAGGATTAATTCCCAGTGAAACCTCTCTTGAATTTCTTTAAACCCTAAAACTGTTCACTAAAGAAAGGATTATTCCCGGTGAAACCTTTCTTGAACTTTTCTTAGATTTGGACCCTCAGGCTTTCTAAAAGCATCCCCAGCCTCCTCTTGGGCTTTGTACAAGGACCCTTAGGCTTCTTAGAAGTTCTCATGCCTCCTCTCGGGCTTAATACAAGGACCCAAAAGACCTCCTACAGGTATAGGACAGAACCTAGTCATCCTTTGTTAAAGCAGTCTTCCAAAGAGTCAAAAAATCAGACCAATTTAGGGTTGATTCTCATCCCTTAAAATACCAGCCTCCTCTTGGGCTTCATACAAGCAGACTTGGACAGTCTCAGCCTCCTCTTGGGCATCATACAAAAATCATTCTCCAACTAAGAGTTAACCTCTTCATACTAGTAGACTTGGTCAGTCTCATCTCCTTTTGGATCTCTAGAAAACCCTCGAATTTCCTAAAAACACAGGAAAAAACCCTAATCAGTTCATCAATCACTAGCAGAGTTAAAACCCCATAGGTTTTAAAACTCAATCCTTGGATTCTCACTTTACTTTTCCCCAGCTAGGGTCAAATGACTATCAATAGAACCTCTATCAGAACCTCAAGGCATCTGATATTTCAACTCTTCTTCAATCCTCGGCAAGAGTTGATTCCCCAATTTGAACCTGTCTCTGGATCTCAATAATCCTAAGCAGAAGTTAGCCTCCTCTTAGGCTTTATATAAGAAATTCCCCAACCAGTTTCCTTTTAGGCGTTGTATAATGATCATCCCTCAGCCTTTTTAGCCTCAATCTTGGGCTTTGTACAAGACACCTATAAATATCTCCAGCTGAGTCAGTCAAAATCCTTTTTAGCCTCAATCTTGGGCTTTGTACAAGACACATATAAACTCCCCCCAAAGGACTCAAATCCTTCTAGCCTCCTCTTAGGCTTTGTATAATGATCTTCTTGAGCAGAGTCAATATCCTTTTAGCCTCAATCTTGGGCTTTGTACAAGACACCTATAAAACTTCCCTAGTGGAGTTAATCCTTTTCAGCCTCAATCTTGGGCTTTGTACAAGACAGATAAAACCTCTCACCAGTAGAGTAAAAACCTTTAGCCTCAATCTTGGGCTTGGTACAAGACAAATAAAATATTTCCCCGGAAAAAGTCAAATGTCTAGCCTCCTCTTAGGATTTGTATAATGATATTCCCAAAAGAGTCAGTCTCTTTTTCAGCCTCAATCTTGGGCTTTGTACAAGACAGATATAAAACTCCCTAAATAGATTCGACCTTTCAGCTTCAACCTTGGGCTTTGATCATGGCACACAAAAACCAACATCCCTTCTGAGGAAATAAAAAATATCTCTAGGAGAATATTTCTCTGTACAATCACACATCAAAACAGAAAATCAAACAAACCTTAATCTCAGATAATTGCTATAAGTGGCACACTTGTTGATTCAAATATCCAAGCTGTAGTCCATCTTTTATCTTGGTAAATCCCCTTCTTTCATCTAATTCCTGTAAGTGGAAAGCCTCTAGATTATTTACATCCAAGCCCATGTCCCTCTCTTAGCATGAAAGATTCCTAAGGAAAAATGACATTCCTCCACATTGAGTTAAAGTTTTCTCCTTCAGGACAAATCCCCTATAAAGGAAATTATGGCATTGCTGGATTCCATATATTCCAGTTAAAGTAATTTTCCTTTATAATCAGTCACCCAAACTGTGATAAACAGATAAGATATCTCCCTTAGAGATGACAAATTCTCTCTCAGTCAAAACCTTTTAGCTTCAATCTTGGACTTTGAACAAGACACAAATACCCCTTTAGCTTCAATCTTGGGCTTTGAACAAGACACCAAACATCTTTTTCCTCCCATAAAATAAGAGGAACTACGATTGCTCTGATTTCCCTGTTTTCTTTAACGGGAATACGTAGGCATAAGATTACAAAATCTTAGCGAGCACACCAATCAAAAACCTTAGGTCCAGTACCTTACCAAAAACATCGGAAAAACCTGACATCAACAAAAATACTCTCTCTCAAACATTCCCAAAGGAGAAACTTTCCCAACCCACAACAGATAAACACTAGTACGTAGAAAATAGTAGAAATTGCTAACGATCTATGGATAACCATATATAGGATGGGTAATTGACAACTCTCCACTGTATAACCTGACCCCGAACTCCCCAATCTCTTAAGAATTTGTTAAAGAAAACATTTGCGTGCAAGGTTAGTTTTAGATAGCTTCCCTTTCTTTTTCAGCTTCATAGGATAAATAAGAAATCTGAAAGTAGCACCCAATTCCAACCAATGGCGATAAGGTGGTCGCGTCACCGACAAAAATAGCACGCTACTGAAAAATGGCGACTCTGCTGAGGATGAGACAAACTAGGATTAGAATTCCTAAGAGGTCTAGGTTGTTAGCAATCATACTACATACTATATACTATATATATTTACTGCTATTCCTACTTGATATCCGTGTTTATTTTTTCTGTCAATGGGAATGCGATTGATACGCATGTGGAAAGTTTGAGAGAACCCTGCGATAAAGGGTGGCATAGACAGGGGAACTTGTAAGGAGTGAATCCCAAACAAGCGATCCTGGTAGACCACCAAATCAGGCGAGGGCCCGTGTGGATACTAAATGTTGAACGACCGATTGTCGTGAAAGCAAAGTTATCCCAGTGCGGAACCCGTGACCCTAAGGATTTAGTAGACATTAACCCTATGACCATTTGGTAGTGCGGTGACTATCGGGAATAGTTGATACGCGATACTACACTTAAATGAGATTCATCCTAGGATGTTACAACTCGCTCGGGTGAACCAGCTTGCTGTTGATATCCCTAGGAGGGGTCAATGATTTTGGGAACCTGGAACCCTTTCTACAGGTACAAAAGATTGACAAAAATAGTACAACCTTTGGGGATGGGTAGAGCCATGACTTCATGCTCGTGACGTTGAACCCTTGAACCCATGTTTTTTCAGTGTTTTTGTGTGCTACATTCATGCATTCATTTAAAAAACTCTTAAACAAAGAAAAATTTCTTCCTTTTTTCAAAATAAACTAAAACAATAATTGCAAATATCAGAGAGATTGCGTTATGGATTTCGATAGAAGAAAGACGCACAAGTACGCCTTCAAGGCTCCGAAACTAGAGGATTTAAGGAGGTTGGCAAGGATGATTACCAACCCTGATGCTTTCAGAGCTAAGCATGGAGGATTGTTGTCTCTATTAAGGGTCCACGTGGTTGAAGGAATCCTGTCTACGCTGATTCAGTTCTACGATCCGGTTTATCATTGCTTTACATTTCCGGATTACCAACTGGCACAAACACTGGAGGAGTACTCTCATCTGATTGATCTACCTATCACTGATCAAGCTCCATTTTCTGGTCTGGAAGAGATTCCAAAGAATCAGGTCATTGCAGGAGCAATCTCTTTGGACGAGTCAGAAGTTAGGACTCACATGACCACAAAAGGAAGAATCCAGGGTTTACCAGCTAAATTCCTGATAGAGAAAGCTCTATACTTTGTCAATATAGGAAACGTAACTGCTTTCGAAGATATCTTTGTCCTCCTCACATATGGGCTTTTCCTCTTTCCCAACATCAACAACTTTGTTGATGCCAACGCTGTTAAGATATTTCTGATTGGAAACCCCATACCAACCTTGCTCGCAGATGCTTATCATTCCGTACATTTCAGGAATTTATACAGCGGAGGAATGATCACATGTTGTGTACCCTTACTCTACAAATGGTTCATTTCCCATTTACCCAAGTCTGCTGCTTTTTGGGATCACAAGAGTACACTACATTGGTTACAAAAAATTATGTCCCTTACTAACTCTGATATAGATTGGTATAATAGGATTTACGAAGGGATAGAGATCATTGACAGATGTGGAAATTTCCCTAACGTACCCCTCATTGGAACTAAAGGAGGAATCAACTATCATCTAATTTTAGTTCGTCGTCAACTCGGATACCCGATGAAGAATATCCCGCATAATGTTCATCTGGAAGGTCTTTTCTTCAAGGAAGGGGAAAATAGCAGGTCACTGAAGAAGAAAATAGTGCATGCCTGGCAACATATTCATAGGAAAGGAAGTGAGTCTCTAGGAAGACCAAACTGTACCTCCATGGAGCCTTATCTCCACTGAGTGCAAACTAGAGCCCTCAAGTTGAGGATGCCTTACCCTCGCCAAGAAGTTTTTCCGTTAAAGGAATTTGTCCTTTATTTCATGTCTGATACGGAAAAACTCCATGTAGCTCTCAACAAAGATCAACGTGAGAAGAGCTCTTGGAAAAACAAGTGCAGAATCCTCAATGTGGAGTGTATCAAGATTCAGGAACAGTTAAAGGAAAAAGATGCTCTAATTAAGATATTAGAGCAGCATGTTATAGAAAGTCAGGAAGACCGAAGAAATTTGCTCGCTCCTTTCACTTGGCAAATGACTGACAACCCGACAACGGCTGAAGAACCCCGGTCAAAGAAAAGGAAAATACCGGAACCAACATCTGCAATCTTTCGAATTCAATGAATAGGGTCTCCACCCTTCACTGTATGATATTTGCAATCTATTTGTTGAAGTTTCTTTTTTATTAAAACTAAAATATATGTCTTTTCATATCATTCATCATTCTCACATAATGCGTTCTTCTTATCTTCGAGTCTCACGTATGTGTCGCGATTCTAGAGTCAAACTGTCTCACTCATACAATACTCAGGCCAATCGACAAAAGAAAATGGACGATCTCGAGGAAGAGAACAGAGATCTGAGAGAAGAAATCGACGCTCTAAAGGAAAGTTTGGAAAAACTTCACAGTGACATGCAATCCTTGGCAGCAGCTCAGAAGCAACAACAAAGGACTATGATCTCAGAGATCACATCTACACCTGTAATGAAGACATATGATCCTCGGTACAACATGCCTAAAGGTCGCCCCTAGGGCATGCCTCTCAACTTCATCCCTGAAGGATATATCCCTCCGGTCACTGAAGACCAAGAAACTGCGGCAGGAACCACTGAGCCTGAAGGTTACAAACTTCGGGAAAGTGAAGACGCAAGGTTTACAGCAGCAACTCATGAAGGTTACAAACTTTAGGACACTGAAATGCCAAGAATCACCGCTATAATGTCTATACCATAACCAGTGGTACACACTGTTCCGGAAGGACAGATTCCACAAGTAATGTCTGGTGGAAACGAAGACATGTACGAAAGAATGAATGAGTTCCAGGAACAATTCTTAGAGATACAGAAGGAACTGCATGCCATTCGCGGTCAAGAATTATTTTGAAAGGACGCCGCAGACGTCTGTCTGGTCCCTAATGTAAAAATCCCGCACAAATTCAAGGTGCCTGACTTTGAAAAATACAAAGGCAGCTCTTGCCCTCAAAGTCATTTGGTGATGTACGCTCGAAAAATGTCAACTCAGACAGAAAATCAACAGCTAATGATCCATTATTTCCAAGACAGTTTAACCAGTGCCGCACTCAAATGGTACATGGGTTTAAACCGCTCCAAGATCAGTACTTTCAGAGATCTTGGGGCAGCTTTTGTTCAGCAGTATAAATACAATTTGGACATGGAACCAGATAGAGATCAACTCAGAGATGGCGAGAAATTGCCGCCCAGATTTGTCCCCCTCTTGAGGAAAAAGAGATGACAAAGATCTTTTTGAAAACCTTAAGCTCATTCTATTACGGCCGAATGGTTGCAAGTGCGCCCAACGACTTCACTGAAATGGTGAACATGGGAGTACGCCTTGAAGAAGCAGTCCGAGAAGGACGATTGGTCAGAAATACAGAGCCATCCAGCAGTACCAAAAGATACGGTAGTGCTTTTCAAAAGAAAAAAGATCAAGATATCAATAAAGTCTCTCTCGAAAAACAAAGGCGAATGTATCAACCAGTAGCGGCAATAACTCCCGCTATTAACCCTGCGCCAGCTCCGACGTATCAACCTCAAGTTGCCCAAAGCCAACCAAGTCAACAACTGTATCAACACAGGACACAAAAACCAAGGGTGTTCCGTAGTGCAATCAACCCTACAAGAACAAATGAATCTAGGATGGATCCAGGATCACCGAATCCGTGAAGTCAACATGACCCGTGTGCATCCCAACATTGATCAGAACCGCAATATTCTTACGATGAACGACAACTTGGTGGCGATGCATTCTAGGAAAAGTCAATACCATAATCTGCCACGGCACAATTACAATTCTTATCTGATCTGTTCAACTAGTAATCAGGAATGCTCTTTTGTACAAGAGGCCCTCCAACGTCAGATGGATCTCGGATGGATCCAAGACTACCTTGAGAGAAATAACCATCAAGTCAATATGGTTCAGGTCTTTGACATATGCTTGATGAATACTAGTCTGGTAGAATTACACGCTAAGCAAGTCAGGCTCGGCTTTCTGGCATCACACAATTATCAAGACTGTGAGGAATTCCATGAAGACGACCAAGGGTGTGCGCTTGTCCAAAGAATACTTCAACACTTTTTGGACCACTGGTGGCTTCCAATCTACTTGGATGAAGCTACACAGCAGATTAGTATGACTGACGGGGATCCTGGTAGGCATCAAAGTCAGGATGTCCGCTCGATGGAAACAGATCTAGTAAAGATGCACTGTGTACAAAGCGGACATGGTCGGATACCACCCCATAACTATGAGTGCTGTAGAGTTTGTTCAGAGAACAACCAAGGATGCTACCTCGTACGAGCGGCTCTTCAAAATCAGTTGGACCAAAAAGAGATTCGACAATGTTTAAAACCTGAGTTGATCAACAAGATGCCAGGCTATCTCCCTGATCAAAGAAAAGCCATTATCATAATCTCCGATCATGGGAGAACCAAAGACGTTTGCGCCATAATCCCTTTACTCGATGAATCAAGAATTCCTCTTGACAGTAGAAAAGTTCCCAACCAGGAACTGATTGAGGTTGCCTATAATGGTTAGAAAAACCAAAAAGCTCCTTTGGTTATCTACCTGCCAGGTCCAGTACCGTACAAATCAGAGAAGGCTATCCCATACAAGTACGGTACAACAACCATCGAAAATGGAAAGGAAACTCCATTACCCTCCGTCGTGAACATTGTCGGCATCAGTTGAGTAACACGGAGTGACCGGATCTTTAACAGAGGAGTTGGAGAACCTACCAAAGAGAAGGAACCTCAAACAGAAGTTTCCGATCAACCAGTCGGACAATCCAATAATCCCGAACTGGTAAAAAACAGCGATGAGATGCTGAAGCTCATCCAGAAAAGCGAGTACAACATTGTAGACTAACTGTTGCAAACTCCATCTAGAATCACTATGCTATCTCTCCTGCTTAGTTCCGAAGCTCACAGGGAAGCTCTGTAGAAAGTATTAGAGCAAGCTTTCATAGAACAAGATGTGACGGTAAGGCAGTCTGACAACATCATTTCCAACATCACTTCCTACAACAATTTAGGATTCAGTGATGAAAAACTGCCGGAAGAAGGAAAAAATTCACAATATGGCGCTTAACATTACAGTCAACTACCAGGACGATGCTTTAGCCAATGTAGTGGTAGACACAGGATCAGCTCTGAATGTTATGCCAAAATCAACTTTGAAACGATTATCATTTCAAGGAGCTCCGATGAGGGGCAACGAGGTCATCGTCAAAGCCTTTGACGGATCTAGAAAAATAGTTATCGACGAAGTCGATCTTCCTATAACCATCGTTCCTCACACTTTCCAAGTCACTTTCCAGGTCATGGACATCCGAGCAGCATACAGTTGTTTATTAGGAAGACCTTGGATACACGAAGCTGGGGCAGTCACTTCGACACTTCGCCAGAGCTGAAGTTCGTCAAGAATGACAAATTAGTCACAGTATGTGGAGAGCAGACCTTAATCGTGAGCAACTTATCATCATTCTCCTGTTTAGAACCCGAGGAGGCTGTTGGAACTCAGTTTCAAACACTCTCGGTGAGCAATGAGAATCGATCAGAAAGAGGGACGTTGATTTCCTCGTATAAAGATGCTCTCGAAATGATCAAGAGTAACAACATAAAAGGATGGGGACAACTCGTAATTCCTACTGATAGCAAGACAAAGAAAGGTCTTGGTTTCTCCTCAGCCTGTACCCAGACTACTAAAGACGAAAGTTTTCATCCCATTCAGGACTTCTTCCACAGTGGAGGCTTCCTCCACCCAGTGTCTCAAGAAGTACACACCATCAACAAGAGTGACTCCTACGATACGGACGAGGAATGGAAATCTTATCTCAACGACAACGGTTATATGTATTAGGAAGTAACGCACACGCCATTCTATTTTCCCATGCAAGACTCGAGATATATACCAAGATCCGACGTTCGGATGATCTATGGAGATTGTGATCCTGAGGGGTGTCGTGCTCCACCTAACTCATTAGAAGATGATCTAATGCAGAACAACTTCAATCAGGACTATTATGATCCCCTGGATGACTTGCCTATCTGGAGGTCGTACACAGAAAACTTGGGGCAAAAGAGTCAGCCCAACGATGCCAATCAACTGAGTAATATTGAAAGAAATACCCACGTCCCCATCGAGTCATGGGATCATTACTCAGGACATTTCAAATATATCCAGCACAACGATAAATCTGCAAAGATTGTGGGACAAGAGTTTATCAACTATGCTTTTCCTGAGGTTAACGTCATTGAGAAGGATTACTCCTCTAGCCCCACAGAAGTATGGGACACCTTAGGACAGCCGAGTGGCAAGTACGACTTCTTAGTCAAGTACATCGCTCCTGAAAGCTCTCGCATCAGATACGAGGACATCCAGTTAACTGGATGGGGAGATCCTCTTGAGAGTAAAAACATTAAGGAAGATACGACAGAGGAGTTCGTTTACGACAACTCTGCCTGGGAGGATGACTCCAATGATCCTGCTCTGCCAGAAATCAGCGTCATTTCTGAGGACAACCCAAGAAAGAAAGTACCAAACTTTGTGATTCACCGAGGAGTTCGTCGCCAATGGGCTGCTTTCAATGTCCTAAAAGTCGTCCATAAGTCTAAGTAATTTTCCTCTTTGTTTTGACCTTTCACCCTGCCTAGGTGAAACGGATGTTTTTATAGGGCTCACTTTTCTGTAAATGTTCCTCTTCGCTTTGCCCAAAGCGACAGAGTTTTGTTTTATAGGACAGTATTTCAAGAATCGACAAAATCATAAATAAATAAACGTCGTTCTGTCATTCCCGCATTTATTGCTATTTTCACTTTTCTTTTTTTCAAAAAATGGTAATCCAAAAACAACCCAAAATAATAACAAGCATTTTTTCAGAAAATACACTACACACACTCTTGCATTCTCTCTATCTCTTCTAAAAAATGAATCATCACATCATGCAGATTGCTTGTTTTAAACCCCATTGAAACATACGATCCAATGCCTTCTCCCAACTTTGAATTCCCTGTATTTAAGGCTGAAGAAGAAGAGGACACAGAAATTCCAGAGGAGATCTCCCGATTACTCAGGCAAGAGGAAAGGTCCATTGAACCTCACAAAGAGCCGTTGGAAACAGTTAATTTGGGATCAGAGGAAGAAAAGAAGGAAGTTAAGATTGGAGCACTGCTCGGTCCAATTGTCAAAGAACGCTTGATAAAACTTCTCAAAGAGTTTCTAGATGTGTTTGCTTGGTCCTATCAGGACATGCCAGGGTTGGATACCAGCATCGTGGAACATCATTTACCATTGAAGTTAGAATGTCCGCCGGTCAAACAAAGGCTGAGACGAACTCACCCGGATATGGCCATCAAAATCAAAGAGGAAGTACAGAAACAGATTGACGCGGGTTTCCTCGCCACCTCAGAATATCCTCAATGGCTAGCCAACATAGTGCCAGTTCTGAAAAAGGACGGAAAAGTCAGAATATGAGTAGACTACATGGATCTGAACAAAGCAAGTCCAAAGGATGACTTCCCCTTACCGCACATTGACATGTTGGTAGACAGTACAACAAAGTTTAAAGTCTTATCCTTCATGGATGGATTCTCGAGCTATAATCAAATCAAAATGGCGCTGAAAGATATGGAGAAAACTTCTTTCATCACCCCATGGGGCACCTTTTGTTACAAGGTAATGTCGTTCGGTTTGAAGAACGCCGGGGAAACCTATGAAAGGGCCATGACTACTCTGTTTCACGACATGATACACAAAGAAATCGAAGTGTATGTCGATGACATGATTGCCAAATCTAAAACAGAAGAAGAGCATGTGACACACCTGTCAAAGTTATTTGAGCGTCTGAGGAAGTACAAACTCCGCTTGAATCCCAACAAATGCACATTGGGTGTCCGCTCGGGAAAACTTTTAGGATTCATCGTCAGCCAGAAAGGAATTGAGGTTGATCCTGACAAGGTCAAGGCCATTCAAGAAATGCCTTCACCAAAGACTGAGAAACAATTTAGAGGATTTTTGGGACGTCTGAATTATATCTCAAGGTTTATATCCCTCATGACCGCGACGTGCATGCCAATCTTCAAACTACTAAAAAAGAATCAAAACTATGTATGGACAGAAGATTGTCAAAAAGCTTTCGACAGTATCAAAGAGTATCTATTGAATCGACTGATTCTCTCTCCTCTAGTAGAGGGAAGACCACTGATCATCTACCTAACAGTCTTGGAAGACTCTATGGGTTGTGTACTTGGCCAACAAGATGAAACCAAAAGAAAAGAGTCTTCCATTTACTACTTAAGCAAGAAATTCACCGATTGTGAAACTCGGCACACTATGCTCGAGAAAACTTGTTGCACTCTGGCTTGGGCAGCCAAACATTTTTGCCAGTACATGATTTGTCACACTACTTGGTTAATCTCCGAAATGGATCTGATCAAGTACGTCTTTGAAAAACCTGCTCTCACAGGAAGGATTGCCCGTTGGAAGATGTTGTTATCGGAATATGACATTGAGTACCATGCTCGGAAAGCCGTCAAAGGGAGTATTTTAGCCGATCATTTGGCTCATCAACCAATTAACAATCAGGAATCGGGTTTGACATTGAGTACCATGTACTTGAAAATGAAAGATTGCGATGAACCGCTACCCAGTGAAGGGCCAGAACTAGGTTCCTAATAGGGACTAATCTTTGACGGAGCTGTCAACAGTTATGGAAACGGAATTGGGGCAATCATCGTAACACCTCAGGGTACCCACATTCCTTTCACTGCCGGACTGACATTCAAGTGCACAAACAACGAGGCTGAATACAAAGCTTGTATCATGGGTCTCGAAGAAGTGATTGACTTAAGGATTAAAAACTTGGATGTGTATGGAGACTCAGCCTTGGTTATCAATCAGATCAAACGAGATTGGAACACATACCAATCTGGGCTGACTCCTTACAAAGATTATGCGAGAAGGTTGTTGTCATTCTTTAACAGAATTGAGTTTCATCATATCCCTCGTGACAAAAATCACATGGCTGATGCACTAGCTACTCTCTCTTCCATGATTGTTGTTAATCAATGGAACGACGTACCTAAGATTGATATAATGCGCCTTGAAAGGCCCGCTTACATCTTCGCGATCGAAGCAGTCATAAATGATAAACCTTGGTATCACGATATCAAGTGCTTCCTTCAGAAACAAGAGTACCCGCCTGGGGCATCAAGAAAAGACAGGAAAACCATCAGAAGATTGGCAGGCAACTTCTTACTGAGCGGTGGTACACTCTATAAGAGAAACTTTGACATGGTCTTGCTCTGATGCGTAGACAGACCAGAGGCAAACATGTTGATGAAAGAGATTCATGAAGAATCCATTGGCACTCATGCCAACGGACACACAATGGTGAGAAAAATTCTGAGAGTAGGATACTATTGGTTGACCATGGAATCCGATTGCTACCAGTACATGAGGAAATGTCACAAGTTCCAGATATACGCTGACAAAATCCATGTACCGCCAACGCATCTCAAAGTTCTTTCTTCCCCCGTGGCCTTTTTCTATATGGGGAATCGACATGATTGACATGATCGAACCCAAAGCTTCAAACGGACATTGGTTCATCCTGGTAGCCATTGACTACTTCACCAAGTGGGTCGAAGCAGCGTCATATGCCAATGTAACTCGACAAGTGGTAGTCCACTTTATCAAAAACAATCTCATCTGCCGATATGGTGTTCCGAGCCAGGTCATTACGGATAATGGATCCAACTTGAACAACAAGATGATGAAAGAGTTGTGCGTTGAGTTCAAGATCGAACACCATAACTCATCTCCCTACCGACCTAAGATGAACGGAGCGGTAGAGGCGGCTAACAAGAACATCAAGAAGATTGCTCAAAAGATGGTTGTAACCTATAAAGACTGGCACGAAATGGTGCCCTTTGCTCTTCACAGTTATCGCACATCTGTCCGCACTTCAACAGGGGCAACCCCTTTCTCTCTAGTATATAGCATGGAAGCAGTGCTTCCTATAGAAGTAGAGATTCCATCAATCCGGGTATTGATGGAAGCTAAGCTAACAGAGGCTGAATGGTGTCAAAGTCGACACGATGAACTGAATCTGATCGAAGAAAAGTGAATAACGACTCTGTGCCACGGTCAGTTGTATCAGCAAAGAATGAAGAAAGCGTTCGATAAAAAGGTCCGGCCCTGTGCTTTAGAAAAGGAGACCTCATACTCAAGAAGATACAATCATTCCTCACTGGTTCCCGGGGCAAATGGACTCCGAATTATGACGGCCCCTATGTGGTCAAGAAAGCCTTCTCAGTCGGCGCCTTGAGACTCGTAACCATGGATGAAGAGGAATTTTCCTACCCCACGAATGTTGACGTAGTCAAGAAATACTTCGCCTGAATAAAAAAAACGTCTCGATGGATTGAAAAATCGAAAGGGCAGTCTAGGCAAAAATTAGAGACACAAGCAAAAACCATCCCGATGGATTGGAAACCTCAAAATACAATCCAGACAAAAGTTAGGGATTAATGGCAAGTAACTATGTCCGACAAGGTGAAATCCCCCAGCGGTAACACTATTCGTCGAAAAACTTCCAGTCAAGGTCCTCTTCGACAGAAGTTCAGGATGTCTGGAATTCAAAGTTGGTAGAAGGATAAGGTTGTTATGTTTCAATGTAGCCCTTTTCCCTTAAATTACCGTTTTCTAAACTTTGTAAATACTCTATGGGATCACGCGCTTGGCTGATTTCCATCCTATCAATAAAATATAAGTCCTAGTGCTTTTGTTTGCAATTCTCATTTGTTTAGCTTTTCAGAATGACATTTTTCAACATGATTAACGATTCTTGAAATAAAACAAAAATGAATTTACTTGTCAAAATTTTTCTTTTTTTTTTAAAGATGGCAATTTCTTTTGACTGATGAACATCAAAAAGAACATCAATAGTTTCTCCGAAGGTGATTGAACCTCAGAGTGCAGATTCAAAGTACTCCTTCTAAACCAGTACGCCTGAATAAAGGATCAACTGTGTCAGATGTAATGTCCCATCTAATATCCCCGGCAAAGTTTGTATCTCTTAAGACCGATTGAACAATTATTTCTTCACCATAGGGTCTACCTCTCCTAAGCAAGGCATGATTGCTATCTTGGACCAATGGTACTTTTCATCCCCCGTAGTGGCCAAGTATCCCTTTGTGTTCATCCACTAGTCTGTATGTCGCGTCAATTTTGTCAGCATAAACATACATACATCATGCATTATTGATTCATATACATATTCACATTGCATTACTAACACTTTGGTCAGTCTCATCCCCAAGTGATAAAGTCCTCTTGTCAATAAAGTTGTCAGTTCTTTCCTCGTCAGGAAATGTATCGTCTGAGCAATCTCTCCCCCAGTTTATTTCTGGATTGGAACCGGTCATCGACCGCTTTGGTAACCTGAACCTCTAAAAAGTAAAAAGACATTCGACCGACACCTTTGGAACATCACTCTTCATCATTGAAGATGATATTTTTCTCTTTCCTGGACTAAGGAAAATCCCCAGAGAAAGCTTCTCAACCAAAGACTCTTGGCATTACATCGGTTTTTCTCCCAAGAAGGTCGATGTTAACAAAGTCATCAGCACCTCAAAATTGGATAGTATGATGTAATGTCCCCAAGCGAAAAGCAGTCTCTCAAGAGACTCGTTTTCCCCCAGTAGAGTCAACAAATGGCATCTTCAACAGAGAAGTTTGCACACCTCTATAGCTCAGACAAATGGGTACCCCCCGCAAGTCTGACCTCAAACTTTTTTATCAAATGGCGTATCCCCAGTAGAACTCAGTGAGAAGTTTCATGAAGACCGCTACAAATAGCATTCCTTGTCAAGAAAGGAACTCGACAAGAAGAAAATAAGACCAGTTCCGTGGATGAAGACCAGGATCGTGGGGAAGTTTATCTCAAAAGAAACTGAGACCAGTTCTGTGGCTGAAGACCAGGATCGAGAGGAAGTTTATTTCAAAAGAAACTGAGACCAGTTCCGTGGCTGAAGACCAGGATCGAGGGGAAGTTTTTCCCTTTTCTAAGTACCATTGCTTAGTGAAAGAAGATGGATGAGTAAACTGCCACTCATAACCACAATCAAAATTTTGGGTATTCCGATATTTAATCCTCTTGCACCCTGAATGTCCGAATATCTTCGCCATTCACACCTTCGGGTCCAAGAAGATTAAATAGGGGCATCTGTCATACCCCAAATTTTAACCACCAAGATTTCCCATCATTGTGAGAATCATTATCACAATATGGATGTACCATCATGCCTCATCAATCTCCTTAAAGATGGTTGAGCATTCACTACAATCAAGAAATAGGGTTTTGAGCCCTCTCAGAGTACTTAGACAAAGGATCAATCAAGATTTGACATGATCTTCAACTTGTCTAACCTCTCAAAATTCCCATAAAGGATCAAGAGATCTCCCACACCAAGGATCAAGCACAGAAGTTGCCACATTTCAAATGGTTTCAGCCTCTAAACACCCGATGTCACCAAATTAGGGTTTTTATCGACTGAGGCCTCCAGAGTGAAATTTTCATAGGGATTGAGCCAAGGCTTCAAAATATGACTCAATATGTTCAAAATAACCCTAGGAGTCCCTTTACAAAGTTAAAACACCCTCAGAGATTGCATTCTCCAAAAGTCGGGAATTAGGGTTTCTCCGTGACGAACCGCTTCGGAGCCAAAAGTCAAAACATGACTTTTTTTTGGCAAAAATGATCCTTATGACTCATATTTTCATAAGATATGATTTATAATGTCATTTGAACAAGAATTGATCAAGAAATCATGATAACTTGTAAAAGGGGTAATCTTGAAAAATTGAAAAATTTTCTAAGTTACTAAATTTGAATGGTTTTGGTGCCAACTTCCAAGGACAATAACTTTTGATCCAAGCAACCATTTTGAGTGATCCAAAGCCTGATTTGTAGGTCTTCCTACATTCTAGAAAAGCTTCAAATAGCTCAAACTCCAATTCTTCATAGATTTTTAGTTATGGATGGATCAAGGTGGTAAAAAATCAAAGATTAAACACTTAGTGAAAACTGCCTGAGTTTTCAGCCTTGAACATCAATGTTCATAAGGATTTTTCAGTTGGATTCAAATAGTTTCAAGACAAACTATGATCACATATGGATTGTATCATGTTAGGGCTTTCTAAAAACCACAAGAGCTTTCCATAACTCCATTTGAGCAAGGAGATATGATCCTCCCAAAGTGGCAATTTCCAACTGTCATGTACAAGGCAGTTTTGTGCACTTTTGCTCGAGCTGGCCAAATTGTGCAACCTTAAGCCTTGTAACACTTCTGAAAACATATAAGGATCTTATCCAAGCAAGTACCTCTTATCCACAAGCCTTGCAAGTCAAGACACCACCTCTTTTGGCATGTGGAATTCAATGTTCCAAATCCAAAAACTCCAATTTTGTTTCAAGGCATGTGGCATGGACTTAGTCTTTAATCACTGAATGAGTTAAGCCTTATCCCTACAACAGAAGACCATAGGCCTGTGCTCTAATCTCAAGTCAATGATCATGGAATACTAGAATTCCTTTATGCAACCATTGGCCACGGACCTATACCAGTTGCCATTCACTATTTCTTACAAAACAAACTTGCTCTACTATAAATAGAGCTCATTTGTGATCATTTTGAGTACACCAAAGCACCCAAACTGATGCTTTACTCAAAATCTCTCTTTCACTCCAAAAAAACACCTTCTCTTGCAAGTCACTATCGGGTTTTGCATTTGAGAACAATTCTGTCCAAACCAATGATGCAAACACCTCACATACATCATATGTAAGTGATTCAAACACATAAATAACATCTAGAACATCAGAACAGAAAGTGGTATCCCATTTGCTCAAGTTCCAGAACCTTCTGCAGAAGGATTCGAGCTGGTCAGACCAAGAAGTTTTCAACCACTCCAAGCATTCAAACACATTCCTTGACACCTAAGGAAGCTGTCCAGATCATTGGAACACATCTGTAACATCTCCATCATCAAGCTCGATCACCAGCTGCAAGAGGTAAGCCTGAAGCCTTCAAACTCCATATTCCATGCATTATAAATGAATTTTTGAGTTACCATCTTGTATATAGAGTGATAACCCTCAATCAATTGCCATGAATCAATCGTGTATGGAATTTTATTGTGTTCATGCTGAAACTAGGGTTCTTGAGGCTATCCTTTGATTTCTCACTCCATACTTAATATAAATGCAATTAATCTATATGGTTGTCATCCTTGTTCAAAAGCGAACAAGATTAGTGTTTGAAACGTGCAAAACCATTGAGTAATCAGAGAGAAAAGTGAGAAAACACAAATCTAGGGAAAACAGGGCACGCGGGCAAGAACTCTTGTTCTTGGCGCCCTTTTTCAAATTTTCAAATATTTGAATTTTTAATATTTTGTTTAATTGATTTCAAAAATTAATTTCTCTCTCATTTTTTATCATTTTTTATTGGTTCTTTTTTTTAAAAGTCACAAAAATGTTAAATTATTTTATTTTATAAAAAATCTAATTTATATTATTTATTTAATATAGTTAGAATTTTTGTAATTTATTTCATTTTATTTAGTTTTAAACATTTTAAAATGAAATTCTCACTTTGATCTTTTCATTCCAAATGAATTCAAACTTTCATGTGATTAAACATGATTTTTCAAAATATTTTTCAAAGTGTACAACTTGTTTTTGAATATATTTGGTATTTTATAACATTTCTTATTTAATTTCCTTTGAAAATTATATCTTTTAAATTCAAAATTAGGGTTTTCTCTAATTTTTTATTTTTTCAAACTTCACAAAAACTCTTTGGGCCTCTAATAGAGTGTAAGACCCATCCCTTGTCACATAAAAACCTTTTTGGGCCTCAGTCATTGTATAAGTCCCAATACGTTAAAAATTTCGGCGCGATCGCCGCTTTTCAAAACATTTTCATCTGGGCCTCCCCTTGTGTTCTAAGTCCCATTTTTATTCTTTTTCAAACAATCTTTGGGCCTCTAATAGAGTGTAAGACCCATCCCTTTGTACATAAATAATTTTAGGCCTCAGTCATTGTATAAGTGCCGATATGATTTCGAAAACAACGGTACGATCACTGTTATTGTTGGGCCTCTCCTTGAGTTGTAAGCTCCATCTCTTGTACAAAAATAAACTTTGTGCTTCTAATAGAGTGTAAGATCCATCCTTTTGTAAATACAAACCTTTTTGGGCCTCAGTCATTGTATAAGTCCCACTGTGTTTTCTAAAACCACGACGTGATCGTCGCCTTTTAAACAAAATCATCTGGGCCTCTCCTTGAGTAATAGACCCAATCTTCATTTCAAAAACAACTTCCCCTTTTGATTTAGATACAAATTCATAGTTGTTATCAAAAGTTTCTTTAGTTTCTTGAATAACTAACCATACAACTGTAAAAATAGAAGATTGCTCACCTGTAAGTTCTAACAGCTTTCTTTTACATACTTGTTTATATATACTTATTTATAATGCTGGAAGTTTGCTCACCTGTAAGTCCTACTACACTCTTCAACATACTTGTTTATATATTTCATATATATATACCTGTATATTTGCTTAGAGTTTCCTTCGGCAATTAGGTCTAAGATTAGATCAAACCAGTGGTTACTCTTTCAACACAGTCAAAACTAGTTCCCCGTAGGAAATTTCAGATACAGTATTGCCTCCTCTTGGGCTTATACAATATGGAACAGAGAAAGGCATTATTCCCGGTGAAACTTTTTTCAAGACTGTCACTACTAGAAATTTGTCTAAGAAATTCATTTCCCCCATATAGGATTAATTCCCGGTGAAACCTCTCTTGAATTTCTTTAAACCCTATAACTGTTCACTAAAGAAATGATTATTTCTGGTGAAACCTTTCTTGAACTTTTCTTAGGTTTGGACCCTCAAGTTTCCTAAAAGCATCCCCAAACTCCTCTTGGGCTTTGTACAAGGACCCTAAGGCTTCTTAGAAGTTCTCATGCCTCCTCTTGGGCTTAATACAAGGACCCAAAAGACCTCCTACGGGTATAGGACAGAACCTAGTCATCCTTTGTTAGAGCAGTCTTCCGAAGAGTCAAAACATCAGACCAATTTAGGGTTTATTCTCATCCCTTAAAATACCATCCTCCTCTTGGGCTTCATACAAGCAGACTTTGACAGTCTCAGCCTCCTTTTGGGCATCATACAAAGACCATCCTCTAGTTAAGAGTTAACCTCTTCATACTAGTAGACTTGGACAGTCTCATCTCCTTTTGGATCTCCAGAAAACCCTCGAGTTTCCCAAAAACACAGGAAAAAACCCTGGTCAGTTCATCAATCACTAGCAGAGTTAAAACCCCATAGGTTTTAAAACTCAATCCTTGAACTCTCACTTTACTTTTCCCCAGCTAGGGTCAAATGACTATCAATAAACCCTCTATCAGAACCTCAAGACATCTGATATTTCAACTCTTCTTCAATCCTCAGCAAGAGTTGATTCCCCAATTTGGACCTGTCTCTGGATCTCAATAATCCTAAGCAGAAGTTAGCCTCCTCTTAGGCTTTATATAAGAAACTCCCCAACCATCCTCCTCTTAGGCTTTGTATAATGATCATCCCTCAGCCTTTTTAGCCTCAATCTTTGCGCTTTGTACAAGACACCTATAAATATCTCCAGCTGAGTCAGTCAGAATCCTTTTTAGCCTAAATCTTGGGCTTTGTACAAGACACATATAAACTCCCCCCAAAGGACTCAAATCCTTCTAGCCTCCTCTTAGGCTTTGTATAATGATCTCCTTGAGCAGAGTCAATATCCTTTTAGCCTCAATCTTGGGCTTTGTACAAGACACCAATAAAACTTCCCCAGTGGAGTTAATCCTTTTCAGCCTCAATCTTGGGATTTGTACAAGACAGATAAAACCTCTCACCAGTAGAGTCAAAACCTTTAGCCTCAATCTTGGGCTTAGTACAAGACAGATAAAATATTTCCCCGGAAAAAGTCAAATGTCTAACCTCCTCTTAGGCTTTATATAATGATATTCCCAAAAGTGTCAGTCTCTTTTTCAGCCTCAATCTTGGGCTTTGTACAAGACAGATATAAAACTCCCTAAATAGAGTTGGCCTTTCAGCTTCAACCTTGGGCTTTGATCAAGGCACACAAAAACCAACATCCCCTCAGAGGAAATCAAAAATCTCTCTAGGAGGATATTTCTCTGTACAATCACACATCAAAACAGAAAAATCAAACAAACCTTAATCCCAGACAATTGTTGTAAGTGGCACACTTGTTGATTCAAATATCCAAGCTGTTGTCCATCTTTTATCCTGGTAAATCCCCTTCTTTCATCTAATTGCTGTAAGTGGCAAGCCTCTGGATTATTTACATCCAAGCCCATGTCCCTCTCTTAGCATGAAAGATTCCTAAGGAAAAATGGCATTGCTACACACTGAGTTAAAGTTTTTTCCTTCAGGACAAATCCCCTATAAAGGAAATTATGGCATTGCTGGATTCCATATATTCCAGTTAAAATCAGTCACCCAAACTGTGATAAATAGATGAGATATTTCCCCTAGAGATGACAAATTCTTTCTCAATCAAAACCTTTTAGCTTTAATCTTGGGCTTTGAACAATACACAAATACCTCTTTAGCTTCAATCTTGGGCTTTGAACAAGACACAAAACATCTTTTTCCTCCCATAGAACAGGAGGAACTACGATTGCTCTGATTTCCCTCTTTTCTTTAACGGAAATACGTAGGCATAAGATTGCGAAATCTTAGCGAGTACACCAATCAAAAACCTTAGGTCCACTACCTTACCAAAAACATTGCAAAAACCCGACATCAACAAAAATACAATCTCTCAAACATTCCCAAAGGAGTAACTTTCCCAACCCACAACAGATAAACACCAGTAAGTAGAAAACAATAGAAATTGCTAACGATCTATGGATAACCATATATAGGATGGGTAATTGACAACTCCCCATTGTATAACCTGACCCCGAACTCCCCAATCTCTTAAGCATTTGTTAAAGAAAACATTTGCGTGCAAGGTTAGTTTTATATAGCTTCCCTTTCCTTTCCAGCTTCATAGGATAAATAAGAAATCAAAAAGTTGCACCCAATTCCAACCAATGGCGATAAGGTGGTCGCGTCACCGACAAAAATCGCACGCTACAGTCGAGACCACCAAATTATCACTTTAAACAAGACAGGAAATAGAACTAGTGATGATAACTTTACAGGTCAAGAATTCCTTTAAAGGGAATACTTGTTGACATAAGTAAACATGTCTCCACTGAATGCAAGTATGTAATTGTCCATCCTCTGTCTCTTAAATTTTGTTTTCACCGCAAATCCCGCAACATCATGTTGGTTAAAACCAATAACCATTAGGGATGCCCTACACATGCATAATGAAACTAGTTAATATAATATTAAATTACTAAAGTTACATCATGGACACAAAAAGGAAAGGAAATATAACAACAAGATATAACTTAATATGGACCATGTTGGGATCCTCTTACAAAACTTGAGTAACTTGAAACATTACAGTAAATCTAGAGCAGTACAAAGTTCATGTTGGAATCATCTTGCAAAACTTCAGTAACTTGAAAAATTGAAATGTATAACATCCGACCACGTTTATCTGGTGACTTGTAAAAGTATCGTCTATATTGATGACAATTGTGTTTGGTCCACTCAATTGTACAACCAAAAAATGCAGATGTTTCCTTAATTTCATCTTCAATAGTTCCTGAACCGTCTTGCTCCTGCATGCAATAGGGAACTTTTGAAGATTCTATATTCTCACTCCAATAGAGAATAATTCAATTGCCAAATTAAGTCACAAGAACATCATAAATCAACAAAATAATTAAGTGCATTTCAACCCACATTGAAATCGAAACCTGGAAACTGAAATACCTTCAAACTGAAGTCAAAACCTTGAAATTGAAATACTTTCAAATTGAAAACGAAACATGAAGATGTAGTGAGAAGAAAATAGAAATCGAAAACAATATTCAAACAGAAATTGAAACTTGGAAATATAGTGAGCACCAAATTGAAACCAAAATCGAAATTGAAACCTAAAAATATAGTGAACACAAAATCAAATGGAAACCAAAATCAAAACAAAATTAGGGTTGGGTAAAGTAGAGAATTGAATTACTCACTATTTATACAAGGGAAATACAAGGGAATGTGGCGTTAAGGTTTTTGCAATGGTGTGGTGGTGGTTGTTTCAAGCTTTCCAGGTATGAAAAGAAGAACCTGAAAAGACGTAGTTCTGAAAAACAAGAACTTTTCCTTTCATCTATTTCACTTTTGGTCCGCATTAAATCTTTTAAATTTTTGGGGACTACCGTTCTAAAACTGTCGTAGCCCTAAGTTTTTATTTTATTTTTTGTGATTCCCCTAAATTTGTCTAAGGAGTATGTGGTTTTTGAATTTATTTGGGCGGTGTTGTTGAACCGTCGCAGACGCCTTTGTAGGGCGATTAGACCTACAACCATCATAAAATGTTTAAAAAATTTAAAAAGTAACGGTTTTCATGGAACTGTCGCAACCTATGTGCCACAAAACACTTTTTTTCTTGTAGTGATATTTATTTAATATAATTATGTACCTTTCACCATAGTAAAGAATAAGAAAGCATGAGTGTTCATTTCTTTCACAATTATTGAAATTGTTATCATCTTTTTTAAAGTTGCATTCTTTAATAAAATCGAAAGTCGAACCTAAAGATTGTTAGATCTCGTATTTCGGTCTAGTGCATAACTTGAATAAGAAGATGAAGATGTTATGATGGAAATTGCACAAAATAAATTCCAAAGCGTGTGTTTACAATAAGCTTTAGGTTCAATTCGCACCCACCAATTTAAGCAAATTGGTTACAAATGGATAATTCGGCAAATCCCCTTCAGGATACTTTGGAAACCATAACATGAATCACACATTCACATTAAGCATATCGATCAACGATATTTTAACGATATTTTACAGAATAAATTTCCCATATTTATTCTCATGCACTAGAAAATAAATAAATGACTTAGATATAATTTTTGGCACTTAAAACAAGTAATTTTCATATTCATTTATTATTTGTATCACTGTCCTTTTATAATTGTTATGTACATTTTTGTTCAAGAATGTACAGAAGGAATGCATTGGTTGAGTGACAGGTGTGTTGGTTCAGTTTCACCTTTCTCGTTAAAATGTATCGGGTTTGTATCTAACATGTGTAACTCTTGGTTTTAACGTTGTCATTTATTTTCTCAAATAACATTTAAAATCTAGAAAGTAATAAACCCAAATATTGAACCCATGGCACTTTAAATCACTATTTAAACTCAGAACCACTACACCATTACAACTAATTGTGATATAGAAGTTCCATTAAATGAAATTAATTATTATTATTCCTCAAATATATATTTTGGAAATCTCACCAACAATCCACCATCATTTTCAAAATACATCTAAATTCATTATTCAGTAAATTTCATGGTTTCAAATAAAAGTATCTTACGATTTGAACCATTACTTAGTAAGTTAAGTTTTCACTCATTCCCGAATAGATAGATAGACAAGCTTTGAACCAATTATTCATTAGAACAAGCGTGCATAACTCACACATGAAATCTCGTTACCATTGATCAAATTATTAATATGACACGTTTAATAAGACCTTGTGTCTCATATCCGTTTCATGAGAATTTAAGAGTCAAACCCTTGAACTCTATGAAGCGACATCACTTCATTCTCATATAGGTAGACTATATCAGAAATGCATCCATAATTATTCATTTCAGCAAACATATGCTATATGTCTATTAAGAGGAAAATATCATCCTACCACATTTATTCTTATTGTCCAAGTACTTTTACCCCTTAGGATGTATCTATTATTAAGTACTTCAGTCACTCCAATAGTGTACTTTCATCATTGAACTCAAGACTTAATGTTAATCAAGTGTGATTTGAGTTTCCAGTATTGATGATTAGTTAGATACGGGCTTGTTCCATATCCCTAATGATGTCTTCATTGTGTTCAATTATATCCAAAGACATCATATCTTTGCCAGTTCTTTCGTCAAACAATTGCAAGATTTTTCAAACTTTAATAAACTTTGAATATTTACTGTTTCAAATAGTCATGTCTATGATTATTTTATGTACTCTTGATATTACCGCCTATCATCAAATCATTACACTTTTGTCATATTAGTATATTATCATATACAACATATACTCTATATTCTTGATAGTTCGATAAACTATCATATAATACTTTTGTCATTCATTGTCATATACACAAATTTTATATCATTCTTCATTTTCTAACCTTTTTAATTTGAAGTTTTACTTCCACTTAAATGTATACAAAATATATTTAATGCATTAAACATTTATAACAATCGACAACCACTACCGAACAATTTGTCATGGCTAACTTTTATTTCATGAAGTGATTTCAAATATGTAATTCATAAACTCCATACAAATACACCACCATAGAATTCATTTCTATTCTTTTAAAATAAAATTTTTTCTTGCATAACTAATGGCCATAACAAATTCTATGTGATAAATTCATGTTTCATATTTAACAATGTTCTATGGTATATCCAAATAAAAATCACAATACAAAGTAAATAATGAATTCACATCATTAATATTTTCTATAACTTTTCTCCATAAATATTGGTCAACTTACAATAATCTAAAATATACTCAAATTACTTTTAATATCAAGATGAACAAGAAATAATATTTTAATATTATGATACATATATAATATGAGATAAATTATTTTAAATATAATAAATTCTTGCATAAATAGAATATATAATTTAAACATGTTCTTCGTATTCTCAACATTTTATTTTCCTCAATTTATGTTACCGATGCATGCATTATAAATTAAAATTCATGATTTTATTTTATTTTATTTTATTTTTTATCAAATAATTTCATTCATAAATAATGCTATAAAATAAATTACTTGCATCAAAGAATGATATTTAAGATGTATTTTACATTCAAATATACATCATAAGTAAATATTTTCTTAATTATCCAAATCCACACACTTGAATGATTTATAAATCATGCATATATAAATTTATTACACATGTTAAACTTAACATAGGTAAATATTATTTTCAACATATTTTAAAAAGATTTAGAACATCATATAACATATATTTATTTAAAATAATTATGTACCTTTCATCATGGTATGAATAAACAAAGATGTATGTTTATCTCTTTCACCATCATTGAAAATTGTTATCATCTTCTTTAAAGTTGCATCACTTAAGATTACTTATAAAATATGGATCAAAATCAAAAATCGAACCTAAAGTGTTGGGGGTCTGCTGCAAAATATGTTAGATCTTGTATTGCGGCTGTGCTGCAAAATATGAATAAGAAGAAGATGAAAATGGTATGATGAAAGTTGCACAAAATAAGTTCCAAAGTGTTTGTTTACATGAAGCTTTAGGTTCAATCCACCCCCACCAATTTAGGCAAATCGGATGCAAATGAGTAATCCGACGAATCCTCTTTAGGATACTTTGCAAACCTTAACATGAATCGCACATTCACATTAAACATATCGATCAACGATATTTTACAGAATAAAGTTTCTTAACTTATTCTCGTGCACTAGAAATATAAAGGAATAACTTAGATATATATTGTGACTCTTGAAAAATGCATTTCTATTTTCTTTTATGCCTAACAAGTATCTCTATTTATAGAAAAACTTGTACGAATTGAAGAGGAGAAACAAAGTTTCAATGGTTTCAACATGACCATTCGCGAACCATTATATATCAATAACAACAAACCTTTTCATGAAAAATTGTGTTAGTCTGGTGGTGGCACCTTATGACAACACGCCCAATCATTATAAGGTCTCTAGTTTGATTCTAAGAAGTTGCAACGTTTGGTTAATTTAACAAATAAATCCAAAAAAAAATTGAAATCAAGGATTCAAACGCATGCCCATTTACTTTTTAGCAAAAGCCATAACCACTACAACACAACCATTTATGATTACAAGATTCATAAAATCAATTTAATCATTATTATTTATCAATTTAATATTTTGGAAATTTCTCCATCAGTTTGATTGATTTCTTAGCACGATATTGATCAAATATTGAGAATATAATTCTCACGTTATCGTCGTTTTAAAGTTGCATGTGTTGGTGAGCAAACACATTCATAATTATCAATTTGACAAAAAATGATACTTAATACCAACCACCATTTTGGTGTTGAGATGACAAGTCATTTGGTTCAGTTAGTCTTTCAAACCAGACAGAGTAACTTCAACATTGATAATAAAATAAATGAAGAGGAGATTCCTTGATGAAGTAAACTATAACTATATTAGAATTCATATTAATTAGGTATGTGTACCAGTTCATTGTTGTTTCAAATTGCATATGAACTAAACAATTCAATTTACACAAATTTATATGCATTGTAGTCTGCATAAATTATCTCGATGGGATCTGAATCACATAAACTTTTGTTGATAAGGTCAAAATTCTATAATCTGAACATAAAATTGAAGTGTTTGCACATGTTATTATTATATAATCTGAATGTGTAAAATAACAATCTTTTTATGTTCAGATATAGAATTTGAAATTGTGATTTATAGAAAAATACATATTTTTGCTTATTTTTCGCTACTACAAAAAGTAAATACAACGACGCTCATTTTACCACAATTGATGGAAGGACCGTGGTGACATCTCTAAAATCAGGTGTCATCATTTTAATTTATTTTTAAAATAAAAATAGTTTGCATATTATCATGGTTGGATAATGCAACACTGATGAAAGTTCATAAAGTACATGGGTTTGATTCTTAACATCAATCATTTTGCAATTTTTTTAATTTTATAATGACGCCTTTTATTTTGATTTTTTTTAAAATATTAAAAATAAACGTAATTTCAATAGGATTGGTTTACCCAACCGTTGTGATATAAGTGACCTCCTCTTATTTTTATTTTCACTGTGACTCCATTCTTTTTCATTTATTTTTAATTTGAAAATATTGCACAATTTACTACGGCTGTTTGAATCAACTGTTGTGATATATGTTCCCCTTTATTTTTAAATCTTTTAATGGTAAAAAATTGGAGTTTTTTTATAAAATTTAATTAAATAATTCAGATATCATTACAGTTGGTTCAAACAACCACGGTGAAATTTGTTATTTAGAAACATCTAATGCAACTTAGCTTGTCTATTCAGTTGTTTTTTTTATCTAATCCCTGAGAAACCATTCAACCCTAACACATTCAGAGCTAGTTGAACCCATTTTTTCATCTTCATTAACGAAATGAAACACGCTATCACTATCGTTCATTATTTGGTTAACGTACAAAGCCATCACTATTATTAGTTCTTGGGTTTCCCTTTTACAAATCAACAAAAATCGCTATCACCATCGTTCGTACTTGAATTTCTCTTTTACGAAACAACGAAAAATGAAGTCAGAGTAGGAAGATGAAGAAAGGATGACAAACTCATAATAAGAAGCCTTATTAATTATTCATCACTTTTATGGTACGTAAACTATTCACCATGCATGTACAATACACTTATGTTCTTGTTGTTAATGCTTATGTTTGTGTTGTTGATGTTGAATGTTTATGGTTGTTGTTGTTCATGTTTACATTGTTGATGTTGTTTATGGTTGTTACTGCTCATGTTCACGTTACCATAGGAGAAGTGGTGAGTAAGGAAAATAAGAGTGACTCATAGGGTATAAATTGAAGTTTTGATGCATCATGAGTAGTTTGACACATTGTTGAATAGTTAGACACTCATGTTGTTGTTGAACTCATGTTGTAATTGAATGATTTTGATGTTGAATGTTGTTGTTGTTGATGATGTTTATGTTGTTGTTGATGATGTATATGTTGTTGTTGTTGTTTATGTTGTTTTTGAATGAGTATTAGACACGTTGTTGTTGTTTATATGATGATGTTGTTGAATGTGTATGAGACATATTGTTATGTTGTTGTTTTTTATGTTGTTGAATATGAAAGTTTCACAAACTTTCCTCTATCATACACCTTTCTAAATTCCTTGATTAGTTTTTCACACATGGTACCATCATTAGTAATAGTCTTCATGATTTCTTTGCAATCAAGGGTTTCATCTCCTAGCTTCCTTTTAGCTTCAAACCTTCTTTGAGGAACATGCTTCCATTTCTGAACACTTATTTTAGAACGAAAAATCACAATATCCATGAGAGAAGAGGTGACATCCACATGAAATATATTCTCTCCAACCTTTCTTCTTAAGGTGGACACAACGTCTTGGACCTTTGCTTTAACATTTGCCTCAGACTCCCCTGTTTGAACAAACTTTCTATCCATTTCAGACTAGGGCACCTTGCTTATCCTTCCTTTGAGTTTGAACCTCATTCAAAAACATGTCACACATGTTGTCTGACACATCCAGGTTGACATCTTCATTGCCCTTTTTGATGACATCATTGATCATTTGGTTGTTCCAAAATAGTTGAGTGCAACTTCTTTCAGCATATGTACCTTGAGAATCACAAAAGTAGTTTTTCGCTTGAGAAACAGGAAAACAACTTACATCTTCTACCAACCTTAACTCAAGGTCAGACTACATCTAATGAACCACATGCTCCACTATGTTTTCTGACAAGACATCCACACATATACGAGCTATCACAAGACTCTCATTGTTTTTCATAATGACTTCCTCCAACAGCTAAATATCCACTTAAAATGCCAAAGCTTCTCTCGTCAGCATCCTATCAAGGGCTATATATTTTCATTTCAACACAATATCCTCGTAAAGGTGAAATAAGTTACAAAGATCAGAATCCTTAGTAATACCTTCATCGACTGGTTCAGACCCATCATGAATTTCCATGTTCATATGGATAGAACTAGAACAATCATTAATAACATCATCAATGTTGTCATTCCCTTTATGATTCTTTTCATGAGTAGCCTTTTCACGAGACTTAGGCAAAATCTTCACGATCTTCCTCATCGGGTTGAAAAAGGAAGGTCTTCAACTTTTACATTCAAGTTCCTATTTATGAAGGTACTTTGTTCATCTTTCTGGTTAAGTTTGAGCTTCAGGATACATGACAAACTGGGTCTTAAATTGATGGTTCCAAAAGTATCAGCATCACATACACTCCAATCTTCTCCAATAAGTAGCATAGGGTTATCTGATTTTTTCAGTAAGAAGAAGAAGAAGAAGAAGAAGAAGAAGCAGCAGCAGCCATGGGTGTTCACCATCTTCCTCAACACCATCATATCATCTTCATCATCATTATCATTCATCATCTTCTTGACCAAACTTCATCATATTCTCTATGGCAAGGTGAGTTCCATAGCTAGACTTAGCTTTGGAAGGGTAGAATTTCATGAGTTTGGGTTTTAGGTTTTTGTGTGAATTTTTGCATGCTATATGAATATGGTTGGTATTATGTTCTTGTTGTTTTGCATGCCTAATTGTGTTAGAATATGTTAATTTGGGTTATTGGATGCAACATATTGACGGGGTTAAAGAAAATGGGTTTTTTCCCCCTTCCAATCACATTTTTACACTGTCTAAGTTCTGTCAGCTTCGTCGGGCGAGATGGTCTCACTAGGTATTCGTTGGGTGAGCTCAGACCGTTTTCCACTGACTTACCTTATCCCCAGTTCGTCGGGCATGTTCGCCTTCAGTTCGTCGGGGGGCCATGACAGTATGCAGAATCTTTGATTCTTGTTTTCCACATATTTTGAGAACCGTAACTCGGAATGAGGCACGGTCGGAAGCGTTGGAAAACTACTTCAATTATCTATGTGATAGTGAATTATAAACATGGATATATGCCATTGATTGATAGGATATACATGAAATTGAAATGAATGTGAATAATATGATTCTTGTTTCCACTATAATTCAAGAATCGAGAATTCGATTTATATGGGACTTGAAGCATTGGAAAGATGATCCAATGAGCCATTGCATGGTGATGAGAGACCATGAACCAAACAATAATGCTTGGTAGAGGATAGTGATGATTATATGCCATAAGTGAATTAATTATGTTTGACTTGTTTATGTACTATATGTGTTTCATGTTTGGTATGGTGTTATGCTATTATATATATATATATATATATATATATATATATATATGTGTGTGTGTGTGTGTGTGTGTGTGCGCGCGTGTGCGTGTGCGTGCGTGCGTGTGTGCGTACGTGTGTGTGTGTGTGTGTGGATTAGACGATTTGATTGTGAAATAACATGCTTAAAATCCTATGAAGATGAGTGAGGAAACCTAGGAGATAACTGGATAAATGACTTAGTAAGATAGTTAGGATGTGAAATGGTTTAGATAGTGATGCTTGGACGTGATTGTACTGCAATGTGTTCAACGGACAAGTAGTCACGTGATTGATGAATAATATGCTTTGTATGGAACATTTTATGTTGTTATGTGATTAAGGTGAATGTGATAACCTTGTGGTTGTCGAATACAATCACATTGTGTTTCTATTCAATCATGTAGTCGGAAACAACCCTTTGATTGTGTTGTCCCAAGTAATGATACTTATATAGAGTAAGATTGTGATGAATGCACCAATACTTTGTGACAACCAAATGGGTTAGAGTCCCATAGTGCAACCAAATGGGTTAGAGTCTCATAGAAGAATTTAAATAGCTTAAGAAAGTCGAAGTAAGATACACGAATCCGTGACCTGTGTTGATAACCCTATAAGTAGGGCTTGCCGGGTGTAACACCTCCAAATTTGCCCTGTTGTTTTGACCTAACTGGTTTATGCTTCCTTTCATCTGCATTATCGTTCCTGCATTTTGCATTTTTCTTCTGTGCATGGGATCAAGGTATTTTCTAGCAGCTCATGGCGTTGTCAGCTCCGGCATTATTTTCAGCAGATCACAGGGGCAAGCAGATGGTTTTCAATGTCTTTTGGAGCATTTATTTTGCTCATTAGGCGTTTTGATAATCAGGAGCTTCAACAGTCATTTTCTGATCAAGCGATCCGGTATCAGGCATTATTATTTCGGAAGGATATTCTGAGGTGTCAACAGGAATTTGTGTTCTTTTCAGGTATTACTCAGTAGCAATATCAAGTTTTGAGTTTCAGAGGTTTAACGGGTTCAAAACAGCTATCGGAAGTCACTTTTCCAAGTTTTCCTCCAAAAGGCGCCAATATTCAAAATTTGAACTGAGTAACTGGTTACTCACCGTTTGTTAACCGATTACTCTGAGCCAAGTTTGAAAATTTTAATTTGCATCATTTGTGATCATGTGCTTGGCATGTGCACGTGGGGAAGGATCTAGAATTGATATTTTCATCATTTTCCACCCAAAATTCAAATTCTCTCCATCATTTTTCCACTCTAATTCCTCATTTCATTTCCTAATCCAATTTTCACCCCAATTTTCACTCACTTAACCTCACTCCAAACCCAAACTTAACTCCTAACCTAGGGGTTATTTAAATCAATTCATTCCAAACCTCACCAACCTACATCATTTTCACTCTCCAATTTTTCAGAATTTCTTTCAATTCTCTCTCACTTTTTCCACTTTTCATCTTCATCTTCAACCTCTCACCAAAGCTCCATATCCATAGATTCACAAATTCATCATTGGAATTTGTGAATTCTTGAGCTAAACCTCCATCACATCATCATTCTTGGTTTAATTCTGATATAGCTACTGGTTTGGATCTTGGAATCACTTTTGGGAGCGGCTTTTGATTATTTGGAGTGTTCTTGCTTGGATCTTGAAGTTTCTTGCCAGGATCTTGAAGATTATTGTATAGATCTCCGGTTTTCTTGCTTGGATTCACCAATTTTCGTGCTCAACAATCACCAAGGAAAATCTCAGCCTTGTAGGTTGGTTTTCCTTAGATCTATGCTTGATTTAGCTTAATCTCAACTTATGCAATGTAGATCCTTGGTTTGTGATGTGATTTGATCCATTTGCTTGATTTGATTTGTGATCTTGTTGTTTGATTGATGAAATTGGTGTTTGATTACTGATATTTGATGTGAATTTCGTGATTAATTGATTGCATGTTCATTTGGATGTTTGCATAAGTGATTGGATGCTGAAAAGTGCTTTTGAAACAGATTTTTTTGACTGTTGTCCCAGAGTAACCGGTTAACAACAGTTTGTTAACCGGTTAACATGTGTATTTTTTGCGTAAATTATCTGATTTTTAACTAAGTAACCGGTTACTCACCGTTTGTTAACCGGTTACTCTGGGACAGAATGTGTATTTTAGTGCATTTTCTTGCTTGTTTGGGATCCTTTTCATGCCTAAACTTCATGGATTAATATGATGATGCTTTGTGGATTATTCTTGAGCTGTTGCACCTCACACTATTGCATGGACACGATTCTTCGACACGCGAGTTTTGGTTTTCGTCGATAAATGTTTATGTTTGCGTTGTTGATTAATCGGTGCGATGAACACATAACACACACTTCTTAAGCATGTTGATTGTGACTTGTTGTTGATGTTGCTGGAGTTGTTTGTTCGAACTTGATTGCGTGCACTTAACTTCATGTGATACATGCTTGGTTCAACTTTGTTCATATGCTTAATGTAGTGCATCATCCCATGATTGTTCTTTCATAATGTTTACAATGATGTTTGGTATGATGTGTGATCATGTTTGATAGAGGAATATGTGATGCTTGATGCATGTGTACTTTTCCATGAGTGAATCATTTTTGAATGCATGTTGCCTCGTTCTTCTACGGCTGTCTATGTCTGTGTGCGTTGTTGTATGTACGGCTGTTTGGCTTTTCACATCCTTTGTTGTGTTGAATTGTATGCTGTTGTATGCTTCCTTGCTAGTGTGCTGCTTTTTACCGCTGTTTTGTGTCGGGGCGTTGTGGTAGCTGTTGTTTTTATTTATTCGCTTCCTTTCCTCTTTCATCTCTTTCACTCTTTTCTTCCTTTGGATCTCAAGACTTGTTTAAGTCTTGGATTCTTTTCCCCTTAGGGCTACCTAGTCCAACTTAATTTTCGATTAAGCTTGGAGTAGGATTAGCATTAGACTTTAGGTAGGGTTCTCTTCTAAGCCTCACTAACCATAGGACTACCCTTTGCATGACAACACTAGGATAGAAATTCCCTTTAGAATTCCCTTTCCTTGTGTCTTCTCTTCTCATCTCATAACACTTCTAAAACATTTAATAAAATTAACGTGTATTGCGCATGAGCCTTGCATGTGGGAAGTGAGGAATTAGGGGTTTCCTCTCATTTTTCTAGAGTGTTTGGTGGACATTCCTTCTTGGAACAATTTGCTAAGCATTCGTTCCTACATCATAGACTTCGGTGCAATGCAAGTTATGAATTAATTTCAATCCACTTCTGTCTAAAAAAACACAAAAACAAACTCAAACCTTTTTCATCCTTCGGGATCGTTAATTTCAAATCATTTTCAGAAAGGGCACGTTCCTTCTGTCTCGTCGCAAACAGGCATCGACCCTAACTGCCGGACACGAATCTAACGTCGCTCATAAAAAACACTAACCGACCTCGTTAGGTCGAACTACGACTGCTCTGATTTCCTCTTTCTCGTCTGATTGAGGATACGTAGGCACAAGACGGCGATGTCTTGGCGAGCAACCTCCCCCCTTAGTTCGTGTCCGAACTACGTTGACTCTGACTTTCCCATTGCACGAGGGAATACGTAGGTGTAGGACGAGCGATGTCCTATCGAGTCACTTCTTTTCTTATCTTCTTCGCTTCTTCGATCATTTCTGTTCCCGTTCCTTCTCGTTTCTAGTAGCAGCGAAGCTCCAGATGACGACACCCTTTGATCAAGACAACAAGCGTGGATCCCGTCGAATACGATGGACGTGTTGGGTGCTAACACCTTCCCTTCGCGTAACCGACTCCCTTACCCGTTTCTCTTGGTCGCGAGACCATGCTTTTCCTCTTCCCTTCAGGTTTACGCAGTGTTTCCTTTCCCTCTCTTGGGATAAATACACATTGCTGGCGACTCTGTTTTCCGCGCCACTTTCGCGTTTGTACCATGGATGCAAATCCTCGGGAGCGACACCGGGGAAAGATGCCTTGGTATGGTTTCCGAACTAGTGATTGTTTAAGTTGATGAACTCAAGAGACATGTTTCCATACATTGCGAGTTTTTGACTTGATATTTTCAACACAATCTTCTTCCCAAAATCCAAATTCTGGATCAACAGAAGAAGTCAACATTTCAACACTTCTGAAAGACATCAAAAGACAATCAGATTCCAAACCTTAAGCTTGTTGATTAACTAGTTATGTCAAGCACTTTAGCCAACCAACTCTTGCTCAACTAGTTTTGTCAAACACTTTAGCCAACAACTCTACTTGGAAACAACATTGGATGCTGAAATATCTTGTTCCACATGTTACTTAAACTGCATCTTGTTCATGTGTTGTTTTACTAAATGAATCCAATCTAAAAGTAACAACATATTCATTAGAGGCAAAACATAAAAAGAGAAACCTCTAGAAACCTTCTTGATATTGAGGCTACCAACCACCCTTTTATCCATGACCTAAACTTCTTTAAATATTTTATAACCATCTTTATAAGAAACCCTAGCAAAGGGGAAACAAATACAAATTTGAAAGAAATTTTGTTTGTTACCTCGAAAGAAGTGATCTTGGTAGGTCGCACAAATAAGGACCGTCGCAAACACACTGGAAAGACGCCCAAGCAGTAATCGACGAGATATTTTTGAAAAAACTAGAAGCAACTGCAAAAAAAATAGAGGAGGAATTATCATACCTCAAGAGTGGCGGAAATGAAAAATCTATCCTTGAACTCCCTATGTATCCCTTGGTACATCTATCACACGATCAATGTTATGTACAACCATGCCACGTTGGGCTATTCAAACACGTAAGTACCTTAAAAAGAGAGTCATCACCACTATCTCACCCAAAACCACACGTCAAGTTTTCCCCCCCGAAATGTTGTAGTTACCAGATGGATATTTAATGTGCATGTTCTCGATGCAATCAACTTCCCTCAAATCCTTTCCATTTCCTTCAACCAAAGGTCGACTTGAAATCTTAGTAAATAGTCAATGGTATCTCGAGCGACATATCCCTCACTTAAGTTGTAACAAGGGCTTGAGGGGCGATTGTTCCATGCCATTCGAAATGCATACGGAAAAAAGGCCTAATCATGGGTCAAACCTGGAAGGCACATGCAATAAGCGGGAAGCAGGTGAAACCTCAGTCAAGCGCAGAGCATGTGATCCCAACCTTCGACTTATGTTCAACTGTCTGATCAAATCAAATGACAATTCGCACACTGCGTTGGGTTAAGCGAGAGCAGTTTTAACTACTCACCCTATATAAGTTTTGCATGCTCCAGTTTCAAGTATCTTTTCACTCTCACTCTAAAATGTTTTGTGAATATTTCACTAGCTTGAATGTTGGAGTAACAATCTTGCTGGTTCATTCCACTCCGCCGCACAGAAAACGCTCGCCACCACACTAGAAACTCTCATTTCTATCTCGTATCTTATTCCTAGTTCCATTAGATAATCTAATGAAACTCTCATTTCTATCTCGTATCTTATTCCTAGTTCCATTAGAGTATCTAATGATATTGATTATTGAGTATGTTTATTAAGATGTAAGTGTATATGGGAAAGAAGACTCAATTCAATAAGAAAAAGTTTAATTAGTTTCAAACAATTTATGGAGTTAAAAGTAGCATCCACAATATTTTTACATCTTTTACATACATGGCTTGGATGAAACATGTGTATGATATTTTCAGAAAATACTTGGCCACTAATTTACAACAGCTGAGCAGATATAAGTCTAATATGGAGACCTAACTTTAATTAAGATTAGGTAAGTATGCCTTACTTCCCAAGCACCAAGCCCCACAAGGCTTTTATATAACTTTATTAAGGTTCCTATAATATATCATATTTCTCAATCAAAAACTTCTCATGCATCTTAAATTTATTTTATTGAAAAATAACATGCAAGTTATCCACCGACAGCTGAGCAACCAAACTTAGCTTAATGCTTGCCCATCATCAAAGTAAGCAATTATTCTCACTTCATTCCCTGCACTGCTATATAAACCACTTTTTCTTCTCCACTTGCATAACTCAACTTCACTCACTTTTCATCTATATATGCACCATTTTGGCATAATGTGAAATGAATCATGGAATATCAAAGATCCTTCAGTAATGACTCTAATAACCTACAAAAAGAGTTACCTAACACATGCATTCTTTCTTCACTACACAGCCTCGCATCAGTTCTATTAGAATAATAATTTATATTTTATTTTATATTCACAAACTTAGTCATTAAATTTGTTAGAGGGTATTTTAGTATTTTAATGTTGCTTTTGGTAACCTTAATTTTAGCTTATAAATAGGGTAGTTGTCATTCCAATCATTTGTATCCTTTTATCCTTTTGTAGCCGTCATTCAATATAATATATTCTCTTCTTCATCTTCATTATTTTCACCTTGTACACCAACAATTGGTATCATGAGCCTTTGGTTCGCGAAAGGGACCGACTTACTTGTATCGAAACACTTCCCGCAGGTGTGGGTAGAAGGTGTTCCGTTGAGTTCAACGGTGATACAAGTGTATGTGGAAGAGAGAGCTTCCACATGAGGGGGAGCATGTGAGGAAGAAGTCCCACATTGATTAGAAAATGGAAGATTAAACACTTTATAAGTGGGAGAACCCCACACACCTATCACCTTAAGGTTTTAGGTGAGTATGTGGTGTGTCTCTCACAATGGTGTGTCCCAAATAGAAATGCTCCCTCGTTGACCCCCTTGATTGTTCCTCTAACAAGTTCCTTCCCTCAACTCAAACTCAAACTCACAATTTCATAATTCTTCCTTCACATGCATCACAACTCTGAAGCTCCACACTTACATATCCTCTTTAACCCTTGCAGGAAAATTCCTCTACACTGGTTCATCCAACAAAGAAATCACATCATGGAATAGTACTCATTTTCATTCTCAACCACAAGAGTCAATTAACACAATAGTTTCTGGAAACGGTGCTGTGAAATCAATAGTAATCCATTCCGACAAGCTTTTCACAGCTCATCAAGATAACAAAATCCGCATTTGGAAAATCACAATCACCAACGACGAACTTCAACAACAACACAAGTTCACCCACTTAGCGACGCTCCCAACATTCACTGACCGTTTCACAACAATCTTGAACCCCAAAAACCATGTTAAGATTCGAAGGCACAAAAAATGCACATGGATTCACCATGTTGACACAGTCTCTTCCCTTGCCTTATCCAAAGACGGAACCTTGTTATACTCCGTTTCATGGGACAGAACAATCAAGGTTTGGAAAACCAAAGACTTAACTTGTTTGGAATCAGTGCAAACTGCGCACGACGATGCAATAAACGCAATCACAGTTTCTGATGATGGATATGTTTACACTGGATCAGCAGATAAAAAAATCAAGGTATGGAAGAAAGAAAAAGGCGATAAGAACCACTCGTTGGTAGATACAATGGAAAAACACGGGTCTGGTATTAATGCATTGGCCCTTAACAATGATGGTTCGGTTTTATATTCTGGTGCATGTGATAGATCAATATTGGTATCTGAGAGAGGCGAAAATGGTAACTTGGTAGTGATTGGTTCGCTTCGTGGTCACACAAAGTCTATATTGTGTTTGGCAGTGGTTTATGATTTGTTGTGCAGTGGTTCTGAGGATAAGACAATCCGAATTTGGAGAAACAATAGTAATAATGTTGATAGCTATAGAGAGTATTGTTGTTTGGGTGTTTTAGAAGGACATAAAGGTCCAATTAAGTGCCTAACTGCTGTGCTTGATCATTTTGATGAGCAATCATCGGATTCGGATGCGACTTTTCTTATCTATAGTGGAAGTTTGGACTGTGATTTTAAGGTTTGGAAGATGTTACTTCCTCTTCAATGAAATGTATATATATATATATATATATATATATATATATATATATATATATATATATATATATATATATATATATCTAATTATACTCCTTTTATTTTTCTTCTTTTAGATGTTTTTTATTCTTTTTCCAACCTCAGATTTCGCAGAAAATTCTTCATCTGTATTAGCAATCAACAATATTTTATGCAACGATTAATAACAGATTCTTGGGTTGTAATCTAACAGAAAACTATCAAAAAGTCCAAATAAAATTAGTTCATCCACAATTAGAAAGAACAATAATATCGTCTTCTTCATGACTTGATGTCCTGTTTCGTGACTTGAAGCTCAGCCAATTTAAGCGAGTGATGAAGTAATCAACATCATTCTTGCGATGACTTGGCAAAACACTCTCACCATGCAGAAGTTCACTAAGGAGGTTGCCATCATCAAGAGGAACACATGGAAGAAAAAAACCATAATCAAGAATGATGATTCTAATGTTATATTTGTAAAAAAAACCTGTCTAGGGCGAGGACTGTAGGCTGCCTGAGTAGAGGCGTGTCGACCAAGGGAGGTTATCGCCTCGCCCAGGATTTTTCTATAGCCTAATCGTGTGAAATGTGGGATAAGACGTTTTTTGGGCAGAGAGAAGTCAGAGTCATTAACTGACTCACATCACTCTTGGAAATACGAATTCAACGGTCCACCAGGTAGACGGTGACCCTTTCCAAGAACACCCTAAGTTCAAGAGGCCTCGGTAAATACCACTCCCCAAGAGGAGAAAAATGACAGATCTTAAGCCATATAGATTACACCCTACATACACTTACACCTAAGCACACCATTTCATAACAAGGTATCTTACCTTACGTGAGCAGGTCCACCACCGTACAAGACTTTTTGTCTTTGTGGGCAAGCCCTAACATCCACACAACATAATATACCTACTAAGACCTTTGAGTCCCCCTGTCATTGTTGGAGGAACACGCGCATATACTTTTTGACCAGTACAATGGCGCCCTGGTAAAACTAATTTATGCCACACCTTTACTCTAACTCCTACCATATTCCCTCTGAAGATGGATGACTAGACTTTACATTACAACACGAACACCATTGTCGGTGGTTTCGCTACTGGAGGTAACTCTAGCTCCTCCCGAAGGAAATACGCAAGGCAGATGCTTGCAATAAATGTAATATCTCATATTATTCATAGGGGCTCGCGAGAGAAAATAGGGGTTAACATCATCTTTTCTAAGGAAGACGCCCTCGAATTTAGCCCTCGTGATAATGACCCCTTGGTCATCACTGTGCAACATAACAACTGTGATATCAAGCGATTTTTGATAGATCCTGGTAGCTCCGCTGATGTCCTATTTTGGGACGTTTTTCAGAAGCTACAACTTAACCCTAACAATGTTAAAGTGTTCAATGACTCGTTAACAGAATTTTCAGACTAATAGGTACAAGTAATGGGCCATATAACCCTGAGACCACATGTGGAGAAAGCACGGATGTCAAGGAGATTCATGTCAACTACCTTATTGTGGATATGCCTTGTCACCGTACAATATCATTCTTGGGCGACTCATCATCAACCCGATGGAGGTAATTATTTCCGCCTTGTACCTGGTCCTAAAGTATCAACTTCTTGGAGGGCGAGTCGGTACAATTCGAGGAGATCAAAAGATCATCCAAGAATGCTACCAAAATAGCCTTGCAATAGATAGGGAAGAGCTCTCCCTAGTTGATGCCACACTTTCGAAAGTTCCAAATACAAATCTCGAGTGTTAGGACCGCAGACTAAGCGCAGAAGCAGAAAGGCTCATGCCCACAAAGGATCCGAAGAAGATCTAGATAGGCCCCTTCGGCCATCAAGTCATGAAGATTTACACTTCACTCTTTGGGGAGGAGGAACGAAAGCTAGTCGAACAACTAACTAAGAATGTCGCCTTGTTCTCCTGGGCCTCTTCTAACATGCATGGGATAGACGCCAAAGTGGTAAGTCATCATGTAACACCCCTAATCTATACCTCCAATCAATTAAAGCGGTAAAAGAAAATTCAAAATTTCATCAGATTATATTTAAATTATCATGGCATAGACGGGGAGAATCACATTATATTGAAATAAATCATACAACACCTGCCCATAAAGATATGCAACAGTGGGGTAGCACTCAACAGAGGAACTCAATTCCTTACACCCACATTTCAGATTTTAGAATAAAAGCGGAAAATCTAAAACTGAATATCATATATATATATATATATCATGAAAAGTTTGTCATACATCAAGTTGTACATGCACACGCCAAAAGATATATATACATAATACACAAATATCACAAACGGCCTCCCTAACTACCCGGTGTCACATATCAGAGCCGACCGACAAAAGAGTGAAGTCCTAAGCTTCACAAAAAGACCTCCAGCCACTCTAATCTGCAATGCCTCATAGAGCATTATAAAACAACAGAAGGGTGAGAAAAACAATCATAATATAATTGCATACAATATATATAACATAAACATACACATATATACGGTTCTCACCACAACTCACACCATAATTCAAACACAATACAACACAAGGTACAATTCATATCTCCATCACCAAGGTATACCAACCGTACACATATCCATATATCAATTTATCAATTTATCCACAATTCCACACATAAACACACCATAATGATTTATGCAAATGCAAGAGACCGACGCAACGACTCTATGCATATGCACATGCGGTACCGACTTCCAATGTTTCTCATCACTAGTTCACTCAGGAACTCTGCTGGAATCATCGCTCGTTACTTAATGTAACTCCCCGTCGGGTATACGATGTTCCCCGTCGCTCACACCTCTTTGTATAAGGCACACGACGTTTATGGATCGCTCACACCTCTTTGTATAAGGCACACGACCCGATCGCTCACACCTCTTTGTATAAGGCACACGATCGTCTATAATCATCGCTCACACCCCACACGGGCACACGACGTTATAGCGGATTCCCTCTGGAATCAATCCGTCACTCAGGACGTCACAACAATGCATATCATGACTCATGACATTTAATATGCACACATAAATGCATTCATCTACATCATTAAAATCACACTTTGCACTTATGCCCAAAACAATGTATTTAATTACCATACGGTCACCAATCGTCTCAACACCATCTAAACACATACATTTACATCATACAACAGCACCTTGCATTACACACCTCAATTACGCACAGTTACAACGACAAAAGTCGACAACCGACACTATTCCCGATTTTCCGACATAATTAAATCGGCTAACAATTTCAAAATCATCATAACAAGAAAGTACAGCTCACTAGCTTTCCAACGATACCAAGAATGTAAAAATCGGACAAACGGAACCCAAGTTACGAAAGAAAAACGAAAACGATATTTTGGAAAGTCCCATTTTACCATTCTCCTGGCTATACGCGTATTACCCTGAGCCATACGCGTATGGGCAGAGACTCATTTTTCCCAAAATTCACGTGTAAAAGTCCGTACGCGTAATGCCCAACACCATACGCGTATTGCCCTAAAATGCTACGCGTATCATACGCAAATGGGCAGATGGCCGAGAAAATTGAAGATCCATACGCGTATTGGCCCATGCCTCGCCCATGTTACGCGTAATGCCAATGTCCATACGCGTATGAACATGCCCCATACGCGCATGACCTGGAAAAACCAAAAAAATTCTGCAAAATTTGTGTTACAGGTTTTACACCCAAACCCTCCAAATCATCATCCAAAACTCAGAAAAATATCAATTTGAAGTATAACAATACATACCCAACATGTATAAACAACCAAGAACACAATCAACATGAGTTTAAACACATTTGGATCAATTTCTAATCAATTTTATATAATATGGGTTTTACTAAATATTTTCTATTTCCATCCAATAACAACCACAAACACACATACATAATCATATACAAGCATACAATAACTGAGTTTCGCACCCTTACCCGATTAAACCGATTCTAGGAGTTGATTTCTTTGAATTTCCAAGTTTTTCTCACTATTTCTCTTCTTCTTCTCTTTTCTCCTCTTTTTCTTTTTTCTCCTTTTCTTTCTCTCTATTTTTCTCTCTTTCTATTCTATTCTTACTAACTTAATTAAAAATATTATGAAATGACCAAAATACCCCCACACTCCAATATCTCGCAAATGTTCCCAAAACGCGATAAAATTCACAACATTGAAAAATAACATATTTTCAGATAAAAGTCGAAAATAAAATAAAATAATAATAAAATAATCAAAAAGACTCGATTAAATAAAAACACATAAAAACTGGGGCGTTACAACTCTCCCCCACTTAGAAATTTCCGTCCTCGAAAATATACCTGAGACAAACAACTCTGGATACGACTCCCGCATCCGACTCTCCAACTCCCAAGTCAAATTTCCCTCAGCAACGCCTCCCCACGCCACTTTCACAAGTGCAATATCCTTGCCTCTCAACCGCTTCACCTCGCGATCCAAAATCCTAACTGGTAACGCCTCAACCGTAAGGTTCTCCCTTACCTCAACCTCATCCATCGGAATCACATGCGACGGATCTGGAACATACTTTCGAAGCTGTGAAACATGAAACACATCGTGCAAATTCGACAGATTCGGCGGCAACGCCACCCTATAAGCCACAGCACCCACTATCGCAGATATCTGGTAAGGACCAATAAACCGAGAAGTAAGTTTCTTAGATTTCAACGCACGACCCACACCCATTACCGGTGTAACCCTCAAAGATACATGATCGCCCTCTTGGAACTCAAGATCTTTCCGTCTCCGATCATGATAACTCTTTTGTCTACTCTGAGAAGCCTTCATCTTCTCTCAAATAAGCTTCACTTTCTCTGTCGCCTGTTGCACCTACTCTGGTCCAACCACCGTACTCTCACCAGATTCGTGCCAACACAAAGGTGTTCGACACCTTCGTCCATACAATGCCTCAAACGGTGCCATTCTAATACTAGAATGAAAATTGTTATTATATGTGAACTCAATCAATGCAAGATAACCATCCCACGCACCACCTTGTTCCAAAACACAAGCTCTCAACAAATCTTCCAAAGACTGAATCGTCCTCTCCGTCTGACCATCCGTTTGCGGATGATAAGCTGAACTGAATCTCAATTTAGAACCCAAAGCCTTATGCAAACTTTCCCAAAATCTCGAGGTAAACCTTGGATCTCGATCCGAAACAATACTCAATGGAACCCCATGCAACTTCACAATCACACTGATGTAAATCTCAGCTAACCGCTCCAAAGAAAAACTGATGTCAATCGGAATAAAATGAGTCGATTTAGTCAGTCTATCAACAATCACCCAAATAGCATTATGCCCTCGCTGAGTATTCGGTAACCCCGTCACAAAATCCATCGAAATGCTATCCCACTTCCACTCAGGAATATCCAACGGTTGCAACAAGCCACTGGGCCTCAGATGTTCCACCTTCGATTTCTGGCAAGTCAAACATGCATAAACAAACTGAGCCACATATCTTTTCAATCCAGACCACCAGAAAATCTTCTTCAAATCTTGGTACATCTTATTCGCTCCCGGATGTATACTCAAATTACTCCGGTGTCCTTCCTCCAAAATCATCTTTTTCAACTCCGCATCATCCGGAATACAAATTCTACCTCAGAATCTCAAAACACCATTAACATCCACTTGAAAATCACTATTCGTATCTTTACCTCCAACCAATATCAAATCCACAAATTTCACATCCAGCTTTTGTTTCTCACTAACAGTCATCAGAAAATCATTAGTAATCGTTAGCATTCCAAGCCTCACGCTATCCGACGTCACTTCACATACCAAACTCAAATCTCTAAACGATTCCAAAAGTTCCCACTCTTTAACCATTAAAGCGGACATATGTAACGATTTCCGACTCAACGCATCAACTACCACATTAGCTTTACCAGGATGGTAATTCAAGCCAAAGTCGTAGTCCTTCAGAAATTCCAACCATCTACGTTGCCTCATGTTTAGCTCTTTCTGATCAAACAAATATTTCAAACTTTTATGATCACTAAAGACTTTAAACCTTGCACCGTAGAGATAATGTCTCCAAATCTTCAACACAAAAACCACAGCCGCTAACTCAAGATCATGAGTAGGATAATTTTTCTCATGAACTCTTAACTGCCTTGAAGCATAAGCCACCACCTTACCCTCTTGCATCAGAACACCACCTAGACCAATCAAAGAAGCATCACAATAAACCACAAATGAATCATTAGGATTCGGCAAAATCAAAATCGGAGCTGTCATCAATCTTCTCTTCAACTCATTAAAACTCTCTTCACACCGAATATCCCAAATGAACGCTTGCCCTTTACAAGTCAACTGGGTCAAAGGAAGTGCTAGCTTAGAAAAACCTTCAATAAACCTTCGATAATAACCAGCCAAACCCAAAAAGCTTCGAATTTCAGTAACAGATCTCGGAGCCTCCCATTGTAGAACTGCTTTTACTTTAGATGGATCCACAGCAATACCATTACCTAAAATTACGTGTCCAAGAAAACTCACTTCCGACAACCAGAACTCACACTTGGACAATTTGGAAAAAAGCTCCCTTTCTTTCAAAACCTGCAAAACAATACGCAAATGCTCCGCGTTCTCTTCCCAAGACTTAGAATAAATCAATATGTCATCAATAAATACAACAACAAATCGATCCAAATGCTCGTGAAAAATACGATTCATGTACTCCATAAACACACCTGGCGCATTAGAAACCCCGAACGACATCACAGAATATTCATAATGACCGTATCGTGTCCTAAAAGCCGTCTTTTGAATATCTTCCTCCTTCACCCTAATCTGATGATACCCTGATCTCAAATCAATCTTACTGAACACACAAGCACCAACCAACTGATCCATCAGATCATCAATCCTTGGAAGATGATACTTATTCTTAATCGTCACCTTATTCAACTGGCGATAATCAATACACAATCGCATACTCCCATCCTTCTTTTTCACCAATAAAACTGGAGCACCCCAAGGAGAGACGCTTGGTCTTACAAACCTCTTCTCCAACAACTCATTCAACTGTTTCTTTAACTCAACCAACTCAGATGCCGACATACGATAAGGTGCCATAGAAACAGGTCTAGTACCAGGAACTAGATCTATAGAAAACTCCACCTCTCTCTCTGGCGGCAAGTCTGAAATATCCTCAGGAAACACTTCCGGAAATTCACACACAACAGGAAATATCTCAAGTGAAACTTGACTATCCACAGTCAAAGATGCAAACAACCCAAACAACTGAGCTTCGTCCGCCAAAAGTCTCTTCAACTCTTTGGTAGATAAGAAACTCGAGTCTTCGTCCTCCTCAAGAGAAGGAAACCTTACCAGCTTATGATAACAATCAATATGAACTCGATTGAATTGTAACCAATTCATTCCCAGAACTACATCTAAACCCTCCAACGGTAAACACACCAAATCCATCTCAAAGTCTTTACCATAAATGGTCAAAGGACAACTTAGACAAACCAAAGAAGTAGTTACTGACCCCATTGCTGGAGTATCAATAACCATCTCACCACCCATCAAAGATAACACAAGATTCAAACGCTTCGCGCACTCAGACGAAATAAACGAATGAGTCGCTCCAGTATCAATAATAGCAACTAAAGGAGTACTATTAATAAAACAAGTACCTCTGATCAGACGATCTGCACTTGAAGTCTGAGTTCCTGCCAAGGCAAAAACTTTCCCACCAGTTGGAGCCTGCTTCGGTTTCGGACACTTTGTACTAACATGTCCAAGCTCACCACAATTGAAACACTTCACCACGTTCCTCTTACAATCAGCTGCAACGTGTCCTACACCTCCACAGTTAGAACATTTCCTAAAATCTTTCTTACATTCGAACTGACGATGCCCCACATCACCTCATCTATAACATCTCAGAGGACCAGACATTCCTCCTCCACTTGACCTTTTCTCAAAATTTCCCCTCTGTTTACCCTTATCAGCTGGTGTTACATACGGACCACCACGGAACTGTTGCTTCCCTTTCCTCTCGCTCACACTCTTATAATGAGTAGAATGAGCCTTACTATCCTCCTCATAAATCCTGCAACAATCCACCAAATCCGAAAACCTCCGAATCCTTTGATATCCAATTGCCTGCTTTATCTCAGGGCGCAATCCATTCTCAAACTTAACTCACTTAGAGAATTCTGCAGTCGCTTCAGCATAATGAGGATAAAACTGCACAAGTTCCACAAACTTAGCAGTATAATCAACAACAGACATATTACCTTGTTTCAGTTCCAAGAACTTAATTTCCTTCTTTCCTCTTACACCTTCAGGAAAATACCTCCTCAGAAACTCAATGCTAAACACAACCCAAGTGATCTCCTCCTCTGCAGCTTCCAACACACGACGAGTACTAACCCACCAATCATCAGCTTCTTCCAGTAACATGTGAGTACCCAGTCTCACCTTCTGATCTTCAGCACAATCCATCACTCGAAAAATCCTTTCAATCTCTTTCAGCCATATCTGAGCACCATCAGGATCATATCTTCCTTTGAAGACAGGCGGTTTGTTCTTCCTGAACTCATCATTACCTGCAGCATTAGGTGCACCCTGCACAGCTCGAGCCAACGCTTGCATAGCAGCAGCTAAAGCAACATCATTCCTACCAGCCATATTCTGTTCATTTCCAATAACAACAACTATGGTTAAACAAACAGCTCATCCAAACGCCAAGACCGACAAGGACTGACACAACTGACACAGACTGGCACAAACTGACACGAACTGGCTCTGATACCACTTAATGTAACACCCCCAATCTATACCCCCAATCAATTAAAGCGGTAAAAGAAAATTCAAAATTTCATCAGAGTATATTTAAATTATCATGGCATAGACGGGGAGAATCACATTATATTGAAACAAATCATACAACACCTGCCCATAAAGATATGCAACAGTGGGGTAGCACTCAACAGAGGAACTCAGTTCCTTACACCCACATTTCAGATTTTAGAATAAAAGCGGAAAATCTAAAACTGAATATCATATATATATATATATATATATATATATATATATATATCATGAAAAGTTTGTCATACATCAAGTTGTACATGCAAAAGCCAAAAGATATATATATACATAATACACAAATATCACTAACGGCCTCCCTAACTACCCGGTGTCACATATCAGAGCCGACCGACAAAAGAGTGAAGTCCTAAGCTTCACAAAAAGACCTCCAGCCACTCTAATCTGCAATGCCTCATAGAGCATTATAAAACAGCAGAAGGGTGAGAAAAACAATCATAATATAATTGCATACAATATATATAACATAAACATACACATATATACGGTTCTCACCACAACTCACACCATAATTCAAACACAATACAACACAAGGTACAATTCATATCTCCATCACCAAGGTATACCAACCGTACACATATCTATATATCAATTTATCAATTTATCCACAATTCCACACATAAACACACCATAACGATTTATGCAAATGCAAGAGACTGACGCAACGACTCTATGTATATGCACATGCGGTACCGACTTCCAATGTTTCTCATCACTAGTTCACTCAGGAACTCTGCTGGAATCATCGCTCGTTACTTAATGTAACTCCCCGTCGGGCATACGATGTTCCCCGTCGCTCACACCTCTTTGTATAAGGCACACGACGTTTATGGATCGCTCACACCTCTTTGTATAAGGCATACGACCCGATCGTTCACACCTCTTTGTATAAGGCACACGATCGTCTATAATCATCGCTCACACCCCACACAGGCACACAACGTTATAGCGGATTCCCTCTGGAATCAATCCGTCACTCAGGACGTCACAACAATGCATATCATGACTCATGACATTTAATATGCACACATAAATGCATTCATCTACATCATTAAAATCACACTTTGCACTTATGCCCAAAACAATGCATTTAATTACCATACGGTCACCAATCGTCTCAACACCATCTAAACACATACATTTACATCATACAACAGCACCTTGCATTACACACCTCAATTACGCACAGTTACAACGACAAAAGTCGACAACCGACACTATTCCCGATTTTTCGACATAATTAAATCGGCTAACAATTTCAAAATCATCATAACAAGAAAGTACAGCTTACTAGCTTTCCAACGATACCAAGAATGTAAAAATCGGACAAACGGAACCCAAGTTACGAAAGAAAAACGAAAACGATATTTTGGAAAGTCCCATTTTACCATTCTCCTGGCTATACGCGTATTGCCCTGAGCCATACGCGTATGGGCAGAGACTCATTTTTCCCAAAATTCACGTGTAAAAGTCCGTACGCGTAATGCCCAACACCATACGCGTATTGCCCTAAAATGCTACGCCTATCATAAGCAAATTGGCAGATGGCCGAGAAAATTAAAGATCCACACGCGTATTGGCCCATTCCTCGCCCATGTTACGCGTAATGCCAAGGTCCATACGCGTATGAACATGCCCCATACGCGTATGACCTGGAAAAACCAGAAAAATTTCTGCAGAATTTGTGTTACGGGTTTTACACCCAAACCCTCCAAATCATCATCCAAAACTCAGAAAAACATCAATTTGAAGTATAACAATACATACCCAACATGTATAAACAACCAAGAACACAATCAACATGAGTTTAAAATCATTTGGATCAATTTCTAATCAATTTTACATAATATGGGTTTTACTAAATATTTTCTATTTCCATCCAATAACAACCACAACCACACATACATAATCATATACAAGCATACAATAACTGAGTTTCGCACCCTTACCCGATTAAACCGATTCTAGGAGTTGATTTCTTTGAATTTCCAAGTTTTTCTCACTATTTCTCTTCTTCTTCTCTTTTCTCCTCTTTTTCTTTCTTCTCCTTTTCTTTCTCTCTATTTTTCTCTCTTTCTATTCTATTCTTACTAACTTAATTAAAAATATTATGAAATGACCAAAATACCCCTACACTCCAATATCTCGCAAATGTTCCCAAAACGTGATAAAATATCACAACATTGAAAAATAACATATTTTCAGATAAAAGTCGAAAATAAAAATAAAATAATAATAAAATAATCAAAAAGACTCGATTAAATAAAAACACAAAAAACTTGGGGCGTTACACATCACCTCGCCATCTACCCTTCCACCAAGCCTGTGGCACAGAGAAAGCAAAAATTTGGCGAGGAAAATAGAGTTGCCATTGATGAAAAAGTGAGGAAGATGTCACATGTCGGTTTCATCACAGAAACGAAATACCCTACATGGCTAGCCAACATGGTTTTAGTACGGAAAGCTAACAACAGATGACACATGTGTGTAGACTTCACTGATCTTAACGTCGCCTTCCCTAAAGATCTAAACCCATTACCAAACATTGATTGCCTTATCAATTGATCCTTAAGCTACCACGCGTTAAGTTTCATGGATGCATACTCCGGGTATATCCAGATTCATATGGACCCCTTGAACACTCTCAAAATAACCTTTATGTCAAATTATGGAAACTACTACTACAATGTCATGCCGTTAAACCTTAATAATGTTGGAGCAACCTACCAACGACTCATGGACGTTGTATTCGTCTACTTGATAGGGCGAAACCATGAGGTCTATGTTGAGGATATGATAGTGAAAGCTATTCAAGGACGTAATCATGTAAAGGATTTGGAGGATGTCCTCCAGTCAGTCAGGAAATATGACATGCGCCTGAATCCTGCAAAATTTTATTTCGTGGTTCAGGATGGGAAATTCCTAGGGTTCATGTTGATGTGAAGAGCCATTAAGGCCATTCCAAATAAATGCTAAGAAATTATCACCATGAGAAGCCTCACCAATGTAAAGGAAGTATAACAACTTACAAGTTGCCTAGCCGCGTTATCTCACTTCCTCTCGTGCACGAATGATAAGACTTTCCTTTTCTTTGTCTCTTTAAATAAGAAAGAGAGACCTGAAAGGACTGTCCAGTGTGAAGAGGTTTTCACCAAGGTCAAGGCCTTCCTCACATCGCCCTCCATTATCACTTGCCCTAAGGAGGAGTCTACATTACTCTTTTATCTCTCAGTAACAGAGCGAGTAATGATCTCAGTCTTTTTCCAGGAGACAGACAAGACTGAGAAGCCTATGTATTTTGTATGTAGATGTTCAGAGGTGCCAAAACACATTATCAGAAGATTGAAAAGTTGGAACTAGTTGTCATCGGGGAAAGGAAGCTGAGACCATACTTTTAGGGTCACAAGATCTTTGTGAAGACCACTATCATATTCGTCAAGTCCTAAAGAAGTCAGATTTGGCGATGAGGATGGTATTTTCGGCGATGAAACTCTCAAAATACGACATCAAATATGTCCCGAGAGGAGCATCAAGTCACAAGCTTTAGTAGTTTTTGTGGCAGAATTTAGCTTTCCTGTAGACATAAAGGTGCCCCCATAATAGGCGTTATCCGTGGGTGGCGCCTCTTACGTGAAAGGGAGCAGCGCAGGAATTGTCTTTAGGGATCGGGCGACATACTCATCGAGCAGGCATTAAAATTTGAGTTCATTTCCAACAACAATCAGGCAAAGTACAAGGCTCTTATCGTCGGCGTGGTTATAGAATTAGAGATGGGAGCCTCCAAACCGAAGGCCAAAAGCGACTCCTAATGAGTCGTCAACCATGTATCCGGATAGTACTAGGAGAAAAAACCTAAGCTAATAAAATATTTTCAAAAGGTACAAAGTCAATCCTCTCGTTTCCCTTATTTTGAAATAGAACATGTGTCGTGCAAACAGAACTTCAAAGCAGACCTCCTATCAAATCTTGCCACATCAAAGACAACAGGTTTTAAAAAGACAATTATCTAGGAAACTCTCGCTTCCCCCCATCATCAATTCGGGCGAGGTATATTCCCTGGAGGTTGTCCCTGAGTCTAGTTGAATATCACCCATACTATGTTACCTATAGTAAGACAAACATCCAATAGATGATAGGGAAGCAAGAAGAATTCAAAAACAGACTGCCAAGTACACCCTACTCTCTAGAAGACTTTAAAAAATGGAGAGTGGTTCTCCTATGCTACGATTCCTAGGAGAGCATGAAACCGCTCTGGTACTCGCAGAAGAACACAAAGGATAATGTGATAGTCACATCGGCGGAAAATCCCTCGCCTATAAGATGTTTAGGGCGGGGTATTGATAGCATACCCTGATGAAGGATAACATCACCATTGTGAAGAATTGTGATCAATGTCAAAGACATGATAACCTTCACCACGCCCCAGTTGAACTCCTTCAGTCGATGACTTTGCCCTAGCCTTTCTACCAGTGGGGCGTAGACATACTGGGTTTGTTCCCCTTAGTGTCTGGTTAAGTGAAACTCTTGATAGTGGGTGTTGGCTATTTCACCAATTAGATAGAGGCGAAAGTTGTTGCCAAAATTATAGCTGGGAGGGTTCTTTGTTTCTATTGGCATAAGATTATGTGTAGTTACGGAGTTCCTAGAGCTATCGTTTCCGACAATAGAACCTTGTTCGCCAGTACTATGGTCACTGACTTTTGTAGAGGCTTGGGAGTTCAGATGAAATTTGTATCCATGGTACCCCTTTAGGCAAATTGACAAGCAGAATTGGCAAACAAAGTAATCCAAAAAGGACTCAAGAAGAAGCTTGATGACGCCAAAGGTCTATGGGTAGAATTTCTCCATGAGATATTATGGTCACATCACACCACTCTACACACAAACACCAAAGAAACTTCATTCTCTATGGTGTATGGGCAGACCACATGCTACCCATGGAGATCGACACACCCTTATGGCGACGATTACATTTTAATAAGGAAGCAAACAAGGCTAGATTGGAATGCGTGACAGACCTGATCAACGAATTGAATGAAGTCACCCTGTCTGGGAATTCATAGCTAAGCATAGAGCTGCCAAAAGGTATAAATCCAAATTCAGGCCAAGAGAAATGCAAGAGGGAGACCTAGTATTAAAGGATGTGGCTATGCATGCATAATAAGGAAAACTGCAACCTAAATGAAAAAGCCCATACCACATATACCAGAAACTCCCTCGTGTGGCATATAAGTTGTAGGAGTTGGGAGGAATCCTCTTACCCAGAACATGGAACGCTATTTATCTCAAATATTATTACAGTTAAATTATTGGTTAAATTAATTGCTTGTAATTTCCTAATAGCACTACTACGAAAAACATATACCACAACGGTTGCAAAAAGGATACCATCACGCGTGACCCACCGTTGTGAAGTAGTGTGTGGTTGTAAGTTTGTTATATACCACTACGAGCAAGCGACCATTGTGATATACTAGGTAGCGCTCTACTTATAACCACGGCTGTTGGTTGCAACCGTTGTTACATAGTCTTAAGGTCATGGGTTCGAATCTCAACAGTTGCGTGAAAAATTATATTAGACGCGTTGTCTATCACCATGGTCCTTTGAATAAACCGTTGTGAAATATTTATTAGTTTTTTAAATTTATTTTTATATTATTGCATTACCAGCTCATTATATTTTTCTACCTGTATTCAGAACCTGATTTTACATATATTACAAAGCTAAATAGAATTTACATCAAAACTAAAAAAAAAATTATTCACTTCATCAAATCCATAAAATATTATTAACATCATCAAACTCAAATGTAAATAATATATATATATATATATATATATATATATATATATATATATATATATATATATATATATATATATATATTACAAATTAAACTCATGTTTGAGGACCCTTAAGCACATTGAAGATATACGCCCAACGTTTACGAATGTATACAAAGTTGTCATAGGGGAATGGTGTAACGTCGTTAAACATCTACATAAAAAATTGTAAAAATGTGAATATCACACATATATGATAATCATATCCAACTTAAACAATAATGTTATTGTAAACAATTCATTACATATATAATATGTACCTGATCCCATGAATCAACAATGTCGGCAAAGACAATGTTTAACATGTGTTTCATTACATAATACCCACACTCGTATCCCTTTGGTTGTCTCCTCGTCTACAAATTTAAACATTAATTTCATTAATTTTATAAGCACACATGCATGTAACAATATATATAAATGAATGTCACAAGTAATCACTATGCCAAAAAGGTTATTTAATAGCGCTTTTTTTTACGCTTTAATAGCGATTTTAAGCGCTATTAAAGCCGCCGCTATTATATGTTCGCCACTTTTAATAGTGCGTTATAAGCGCTATTAAATTCTCTATTTTAATAGCGTTTTGTTAAAAGCGCTAACATATACCAATATCACTTCTGATTTAATCCTAGCATTTAATAGTGCTTTTTAACCAAGCGCTATGTTATGTGTAGTAGTATAATAGCACTTTTATATAAAACTCTATGTTATATGCATACATTTAATAGCGTTTTATTTAAAAATGTTATTGCAGACAGATATATTTAACACCGCTTTCTTAAAAAGTGCTATTATATGTATACTTTTTTTTTTAATTCTTGTGAGATATTTTTCATATCAGATTTTTTTGAGTGATTCAATATATTTAAAAGCTAAAAAGTAAAACTAATCTTCTTCTAAAAATGCAAATATCAGCAATATATCATATAAGATATGAACTTAATTTGTATCAATAAAAAAATATTCTTTAGTCACAAATTAATTCTATATATATAATAAGAAGACATTACAACCAAATTAAAACAAGTATATAGAAACATAAATGCAAGGCTTGCACGTTACAAAAGTAGGCGTAGAACCACCAAAAAACACCAAACCAGAGGAATTAGTAGTGATGTCCCAGAATCACCATTACACCCTGCAACAGTCACAGAAGTCGTGAGTTTAATTTTGAAGTTAAGAGGTATTAATTTAATAGAAAAAAGTGCAACTGAATTTTACAAGAGAGGGTCCCTAAAAGAATATAAAGAGGGAAAATAGGGTACTTAAAGAAAAGGGAAAAGAAAGATATAACAAAATCCAAAACATTAAAGATAAGTGATATCAAGAGGTCCTTAATTATCATGAGAAAAACAAATAATATGATTGCTGAACTCCATACGCTGCATTGGATTGCAAACAAAAATAAATTACACATAATACCGAGAGAGAACAAATTTTGAGTTTACTGTAAGCATACAAGGATTGAGTTTGAATAGATTTTCTACCTTGATGTGATGACCAAACAAACAACAATAACAACACCTGTTACGCATCATTAAAAATTGTTCAACTTCAGATGAATTCGATTAAAAAAAGAAAAAACTAATACAAAAAATTCAGATGACTCAACTAAAAAATGAAAAATTTATGTCAAGGAGAAACAAAAACATGGAGAAACATGAGATGGTGTGAATTACATTTCCAATTTCTAATTTTTTGCACAACGAAAAATGTGAAGGGTATGTCAATTAAGTTTTACCTAATGGTGTGAAGTTTAAATCTAGATGCTAAAGTATTTAACAATACATAAAGCAACAAAATAGTAGATGTTGTACGTCATTATGGAGACATACATAAAGTGCCTTGACATTCACAAGAAGAGTACTCACTCAAAGACCATAAACAGAAAGGTAAATTTAAAACTTTGATGTCAATAAAATAGGAATAAATCTTCTTAACATAGCAAAAAGCCATGCATGTGAAGACCATATCCTTAAAAATTGTTTGACCCTATAAAGCCATGCATGTAAAGACCATATCCTTAAAATTGTTTGACCCTATAAAGAAAATAGCTAAACCAACAGAAAAAAGGAAAAAACTCATAAAGCAATTGAAGTCCAAACCTTTAAAGACGCAGAAATTTTAGAGCAAAACTCTTTTGTGGCTCTTATTGCATTAACATAGTCACCCTAACAAGATTCCTGATAAATAAAAAATAGTGCATGAAACATAATGCATAAGCAAGGAAATAAGATCTTTATTTATCACCTTACATTCTTGTCTATTAAGTGGTGTATGATAAGTATAGAATTCCAAAGCTTGTTTGACACCACCCTTGAAACCTGAAAGTCAGTTATAAGTAAAATATGTACATCAAAATTTAAAATTTGAGAAGAAAATGTTACCATATAATTTAAAAAGTATACAAAAGATTTTAAAAAGGAAAACTTACTAAAAATATATTTGTGTTTGTTATACTAATTTTTTTGTTAATTAGGCACATCACATCTAATCTAAAGCTTTTTGCCACACAATTAACTCTCCTAACACAAAATATAGATTTTAAATAATGTTTATCTTTATATGCCACTCCTATCTTCCACAATTTTTGTAACACCCCAATTCCCATCGCGAATAAATAATACATAATTAAATCAGAGTAAATAAAAATTTATTTTTCCGACAGAAACAAGGATGCCAAAATTAAGGAAAGAAAACACAATCTCTGCTCAAATTTTTTTTTTTTATACATAACACAAAATGGAATAACCTCAAAGGGAAACTTTTTCCATATAAAAGGAAAGTTCAGTTATGGAATAAAGCGGAAAGATCCATAATTGTCTTGGTTTGCAAAATGAATCGTTTTATAACATCAAAATATACATACAAAAGTAATACAAAATATATCCAACAAATGTATACATATATATATCTACAGCGTTCCCCGACTCCCGTGTTACGTATCAGAGCAGACAGACCGACAAAAGGATGGAGAACTAATCTTCACAAAAGTCTTCAAGACATTAATCTGCAATTGCCTCATAGAGCAACAAACCACAGCAGAAGGGTGAGAAATAACAACTAAATCAAGATTGCATAATAATATGCAAACACATAAAAATTCACATGCATAGTTATTCTCACCACAAGCATCACATACTAATACACAGAGCATATATCAATTACACCAACATAATCACATATTCACACATAAGGCACACCAAAGTCATAACATATGGAAACACCCCACCACATCACATAGCATATGTCTATGCATAAAACATATTATCCACAACCAATGCATTTGTCACATATGCACATCAATTCACCAATTCAAACATAAATCTCAACACATACTCAATCAATTCATGACTTCCACACATAATCAATCCATTCATGATTTTCCATACATAATCAATCCATTCATGATTTATACAAATGCAAAGAGACCGACACAACGACTCTATGCAAATGCGGTACCATCCATCCATCATTCTCATCATCAGTTCACTCAGGAACTATTGAAACCATCGCTTGTTACTTAGTGTAACTCCCCGTCAAGAAAACAATGTTCCCCATCGCTCACACCACTTTGTATAAGGCACACGACGTTTATGGATCGCTCACACCTCTTTGTATAAGACACACGACCCGATCGCTCAAACCTCTTTATATAAGGCACACGATCGTCCATAATCATCGCTCACACCTCTTTCTATAAGGCACACGATGTTATGGCGGATCCCCTCGGGGATCGTTTCGCCGCTCACACCAACTAGGACACACGACATCACAAGAATGCATATCATGATGCTTGGCATACAATGACTCATGACATTCAAATGCACACATATATGCAACCATAATCATGCATATACAACCAAACACAACACATTGCATTTACTTACCCTTAGACCACAAACCATCATCACAACATTCAATCACATGCATTCACATCATATAACATCACACAAGTCATATGATAGATATCAAAAGCGCATTGCATGATAACACATCAAATACGCACAATTAAAACGGTAAAAGTCGACAAAACGACACATTTCCAAATTCCCGACATAATTAAATCGGCCAACAATTTCAAAACCATTTTAATAAGAAAGATCATCTCAATAGCTTCCCAACGATACCAAGAATGTTCAAAACGGATAATCGGAACACAAGTTATGGAATTAAAAAGTAAAGGAAACGCGAAATGGCAACATTCAGCACCCTCTCTGGTCATACGCGTATTGCCCTGAGCCATACGCGTATTGCCCAGCTCACTCGCCCATCCATACGCGTATTGCCCAAAGTGATACGCGTATGGGCAGAGACTGATTTTCCCCAAAAATTCCACTAAAAATCCAATACGCGTATTGCCTCACTCCATACGCGTATTGCCCACTCCCATACGCGTAATGCCTACAATCCTTCCTTGCCATACGCGTATTACCCAACCCAATACGTGTATTGCCTTGCCTGATACGCGTATGGGCAGCGAAATCCCAGAATTTTCCTGCATAATTTTTCCTGCGTAAATCATCCCAAATTCTTTCCAATTCTCATCTAAACACTTCCAAATCACAATATATCGACCCAAACATGTCCCAACATAATCAACAAGTATTCTACGCAGTTTATATCGAGTTTCGACCACGAAAACATCGATTTCTATCAATTATTCATCAATTTATCAATTAGAGAAAAAGTTGTGAAACAACCAAAACAGTTACAACAAACAACACATATACATACACAAGCAAGATATAATTGAAACTTCTCACCCTTACCCGATTATTCGCGATTGAAACGGAGCTATGTTGATTTTCCTCTTCTCCTCTCCTTTTCCCTTCTCTTCCTTTCTCTCTTCTCTTTTTCCTTCATTCTATTTTCTCTCTTTTTCTCTCTATTTTCTATTTTATGAAAAATAACCCAGCAAAAAGACCAAAATACCTCTACTCTCAAATATCTCGCAAACGCTCTCAAAACGCGATAAAAAATAATAAAGATGAAAATTAATATATTGCCAAATAAAATTCAAGAATAAAATAATATAAAAATAAAAATAATTAAATCGACTCGATTAAATAAATCGGACAAAACGGGGCGTTACAATTCTCCCCCACTTAGAAATTTTCGTCCTCGAAAATATAACTGAGACGAACAACTCCGGATACGACTCTCGCATCCGACTAACCAACTAACATGCCAACACTAGGCACACCACGAATAACACAACCGACAAACCACCTTGCTAACAGCAACTACAACAACGACAAGACAACGACGACAACTACAACGACAAGATGTAATGCCCATACAATGCGCTTGACGACTAACTCACGATTCAAAGAATACCCAAGTTACGAACACACATGTTCATTCTTGAACCGAAACACCACAAGATCGTTACCATCACCGTAGGTAAAACTCCTCTAATTCACCACAAGGAATTAGCTACTCGCACTCGACCCAACACAATTGGAACGAGGCAACAACACAAACAAGAACACCAGTTCCACGACCTAACATCGTTTCAACAATCTCTACGTACCCACAATACCAACATCCTTGTCACACAACAATATTACAACAATGCTAAGATTCACCAATCGAACATACAACCAAAACATCCATCTACATAGTAGCCCATGAATAATATTTAAATCTTTTGCCTAACACTTCCATTCTGAAACGTCCAATGGTCTCATCATTCCCACATGTTTCCAATGTCCAACCTATGAACTCTTACAAGTCACACACGCATATACGAAATGTGCCACATCACGCTTCCGCTGCGCACTCTGATTACTCGTAGCCATCAAAACTACTAATCTCACGTCCAAAGTCTAACTCTTCCTCATATTCACCAAAAATCACTGTTCACTTTAATATTCCCAACCTCACACTCTCCGGTGTTATCTCACACACCAGACACAAGTCTCTGAACTGCTCAAATAATTCTAACTCCCTGACCAACAAAACAGCCATATGCATAAAAACATTCGACTTAACTCTTCAGGCACAACCTTAGCTTTTCCCGAAGGATAATCCAAGTCAAATTCATAACCCGTCACGAATTCTAACCATCCTCGTTGTCTCATACTCTATTCCTTCAGAACATACAAATACCCTAAACTCTTGTGATTACTAAACACTTCGAACCTAGAACCACAAAGATAATACCTCTAAATATTCCAACACAATACAACCACCACCAATTCCAAATCCAAAATAGTATAGATCCTTTTATGAATCCTCAATCGTCATAAAGCATAAGCCATGACTTTACCCTCTTGCATTAACACAATGACCAAACTCATCAAAGACGCATCCCAATACCTCACAAACAGTTTATCAGGATCACGCAGTATCAAAACTGGAGCCGTAGACAACTTCTACTTCAGCTCACCAAAACTCACTCACAACGAACATCCAAAACAAACGACTCACCCTTTGCAAGTCAACTGAGATACCAGAAGCACTAACTTCGCCAAATCCTCCATAACCTGCAGTAACAACCAACTAAGCCCAAAAGTTTCTAATCACCTTAACCAACTTCGGAGCCTCTCAATGTAGAACTGCATCTACTTCCGATGGATCCATTAACCATACTCTCATCTGAAATAACATATCCAAGAAAAATAACCTTTTTCAACCCAAATTCTCACTTGAATAACTTAGCATAAAACTTCGTCTCTTTTCAACACTTGTAATTCAAATCTCAAACACTCTACCTGTTCTTCCTCTGAGTTCATAACCGATCCGAATATCCTCAATCAAATCCATTACGAACTTATCCAAATAAATATGGAAGATACGACTCATATACTCCACAAACATTCCAGACGCATTACTATCGCCGAACAACATCACTGCACGTTGTAATGCCCAACCAAATTCCAAAAGATATAAATTCTTAAAGCTTCTGCAAAAAATTTCACTGGGTAACTGGCTACTTACATACAAGCTTAACCGAGTAAATAACAGCCTATTCCGATGATAACAAACATAACCAGTCACATGAAATCGATCAAAGCCTCAACTCACACAAATTCACCACTCTTATCAAACGTTCCAAACAATTATAATTTCATTCAAACTCAACCAAACCAATCCAGTTATCTATTCATGAAAGTGGACACTTATTCTCAATCGTCACCTTATTCAACTGTCAGTAATCTATACACAATTTCTTCTCTTGACCGTCCAATTCCACAAATTCCAACATGTAGCAACAACCAACCCAAAAGAACTCTCAAATATTACATCCACAACTAGGATTTTCTCAAGATTTCCATCAATGCTCTAAAATTTCAAAGACTCCAAACCTCACCAGAACTCTAAGTTTTATTTTCCAATAAATCTTCCAACCGCTCTTTCAATCTGAGTAATTCTAACGCTAACATCCAATATTCCATCCGGAACCACATTTGGAATCACTCACAACTCGCAGCCCACACTGTGGCCTTTCTGCCAATCTCCAGAACACTATCATCACATACATAACAAACATCTTAGTTTCACTTCCTAAAATTTCTTCTACTTACTTAGCAGATCCAAACCTCAAATCTTCACCTTCATCAAATTTGAGTTCCCACTCTACTGTCTGAGAACAACCATGAATAATACCCAATCATTCCCTCTCAATGATTTCCCAACTGGACCAACATACCAAAACCTCGAATCTGTCTCATCTTCTGATATTAGAATCTTCATCGACTCAACAAAACAATCCGTAATCATTTTCTTAATTCTAAACAATTCATTGAACACACCATCAAAGCCGGAAAGACACGTCTATCCATCCAACATAATTCCGTCTACTATCAATAAGAGATTAAGGGTGATCAGTTCCTCAATTTTTCAATAGACAGCCGACAATCATGATGGGGCATAAACCTTCTTTACCAAACTATAATAGCATTTCTTACATCCTGTGCACAAAACTACCTAAGGCACAAATCCTTAGTTGGCATAAACCTTACCTCCGCATCCCCTCTGGAACCGGGAACCACACTGTCCAAACAACACTTACAATTTTGCAACCAACGGCACACTGAGCCAACACTCCACAACTGAAGCAACTTGGAGAAGCACAAGCTTCTCCCCCACTTATCTCATTCTCAATCCTGAAGACAAAAGATTAGAAAACCAGAAAGCACTGACAGTACACACATATCACATACTATAGGACAAACAACATCGACAGTATTCAACTGTCACACCAACTGACTCAACAACTTGGCCGGACGGACCGACCTGCTCTGATACCACTATTGTAACACCCCAATTCCCATCGCGAATAAATAATACATAATTAAATCAGAGTAAATAAAAATTTATTTTTCCGACAGAAACAAGGATGCCACAATTAAGGAAAGAAAACACAAAATGGAGTAACCTCAAAGGGAAACTTTTTCCATATAAAAAGAAAGTTCAGTTATGGAATAAAGCGGAAAGATCCATAACTGTCTTGGTTTGCAAAATGAATCGTTTTATAACATCAAAATATACATACAAAACTAATACAAAATATATCCAACAAATGTATACATATATATCTACAGCGTTCCCCGACTCCCGTGTTACGTATCAGAGCAGACAGCCCGACAAAAGGATGGAGAACTAATCTTCACAAAAGCCTCCAAGACACTAATCTGCAATTGCCTCATAGAGCAACAAACCACAGCATAAGGGTGAGAAATAACAACTAAATCAAGATTGCATAATAATATGCAAACACATAAAAATTCACATGCATAGTTATTCTCACCACAAGCATCACATACTAATACACAGAGCATATATCAATTACACCAATATAATCACATATTCACACATAAGGCATACCAAAGTCATAACATATGGAAACACTCCACCACATCACATAGCATATGTCTATGCATAAAACATATTATCCACAACTAATGCATTTATCACATATGCACATCAATTCGCCAATTCAAACATAAATCTCAACACATACTCAATCAATTCATGATTTCCACACATAATCAATCCATTCATGATTTTCCACACATAATCAATCCATTCATGATTTATGCAAATGCAAAGAAACCGACACAACGACTCTATGCAAATGCGGGTACCATCCATCCATCATTCTCATCATCAGTTCACTCAGGAACTATTGGAATCATCGCTTGTTACTTAGTGTAACTCCCCGTCGGGCAAACGATGTTCCCCGTCGCTCACACCTCTTTGTATAAGGCACACGACATTTATGGATCTCTCACACCTCTTTGTATAAGGCACACGACCCAATCGCTCACACCTCTTTGTATAAGGCACACGATCGTCCATAATCATCGCTCACACCTCTTTGTATAAAGTACACGATGTTATGGCGGATCCCGTAGGGAATCGTTTCGCCGCTCACACCCACTAGGGCACACGACATCACAAGAATGCATATCATGATGCTTGGCATACAATGACTCATGACATTCAAATGCACACATATATGCAACCATAATCATGCATATACAACCAAACACAACACATTACATTTACTTACCCTTAGGCCACAAACCATCATCACAACATTCAATCACATGCATTCACATCATATAACATCACATAAGTCATACGATAGATATCAAAAGCACATTGCATGATAACACATCAAATACGCACAATTAAAATGGTAAAAGTCGACAAAACGAAACATTTCCATATTCCCGACATAATTAAATCGGCCAACAATTTCAAAACCATTTTAATAAGAAAGAACATCTCAGTAGCTTTCCAACGATACCAAGAATGTTCAAAACGGATAATCGGAACACAAGTTATGGAATTAAAAAGAAAAGGAATCGCGAAATGGCAACATTCAACACCCTCTCTGGTCATACGCGTATTGCCCTGAGCCATACGTGTATTGCCCAGCTCACTCGCCCATCCATACGCGTATTGCCCAAAGTGATACGCGTATGGGCAGAGACTGATTTTCCCCAAAAATTCCACTAAAAATCCAATACGCGTATTGTCTCACTCCATACGCGTATTGCCCACTCCCATACGCGTAATGCCTACAATCCTTCCTTGCCATACGCGTATTGCCCAAACCAATACGCGTATTGCCTTGCCTGATACGCGTATGGGCAGCGAAAACCCAGAATTTTCCTGCATAATTTTTCCTGCGAAAATCATCCCAAATTCTCTCCAATTCTCATCTAAACACTTCTAAATCACAATATATCGACCCAAACATGTCCCAACATAATCAACAAGTATTCTACGCAGTTTATATCGAATTTCAACCGCGAAAACATCAATTTCTATCAATTATTCATCAATTTATCAATTAGAGAAAAAGTTGTGAAACAACCAAAATAATTACAACAAACAACACATATACATACACAAGCAAGATATAATTGAAACTTCTCACCCTTACCCGATTATTCGCGATTGAAACGGAGCTATGTTGATTTTCCTCTTCTCCTCTCCTTTTCCCTTCTCTTCCTTTCTCTCTTCTCTTTTTCCTTCTTTCTATTTTCTCTCTTTTTCTCTCTATTTTCTATTTTATGAAAAATAACTCAGCAAAAAGACCAAAATACCCCTACTCTCAAATATCTCGCAAACACTCTCAAAACGCGATAAAACATAATAACGATGAAAAATAATATATTGCGAAATAAAAGTCAAGAATAAAATAATATAAAAATAAAAATAATTAAATCGACTCGATTAAATAAATCGGATAAAACGGGTCGTTACAATTTTTACTAGAAAAGAAGAGCCTTTTACTCCATCTCCATAATCTTATTGTAGAACCATCAAACTCTAGGGGTCACCAATCTTCCCAACTCTGCAAAAGCACATGGATAATCTACAACCAAAGATACTTTATTCAATTTTAACTCTAGAAATTATAATCATCGTTTTCTGTAGTCTCACTAACTTTGTCTCTCCTTTGCTACATCACACTTGTTCACAGTCAATACTGTCAGAGTTAATTTAATAAATGAATGCCCTAAGAAGTTATCTAATTTGGTCCTGCCAAATCAAAACAACAATGCTGAACAAAAACTGGTATGAGTAAAAAATGTCCACCAAATTAATAAATAATGAAAAATATACAAAATTGATAAAATTAAGGTATACCGTGGTGAGAAGTAGCTCAAAGAATTGTGGTAATTGAACCAATAGGCAAGATAAATTTGGGCTTTTTTCGAATATTATGCAAGATATAGTGTTGTTGGACAACACTGTACATTAAAAATGATTTAAACATAATACACGTTAAACCAATTACAAAGTAAAAGAAAATATTACTAAAAAGTTTCATAAAAAATAAACTTACTTATTAATAATATGCTTCATTTTAGGCTCGAGTGCTTGATGTAAGGAACACAGTGGTGTTACCGTATTCGTCCTAAGTGATATGATGATCAATTGTCAATGATCACTGAATAAACATGAGCACATATATATATATATATATATATATATATATATGTATGTATGATCACTGAATAAACATGAGCATACACTATGCCAAGGAAGGGAAAAGACAACGCTTTTTTTGGCCTTTAATAGCGCTTAAAAGCGCTGCCTAAGGTGGCGCTGTTGTAGGTAAAGACAGCGCTTTTTTAATGCAAAAGCGCTGCCTTATGTATACTTTAGGCAGCGTTTTACCTTGAAAAGCGCTTTCTAAAGTAAGCCTTTAGCAACGCTTTTTCCTGGAAAAGTGCTTTCTAAAGTGGGCCTTTAGCAGCGCTTTTTAAGGCCTTTTATGCTTTCTTTTGGCATCTTTAGGCAGCGCTTTTTCAGGAAAAAGCGCTTTCTATTGTCCCCCTTTAGACAGCGCTTTTTAAAGCGCTGTCTAATGTATTTTTTATTTCACTTTAAGACAGTGCTTTTAATGGAAAGCGTTGTCTATTGTGTACTATAGGCAGCGCTTTTTCTAAAAAGCGCTTTCTTTTCTTCACGTAAATTTTGCTTTTTAAAAGCACTTTTTTAAAAATCAGAATTTAGGAAGCGTTTTTTGTTTAAAAGCGCTGCCTATTCCTTATTTTTTAGAAAACATTTTTTTGGAAATAATACCATAAACCTGTATAATTCAAGCCTTTGTTTCAAACAAATAGGCATTATATGAGATTCAACAAGCCTTTATTTCAACACATAGGCCTTATATTTCAACCATTGAGCCTTTATTTCAACAAACAAGCCTTTATTTAAACATAGGCATTATATACCATTATAATCCAAAATATATACACCATTACCATTCAACACATAAACCATTTGATATAAATCAACACAAACATGCATCATATATACACCAATCCATAATTCTAATAACAATTTGTCCACCTAGAAATCTTTTAACTTCTAAAGATTCCTAATATACAACAACTTCCAAAACTATACAACATTCCATACCTTATATGATTCTTTTCTCAATAAAGTATTCACACAATTCCTCCTTGATTTCTTCCAATTTATCTTTCGAGTAATGAGCACAATTGTATTCATCAAAGTACTACATAATAAAACATAATATGCATGATTTAGTTAAAAGTAATAAATTATATGAAATATTCGATAAATATTAAAATAAATCCTAAGTTATAAATCCATACCATGATTGGAATCTCTATTTGATCCAAATGAAGGATTTCTCTCATAAACCTCAAAACATAATAACCGCAATCTATACCATTACGCTGACGAGCACACTACACAGAAAAACAAATAAGAATATATAGTTGTCTTGTTTTATCAAGTATCATCACTATTATAAGCAAAATTGTGAAAATTAATATACCTCCACTCTGATCCAAGTAATGTTGTTTGCTTTAGACCGTGGTACTCGAGCTTCTCTTTATGATCGGAATACTTGTATTGCTCTAACAAAATAAAAACATATATTTAGAACAATCTCACAGAAATAATTAAATATACAAATACACACAAATATTTAGAACAATCTCACTTACGTATCAACCATATTCTTCATATCAGGATATATTGTCCAATCACCATCTAATGAATTCAGATAATACACTACTTCTCTTGTAGGATTAATAGCAACCAACAACCAGTGGCCACTGTAAAATAAAACAAAAGTTTAGATAGAAATTTTCTACGCAAAAGATACAAAGATTAGAATGAAAATAGAATGAAAATCTAACCCGTTGCCAGTATTATACGGTATAAGATACAAACTTTCTGTACTGTTGGCCATAAATCTCTCGACTAAGTGATCTCTTACTGAATTTGGATCCTGAACAATCAATGGTGCGTTGACACGGGCGCAAGACACGAAATAGAATCTGTTTGACAATTGATTCCCGCGCATAAATTTGTCATACAAGAACCTTAAATAAAAATATAATAAACATTAGACTATTTTCATTGAAATGTGTAAATAAATTGTTCAACTAATTAGATAATAGATTGATCGGCGTACCAGATGTATGAATGCATAACACCGATGCCTAATTCAAGATGTCGGAAAATATGATCCATGTCCTCTTTTGCGAGTGTTTCGAAATTAGAAAAACCAAAAATACCTTCCTCCATATCTATTTGACCAATGGAACCATGCATCAAATTTGATGTTCCCACAAGTGTTTCAAGACACATCCTAAATCGAGGTACAAAAGCTCTTTTTGATCCGGTCCTTGGAAGATCCTTTTTTTATTGGATACGTTACTAATTTTCTTGCTAACTTGTTGTGACTCTTGAGCAGGAACCTAAAAATCATATAAGTTAGGTAAAGTATAAAATCATGAAGCTTTTGAATTCGGATCACAGAATTAACACTTTCATTGTACCTCTTTTTGTGATGCAACAGACTCGTGCCGCAAAATCCCTTTATCCCTAGATGCGGGTTTTGTAGGAGTATAACATTACCATGTAAAAAAATGTGTGTAATGGTTCAGAATGTTTTTCATAATGGTTCAGAATTGACATTTCAATACTAAAATGTTCATAATGGTTTTCAACATACCTCCTCATCTATAAAAATGAGGTCTGGCGGCCATGCAACAAACGATCCTATTGTATCTCACAACAATGTTGTCTCTGAAACAACGTCGGGTATCAGTAGCAACGCATCCAGCTCTAATGCAATATCAACCAATACTTTCAGATATCCATCAGGGAGCGGTTTATGGTGAAGTAAATCTCCCAAAGTGTTATGCATTTTTCCCTTGCCAACTATACGATAAGTCGGTGACGATAAATATAGCTGACAAGATGAAATGCCCTAAACCAATAATAAATATGTTACTGTTAATGTGTATATATGTCAATTAAAACAAATGTGTTAATTTAATTTCATAATAACATATATAATTACCTCAGGAAATTTCTTTTGACAATTAATACTAGCTTTGCCACTAGTATCTTTCAACTCTGAACCGCGCCTTTCCGTCATATATCTTTCTTTATCCTTTTGCAATTCACGGCTTGCGCTTTTAATTCCTCCAACGATTGCATCACTTGTTGATTGCTAGGATTTTTTTTCTTTGGATGCTTCTATAAGGACGATGGAGTAACACCAAATACCTTACCCCTCACACGGCCAGAATACTCAGGAACATTTAGTACTCGACTAAGTATGCTCTTGCAATCCTCATCCTCACCTATAGTTAAGGATTGAGATAGAGTCTCCTGAAATTCATTTACATATCGACAATTATTAGTGGGGATTAGAAATTAATTATATGTTAGTAAACTTTTGATTTAATTAAAGACATAATGTTATACTTACACATTCGTCAAAAACATGTTGAACATCTTCCCTAACAACTCCATCCTTGTCCACACGAGCAGCCTTCCACAAAACATGTTCCGGAAGAGATGATTTTTCAATTTTACTCTCTTCTAACTACACATTGAGACAAATAATAAGATCATCAATTATAACACAATGATACAATTAATAAGATCATAGCATTTATATATACTTACCATTTTTTGCTGTAAGCGTGCATATCCCAAACGCCCTTTTTTGTATGGATACGCGGGTGATGATGCTCTTTGCCCGTTTATGTCACTCACTTCCTGGATAAACAAGTTTAAGTCATATCAGAACAATCTAATGCAACAAGTATACAATACAATTAATAGACATGACAAATTAACATTACATGGAATTTTTCGGTTCTTCATTTGGCTACAAATGTATCCCATTCTTCAGGTGTAATCAAGTCCACATACTTCATTGGAAGTTCTGCTTCAACAAACTTTCCTTGCTCATCCTTTAGAAAAGTGGTTGATAAAAAAGTTTGAAACCCTCTGAGTCTTTTTCCGGCCAATTGAAGACAATACTTTTTTTGGCTTTCATCAATGTTAAAAGACCTCTACGAAAAAACATACACATAGAGTGTGTTAGTATAAGTAATTTAAAGACATAATCGTCAACAAAAATCTAATAACATCAATCATATATGGTACGTACCTATATCTCAGTCCATATTTTTTCTTTACCGACTTGCAACGCTGGATTTCTCCAGTTATCACAGGTGATTGGAATGTGCTGACGAACAAGTGGACCTATGTAACTTGTCAACATTGCACCGTTAGGCTCAATTAGTTGGTCTTCAACACTTCAATGTACATCATATTTGATTCCTTTATCTCTTGCACGAATTATTGACTTCATAATTGTTATTCCTCGTGTAATTTCTCTTTCTACATTCTGAGCTGAATCATTTGCATCATTTGTATCGTGTGAGTCATTTGTATCCTGGTTACTAGCCATTTGACCTGTAGTAAAGAAAAAAATAAACATCCAATTAGTACGTCTTTTCTTTGCCACTAACATCTCTAAAAATAGCTAACTTCTATTCCATTCAATAACATCATAATTTCACTAGCATTCTAACATCTCATTTAGCAAATCAAACAGCATTATAACTTCTATGCCACTAACATTCTAACTTCTATGCCACTAGCATTCTTAACAATCTTAACAATTAGATTCAAACTAACACATTCTAACAATCTTAACAATTCCTAACCAAACTAATACATTCTAAAAATTTCACTAACTGTCATATGAGCTACAGTCATATAATTAGCACATTCTAACACATTATAACCAAACTAACACATTCTAACTCAACTCATTAGCATTCTAACAATCTTAACAATTAGATTCAAACTAACACATTCTAACAATCTTAACAATTCCTAACCAAACTAACACATTCTAAAAATTTCACTAACTGTCATACGAGCTATAAATAATGAAATAATGTGAACCAAACTAACAGCTTCACTAAGTCATATAATGAAATAGTTGACCTGATCACAACTATGATGTCAAAAACTCAAATAATGTTAACCAATTCATACGAGCTACAGTCAAAAACGAAAAACGTACCAAACGCGAGAGAGAACAGAACAATGGCGGTCGGTGAATGATGGCAGTCGGAGAACAGAACAATGGCGGTCGGAGAACGATGGAGGTCGGAAACAGAACAGTTGCGATATCGCCAGAGAGAAATGAGGGAGAAGTCGTGAAAATGATTAGAAACAAATGATTAGGGATTTTTTATTTTTTGATTAATAAATGACCTAAGGCAGCGCTTTTTGAAAGCGCTTTCATAGATTAGCCTATAGCAGCGCTTTTCCTTAGAAAGCGCTTTCTTTTCATTGGCCTATAGCAGCGCTTTCAGAAAGCGCTTTCATATGTGGGGCCAACTTAAGGATTTTAGCAACGCTTTTTGAAAGCGATTTCTAAGGTTACCCTTTAGCAGCGCTTTTTAAAAGTGATTTCTAAGGTTATACCTTTAGCAGCGCTTTTATAAAAGCGCTTTCTAAGGTAGTGTCTCTGTACGACCTTTAGCAGTGCTTTTAGAAAGCGCTTTCTAAAGGTAGCCTTTAGCATCGCTTGTTTTTAGCAAATTTTTTTCAAAACTTATAGCAGCGCTTTCTGATAAAAGCGCTATCTTTGTAATGCTGCCAAAAGCGAATTTTGGCGTAGTGGTCCGATTGCGACAAAATAGCTTTCACTAAAATTGACCTATTATGCAAATATTTTCTACCAAGAACTACATTGCCTTGAGTTCTCCATCGCACTTGGAGATACGTAGGAGCGAGATTCAAAGTCTCGTCAGACACCCTAATAAAAACTTATTTTTATTTATATCCTTTTTCACTTTTAATAATCAGAAGAAAGCAAAAACTTTTTAAGCTAACACTTAACACGAAACTAACTAAATGGTTTCGTTGAGTACAAAGGATGTGAGGGGTGCTAATACATTCCCCTTGCATAATTGACTCCCAAACCCAGCCGATTTGGTTTATACGACCACATTTTTGTCATCTTAAAGGCTTTTATCGATATTTTTCCTTTCCTATTTTAGGAACAAATAAAGTTTATTGGTGACTCTGTTAGTCATCCGCAAGTGTGCGATGCGCTGGTAAGATCATATTTTTTAATATGTGACAATTGTGTGTGTGTGTGTGTGTGGGTGTTGGTGGAAGGAGAGAGGAAAGAGAGTGAATTCAAGGAAAAGAGAGAAAAAAATGCAAAATTGAGAAAAGTCAGCGCAACTTTTCCCTCAAATAATCTCTCTTTGCACCCTTTGGTGAAGACATGTGGCTTCATCAGCCACCTTCAAATCTCACCTTCATTCGTTGCTTACATGGTGCGCCCTTAGTTGTCTATTTGGTTGACTTCTGTGTTGACGTGAGGCCTCTATATAGGGAGCCTAATCTGGTTACCATGCACTCTCCCTTTAGCGCCTTAGGATCATGTTGACCCCAAAAGTATGTTAATCCAACGCATGAGATCTGTTTTAGCTTGGTGTAATCTCAGTCGTAGCATTAATCTAAGGGCTAAGCATTTTTCTTTTATTTTATTTTTTATTTTCCAGAAAAGGAATGGGTCTTTCTTATGGTCCTGTCGTACCTCGAAAAATGAGCACAACCTCGTGAAGCGCAATCGCACGCTCTCGGTATGGACTTAATAGAGTTGTCACCGATCTTTATTTATTCCCATAGATGGAAAGGGAAAATATCGAATAAAACCCGTAAAATAAAGATAAGGATATGATCATAGCAATCAATATCAGGGTTCGGGAGTCGGTTACGCAAGGGGAAGGTATTAGCACCCCTTCGTCCGTTGTACTCAACAAGAACCATTTAGTTAGGGTCGAATGTATGTTAGCTTAAGTTAGATTTTAATCTTCTATTTATTTGGGCTGGAAAAGGGAGATAAGCTAAATGTTTTTAGATTTTCATTAAAGAGAAAGGAGACCTAAGGCTTTTTATTACTAGGGGGCTCGACAAGACTTCGCAATCTCGTGCCTACGTATCCTCCTAGTGCAATGACTAAATTAGAGCATTCGTAGTTCGGGGACCACGGTGAAAAAAGAAAAAGGTTGGAAAAGGAAAAGGTGGGAAAAGGAAACTGTGAGAAAAGGAAAAGGTGGCTCGCCAAGGATTGGAACCCTTGTGCCTACGTATTCTCCTTGTAAAAAGAGAAATCAGAGCGTCCTTAGTTCAGGGTAAAAAGCATTTGTTTTTTGGTTGATTTTAGCGAAAGATATTTAGTCGCATTCGACAGAAAAATTGTTTTACCCAAAACATGTGAGGAGCGCACGTTTGCATCACAACCGAATGGATTTACAAATCAACATTCGCGAGAAACGCCTCTTATCTTAACTCAAGTAGTTTAAGGGATGAAACAATGTTTTGTGTCGTCTCAAGACACAATATCTCTCGTTTACAAGAAAGGTTTTAGGGTTAATCGCACGGCGGCGAGAAAAATAGTTTGATTGGTTTGATATATTTTAGGTGAATGACGAACATTTGTTGATAATTAATTGCTCAAAGAGTTACGCCAGAATGCTAGATTCCAACGGCCCTTATCCATTCAAGATTATTATGAAAATTGTTTGATGGACAACGAACTCTTGATGATAATCAATTATTCAAAGAGTTAAGCTAAGATGCTAGATCTTAACGGCCCTTATTTGTCCAAGTTAATAATAAATGTTTTAAGAAAAGAAAGAATGAATAAACACATATCCCAATGCGCGAGGCTCGAGACCGATCATTCGAGGGTTCTGCTACAATGCTAGATTCCAACAATCCTCCTCTTTCGTATTTATTAAGAAAAGAGTTTCAAAGGTGCAAAGACCTAGGTCAAAGTTTTGATTAAGAAAATACGCTCGATGTTGATCGAAGTTTATTCATGAAAGGGTTTGAAATAATCGGAAAGATTGATGGCGATGCGTGAAGCAATCGACTTACAAGTTGGGTGTTTTAAAAGGGATTGATGTTGAATCAAGAATTAGTTTGAAAAAAAAAGGGGTTTGTCATTGGGTGAAGTTGGATGGTGATCAATTGGTGTTGACCAATATTTTTGAAAATGGATCTTAGTGTTGACCAAGTCCTTTTTGATTTTGAAAGATTGATTTTAATATTTTTGTTTGTTTTTATTTTATTTTATGGTTAATAAGTTAACTTCTATCCTAACATGAACAACATGAATAAAATTACACATAAGGGTTGGGTGTTTTATTTTTGTTTGATTTTTTAATGATGATATAAATGATGGAAAAAACAAAATAAATAATTTTTTTTAAGTTTTAATATGAAATAAAAAAAATGATAAGTAAATAAAAGAAATAAATAAAATAAAATATTTTCTAATATTTAGTAAGAATAAGAAAATAAGAAAAGGAAAAGAAAAGAAAAAAGAGAAAAAATAAATAAAAGAAAAAAAGAAAAGGAAAAGAATGAGAAGAAGGGAAAGAAGAAAGAAAATAAGTAGTAAAAAAAATAAAGGGGGGGGGGGGGGGGGGGGGGGGGGGGGGGGTCGTTGGGTGTTGAACCCGCGCCCCCAAGGTTCACAACCAAAACCCTTGACCAACTGAGCTAGGCCATTTGGCCTGTCAAGGTTTCGCCCCCACGAAATAATATATTAAAAATAATTTGAAAATTAAAAAATGGTGTGCATCATGTCTTCTTCTTCCTCACGACCTCCATATTTTTAAAAATGGAGTTTTTTTAAATGGGGACCAAATGGGACATGTCAGTATAGCATCTTGCTAAGAATTTCATGAGGATTCCAATTGTGGTAATAGTTTTTATTAATTTTCGCTCCATAATGAGAATTTGAATGAAAGCCACTAAAAACCCTAATTTTTCAAAATGAAATTAAATGGCCTATGCAAACAATCAATGATCATAACCTTAGGGCTTTCAATCACCACCTCAAAGAAAACACAATGGTAACAAGAAAGTACCTAAAATGGTGAACTCGTGGACCCTCCAAATGCACCTCCATCAATGATGTAATGATCCTCCTAGCTTCCTTGAGTTCCCAGAAGTGTGATGATGTGCTTAGAATTCCTTGAAACCCCTAGGATTGTTCTGACCAAATCAACTTGCTCATGAGAAAAAGTGAGTTTTGGTAATGGTTTTTTGAGTGATTTCAGAGGTGGTTTGATGCATATATAAGCTTTGTGGTGATGTATCGAGTGTGTTTGTGAAGAAAAAAATGAAAAAAGGGCAAGGAATTGTGTTTGGGGGGCAATTTGTTGGCTGGGAATTTCGACGTTTTTTGTTTTGAGAATACTAAGTGAAAATCAAGTGTTCCTTGAGTTTTACTGAATTCGACAGGAACTTATGCAAGAGTTATGGTCGAATTGGTCTTCATAAGAAAGACATGTTGGAAAATACTTAGAAGTATGGAAAACAACTTCGACGGAGGATGTATGAAGCTTTCCTTCGACAGAAGTTTTGAATTTCAAAATAGGGATAATAACTCTCTTTTGTCCTTATCCAATTCTCAGGAAAGACCCGTGGAGAGTTGTGGCGAAATGATGACATGCAGAGTAAAACGTGTCAATTTTGGGGGGAATGTCCGTTGAAGACAGTTATTTTAGACATGTTATAAATAGGAGTCTAAGTGTTAGGATTTCTGTGTGTTCAATTGCTGTACAATACTCAAAAATCAATCAAAGTATCTAAGTCAAGTGAGAAAAGAGTTATCATTGAGAATGTACGTCTGAAACACCAAATTATTTCATTTTAATAGAAAGTTATTTTCATTTATCAATTGTTTCTTTTACTGCACTTTTACTTTGAAGTTTTCTTCATTGCACTTTCTTTACCAATTTATATGAAGTTTATCTTTTATAAAAACTTTAAAACAACCTTTTCACAAACATGAATGTTGTCAAAGTGTTCTTGGATTTTCCAGAAAGATATTAAACAATAGCTATGTCCTTAGGATTCACTGGTTGATCCTGCAAGTAAACCAATTTTTGGAAGACCAGCGGTTGTTTATCAATTTTCACGGTAAACAAATTGGCACGCCCAGTGGGGCAATGCTATTGTGTCAAAAATATTTTTTACGTTTCTAGAAAAGTTTTTTGCATTAAGTTCTTCATTTTTACTATCTCTCTACACTTCGTTGCATGAGACTTAGGAGTGGTAGAATAACCACAAACAACGAAGAGAGAGACCAAGGAGAAGATACATAAGGAGGATGGTGAATCAAAATCCACCAAATGATGGAGAACCACCCCTTCTTCTTTGACAGAGGGAAACACGGTTCCAGTGTCAGTGTCTGAAACCATACCATTAAGGGCAAGTTCGACGCCTATGCAGTCAATTTCCCAAAGTGGTCCCATTTTGTCTTATGTGGGAACTTAGGGTCCACCAGTGACACCCCCCCCCCCCTCTCTCCAGTGGGAAATAATTTATTCAGGCCTTATAAGCCTAGATTTTCAATGCCCCCAATAGGGCGGTGAACAACCTTATGGCAGGCCAACATCAATGATGGCAGGTTTGCACAGCACAACATCAGCATTTACAGACCCACTGGTGAATGTAACTTTGCCATTGGAAGGATATGGTTCAAGTATCAATAACATGGGTTAAATTAGCGAGCCCTTAGGGACAGGATTTCCTACCCAGATGCCTAATATCACTAACAACTTTGCAGCAGTGATAAGGCAACAGATGGACGAAAGTAATCATGAGATGGTCCAGATGCTTGCCCAACAAATGGGTGTCATATTCAATCCCTTAATCCATAATACTACCCAAACAAACCAATAGTTGGCAGCGCAAATGATGCGCATTGCTGATTTCTTTGGTGTTCCACAACCCCCTCAACAACCCCAGAGGGAATGAAAGGTAGAAAACCCATGGGTAGTCTTAGAAGAAAACCCCACAATCAACCAAGTTCAACAAAATGTACCCCAGGCGAATGTATTAAACCAGGGGGCAGGAGTCGAACCACCTAGGGTCGAACCTCATATAATTGAACAACCAATCCCTAGAGAACCAAGGGTAGTAATGGTGAATAGGAACCAAAATGTTGATGAAGTCATAAATCAGGTTCGACGCGATGATGTGGTAGCAGATAATAACTTAGCAGCCATGGTCGAAAGAATTATGGCTAGGAATGGGGTGAATATTGGCCTTCATATGCCAAATTATACATCACCATTATCTGAGTATATTCTCCAAACAGAATTACCCCCTATATGGAAAGTCCCTATGTTCATTAAGTTTTCTGGGGATACTAGTGAGTCCACAGTCGAACATGTGGCAAGATACCTAATAGAGGCAGGTGAAATTGCTAATAATGAGAACCTAAGGATAAAATATTTCCCAAGTTCACTCACAAAAAATGCCTTTACTTGGTTTACCACACTACCAGCAAATTCGATCCATAATTGGACTCAATTAGAGAGATTGTTCCACGAACAGTTCTATATGGGACAGTTAAAGATAAGCTGGAAAGAAGTGGCCAGCATTAAGAGGAAATTCTCTGAGCCAATAGACGATTACTTGAATATGTTTCGACTGCTTAAGGCTAGGTGTTTTACACAAGTTCCTGAGCATGAGTTGGTCGAAATGGCCGTTGGTGGCCTTGACTACTCAATTAGGAAGAAATTGGATACCCAATACCTGAGAGACATGGCCCAGTTGGCTAACAGAGTTCGACAGGTGGAACGACTGAAGGCTGAGAAAGCTAGGGTAAACAAGAACAGAAAGGAAAAGGTAGCCTACATCGAATTTGACGAAGACGGACAAGAAACGAGTACTGATCCTTTTTTCGACGAGAGTGAAATAGACCTTGCTAAACTAAAGCAAGACCCACCTTATTCCTGTAAAGTTTTAACACCGTCGAATGGAAAAAATCCAGCCGAATCAGAGAAGAATGATAGGTTCCCTAAGAGAACTTATACCTTCGACGTCACCAAGTGTGATGAAATCTTCGATTTATTAGTTAAAGATGGCTAGATGATAGTGCCTCCTAGTGCTAAAATGCCTCATTTAGAACAAAGAAAAAAGAGATATTTTTGAAAGTATCATAATTTTTTGGGCCATAAAACCTCTCAATGCTTTCTTTTTAGGGATCTTGTTCAAAATGCCATCAAGGAGGGAAGACTCAGGTTCGCAGACAAGTCAAAGAATCAAATGAAGATAGACTCTGACCCTCTCCTTGTAGCGGCTGCACATTACTCTGAACCATCTATGGTCAACATGGTAGAAGTTGTTGATGACTTCGCCAATGACGTTGTAATGGTCGAAGTTGCTGATGGCTTCGCCAGAGGAGTTACTGAGGACTCTAACAAAGAAACCACTGAGGGTTTCATCCAGGTTGATGAGAAATTTAACCAAGAAGTCACTGATGACTTTTATAAGGAAGCTACTGAAGGCTTCGCCATGAAAGTCACTAATGACTTTAAAATGGAAACAACTAAGGGTTTCGTTAAGCAAGCTGCTGAAGGCTTCGACAAAGAGATCACTGGAGGTTCCAACCAAGTAATTACAACACATGCGACTAGTGATGGTTTCATAGAAGTTAACAACGAAACTAAGGCTACTGAAGGCCTTAGAATTAAATTACAAGAGTTGGACATCACTGAAGGTGCCAACCTTGGGGTCAATATAGTCGAAATGACCCAGGAATCTGCGATGGAGGTGGACGAACACAACCTTAAGCAGGAAGAACATGTCAAGGTGGCATATCCAAACCAGGAGGAGAATCTGGTCGAATTCTAACATAGATGCCAAAGAAAGAACTCTGAGGTAATGTTATGCCCTAGGTGCAACGCAATCTTTGATAAGAAAGCTGCAGAGAACATATAGGGAGTTTGACGGGCAAGAAACAAAAACAACTGGAGGGATTCTAATAATCGTGGCGCTTTTGACAGGAAGGGAGCGCCTAGGAGACATAACCAAGGTGGACCAGGGTTATGTGGAAATAATCCTCCACATTCAAACCCACTGCTGACGCCCCTAAGGGCGAGTGGGTAAAGCCAGTCGAGAAGAGGGAACATGGCCAGAACAAATGGCAGAATTTCGAAGTTGAAATGGGTTCGCCAATAGCGTACCAGAGAGAATTTCAAACCTCCAAACAATCAGCATGGTGCTCAGAGAATTATAAAGGGGAAAACCATTGTCAAGGTCTCAATGGAGACGACAACAAAGAAGACGCAAAGCTAAAAGGGAGGTTGCAGAGAAAGAAAAAGTTGAGTTAAGCAGCAACATGGCAATCAAGAAAGATAGCAACAAAGACAGGAAGCCTGTCGAAAAGAAGCCAGTCGATAGAAATCTGTTTGCTGACCAGAAGGAAGGAGTAAGAGAAAAATCTAACCAGATTACTGTAGATGACGACATGATGACGGATGACTTCGATTCAGGATCAGAGTCGTCATTAGATGTCATCTGCAACGTAGTATCCGTACTTCCCAGAGAATATGAAAGGGTTACGGAGATGGATGAACTAGAGGATGAAGTCGAATTAGAAGTGGCCAGTCACAGGCCAGTATGTTATTATATTCTAAATAATGGTTGCGTCGAAGAGCAAAATGCCTTCTTTGAAAGGCCCGACAAAGCCATGAAAAATCATCTAAAGCCTCTATTTATTAGAGGCAAAATAGAGAATATTGGTATAAACAAAATACTAGTTGACGGCGGAGTGGCTGTAAACCTGATGTCGCACTACATGCTGAAAAAGATTGGGAAGAATGACTCTGACACAAAGCCCCACAACATGGTACTCTCAAACTATGAAGGGAAAGTGGGCACCACTATGGGAGTCATTCAAATGGATCTGACAGTTGGCACAATCACCAAGGCAACAATGTTCATGGTAATTGCGTCGAAGGCAAATTATAATCTGCTCCTTGGTCGAGAGTGGATTCGTGGAGTAGGCGCAGTTCCATCATCCCTTCACCAACGAATCTTTATTTGGCACAGTGATGGGATTGTGGAAAACATAGAGGCGGACCAAAGCTACTATATGGCTAAGGTCAATCAAGTAAGTGGGCGATACTTCGACAAAAACTTAGCCCACGTAGCGCTTTGTAACCCTGTAGGTTTCAACTTCACACCTGCAGATAATGCATTATGTTCCTTGTACCTACATCCAACCCATGGATTCTAGTGAGATATGGAAGTGGTAGGCGAAGAAGACTACGTGTTTGGAACAGCAAGAATCTAACTAACTGGTTAGGGTAGCGAGTTTAGTGACGATGACTGAGTCATTGGAACTTAGAAAGATTTCAGATTACATAGCTAAAAATAAATTAAAAGCGGCCCTAGAGGCCGAATTAAAATACATGGTTGTCGAAGCCAAAAATACAGAAGAGCACTTTGAAAGTCATGGGAAGTACTTCGATCTGGAGCCACCAGACAGGGATCAAGTTGAAGTGCAAAGTCGAAGGCTAGATGCCATCTATGATGACGAGCCTTTGGGTTTTGAAAAGGATCCGCTAACAATATCTAGATGTTGCCACAAGACCCTTTGGAACAAATTGATCTGGGAGAAGGGACGACAAAAAGGCCAATAAACATCAGTACCAACATTGACCCCCAGCTCAGAGTCGAAGTGATCCAACTACTGAAGGAGTTCAAAGACTGCTTCACGTGGGATTACAACGAAATGCCTGGTTTAAGCAGAGATTTGGTCGAACTGAAGCTGTCAATAAAGCTTGGGAAGAAGCCCATCAAGCAGACTGCAAGGCGCTTTGCACCTGAAGTCTCTCAAAGATCAAAGAGGAGGTCGAAAGACTTCTAAGATGCAAATTCATCCGTACGACCAGGTATGTCGAATGGATTGCCAATATTGTTCCAGTTATTAAGAAAAATGGAACTTTGAGGGTGTACATAGATTTCAAAGACTTAAATGCTGCAACCTTAAAAGATGAGTACCCAATGCATGTGGCGGAAATGCTAGTCGATTCTGTTGCAGGACATGAGTATCTAAGTATGCTTGACGGGTATTCTGGATATAATCAAATTTTCATTGTTGAGGAAGATGTGTCAAAGACAACATTTCGATGCTCAGGAGCTTTAGGCACTTTCGAATGGGTAGTAATGCCCTTTGACCTAAAGAATGCTAGAGCAACTTATCAAAGAGCAATGAATTCTATTTTTCATGACTTTATTGAAACTTTTATGCAGATTTATATTGATGGCATTGTGGTTAAGTCAGTTTTAGGAAAAAGTCATATAGACCAATTCAACCAACTAAATTTGACACCAAAAAAAATCCCTTGGCGTTCACACTTCTACTAGAAGTAGAAGAGCATGGTAGGGATTTTGCACCTGAACCACCAATGGCAAAAGAAAAAATCACCATTTGGGCTAATCAGGCACTCATTCCATTTTCTCTGTCTGATAAGCTATTTGCTTTCTTAGAACCATATCAGACTGCAAAGTCAAATACTAGGAAGGTCAAGAAATTTTTCCCATACTATTCAGTTACCATGCCTTCAGTGTTTGAATAACGCTCCCTCGACTTATCCATCATGGAAAATCATGTGTGTGTCTTTCACTCTACACCTCCTACTCAAAGCAAATAATACCTTTCTTGGCTCGACAAAGTCCAGCTTAAGAGAAAAGATCAATGGGAAAAATTAGGCATCTTCGACATGATTCAAATCTCGAGAACTGGCTCTAGGTACAACCCAGCCATGTTGCTCGCGTCAATCTTCTTCTGGGAAGGTTCAACCAACACATTTTAATTCCCTTGTGGAATGCTTACGCCACTTGTTTGATGTGGCAGCCATCACAGGGCTAAACCCTCTAGGTGAAAACTTTACTCCAGCCTTAGAAACTACAGATGAATTTGTTTTTGAACGCTTTAGTTTCAAAAAAATTCATCATCGACCACCACGACAAGAAAACTGCAAGAATCTCCAACTAGGAGCACATTACCTTTCTGTCTCTTTAACTTTCCTATTATGTTTTCTGCTCATGCTCCTTGCAGATAGCCATTAAATATGCACCTTTAGTTATTCAACTTCATGAGGGTCAAAAGATCTCATTGAGCAAGTTACTGTTGGCCAACCATTATCAATTGATTGGAGAGGCCTCATATAAGTTGGAATATCTCCCCGAAACCAACAAGTCATACATGCTCTATGGCCCCTTCTGCCTCTTACAACTTTGGATAAATGCTATGTTTGATACCCAAACTTCATGTAACTCAATCAAAAGCTTTGCTGTAAGAAACCGACTGCAGAAGCATCGAAGGTACAAGAGTTGCCTTAGTCACCCCTTATGACTCCCTTTCAAAGATAATCTTCATGAAACATATCAAGTTGTTCCTTGAATCAACAAATTTTGTTTCGACCATGGCTCCCTTCGTGGACAAATGTGTTAGTCGACCTTGGTTCAGAAATAGATTTCCTAGTGTAACGCCTTCAGCTGTTGCAATGTCGAACTCTGTCCGGACAACTTTCTTAACTCCAAAGCTCCTATCTACTAGAATCAAGACTGGAACCCCTAGCTTTGGAATTGTTGGCTATCAACCCAATCTGGTAGCTATGCAATTTGGCTTCAGCCAAATGTTTCCAAGCTCACTCAACACAGAAAGCTGATATTTGCTGGCCAAAAAGGAAATCCACAGCCCAATATTACAAAGCTTATATGGTGTTTGCTCGCAATCAGATCCTCGAACTGCCTACTTTCCACTTCCAACTGTCCTTATATATGACGGTAGAATATCATAACTGGTAGAAAAATTACTTTGAAGGATACTTATCTGAAAAGCACTTCTAAAATTGACTTTCGACCACCTTCTCCAACATTAAAGAGAATCCAGAAAACAAAAAAGGTATATACTGGCCATTTATTCTAATTCTTTTATATCTTTTGACTTTTCACACATTTCTTTTATTATTTTTTATATAGGTGAACCTGAAGCAAAAGACGACATTAATGTTGAAGGCCCTTCCACCACTGCTGAGGCTAAAGAACACGAAGAACCTCAAAAGAAAAAGGCAATTATTTTTCTTATCTGAACATTAACTAATGTCGAATTGATCCTAACATACCTTTCCTTTCAGATTCGACCACGTGATCCCGACTCTCCAATAACCACCAAACTTAACAAGAAAAGGAAGTCCAAAAATACTACTTCGACACAAATACATAGTTGATTTCATCTTCAGTAGTTTTCTTATTATTCAATCAATTAATCCAAATCACTGCATAGGTTACTCCAAAACCCACTGGGACCTTGGCTGTGGTTGAAAGCTCGGAAGATTGCGAGAAAACCTTCATCTTCTAGAGGCCTAAACCCAAAGCTTCTCCTAAGCCAAGCGTCAGCAAGAAGAAAGATGCTCCCCAAAAACCAAAATCCAAAAAAGAAACTGCTACCTCGACTGCTGGTCCCTCAAACAAAGGAAATGGAAGGGAATACCTTTCTACTCCTAACGAACAAGCGCAGGACAAATCGCAAAACTTCCTAGTCGAAGAATAGGAGAAGTCTGACCCCAAGGTATTGTTTCACTCAAATCACAATTCTTTTCCTTTTTGTTTCTCTCAACTCCAACTAACTATTTCTTTCAATTCATGAACCGTTAAAGGTAGATGAGAACGTGGTGGACGAACCAACATGTATCCCCCATTCGATCCCTTCTGACACCTTTTCTCACATTCATTGGTCATACTTTCTTGATTCCATTATTTCTTCTGTCCATCCAGCAAACCAACCAATTAGTGACAATGTAGCTCCATCTCCATCACCACAACCTAAAATTGAGGCCAATGTCGACCAGCCCCTTCCACAATGCAATGGAGAATTAGATGACACCATGGACTTTGTCCAAGACAATATGACTTAAGATGGCCCAAAATCCAAAAGCCCAGAAAAAATGGACAAAGAACAAGCTAACCCTATCATCGAAATTACTCTAGAAGTAGAGAAAGATCAACCCAACACCAAAGAAAAAGATCAGGCCCAAGATGTTATTCACGACCCGTCATCTAACACCTCTTTGTTGTTGTTGTTGTTGAGTGTGTATGATAACATATTTTTATTCATGGTTATATGTGGAAATAATAAATGAAAGAGTTTGTTGTTGTTGAGGTTGTTGATTTTTAACATATATGTCATCTTCGTTGTATTCTTCATCTAGTGGTGACGAAACTATGACAAGTGAAACTCGTACAAATGTTACTCAAGACAAAAATATAATTTCACAAAGAGGTGCCACAATGCTTACCAAATTAACAAAAGTCTGGAACTCTGGTAACAAATTGTCGATCGCGTTCGATACTTATTACATAGTAGTTGATGGTGAAAACTCTTTGCTTTTTAAGAGTTATGTTGCATTCCTTGGACGTAGCAAAGTCAGTATATTGATAGATGATTGGAAACAAGCGCCAAAGGCTGTCAAAAATAGCATATGGACAGACGTTAAGGTATTAATTTTAATTTTCATCTATTCAATATAACTTTCTATAATTTCTAATACATTCTTATTGATTTAAATGCAGTTGGCTTTTGAGTTTACGGATGATGATAAGTTAAAAAAAGGTGGGTAAGTCATGCTGGTACGTGTTGGAGGAGCTTTAAGTCACGACTCACGCGTGACTACATTAGAAAGCCTAAATCTGGTCTTGAGCGTCCATGGGTGAGATATAATTACCTTTCGAAGAAGGTTTGGAAAACGTTTGCGAAGGACCGTCGTTCTGAGAAATTCATGGTTAGTACTAGTCTTATTTATCTTGATAATTTTATGCTAATAATTTATAGATACTAATCATATTTTCACTATGTTTATAATAGGCTAAAAGTCAAGCAGGAATACAAAATAAAGCAAAAAAACATTTACCCCCATAGATTGTCTCGTGGTGGTTATAGGAAACTTGAGAAAATAATGATGAATGAAAAAAAACAACAAATGGGAGATGAGGACTCCATTAGTCGTGATTGCAACCCATCTCCACCGTCAAGACATGAGAAATGGAAGAGGACTCGACTAAGACCAAATGGAGAGTACACCTCAGATGCGTCAAGAGCAATTTCTGAGAAAATTGTAAGTATGATTTGTTTTGTGTATGTTATGTGTTATTTAAAAGTTGTAGTAATTACAATATTAATATTATCATACATGTTGTGTAGGATATGTTGGTTGAGGAGGCTCGTTTGTTCCAGAACCATGACATGATATACTAGTAGAAGCTATCGGAACAAATGAGCATGGTGGGCGCGTTCGTGGGGTTGGAGAAGGCGTCGGCCTGAGATTATTCTTTGGTTCATACAAAAAAAGCGCTGAAAGCACCGAATTACAGGCGGAAAAAGAAAAAATTGCAGCTTTTGAGAAGCAGTTAGAAGAACAAAGGTAGATGTTAAAAGCGGAGCAGGAAAATCAGAGGAAAGACATGGGAAGGATAGAAAAGTTAGAAGAGTTATATGGGGTATGTGTTTTATCTGAAATTCTAGAGTTTTATCTTAAATGTAAGATATATTAATTGTGTTTTATCTAAAAAGTTAGAAAAGATAGAAATGTGTTTATTATGTATTTTATTCAAAACGAATATTATGTTGCAAAGAATAAATGGATCCTTTCAACAACATACGAATGAAAATGATGATGATGCTGATGATCAATTTCCCGAAACAAATGTTGTACGTGGTGCTAGCACAAAAGGAAGTAATTGTTCAGCCGCCACCACTCAAGAGATCAATGAGATGTTGAATCCTTTTGCACATGAAATCACCATGTTATACCTGTTGGTTGCGGATAGTGATGAACCAATTTATCTTCCGCTAGAGCATTGTCCAAAGATAGAGCTCTTTTATTATGCTTCTAGTGATATACGAGAACTTCTCTCTGAAATCATTGGCTGGACGTAGGGATATTACAAGTTTGGTGCACATAAGTATATAATTGAATGTGCATATCATTATATATAGTACATTATCGTTTTTGTATTTCCTCACTTATTTTTTGAATTTTGTTTAACCATTTAAGTACATTCACCGTATTTGTATAAAATTAAATAAATCAAATATTTATGGCATCTTGGATCTATATAGTATTCAATGGTCAAATAATGATCCAAAAGGGATTGAAGCTTACATTTCAGAACGGTTAAGTGAGGGGGGAAAAGAATGTTACTTAGCACCATTTATCAAATCATAAGTAATTTTGAAATTGTGGTTTATCTGTTATAGTTAGTTTTACTACAAAGACAGCGCTTTTATCAGAAAGAGCTGCTATAAGTTTTGAAAAAAATTTGCTAAAAAAAAGCGCTGCTAAAGGCTACCTTTAGAAAGCGCTTTCTAAAAGCGCTGCTAAAGGTCGTACGAAGACACTACCTTAGAAAACGCTTTTATAAAAGTGCTGCTAAAGGTATAACCTTAGAAAGCGCTTTTAAAAAGCGTTGCTAAAGGGTAACCTTAGAAAGCGCTTTCAAAAAGCGCTGCTAAAGTCCTTAAGTTGGCCCCACATATGAAAGCGCTTTCTGAAAGCGCTGCTATAGGCCAATGAAAAGAAAGCGCTTTCTAAGGAAAAGCGCTGCTATAGGCTAATCTATGAAAGCGCTTTCAAAAAGCGATGCCTTAGGTCATTTATTAATCAAAAAATAAAAAAGCCCTAATCATTTGTTTCTAATCATTTTCACGACTTCTCCCTCATTTCTCTCTGGTGATATCGCAACTGTTCTGTTTCCGACCTCCATCGTTCTCCGACCGCCATTGTTCTGTTCTTCGACCGCCATTGTTCTGTTCTCCGACCGCCATTGTTCTGTTCTCCGACTGCCATCGTTCTCCGACCGCCATTATTCTGTTCTCTCTCGCGTCTGGTACGTTTTTCATTTTTGACTGTAGCTCGTATGAATTGGTTCACATTATTTGTGTTTTTGACATTAAAGTTGTGATCATGTCAACGATTTCATTATATGACTTAATGAAGCTGTTAGTTTGGTTCACATTATTTCATTATATGTAGTTCGTATGACAGTTAGTGAAATTTTTAGAATGTGTTAGTTTGGTTAGGAATTGTTAAGATTGTTAGAATGTGTTAGTTTGAATCTAATTGTTAAGATTGTTAGAATGCTAATGAATTGAGTTAGAATGTGTTAGTTTGGTTAGAATGTGTTAGAATGTGCTAATTATATGACTGTAGCTCATATGACAGTTAGTGAAATTTTTAGAATGTGTTAGTTTCGTTAGGAATTGTTAAGATTGTTAGAATGTGTTAGTTTGAATCTAATTGTTAAGATTGTTAAGAATGCTAGTGGCATAGAAGTTAGAATGCTAGTGGAATAGAAGTTAGAATGTTATTTGATTTGCTATTTGATTTGCTAAATGAGATGTTAGAATGCTAGTGAAATTATGATGTTATTGAATGGAATAGAAGTTAGCTATTTTTAGAGATGTTAGTGGCAAAGAAAAGACGTACTAATTGGATGTTTATTTTTTTCTTTACTACAGGTCAAATGGCTAGTAACCAGGATACAAATGACTCACACGATACAAATGATGCAAATGATTCAGCTCAGAATGTAGAAAGAGAAATTACACGAGGAATAACAATTATGAAGTCAATAATTAGTGCAAGAGATAAAGGAATCAAATATGATGTACATTGGAGTGTTGAAGACCAACTAATTGAGCCTAACGGTGCAATGTTGACAAGTTACATAGGTTCACTTGTTCGTCAACACATTCCAATCACCTATGATAACTGGAGAAATCCAGCGTTGCAAGCCGGTAAAGAAAAAATATGGACTGAGATACAGGTACGTACCATATATGATTGATGTTATTAGATTTTTGTTGACGATTATGTCTTTAAATTACTTATACTAATACACTCTATGTGTATGTTTTTTCGTAGAGGTCTTTTAACATTGATGAAAGCCGAAAAAAGTATTGTCTTCAATTGGCCGGAAAAAGACTCAGAGGGTTTCAAACTTTTTTATCAACCACTTTTCTAAAGGATGAGCAAGGAAAGTTTGTTGAAGCAGAACTTCCAATGAAGTATGCGGACTTGATTACACCTGAAGAATGGGATACATTTGTAGCCAAATGAAGAACCAAAAAATTCCATGTAATGTTAATTTGTCATGTCTATTAATTGTATTATATACTTGTTGCATTAGATTGTTCTGATATGACTTAAACTTGTTTATCCAGAAAGTGAGTGACATAAACCGGCAAAGAGCATCATCACCCGCGTATCCATACAAAAAAGGGCGTTTGGGATATGCACGCTTACAGCAAAAATGGTATGTATATATAAATGCTATGATCTTATTAATTGTCTCATTGTGTTATAATTGATGATCTTATTATTTGTCTCAATGTGTAGTTAGAAGTGAGTAAAAGTGAAGAAACATCTCTTCTGGGACATGTTTTGTGGAAGGCTGCTCGTGTCGGCAAGGATGGAGTTGTTAGGGAAGATGTTCAACATGTTTTTGACGAAAGTGTAAGTATAACATTATGTCTTTAATTAAATCAAAGTTGACTAACATATAATTAATTTTTAATCCCCACTAATAATTGTTGATATGTAAATGAATTTCAAGAGACTCTATCTCAATCCTTAACTACAGGTGAGACGAGGATTGCAGGAGCATACTTAGTTGAGTACTAAATGTTCCTGAGTATTCCGGCCTTGTGAGGGGTAAGGGATTTGGTGTGACTCCATCGTCCTTATATAAGCATCCAAATAAAAAAAATCCTAGCAATCAACAAGTGATGCAATTGTTGGAGGAATTAAAAGCGCAAGTCCGTGAATTGCAAAAGGATAAAGAAAGATATATGGCGGAAATGCGCGGTTCAGAGTTGAAAGATACTAGTGACAAAGCTAGTATCAATTGTCAAAAGAAATTTCCCGAGGTAATTATATATGTTATTATGAAATTAAATTAACACATTTATTTTAATTGACATATATACACATTAACAGTAACATATTTATTATTGGTTTAGGGCATTTCATCTTGTCAGCTATATTTATCGTCATCGACTTATCGCATCGTTGGCAAGGAAAAAGTGCATAACACTTTGGGAGATTTACTTCACCATAAACCGCTCCCTGATGGATATCTGAAAGTATCGGTTGATATTGCATTAGAGCTGGATGCATTACTACCGATACCTGACGTTGTTTCAGAGACAACATTGCTGCGAGATGCAATAGGATCGTTTGTTGCATGGCCGTCAGGCCACATTTTCATAGATGGGGAGGTATGTTGAAAACCATTATGAATGTTTTAGTATTCAAATGTCAATTCTGAACCATTATGAAAAGCATTCTGAACCATTACGTATAATTTTTTTACATGGTAATGTTAGACTCCTACAAAACCCGCATCTAGGGATAAAGGGATTTTGCGGCACGAGTCTGTTGCATCACAAAAAGAGGTACATTGAAAGTGTTAATCCCGTGATCCGAATTCAAAAGCTTCATGATTTTATACTTTACCTAACTTATATGATTTTTAGGTTCCTGCTCAAGAGTCACAACAAGTCAGCAAGAAAATTAGTAACGTATCCAACAAAAAAAGGATCTTCCAAGGACCGGATCAAAAAGAGCTTTTGTACCTCGATTTAGGATGTGTCTTGAAACACTTGTGGGAACATCAAATTTTATGCATGGCGCCATTCGTCAAATAGATATGGAGGAAGGTATTTTTGGTTTTTCTAATTTCGAAACACTTGCAAAAGAGGACATGGATCATATTTTTCGACATCTTGAATTAGGCATCGGTGTTATGCATTCATACATCTGGTACGCCGATCAATCTATTATCTAATTAGTTAAACAATTTATTTACACATTTCAATGAAAATAGTCTAATGTTTATTATATTTTTATTTAAGGTTCTTGTATGACAAATTTATGCGCGGGAATCAATTGTCAAACAGATTCTATTTCGTGTCTTGCGCCCGTGTCAACGCACCATTGATTGTTCAGGATCCAAATTCAGTAAGAGATCACTTAGTCGAGAGATTTATGGCCAACAGTACAGAAAGTTTGTATCTTATACCGTATAATACTGGCAACGGGTTAGATTTTCATTCTATTTTCATTCTAATCTTTGTATCTTTTGCGTAGAAAATTTCTATCTAAACTTTTGTTTTATTTTACAGTGGCCACTGGTTGTTGGTTGCTATTAATCCTACAAGAGAAGTAGTGTATTATCTAAATTCATTAGATGGTGATTGGACTACATATCCGGATATGAAGAATATGGTTGATACGTAAGTGAGATTGTTCTAAATATTCGTGTGTATTTGTATATTTAATTATTTCTGTGAGATTGTTCTAAATATATGTTTTTATTTTCTTAGAGCAATACAAGTATTCCGATCACAAAGAGAAGCTCGAGTACCACGGTCTAAAGCAAACAACATTACTTGGATCAGAGTGGAGGTATATTAATTTTCACAATTTTGCTTATAATAGTGATGGTACTTGATAAAACAAGACAACTATATATTCCTATTTGTTTTTCTGTGTAGTGTGCTCGTCAACGTAATGGTATAGATTGCGGTTATTATGTTTTGAGGTTTATGAGAGAAATCCTTCATTTGGATCAAATAGAGATTCCAATCATGGTATGGATTTATAACTTAGGATTTATTTTAATATTTATCGAATATTTCATATAATTTATTACTTTTAACTAAATCATGCATATTATGTTTTATTATGTAGTACTTTGATGAATACAAGTGTGCTCATTACTCGAAAGATAAATTGGAAAAAATCAAGGAGGAATTGTATGAATACTTTATTGAGAAAACAATCATATAAGGTATGGAATGTTGTATAGTTTTGAAAGTTGTTGTATATTAGGAATCTTTAGAAGTTAAAGGATTTCTAGGTGGACAAATTGTTATAAGAATTATGGATTGGAAATGGTTTATGTGTTGAATGGTAATGGTGTATATATTTTGGATTATAATGGTATATAATGCTTATGTTTAAATAAAGGCTTGCTTGTTGAAATAAAGGCTCAATGGTTGAAATATAAGGGCTATGTGTTGAAATAAAGGCTTGTTGAATGTCATAAAATGCCTTTTTTTTTTAAACAAAGGCTTGAATTATACAGGTTTATGGTATTATTTCCAAAAAAATGTTTTCTAAAACATAAGGAATAGGCAGCGCTTTTAAACAAAAAACGCTTCCTAATTCTGATTTTTAAAAAGCAAAATTTACGTGAAGAAAAGAAAGCGCTTTTTAGAAAAAGCGCTGCCTATAGTACACAATTTGGCAGCGCTTTCCATTAAAAGTGTTGCCTTAAAGTGAAATAAAAAATACATTAAATAGCGCTTTAAAAAGCGTTGTCTAAAGGGGGACAATAAAAAGCGATTTTTCCTGAAAAAGCGCTGCCTAAAGATGCTAAAAGAAAGCATAAAAGGCCTGAAAAAGCGCTGCTAAAGGCCTACTTTAGAAAGCACTTTTCCAAGAAAAAGCACTTCTAAAGGCCTACTTTAGAAAACGCTTTTCAAGATAAAGTGCTGCCTAAAGTATACATAAGGCAGCGCTTTTGCATTAAAAAAAACACTGTCTTTACCTACAACAGCGCCACCTTAGGCAGCACTTTTAAGCGCTGTTAAAGGCCAAAAAAACGCTGTCTTTTCCCTTCCTTGGCATAGTGAACAGAAAACATTGCTTACCCAAAATAGTGGAGGAGGGGACGTTTGCATAACAACATAATGGATTAACAAATCAACATTCACGGGAAAACGTCACTTAGCTCACTCACACATATAAGTGGAGGAAAAGTTGTTTTGCACTGTCTTGAGATGAAACATATTTCGTTTGAATAAATTAAATTTAAAATCAAAGTCTTTTTTTAGTTTTTAGTTAGTCATGATTTAAATGATCTAAAAGAAAATAAATATTACATGCATTTTATACAATAAGTAAATATTAATATTTAAAACCAAATATATACAATATATATATATATATATATATATATATATATATATATATATATATATATATATATATATATATATATATATATATATATATAATGCTATACTAGAATATAATATAGTAAAATTATTCTTTACAAATATTTGTTTGAAGAAATACAAAAACAAAATAATATATAAAACAAAAAGACAAAATAAACAAAATAAAATAAAATAAAGAACAAAGGGTAATGGACTAAAAGCCCAAACTAGGGGCGCCTAAAGCAAAGGCATGGGGTACAGGGCCCAAAAGAGAGCTGGATCAAAGCCCAAAAGGCCCTAAGGAGAGGGCGGACTCTAGAGTCAATAAGTTGGCTCAACAGAGTCCATCAGATAAGATGAAATCATTACACATGTTTGATTAGTATACCAAAAGTGAGGTCAAGAGGACCCAAGGGTTACGATTGAGGTACACGTTAGGAAAGGCAGTTGGGATAGATGGTTGACTGGGTTGTGTGTGTGTGTGTGTGTGTGTGTGTGTGTGTGTGTGTGTGAGAGAGAGAGAGAGAGAGAGAGAGAGAGAGAGGAAGGGAGGGAGGGAGGGAGAGAGAGAGAGAGAGAGAGAGAGAGACCTCATTTGCTCTTTGAATTTATCTCTCTTCTTTTACACACTCTCACCTCTCTCCAAACAAAAACACAAACAAAGGCCAAAAAATCGCCCAAGTGAGATCAATGTCGATGGTGCCCACGGCAGGGGCTATGAACATCAGCGGCGACGCGGATTAACACCACAGTGGTGTTCATCCTACAAACGGAAGAGCCACCCAAAACCTATAACCTAGGGTTTTCGACCACCCTGAACCCAAATCCAACCTTCAAATCCCCAAAAAACACTTCCAAACCTCTCAATCAAACACTAAGAATTAAAATAACCCTAAATTTCAAAACTAAAAAAATGCAGTCAATCAAGTTCCTTTAAAATAAAACTGTGCGTCTTTTACACTGTGTAGAAAGTTAGCAGGCAAAATATTGAGTTTTGACTTGTATCAAATTATTTTAAAAAACTACGTTGTGCGTAGGTTGTGTTGGTATGCTCATTTTATTTTTTTCAACTCCATGTGTAGTCGCATTTTTTTTTACCAATCAGAGTCTATTTATCCGGGTACTTTTAATTGCATTTTTGAAGTTTTTCAGACATTTTTTATGAACTTCGTCACACGTAGATCATTTTAATATGTTCATTTTATTTTTTCGATCAAGCGCGCATCTGACTATTTTTCGTTCCGGTCTCTTGTTTTATCTTGTTTTTTTTCTTCCGTTTGCATTTCATTTTTTGATATTCTTCTTTCTTTTTTTATTTAATCAAGAGGGCCTTATGTGTCATTTTATTTACAATTTGAAACCCTATTTTAGAACTATACATAGTAAATGGATGGGGTTTAACGTTTCAGCCAATACACATACCTTTCCCATTTTTTTCTCCACACAATTCTCCTATTTTACTCATTCCACTTAACTTTCACCTCGCGGTAAATCTCTCATATAACCATTTCACTTACGTGATCTAAAAAACGGTATTTCTCATAACACCATCCTAGTTTTCATTCAAATTCCAAACTCAACAACCTCCCTATGCTCCAAGATACATCCAACTGAAACCTCACTTGCAAAAAAAATCCGATCAGTTACTCCAGCGACACTCCCTCATCTTCTCAGACCCAGCATCACCTTCTGCAACAACCATTTCTGACGCCACTGAACTTTCACCTTCAAGAATCCAGTAACGCGACCTCCGCGTGGGGCCCCAATTTCTGGTTAGCCACCATTAATTTTTCCTCTTCTTTCTCCTTCTTGGACCTTTCTCTTCTTTGATCTACTTTGAATTATTGAGTTGTTGTTTGTGTGTTTATAGTTAACAATTTGGTGGAGTGAATGTTAATAGTTGATTATTTTATCATAAGTTTTCTATTCCATTAGTTTTTTTTGTAAAATACAGAGAAATAGAGAGGGTTTTGTTTACAAAATTTGTGTTGATTACATTCATGATATCCTTATTTGATAATGTTTTATTTCTCTACTTCACTTTTTTTTTGACAAGTTCTTACTATAAATATATCTCTAAAAAGGGGGGAAGAGTCATGTATACACATGTGCCGTGACTGAATTTTTGGATCTCAAATGAGCGTTGTATATCAATTTTTTATTAACTTTAAGGACCGTGCAGGTGAGTCATACAATCAAGAAATCATGAATTCATTGATGAAAACATTTTATATTGATTCTTAATTGAATATATCAGTATTCTATGGCTTCAAATGTTGCACTTTTCTTAATGAACGCACGGGTACACGTCTGTGACGCGTATTTGTTCTCAGAATGTATTTATTTTTATAATGTATTTTTTTCGGAATGTATTTGTTTACATTTAAAATTAAAAAAAAAACAAAATATAATTAATAAAAATTAGTAAATTTTGGATTTACTAAATATTAGTATGATACCCGTGCGTTCGCACGGATACCCGTCGGTGACGCGCATTTGTTTTCATTTAAAATTTGGAAAAAAATAGAATTAATAAAAAACAGTAAATATAAAAAAATATAATTTATATTTTAAAAAAATAGAATCAATACCCGCAGACATCATTTGGTATCTTTTATAAAAATATTTACGTAATAATTTAGTTTTATAAATATCAAATAATATTATAATATTTGTAAATATTATTTTAATTGTATAAATAAATATTATTAACATAAATAAATATATTTTATGTAAGTATTATTACAAATATCTATTTCGTGTGATATCCATATCACACGTGATCACCCTATTATGGTGTGTTAAGCGCATTTGATTTATTTTTAAAATAGAATTAGTAAAAATTAATAAATATAAAAATATAATTTATATTTAAAAAAAAAATCAATACCCGCGGGCATCGTTTGGTATTTTTATAAAAATATTTATACAATGATTTAGTTTTATAAATATCATATAATATTATAGTATTTGTAAATATTTTTTAATTTAATAAATAAATATTATCAACATAAATAAATACTTGTGTTCGCCCGGGTACTGGTGTGACACGCAAGTTTTTGTTTTTAAAATATAATAAAACTATAAATAAGAAAAACCAAATTGTTTTACCAAAATAATTAATTATTTTTAAAAGAAAGACATATTTTTAAAATAACAACAAAATTGTTTTACCAAAATATTTTTACATCAATAATATATATTTCAATTTTTCATACATTATGTTTAAAAAAATTGTATCTCAAATTAAAAATAATTTCAAATATATTCAATCATTTAGTTTTATAAATATCAACTAATAATATAGTATTTGAAAATATTATTTTAATTGTATAAATAAATATTAGTAACAGAAATAAATAAAATATTCAAATCAATAGTAAAGTTGTTCCCATTATTATTTAATATTTAAATAATTAACTTAATATCAGTATGATACGCATGTATCATATCAGTACCCGTGTGTTTGTCCGCGTACTTATGTGGTTCGTACACTTTTGTTTTTAAAATGTAATAAAAAATATAAATAAGAAAAACAAAATTGTTTTACCAAAATAGTTTATAATAAATAAAAATTTGAGTAATTATTGTTGTACCATATCAGCAACCGTGTGTTTGCCCGTGTACTGGTGTGCCACACACGCTTTGGTAATAATAGTAAGAATGATTTGATACATGATAAATAAAATAAAATTATAAAGTAATAAATTTTGTAAATAAAAATAGAACTCTTTTGAAATTTATATTTTTCAATATATATCAAATGTAAAATCAAATTCAAACAAAACAAAATAAAAAATAGACTTAAAAATAGAAAATAATATTTATTCTATTATTATCTAGTATTAATAGATAAAAATGGATCCATTAAAATACATACTTAAATTAAAGTGTGATCCGAATTTATTATTTATTCTATTTTTAATTATAGAACTCTTTTAGTGAATTTATGTATGACTAAATACAAAATTGTAAAATCTTTCATATTAAAAAACTAATTTGAGTAGATATGTCGGATAAAAAATCTTTCAAAAACATATTTATTCTCTCTATTTCTTTATTTTATTTTTAAAACAATAAATTAAAACTTTCTTATATATTAATGAGTATGACATTAAAACATTAAAACTTTCTATAACATTAAAATATTAAAACTTTCTTTTATATTAAAACATTAAAACTTTCTATAACATTAAAATATTAAAACTTTCTTATATATATTAATTATAAATAATCATATAATTGCTTTTTTGTCTCTAAATAATTATATGATATATATATATATATATATATATATATATATATATATATATATATATATATATATATATATATATATATATATTCTAATTTAATTATATTTAATACATACCTATTTTTTTGTCAAACTCATATTTATTTATCTTTAACGCATAATAAAATGTATTGAATCCAAATTTATGCATATGATTCTTGAAATTCAAAAATAAAAAATATTTAATGTTTTATTAAATGAATCATTCATTTGAAATTTTCTTTTACAAATAATTCAATTATTTTTGAATCGATATAATACATGTTACCATAAAAAATTGACATAATACAGTACTAAAAGATTTTCATATTTTTAAAATTATTAGATTTACTTTTTTTTATGTTAAGTAATTTTAATTAATTAATTAAATAATCTATCTTGATCTATTTGGTGATTTACCCTATGAAGCTAGAAAAAGATTTGGTGACGAAAGATGGATATTTCCTGTTCTAAGTATAAGTTTTCATCTAAGATATATCAATTAAATCAAATATATCTTAACTTATTATTTTATTAATTATTTAGATTTTATTAATAAAATTAAAAATTAAATTAACTATTTCGTTTTTTGTAAGGAAAAAAAAAATTCAAACGTTATGATTATTATGAAAATAAGTGCACAATACAATAGCATGCACATGGTCAATCTCTAATAAATGTCAAAATATTTTGAAAGTTGGATAATATAATTGAATTTTATTATAATTTACTCCTATTAATAAATAAGTTGGAATATAACTTCTGAGTATGACTATTGAAATGACGGTGTGAAATGTAAGATTGAGATATATGGTGATGTTTGACACATAGAGAGATAAGGATGACTAAATATATAATAATGTTGAAGCATCTCAAAGAAATCTTGTATGTTCAATAGGGTTAATAACCATTTTGTCCCCTGCTATATGGGGCGAATCCCAAAAACTACCTGAAAAAAAAACACAGATTTTATCTCTGTAATGGGAAGATTTCTTCCTTTTAATCCCTCACTGGATTTGGTCAACCGAATTTGTGACGTGGCTGCTTTGTTAATTTTTTTTTAATGTGATGTGTCATGCTTTGAAAAAATATAATAGTATCTTAAATGCAAATTACTTATTATTTATTTGATCTATTAATTTTTCATTTATTTCTAAAATCTCTCTTTCTTCCGAATTTAGAAAAAGATATATTTAAAGTTATAAATATTTGAAATTTAGTTATACGAAAAAATATTATAAATAATATTTGAAATTCATTCTCTATAATATAGTTTTGAAATTCAATTTGAAATTTTAAGTATAAATATTTAAATAATTTTTATAATGAATCATTGAATTTGTTTATTTTTTTCATAAATATTTTAATGCATAATAAAAATTATTATAAATAATATTTGAAATTCATTATCTATAATATAGTTTTGAAATTCACTTTGAAATTTCAAGTATAAATATTTAAATAATTTTTATAATGAATCATTGAATTTGTTTATTTTTTCATAAATATTTTAATATATAATAAAATTTATTTAATGAGAGTAATTAATGCCATGAATAAGACAATTAAAAAAATATTTAATGACTTATTAAAGATATCATTAATTATAGTATTTGTTTACAAATAAATTAATACTTTTAGAATAGAGAGTACAATTATAGTATTTTTCCAATAAATTGTCTAGTATATTGATCTTGTATCAATGAAAAGTCAATATATTATATAATATAAATTGAAATATTGTAAAAATATGTTTTTTTTTTTTTATGAAATTTCAAAGTTGTTGAAATATATATTTTATCTATTTACTTTTAATTGTTTTTTTCTTGAAAAATAATAACTAAATGTAAGTAAATTATAAATAAAGAATCATATTAAAAAAGATAATTAATGACATAAAGAATAATATAATTGATTAATATAGTAAAAACAATGGTATAAATGGAACAAAATAATAGTAACATAAATTTATATTTTAATACAACTAATTTTGATTTTGTTTATCTTTAATTTCTTTGTAATTTATATTTATATCCAATGTTCAAGTTTTAAAATTGATTTTTATAATTATGACCTTATATAAATTGCATACAAATTATATTTTTATTGATGTGATGTTAATGATGGAAGTAATTTGTACAGAAACCATAATAATTTGTACTTCCAAACATCACCATTACAATTTTCCCGGAACAGCTTTATGGCAGACCTGTATGGTGTTATCCAGTCCAATAACTTCTGCGCACTCTTGGGGCGACTTCGATCTAAAGGACGTCGGCCACTAATAAGTTCATAAAGGAAGACATCGTAGCTCCATTCATCAATCTTTGAAGTGAGACGTCTTGTTTGAATATATTCGGGAGTTGCATAGCCCATTGTTCCAATAACATGATGAATACATTATTCAAGGTACCATTAGACTTAGGTCCCAATTCACATACCAAATTCCTCTCTTCCTTATCACATCTCCACATATGTAAATTATGGATTAATATATGAAATCAGAGATGAAGAAAACATGAACATACCGCTGTTGAGACATGAATTAACCCATCAGATGGTCCCAATCTTGCTAATCCAATGTCTGACAGCGTTGCATTCCACTGCTCGTCCAGAAGGATATTCGAAGATTTGAAATCTCTGAAAATCATCTAAATATCCCTCACAAAAAGTTAGTACAACAATATCAAGCTGCACAACAATATAATATAGTAAATAAATTACTTTTAAGAAGTTCAATTTAGATCCTCCTAGCTTCCTTTATAGGGTGAGTTTCTACACAGCCTTTATATTTTATACCCTTGAATAGGCTTTTATGCACCCATTTTCTGCACCTATGAAGTTTTGAAAAACAAATATGTCATGATACATTCATGACATAAATGACACAAAATTGAAGTATGACAATTTTATTCAAACAAAATAGACATTTTAAACCACACATACATAAATCATCAAACTTCAAACTAACAATAAATGCTTCAAAAAACTGAGAATTACCTTTCGTAGTTCATTCAAATTACTACGCAAAATCACAATTTTCGTGTCTTTCTCGAGTTGATTTTTGAATACTACCGGTAGATTCTCCTCCTGTGAGATACAAAATATCATATGAACCCATGACATAAATAAAGCAAATAACAAATATATAGTTGATCGTACCTGGATCAGAAAGTTGATAGTGGCCAACGGCGTCTGGAACGGCAGCTCCGGTGATGGTGAGAGACGGTGCGGGGGGGGGGGGGGGGGGGGGGGGTGTACCTGCAAGGTACTCTGACGCTCAAGTGAGAAAGTGTACAGAATAACCGCAAATACAGAAAGAGTAAGAGGTAGAAGAATGTGTCTAACCTGACCCTCTCAAATGAGAGGGTATTTATAGAGAGCCCCCAGCGCGGGACCAACGGTTACCTGCAGTGGGCTGGATCAACTAGGCCCACTCCAAGCAACTGCTAGGTCTTACGTGTAGTAGTGAAGACCAGCACGTGGTCTTCGCCCTAGAGTAACTGCTCCTAGATATCCGGAAGTAGGGCAGACCGAATCCTTCGGACGTGGGAGGTTACTTGGAACGTGTCCACGTGGTATGGACCGTTGGGTACTCCTCGCGGGGATGAGCCTTATGTGTCGAGGAGATATAAAGCCCGTGTACTCCTCGCGGGGAGGAGCCTTCTGCGTCGAGGAGAGATGAAGCCCGTAGAATGGACATGGCCTCGCGGGGAGGAGCCATGTCCGTCGAGGAGTGATGTGTAGCATTCTCGCGGGGAGAAGTTAGTCGATCGGGGAGGCACATCTCAGCAGGGTGTGATGTCCTCCTTTCCTATCGTCCCAAGTGCTCGACACTGCCTAAGTGCCCGGCGAAACTGTGGCTAGCACGTGGCAGTCGCGTGTCTTGCAGAAGGACCTTATTGGGCCTCCCTAGGCTGTACGGGTTGGGCCTGTCCAACTGTTGGGCAGCCTCAGCCCAGCCCAGAACAGGAGCCCCCCAAGTCGTTGCTCTGAGATGTCAGAGTAATGACTAAAGGATTATTGGCATGTCGGGGATATGCCAAGAGAGGAACCGGGGAGGCCATTCTCGTGCTCGACGCTCCTACAGTCGCACATAAGTCGGGCATCGGACAATTGTGTCTGGTCGTAACGCCGGGGAGATGAGGGGTTTCAGATTCGAAACGTTGGGGAAAATTGAAACGACACGCGTGGGGGGATGAACGGCTGCATGTGTGCCACGTGTCGTCTGTCATCATTATCTAGAGAGGCTAGGGCGGCTAGTTAGGGTAGCGCACTCAAGTGCCCTATATCCCTCGAGTTCCGTGAAAACCCCTATAAGAACTCCTCCCCTCGTTCATTTTCTACTTTTTTCGTTTATCTCTCAACAATCTCTCTCTTTCTCTCTCTATCTTCTACAGCAGCCGTTCGCCGCCGTCAACTGCCGGAACTCCGCACCGGAAACCTAAATCGCCGCCTATAAGGTATTTGTTCAAAAACTAACCTTTTTCTTGCGTTTCCTCTTGATTTTAACTAGCGTATAGCACTTCCTTGGTGAACTGATGAAGTTCCCATGAGAAATGAAAGGGTTCCTGGCGAATACGGCGGGAATCTTTTGTTGTTGAGAGAGGAAGTGTTAAGAACTTCTCTCGCTTTTGTTGAATGTCTCGGGGACATGGGATGAATATCTCGGGGACACGATGAATGTCCCAGGGTCCCTAATGGTCACTCTTTTCGTTAGCGTTATGGGAAAAAAGGGGGCATAATTTTTCGGGGAGGCGATGAGTTCCCTGGTGACCGTGTTGATCCTCGGCTGGGTATGTCGGGGAAACGAGAAAGCCTTGCCCCTTCCTCGCCCGTTCGCTTGAACAGCGGTGGAGGGGTGAATTTGATATGACCCATCGAATTCACCGTTTCCTTCTGCTTTTCAGGTAAATGGACGGTTTGGCTGCGAAGGTGGCCGTAGGATCCTTTAAAGGAGACGACCACCCAGAATCTCCCATGGCTCATATGGGTTTTGCCCAAGAGCCCCCGCTCGAGGAGTGGGTCTGCGACGAAGCCCTAGAGATGTCGTCCATCTTTGTCTACAGAGACGTGGAAGACGCATTCTGTACCGTCGAGCATCGACTAATTGGGTCTGATAAATCATGGAAGGTTTTCCGCCCAGAAGAGCATCACCGAATATGCTCACCTTACCGAGGAATGCGTATCCCGTTATACGAGTTCATGTTCGACGAAGCGGGGTGGAGGCTGCCCTTCACGGATTTCCAAGAGGGGGTCTTCGGCTGGTTGAAGCTGGCACCCTCGCAGATTCACCCGAACTCGCTGGCCTTTATCCGGGCTTTCGTGCTTGTTTGTAAACACCTGAAAATTGTACCGACAGTGTCCCTCTTCTTTCGAGTATTCCATCTTCAAAGGTCATCGGTCGGTGGGCGACACGGCTGGGTGTCCTTTAAGCAAAGCAAAGCTCTGTTCCACACGTATTTGGATTCCATCCGGGATTTCAAATACCGCTACTATTTTGTGAGCCGGTCACCCTTGGGGCTATCAACTCGCTGTACCGGAGAGTTACCCGTAAAGTAGACGGTCACTCCGAGGAGGTTCTGGAGCCGAAGTTCCCCCTGTACTGGACGGAGGAACACTTCAAAAAAAGGGTTGATAAATACAAGGTGAAACACAACCAGTTGGACGTCGACGACCGGGCAGCTTATGATAAGATCGTTGTGTTTGTCGAAAGCTTCAATGAAGCTCAGTACGAAACACTGGATGGCGAGCCTATAACGGGAGCAGACGGGCAGGTGAAGAAGCAACGTCGCTTGATCAATACCCGTGTTCTGCTCGAGACCTTCTCCGATGAAGAAGTAGATGAGCTGTTAGGTGGTGAAAACGTCCTCGACCTAAGCCTTCCTCGCCTCCGTATACTTTGCCTTACTAATGTTTTCTTTCTTTTTGCAAGGAAAATGGCCGGAGCTGAGGAGAGGCTCAAGAAGTTGAAGGCGAAGAGAGCTCGGGAAGAACAAGCTCGGGGAGAGTCATCTCGTCCAAAGGGTCAAGGTGTTGCTTCTTCTGGGGCCATGCCCGAGGATGTTTCCTCTGCTGCGATGCCCGAAGGTTCTAGCCAATCCCAGCCTGCTTTGATTGCGTCGGGGATTTCAGGTATGCGCACACCTCCTGCTGGGAGCCAGTCCCCGGGTACTCAAGGGACGCCGAAACGGCTACGGGTTTCGGATGCGGAGTTTGTCGACCTGGCCCATTAAGAAAGTCCCCCACCTCCTTCAAGCTTCGAACTCCCGCCATGCCATCTCAAGCCCCGCTTCTTCTCTGAAGTCAACTATCCTCGCGTCCCTCCCTCTGAAATCCAAGTTGTGCTGGGGACTGCTGCGGAAGCGAGGAGGAGAACGATCTTTGAGGACATGTCTGCCGTTATGCGGCTCTGTTCGACTGCTATTATCCTGAACGATGAGACCTGCCCCGCTGCTGAACTTTCTCGACTGCAAGAAAGGCTCGAGACCTTGGAGGCTGAGCTGCTAGACCTGCGCAAAGAGTTAAAGGAATGCAGGGACCTGAATAAAGAACAGAACGAGCAGCAGCAGCGGGCGGAGGCAAAGCTGAAGAAAGCTGAGGAAGCGGAGAAAGGTCATCTTGCCCGGATCACTGAGCTGGAGGCAGAGGAGAAGCGGCTCAAGGAGAGGGTTGCCGAGTTGGAGGATGTTGTTCGGCCAGCTGAAGGTAAAACTGAAGAGGAAAAGCTCCTAACCTCTCGAGCAGCTATGGTGGCCCAACTCAGGAGAGTCGAGCAGGATCTTCGGCTAGCCGAGGATGATGCTCTTGAAACTGCGGGCATAGGGTTTCGAAATGCAGTGGCGCAGCTTCGGATCCTAAATCCCAGCCTTATGACCGACGGGGCTGATGCTAACTGCGAGGTGGTCGATGGACGGATAGTTCTGCCCGGGCAAGAAGGAAATGCCAACGAAGGAGGTGGGTCAGACGCTGCTGAGACTGCTGCAGAGTAGGACTATAGTTTGCTTGGCCTGAGTGCCATTTTGTTGTTTTTGCCCGGCTTGTGGGCTTATTTGATGTAATATTTGTACAATGGTTGTTTTTTCCCGGCTTGTGGGCTTATTGATGTAATATTCGTACGATGGGCTTTGCCCGATTCTTATACTTCGCTTTGCCTCTTTATTTATTTTGCTTGTGTGTGATACTTTATACATTACTTATTTTTGCCTAAGTAGTTGAGATCGCTGGCGCCTTGGGAGTTTGCTCGACTCTGACGATCCTCGACTGTGTAGAGAGCTAGTCGAGTGGTCGGGGGTTGTACTCCGACCTTCAACGAGGCTAAGAAGTCGGTCGAGGTCTTAGCTTCGTGGCGTGAATTTCCCATCGCGAGCTGGGTGTTTCGCCTATCTGGTACGTCAACGACGGAGCTCGGTTGAGGTCTCCTCGTCGGGCCAAAAAGTCTCACGCACACACTTCGTGGTTTTTGGCCGTCGTGTGTTATATAGAGGTGTCGCGCGTGTACCATCGCACGCCCCCGTGGTCGCGACGTCGTACTGTCCTGAGCAGTGTCTAACTGTAATATTGTTTGAGCTTCTCAGCATTCCATGGTCGAGCAAGTTGTTCACCGTGGAGGTTTTCGAGGTAATAGACGCCCGTCCCCATCTTTGCGACGACGCGGTATAGGCCCTCCCAGTTTGCGGCCAGCTTTCCTTCGCGTTAATCTTTCTGATTTCTCCGTAGGACAAGACTGCCAACTTGGAAGTCTCGTTTGATAACTTTGTCATTATAACGCAAAGTTATTTTTTGTTTTAAAGAGGCTTCTTGGAGGGAAGCGCCGGTCCTTATCTCTTCGACAAGGTCGAGCTCCTCTCGCAGGGCTTCGTTGTTTGTTTCTTCGTCGAGGGGAGCTTCTGTCCTCCTCGAGGGTTCCCTGATCTCCACGGGGATAACTGTCTCGGTTCCGTACGTTAGGCGAAACGGGGTCTCCCTGGTCGTGGAGTGTGGGGTTGTTCGATACGCCTATAGGACGTTGTACAACTCCTCGACCCACCGTTGTTTGGCCTCGCCGAGTCATCGCTTCAGTCCCCGGAGTATCACTCTGTTCGCTGCTTCGGCCTGCCCATTGGTTTGAGGGTGTTCGACCGACGTGAAGTGCTGTTTTGTGCCCAGTTTGGCGACGAAGTCTTGGAAGTTCCTGTCGGTGAATTGTGTCCCGTTGTTGGTGACAATGGCTTGGGGCACACCGAATCGGGCGAGGATGTTTGTCTTGTAGAAACGGAGTATGTTGAAGGCAGTGATTTTGGCCAGCGCCTCTGCCTCAATCCACTTCGTGAAGTAGTCCACCCCGACGATGAGGTACTTGTTTTGGTACGACCCTATAACGAAAGGTTCGAGGATATCCATTCCCCACCATGCAAACGGCCACGGGGATGACAATGACTTAAGCTCGTTTGGGGGAGCGAGGTGCATGTCCCCGTGTCTTTGACAGCGGTCACATTTCTTGACGTGTTCCTTTGCATCGTGTTGCATAGTGGGGTAATAATACCCCGCTCGGAGTCCTTTTCGGGCTAGGGACCTTCCGCCGAGGTGCTGGGCGTTGATCCCTTCATGGATTTCTTGGAGGATCCCCGAAACTTTGCTTTCTTCGACACACCGGAGTAAGGGAATGGAGAATCCTCGACGGTATAGCTTACCTTCGACGACGGTGTACGCACATGCCCGCCTCTTGACTATCCCCGCTTCTTTAGGATCGTCGGCCAGTTTGCCCGTCGTTAAGTATTCGTAAACTGGGGTCATCCAACAGTTAGCGTCCCCGATGGCGTTGACCTCAGTGTTCGGGGTGGGTTTGTTTATGCTCGGTTGGGTCAGTATCTCCTGGATGACTGATTTGTTCCCTCCTTTTTTCTTAGTGCTCGCAAGCTTGGAGAGCACGTCCACTCGAGTGTTGTGCTCGCGCGGGATGTGAGCCACCTCCGCAGAGACAAACTTCTTCAACTTTTCTTGTACCAAGGTTAGGTACTCGATGAGACTATCGTTTTTGGCCTGGAATTTTCCCCGAACCTGTGATGCCATGAGCTGGGAGTCTGTAAAGATTTTGACTTCTTTTGCGCCGAGGTCTTCCGCCAATCGAAGTCCCGCGAGGAAGGCCTCGTATTCGGCTTGGTTATTCGATGTCTTGAAGGACAGCTCGAGGGAGACCTCTATCAGGATGCCCTGCTCGTTTTCGAGGATAACGCCCGCTCCGCTACCTTTCGCACTGGAGGCTCCGTCGACGTAAATCGTCCATTTCTGGGAGCCATTGGTCGAGGATTTAGGGACGGTCATTTCCGCTACGAAGTCGGCCAGTACCTGAGCTTTCAAGGCTTTTCTGCCTTCGTATCGGAGGTCAAACTCGGATAGCTCGAGAGACCACCGGAGCATTCTCCCCGCCATATCTGGCCGACTGAGGAGCTGTCTGATAGGCTGCTCCGTCCTTACCACGATTGTGTGGGCCAGGAAGTAATGCCGTAATCTTCTGGCTGCAGATACGAGGGCCAAGGCGACCTTTTCAATCTGTTGGTATCTGAGCTCGGGACCCTAAAGAGCTCTGCTCGTGAAGTAAATCGGTTTCTGTCCGTCGGGGGTCTCCCGTATGAAGACAGCACTCACCGCTTCGCTGGTGACGGCCAGGTACAAGAAAAGTGTTTCCCCGTTATCTGGTCGGGACAAGACCGGGGGTTGTGACAAGACTTGTTTTAGATGGAGAAGGGCTTGTTCGCATTCTTCACTCCATTCAAAAGTCGCCTTCTGCCGGAGAAGCTTGAAAAAGGGGAGTGCGTACTGAGCGGATTTGGCGAAGAAACGGGAGAGAGCAATCAGCATTCCATTAAGTGACTGGATCGACTTCTTCGAGTTCGGGGGTAGGGATTTCGGAGAATGCCCTACATTTGTCGGGATTCGCCTCGATTCCCCTCTCCGTGAGGTAGAAGCCGAGGAACTTCCCAGCGCGAACACCGAAGGTGCATTTGTCGGGGTTGAACCTCATGCGACATTTCCTCGTCGTGTCGAACACTTTCTTGAGATGAGCAGCATGGTCGACTTCTTCTGCAGATTTGACGATCATGTCGTCCATATAGACCTCGAGCACGTCGGCGATGTCTGCCCGGAAGACCTTGTTCATCATCCGTTGGTAGGTGGCACCAGCATTTTTCAAGTCGAAGGGCATTACGTTATAGTAATAATTTCCCGACTCGGTCATGAAAGCGGTATGCTGCTTGTCGGCCTCGTGCATGGGGATTTGGTTGTACCCCGAGTATGCATCCATGAAGGATAGTAATTTGAATCCTGCAGAGTTATCGACCAGCTGGTCGATGTTAGGTAAGGGATAAGAGTCTTTCGGGCATGCCCGGTTAAGATCCGTGTAGTCAACGCACATCCTCCATTTTCCATTATTTTTCTTAACGAGTACAACATTTGAGAGCCAAGTTGTGTACTTGGCCTCGGAAATAAAGTTTGCCTCTAGGAGGTCTTTTATAACTTTTTCAGCAGCCTCCATTTTTTCCGGAGACTGCCTACGCCTACGTTGAGCTACAGCCCTAGCGGCCGGATCTATAGTCAACTGATGACAAGCTACTTCAGGGTCCAGTCCGGGCATCTCTGCAGCAGTCCAGGTGAATAAATCTGCATTTTCTCAGAGGCATGCCTTCAGTTGCCTCTTCGCCAGGTCGGGGAGTCCATAGCCAATCTTCACGCTTCGATCTGGGTTGTCGCCGAGGGGAACCAGCTCGAAATCTCCATCTGGGACGGGGCGCGTTGGGTGGAGAGGCTGCCCATTGATTTCAACTGGGAGATCCTCGCCTGTAGCTTCTTCCTGCTCCCAGGGAAACCTGCTATCAAGGTCGACCGCGCTGACCGGCGGGAGTGGAACTTGCACGACATCTGGAGGTGCCTCAGCCTGAGTCCCAGGTGCTGCGGGCACTTATCGACTCTTCTGCTGGGAAGTTTTTCCACATGTTTCGGACAACTTCAGGTTGTCGAGTTCTCCCGAAAAGCCAAAGTCTTCCGGTCGCGTGATGCTCAACGGGACTTGCAACGATCCGTTGTTGGGAGAGGGAGTTGACTCCTCGACATTCTGGGCCTCCTGGCCGCTGGGGCGGGGGGCCTCTTGCTGCTTGGCGTACTTCTTCAGATACCCTTCTTTAATCAGCGTCTCGATTGCGTCCTTAAGGTGGACACAATCTTCAGTAACGTGCCCGTGACTGCGATGGAATCGGCAGTACTTGGACTTGTCAGCATTTGGTTTGGAAGCCGCCGGTTTCGGGAAGCGGATTCCCCCTTTGACGAACTCCGAATTGGCACAGTCGCTAAAAATGCGCGCGCGAGACGCGTTTAGCGGTGTGTAGTCTTTGAAAAGGCCAGACGGTCCCCGAGATTCGCGGGGCTCTTTGGTCCGGGCTTCTTTTTTCCTTTCCCCACCTCGCCTAGGTGGAGGGGAGTCTTCTCTTCTCCTGTCTCCACCTCGCCTGGGTGGAGGGGAGTCTTCCTCCTTGTTGCCGCAGGGGCCTTCTCTGTGCCTCGAATCGAGGGCAATTTATACAGCTTCAGCTTCCTCGAACTCAATATGCGACTGAGCCCTCTCGAGGAGGCCTTCAAAGCTGCGGGGACGGTGTAGTCCGACGGATTCTGCGAACTTGGATCTTATCCGCAAACCCTTGATGATGAGATACATTTTGATGTGATCGGTAACGTGGATTTCGACCGCTTCTTTGTTGAACCTCTCGATGTAGCTACGGAGAGGTTCATCCTTCCCCTGAAAGATGGCTTCCAGGGAGGCTATCGTCTTCGGATGTCGACGAGAAGCCGTAAAATTTTTTCTGAAGCGCTCCCTCAGGACCCTCCACGACGTGATTGATTCAGACGCTAGGTTTTTGTACCAAGCCATGGCCCCTTTCTGAAGAGTCGTAGGGAATAGTCGACACTTGATAGCGCCGGAGACATTCCTGAAATCGAGCAGAGCTTCAAAACTCTCGACATGGTCATCAGGATCAGATGTCCCGTCATATGTCCCCAAGGATGGGGGCCTCTCCAGGCCCTTAGGAATAGGGGCGTCCATGATGTGCCTGGCCAGAGGGGTCCGGTAATCGTCATCCTCGCTGGCTCCCGGAGACACAGAGGGGGAGTGTTGTCCATGAACATAGCGACGTCTCGGGGAGTGATCCTTTGGTCGGCCTCTGGGCTCCTCGGCGTCCGGCCTGCTTCTTTTATTTTTTGAGGATCGAACTGGTCCCTTTGGTGGCGGGGAGCGGTGGCATTTCTGAGGATGTTCCGGCTGGGTACGCTCCAAGCGTGGTCTGCGACCCCTGTGAACTAGGGAGGGGCTGCGAGATGCCTCTAGGGACTGCGAATGTCTTGGAAATGGCGGTGGCCAGTGCCTTCGCGGGGAAGTCCGACCACGACCTTTCTCCAGCGCCTCGATCCGGATGTTCTGGTTGAAGATCATCTGGTTGGTCTGATTGACCAAAGTAAACAGGGAAGCAGTGCTCGGGTCCGCATTTGGCAGCGGGTCCACGGGCTGGAAAACGGGCTGGAGGACTGTTTCATGTCCGTCTTGGTGAGTTGTCTCGTACTCCACTTCCTCGAAAAACGGTGAGGCGGTGAGTCCGTCTCTGATGTCGTTCTCCACGACAGGTTGGGCAGCGTTGTTGTCGACGCGGTTGCCATTGCTGAGTTGCGCGATAACGTTGTCTAGAGTTTGATTCGCCGACGGGTTGGCCATGATGGTTGTTGAATGGAGAAAGCTTTAGTTTATCGAGCAGAAAAACGAGGAAGCTTATAATTTCCCACAGACGGCGCCACTGATCGTACCTAGATCAGAAAGTTGATAGTGGCCAACAGCGTCTGGAATGGCAGCTCCGGTGATGGTGAGAGACGGTGGGGGGGAGGGGTGTACCTGCAAGGTACTCCGACGCTCAAGTGAGAGAGTGTACAGAATAACCGCAAATACAGAAAGAGTAAGAGGTAGAAGAATGTGTCTAACCTGACCCTCTCAAATGAGAGGGTATTTATAGAGAGCCCCCAGCGCGGGGCCAACGGTTACCTGCAGTGGACTGGATCAACTAGGCCCACTCCAAGCAACTACTAGGGCTTACGTGTAGTAGTGAAGACCAGCACGTGGTCTTCGCCCTAGAGTAACTGCTCCTAGATATCCGGAAGTAGGGCAGACCGAATCCTTCGGACGTGGGAGGTTACTTGGAACGTGTCCACGTGGTATGGACCGTTGGGTACTCCTCGCGGGGAGGAGCCTTATGTGTCGAGGAGATATGAAGCCCGTGTACTCCTCGCGGGGAGGAGCCTTCTGCGTCGAGGAGAGATGAAGCCCGTAGAATGGACATGGCCTCGCGGGGAGGAGCCATGTCCGTCGAGGAGTGATGTGTAGCATTCTCGTGGGGAGAAGCTAGTCGGTCGGGGAGGCACATCTCAGCAGAGTGTGATGTCCTCCTTTCCTATCGTCCCAAGTGCTCGACACTGCCTAAGTGCCCGACGAAACTGTGGCTAGCACGTGGCAGTCGCGTGTCTTGCAGAAGGACCTTATTGGGCCTCCCCAGGCTGTACGGGTTGGGCCTGCCCGACTGTTGGGCAGCCTCGGCCCAGCCCAGAACAATAGTCATTGTTATTCTGGAACATTCAAAAGCTTAATAACTCTCAATCTACCACACTAAAGGAAACACAAATACAATAGACAGCTAAACTAATATATGACTTCTGTTTTAATTTCTTAAAAAATTGCAAATGCCAATTTAATTTGTGAAAATGTTACTATTTTTTAAACTGTATTGGTGGAGAGGGTATACTAAGATGTTTAAACTTTGAACATTTAATATTATGGTGTTTGCCATGTGTTAGAACCCTCGAATTATTAGTATCTCATAGTGGTATAGACAAAAATATTACATAAGGTGATTGATTGATTCATCATGATTAACTTATGTGGATGAAATACAAAGCAATTATCTTAGGTGGATGTACTCTCAAAATATTAGTGAAAAGTTTGTTAATGTCATCCTCTTTTGATGTCTTTCCCCTTTTAATCCATCAGACAGGTGCCTCAAAGTAAGGCTGCAAGTAAATACGAAAATGAATTTGTTTTTGTTAGTCCATATTCAATTCAACGGTTGATAATTATACTGACAAACAGCAGGACAGAATACAACCATCAGTTGTGATAATGAGGTTCATATCTACTTCCCTTTTCAATTTCTTACGACAACCATCATTGTCACCATAGTATTAACATTCTTCAAATCAGTAAGAATAGTAAAATATGTAGCAGCAATATAACACAAACTATTAAAATGAATGGAAAATCTCAAATCATGGTAGTGACTATTTCCTCAATCACAAATGCACTATAATTGGTTTCAATGGCCATGATGATAATGTTCGGCATCTGGAATTATCTGAAGGTAATTTTAAGTTGTTTGAACAACAAAAATGTCTTAACCATTGGGAAAAAACTATAAAGTTATAAAACTCATAACCAGCCAGAAATTAAAAGGAGGAAACTTATCTTATATCGTCAGTATCGGTGTTGCGATCCTCTTTTTCACTTAATATTACAAACAAACAAAAAAATAGAGCTAACTATAAAAATATACATTCAGAAATTCATAAACCAGTAACAAAATCTAAACCATGTTTTTTAGATTAAAACATGAAATTAAGATAGTTTCGAATCTGACCACCACCACAGTCGTCGTCAAAAACGTCAGATCCACCACTACGAAATCGCACACCGCAGTAAAATCGCCGAAAACGTCAGATCCGCCTCCATCAACTCTTCGCTTGAAACAAAATCATAACACAGAAACAAATTTCCATCTTCTTCGCTTGAAATCGAACCGAAAACAACAGTTAACAAAACCAGGATGATATTCTCTCTTCAATTTTTACTTCAATAATATCTCTCTTTTCTCCCTTCTTCCTGTTCTTCTTCTTCCCGAAACCCTAATTTGTTCCATCTGTTCCAACAAATTTGTATTAACGAGCCTGGTTGCGATTCAGAGAGAATTTGTAATGGCAAACATAAACACAACATCAACGCAATTTTCAACGAATCTACCAGTTTTCAAATGGGGAACTACGAGAGGTAGTTTGCGCATATGAAGATCATCTTCAGATTTTAAGATATAGCTAAAATTGTGAACGATGGAGTACCTGAATTAGAAGAGAATGCGAACGATGCTCAAGAAGTTGTGCACAAGGAATGAAGAAAGAAAGATGGAAAAGTTTTATTCTTGATCCATCAATGTGTGGATCCCAATGTATTTGAGAAGATCATTGAAGAAGAAACAACAAAAAGAGTATGAGACAAGTTAAAGATTTTGTACAATGAAGATGAAAAGTTGAAGAGGGTGAAGTTGTAGACGCTGAGAAAGTTGTTTGAAATTACTCAAATGAGAAGATGATTCAATTTCAGAATTCTTTATGGGTGTGGTATTGCTAACAAACTAGATGCAGGCGAATGGTGAATAAATCACTAATCTTCAGAAGGTTGAGAAATTATTGAGATATCTGATTTCAAACTTTGATTACATTTTCGTGTCCATTGAAGAGTCCAAGAACCTAACTGAGATGAAGGTGGAAGAACTTCAAGCTTCATTGGAGGCTCATGAGATGAGACTGAAGCAGAGGAACTCAGAGAGGGAGTAAGTGGCTGAACAGGAAATGCAAGCAAGATTCACCAAGAAATATGGGAAAGAAAAGGAGAAGTAGAGAAAAAATATTTCTAATGATGAGAATTCAAGCAAGAATTCAAATAGCCACTCTAATTAAATCAAGAAAGTCACGGCAACAAGTATTCGGGGAAGAAAGTTGACATGAAGGAGATGTAGTGTTACAACTGCCAAGAATTTGTTCATTATGCTCGATATTGTAGAAGAAAGAAGGAATCTAGAGAAAAAGATTATGACAAACGACAATATGTACATGCTGGAGAAATTGACTCTGATGATATGTTACTCATGGAAAATACTTAGTCAAATAATGAACAAAAACCAATATGTGGTATCTGGATTCCAGATGGAGCAATCACATGATTGGTAATAAAACCTAGTTTACCAATTTGAATGAATTAGTCAAGGTGATCAAGCTTGTAGATGGCAGACATGTTAGACTCAAAGGGAAGAGGAAACATAGTTGTGATGAGGAGGAATGGTTGAAGAGAAAACATTATTGACGTATTGTAGACACCTTTAATGATAAGTAACTTGATAAGCATAGGTTAATTACTTTCCCAAAGGTATATCAATAAGTTGGAAGAAAATCTGATGAAGGATTATAATGGTGAAGGAAGGATGATCCTGAAGGCACCATTGGCAGATAACTAAAACTTCAAGATTGAGATCAACATATTTAATCATCAGTGTCTTGCTTTGACTGTTGTCGAAGACAAGAACTGGCTATGGCATTAAAGGTATGGACACTTTAACTTCAAAGGTCTAGGTATGCTCAACCAGAAGAAGATGGTGTATGGCTTACCTCAAGTGAAAGAATCAAGTCAAGTATGTGAGGAATGCTGCAAAGCAAAGCATAATAGGAAGACATTCAAACATGACTTGTCAATCAATTCGAGAGAAAAGTTGAATCTTGTTCACCTCTGATGTGTGTGGACCTTTTGAAGTAAGTTCGAATGGAGGTAATTTCTATTTCCTAACTTGCATAGATAAATTCACTAGATATATATGAATTTACTTTATTGAAAGGAAGAGTGAGGTTTTCACATAGCTCAATAAGTTTAAATTCCATATAGAGAAACAAAGTGAATGCAAGTTAAAGAAACTGAGAACTGATGGTGGTGGTGAATACACCTATAGAGATTTTGCAAGATTTTGTACTGATGAAGGTATAGAGCATGAGGTCATTGCACCATATACACCTCAGCCTAATGGTATAGCTGAGAGGAGAAATAAAAAATATACTAAACATGACTAGGAGCATGTTGAAAGCTAAATAAGGGCCAAAGAGATTTTGGGGTGAAAAAGCTTCGACAACAGTATACATTATAAATAGATGTCCAACAAAGAAGATACTCGAGAAGACACTTTATGAGGATTGGACAAGACATAAGCCAAATGTTAGTCATCGTAGAGTCTTTGGATCAATGTGTTTTAGGCATGTACCAGAACAATAACGAAAGAAACTAGATGATCGAAGCCAAGTTATGGTGCTCATAGGTTATCATTCGATTGAGGCATACAAACTGTATTAACCAAATGATGATAAATTTGTGATCAGTCGAGATCTTCTAGTGGATGAAAGCAAAGGGTGGGATTCGAGTCAAGGGTCAGTTCGACATGAGCAAGAAACAGTCACAATTATACTTGATGAAGACCAACAGACTAAAGTCAGAACCAATCGAAACAAAGAACTACCTAAGAAGATGTTTGCAGGTGTTTTGAGTGAAAAATCACGAGTTTAAATAGTTTGTGACGTTAACATAAAAAATCTCAGAAGCAATTTGTGCAAAACACATGTACAAGAAAGTATGAGTGTGAAGTGACTGTGGATGTCTGTATGCAGACAAAGTGAAGACAAACTTTAATGACGCAAAAGCCTAAATTAGATAAAATGAAAACTACAATAAATGGCATTAAACGAAACATAGTAAATGACAAGAATATTAAATGACAAGACTGGAATAGTGTTTCAATTAAGGAAACATAAAGAAAATAAAGAAAAGGGATGCAAACTCACATGTTATTCACAAAATGTTTCGCTCTTTGGCTTGGGTACTCCAATTCTATAGAGAAAGTATATGAATTTTGCGACCTTGATTACAATGTATGAATCTGCTATTTATATTAAACTAACGATAACCGTCTCTGGTAACATGTTCCTAGAAAATAGACACATAGTAAGAATATGAAACTTAGTCCTCTGAAGTACCATCACGTTTTTCAGAACCTTGAAACTACTGAAAACCATTATCCCACGTTCGTAACTGCTCTTAACGACTAATAAATGCTTGCTCGTCGAATGTAGTTACTGAAAGCGCTAAGAACCATCTCAAGTATTTGGTTTCCAAAATTATTCAAATTTTTAAAGTCTATCGAATGCTTCGACTTTGATACGGTGTCGAGTGATCAATTAGATATGTTCCTAAGACTCATCCAAACCATGTTTCAAGATCTGCTCTTGAGATTCTTCCAAACTATGTTTCAAGATCTGCTCTTGAGATTTTTCCAATCCATGATTCAAGACGCTAGTCGAAAAGTTCTAGTCGAGGTATTCATTCCTGTCGACTTGTGTCAATCAATGCTAACACTTAACACTTTCCCAATGCAACATTCAATTGACTTTTTCCCAAATAGAAATTCCAGGAAAACAGATGCCCCCCAAAAATGCCACTTTCGATCATATGTGTTAGATGGTAGAAACATGACGTTTTTGTATCCCTTCAACATTGTTTACCCAGTCTGCACATGTCACATCAATTAGAAATTTTATTATTTAATCTCTATTTCATGGTCATTATGACCACTTTCTACTAAACCATTACGTCACAGAAGTGTGTGTAGCTGATCATCATCATCCTCTATTTCCTAGGATATTAATCCAACACTAAAAATGAATTTAAGAAAAAAATCATTTAATTCCATCTTTTCATCTTTTCCTATGACCTTTTGGTGCCAACCGTCGACCTGAGTGTGTCATGTGTCCAAAAATTATTTGGAGGAAAAAACTGTAAAGTTTTTTTTGTCTATTTAAAACGTTCTTACTCAGCCCTATTCTTTTTCACCATTTTCTTTTCTTGAAAAAACAAACAGAAAAAGAACCCAAGAGAGCTTTCTACAGTTTTATCATATTTCTTATCACACTTCTTCCCAAAAATACTTGAGAATTAATTGGTTTCAAAAATCAAACTTGGTCTACGTCCTACTTTAGTTGCCGATATTGAAGAACCAGTCTTCATCAACAATCGTACCTACATTCCCGAGCCTCCCATAGAGGATGGGAGAAGAAACATTTGGTATTGTAACACCTTGATACCCTACTCCATTGCAAGTACCATCTATGGTTTCGTGGGTCCTCTCCCTAGACGTATTAAGAAATGCCAGGTGCTGAGATATGTATTTCCCAACCATTCATCTTATGAGCCATTGGTATTCGTTGATGAACCCTTTGATTTCAATTTCTTCAAGAATAGGGTCTTCTGCACCTCTCCTCTGACTAAGGATGCTTAATACATCCAGCGTCTAGATAGGGTTCAATAAAAGAAGAAACATTTCTAGAAAGATTTGGGTATCTTTGACCTAATCCAACTGTCACGAGTTGGTCCCAAATACAACTTCACATGCTCATTGCAGCCATGTGTTTATAGGATACCTCCACATAAACCTTTGACCTTCCTTGCGGGATGATAACCCCAACACTATTTGATATTGCTGCTATTGTTGTCCTTCAACCAACTGGAGAGCCCTTTGAGCCTTTAACCAAAACCAAGACCAATCTTGGATTTTCTTTCACAAGAACTTCCTATAACGCATTTATCGAAGATCATCATGCTTCAAGAGATTGCGTGGATGCTCATGAACACATGGCTTTGCTGAATTAATAGCTTGCCCGCTATTTTTTCTGTTCTCGATTTGTTCATGTGGCTAAAAATTTTGTTCCCTTGGCCACCCAACTCCATAAAGGAAGAAAAATCTACCTCAACAGACTGATTCTATGTGGCCTATATGAATCTCAGGGGCTAGCCTCTCAGAACCTCAAAAAAATCATGAAAGTCTTTAGGTAGGTGGCCCTATATGGCTTTTGCAATTGTGGCTCAATGACACTTTTGAACCATCCATAAAGACCAGTATTCCTCCCAACTTAGAGGTGGGGGTCGAAGGTATGAGGCTCGCCCAACTTACTCCCGACGATGGTAAAGTTATGTCTAAGGAGGTCATTGAGACTTACTTTGACATGTTTTACAGATGCAAGACGTTTATTTCGACAATGGCACCCTTTTCTAAATGACAATGTGGACCTAAATGGTTGAGAAAACCATTTCAAAATCTCTCATGCCATGATGAGAGGGACATACATGATACTTTGATGACATGCTTCCAGCCCACTGCTCTATGGACAAGGCTTACCTATGAAGGTGAGAAAAGTATACAAGAAGGCGGGGGGTTGAATTGTATTTTTCATTTTCTTAGTTTGCATCTAATCAGAGTTCAGAATCTAAATTGGTGTTCAGATTCTGGTTAATTCTTAGCAACAGAATGTTAACATAAGCAAATAAATAATAGCATAAGACACAAATATTTATACTGGTTCCTCCTAAACTAAGAGTAGTCCAGTCCCCTTGCTTCACAAGAGATTTTCACTATAATCAAATCATGATTACAATCGCTTATGCATTCTGCATAAGACTTTTACATTTTCTCAGACCCAAGGTCCAAGACTTCTTGCTCAAGCTCCCCACTCTTGATTAGGTTCCACAAAACCAAGATTTCCTTGCTTAGGTCCTCAGCCCAAGACTTCTGCTCCAAGCCACTATGGTCGAGACTTTTTCTCCAAGTCCCATGAAACGAGCCTCCTTGCTTAAACCCCTCAGATTCAAGACCTACTGCTCCCAATTTCAAGTGTCGAGCCAACCTGCTCAAGCCACATTGGCTAAGACTTCTGCTCCAAGTCCCATGAAACAAGCCTCTTTGCTTAAACCCTTCAGATTCAAGACTTAATGCTCCAATTTCATGTACCGAGCCAACCTGCTCAAGCCACACTGGCTAAGACTTCTTTGCTCAATTATTCCACTTGATTAAGACTTTCATAACTCAAGCACATAGCAAGAGACTTACGTGGCTCAAGCATCTTGGCTCGAGACTTCCTTGCTTAAGTCCCAATGACTTAAGACTTCTTCTCAATTAATCTATTTGATTAAGACTTGCATTACTCAAGCACATATCAAGAGACTTACGTGGCTCAAGCATCTTGGCTCGAGACTTCCTTGCTTAAGTCCCAATGACTTAAGACTTTTGCTCAAGCACATAGCAAGAGACTTTGATCTAAACTACTAAACAAGTTCAGCAGAATAGAGAACAAGGTGTACTTGATAAAAGTATCAGAGGTACAGGAAATCACCATAACAAAGACCTAAAGCACTTAAGATTTCTAAGATATTCAATGTGTAAGAAATCTTAAGGCTTTTACAATTACAACAAACAACAAAAAAACTACATATACAATGGTGTTAATAATTGTTGATCTTGTTACTCCTTCTTTTGGACCATCCTTATTAAAGATTCAGTTTGAACCTTCATCCATATATATAGCCTTTGCAGAAACTAGTCGTTGAAAAGCTGACTTGATCAAGAGTCTTTGCTTTTGCTCTATAGTACAAGAGACGTTGAAGATAGATACACCATAATATCTTGATATGATGTGTAACATGTTTAACCTTTGAGTCTTCAAGATATCCTGTACTATTAGAGCCGTTGAGATTAGATATTCGTAAAGTATGCCAGCCTTTCTTGAGCCTTGCAATCTGTAGACTTTAGCTGACAAACTGATTTGGCAATACAACTTGCTTTCTGCAGTACAGACAACTTTAGCTTTATCACCAACTCTGAATGGTATCAGAAGCCAATTCACAATCGCTAAGTGTTTAGACAATTATGTTGCTTCTTATGATGCTGAGACCTTCAGCTTCAGAGTCTATGCTAGACATCACTTAGCAAGTGTTCTTCAGATTCTGCCACTAGAAGCTAGCAATTTAGCAACTCCCAAGTGTACTAATGTAAAACAGATTCTGACTATAAAATTTACAAGTATTAGAACCTACATACATGTAACACACATCAAATAAACCATTATTCTTTCAATACTTTGTTATCATCAAAACCCAAGGAAAATATGTCATGAACAAATCTTGTTCTAACAACCTCCTATAAATTAGGGATAAGAGCTGGTGCCTACCTATCAAACTTTGTGGCCATGCAATTTGGTTTGAGCCAACTGCTTCCTAAAAGCTTGATTCCGAAAGCAGATGCTTACTTCATTTCTACCGATGCACCCAGCGAGAAATGGAACGAGAGTTTCCATAACTTCTATAAGAGGAAATATATATTACTCAATTCCTTCGAATTTTCCCTTTCTTGCCATTGTACCCAAGAGATCAAGGACTGGTGGGCATTTCATTAATTAAACGTGTCAAATCTTGCTCTAATGGTTCAACGTCTGGACGATGCTTTCTTCTTTCTTCGGGACTTGGAGAATAAAAACAAAGGTAATCTTTGTTCGACTAGTTATCTAATGTAGAAAACTCTCATGATACGCTTGTTTTGACTTTCCTTAAATTCTTCTTAGGTTCTAATTCATTTTTTGTTGATATATTATAGGCGTTATCTCCAATCCAAAATCTTTGACTGTTGCCTCTCAAGGCACAAGCACTCTAGGAATTTTACAGGTAAAAAGGTGTCTAACCTTCTTATCCTTTAATTTTTCTATCGATGTCCTAATTTGTTTTGCTCCTTCAGGGTCGAAAGAAAGCAAAGACTTCTTCTATTTCAAAGACCTCGAGGAAGAGAAGCCAAATTAATGAGGAAGCCAATGCATCTTCCAGCAAAGAAACTCTGGTTCGTACATTCTTTCTCTCTAACTCCTATTTGACTTCATTTGTTAACTTATTAACGTTTTATCCATACATGTTAGTTTCCTCTAAAAGAAACTGAGTTTGACATCAATGATGAACGCCTACAGTCTCCACAATCTATTCCTCCTAAACATTAACAAGTTGCGGCTATCAGAGCTGTTGATGCCTACTTTGCAGAACAGAGGGAAGGGAAAACCCCCACTGAATCTTCTAGTCTTCAACAAAAGAAGAAGAAAAAGAGGATCAGGCAAGAAACTGTCACAGTTTTTGATGACGAAAGGAATTAGGAAAGAGAAATTCCTCTGATGAAAAAGGAAAAGAAAGATAGCATGACTCACCGGTGGCTTGTTCAAAGTCATGAGAGTGCACACTCGAATCCACATCCGACCGTTGATAAGGTAAATCATTACCTCGTTCTTTTTTATATTTCTCTATTTTGAACTTCAATGCTAATTAAGACTATTTTCATGGGAAGCCTGTCGATGTCGATCCTGCCAACCCCTAAGTACAACTCGATGCATCCTACAACCATGGTGATTTATCCAACATCAAATATATGACGCATTTCGTCAACCACTTGAATGTTTTCCAGCATCAAATATATGACGCCTTCCAGCATCAAATATATAAAATTTGAATGTTTTCACTATGTTTCATATATATGGAAAACGACATCGCATTTGAAAATAAACAAACGAAAATAGCAAGGAAATAATAAAATATAAAGTCGTGATCGACTGTCCGTCATGGCCAACCATAAGCAAGTCGACATGGCCCGTAGCATGGAATAAAGAGTCTAAATGAAGAACCCATGACAGACAAGCCGTCATTACACATGACACCTGTCATCAGCCTAGAATCCAGAATCCATAATCACAAGTCATGTCAGGAAGGCCGTCAAGCATCATGGCGCTCGTCATGATGTCCAATTCTAGAATTTTCTGAATTTTCTCCAACCGTTTCAGCCGACTTCTCCACCATTTCCCCACGATTTTACACGATTGATTGTTAGAGCATTTGGAGTGCGAAATGCACTATAAAAAGGGTTGTAACTCATTGTAAAGGCATTCAAGCATATTTTCACTAAATTTACTTTAGATTTCATAATTAGTTTTAAGCAAAAACTCAGTTATTTCTCAGCTTTCATAATTAGTTTTAAGCAAAAGCTCAATTATTTCTCAGCTTTCATAATTAGTTTACTGCTGCTATTTCAATTATGCACTGTTGTATTTTTCGATCAAAGTCTCCCTTCGAAGCCCCTTTCATTTCAGAAGCAATTATTATTATTTTCAGGTTCAATTCTTTACCGTATTTAATCATGAATTTATTATATGCATGATTTGTTTGTTTAATTACAATGCCCTATTAATCAGCTTTAGAGTCTGAAACATGAGGACTATTTTATGGATAGAATTTTTACGAATCGCTTAGATATTTAATTCTAACATGAATTAAAATTTTGTTTTGTAATCTCTGTTTTGAAAAGAAAAGTCTTTCCACGAAAGTAAAAGCTCCGAGATACCGTTTACACGCCGAAAAGCGGAAAAAGTATCCGACCTTAAAATTCAAACTTTTAATTTTGAGATAGTGAAAGCATCACTAAATAAATCGAGAAATTATTTTTAATTTGTAAAAGAATTTTAAACTTAAGATTTATACTACAAAAGCCGATATTTTGCAGGTTTGATCCAGTGACGCACCGACGAAAATGGGCATTACCACTAGTTTAATATTTGCTGAGAAAAACATAATTCTCGTTATAATGATGTGCTAAAACAAACAAGTATTTCCTCCTCAGTAAAAGAGATGTGATCAATTACAACATCCAACTTTCTAACTACTTCCCTTAAATAGTCAATATGAAAATCTAAATTACCAAACACCTGCTTATTCCAAGCTTTTAGCACCAACTTAAGCTCTTTGAACTTTTCCAACACACACAAAAGCCATCTTTGAACTTAGAGTTAGACCGGCGAGAAATATTTATAATGCCTTATTTTATTTTCTTTTACTTATTAATTTTTAGCTTAATTACAACTTTGATCCTCTTATTTTATTTTACTTTATTCTTTTGATCCCCGCATTTTACAAATCAGATTTTTGACCTTTTATCTTTAAGTTTTTGTGTTGGATTTTAGTCTAAAAAAGGGACCAAAATCAAACACAACTTAAAAAAAAAAAAGACCAAACTCATAATTTTTAAATTGGAAGGACCAAAACTAAAAAAACAAAATAGAAGGATCAAAATTATAATCAAAATTTAATTATTTTTAAAACAAATAATATCCCACACAGCGGTGGTTTTGAGCCTATTTAGAGTGTGTGATTGCATATAACACTACAATTTTTTAGCACTATAGTTTTTGAGCTATAGAATAAAACATTCAAGGTCAAAAAAGGTATAAAATTAAAGAACTTAATATTTTTCTTAAATTCAAGGTTCACATATTATTGGACTCTTTAGTTTGAATTTATAGAAGTTAAATTGACCATTTTTCTATATGGTTAAACATTTATGTGTCTTAGTTCAGGGTACTCGATCAGTTTGTCCTAAAGTTTTATGCTAACAAATTATGTTAAGCCTTTTTATATTATAATTAATACAAATATTAATTTCTTTCTAAAACCTCACTCACATTCCAATTCAAAACAAAAAAAGTTATTGTCATCCTCAAGTCATTTCCTCGTAAAAGGCGTGAGATTCTAATAGTAATGTTATTTGGTTTAAGTTTCAATATCCAATGTTGATGAAATTAGTAAAAGTTTGTTAAATTTATGACATTAAGTTGTTTTGAGTATTTTTAATTATTTTCTTATTATATTCATAGTTTAATTATAGTATAATTTTAATTTTTCTTGTTAGAGATGCATCAACTGAAATTATTTTTTTTCTAAATGTAAAAGATAAACAGATAATATTTTACAAAGAATATTAATTATGAAAGAGTTATTAAACATTTGTTGAAAAGAAAAGAAAAGTAAGAATAATATTGAAATGATTAGTAAAATATCATTATTTCAATGTATGAAACTCAAAATTAATCACAGGATAATCCTGATTCTACATGTTCATCCATTATTTGAGAATAATACAAAGTGCTCATAAGAAAGAAAGAAAAAACACAACTTAAAAGTTCCCTATGGATCACAAGCTATCTTTAGTTGCGACTGCACGTTTAGTTTGAAGAGATACCAAAGAGTAATAAGCACCAGAAGGTCCATTAGCCAGCAAAGTTTTGTGAGTTTCAATCTCAACCATTTTCCCTTTTTCTAAAACAGCAATAACATCACAATTTTGTATTGTACTCAACCTATGTGCCACAACAACACTTGTTCTTCCCACCATCACTTTATCCAATGCTTCTTGCACCACTTTCTCTGAATTGTTATCTAGTGCACTTGTTGCTTCATCTAGTAGCAACACTTTTGGATTCTTTAACACAGCTCTAGCTATTGCTATCCTTTGTTTTTGACCTCCTGAAAGTTGCACCCCTTTGTCTCCACACCATGTCTCATACCCATATTGCAAACTAGCTATGAAATCATGAGCATTGGCCACTCTTGCTGCTTCTATGATCTCAACTTCATTAACTTTGTCACATGTTGTTCCATATGCAATGTTGTCCCTTATGGTTTCATTAATCAATGTTGGCTCTTGGCTCACAAGTGCTATGTGTTTTCTTAGTGACTTTAGATTATACTCCCTCCGTCTCAAATTATAAGTCACTTTGCCAAAAAAATTTGTCCCAAATTATAAGTCACTTTACATTTTCAATGCAATATAAATGATATCTTCCCCAATATACCCTCAAATATTTATTATTATTTATTCTTTCAACTCTTTTAATTTCTCTCTCCTATATAATTATGAGGGGCATTACTGTAAATTTATACATAATTTGTCTTTCCCATAAAGTAATAATTAAGTTTCTTAATTTGTGTGAAAAGTTCAAAACGTCTTATAATTTGGGACGGAGGGAGTATGATTTTATGTTCATACCGTCTATTGTCACACTTCCTTTTAGTGGATCGTAGAATCTCTCTATTAGTCCTATGATCGTCGACTTTCCTGAACCACTTTGATCTACTAAGGCTGTCGATTTTCCCACTTCAATTTTAATTGAAAAACCTTGAAATATAATCACATTAGGCCTAGCAGGGTATGCGAAATGCACGTCATTAAATTCTATTTGGCCAGTTAAAGTAACTGGCTTAAACCTATCAGGATCGTCTGGTTCGATTTTTGTGCCACGATCTAGGATGGTAAAGATCGAGCTCATGGTATCTGCACCTTTGGCAATATCTTTAGTCATGCTTCCGGCTTCACCTATAACCCGCCCCGTACTTACCACAACCATAAAACTCTCAAACAATGCTTTCTTCGTTATCTTCCCTTCCGCCAAAAGCTTCCCACCATACCAATAATTTAAGACCCAAGAACAAGACACGAGGAATTGTGAAAACCCAAGCCCAAGACCAGCAAACCACGCTTGTCGAAAATTCTCTTGAATTGGCCCTTGTTGGGCCTCTTCAAGCATTTTGAGTATTCTATCTTGAGATGAAAAAGCAGTAATAGTTCTAAGATTTGAAACAGCCTCAGAAGCTAACTTACTACTTTGTTGTTGAGCCTTAATAGACTTGCTTGAAAGGCTTTTGAGTAAAACACCTTTTGTTTAAAAACAAGCTAAAATTGATTAAAGATAGAAAGAAGTGATAATTTTAAAAATTCACAAACTAGAAACATACCACATTAGCATCATTGGCAAGTCGAGAAGAAACATCACCACTAGAATTTTCATCTTGATCAAACCATCCAACTTCAAAAGTGAGTATTTTAGAAAGCATGCTCTCTCTTACACGTTTAGTCAAGTACTCTCCCATGCGAGCAATGATTGTACCGAGTGGTCATATATTAGACAGGTCATGAAGGTTATGGGTTTTGGTAGTAAGTTTATGGGTTGGATCGAAGGTACGACATTCAACAGTTTTATGTTTGTGCTAGTGAACAGAAACCCTTCACGAGACTTCAAAGTTTCTCGTGGTCTCCGACAAGGAGATCCACTATCTCCATACCTATTCGTTATTGCTGCTGAAGGATTAGCTTCTATGATGAAAAAGGCAGAGGAAGTTGGTATATTCCAAGGATTTAAGATAAATCAGAAGAACACAATGAACCTGCTTCAATACGCAAACGATACGGTAATTGTCGGCGAAGCTACTTGGAGTAATATTTGGGCTTTCAAAGTGATTCTGAGAGGGTTCCAATTAATGTCGGGTTTAGAAATCAACTTCAACAAGAGCAGCCTTATTGGGATTGGTGTGGATGAATTGTTTTTAAAGGTGGCAGAAAGTTTTCTATCTTGTAAAATTCAAAATTGTCCGTTCAATTTTCTCGGAATTCAGATTGGCGGTAACCATAGATTAATTTCATTTTGGAAACCGGTGTTAGATAAGGTTCAAGCCAGGTTAGCATCTTGGAAAGGGCGGCTTTTATCGATGGGAGGCAGAATCACACTCATAAAATATGTTCTAACAAATCTACCAGTCCATTATATGTCATTTTATAGAATGCCGAAAAAGGTCACCAACATGTTAACAGCACTTCAAAGGAATTTTATGTGGAATGGTTCTCCTCTAAAGAATGGTATTGCTTGGATTCCATGGGCTACGGTGTGTAAACCAAGGGAAGTGGGTGGTTTGGATATCATGGACATTCAATGTTTGAATGAGGCTCTGCTAGTTAAATGGGTTTGGAAATTTTTGTCTCCTGTACAACATATATGGTCTGATATTATGCAGCCCAGATACGGTAAATTTTCTTCGTCATTGGTACGTGGCGCTACAAAATTTGGGACTGTCAAACCCTCCACGTGGTGGCGTGACATTGTTGCTTTATCACGTGATTTTGGAAATGATTCAATCTATATACATATGATCTCGTTGACTGGTAATGGACATTCGACATCTTTTTGGTTGTCAACCTGGTGCGGCAGCGAGACCTTCGTTTCCTTGTTCCCTGAATTATACAACGCTGCTTTAAATAAGGGAAGTACGGTGGCTGATAATGGTAGTTGGAATGGCGATGTTTGGCATTGGAATGTTGATTTAAATCAGGTCGAGGGCAGTTCGGTTTTATTGCAGCAGGAGGAAAATTTATGGCTACTTCTTCAGGAGCATACTTTGCACAGGGACTGTCATGACAGGTTATCATGGAAGCTTAATTCGGCTGAGGATTTCTCTGTTCATTCGGCATACGAGTTTTTGATTAAAAAGAAATTACTAACACACAACCTTTCGACTGAGTCCGTGGCAGTTTTTAATCTTATTTGGAAGGCTTCTTCTCCTATTAAGACGGTGGTGTTTGGTTGGCGTCTAATTCACAATCGACTTCCATCTCGGGACAACTTATGTGCACGTGGCATTATTGCGTCTCGTCATGAAAAAGTCTGCCCCATATGATTTCAGGTTGAAGAAAATGTCATTCATCTCTTATTTTACTGTCCCAAATCTTTAGTTGCATGGAAGAAAATTCTTGATTGGATCGAGGTGGTGGTTTCTTTGAACGGTTCTGTGGTTAATCACTTAAGGTGTTGGACTTCTTCCTTACATTCGGCTGGCGTTGCCATAAAAAATGCAGTCGGTTTATGGCTTATCATCTGTTGGAGCTTGTGGAGAGTTAGGAATAGTATTGTGTTTTCTGATGAATTTTGGTGTGATGATACTATAGTCCATAACATAGTCATTCTAGCTTGGAGGTGGATTGGAAAAAAACTTAATTTTACTTGTAATTATTACGACTGGATCAAATCGCCGATAGATTTTTTGTAAGGCGAGTCCAAGGTTGGTTTTGTAGGTGGGTTCGGATACCCCTTAGTATTCTATAATTGAATTTTTTGCCTATTAAAAAAAAAAATAGTGTTGTCCAATATTAACCACTAAAGTTATCAACGAGAAACCGAAAAACACAAATGAATAAACCTTAGTCTTGTTTTTTATCTCCTCATGATCTGTATAAAAATACACAAATATCATTGATCCTATGGTAAAAGAAAAAGTAGGTTGAATTGCACCAGACACCATTGCATTCATACTCCCCAAAACCGCTTGCTTCCATTCAGGAGCATTCAATGCAAGTAATCTCCAAAACGACACTGTATTATCAGTAGCAACATCCTTGTTACTAATACTAACATTATTATGGCTGTTAGTATTGATTTTATCTTCAACGAAGTTGGTAGGGTTCACCTCTGGGGACGCGGTTTTCTCTTGTGTGATAGTAGTTGTAACGGTTTCTTCTGATTGTGTCTTGGTTTGTTGAAGGCGAACGAGAGAGGCGTAGAGGTTGTAATCGTTTCGGAGAAGTTCGTCATGTGAACCAATCTCGGTAACTTTTCCACCGTGCACGACAGCAACAATGTCTGTGTTTTGGATTGTGGAGAGACGATGAGCGATGATGACGGCTGTGCAACCTGTTGTTGCATTGTCGAGTGCTTGTTGAACGAGTCGTTCAGACTCGGTATCTAATGCACTGGTTGCTTCATCTAAAAGAAGGATTCGTGGTTTTTTAATTATTGCTCTCGCAATTGCTATCCTTTGTTTTTGTCCACCTGATAGTTGAACCCCTCTTTCTCCTACCTGTATTAATGACACAAATATAATAATAAATGGTTCATTCATGGCTAGGGCCGTTTGAGAGAGAGCGTGAAAAGCGGGCTACCTGAGTATCTTACCTGAGTATTGTAACCAGAAGGAAGCAAAGAAATGAAATCATGAGAATTACAAATTTTAGCAGCTTCAACAATCTCATCCTCAGTAGCATCTTCTTTAGACATTTTTCTTGGACATTTTTTTTAGAAACAAAGAACAATAAGATTTTTGAGACCCACTTTGGTTTTGAACAATGTTGTAGCATAGTTAAGAATTTATAGAAATCAGTGTGGTGGGGGCAAAATTATTTGAACTAGAATAACTTTTGGAATACTAAAAAATGTTAAATGATTCTATTAATGTTAATGGATTCTATTAATTTCTTGAAGTTGAACCTAGACCATGGTTAATGTTTTGGAGACTTTATGAACTGAACTCTCTCTGAAAATTGAATTGTGTTGAATTTGGATTTGAACGTCTTTGACTTTACAATTATTGTTCTATATGTGCATAAGCATCACATTGCCATTTTTATAGCCATAGGTTTAAAATTAGGGTCATTTTAGCGAATGTCTCCGGTTTTAAGGATTTCATATTAAAAAATTATTCTTTAAAACATTCAAATACACTACTAAAAAAATATAAAATATTGACGGAACTTTAAGACTGAATAAATTCAGTCTCTATTAAAGACAGAAATTGAGACAAAATCCGACACAAAAATCAACGTCTCTAATATTTTTCGTCTTTAATTCTGTCTCAAAAGTATACAATTTTAGTTGTCATTAAATAAATTCTTATTAGAGACGGATATTAGAGACAAAAAAAATTATATTATATAATATTCGCCTCTATATCCGTCTCAAAAAAAATAAGCGTTTATAGACAAATATTTTCCATCTCTACGGAGAATATAGTTTTTGAAATATATTTAAATGTAATCAAACGCCGTTGATATGCGTAATAATTAGAGGTGGCAATTGGATCCATTAAGGCAAAATCCATCCAATCCTTTCACCAAAAAATCCATCCAATTCATCCACCACATAAAAAGTAAGTTAATTGATTGAATTAAATTCATCCATTTATATGCATGGATTGGTTCAATCCATCCAACATATTTTAAAGATCCAATGCACCTGTCAAAAAAAAAAAAAAAAAAAGATCCAATGGATTATTTTTATCTCCGTTAGATTTATTTTTTAAAAAATAATTAAAAATGGATTTTTTTTAAAAAAGAATTAATTTTAAAAAAAAAAACCAAATTTTTTTCAAAAAAAAAACCGATTTTTTTTCCCGAAAAAAACCGATTTTTTTCTGAAAAAAATCGACTTTTTTTCCGAAAAAAAGAACCGACTTTTTTTTTCCGAAAACAAAAACCGACTTTTTTTCCCGAAAAAAAAAACGACTCTTTTTTCGAAAAAAAATCAACTTTTTTTTTCGAAAAAAAAAAACGACTTTTTTTCCCAAAAAAAAACCGACTTTTTTTCGAAAAAAAAATCGACTTTTTTTTTCGAAAAAAAGAACCAAATTTTTTTCCGGAAAAAACGACTTTTTTTTTAAAAAAACCGACTTTTGTTTTCGGAAAAAAACCGACTTTTTTTCGAAAGAAAAACGATTTTTTTTTTCGAAAAAAAAAAACCGACTTTTTTTTTCGAAGGAAAAACCAACGTTTTTTTCCGAAAAAACGACTTTTTCCGACAAAAAAAACCGATTTTTTTTTACGAAAAAAAAAGATTTTTTTTTCCAAAAAAAAAAAACCGAATTTTTTTTCCGAATAAAAAAACTGATTTTTTTTAAAATAAAAAAAATTTGGATGGATGGATATCCATTCATTAAAAATATGTTAATGGATGGATTGAATGGATTTTATTCTTAACGGATGGATCGGATTGGATAATTTTAAAAAAAATTTAGTGGATTGTTAATGGACTAATGGATTGTTTTGATTCATCCATTAACCATCCAATCCATCCATTTTGCCACCCCTAGTAATAATGCCTCAAAGCTTAAATTAATATTTTAAGGCTTAAATAATGTTTTCGTCCCTGTAAGTTGGCGAGTTTTTGGTTTTCGTCCCTGAATTTTTTTTTTCGGTTTTAGTCTCTATATCTTACTTTTTGTTGGTGTTTGGTCCCTAAAGTCAAAATCCGGGTTTCCTACAGATTTTCCTTAAAACCAAAATCCGCAGGAAAATTCGCAGGAAAATCCGCAGGAAACCTCTGTAGGGACTAAACTCCAACAAAAAGTAAGATATAGGGACTAAAACCGAAAAAAAAAAAATTCAGGGACGAAAACCAAAAACTCGCCAACTTACAGGGACGAAAATACTATTTAAGCCATATTTTAATGTTATTTACTGTGTTTTTAAAATTAAAATTATGATTAAATAAAATAAAATGTTAAATATATTGTGCATTTTAATGTTATTTATTTTGATTTTCTATTTTAATATCATCTATTTTGTTTTTTAAGTATCATTTTTATTCTTAAAATTTTGATGGTTTTCTATATTTAAAAACATTAGATTTTAATTTTCTTAAATTTTTTAATTAATGGTGTTAAATTATAATTTTCTTAAATATTAGATATTTTAAAAATATTAGACATTTATATTTCATGAAATAAGGTTAAATTAAAAACCTTATATAAAAATAAAGTTTGATATATTGTAAAAGTGGAGTCTTGTGTGTTCAATACTGCCTGAAAGTATTTTTGGCAATTGATCGGAAGTGATCAGACTGGATTGTCGTGACCTTCGTGTAGGGCAGATAAGGATGCTTGTAGGAGAGAAAAGGGGGTTGTACCTGCAAGGTACTTCGATGCCAAAGTAAGTGATTGGACAAAGAGAGAAAGCAAGTACAAAGGTAAGATTTCAAGTATTGAATAGTGATCAAACATGTCCCTCTCACATGAGAGGGTATCTATAGAAGTAACCCCCAGCGCGGGGCCAAGGTCCCCTATGTGGCCGAAATGTCTGGTCGACCAATGGGAGACTGCCAGGTGGAGGGTCAGGCGTGTGACCCTTTGACCTGGTCCAACTGTTTCCGTAAGATTCGGGGAAGCAGTTGGTCGCGTGAACTGCCAAGCGAGTGAGGGGGACATGGCCAGCGGCTAGTTTCTGCCCAACGGCTAGTTTCTGGCTATTGGACCTGGCCAAGAGCAGGACTGGATTGGGCCTTACCCTACTGTGGGTCAGGCGGCTGCCCAGTCCAGAACAGGAGCCCCCCAAGTCTTTGCTCTAAAGAAGAGTGATGACTTGAGATAGTTTCGTGGACAATTGCCCTTGAATGACGATGTTTGGGCATACGCTCCTCGCCTGTTCCAATGTTGAGGTGGTTGACATTGGTCCTTGATCAACCCGACCAACCATTCATATGCGAGGACATGCTCGCGGAAATGGTGTTTTTATGTCGAGCAGGTTTAGGAAATGTGCCCGCTGAAGTGCCGTTTTGTGTCGACGAGCCTTGACGAGGATAGGAGTTGCGCGCATGGTCGAGGAAGATGTGCTCGCGGGATAGCATGAGACTTGGTGGATACAACGTCTAGCCTGGGGAATGTCAAACGAAGATTCCCTTTTCTGACACGTGGTGGATCATTCATGTTTTGTCAGGTCTAGAGGCCTAGGCTATAATGGCCTTTGTGCTTCCCAAGTGAGGAAATGCTTATAAAAGGGGGGAGAGAGGATTCATTTGGACACTTCACTAAAATCCTTATCCCCAAACCTCTTTTCTCTGCAACTTGTGCTATCGCCGGAGTTTCTTCGCCACCGTCGATCTTCAAAGCCTAGTTCGTGATCTTCATCTTCTACCTTTGATTTTTCAAGTAAGTTCTTCACCTTCTTCTGCAATTCCTATGGTGTTCTTCGTTTCTGGAAATCTGCATGAATTTTTCAGTGACACGTGAATTTTCCGGTTGAATGTTCATGTGTTCTTTGATGAACACATGAATTTCTAGAAAATTCATGAAGAACATGGAGAACAGGAAGAACATGGGATGTTCATGATTATTGCATAGGCTTGTGTAGATCTTTCTAGATTCTGGTTATAATTTGTTTTACATTTATAGTCGGGCATTAGGCTTGTTTGACATGAAACTTTGGTTTTCGCGCGACGAGCTTATCTTGTCGATTAAGCTCCTCCTTAGAGTCTTTGTGAAGTCGCAGAGACTCGTCGCCGTACTCTGTCGTGGTCAACTTGGGCTCGAGGTTGTCCTCGACTTATTCCTCGCCCTTTCACTTGACTAGTGGTGGAAGGGTGGATTTAATCTTTGTCGTCGAATTCACTTTTTCTTCCTCTGCTTTTCAGGTGAAATGGCTGATCCGCACGAAGAGATTGTGTCCGACGCTGGGGCCGCGCACGAGGAGGCGGAGCAGTCCATCAGTTATGCCAACGTCCATGTAGCAAAAGAGGACCTCAAATGGATCGCCCAGGAACCCTTATCGACATGGTCAACGTTTACCGAAGAGGAAGTTCGGGATTTTCTCTATCTAGAAGACCGGGCTGAGGATGCGCTGGTGCATTAAAGAGCTATTTTCCCGACAGAGAATGATCGTATATGTTCAGTGTATCTGGGGATGTGGTTCCCCATGTACGAATTCGCCTTCGTGGAGGCAAAGTACCGCATGCCCTTCACCGTCTTTCAGGAGGTCGTCTTCTGCCACTTGGAGCTATGCCCGACTCAACTTCATCCGAACATGCTGGCTTTTATTCACGCTTTTGAGCTGGTATGCCGTTACTTGTGGATTGGGGCGACCGTGGACCTTTTCTTCAGCATTTTCCAGATCCAGCGGAGCACAACGGGCCCGAAGCAAAGCTGGGTTTCTTTCAAACAGCAGAGCAGGCTTTTCTGGCCGTACTCTGAGTCTGTCTGGCATTTCAAGGACAAGTTCTTGGTCGTTAAACCTGTCTCTGAAGCGGCTAGGAGATCCATCTCTATGCTTGAGAATGTGGAGGTCGACGGTCAGCAAGTTCAGAAGGATATGTCTAAGTTCCCTTTGGAGTGGGTGTATGCCCATTTCAGATATAGGACCGACCAGTTCCTCGTCAAACAGGAGTATCTTTGTGACGGGGACAAGGAGTCCTATCGAGTTTTGCATGCATACATGGAAACCTTCAGTCCTGCCTTTGTGGTAGATAGGGACGACAACGAGTTGCTCGGGGAGGATTGAGAGGCTGCCCGAGTGGCTCGTTATATTAACACTAGGGTTCTCCTTGAGTGCGAAACCGACGATGTCACGTTCTAGCACCTTGGTATAATATGTTCCTTTGCACGTGTTTGTTAATTCTTGTCTAATTGTGCTGACCTCTCTTTCTTTATGTTCACGGGGAAAATGGCAGATATGAGGGAGCCCCTAATGAGGTCCCAGGCGGCCAAAAACCTGAAGAAGGTGCCTCCAATGCCAAAAGCAGGTGCGGCCAAGTAGCAAGCGACGCTGGAAAAGTTCGTGGCTGGCGCTGGTGCAACCCCGGGGACGACCTCTACGCCCCTACTCCGAACACATCCCATAAGAGGAAGCGGGATGAAGTTGGTTCTTCGCCGGGGGGCTGCTCGGGTGGTTTTGCTGGAGGGAAATTTGTGTTGCCCCTGTGTTATCTTCAGGGGAAAATGTTTGACGGGGAGAATTTCGTCGTCGTCCCAGAGCTCGATGCATCAGCTATCTTGTCAACCGATCCTCAGGTGCAGACGAAGCTTCTCTTCCAGGATGCGGCCGCTATGATCAGGGTATTGGAGGTGGCGCTGGCCCTTGGGGATGCAGAGATGGTTCCACTTGCCGACCTCAAGAAGGCGAAAGTCAAGATCAACGACTTGGAGCTAGAGAACGCAAAGATTTACAACAACCTGAAGAAGCTCCAAGTCAATCTGGAGGCTAAGATAGACCTTCAGAAGGAGGTCACCAAGATGCAGGGGGAGGTGACCAAGGTCAACGAGGAGAATGCCCGCCTGAAGGCGAGGATTGCCGAGATGGAGGGGTCGTCGGCGGTTGGTCTGGATGAGACCGACGACGAGAAGGCTCTGAAGACGCAGAAGGACCTGATCGAGAGGATCCATCTTCTCGAGCAAGATAATCTGGGGGCAGTTGAGTTTGGTTTCAATGCTGCTTTGGAGCAGTTGAAGGCCCTCAATTCCGACATCCAGCTACTGACCGAGGGAATGAGGGTTCTCAACGTGGTCGTCAACGGTGAGGTGGTTCCCCCTGATGTCCCTGGCGAGGCAGTTTAGTTTCTTTTTAAGGTTGTATGTATTTTTGGGCCTGCGTGCCTTTTGATATGTAATATTTTGTCGGGCACAACCCTCTTTATGTACTGCTGACTTATTTCGGCCTTGTGGCCGAGGTTATAAATATTTTGCGTTTGGCATTGCCTTGTTACATTTATTTGTGTATGCTTTTATTGTTTAAATGCTAAGTATGGACGCTTTGCTCGATTTGTTCGCGTTGTGCTCGACAGTTTGGGAGACTCGTCGAGAAGGCGAAGTAGTTTCGCTGGTGATGGGACGAGGATCTCGGTCGAGATACTAAGCCCATAGGCTTGGACTATTCCCATCGCGAGCTGGGTGTCCTGCCTCAATGGTGCGACAACGGCGGAGCTCGATTGAGGTATCCCCATTATGCACAGAATCTGCTCGGCCCATGAGCAGAAACTGGTCGACGTTGTAAGGTGAGGGATCATGCTTGTACCGGTGCACGGTCCCGTGGCCGAGCCGTCTCCCCGTTGGGGGGTGAACTCATCAACAGTTAGCCCGACCTTGTGGTTGGTCCTAACTGTAATATTGTTTAAGCTTTTCAGCATTCCATGGTCGAGTAAATGGTTCTCCGTCCAGAGTTTCTAGGTAGTAGGCTCCAGTGCTTTTTTTTACTTGACCCTGTAGGGTCCTTCCTAGTTCGCGGCCAGCTTGCCCTCATGCGAATCCTTCTGGTTTCTGCGTAGGACCAAGCTGCCAACGGGGAAGTCGCGCTTTATTACCTTAGCGTCGTGGCGCAAGGTTATTTTTTGTTTTAGCAAAGCCTCGCGGAGAGCTGCTCCTGACTGTATCTCTTCGAGCAGGTCGAGCTCTTCCCTTAAAGCGTCGTCGTTCATCTCCTCGTCGAGAGGAGCTTCTGTTCGTCTGGAAGATTCTCTGGTCTCCACAGGTATCACCGCCTCGGTTCCGTAAGCTAGTCAAAAAGGGGTTTCCCTGGTGGTGGAGTGCGGGGTTGTTCGGTAGGCCCAGAGCATGATGTGTAACTCCTCGACCCACCTCTTTTTGGCTTCGCCTAGCCTTCATTTTAAACCCCGAAGGATTACCCTGTTCGCAGCCTCTACTTATCCGTTAGTCTGGGGGTGCTCGACGGAAGTGAAGTGTTGCTTTGTACCTAGTTTGGCGATGAAGTCTTGGAACTTCCTATCCGTGAACTAGGTTCCATTGTCGGTCATGAGGGCCTGGGATACTCTGAAGCGTGCGAGGACGTTCCTCTTGTAGAAATGAAGTATGTTGAAGGTTGTGATCTTGTCGAGAGCTTTGGCTTCGATCCATTTTGTAAAGTAATCGACGACCACAATCAGAAATTTGTTTTGGTAAGACCCCATTATGAAGGGGCCGAGTATATCCATCCCCCACCAGGCGAAGTGCCAAGGCGGGGATAGAGTCTTCAACTCGTTAGGAGGCACCAAGTGCATGTCCCCGTGGCGCTGGCACCGGTCACATTTTTGGACATGCTCCTTAACATTGTGTTGCATGGTCGGCTAATAGTATCCTGCTCGCAGGGCCTTTCGTGCCAATGATCTCCCTCCCAAGTGCTGCGCGTTGATGCCCTCATGAATTTCTTAGAGGATTTCGGGGACCTTGTCCTACTCAACACATTTCAGGAGGGGGATGAAGAATCCTCGTCGATAGAGTTTGTCTTCGATCAGCACGTACGAGCAGGCTCTTCGTTTAGTCACACTGGCCTCCTTGCTGTCCTCGGGTAGTTCCCCCGTGGCGAGGTAATTGTACACCGGGGTCATCCAGCAGCGGCTGTCTCCAATGGGATTAACGTTGAGCAGCCCCGATGGCTTCTCAATACTTGGTCGGGCGAGTATCTCTTGTACGACGGATTTGTTACTGCCCTTCTTTCTGGTGCTAGCCAGTTTTGACAAGACATCTGCCTGCGTGTTGCATTTGCGAGAAATGTGCTGGACTTCCCACGCGTCGAACTTGGTAATTCTTTCCATCACCAGTGTCAGATATTCGACCAGCTGATCATTTTTTGCCTAATACTCCCCTCGGACTTGAGACACTACGAGCTGGGAATCAGTGATAATCTTTACCTCCTTGGCGCCCAAGTCTTTGGCCAGCCGTAATCCTACGAGGAAGGCTTCGTACTCGGCTTGGTTGTTAGACGTAGGGAACTGGATGATGCCTACGCCACTACCCATGGAACTGGATGCCCCATCCATGTAGATGATCCATCTATGCGTTCCGCTTGGTGGGGATGATGGTGGTGCCATCTCCGCCACGAAGTCGGCCAGGACTTGTGCCTTGAGGGCCTTCCTGCCTTCGTAGTGGATGTCAAACTCTGATATCTCCAGGGACCATTTGAGCATTCTGTCGGTCATGTCTGGTCGACAAAGAAACTGTCTTATGGGCTGGTCCGTACGCACTACTATGGTGTGGGCCAGGAAGTAATGTCTGAGCCTTCTCGCAGCGTTGACGAGGGCGAGAACGACTTTCTCTATTTGCGCGTATATGATTTCTGGACCTTGTAAGGCCTTGCTCGTGAAGTCGATGGGTTTTTTCCAGTCCGTTGTCTCGCGAATGAGTGCAGCGCTAATGGCCTCGCTGGTGACGGAGAGATACATGTACAAGGTCTCTCCGCACTCTGGTCGTGAAAGCACTGGGGGTTTAGACAAGGCTCGCTTAAGGTGGGTCAGAGCCTGCTCGCATTCCTCTGTCCATTTGAAAGTGGCCTCCTTTCTGAGGAGTTTAAAGAAGTGTAGGGCATGCTGGGCAGACTTGGCCACGAAGCGAGAAAGCGAAGCGAGCATTCCGTTGAGGGACTGAATGAACTTCTTTAACCTGGGGTGGGAAATTCAGCAAATGCCCGACATTTGTTAGGATTGGCCTCTATCCCTCTTTCGATGAGGTAGAATCCGAGGAACTTCCCTGCCCGCACGCCGAAAGTGCATTTTTCTGGGTTAAAACGCATTTTGCACTTTCTTGCCGGGTCGAAAACCTTTTGCAAATGGGTCATGTGATCGGATTCCTCTTGGGACTTCACGATCATATCCTCCATGTAAACTTCGAGCATATCTACGATTTTTTATCGGAAGACTTTGGTCATCATGCGCTGGTATGTGGCCCCAGTGTAACACCCCGATTTATTTTATTATTTTTCGCAATTGGAATTATATGTTGTGGTGCATTTGTGTGGTGGTTGTGTTTGAGGTTGTCCTTAGTATGGGGTAGTGACCTTAGAATTATAGGGATTAAAATGTCGGGAGCGTGTGACCAATTAGGTAGAACTTGGTGGTGTGGTGAGAATGATTATTTGACTAATATTATTATTTTAAATTATTTAAGAATATTGTTATTGTTATTTAATTAGTAAAATAATAATAATAATATTGAAATAATAATAAAATAATAATAATAATAATATTAATAATAAAAGGATATTAGAAAATAAAATAGAAAAGAGAGAATAAGAGGAGAGAAGCCATTCAGTACGTGCTTTTGGGAAAAAGGAGAAAGAGGAGAGCTAGGGCAGAAGAGAAGAGAAAAGTCATCGTTGAGGTCGAGGTTTTTGTCCAAGAACTCTAAGGTAAGGGTGGGGTTCTTTAATCTCTTAAGGGTTGTATAATATTTGTATGAGGGTAGATAAACCTTTAGGATCATCCCTGCGTGTTGTTTGTATCGATTTGGGATTGGGGGTTTTACATGTCGGAGGTTTTGATAAGAGGAAAAATGCATAAATTGATCGGTTAAATTATGGTATATGTATTCCTAATTATATGTATGATAATTTGTGGTTATATGTGCGCTTTGGGACTCTTTGGGAGTAAAATCGGAGAAGGGTTAGGGTGGAATGGTGCTGAAATCGCAACTGCAAACATGCAGAATCGCATAGTTTGCAATGCGAACAAAAGTTTGCTGGGCGAATGTTCACCCCAGATTCGCTAAGCGAATAAGGCAGCGAACGAACAGAAGGAAGAGGAATGTTGGAATGTGTGGTAGGAAGTTCGCCCCAGGTTCGCTAGGCGAACTCCAGTTCGCTGGGCGAATGTGTAGCGAGCGGAGAGGAGAAAAAGTGAGTCTATGGTTTTTGTATGGGGGGGAGTGGTTCGCTGGCAAGCTTGCTAGGCGAACTTCTAGCGAATGAGAGTTCGCTGAGCGAACTCGCAGCGAGTATGACATTGCTGTTTGTTGCTGTTACGGACATAATTTTATCAAACTTCAAAAACTCATAACTTTTAATCCGTATGTCCGTTTTAGCCGCCGTACGAATCGTTGGAGAGCTGGTTTCGCATACTTTTTGTTAAAATTAATTTCAGTACCAGTATTCCAACCATTTTACGCGTTAATTGGGTTTTCTTGTATGTGTTAGGTGTCATGCGTTAGAATGATGAATTTGGTTGTGTGTATGCGTGTTGTGGTTGTGGATTGCTGTTGTTGTATGTGTTTGTAGGTATATACTGCATGTTGGATAATTGTAGTATGATGTATTGATGCATTGTTAGTCATATGCATTATGTTGTCGTTGTATGCATTCCATTTTGCATAAGTTGTGTGATAAGTCGTGTGCCCGTGTGGGGTGTGAGCGTCTTATCGAGATTCTTTGAAATAGAATCGTGTTGTGGTTGTTTTTGTTGAGGTGATTGTGTGCTCATGTGGGGTGTGAGCGATCACAGAAGTCATGTGCCCATGCGGGGTGTGAGCGACTGATATAGAAATTCCAACGGGAATTATGATCATGAAAAAGGGATCGAATTGGTACCACATGCATTGAGTCGAGTCATGGGTCTCATTGCATTGCATTATGTTGTGTTGTATGATGGATTGTATAGTTGTCTGCTTATGTGGGAGAGTGTGATTTCGTTGATGTAGTAGTGATAGGGTGAATTCTGTAATTGGTTAAATGCTTTTATATTTATATTATGCATTTCTTTTGTTGATTTGAGAATCTCACCCCTTTTGTTTGAATGTTACCTCCACGTGGGTAACGTGCAGATAAGCAGGATTAGTGCAGAGTTAAAGCTGGTGAAGATGGAGTCTTCTCTTTTATTTCATTGTGTCAGCGTCTGTTCTGATGCGAACACTGGGGATTCGGAACGCTTGTCGTTATTCGTTTTATTATTTGTTGCCACTCTATTTACTTGATGTTGATTAAGTGGTAATAAATATGGTATATTTTCGTTGAGTTTCCGCTGCCGTAGTGAAGATTATTTAAGTATGATTTTAATTGATGATATTTACGTGTTACATATCGTATGCATGAGCAGGTGTTTGTTGAATGTAGCATCCTAAACGTTGTATGTTGTATTTTACTCTGATATTTTATTATTAATTGTTGCGGGGGTTTAGGGTGTTACAGAGTGGTATCAAAGCCTGGTTGGTCCGTCCGACCAAGTTGTCGAGTCATTGTCGTGTGACAGTTGATTACTGTCGATGTTGTTTCCTTAACCATTGTGTTCTGTTGTTGGTGTGTAACAGATTTAGAATGGCTAGAAGGAAAGATGTTGCTATTGCTGCTGCTTTGCAGGTTGTTGCTCAGGCAGTACAGGACCCGCCTCATACTAGTGAGAACGATGAGTTTTGGAAGAATAGACTGCCCACCTTCAAAGGAAGATATGATTCGGATGGGGCACAGGCTTGGCTCAAGGAGATCGAGAGAATCTTCCAGGTTATGGAGTGTCCTAAAGCACAGAAGGTGTGGTTAGGTTCTCACAAGATGGCCGAGGAAGCTGATGATTAGTGGGTTAGCACTCATCAACTGTTGGGAGCAACAAGGGAGGCAATTACTTGGGTCGTGTTCAGTAGGGAGTTCTTGAGGAAATATTTTCCTGAAGATGTCAGAGGAAAGAAAGAGATCGAGTTTCTGGAACTGAAACAGGGTAACATGATGGTTACGGAGTATGCTGCCAAATTCTCAGATCTGGCTAAGTTTTACCCTCACTACAGTGCGGCATCTGCTGAGTTCTCAAAGTGTGTCAAGTTTAAGAATGGATTGAGGCCTGAGATCAAACAGGTGATTGGTTATCAACGAATTAGAAGGTTTCCAGATTTGGTGGATTGTTGTAGGATCTTTGAAGAAGATAGCAAGGCTCGATCGGCTCACTATAAAGGGCTGGCCAAGAGGAGGGGAAAACAACCAATAAACCGTGGGAAGCCTTATGCAACTCCAGCTGAGAAAGGTAAATAGAAACACATTGATGGCAAGAATCCGAGTGGGGGAGGTGCCCCTGCTCCTCTTGAGTGTTATAGGTGTGGGGAGCTTGGTCATCGTGTTAGTGAGTGCACGAGTGATGTGAAGAAATGCTTCAAGTGTGGACAGGCAGGACATTTGATTGCTGACTGCAAAGTGAATATGGTGACTTCTTACAACTGTGGAGAACAGAGCCATATTAGTACTCGTTGCCAGAAACCAAAGCAAGCTTCGACTAGAGGAAAGGTTTTCACTTTGATAGGGACTCGGACTTCCAGTGATGACAGACTAATCAGAGGTACATGTTATATTAATAATACGCCTTTGATTGCTATTATTGATACTGGTGCTACTCATTCTTTTATTGCTGCTGATTGTGTGAGAAGGCTAGGCCTTGTCGTTTCTCCTATGAAGGGAGAGATGGTTGACGAAACTCCTGCAAAGGGATCAGTGACCACTTCCTTAGTCTGTTTGAATTGTCCATTATCAATCTTTGATAAGGATTTTGGTGTGGATCTTATTTGCTTACCGTTGGGAGGTCCCGATGTGATCTTGGAAATGAACTGGTTGGAGTTCAATCATGCTCATATTAACTGTTTTAACAAGTCGGTGCGATTCCTTGCTCCTGAAGAAGGGGAAGAAGATCGTTTTCTATCTGCTAGAGAGTTGAGAAATCTCTTAGAAGAAGAAGCTCAGGTGCTTGCATTGTTTGCATCCTTGTCAGTGGAGAGTGAGTCAGTGATTAATGAATTGCAGGTGGTGCGTGAATTTCCAGAAGTGTTTCCAGATGATATTGCTGACGTACCGCCAGAGAGAGAGGTGGAGTTTGCTATTGACCTTGTCCCGGGTACTAGACCTATTTCTATGGCACCATACAGGATGTTGGCATCATAATTAACAGAGCTGAAGAAACAACTGTAAGGGTTGTTAGAAAATAAATTTGTGAGACCAAGTGTATCGCCTTGGGGAGCTCCAGTGTTGTTGGTAAAGAAAAAGGATGGTAGTATGAGGTTGTGTATCGATTACAGACAGCTGAATAAAGTAACGATTAAGAACAAGTATCCGCTTCTGAGAATAGATGACTTGATGGATCAATTAGTGGGTGCCCGTGTGTTTAGCAAGATTGATTTGAGGTCGAGTTATCATCAGATACGGGTAAAGGATGAAGATATTCAGAAAATGGCTTTCAGAATTCGATATGGACATTATGAGTATATAGTGATGCCATTCAGAGTTACTAATGCACCTGGTCTATTCATGGAGTATATGAATCTAATTTTCATGCTTACTTAGATCAATTTGTGGTTGCTTTTATTGATGACATCCTTATCTATTCTAAGTTAGAAGGGGAGCATGTTGAGCATTTGCGGATTATGCTACAAGTGTTGAAAGAAAAGAAGCTCTATGCTAAGTTGTCAAAGTGTGAATTCTGGTTGAGAGAGGTGAGTTTTCTTGGTCATGTTATTTCAGGTGATGGTATTGCTGTGGATCCATCCAAGGTAGATGCAATTCTGCAGTGGGAGGCTCCGAAGTCAGTAACTGAAATCAGAAGCTTTTTGGGCTTGGCTGGTTATTACCGCAGGTTTATTGAAGGCTTTTCGAAGTTGGCACTTCCGTTGACTCAGTTAACTTGTAAAGGTAAAGCGTTTATGTGGGATGTCCACTGTGAGAAGAGTTTCATTGAACTGAAGAAGAGATTGACTACGGCTCCAGTTTTGATTCTACCCGAACCAGATGAACTGTTTATAGTATATTGCGACGCTTCTTTGATGGGTTTGGGAGGTGTGTTAATGTAGGATGGTAAGGTTGTGGCTTATGCTTCACGACATTTGAGGGTCCGTGAGAGGAATTATCCAACTCATGATTTGGAATTGGCTGCAGTGGTGTTCGTATTAAAAATTTGGAGGCACTATATTTATGGTTCCATATTTGAGGTGTATAGTGATCATAAGAGCTTAAGGTACCTGTTTGATCAGAAGGAATTCAATATGAGACAAAGAAGGTGGTTAGAATTCTTAAAGGATTATGATTTCGGCTTAAATTATAACCCCGATAAAGCTAATGTCGTGGCTGATGCTCTGATTCGAAAGTCTTTGCATATGTCGGCTATAATGGTTAAAGAGTTAGAATTGATTGAACAGTTCAGAGATATGAGTTTGGTTCTCGAACAGATACCGCATAGCATGATGCTGGGTATGCTGAAGATCAACAATGAATTTCTTAATAGTATCAGAGAGGGTCAGAAATTGGATGTGAAACGGGTGGATTTGATGATTGGAAACGGACAGGAGGAAAGTAACGAATTCAAAGTGGATGAACAAGGTGTGTTGAGGTTCTGTTATAGGATTTGTATTCCTGATGATCCTGAGTTGAAAAGAATGATCCTAGAAGAAAGTCATAGGAGTAGCTTGAGTATCCATCCAGGAGCTACGAAGATGTATCAGGACTTGAAGAAGATATTTTGGTGATCTGGATTAAAATGTGACGTGACTTAGTTTGTGTATGCTTGTTTGACTTGTCAGAAGTCGAAGGTGGAACATCAGAAACCTGCTGGTTTGATGCAATCGTTAGACATTCCAGAGTGGAAGTGGGACAGTATTTCTATGGATTTTGGGACCGGGTTACCTAATACGCCGAGGGAACATGATTTCATTTGGGTAGTAGTGGATAGACTGACGAAGTCGGCGCATTTCATTCTGATTAATATCAGTTTTCGTTTGCAGAAACTGGCAGTGATTTATATTCAAGTAATTGTGAAGTTACATGGAGTTCCGTTGAGTATTGTGTCGGATAGAGATCCAAGGTTCACTTCCAGATTTTGGGAGAGTTTGCAAGAAGCCTTGGGATCGAAATTGAGATAGAGTTCGGCTTATCACCTGCAGACGGATGGACAGACGGAGAGGACTATACAATCATTGGAGGATTTGTTGAGGGCTTATGTGCTTGAACAAGGAGGTGCTTGGGATAGCCATTTGTCGTTGATTGAGTTCACTTATAATAACAGTTATCATTCCAGTATTGGGATGGCACCTTTTGAAGCTTTGTATGGTCGGAGATGTCGAACGCCTTTGTGTTGGCATGAATCTGGAGAGACTGTATTACTTGGACCTAAGATTGTTTAGCAGACTACTGAAAAGGTGAAGCTGATTCGAGAGATGATGAAAGCTTCGCAGAGTAGGCAGAAGAGCTACCATGATAAGAGGAGGAAAGATCTCGAGTTTCAGGAAGGAGACCATGTGTTTTTGAAAGTCACTCCGGTGACCGGTGTTGGACGTGTGATCGGTAAATTAGCAAGTGTACTAATCAGCCAATGTAGTAATAAAAGGGAATTTCTCCGAATGTCGATCTCAAGGACTGCTTGACGATATAGAGTTATGGTTTTATTTTAGTTAAACAAAAGCTTTGGGGTTTTGGAATTATTTGGTGAAATTATAAAAGCAATTACGAATAAAATAAAGAAAGTACTGGAATAGTTAAAACAGATACGAGTAACATGCTAGGGAAGGTGTATGATTCAATCATGAAATGATTCCGATCTAACAGTGCAACAACGTAATTCAAAATAATTGATTACCGGTTCTTTAGGGTATTCACTCCTAAATCCTTAGTGAGAAAAACTTTGATCAATCGAACTAATTACTATGTCCATAGGTAATTACGATTGAAATCAAGCATTATTATATCAAGAATAATCCGGTTATTATAAGGTATCCCTAGTCCTAGGTGATATCTATTACAATATGTTATCAAATAGATCATGAACAATGGCGGTCCAGCTTAATTGTTTCACTTAAAATCAGACTTCGTTTGTCCGACAGAGAAAGCAATAAGAACAGAAAAGAGAACAAATCAAATATACTAAAACAAAATTGTTATTGCATAAATAATATCGAATTCATTACATAATAGAATCAGGGACACCCCCTATCAATGGGGGGTTTAGCTACTCATAATAAAAACGAAAAACAAAGGACAAAGGGTAGACATTACAGATCTAGAGATGAAATTAAGTATTCAATCACAAAAGGCTCATGAAAATATTGATTCCATGCAAAAAATTGGAGTTCTCCTGCCTTCAAAACGTGTTCTTGCCATCAAAAATTGTTCTCCCCTTTAAAAATCGCATTCTGGTTTTATATATGTCAAATTTGGGATTTTTTCACAATTCTAGGCGCCCATACGCGTATGGTGCTTATGGTATGCGTATGGTACGCATATGGGGCATATGGCAAGCTTTCGTACGCGTATGGGGCGTATGGCAGGCCTCCGTACGCGTATGGGCAGAAACCGAAAATTTTCTGCTTTCATACGTGTAATAGATGAGGCAATATGCATATGAACAGTGATGAATTTGCCAAATCTTTCTTCATGAAAGTTGTAGCCCTTGATCTTAGCTTTCATTTTCCGCTAGACCCACGTCGTTTCGATTTACGATACTCAAGTTATGATCAAAATACTGCACACCTGTCATGATGAAAAACATGCTGAAAAATAGATTTTTCCAATCTTTCTGAAAATTCGCCGCGTTCCTTTTCTGACCATATCATTGACTTCCTCTGACCTACGAAACGCGCTAACCTTCCCAAAAAGATCAAAAATACCATAAATGATTAAAACATAGATAAATACGAACTTAAAGTAACTGACATATAAACCACTCAAACTATATGAAAAATGTAAATAATTCGCATACTTTCACCTGTTAAAATGATAACTACTATAGCAAAATGTTGACTGATCAACGTGCGTTGAAGTTGAGGAAGCTTACTCCTCGGTTTATTGGTCTGTATCAGATTTCTGCAAGAGTTAGACCTATTGCCTACAGAGTGGCGTTGCCACCCAATTTGTCGAATTTGCATGATGTGTTCCATGCGTCACAGCTTCGGAAGTATGTTCCGGATCCGTCGCATGTGATTCTGATGGACAATTTGGAAGTAAGGGATAACCTTACGGTTGAGGCCTTAGCAATACGGATTGAAGACCGCGAGGTAAAGCAATTGAGGGGTAAAGAGATCACCCTTATGAAGGTAGTGTGAGGAGGCGCGGCCGGTGGAAATATGACTTGGGAGTTAGAGAGCAGGATTCGAGAGTCGTATCCGAAGTTGTTCGCCTGAGGTAAATTTTCGAGGACGAAAATATTCTAAGTGGGGGAGAGTTGTAACACCCCAATTTATTTTATTATTTTTCGCAATTGGAATTATATGTTGTGGTGCATTTGTGTGGTGGTTGTGTTTGGGGTTGTCCTTAGTATGGGGTAGTGACCTTAAAATTATAGGGATTAAAATTTTGGGAGCGTGTGACCAATTAGGTAGAACTTGGTGGTGTGGTGAGAATGGTTATTTGACTAATATTATTATTTTAAATTATTTAAAAATATTGTTATTGTTATTTAATTAGTAAAATAATAATAATAATAATAATAATATTGAAATAATAATAAAAATAATAATAATATTAATAATAAAAGGATATTAGAAAAGAAAATAGAAAAGAGGGAATTAGAGGAGAGAAGCTATTCAGTACGTGCTTTTGGGAAAAAGGAGAAAAAGGAGAGCTAGGGCATAAGAGAAGAGAAAAGCCATCATTGAAGCCGAGGTTTTTGTCCAAGAACTCTAAGGTAAGGGTGGGGTTCTTTAATCTCTTAAGGGTTGTATAATGTTTGTTTGAGGGTAGATAAACCTTTAGGATCATCCCTACGTGTTGTTTGTATCGATTTGGAATTGGGGTTTTACATGTCGGAGGTTTTGATAAGAGAAAAAATGCATAAATTGATCGGTTAAATTGTGGTCTATGTATTCTTAATTGTATGTATGATAATTTGTGATTATATGTGCGTTTTGGGATTGTTTGGGAGTAAAATCGGAGAAGGGTTGGGGTGAAATGGTGTTGAAATCGCAACTGCAGAACTTGCAGAATCGCGTAGTTCGTAATGCGAACAAAAGTACGTTGGGCGAATGTTCGCCCCAGATTCGCTAAGCGAATAAGGCAGTGAACAAACGGAAGGAAGAGGAATGCTGGAATGTGTGGTGGGAAGTTCGCCACTAGTTCGCTAGGCGAACTCCAGTTCGCTGGGCGAATGTGTAGCGAGCGGAGAGGAGAAAAAGTGAGTCTAGTTTTTGTATGGGAGGGAGTGGTTCGCTGGCAAGTTCGCTAGGCGAACTTCTAGCGAACGAGAGTTCACTGAGCGAACTCGCAGCGAGCATGACAGTGTTGTTTGCTGCTGTTACGGAATTTTTTTTTATCAAACTTCAAAAATTCATAACTTTTAATCCGTATGTCCGTTTTAACCGCTGTTCGAATATTTAGAGAGCTGGTTTCGCATACTTTTTGTTAAAATTAATTTCAGTTCTAGCATTCCAACCATTTGACGCGTTAATTGGGTTTTCATGTATATGTTAGGTGTCGTGCGTTAGAATGATGAATTTGATTGTGTGTATGCGTGTTGTGGTTGTGGATTGTTGTTGTTGTATGTGTTGGCAGGTATATACTGCGTGTTGGATAATTGTAGTATGATGTATTGACGCATTGTTAGTCATATGCATTATGTTGTCGTTGTATGCATGCCATGTTGCATAAGTTGTGTGATAAGTTGTGTGCCCATGTGGCGTGTGAGCGTCTTATCGAGATTCTTTAAAATAGAATCGTGTTGTGGTTGTTGTTATTGAGGTGATCGTGTGCCCATGTGGGGTGTGAGCGATCACGGAAGTCGTGTGCCCATGTGGGGTGTGAGCGACTGATATAGAAATTCCGACGGGAATTATGATCATGAAAAGGGGATCGAATTGGTACCACATGCATTGAGTCGAGTCGTGGGTCTCATTGCATTGCATTATGTTGTGTTGTATGATGGATTGTACAGTTGTCTGCTTATGTGGAAGAGTGTGATTTTGTTGATGTAGTAGTGATAGGGTGAATTGTGTAATTAGTTAAATGCTTTTATATTTATATTATGCATTTATTTTGTTGATTTTAGAATCTCACCCCTTCTGTTTGAATGTTACCTCCATGTGGGTAACGTGCAGATAAGCAGGATTAGTGCGGAGTTGAATTTAGTGAATATGGAGTCTTCTCTTTTATTTCGTTGTGTTGGCGTCTGCTCTGATGTGTAACACTGGGGATTTGGAACGCTTGTCGTTATTCGTTTTATTATTTGTTGCCACTCTATTTACTTGATGTTGATTAAGTGGTAATAAATATGTTATACTTTCGTTGAGTTTCCGCTGCCGTAGTGAAGATTAATTAAGTGTGATTTTAGTTGATGATATTTACTATTACATATCGTATGCATGAGCAGGTGTTTGTTGAATGTAGCATCCTAAATGTTGTATGTTGTATTTTACTCTGATATTTTGTTATTAATTGTCGCGGGGGTTTAGGGTGTTACACCCAGCATTCTTCAGACCAAAGGGCAATACATTATAGTAATAGTTCCCCGACGAGGTCATGAACGCGGTGTACTTCTTGTCCTTTTCCGCCATAGGGATTTGGTTGTATCTCGAATAGGCGCCATAAAGGACAAAAGCTTGAAACCTACAAAATTATCTACGAGCTTATCTATGCTGGGAAGAGGATAAGCATCCTTCGGGCAAGCCCGGTTGAGATCTGTATAATTAATGCACATGCGCCATTTTCCACTATGTTTCTTGACAAGTACAATATTGGACAGCCAGGTTGTATACCTGGCCTCCGAGATAAATTTTGCCTCTAAGAGGTCTTGTACAAGTTTTTCGGCAGCCTGTGTCTTCTCATCGAATTTCTTACGCCTACGTTGTGCGACGACTCGAGCAGCTGGGCCAATGGTCAGTTGATGGCATGCGGTCTCAGGGTCCAGGTCGGGCATGTCCGCGGCACTGCACGCAAACAAATCGACGTTGTCCTCAAGACATGTCTTCAGCTGCTGCATCATCAAAAAAATAAAAGTAATATATAACAGCACATATAAAAAGAAATTTTATACTATAATAATATAAATAAATAATAATATGATAGTAATCCATAAAAAAATTATAATAGTACCATATCAGTAGGTATTGTTATGAAATATGAATATTAGTGCATTGTCTTAAATTTTATTTAAATCTCATTAAGGGTTTTTTATAAAATTTAAATCTCATTAAGTTAAAACAAAAATATGAATATTAAATTAAATTAAGATATAATATGTTTTGCAAGTACAAATACAAATATAAGGTTTGGAAAATAATTTTAGTGTGTTGTCCTAAATCTCATTAAGTTAAAATAAAAATATGAATATTAAATTAAATTAAGATATAATGTGTTGTTCAAATACAAATATAAATATATGATTTGAAAAATAATTTTAATGCATTGTCTTAAATCTCATTAAGTTAAAAAAATATGAATATTAAATTAACGTGATGCTGTTATATAAACCAATTCCAATTATATATATATATATATATATATATATATATATATATATATATATATATATATATATATATATATATATATATATATATATATATATATATAAAGTAAATAATTTATTTTTAAAACTATGTTTGATTAACCAAAAATTATAAATAATAAAAGATACTTGAAAAACAATTTTTTATTTTCCTTAAAAGTAAACTTTGAGATATTAAAACTAAATTGGAATTTTAAAACAAAAGTTTAGATCCATTTTTAATAAGTTTTTTCCATAAAAAAATGAATTTATAGATCATTTATCATAAATATGAATAGCAATAAAATATATTTTCTATTTTGTTTTAAAAAATTGAAAATAGTAATAAATTTGTTTGATTTAAATATTAAAAGATTTTAAGATATCTTGGTATTAAGAAATTCAAATAATTTATGGTGAAAAAAAGAAATTCAAATAATAAAAACTAATTTATTTTGTATTTATTTAAAAATAAAAATAGAAATAAACAAAAGTAATAGTAATTAATTAATATTCATAAGTAATTTAGATTCAAATTTTTTAAATCCATACATTCACTTTTCAAAAGAAAAATATTTTTATTTATTTAATTATAAAAATTAATTTTTTAAAATTATATATATATATATATATATATATATATGTATATATATATATGTATATATGTATATATATATATGTATATATATATATATATATATATATATATATATATATATATATATATATATATATATATATATATATATATATATATGAAGTAAATAATTTATTTTTAAAACTATGTATGATTAAACAAAAATTAAAAATAATAAAAGATATTAAAAACAATCTTTAATTTTCCTTAAAAGTAAAATTAGAAATACTAAAAATAAATTTGTAATTTAAAACAAAAAAATAGATCCATTTTTAATAATTTTTTCCTATTAAAACTGAATTTATATATCTTTTATCATAAATATGAATGGCAATAAAATAAATTTATTAAATATGTTTTTTAAAATAATTGAAAAAAATAATAAATTTGTTTGATTTAAATATTAAAAGAATTAAAGATATTTGTTATTAAGACATTCAAATAATTTATGGTAAAAAAAGAAATATAAATAATAAAAACTAATTTATTTTTTATTTATTTAAAAATGAAAATAGAAATAAACAAAAGTAATAGTCATTAATTAATATTTATAAGTAATTTAGATTCAAATTTTTTAAATCCATAAAATCACTTTTAAAAAATATATATTTTTATTTATTTAATCATAAAAATTAAAATTTTTAAATTTTATTTTGAAAATTTATAAAAATTAATTCTTTAAAATCTTTCTCTAAGATATATTAATGTCTCAAAGAGAAATTGGTATAATTAGTTAGACACTTGTACTGAAAGTTGAATGACTTTATCACTTTAGATATACAAAAATTATTTGACTATATCACTAATTCATTAATTTTATTTTCTTGTTTTAGTAATATAATAGAGTGATTAATCAAATTTGTTGCATCATCAAAAAATAATAGTAATATATAACAGTAGCCCCATATAAAAGGAATTTTATATTATAATTATGTAAATAAATATTGTTATTATATTATTATTATAGTAACATATCAATAGGTATTGTTATGAAATATGAATATTAGTGCATTGTCTTAAATCTCATTAAGTTAACACAAAATATATGAATATTAAATTAAATTAAAATATAATGTGTTTTGCAAGTACAAATATAAATATATGATTTGGAAAATAAATTGAGTGCATTGTCTTAAATCTTATTAAGTTAAAACAAAAATATGAATATTAAATTAAATTAAATTAAGATATAATAAGTTGTGCAAATACAAATATAAATATATGATTTGAAAAATAATTTTAGTACATTTTCTTAAATCTCATTTAAATCTCATTAAGTTAAAACAAAAATAGGAATATTAAATTAACATGATGCTACCTCAAATTTATTTCAAAGATGAACATTTCAAATGCATTAAATGCTGCATCAAATTTTTTTAAATGCATTAAATGTTATTTCAACTTTTTTATTTTATTATTATTATTCTATATAGTATCCTCTAGCATGTCCCATATCATGCAATCAGATTGACGTGATGCTGCTTTAAAACTTCTTGTTACTATATTTTATACAAAGTTTTAATATTCAAGAAATGTTAGATTATTTAATTATTTTTCAGAATCAATCACCATGATTTTTCACTACTTTTTTCTTTTTGACAGTTTTGCAGTGACCGTTTGTGGAGACTTTAATGCAGTAAAAACAAGGTCAGAGAGGAAAGGTATAGGTAAGCCGATTCGAAGAAAGGTGGAAGAATTTTCAAACTTTATTGAGGCAATGAATCTAATTGATGTTCCAATGGGGGGAACTAAATTTACTTGGATAAATTCCAGTGGCTGTTGTAGTAGTAGACTCGATAGATTTTTGTTGACTGAGGAGCTATGTTCAAAATGGATGATTGTTACTCAACATATACGTATCAGAGATATATCTGATCATAAACCAGTTTGGTTGAAACCAAACACAACCAATTGGGGCCCGATGCCGTTCAGATTTTTCAACTGTTGGCTGAATCATCCAAACTTTTTGAGATTTGTTGATTCTGAATGGAAAGGTATGACTATTGCAGGTAGCCCAACTTATGTTCTGGTCAGTAAGCTTAAGGAGATTAGAACAAAATTGAAATGGTGGAATAAACATGTGTTTGGTTGGATAGATACGAAAATTGAGGAAGGGGTTAAAAATTTAAATAAGATTGAAACCATAGTGGAGTTGCAAGAGGATCCTCTGTCTGAGGAACAACTTAGAGCAAGAAGCAGTACCATTTCTGAAATATGGAAGAAGCTCAAGTACAAAGAAAGCATACTCAGTAAAAAATCTAGGTCTAATTGGACTTTGTTTGGAGATTGCAACTCGAGGATGTTTCATATGTCCATTAGGCAAAGAATGCGTAGAAATGCTATTGTAATGATTGGGGTGGGAGATGAACAAGTGGAGGAAGTAGATAATATAAAAAGAGTGGTTGTAGAGTCTTTTGAAGCAAAGTTCAATCAAAGTAAGGATGCCAAAACTATCTTGAGAATGGATGATCTTCCAAAACTGACTGAAGAAGAGAATAGATGCTAAACAGAGGAATTTTCTGATATTGAGATAATTGATATAATTAATAATTGTGACGGGAACAAAAGTCCCGGAACCGATGGATTCAACCTTGAATTCTTCAAAAGATGTTGGAATACTGTTGGAGGGGAAGTGATAGCCGCCATAAGACACTTTCATAGTTATGGAAACTTGCCAAAAGATTTGGTGTCTGCATTCATAACACTTATACCTACAAAGGAGAAGCCTATGATTATTGAAGACTACATACCTATAAGTTTGGTTGAAAGTATCTACAAGATAATTTCTAAACTCCTTGCTAACAGACTGTCAAAGAATATTGGGAAACTAGTTTCAAACTCGCAATCTGCCTTCATTCCTGGCAGACAATTATCGGATGGAGTCCTTCTGACCAATGAGATTCTTGATATGGCAAAAAGAAGAAAAACACCCTGTTTAATGTTTAAAGTCGATTTCTCTAGTGCATATGGTACGGTTAACTGGGCCTTCCTCATTCAAATTTTACAGACAATGAACTTTAATGACAAATGGTTATTGTGGATGCGAGGGACGATGATGAATTGTTGGCTCAATATCATGTTAAGTGGTGGCACGACAAAGGATTTCAAAGTTTCAAGTGGGCTCAGACAGGGTGACCCTCTATCACCTCTGCTGTTTGTTTTGGTAGCAGAAAGATTGGCACTTTTGGTTAGGCGAGCTAATCTGAATTCTTTGTTGAGAGGTTTTAATATAAACAACACTGATACATGTAGTTTGGTACAGTTCACGGACGACACTTTAATCCTCTGTAACAGATCCTGGAATGATCTTTGGGGCTTGAAAACAATTCTACGAGGATTTGAACTGGTTTCTGGATTAACTGTGAATTACTTAAAAAGTTGTATTATAGGTGTTGGGCTTCACGAAGACTTCTTGGAGGCTGCTTCTCAATTCCTGATGTGTAGAAGACGCACGCTACCAACCAAATTCCTTGGCTTGGTACTAGGTGGTAATCATCGAAGGGTAGAGTTCTGGAATCCTATAATAGACAAATTCAGAAAGAAACTTTCATGTATGAAGGGTCGGTTGTTATCAATGGGAGGGAGGCTCACAGTAATAAACTCAATGTTTTCGAACTTGCCAATACATTATCTCTCATTTTTCAAATTACCTGCTGCAGTAGCGAGGAAGTTGACTTCAATGCAAAGGAGATATTTTTGGTCAGGTAATGTGGATAAGGCAAGTACTCCTTGGATCAGTTGGAAGGATATTTGTAAACCAAAACAAAACGGTGGATTAAGGGTGAAGGATCTAATGACATTCTACACACACTTCTATCAAAATGGTTGTGGAAATTTCTGGTGGTTAAGAATGCTGTGTGGAGACCTGTTATGGAGGAAAAATATGGATGTTTGAGAAGTAGAGTGATGCTTTGTAAAGAATGGGGTAAAGAAGCCCTACAATCTCTATGGTGGAAAGATATTATCAAGGTAAATCTTTGTAATGATGGTATTGGTTTTAGAAACAATATCAGGTGTAGAATAGGAAATGGTGAGTCGACATCTTTTTGGAATTCAAACTGGGTAGATTCAAGACCACTATGCATCCGTTTTCCTGAACTGTTTGCAGCTAGTACTCATAAACATGCTGCTGTGAGAGAGATGGTTCGTGGGTGGAGGAAAATTGGAGATGGAACAAAGAGTTGATTTGTGGATAGGATTCTGCTTTAGGTACTGTGTCCAGTTCCTCTTGGCATTCACTTATATCTATTCTGTTAAGTACCATACCTGTTATTGGTGAAACTGATGAATACATGTAGGAATTTGAAAACAACAATTCATTCTCGGTTGCTTCATCTTATTTGTACGCAAGCTGATAATTCAAGTGATATGGAGATTCCGTCCAAGGCGGCTTTAGAGTTAGTTTGGAATTCCAAAATTCCGTTGAAAGCGAAAGTATTATCTTGGAGGTTGCTACTTCATAGATTACCAACGAGGCAACTTCTGGTCGCCAGGGGTGTAATCACGAATATACACGACACGGTTTGTGTTTTTTGCTTTAGAGTAGTAGAAGATATTAATCATCTTTTCGACGTGCTGGATTATATGGTGGAGTAGAAACCAAATATTGTTTAAGGATTATATCCCGGACATCGTGGATATGTTTATTAGAATAACTCACATTTCTTGGGTTTGGTTAGATGTTTAGGTCCTTTCCAAAAGGAAATGTTCGTACTATGATTGGTTCAAAAATCTGATTCATGTTTTGGGTAGATTGGTGGTGGTTTTCCTTATTTTTGTTGGAAATCTATTGTTGTTATATGTATACGGATTGAAGTACTCCTAGTGCTTTGTTGAATATATTGTCGCTTATGTAAAAAATTCCCATATATACTTATTTTTTAATAAATAATAATTTAATTGTATAGGATATGATAGCTTACCTGATTTTGTCTTTAAATAATATAATAATGAATGCATATAAGATATCCATGAGAAGTAATTCGTTTAAAATATAAATTTAATAACAATGTTGATAATTATAACTTTAAAAATAATAAAATCTTTTAAATCAAAATAAATAATTGAATAATTTCTTCGAAAAAATCTTTCAATTGTCAACATTAATGTATCTTCTTCCTCTCTATATCTCTTTGTATTTTCCCTTCACTAAAATAGAATCATATCTTCAATAACTTGGCAGCATCTGCAATCCAAATAATTAAGAGGATAATCAATAAGAGACAAACATTAAAAAAGTCAAATTAATTCAAAATGTATAAACTGACTAATGAAATATTAAAGTATAAGTTTTGATATCATTGCAGGGAATTCAACAGTTGAACCCAAGATTGATATGTAATTAACTCCTTCAAGAGACGCTTCTTCGAGAACCAGACTTATAGTTTTCTTCAAGGGTAAGTCATCCTGATCCACTTTTATACTAAGGAAAAGACAACACCGGCAGACGTAAAACATGTTGATAATGTTTTAATGGTAAGGATTAAGAAGCCATTTTACCTTGTCATAAACCAGAGATAGCCATTTTACCTCGTCAATTCGCTTTCGGGTTCGCTAGGCGAACCCTCGACCAACCATTCGCTTTCGCGTTCGCCAGGTTCGCTAGGCGAACCATGCGAAACTCAGAATTTCGCAGCAGTGAGAAACCAGAAACGTTTGGGTCAAAACTCCCAATTCTTCACCCAAACCACTTCCAATTCATACCATATCACCCAAAACAATGTTCCAATCATAACAACCAGCATTCCACACATTTATATCGCATTTCATCTGTTAGATTTCATTGATTTATCATTTTTTTAATCATTTTCTCTCAAATCTAACCTAAGTTCTAAATCCTTAATTCTAGAACTTAGAGTGTCTAACTAGAACCCACCTGATAATTGAAGAGGAGGTTGAAGAAGATGATGAATATTGAAGATGATCCATGGCTTTTCTCTCTTCTTCCTCTTTCCCTCTTCTCTTCCTTTCTCTTCTTCTTCTTCTTCTTCTTCTTCTTACTAACTTCTTCTTTCTCTTTCTTTCTAACATATATATATATATATATATATATATATATATATATATATATATATATATATATATATATATATATATATATATAAACTTATTATATAATATAATCCAATAGAGTAAAATATCTCCAATTGATACTTTATCGTCTCACACCAATTGATCAATTATTAGAATTACCATAAAAACCCATCTTGAGTTAAAGTAATTGATCTTTTCAGAGTTCACTAGTTGCTCTATTGATCCCAATTGATAATATTTAAAGTACTTAGAGGATTCCATTAATCCAATTTACCAATGATAGAGCACATAGATACTCATCTTATCTCATCTGATATCCAATTGAGCATCTAAATAAATATGGGGTATTACACTCTCTCCCTCTTAAATTGAAATTCGCCCCCGAATTTCCTCTATTCGACACTAACTACAACTTGTATCATCATCTTAGATCAACACTCAACTTTACTCCCGTTAAACTTTCTGACGTATTCCGATTCCAAATTGACTTCACAGACCGAAATCCTTAATTTCACGAATTATTAAACTTTGGTTCCTTAGTCATACTCTTATTCCAATATTGGGTTAAATTTCAACTTGATCTTCCACAATTCCTCTTTTGTTCCATACAAAAGACTTGGTCGCATTCTACCTTCGGCAAGAATGTACCATTCTATACTCCTTTATCGAGTCACAACAAGACCGTAACACTTTCTATTGGTTAATGATAACAAGCATTCAACAAATCGTCGCGAGGTAATTCAGTGATTTCTTTCCTTTAAGCAATTACCGACAATTATCCTTTCATAACTCTTTCAATGTCCAAAACCACTTCATAATTAGTCAAATAACTTCTTTTTCTAGTTCCATCTGGTCTGATACTAACATTGTAACCATTACATATGATAATTCATCTCTTTCGTATCACACCAAAAGGTAACACAATTAAAACAAGATTTCCTTATTTCCATACTTACAAGCCATAATCTTTCTAAATTATCATTATTCTGACTTAACTCTTTCATCAGTCACCTTCTACTGCGCAACTCAATTTCTAACAGTGGAACACCACAGATTCTTAAACACTACTAGGTAGCTAACAGTCGACAGAGAACACACTTATCCACTGGGATCCTTACTAACCAACGGTACAGGAAACTTACTGACGTCCTATGGTATAACAATTTCTTTGCCAATACACAATATACAAACATTGGTCCAACACTCTCCAGACGATAGGTGCAGGAATTACACTGTCACAATCATAACATAAATAACTCCAATTCCATTCTAAACTCGAAATAATATATCCAAAATAGTTTAACAACCTCCGGTTCTGGTTACGACATTCCATATCAATTCTTCTCACGGGTTTCTGACTCACTCAATGTTTCTTGTTGATTTGAGATCTCAACCAATATTACATAACACCATCACGATAATTCAATCATATGTGAGTCACCATTTAACCAAAACTTAAACCATGCAAGGCACAATTGTGACTTTCCATACTACTCATCAATTCACATACAACACTATACACGTACACACACCCTCAAAGGACATGCCATATTTCTCAATTGAATCCACTTTTCTCATTCGTTCCGTTTCATATACGATCCAAGCTACATACTTAACTTCGCAACATCCAATTATCGCTCTTACTTGGAAGGATAACTTTCAAATTTACTTCTCTGGGAAAACACAATTGTACACATCTGGTACCACTCTCGCAGAGTCTAAATCCAAAACCATGAACTCACGGAAGATAGCAATTACTAACTCTGACCAACCGTTCATACCTTACTAATACCATAATTATACACCGAAATATTCCTTGCAAGAGCAATACTTCGTGAGTATTTTCCAACTTCGTCCTTAAGACTCTCAACGGTAATACATCTAAGACCTTCTCATACTCAACATAGTTCACAAGATTGTTTCCCCAAGTCAACTCTCTTGTCGTCTGAAAGAATGGTCAATCACGCAACACCTTTCCACAAGTTCCGATTTCAACAATACAATTCCGTCTTTCATTAACTTGCAATCACGTTCTCCATTCACACAATACTCTCCAATCGGAGTAACGTAAGGTAACAAAACACAGAATCGATTACCCGTCTGAGGTTAATCGGTTAACTTCTCAAAATTCAGCACAAAACACCATCCTTACACGTGTTAATCGGTTAACCCCATTGAGTTAAACAGTTAACACTGCTGGAGAAGCTGAAAATAAACAATTTCTTTTAATTCAAAGCCATCCCTACCCAAAACCATCAATCCGTCTTGCTCTATCTTGGAATATCATTCTCAACTCGTGGCTCTTTAACTTATATTTCATGTACTAACCATGATCCACTCAAGGTAAAACCGATAAAGTCAAAACATTCTGACGACACACTCCAACCAAGTGACAAGGCAAAATTCCAAATTCTGACGCAGTCACACCACCAAACTTCAGTGGGATAGTTCATTTTTCCTGTTCAAACAACTATATTAGTGGGAAGTCAATAATGACGACATTCTAAGGTTTCAGCCACAATTCATACCCGATTCGTCCATAAGTAAAATCCAACACACAACCATTACACGGTACCACAAAATTGATGGACATCTCATAACAAGCATACCACCTTATTCTCTCACTTGAACTCCTTGGTGAGAAATAAAACAACAACGTTCTTAGTCCAACAAAAGGTAGATTCCAAATATTCCGATTATTCACAAATACAGAAGTTCTCTATACCTGAAAATAGATCGGGGTAATGCATGCTCTTGAAGAACCTTTCCATCACTACATACACATTAACTGGGATTTATTACCCTTCACTATCCATTGCACATCACACTTACACCAAATTACTTAACGAAAGATTCACAACCAACAATTCTCATCAACTATTTACAAAACCCTTCTGGTATACATCGTTCCATGATTTACACTTAGTCCGTAATAATCTTGATTTGCTTCTCGTTGTTTTACCTCAATCTTACTTCTTAAAATATAATATTCACTGTTCCACAGAGTACGTCCTATCACACTTGTCTCAAGAATAAGAATCCATCACGTACACTTGTTACCACGGTGCTACCACTACGCTCATTCTGAATACCAAAGTGTAACTTTTCTCATTTCATCTCGTACTACTAGGATTCACGTGGGTGAATCATCTTTGATTACACTTCCTAAATTTTAGATTTAACAATATCTTAATAATTCTATCACACATACGTCCAAAATACGTTCCTTTGCCACTTCCTCATAACATACCGTTAATACCGTTTTCCACATCGCGTTTACCTTGCTCTCCATGGCAATCCTCTTAGGTCCAAATATAAAACCATCTTACTAAGATTCCCTTAGATCCAAGATACCTACTCTGTTTCTTAGTACAAACTTCTTCCGGTCCGTATCACTACACTTTTCGTTACTAAACAAAGCTCATTCTTTCTCCAACACAATACCTTATACTATTCCTTGGGTAAATTAACATTTCCAAATTCCAAATTGGTCTCTCACTGAAAACAAAAAACCTGAAGTATTATCCTGAACTTAATCTCTCCCGTCATAACTGAATACACGCAAGCTGTAAACACATCCTTATGTCCCTTCTCACACTTCTCTACTACCTTAAGTTCCCATAAAAGTCGAACGTCCTTAACTCTCCACCTTCTAACCATTTGAAAGATATCATTCCGAACAAATTCCATAGGGTACTCTCATCCATTTAAGATACCATTGCGACCTTAGAACAAAACACCAATAATTATCTCACTTCCGGACTTTACATCACACATTCCATAAAACAACTTTTCTTTTCCACGGAATGCGATTACTTGAAATTTTTATCCATACTAGTGGCCAATCCATCTCTACTAGCGATTTTACAGATTCCTCAATACCTTAACCAATCGTCCGCTAGAGATTCTTAACTTTCAAACTCCATCCTTTCCAAAGGATTTGCTTGAACAACACACCACTCTTTAATTTCCATGTTACCCAAATCACAACTTCTACTAAAACCTCACTGAGCTGACCAAAACTCCTCACTACTAACCCTTGGCTTGAGCCTACCCTCACAGCATAAGTTCTGACAACACTTCGGAGTCCTCATGGTCGCTCAACCATGATTCTACCTATCACATACATAGCATTAGGTTGATCAGGCCCAACACTACATAATATGATATTAAGAGTCATGCTGGCAAGACACACTTAAGAGGCAGGAATAGATTTACTTATGATGTTTCAAGGCTAGGTCGAGGACACGACTTGCTCTGATACCAACTGTAATGCCTTGTATAATATTTATCTAGAATAATACCACACAAGTGTTTTATTTGGTACTGACACCATCATAAGTGCCTATTGGCATAATTCACATACTTGTCCATTTCTAAAACATAAATACAACATATGGCACAAGTCATGGAAACTATCCAAAATAATAAAAAAATCTAAGAATAAGGTACGATATTCCTCATTGTACAAGAATGATACACAACGGAAATAATAAAACTAAGTTTCTCTTGAAACATCCAAGCATAGCTCCACTTGTAAATCATACCTGCAAATACCTCCTGAAAATAAACAACAATAGTGGGGTGAGATACATCAAATCTCAGTGAGTTCCCTATCTTATGGATTCTCTCGGCTTTACAAGGTTCTAATCAATCCTAACTCAAGTCAAGGGGAAGGGAAATGACATTGAGTTCACAATCTCACACTATATGGAAACATGTCAGGAGTCATGTTAACTCACAGTTTATCACTAATCGATAATCATACCAAGGCATCCTCTTTTCTCATCCTCTTCTACGTCTAGAAGTCGACCCGAGTCATGGATCCTTGTAATTTACTTGGCATACGAAATGGATTCGGAAACATCGTCACTTCTCATGGCCTGTTAACTATCTCAAGTCTCTACCCATAGGTTCCATTCGTACTACACGCGGGAATCAAACCTGCCAAGTACCATGTCTTGTTTCAGAGGAGCTCGAGACTCATGAAACTGCAACTCAAAGAACCGGTTACGATTACATGATCTCACACACAAACGTGATTGTATTCAACAATCACAAGGCCACAATGCCTTAAGGCCTCTTTTTCCTTTTCACAAAACCACAACGGTTTACACACATGTTCCATACTAGTGTTCACGCTTTTCTATACCATTCGGAAATGGACACATGCCTCGGCCCCTCACGCACAAACGTTGTCATTTCGGAAATGTACACAAGCCTCGGCCCCTCACGCACGAGCGTTGTCATTTCATTATCTACTATAGGCCAGAACTCGTCAATGAATGCACGAGCGTCGCCATCCAGAGTTTCTATCACAATTCTATTCACAACCTAGAATTTTACCATTTTGTTTTGGGGTAAATTTTCCTCACTCTTCCTAATTCATTTTAACATGCATATTCTCTCATTCGTACTTAACAACAATATTAGAAAATCATATTACAATATCAATCATAAAACACACATGATAGCATAATATATCAAACATAACCACATAGTAGTTCACACACATTTTTAAGGCATACAAGCCACTACTATCCTCTACAAAGCATCCTTGGTTAAATCATGGTCTCACCTACCATTTAATAACACATTGGATTCTCTTTCCAAGGCTTCAAGTCCCATATCAATCGGATTCCCGATTCATGAATTTTGCTGGAACGAGGACTAAAATATTCACACATACAATACTTTTCCACAATTATCTTATCAATCCATAGCATATAATCATGCTTCTACCAAACCATCACAAAGAGCATTGAAATAGCTTTCCAACGCTTCCGACCGTGCGTCAATCCGAGTTACGGATCAAAAGTTATGAAGGAAACAAGATGGAAAAATATGTCACATTCGCTCCAGGGGTTGCTAGGCGAACACTCACCGAACCAAGTCAGAGGAAAAAGGGCATAAAGTTCGCTAAGCGAGCTCTGGGCGAACATTCGCTGTCAATTCGCTTTCGGGTTCGCTAGGCAAACCCTCGACCAACCATTCGCTTTCGTGTTCGCCAGGTCCGCTAGGCGAACCATGCGAAACTCAGAATTTCACAGCAGTGAGAAACCAGAAACGTTTGGGTCAAAACTCCCAATTCTTCACCCAAACCACTTTTAATTCATACCATATCACCCAAAACAATGTTCCAATCATAACAACAAGCATTCCACACATTTATATCGCATTTCATCCATTAGATTTCATTTATTTATCCGTTCAATCATTTTCTCTCAAATCTAACCTAAGTTCTAAATCCTTAATTCTAGAACTTAGAGCATCTAACTAGAACCCACCTGATAATCGAAGAGGAGGTTGAAGAAGATGATGAATATTGAAGATGATCCATGGCTCTTCTAACAAATATATATATATATATATATATATATATATATATATATATATATATATATATAAACTTATTATATAATATAATCCAATAGAGTAAAATATCTCCAATTGATACTTTATCGTCTCACACCAATTGATCAATTATTAGAGTTACCATAAAAATCCATCTTGAATTAAAGTAATTGATCTCTTCAGAGTTCACTAGTTGCTCTATTGATCCCAATTGATAATATTTAAAGTACTTAGAGGATTCCATTAATCCAATTTACCAAAGATAGAGCACATAGATACTTATCTGATCTCATCTGATATCTAATTGAGCATTTAAATAAATATGGGGTATTACAGTTTTCTTCTGCAAAACAAAAAAGAATTGGTCAATATAAATCATATTGTGATCGGCTGTATTTAAACACCATAACTTGTATTTTCTAAAACCTGACCAAAAAATAAACACAAATGGAAATCATTAATTGCAGTACATTAACACCATAATCATTTAATGCATACTAATTAACACAAAATCAGTAAAATGTCAGATTAAACATAACCCAAAACTGGAAAAACATGTTATCGGAACAATAATTCAAAGTTCATCATAAAAAACAAAAAACAGAAAATGAAGAGGAAATTAAAGCTAAACAAAGATCGATCTTTTGATCCAGTGTTTCATTTAGGAAATCACAACTGAAAAATAGTTAAAATGAAATCAAATTCAAGAACAAACAAACTCATATACATATCAAGAAATCTAAACAACTTAAAGAAACAAACATCTAAACCATATTATTAGATTTTTATAAAACATGAAAGTTTCTATTTCCCTGTTCCATTTTGAAAAAAAAACATTAAACCCATAAACCATGACAAAGATTTTGGGTTGCATAAAGTTATTCATTCACAGATCCACAAAGATGAAGAAAATTAGAAATACCTTCTCATAGATTTAAGGAATGAGACAGAAGGTTGAGAGTGAGAAGAAGAAGAGAGTGATGCGCACAATCGGAGTTGAAAGGCAAAGAGAAAGAGAGGAAGAAATGAGAAATTAAGGAGATTGAGAGAGTGAGACTAAGAAAAGAAAAATATGCAAATAGAGAAGTAGAAAAGCCAAGAGAGAAATGATGAACTGTTGGAGAGAATTGAGGACAAAATTTTTCAACTGAAGTGACATGTTGACAGTAAATAATAGTACAAACATTTGAATAAAACTAGGAGAGTTTCTTAATACAACACCCATGTTTCTTAGGCACCACGTGAATTTCCGTTTTTGCCCCCTGATTCCAGATGTGCACATCCGGACGCACCAATTTTTTAAAAAACGTTGATGTGTTCCGGATATGCACATCTGGAAAAATTTCGGTTCTGCAGATCCGAAAAAAGCATAACTTTAATTTTTTTTTAAATCGATTATGTTGGTTGGTCGCATATGTTAATATATCGTTGAAACTTAATATACATTCGACAACATCCATATATAAAATAAAATGACATATATACATAATAAACCTCTGTCAAAATACAGTACATACATGTAATAAAAATAGAATACATCAAAAAAAACTATTGCGTATGGCGAAGGATCTCTCCTGGCTCCCCTGCTCCTCTGCCCCGACCCGCCGTCCCGGCTCGATGTCAGCGGTACTGAAGTGCCCCCTGAGCAATCTCAATAACCCTATCTTCTCTATCTCACGACAGTGAGGTAGGACATCCTGAGTATGGTCCACCTGAGACTGCCGCTCCTCTAATATCTCCTGATTAGCAGGTCTGGGTGGCGATCTCTCAGTAGTGGGCACCATGCATGGGTGTGAGACCGTGTAGAACCACATGATGTACCCGGCAGCAACACTCCAATCTCTTGGCGCTCTGGTCGCCCGAGCCTCTTCCGGTACCAAGTGGGACTGGAAGTTAGCATATATCTCATCTATCTGCACGCAGGTAAAGCCTAGAGGAGTAGACTCATGAGGCATCCTAGAGATCGTCTGCGTGTAACCGAACTGGCGCAAGATGCGCTCCGGCAGGTATCGAGCAGTAATGGTCAAACTGCATGCCAACCATCCTGAGAACATCGAAACCTCATCGAACTGGTGCGTCACTCGGTGATCGACATAGGGGTGATTAAAAACGTCCTCAGTAACCATCCGATTAAGATACACTCTGTAGGGGTCGGGCGCCTGGTTCCCTCTGAGCAGGAGAAATGCAGCAGCACGTGGCATATCCTCAGTGTACCCATAGACACTCCTTAACCACTAATCTTGGGAAAGTGCTGTAATATCACTACGCCAAAAAAGACCTTTAGCATCGCTTAAAAGCGCTACCAAAGGTGGCGCTGCTAAAGGTAAAGACAACATTTTTTTCCTTTAAAAAGCGATGTCATAGGTCCCCCTATAGGACCTCCTTTAGCAGCTCTCTTAAAAGCGCTTTCGTATGACCCCCATATAGCAGCGCTTTTCCAAAGAAAAGCGCTGCCTAAAGGGGGACCTTTAGCAGCACTTTTAAAAGCGCTGCTATAGGTCCCCCTTTAGGTAGCGCTTTTTCAAAGAAAAGCGCTTTCGCAGGGCCCCCTTTAGCAGCGCTTTTCGTCCCCCTTTAGGTAGCGCTTTTCTTTGGAAAGTGCTTTCGTAGGGTCTCCTTTAGCAGCATTTTAAAAAGCGATGCCTTATATATACGCATGACACCCCTTTAGGCAGCGCTTTTTTTTAGAAAGCACTGTCTTTTATAAAAGTGTTTTTTAAAAGTTTTTTTTTTAAATCAATTATTAAACCTGTATAAATCTGTATAATTTATCAGAATTCATAATCATTCATCACATGGCCTTTGATACCATTATATGTCAACACATAAGCCTTATAGCATTATAATTCAACAATAGGCCTTTATACGATTAAAATTCAACACATAAATGGTAAAAACCTTTGTACAATGCAACACCAAAATAACCATTACATGTATATATCTCAATACAAACTATACAACACGAATTCCATACACCAATTCGAAACCTTATACACCATATATGCATCACCTATATATACAACACCTTCCATAAACCTAACACAATTTCTAAAACTAACAAATTCTCATTTCAACCATGTATTGACACCAATCCTCCTTTATTTCCTCCAATTTGTCTTTCGTGTAGGTGGCACACTTGAATTCATCAAAATACTACATTTTACATAATAAGCATGATTTAGTTAAAAGTAATTAATTAGATGAAATATCCGATAATAAATCTTAAAATAAATCATAACTTATATATAAATTCATACCATGGTTGGAATCTCTATGTGTTCCAAAAGAATAATTTCTTTCATGAATCTCAAGACAAAATAACCACAATCGATACCATTATGTTGCCGAGGACACTACACATAGAAAAAAAGTATTAATAAGTATCATAGATGACTTGTCTTATCAAGTAACATTACTATTATAATATCAAATCATACCTCCACTCTTATCCATGTAATGTTGTTTGCTTTTCTCTTTGGTACCTGAACTTGTCGTTGTGATCGAAATATTTATATGGATCTATCATAATATAAACGAATATTTAGAACAATCTCACATAAATAAAGAAATACACACGCGAATATTTAGAACAATCGCATCACTTACGTATCAATCATGTTCTTCATCTCCGGGTATTTTGTTTGATCACCCTCTAGCGAATCCAGATAATAGACTATTTCTTTTATCGGATTAATCGCAAGAAACAACCAGTGTCCACTGTAAAATTAAACAAAAGTATAGATGGAAATGTTATACACAACGTAAAAAAGCGAAAGATTATAATAAAGGAAGTTAGGATGAAAAATCTTACCCATGGCCAGTATTATATGGTAAAAGATACAACTTCTCTGTATCAATGTTGGTCATAAATTCACCTACTAAGTGATCTTTGACCGCATTTGTAGTTCGATTGATCAAAGTTGCATTGACATAGTTGGGCGACAAGAAGGAGTATCTTTCAGTCAACTGACGCGGGAGCATCAATTTTTCATACAAGAACCTGAAATAAAAACGGATTATAATAAAAATGTTATAATATTTAACATTCTAATATTCATTGAAATGAGTAAATAAATTGATCAATTAAATAAATAAAATCGATGGATTACCTGATGTATGAATTCATAACACCGATGCCTAATTCAGAATGCGTAAATATCTGATCAAAGTCTTCTTTAGCAATTGTTTATGAATAGGCAAACCCAAAAATACCTGCTTCCATAGGTATTTCACGGATACCACCTTCCATCAAATCTGTTATGCCTACAATTATTTCAAGGCACAACCGAAATCGAGAAATAGATGTTTTTTTTGCCTTGGCTAGTACTGGCTTCTTGTTCTTGCTCCCTTGTTGCATCTCTTGTGTAGGAATCTGAAAATCATATAAGTCATAAACTTAGTAATCATGAAGCTTTTGAATTCGGATCACAGAATTAACATTTTCAATGCATATATATCATTGTACCTCTTTTTGTGATGCAACTGACTCAGTTTGCACACCGATCCGTTTATCTTTTGATTTGGATTTTGTAGGAGTCTAACAATGTCATGTAAATAAAAAGTGCATAAAAGTAAGCATAACATAACTTATATGCAAGTAAAACATTTGAAAACTAAAAGGTTAATAATGGTTTTCAATATACCGAGTCATCTATGACGATGAGGTTTGACGGCCATGCAACATACGACCCTATTGCGTCCCCCGCCAATGTTGCATCTGAAACTTCGTCAGGTATATGTAGTAACGCATCCCGCTCTAAAGCAATATCAATCGAAACCTTCAAAAATCCAGCAGGGAGCGGTCTAGTGTGAAGGACGTCTCCGGGAGTGTTATGCACTTTTCCATTGCCAACCATTCGATATGTCGGTGCCGATAAATATAGTTGACAAGGTGAAATGCCCTAAAAAAACAAAAAAAAAAATACTAAATTGTTATTGTGCAATGATGTCAATATAAAAAACTGTACTAATTTAATAAATATAATTATTACCTCCGAAATTTTTTGTTGACAATTGATACTGGCCTTGTCACTAGTATCTTTAAATTCTGAACCGCGCCTTTCCGGCATATATCTTTCTTTATCCTGTTGTAGTTCACGAACTTGAGCTCTCAATTCTTCCAACGTTTCCATCACCTCTTTATTGCTAGGATTTTTTTGTCTTTGAATGCTTATAAAAGGAAGATGGAGTGACTCCAAATCCCTTACCCCTCACTCGACCAGAATACTTAGGAACATTTAATACTCGACTCAGTATGCTCCTGCAATCCTGGTCTTCTGTGGCAGGTAAGGACTGAGATAGAGTCTCCTGAAATTCATTATTAGAGCCATGCATAAATATATTAGATAAACAAGAACTTTATATCTAATTAAACAAATAACATTATACTTACACATTGTTCAAAAACTTGTTGAACACCTTCAGTAACAACTCCATCCTTTCCCACACGAGCAGCCTTCCACAAAACATGCTCCGGAACAGATGTTTCTTCACTTTTCTCCTCTGCAAGCTACACGTTAAGTAAAGAATTAGGATGAATAATAATACAAAAATACCATAGCAATTATATATACTTACGATTTTTTGTTCCAAGCGTGCATATCCCAAACGTCCTTTCTTGTATGGATACGCGGGTTTCGAGGCTCTTTGACGATTAACGTCACTCACAACCTGCATAAACAATTAAAAGTCATATCACAACACATGTAATAACTACATGAATATAATACAATGTTTCATGATAAATTAAATTAAGATTATGTGGAATTCTTCAGTTCTTCGTTTGGCGACAAAAGTGTCCCATTCTTCAGGTGCAATCAAGTCCGCATACTTCTTCGGGCATTCCGCTTCAATAAACTTTCCTTGGGGCATCCCTCAGAAACTTGTTGGATAAAAATGCTCGGAACCCTCTAAGTTTTTTTCCGGCTAATTGAAGACAATATTTTTGCTTCTCGTCACCAATGTTAAAAGATCTCTACAATAACAAATAAAGTGTGTTTAGTATAATTAATTTAAAAATATAATCGTCAAAAATAACAAATAACATCACATATAGTACCTGTATCTCACTCCATATTTTATCTTTGGCGGGTTTCAACTGTGGATTTCGCCAATTGTCACAAGTAATAGGAACTAGTGAACGGACAAGTGCATAAATGTAACTAGTCAACATTGCGCCATTAGGCTCAATTAGTTGACCTGTTTCATTCCAATGAACGTCCGTATTTTATTCCCTTGTCTCTAGCACAAATAACTCCTTTCATGATTGTTATTCCTCTTGAAATATCTTCTTCCGCATCTTGAACTGATTCTTTTGGATCATTCTTGGAAGTATCGTGTGAGTTCTCCTCATTAATAGCCATTTTACCTATAATAAAGAAAAACACATATAAATCCATAATCCATAATCCATAATCAGTTGAACATAATATAATCCATAATCAAATATGAAATGACAAGCACACGACAAACATATAAATCCATGATCCATTATCAAATATGAAATGAAAAACACATGACAAACATATAAATCTATCATCTATAATCCATAATCCATAATCATTCTCAAATATGAAAAACACATGACAGAATGTATAATTTTACTATTACCTCTTTATTAACGTCTCTTTCTTTTCTGGGTAGGAAGATGATCTACTTGTCTCTTAACAACACGGGTGGATGGATTGATCCAAATTCCCTCATTATGATCACTTTCTAATATATGATTCACTCGCTCCAACAGTCTCATCTTGATCACTTATTAATATATGATGCATTCGCCTCCAACAATATCACCTTGATCTCCAATGTTATCATCAGTTACTTTGTTAGATAAAAGCACTATAGACCATTTCGTACTTGTCGGGTCAGCGACATAGAACACTTGTCTAGCTTGAGAGGCTAGAATAAAAGGCTCATCTTTGTACCCCACCCAATTAAGATCCACTTGCAGAAATCCTGACTTATCCATTCGTATGCCACTATTATTTTCAACCCACTTGCAACCAAAGATAGGAATCTGAAACTTCTCATAATCAAAAACCCAAATGCGCTCGATAACCCCAAAATATGACATATTTGCATATTTGGGGTTTATGTCCTTCACACTTGAAATGTGCATTGATTCAGCTACCAAGGTGACACCACTATTTTGTATTGTACTTTTGTCATCTTGTTCTTTGGTATAAAATGTGTATCCATTAATTGCGTATGCGCTATAAGAAAACACATGCAAACTTGGACCATATGCTAAACATCTAAACGTTTCTGTTATTGAAGCGGGATCTACACAAAACTTTGAATAAATGTGATCCTTAAACCATGGTATGAAACTTCAATTATGCTCTCGTACTATCCAATTTTCATTTCTATTCGGATTTAAACCTCGGAGAAAATCCTTGTGCATTTCAACATACGGCTCAACCTCATTGTCATTGTGCAGAACATACAAATGCACTTGCTCCCGTCCAGCCCTTGATACGGTCACAATTTTATTTCCAATTAACTTTTTTCCTTCTTTTTTTTCAACGATGTGAGATTTGGGAAGTCCAATGGATTGAACGTTGAAAGATATTCAGTACAAACCTCAATCGCTTCTTCAATAATGTATCGTTCAACAATACAACCCTCTGGTCGACTTCGATTTTTCACATACCCTTTTAATATTTTCATATACCGTTATGCAGGGTACATCCATCTCATATAAACTGGTCCACACAATTGTGTCTCCTTTACAAGATGAACAACTAGATGTACCATTATGTCAAAAAACGAGGGAGGGAAAAACATTTCAAGCTCACACAATGTAATGACTATTTCTTTTTGCAATGTTGGTAAGATCGCAGGATCGAACACCTTACTACAAATTGACCTGAAGAAGAAACACAATTTAGTTATTGTGCGTCTTACTTTTTTCGGCAAAATAGAACGTATACCTATTGGTAGAAAATGTTCCATTATAACGTGGCAATCATGCGTCTTTAAACTCTTTAATTTGAGGTCTTTCATAGACACAAGTCTTCTAATATCTGAAGAGTATCCTTCTAGAACTTTAACTTCACTTAGAAACTTACACAATATTTTTTTCTCCTTTCTGGATAGAGTATAGGCAGCAGGTGGTAGATATGTTCGTTTTCCTTTCTTCAAGGGTCCTAATTCAGTTCTTATCCCCATCGCTATCAAGTCCTTTCTTGCTTTAAGGCCATCCTTAGACTTTCCTTGTATATTGAGTAATGTACCAATAACACTGTCAAATACATTTTTTTCAATATGCATAACATCAAGAAAATGCCTTACATACAACGATTTCCAATATGGCAATTCAAAAAAATTGACCTTTTCTTCCACCCACTCTTGACATGGGTATGTGCAAAAGGCTTGCCAAACTGAGTATTTACATCTTTCGCCTTTTCAAAAACTTGATCACCTGTCAATATAGGTGGAGCTCTACCTTGTTCTGCCTCTCCATTGAAGACTTTTCTCCACCCACGTTAATGATGATTAAAATTTAAGAATCTACGATGACTGAGAAATACATTCTTATGACCAAACTCCAATCGCGTCCAATCTGTTTTATCTTCACAAATAGGACACACACATTGACCTTTTATGTTATACCCTGATAGATTTCCGTATGCTGGAAAATCATTAAGTGTGCCAAACAACATCGCCCTCAAGTTGAAACTTTCTTTCCTATATCCATCATAAACCTCCACACCGTTCTCCCACAAAATCTTTAAATCTTCGATTAAGGGTGTCAAGTATACATCTATGTCATTCCCTGGTTGTTTAGACCCAGAAATTAACATATATAACATCATGTACTTACGCTTCATACATAGTCATGGAGGTAGGTTATAAATCATAATAATCACAGGCCATGTGGTATGTGAGATACTTTGAAGACCGTGTGGGTTCATTCCATCAGTAGATAATGCGAAGCGAAGGTTTCTTGCTTCTTCTCCAAATTCAAGATAATCATTATCAATTTTCGTCCACTGTGGTGAATCTGCCGGATGACGAACTTTCCATCTATAATTATTTCATCTGCATGCCAAGTCAAGTTTCTTGCATCGGTTTCACTACGGAACATGCGTCTAAATCTCAGAATTATAGGAAATTACCACATGACTTTTGCTGGAGACAACTTTTTCTTATATCGAGAGACACCGCATTTAGGACACTCATTTAACGATGCATACTCATTTCGAAACAAAACGCAATCGTTTGGACAGGCATGTATCTTATCATAGCTCATCCTAATAGAGCACAACATCTTTTTGGCCTCATATGTTCGATTGGGAAGAACATTATCCTCTGGAAACATATCTTTCATAAGGGCTAATAACTCTGTAAAACTCTTATCCGACCATCCATTACCCGCCTTTAAGTTGTACAACTTTAATACCCCAGATAATCTTGTGAATTTAGTGCAAACCTTATACAACGGTTTCTCTACATCGCTTACCAACCTCTCAAACATTTTGGGACAATCCTGAAGATCTTCTTCAAGTGCTTCTACAATCTCTTCGACTCGATCACAATCGTATGTATCTGTGGCATTGTCGTTTGAAGCATAGGTCTTATTATCCCCCGGTTCAACAATCCCGTTACTTTTCTCACCGTGAAGTGTCCAACTTGTACAACTTTGATCAATTCCATGCCTCTTTAAATGCGACTCCATCTGACCCGCGTCAATCCGACGCCCAAAATAGCAACCCAAGCAAGGACATGTGATTCAACTGGGGTCTTTGGCGTGTTCAATAGCAAACTTAACGAATTCTGATACCCCATTCTCGTACTCTTTCGACAATCGATTGGATGACATCCATTTTTTATCCATGATTTTACTAAGTAAGCAAAACAAAAACAAAAGAACAACTACGTACCTGTATATATAGAAGTCAGCAACTTCTGGACTGAACCACAAAGTGTAAGATTCTTGAAAATGATCCGAATTCACTCTTCACAAGTAACCCCTATAGTAAATGAACGTAAGTTAGTAACTGATGGTGTATACCACATATAACAAGACAAATTTAGTATGTAATATAACAATTAGCATGGTATAGTTTCAACTCAACATTGTAAAAAAAAAACAACTTCAATTAACTCTCAAATAACATGGTATAGTTTCACTATTTATCATTTTCAATCAACTCTCAAAATAACAATTAATTTTATAATTAATTTCAATCATCTCTCAAAATAAATTCAAACACTAGTTCACTTAACTACTAATTTCATTATCATTTTCAATAACAACCAAATTCTTACATCATTAAAATTTTCCGATAAATATTCACTTAAACTTTACAAATAGCCCTATAACAACCTCAACAATCTAACTTCTACAACACTATTAACTACCTTGAATTTTCTAATTAATCACTATTCTACAAATTTTACACATTAAACTAACTTCTACTATTCTACAAATTAATCATTAAACTAACTTCTACAAATTAATCCCATTTTACACAATAATCACTATACTAACTTCCACTAATTAATCATTAAACTAACTTCTACAAATTAATCACATTTTACACAATAATCACTATATACTAACTTCTACTAATTAATCACTTTTCTACAAATCAAAAATCAACAACTAATATCAAATCAAATTTATCAACTAACATCAACAATCAAAAATCAACTAATAATACAACTAATACCAAATCAAATAAAAAATCAACTACTAATCACATTTCCAATTAATCACTAATAAACTTCTACAAACCAAAAAATGAAAACCTAACATCAACAACTAATAATACAACAAATTTATCTCACAGAACTTCTACAAATCAAATTTATCTCATAACAAATTCCATTAATGGGAAGAAAACCAGAAAAAAAGAGAGTAAAAAACTTAGAAAAACTCACCAATGGCGGACGGAAGGAAATCAACGAACAGAGGAAAAAGGGAGACGATGAACAGTGTCGCGAGCGGACGGTTGCTAATGGAGACGATGAACAGTTTCGTTCGTTTGGAGAAAAAAGTGAGAAGATGAACAGTGTTGCGAGCTGAGAGTTAGGGTGAATGGAGAAATAGAAACGGTCATAAGAAAATAGAGGGAGTATGTTTTAATTTTAATATTTTAAAAGACCTAAGGTAGCGCTTTTAAAAAAGCGCTTTCTTATGTTACTGCTTTAGCAGCGCTTTTGGGGTAAAAGCGTTTTCTTATGTGGGATTAATGAAAGGCATTTAGCAGCGCTTTTTAAAAGCGTTGTCTTATGCTACCCCTTTAGCAGCGCTTTTAATAAGCGCTGCCTTATATTACCCCTTTAGCAGCGCTTTTCAAAAACGCTGCCTCATGGTACCCCTTTAGCAAGGCTTTTCAAAAGCGCTGTCTTATGTCCCCCATATAGCAGCGCTTTTTTCTTTCGTTTTTTATTTTTGTTTTTAGCGAAACATATAGCAGCGCTTTTGCCAAAAGCGCTGTCTTTGTTGTGCTGCGAAAAGTAATTTTTGGCGTAGTGTATCCACGCCTGAAATGGAAAACATAACATCGGTGTCAAACATTATAATGAATATAGAAAGAAAAGAAATGAAAAAATGACTTAGAATATTTGATTATTACCACGTATTGCGTACAGTTGCCTGCTACAGTCTTGGCTACCCAGAGGCAACCATTTGAGAGCCTAGCATAGGTGTATGCCAGCGTAGCCACCCCCAGTTGTACCCATGGATCTCTGTGGGATCCAAAAGGTACCTGAGGTAAACGACATCAACATAATAGGCGCTGGTGTCCACAAGCAGCTGCGTGCCGAGCAAAAATAGGTAGTAGCATCTCAGGGCACGCTGCTTGTGGATCTCCACCTCAGCTGCATCCTCTGCTGCCCGTCATGCCTCTTTAAGCTCCTCACCAAATCTGCGTGTCAGAAAGGAGAACCGGACGTGTGCGCATCTCAACTGGGTCACCTCCACAAGTGCCTCCTCTGGGGTAGCCCCAAGCTCCTCAATCAACTTCTCCATTGCGTCCCCCTTCGACTTCTTACCGTGACGGAGAAGGGTACCCGTGATCGGTAGATGTAAAAGGCACAAGATGTCGTCGAGTGTGATCGGAGAAGGGTACCTGGAATGAGGATGTCTCATGGTGCCATCTCTCATCAAAGGCCATCAGCATATCGTACATGATCTGGGGATACCCCATCCTAGACAGACCTCCAAGACCAGAGGTAGCAAGTGTAGACGTGAACCACTCATCCCCTGGCAGCGCCACAAGCATGTCCATAACCTTGCCCCCATGGTTATAGAACTTTTGTGAATCCTTCTCCTAAAAATTTCCAAATAAAACAATGTTACAAATGAACATATTTTCAAAGAAAACAATTCTATAAATAAACCGAGAAAGGTTACCTCTCCTAGCCAGACTTATCTGGAAGTATGCTCAGAGTACCACACGAGTAGGGACATATCAGACGGACACCCGGGGTAACCGTCCAACTCATCGAAATCGTCATCGGCGCCCCCACCCTCATGTGCTGGGTGATCACCCTCAGGAACAGGAATAGGAACAGGGGATGAAATAGGAGTAGCTGATAGAGCTGGAGTCTCCCGACGACGCCTGTGTGCGGGCTGGGACCCTGATGAACTAGCATTAGAAACCTGACGCCTCCGAGATGTAGAATCGGCGGGTGACGGGGGAGTGGTTGAACCTGTGATGTGGAAGTTGCCTGAACCTGTGATGTGGATGGCTGTGGTGTAGGATGTGGTGTAGGATGTCCCTCATCTGTAGGGGCTACCCCAACTCCCTCTGCGCCGGAAGCCTCGGCTGTCAACTACATCCACTCACGCTGGACAGATGTGTGCTGAGCTGTCCGTCCATGTATGATACGATCGTCTCTGCCAGCCATGTAATCTGCAAAACATAATAAATAAATTAGAATTTTTTAAAAATAATTAAAAAAAAACAAACAAAGCAAAAAAAAACCAAGTGTCTTCCGGATTTGCACATTCGAAAGTACACATAATATTTAACGTTGGGTGTTTCCGAATGTGCACATCCGAAAGCACTCAGAATATTTAACGTTAAAATCTTTCCGGATCTGCACATCCAATACGTATTGTCAAGCTAAAAAATAGCAGCCATGGCTACTGTACCATGGAAAAGGGCATTTCAATGCCCTGATCGTCCGTTTGAAGCAGCAAACAATACCTACATTGTCTCTAACCTATGTTATTCATACTACCTAACAATTTCCACACCTAAAAGTCTACTCTAAATCGTTTACTCGAAAATAACTCCGAAACTCTAAAGTTTGAAAACTTACCGATTAAATTGAGATACAGAGGATTTGGAGTGTCTTGATCGTTGTAGAAGTTGCTCTGTGCCGAACTCGAGTGAAAAAAGTCGAGATTTATGGGATTGAGAATTTGAGAGTTTGAGAGAGCTTGGTGTTTGGAAAATGAAAATTTGAAGAATGAGGGGGAGGAAGAAGGTCTGGCGCGAATTAATAAGAAATTGTTCCGGATCTGCAGATCCGGAATTTTTTCGGATATGCATATCCGGAACACATCAACGTTTTTTAAAAAATTGGTGCGTCCGGATGTGCACATCCGGAACCAGGGGGCAAAAAAGAAATTTCACATGGTGCCTAAGAAACTTGGGTGGTGTATTAAGAAATGCCCTAAAACTAGTTGGTTTTCAACTATATAAGACCAAAAGTGGTTTATGTAGAAAAAAAACAGCATAAATTTGCATAATCAAATCAAAAACCAGTTTCATGTGCTAGTTTGATTGCAAAAAGTAAATTTTGGACCTAAAATATCCCTAGTTTGGAAATGTGGCAAAATATAAAACAAGGGCAAAAATTAGTTTTCCAGAATATCAAATTTTCTTATATTATAGATTTTTAAATTTCATAACCCTAAAATTTTCCCTTCGTTCTAAATTGGGATATCTTGATTCTCGTTCTGAAAGATTATTTCCTTCGTTATCAATTTGAATGAACCCTTATCATGTCACTCTTTGCAACATCATTCTCTTTCTGAACAGTTGTGGCTACATCTTCTTTCTAACTATTCAAAGCTTTTCTCGTCTATCTCAAGTTAGTTCCTTTCTCTCTTTAGGTGGATTTTAAGAAACCTTAAATTTTGTATAAAGTATATTTACCTTTTTAATTCTCTTTTAACTGTTTTATGCTTGTATATTTGGAAATGATGGTGGAACTCGATGTTGATAATTCACTGAAGTGTATGTTCAAGTTTCTCATGACAAAACAACGGTAATGCATTTATTTCTATGATTAAAAATTGGCCACTTTTCTAAGACTTGTTATCCGTTTTGCTGTCGATTATATCTTCATGGTCTTATGCAAGGCGATGTACCTTATATACTTGTACAAATATTATAATTTTGATTGTAAATAGTTCTTTTATGTTTGAGATTCTTAGTTTAGCTTGTTGAATCTGTTGGGAAAGTGAGAAGCCCCTAACTCAGGTCTTAGTTAAGTGAGAGTGTGTGGATTGATCTTCATTTTTTTTCTGTCAACATTGTAACTTGTAAGTATCAATTAATTTTGGGCACATACAACTTATATGCCTCTTATTTATTTAAATTTAATTGTTTTATTCATAAAACTCGTTCACTTCAACTTTAGTGTGTTTCATGTTTGGGTTAATAATTCAACAAAAACCTAATGAGTGACTCAAAAATTAGTTTTTGTTCATGATATGAGGTCAGTATAATGCCTAAAAGTGTGTTGTTTCTGGTTTGTTTTGATGTAGGGTGATTATTCGGTTTTGACTATGACATTTCGGTCTACTACAACCTTACCTCTCTGCTATTTCAACAGGGTGTGGGTATTTGGTCTATTGCATATTAGTGCCCTGTTCACAGCTTGGAAATATTACTATTTGTTGTTGATCGTGAAGGCTGGATCAGATCCTGTAGAAGTGGGCCACCAAGTACGTCTGAGGCACTGGTCGAATGGAGAGGAGGAGGGGGTGTACCTGCAAGGCACTCTGACGCTCAAGTAAGAAAGGGTCAGAGAAAAGGGGCAAGTACAAAGTATTAGCTCGTAGGGTGAATATTGGATACCTGACCCTCTCAAGCGAGAGGGTTTATATAGAGCCCCCAGCGCGTGGCCAACGGTCCTATTTTCGGGGCGAAATAACCGTTTTCCCAAAAAATAGGTAATTACCCAAACTAGCCGTTATGTCGGGCAAGATGCCCAAAACTAGCCGTTATGGCGGGCATAGGCATAGTCCCAGACACCCGCCCATATCTGTTCGGGGAGTGGATGAGTCGTCCGTAACGGGCATCGTTTCTGGGGAGGTGTGATGCAGTCCCTGCCCGTTTGGAGGGGCAGAAAGGTAACTTTTTCCCCTTTGTGGATTGGACTTAGGTAGTTTGGGCCGCTTTGGAGTAGAAGTGGATTGGGCTGTGTCTGGCCATCGGTCCAGTCCAGAACAGGAGCCCCCAAGTTGTTGCTCCCGAGCACGGGAGTGATGACTTAAGGACAACTCGTTGTTCCGGGGAGCTAGTGTGAGGTCGTCGTTTGATGACGAGGAGGGCCGCCTCGGGGCGCCCGTGACTGGTGGTGTTCGTGACCTCTGGTGTCCGTGGCGTTCATGACCGTGACCGTGTTGCCCGGTGTCCGGGGAGACTAATGGTTAGTCAGAATTGGAAACGTTGGGGCGCCACGTGTGCCTAGAGCTCCGTGTAGTAGTTACTAGGCAATGATGGCTAGTTGATAGCCATCATGACCTACGAGCGTGTCTACTGTACGTGCCCCTCTGTATAAAAGGGGAAAATCCGTCTCATTTGGGACTTTTTCACTCTGATTTCTCTTCGTCTCCTTCAGCATTCCTGCCCGTCACCGCCGTCTGCTACTCCGACCACCGTTCCAAGCTTCGAGCAACCACTTTTGTCTTCTTAAATAAAGTAAGTTCCCGATTCTGTGCTTGTTTTAGCTCTTCTTGGGTGGTCGATGGTAGATTGCATGCGGTTAAGGCTAGGTTAGAGGATGAAATAGATTAGTTTCCGGTGATTGTTGGTGGTGGACGGTGGTCGTGCCATTTTTCCACTTTTGACATGTCGCCGAATGTATTAGTATGTTTTGGTGAGCCGGGCGGTTCACGGCGTCGTTGCGACGACGATGCTTGTGTAACCGTCGTGATTGTTCATCTTCTGAGTGGGTGATGAATTTTCCGGTTGAATATTCCCAGATTCCGGTGAAGTTTTGCGGTTTCTGGTGAAACTTCAAACGGAATCTAGGTATGAGTGCGGGGAAGTTTCAGTTTTTCTTCTGATGTTAGGGCATAGGTCGGGGATGTTGTCCTCAGTCCTCTGCGTGCCCTTTCATTTGACTAGCGGTGGAAGGGTGGATTTGATTTATTGTCGAATTCACTTTTCATCTCTGCTTTTTAGGTGATCGACATGGCGACGAGGCCAGATGGGGAAATTATTTTAGATTCGTCAGAGGAAGAAACAAGTTCTTCGGATAGTAGTAGTTCGACAACTTCGAGTACCCCCAGTGAGGCCGGGGAGGAAGAGGAGTTGGAAGATATGGACGAGGATGCCGTCGAGGGTTCCGTGGAGGAATGGGAGGTGGCCGAACCTGCTGAACATGTGTCTACTTTTGCAAAGTACTTGGGGGACATCTTTATGGAGGTCGGCCCAGAGGGGGAGTGGAAGGTGCACTTCCCCTCTAAGGACGACCGGGTCTGCACGAATTACGGGGACCGCTTTGCAATGTATGAGTACGCATTCAAGGAGCTGGGTCTAAGGTTGTCGTTCACCGATTTTTAGCAGTCGGTGTTCGTGCACTTAAAGTTGGCCCCCACGTAACTGTACCCTAACTCGTTGACCTTCATCCGGGCGTTTGAGCTGGTGTGCGAGCATCTCGCCAAAGGGACTACTCTCCCTCTATTTTTCACCGTCTTCCATCTTCAAAGGCAGCTGTCGGGGAGGAAGTATGGTTGGGTCTCTTTGAAGTAGCCTCGCAAATTGTTTAAACCTTTTTCGGAGTCGATACAGACGTTTAAGGAGCGGTACTATGTTATCGAGCCCGTGTCCGAAGCTGCCCAAGATAATACATATGTCTGGGAGATCGAGGTTAATGAGGATGGAAATGACCTGCGCAACGAGACAGGGAAATTTATTGGGCAGAGAATCTACAAGTTCCCCATCCATTGGGCACCTGACCATTTCGCCAAGAGGCCCAGTGACTACGTTCTCCAACCGCACGAGCTACACGGGCAGGATGTCATGGCGTACGAGGAGTTGGTGAAGTACGTTAACTCCTCCCGGCTTGCGGAATGCTGGACGAACAAGGGTAACCCGGTCTTCGAGGAGGACGGTAGTCAAAGGGTTGAGTAACGGTTTATTAACACCAAGGCACTCCTGGAGTGCAAGACTCTCGCGGAAGTCGAGAAGCTGGTTGGTAGTCTTAGTTATTTAGATTTGTTCGCATTATTTCTTTTCCTCGTACCTAACATGCTCGACTTTTGTTTGTGCAAGTGAGATACCTCAGGCCTATGAGAGGGTTGTGAAGAATTCTCTTGCGAAGACCAAGGCCGGAGCGGTCCCTCTGAAGTCTCGATTCGCTGGTGCGCATGCTCCTACTCCGGTTCCGTCTGCTGTGGGGACTTCTTCTTCTCCTACTCCCGCTCCCCGGGGATCTCCCCTGTCTTTGACCGGGCGACCCAAGCAGCTAAGGGTTGCTGACGCTGTGGATCTCACTCTGGTACCGGAGAAAGGGAAGTTCGAGCTTTCTCCTTGCATCCTTGATAGGAGATTCTTTGAGGGAAACTCTTTGGTCGTGCCTCGGGCGGAGTCTCTTCGTTTGGAAAGCATGGACCGCCCGAGCAAGAGGGCATTGGTGGCTCAAGATGCTTCAGCTTTGGTTAGGATGCTGGAGATGGCAGCCGTTTATGCTGAAGGGGACTCAACAACTGAGTCCGAACTTAATGTTGCCTGGGTTGCCATGGCGTCCCTCAAAGAAGAAGTCAAGGGTGCAGACGATGCTCGGAAGAAGGCTGAGGAGGAGGTGGTCAGGTTGAAGAAGGAGAATTCTACGCCGGCGGCGAAGAAGAAAGCAACCGAGGAGCTGGTCCAGCAGCTGAGGGCGATCAATGCCTCGGGCGAAGATGAGCCTAAAGATGTGAGGGATTTAAAGACAAGATCCGAGCTGGTCGCCCATATGCTGATGGTCGAGGATGACAGTATTGCCGTCGCGGATGAATCCTTCAGAAACGTCGTGGCTCAACTGCGGGTGGTGAACCCCGAGCTTGACTTCTCTGTCGAGGGTACCCATTATCTGGAGCACGTTGAGGATGGCCAGATTGTTATGCCCGAAGCCCTTCTGGAAGGAAATGCTGAGGATCAGCCCGCGGAGAGCTAGGGGCCTCAGCCCGAGCCTGCCGATCAGATGGACGCGTGAGGGGTTTGCCTTTTTGTTGTTGTAATTTTCCCGGGCTTCGTGCCGCGTGATTGTTGTAATCTATTTGGGGGGCATGGCCCTCGTTTGATGTAATCCAGCACAACCGTGGTCCTAGTGGCCACTTATTATGTTTAAATTATATGCCCGGTCTTGGTGGCCAGTTCTGTTGTTTGCATGGTTTTACTTGCTTTTATTTTTTGGTAAGTGTTATACTCATGCTTGTTATGAATGTATGTCTGCCCGTGATAGGGAGTATTTGACTTATGTGAAGTTTTAGGGGAAATCTCGTTGTAGATGTGTTCGGCAGTGAGGGGTACTGGTCGAACGACCGGGGAATATCCTGGCGGGGTGCGGAGCTCAGGTCGCGTTTGAGGCCTGATTTCGCGGCGTGAACGTCCCATCGCGAGCTGGGGTTCTTCCAGTCATGGTACTTTGACGACGGCGATGCTCGATCGAGGACCGCTGTTGAGCAGTTACTCGGCTCGTTACTGAGTGGGGTTCTGCTTCATTGATATGCGACGCTTGTACCTAGGCATTCATAATGGTCGGTAGCTGACGTTCGTCATCGTGACGGGTCAATTCGAGAATTAGTGCCTTAGCTATAGTATTGTTTTAGCTTTTCAGCGTTCCATGGTCGAGCAAGTTCTTCCCTGTTGAGATGTTCTAGGTAGTAGGCCCCATTCTCCGTTTTTGCTCGGACGCGATAGGGTCCTTCCCAGTTGGCCGCTAGTTTGCCTTCGCGAGAGTCTTTGTGGTTTCTCCTTAGAACAAGGCTTCCCAAGTTGAACTCTCGTCGTATCACCTTGGCGTTGTGCCTGATAGTAATTTTTTGTTTTAGTGAGGCTTCGCGGAGGGCTGCCCCAGTTCAGATTTCCTCGACGAGGTCGAGTTCTTCTCTTAATGATTCGTCATTCATCTCCTCATCTAGGGGCGACTCTGTCCACCTGGAGGGTACGTGAACTTCGACGGGGATTACAGCCTCGGTCCCGTATGCTAGAAGGAAAGGTGTTTCCTCGGTTGTAGAGGGTGGAGTTGTGCGGTATGCCCACAACACGCTGTGCAGTTCCTCGACCTAAGCCTTCTTTATTTCGTCCAGCCTTCGTTTGAGGCCTCAAAGGATGACTCGGTTAGCTGCTTCAGCCTGCCCATTTGTTTGAGGGTGCTCGACGGATACGAAGTGCTGCTTCGTGCCCAGCTGGGCGACGAAGTCCTGAAACTTCCTGTCCATGAATTGCGTCCCATTGTCCGTCACTATCGCTTGGGGGATGCCAAAGCGTGCGAGGATGCTTCGTTTATAGAAATGCAGTATGTTAAGGGCAGTTATTTTGGCTAGAGCCTCTGCTTCTATCCATTTTGTGAAGTAGTCTACGCCCACTATTAGGTATTTGCTCTGATTCGATCCTACTACGAAGGGTCCTAGGATGTCTAGGCCCCGCCAGCCAAATGGCCACGGGGAGGACATTTCCTTGAGCTCGCTAGGTGGAGCCAGGTGCATGTCCCTGTGCCGATGGCATTTATCGCATTTCTTCACGTGTTCTTTCGCGTCGAGCTACATGGTCGGCCAGTAATATCCTGCTCGGAGGGCCTTTCGTGCAAGGGACCTTCCACCGAGATGTTGGGCGTTGATGCCCTTGTGGATTTCACGCAAGATGTGTGCGACTGTTTCTTCCTCGACACATTTGAGCAGCGGAATCGAAAATCCTCACCGGTAGAGTTTATCTTCGACCAAGACATAAGAGCAGGCTCTTTGCCTAACTATGCTGGCCTCTTTTGGGTCGGACAGAAGTTCGTCTTTGGCGAGATAGTTGTAAACAGAGGTTATCCAGCAGTTGTTGTCGCCGACCACCTACACGTTGAGGGTCGGGGAGTTCCTCTCGATACTGGGACGATGAAGTACTTCCTGTATGATGGATTTGTTTAAGCCTTTTTTCTTTGTGCTGGCTAGTTTGGATAGAACGTATGCTCGCACGTTATGTTCGCGGGGAACATGTTTCACTTCTACTGTTGCGGACTTTGCCATTTCCTTCTTGACTAAGGCAAAGTATTCGGTCAAGTTGTTGTTTTTGGCTTGATATTCTCCTCGGACCTGAAGGGCCAGGAGTTGTGAATCTGTGCAAATGACGACTTCTTCTGCGCCCAGGTCCTCGGCTAGGCGTAACCCAACAAGGAAGGCCTCGTATTCAGCTTGGTTGTTCGAGGTTGGGAAGGATAGGGTGAGTGATACTTCGACGATGATTCCTTCGTTGCTTTCCAGTATGATGCCCGCGCCGCTCCCTGCCGAGCTTGAGGCATCGTCCACAAAAATGGTCCATTTACGCGCTTTGCTCGCGGGGGAGTCTGCGAATGTCATTTCTGCGACGAAGTCGGCCAGAGCCTGGGCTTTGAGAGCTTTCTTGCCTTCATACCAGATGTCAAATTCGGATAGTTCAAGCGACCATTTGAGCATCCGATCGGCCATGTCTAGTCGTCCCAGTAGCTATTTTATGGGTTGATCTATTCGAACCATGATCGTGTGGGCCAGGAAGTAGTGTCATAATCTTCTGGCTGCGTTGATGAGGGCCAGAGCCACTTTCTCTATCTGTTGGTATCTTAACTCTGGTCCTTGTAGCGCTTTCTCGTGAAATATATGGGCTTCTGTCCGTCAGGAGTCTCGCGGATGAGATTGGCGCTCACTGCTTCAGTTGCTACGGCAAGGTATAGGTACAACGTTTCGCCATTGTCCGAGCGAGAGAGGACTGGTGGCTCCGAGAGTGCCCGTTTTATATGGAGAAGAGCCTTATCACACTCCTCGGTCCATTCGAATGATGCCTCCTTGCGGAGGAGTTTGAAGAATGGTAGGGCGTGCTGGGCAGATTTGGCCACGAAACGAGATAGTGGCGCGAGCATCCCGTTGAGGGACTGGATTGATTTCTTTGACTTGGGCGTTGGAAACTCAGAGAATTCTTGGCATTTATCGGAATTGGCCTCGATTCCCCGCTCTGTTAGGTAGAAGTCGAGAAACTTTCCTGCCCGAACACCGAACGTGCACTTCTCCGGGTTGAAACGCATTTTGTATTTTCTGGCCTATTCGAAGACCTTCCTTAAATGGGCAGTGTGATCGGCCTCCTCGTGGTATTTTAAGATCATGTCATCCATGTAGACTTCGAGCATGTCGCCTATCTCTCCCCGAAAGACCTTGTTCACCATTCTTTGATAGGTTGCTCCGGCGTTCTTCAGGCCGAAGGGCATTACGTTGTAGTAATAGTTGCCCGATTCGGTCATGAAGGCTGTGTATTTTTTGTCGGTTATTGCCATTTGAATTTGATTATAGCCTGAGTAGGCGTCCATGAACGATTAAAGTTTAAAACCGGCAGAATTATTAACAAGTTTATCAATATTGGGGAGGGGTAGGCATCCTTCGGGCATGCCTTATTGAGATCGGTGTAATCAATGCACATTCGCCATTTTCCATTAGATTTTTTAGCGAGTACAACGTTGAACAGCCAAGTGGTGTACTTGGCCTCCGAAATAAATTTGGCCTCGAGGAGGTCCTTTACAGCTTTTTCAGCAGCCTCCGTTTTCTCCGGGGACTGCTTTCTCCTACGTTGTGTTACGGCCTTGACGGCCGGGTCAATTGTCAGCTGGTGGCAGGCGATGGATGGGTCTAAGCCGGGCATCTCGACGGCGCTCTAGGCAAAGAGGTCGGCATTCTCACGGAGGCATGCTTTGAGCTGCTTCCTCGCGATGTCGGGCAGATCTACTCCAATCTTCACTCCTCGCTGAGGGTCGTCGCCGAACAGAACGATCTCAAAGTTGCCATCCGGGATTGGGCGCATCAGATGGGTGCTGCTGCTGGATGACGCATACGAGTTGGCTGAAGCTGCTCGTTCTTCCTGTTGGTCTTCTTCGGGGAAGCGGCTGTCGAGGTCGATGGAGTCGACCTGGGGTAGAGGCTTGGCTTCCTCGGAGCTGCTTGGCAATGCTGGCTTGCTCGATGTCTTTGGCTTGGACGCAATGGCGTTGAGCCCCTTTGTTGCTGCTTCAAAACACCGCCGCGCAGCCTCGATATCGTCGTGGAGGGTGGCGACCATCCCTTTTGAAGTGTAATACTTCATCTTAAGGTGGACTGTTGAAGGCACTACTACCAACTCGACCAGGGTTGGTCTTCCGAATATGCACTGATAAAGCGACGGGCAGTCGATCACCAGAAATTGTACCTTGACGGATCTGGCCGTCTCAGCTGATCTGAAGGTTACGATCAGTTCGACGTATCCCCAAGGCTTGGTCTCTGATCCATTGAACCTCTGCAAATCAGACCCTACGTAGGGGGTAAGGTATGATTCTTCCAGCTGAAGTATTGAAAACAGCTGGGAGTACATGATGTCGACCGAGCTGCCCTGGTCGACGAGGATTCTGCGAACTTCGAAGTTTGCCATTCGGGCTCTGATGAGCAAAGGTATGCTCGAGTTTGGAGATCCCCCGAGGAGCTCTTCCCGGTAGAAGGAGATGGGGATAGAGCCCTTCTGGTCCTGATCGAGCGTGGTCACCTTATTAGAGTTTGTGTTGATCAGATGCTCAAATTTTCGTTTCACGGAGCCCACCGTGACTTTGTTGAAGCCCCCGCCGGAGATAACCATGGCGGAAGGAAACGTCTCCCACGGATTATGGGCCGCGAAATAACCAGGGGCGCTGAGCCCGTCCAGGACGTAGAAGTCCTCTGGTCGCGATATGGACATAGCGACCTGGATGTTGGCTTCTTCCGGGAGGGTACTTCCTTCTCTATCTTCTTGGACTCCTGGGCGTCCTTCCGAGGAGTGTCCTTCTTCTTCGCGAACTGTTTCAGGTGGTCATCCCTAATCAGTATCTCAATAGAATCCTTCAGATGGATGCAGTCTTCAGTAGTGTGGCCGTGACTCTTGTGGAAATGGCAGTATTTTGATTTGTCCGCGTTGGGTCTGGCCGGCAGTTGTTTGGGGAAGCAGACCCCTGCCTGCTTGAATTCGGAATTCGCACATTCGGACAGTATCTTCTCCCAGGAGACGGTCAGGGGGGTATAGTCGTGGAATTTCCCGGAGGTCCCCTTGTTGTCGCGGTAGTCACGAGGGCGGTCCTCGCGCCTCCGTTCGCCTCGACGAGATGTTGAGGCTTCCTCGCCTCTAGAGGTCCGAGCGTTCTCCTGATGGCGTGATGCTCAGACGTTGCTGGCCGCAACCTTCTCTTCGTAATGAATGTGTGATTGGGCTTTGAGGAGGAGGGCATCGAGGTTCCTCGGCGGTGCGAGACCGACAGCTTTAGAGAACTCGGAGCCCGGGCGGAGCCCTTGCTCGAGCAGAAACTTTTTCATCTCGTCCGTTGTAGGGACCTGTAGTGCTTCTTTGTTGAACCTCTCTATATATACGTGGAGAGGTTCGTCTTTTCCTTGGATTATGGCTCCCACGGAGGCCTCAGTCTTGGGGTGACGGCGAGAAGCTGTGAAATGCCGCGAGAACATTCTGCTCAGTTGCCTCCATGAGGTAATGGACTCTTCGGGCAGTTGCTTGTACCATGTCATTGCCCTTTTCCGGAGCGTGGTCGAAAATAGTCGGCACTTGATGGCGCCCCATACGCCAGGTAGTCCAATAGCGCATCGATGTTCTCGATGTGTTCATCGGGGTCAGTAGTCCCGTCGTACGTGCCCAGTGACGGGGGCTTCTTCAGGCCCTTAGGGAGACGGGTAGCCAAGATTTCCTGGGACAATGGGCCGTGAGGCTCATCGTCGCTGCTAGAACTGGTGAATGACGGGGACCGAAGGGTACGCTCGCGGCGGCGGTTCCTTTGGGGAGAAGGAGAGCGGCTCCTTCGAGGAGAAGGTGAGCGGTTCCTTCGGGGAGACGGTGAACGGGCCCGGCCTTTAGACTTGATTGGGGGAGACTACTCAATCCTTTGAGTCCTCTTGTAGCCAGGAGAGTACTGGTCATGCGGAGAAACCTGGTCACGCTTCCGGGCAGCGCGAGGGTCAGGCTCTTGGCGCAGTCTCCGGTCAATATCTCTCCGGGGCTGCGGGCTCCTTGATTGTCGCTGGCTCCTCCGCGGAGGAGGAGATCTTGGATGGCTGGACTCTTCCAACTCCCCGGTCCTCTCGCTCTGCTGCAAGATCAGGGTGTTGGTTTTGTTGATCGCCTCCAGGAGGGCTGCCACGGCCGGGTCGGTGTTGGGCGGAACAGGAATGGTCTGGACGTCCAGCGAAGGCTGATCGTGTCGCGGTGAAAATTAGATACCATAGTTATTAATGAACTAGGATCACATTTATTTCGACACCGACTTTGATTTGTCCAAAGGAAAGGTTCAAGGTCAAAAAACCTAAAGGGGAGATCTAAGGTTCGGGGGTTGGTTACGCCTAGGGAAGGTATTAGCATCCTAAACGTCCGTAGTACTCTACGGGAACCTCTCGTTTTATTATGTTATTTTTATTTTTTATATTTCGCTTGCTAAGGGTATTATGCTAAAGGTTGAGAACCCTAGGGGTTAGTATCTAAGTATACTCGATAAGGCATCGCACCTTACGCCTACGTATCCTCGGGTGTAGAATCAGAGTATGCGTAGTTCTAAGAAGAGGAACTTCTTGACGAGGTCAAGGTTCCAAGAGGGAAGTAGGGTTTTGGGCAAAACCTTACATAGAGTATGGTGACTCTAAAGTTGTAGGATGGTCCAAGAGGGGTAGGTTTGTAAATGTTCATGGAGGACATTTACTCGGAGTGTAAAAACTCCGATCCTAAAGCTAAGGTTTTTTTAGTGTCTATAACGAGACATGGAGTACGAAAACTCCGGATTTAAAGCCAAGGGATCTAAGGGTTAGTCTTATGACAGTTTAGTCAACATTAGCGACCTTCCTTTGGATTAAAAGGGGGATATAACCAATATAAATAATTTAAAATTTAATAGCAAATTAAGATATAAAAAATCATGCAATCATATTATAAAACGAAACATAAAATCGTGGTTTAAATTTCAACATATATGGCAAACAAATAATATCCAAACAAGACACTCAAATCATGCATCATATATGTATTTCGCGAATTCAAGAAAGTTTAAACATGCAATTAGAAAATTAGGGACGAACACGATATGAGAGGTTATAAGCTTATTTTAATTGGGAAAAGAACATGATATAAATCAAAGGATTATTTATGTTGAAACAATGATTAATTTTAAACAAACTCATAAAAATTTGCACCCGAAAAAAAATTATTATGAAAATCATACGTTCTTTTTTGATGATATACTTATAAGAAAAAACTGAGTTATTATTATTAAATTAAAATTGTTTTTTAAAAGAAAACAGATTAACTTGTTATATAAAAGAGAAACGTGATGTTAAGTTATAATAGAAACAAATTATATTTTGTTTCATAGCAAATTATGGATAACATTTATTTTTAACAAATTAAACTTTATAACAAAGAAGCAAATTATGTTTTACTTAAAAATAGATTATTGACGTTAGAAGGACCAAAATGGGCAATGCAAACGAAACACGGTCAAACTTCTCTCTCATTCTATCACTATCGTTCTACCGCTCTCGCTCGATCGCTCTCGTTCGTCTCTTACCCTCCAACGATTTCTTGTTACAAACCGTTCAAACCAAATGATCCATCACCCTAAATCATTACTCTATCCCAAACCGCTCTCACAATTCACCCAGAAAGAACATGAACCCCAAAATCCAAAATTAAATCCAGAGTTACATGCAAATGGCAATCGGACATGAATCGCAAATTAACGATGTCGAATATAAAATATGAAGAATCAACGCAAGACACATGAAAAGGAAAGGGGTTTCAGGTTTACCTATCGGAGACCCTCCGATGGGGCTTTAACGGCGGCGCGTGAGCTGAAAGCGGATCCTTGTGATGCTCCAGGTGATATCCTCCCTTCGTGTATGTTTATTGCGTGCTTCTGAGTCCGTTGGGCAATGATGAACGCACTTGGTGTTCTGAGCCTCGGTTGTACCACTGTGTATTCTGGGTTTTTTTTTTGGTGACGAACTTTGCTGAGTATCTTGGTGTATGGATACGTACGATTATCGTTGGTTTTCTCAATTTTTTTCTCTGTCCCTTCTACCAAAACCTTGTCCCTTTTATAGGCCGATGAAGAATTAGGGGTCTTGAATGCTAATTGATAGTGTGGTAAATGACTTGATCCGATTTGGTTGGATTTAGAAGGTTTTTGAAATGTTTGAATTTGGATATACGATCTGATTTGGAACAGAAAGCTGACCGTTGCCCTATTTGAATCTGGCCCCTTTTGTGTGATTTGTCCATTTCATTTTTGGAAGGTTATGATGGTGGTATCCTTGTGATATTGCCCATAATTCCAAATTGAAAATGATGAAACCTTTTCTGATTCTAAAATCTGAGGCCTTAAACTTTTACGATTTTGGAAAGGAATAGGTTGGGAAACTGATTTTGAAAATAATTGGAGTTATTGACATTTTCTGATTTGATTGATTCCTTCTTGAATGCTTGATTGTGTTTACGGATATGGAAACCAAAACTTGCCATGATCTACTTCGGTCATTATGTCGTTTTGGCAAAGTAATCAAAAGATTTTGATGCTATGATTCTATTGAACGGGCTTGTTCTCTTTCTTTTTCTTTTTTTCTGATCTTTTTCTTAAAATCCACCTTGCTGATGATGGTTTCCTTTCAGACAAAACTAACAGCTAGACGTTCGGTACTATTTTTGTCTTATAATACTTGAAATCATAATCCATCTTTTGATTATCCATCGGAGTTTTCAGCAAATTGACATTCTCTTATGTTTACAGAAAAATAGAGTTCCAGCTTTGAACTTCTACAAGCATTTCAACATGGGGACCTCGAACTCAAGACATGGGCTCCCTGTTCTAAAAGTCTCCAACAAGTAAGGTATACTCCAGGGAATCATTACACTGCTTCTTGTCGGAATTAAAAGTCGTTCAGCTCGTTTCGGAGTTCTGTCCTTCCCTTGGGCGCAATGAAATGCCTGAAGTGTCTCCCCGCACCGGCACAGTCAGTAAATCCACTTAAGATTGATATATATGATGGTGACGGATTATTCGTATCTTCACAATGTCGTTTATTTCTGAATTAGAATAAACTAAAACTTACTGAGAACTCTGCCATTTTGATTTGATGAATCTTATCTACCTTGTTGTAAATTGGGAGATAAAGATTATTCAGGTTGAAAACTGACACCGTATTAATGCATATGGCCTGTTCGCTTGGAGTATTGTGAGAATTTGAATTGAAAAGTTTTCGGTTTTGTAGGTCCAATCTGCTTGAAGTTCTGCTCCAACACATCGTTGCATAGTCTATGGCCATCATAACCTTTATCAGCTCATTGTCAAGTTGCTCAGGTCTGCCGCCGTCACCAATCGTTGAGAAACGGTGTTCACTTGTGAAAACGCCGGGAATGTCGTAATGATGAGCTATGACTGCTCTTTAGCTCTTTCAAAATCCGTAAATATGGCCCAAATTGGATTTTCAAAGACTCTGTAGGATCCTGAGGTTGATTTCTGCACGTTTTTTTTTTCTCTCTTTATTGTAATTTTGAGTACAATTGCCTCTTTGAACATATGACCTGCTTTGGTTTTTCGAGCTATACTGGATTGGGTGAATCAATAACTTCTGATTTTCATTTCATGTACATCTGATGACCATGTTTTGGAGCCGTCGTAACACGTTGGGTAGGAGCTCTAAAGTTCAGTTGCGTGACGGTTTGATTCTAGAACTAGACAACATGCTAAGAACCACATATGTTTGGCTCTTCACGAAGTGACCACCGGTGCATTACGCGGTTTGGGATTTGCCTACGAGGATATGCTTGCTAACTTTGAAAACTACAAAGGTAATGATGATCATCCACCCCATTTGTTTTTATTTGACCTTTCATATTATTCACCCACTGGAAATGACCTCATCGTTCTTGGTTTGGCTGGAGGTGTACAGCATTGTTTTATGGTGGTGACAGAGAGTTGATGTTATAGTTTGAGACGTGTTTTTGCTTAAATAAGAGCCTTTATTCTATGAATATTTCAATTCTATTTTGCTTTGAGAAGTTCTGTTATTTACAATGATGATCGTGAACATTAATTCGATATAATTTTCTCTTTGTGCAAGGTAAAAATCACACCAGAATTTAGAATGAAGCATGCCAGGTCTGGAAGAAGATCAGTGGTCGGCTGTGTTTTGTAGATATGGCGAGATGATGGCGAAGGTGTCACGATGGTGAGGGCAATTGGAGGATGACTCGATTAGCTTTAACTGATTTACTGTCATTGTCAAGTTAAGTTCGAATGCAACACCAGTAATTCCTTTTGACAGTCGACCTCTTTCCTTCTATTAGTGGCATTACTTTGCAACTGGCCAGAACTAGCACCTGATTTTGGAAGTTCATCAGTAGCTACCTTCTTCAAGAGATGCTCATAGCGCCAGATGTGCTACGACCCTCCTCCTGAATTCCATCTACCGACTCAATTATCGCAGCAGCTTATGAAATTTCTTCAAACGAAGTAGTCTTTATTGTAGTAGGTCACCTGATAGATTTCATGGTTTTCTACTCATTGGTGTAGTTAGTACTTGTATTGTGACTAACTTGTATCCTTGTGAAATTTCCACAGTTCTGAATTTGAGACTTGTTGTATTTGTAATGACTCTGGATCCTGGTTTGTAGTGAATTCTTAATTAGTGAAGAACACTGTTCTTGGATCTTACAATAAAATTTTGAATGGATCGGAACTGATCTTGTATTCATTGATAATGTCTGATAATTTTGCATTGGATTCTGGGACTATACTTCATAAAAGCTGGAGTACCAATATCAGTCTTGAGAATTGGTTGTCAACCGTGAAAGCTAGCTATCCACACGAGAACCTTCTAACAGGTGATGCCTCGGGACTTGGTATCCACGAATGGAGTGAATCTTTAACCTTTCAATTCTAAAGCCCAATATAATCTTGTAAGATGAGTTTAGAACTTTGATCATGGTGGGACGTAGACCTTAAAGGCACAGATTGCTTGAACGCTTCTTGGAGGTATCATGGGACGTTGCCTTGAGATGATCCTTTTGTTAAGAAAAACCATTTAAATGTACCCTTCAACCAAACCTGACATCATTAATTCCACTACTCCCTTCACGGATAGCTTGTACTCAAATCATGCTCTAGGGAGTCTCTGAAGAAGATGAATCTTGGAATACAATAAGGAAAACTCATCCATGTGATCTGTTATCTCTAATCTTCTTTGAGGAAGCCTTGGAGGAGTCTTGAGGAAGGAGGAGTTTTAGTAATGATTTTAGGGACCAAAAAGGGAAAAGGCACAACCTCACAGGAATCCACACACATCTTGCAAAGACCAGAGACCTTCTCACAGCGCAGCCTTTCAAGACCTTGAACTTGCAGCAACACCTGTACTCATAAATGAAACAAACAAGAAAAAAATCTAGATAAAATAGTTAGTTATGCACGAATGATCGACCTAATATGATGCAAAGAACAAGGGATCTTAGGGTCAAAAATTAGGGTGCAACAGATCGTTGTTGCGGTCAGTAGGGGTGGGGAAGGAGAAGCAGTGGCTCTGTCCCTCAGAAAACGGGCATCTTAGAGAAGAGATGATTGGCCGTCAACGCCAGTCTTGTTGCCGGGGGGGACAACGGTTTGGAGAGCACCTTTGGCGCGATCTTGAGAGGCCATGATGATGATCTTGAAATTTGCTTTGATCTTCGATTTTTGGGGAAAGAAAGATGGGGAAAACAAATGTTCCCACAGACGGCACCACTGATCGTGAAGGCTGGATCAGATCCTGTAGAAGTGGGCCACCAAGTACGTCTGAGGTGCTGGTCATATGGAGAGGAGGATGGGGTGTACCTGCAAGGCACTCCGACGCTCAAGTAAGAAAGGGTCAGAGAAAAGGGGCAAGTACAAAGTATTAGCTCGTAGGGTGAATATTGGATACCTGACCCTCTCAAGCGAGAGGGTTTATATAGAGCCCCCAGCGAGTGGCCAACGGTCCTATTTTCGGGGAGAAATAACCGTTTTCCGGAAGAATAGGTAACTACCCAAACTAGCCGTTATGTCGAGCAGGATGCCCAAAACTAGTCGTTATGTCGGGCATATGCATAGTCCCGGGCACCTGCCCATATCTGTTCGGGGAGTGGATGAGCCGTGCGTAACGGGCATCATTTCCGGGGAGGTGCGATGCAGTCCCTGCCCGGTTGGAGGGGCAGAAAGGTAACTTTTGCCCCTTTGTGGATTGGACTTAGGCATTTTGGGCCGCTTTGGAGTAGAAGTGGATTGGGCCGTGTTGTGCCACCGGTCCAGTCCAAAACAGTTGTTTTATTGGAGTTATTTTGCTATTTGGTATCTAGTATGGAATTTGTACCACTTTTCTGCTTTCATATAACGATTGTGCTTGAGTGTGTGTTGTTTTAATAAAAAAAAATTAAGGCTCCGGGACCTCTGACCCTCGCGCCTGGGAGGGGGAGATCTCGAGCGATGGGCTTCTTCTGTGTCCAACCCTCGTATTGTGGAGGAATTGGAAGTTCTAGTTAAGAGCTTCGACCAAGGCAGCCATGGTCGGGTCGGCGTTGGACGGCACTGGGATGAGCTGGAGATCCTCGGGTGCTTCCTCAAGGATCTCTGTCTTTTTGTTGTGGTCTGGTCGCCGGTCCTCCTTATCATTGCGATTTGGAGAAGGGGACGTAACAACTCTGTCCCTTTAGAGGGGGATGTGGTCCTCGAGAAGAGGAAATGCTCCATCCTTGTCCATCACGGCTGGCCATGATCGGAATCTTGGAAATCTTCTTTGATCTTTAGTTTCTGGGGAAAGAAATATTGGGAGAACAAGAGTTCCCACAGTCGGTGCCACTGATCTTACCGGTTGATCAGAACCTTGAAGTGGGCCAGAGACTTCGTCTACGATGCTGGAATGGAGGAGGAGGAGGGGGTGTACCTGCAAGGCACTTTAATGCTCAAGTAAGAAAAGGTCAGAGAAAACGACAAGTACAAAGTGTGTTCTTAGGATGATTATTGGATACCTGACCTTCTCGAATGAGAGGGTTTTTATAGTGCTCACGGCGCTTGGCCATTGGTTCCTATTTTATGGCGCGGATCCCCCAAAAATAGGTAACTGCCAAAAACTAGCCGTTGGAATGGCCAGACCTGCTCGGAACTAACCTGTTGCTTTGTGCAAGGGAGTGTTTTCGGGTAGGTGCATTCTTGCTTAGTTCTGGATGACTGTCCCGTGAATGACGGGCAGAGGTGAGACAGAGGGCTGAGATAGGCAGCTGCCCCTAGAGGTCAACTGGTCATCTCTCCTCGACTGAGAGGAAGACTTGCTCAGAACTAGCTTGTTGCTTTGAGCAGGGGAGTGTTTCCGAGCAGATGCATTCCTGGTTGGTCCTGGATGACTGTCCCGTGTATGGCGGGCAGAGATGGAATAGAGGGAAGAGCTGGCCTTCTGTCCCTGGAGATCAGTTGACCAGTCTTCCTCGGTAGAGGTCGGGAGGAAAAAGGCTTTCCTTTGTCCTCAACTGGCTGGCTCAAGACTACCGGGTCATTCTGGGCAGCCTCCTCGGCAGAGTGGCAGGAGATGATTTCGGGCAGGAGCACTACGGCCATCCCTGGATATCTTCCTTGTGCGTGACGGGAAAGAATGTGATGGATGGGCAGAGATGGCCAGCTGGCCATCTCTCCTCGGTGGAGGGGCAGAGGGAAAGCCGGTTCCGTTTGTCCTCAACTTGATGGATCTAGGCTATTGGGCCTTTCTGGATGTAGAATTGAATTGGGTCATGCCTAGCCATCGGTCCAGTCCGGAACACAGTCAATTTCTTTTCTTTAAACTATATAGCTTCTTATGTGTGGTATTTTGGATTGAATTCTAGTGTCGACAAAGGTAGTTTCATGGCTCAACAGGAGTTGTGTATGCTGGATTCGAATTCTGTTCAAGCATGTTGTCGAAATATGTTAGCTATATGTTTAAGTTAGCATGCCAAATTGGGCCTTGCTTGTAAGTTCAATTGTTAAGTTAGTTTGTAGCTTAAGTTAACTTAGTAGTCTATAAATAGACTAGTTCTCTCAGGTGGTTGAGAGAGGTTTATTGTTGGTATTCACTTGTAATCTTTGAATCCTTATTGAGTAAGTGAATAGTAAATCTATTTTAACCAATTCTTATTCTTCTTTTTTCTTCTTCTCTATCTTTTGTAAAACCTAATAGGGTTTCTTGTTTTTGTTCAAGAAACTCAATATTTTTCTCATATTTTGGTTTGTTCTTGACAACATCAATTCACAACAAACTGGTGCGGTGAGCGTGGAGGAGAAGATGCCATCAACAAAGTATGAGATTGAGAAATTCATCGGTGTGAATGATTTCAATTTGTGACGCATGAAGATGCAAGCCCTTCTTGTTCAACGAAGAAGGGGAAGACAACGATGGTCGAAAAAGTCTAGAGTGCCATTGTATAGAGCCTTGGTGACAAGGTTCTCTAACAGGTTTCAAAGGAGAAAACTGCAGCGGGTGTGTGGATGAAACTTGAATGTTTGTACATGACAAAATTGCTGGTTAATCATCTCTACTTGAAGCAAGCTTTGTATTCATTCAAGGTGAGTGAAGACAAAGCCTTGGCTGAGCAGCTGGATATGTTCAACAAGTTAATTCTTGATCTTGAAAATATTGAGGTCAAGATTGATGATGAAGATCAGGTTTTGCTGTTGTTGTGCTCTTCACCTAAGTCTCATGCTCACTTCAAGGAAACTCTCTTGTATGAAAGAGAGTCGTTGACCTGGTAAGATGTTTAATATGCCTTGTACTCTAAGGATTTGAATGAACGAAAGGAGCACAAGCCATCTTCTATTGGTGAATTTTTTTCCGTTAAGGGGAAATTCTTGAAGAAATATGGTATGTTTGAGAAGAAGAAGGGTAAAGTTCTGCATAATTCTTATGGTGGTAATGCTCCTACTATTAAGTGTTATCATTGTAAAAAAGAGGGTCATACAAGAAAAGTATGCCCTTATCGACTGAACAATTATGGTGGAATTGGTAATGGTAATGCAACCATTCTGCAAGATGGTTATGAATCATCTGATGTCCTGGTGGTTTCATAACAAATATACAAGAGCGGAGCAGCAAGCATAAACAGAGCAGCTATTATACATTGCTTGAGATCTCATTTTAACAGATGTATATAATTATTTACAAAAATAATACTTATGGCATCAATAAGACTTATTTTCTAATGCAATGTCTATATGCCGATGCACATGTTTCGGAATATCAATCCCTCCGCAAAGGGTCATGGTATCGCTTCAAGATTGAGTACCACTAGGGTGATGGGTATCTACACCATCAATCATACTCAATGATCCACGTCGGGATAAGGTGGTTCAATTCTCAGACACGCACCCCGTGCCACCTCTCCGGTGCACACCTCCTGACTCCTCTCCGGTAGCCACGTAACTATGAAATGCATGAGCATACGGTTTCCCATATATGTCTTTCAACAGTGTGCAACTTCACATCAATCATAAACATATGTAATAATCTATATCTCGCATAAAATCATTGCATATATATATATATATATATATATATATATATATATATATATATATATATATATATATATATATATATTGTTCTGGACTGGACCAATGGCTAGAATTGGCCCAATCCGCCTCTGCTCCAGAGCGGCCCAAAATGTCTAAGCCCAATCCACAGAGGGGCAAAAATGAAACTTATGCCCCTCCAACCGTGCAAGGAACGGAACATCCTCCCCGGCTTTTATGCCCGTTACGAACGGCTTCCTCGCTGCCCTAACAGCAAGGGACAGGTGCCCGGAACTGCGTTGTGCCCGACATAACGGCTTGTTTCTGGGACCCTGCCCGACATAACGGCTAGTTTGGGCAGTTACCTATTCTTTAGGGGAAAACGGTTATTTCGCCCCGAAAATAGGACCGTTGGCCACGCGCTGGGGGCTCTATATAAACCCTCTCGCTTGAGAGGGTCAGGGATCATTTTTCTCACCCTAAGAATACACTTTGTACTTACCCCTTTTCTCTGACCCTTTCTTACTTGAGCGTCGGAGTGCCTTGCAGGTACACCCCCTTTTTTCCTCACCAACATTTCGAACACCTCGCCCGTCTGACGACCAGCGTCCATCCGAGCACCTTGCCATCTGACGACCAGCTTACGTGGACCCGTTCGAATACCCCGGATCAGTGGCGCCGTCTGTGGGAACTCCTTGTTCTCCCCTTCTTTCTTTCCTCCTCGGAAACTAAAAGATCAAAACATACTTTCTTTGAACCGCCCACATATGGCCGCTCAGAACTCCGCAAAAAGTGTTGATGTTACAGTTCTCGTTCCCGTCAACAAGATGGATGTTGACGACAGATCTTCGTTACTTTCAGATCCCCGTTTCCTCCGAGACGGGGCAGCTGCATCTCCAACTCCTCCTCCTGCCGGGCAAGGGGACAAGCAGCCACCATCGGGCGAACGACCTATTCCTGGCCCTCCCAGCGCTGACCTGGCCGTTACAGCTCTTTTGGAAGCTGTCAACCGCACAAACCTCCTCATCTTGCAGCAAGGAGAAAGAATAGTTGCAGCAAGGAGAAAGAATAGGAGCTCTCGAGGAAACATCTCTTCCAAGATCCTCTCCTCCCAAGAGCAAGCACCGAGGATCAAGAAGCCTGTCACCTAGGCGTGGGGAAGGCCACAGATCGAGGCATGAGCCTGAATCACAACACATTCGCAAGCGCGACCAGATCTCCCCACGGGATCGATCACCACCAAGGCACAAGAGAACGAGGCAGGATAGGCATTCTCCACCGGTCAGACCTCGTGACCGGCCACGTTCACCCTCACCTCGCAGAGACCGCCGCCGCGAGCGCAAACAACGGTCACCATTAACTCCAAGCTCAGATAGCGACGATGAGCCTCGCGGCCCGTTGTCCCGCAGGATCCTGGCCACCCGTCTCCCCAAAGGACTAGAGAAACCTCCGTCTCTAGGGACTTACGATGGAACCACTGACCCAGACGAGCACATAGAAAACATAGATGCTCTTTTGGACTACAGAGGGGTATGAGGAGCCATCAAATGCCGCCTGTTCCCGACCACGCTCTGGAAGGGAACAATGACATGGTACAAGCAGCTGCCAGAAGAATCCATCACATCCTGGAGGCAGCTGGGGAAGATTTTCTCCCGTCACTTTACTGCATCGCGACGCCATCCGAAGACCGAGGCATCCCTCGGAGCTGTCGTACAGGGAAGAGATGAGCCTCTTCGGGCCTACATTGAGTGGTTCAACAAGGAGGCCGTCCAAGTGCCAACGACCGACGAGATGAAGAAATTCCTGCTCGAGCAGGGATTACGTCCTGGCTCAGACTTCGCGAAAGCCATCGGCCTCGGTCCACCGAGGAACCTTAACGCCCTTCTCCTCCAAGCCCAGTCGCACATACAGTACGAGGAGAAGGTCGCTGCCCACTCTGTCCGGGCCTCTCAAAACCAAGATGGTGCCCGGTCATCCAGAGCTGAAGAACCCTCGACGTCCCGTCGAGGAGATAAAAGACGCGACGATCGGCCTCGCGATGCACGCGAACAAAAGGGACCTTCTGGGCGGTTCCATGACTATACCCCCCTCACTACCTCGAGGGATAAAATCTTGTCCGAATGTGCCAACTCAGAATTCAAGCAGGCGGGAGTCCGTTTCCCCAAACAGTTGCCGGCCAGACCGGGTGTAGACAAGTCCAAGTATTGCCGCTTCCACAAGAGTCACAGTCATACAACGGAAGAATGCATCCACCTCAGAGATGCCATAGAGATCCTTATTCGCGACGACCACCTGAAGCAGTTTGCGAAAAAGAAAGATGCTCCCTGGCAAGAAACCCAGGAGAGCAAGAAGGTTGTAGAAGAGACTCCGCCCTCCGATGACTCCGACGTACAGGTCGCTATGTCCATAACTCGGCCAGAGGACTTCCGCATCCCTGATGGTCTGCTCGTCTCCACTTACCTTGCTGCTCGCAGCCCGTGGGAGGCCTTCCCGTCCGCCATGGTCATTTCTGGTGGTGGATTCAACAAAATCACGATCGGCTCAGTCAAGAGGAGATTCGATCAACTGATCAGCAAAAGCTCCAACGAAGTCACCACGCTGGATACCACTCACAAAGGATCCGCTCCTATTTCCTTCTACAAGGAGGAGCTCCTCGGCGGGGCACCGAACTCAAGCATCCCGCTACTTATCCGGGCAAGGATGGTGAACTTCGACGTTCGCAGAATACTCGTGGACCAGGGCAGTTCAGTTGATATAATGTACAACCACTTGTTCGAAACGCTGCAGCTGGACGACTCTCACCTTACTCCATACGTTGGATCCGACCTGCAGGGATTCAACGGAGCAGGGACAAGGCCCCGGGGTTACGTAGAGCTCATCGTAACCTTCGGTTCAGGAAAGACAACCCGAGCAATTAAAGCACAGTTTCTGGTAATTGAATGCCCGTCACTATACCAGTACATTTTTGGAAGGCCAACCCTGGCAGAGTTGATTGCAGTACCTTCCACCGTACATCTCAAGATGAAGTACTACACTTCTGAAGGGATGGTCGCCACCCTCCACGGCGATATCGAAGCTGCCCGTCGGTACTTTGAAGCAGCATCAAAAGGACTAAGCACCATCTCAGCAGGACCGAGGACTTCTGGTCGTCCCCCTCTACCCAGCAGCTCCGAGCAGCCAAAACCGTTCCTCCAGGTCGAATCTATCGACTTGGACAGCCGTTTTAGCGAGGAAGATCACGCCAAGGACCCAATGACTTCGGGCAGCCAGTCCGACAACGACGGTCATCTCCTACGCCCTATCCCAGATGGCAACTTCGAGATCGTTCCGTTCGGAGAAGACCCCCAACGGGGAGTGAAGATCGGAGCAGACCTCCCCGACCTGGCCAGGAGACAACTAAAAGCATGCCTCCGGGAGAATGCATACTTGTTCGCGTGGAGCGCTGCCAAAATGCCAGGATTGGACCCATCTGTTGCTTGTCACCAGCTTACAATTGATCCGGCCATCAAAGCCGTTGCCCAGCGCAGAAGGAAACAGTCCCCGGAGAAGATGGAAGCCGCGGAGAAAGCTGTCAAAGACCTTCTAGAGCCTAGGTTTATTTCTGAGGCCAAATACACTACATGGCTCTCGAATGTTGTACTTGTAAGAAAAAATAATGGCAAATGGAGGATGTGTGTTGATTATACCGATGTTAATAAGGCCTGTCCGAAGGACGCCTACCCCCTCCCCAATATAGATAAGCTCGTAGATAACTCAGCAGGTTTTAAGCTTTTATCGTTCCTCGAAGCCTACTCGGGCTACAACCAAATCCCAATGGCCGCGAGCGATAATACTTACACGGCCTTCATGACCGAATCGGGCAACTATTACTACAACGTAATGCCCTTCGGACTGAAGAACGTCGGCGCTACGTACCAACGAATGATGAACAAAGTCTTCCAAGGACAAATAGGCGACATGCTCGAAGTATACATGGACGACATGATCGTCAAGTCCCACGAGGAACTAGATCATGTCACCCATCTTCGCAAAATTTTTGAGCAAGCCAGAAAGTATCAAATGCGTTTTAACCCAGAGAAGTGCACGTTCGGTGTACGGACAGGTAAATTCCTTGGCTTCTACCTAACGGAACGAGGAATAGAAGCTAACCCCGACAAGTGTCGGGCATTCTCTGAGTTCCCAACGCCCACGTCTAAGAAGAACATCCAGTCCCTCAACGGGGTACTCACTTCGTTGTCCCGCTTCGTTGCAAAGTCCACCCAACACGCCCTTCCTTTCTTCAAACTCTTGCGAAAAGAAGCAGCGTTTGAATGGACCGAGGAATGTGAAGCATCCCTCCTTCACTTGAAGCAAGCTCTGTCGAAACCGCTCGTATTATCACGGCCAGACACCGGGGAAGTCTTGTTCCTATACCTTGCCGTCACTGCCGAGGCCGTTAGCGCCGTTCTCATCCGCGAGAATCCTGGCGGGCAAAAGCCAGTATACTTCACGAGCAAAGCGTTGTAGGACGCAGAGTTGCGATATCAACAGATAGAGAAGGTAGCATTGGCCCTCGTCAACGCTGCCAGATGACTGAGACACTATTTCTTGGCCCACACGATCGTGGTAAGGACGGATCAGCCCATCAAGCAATTACTGGGACAACCAGACATGGCCGGGCGAATGCTCAAATGGTCACTGGAACTGTCCAAATTCGACGTCCAGTATGAAAGCAGAAAAGCTCTAAAAGCTCAAGCCCTGGACGATTTCGTAGCGGAAGTAACCTTCTCAGACTCCTCGTCCAACATAGTGAACAGATGGACCATCTACGTGGACGGAGCATCCAGCTCGACCGACAGCGGGGCAGGAGTAATTCTGGAGAACGACGAAGGAACCATAGTCGAGGCTTCTCTCACATTGTCCTTTCCCACGTTGAACAACCAGGCCGAGTATGAAGCCTTCCTCGCCGGTTTGCGCCTAGCCGAAGACCTAGGGACTGAAGAAATCATCATCTGCACGGACTCTCAGCTCGTAGCCCACCAGGTATCAGGAGAATATCAGACAAAAAACGACAGTCTCTCTAAATACCTAACCCTAGTCAAGGGGAAAATGTCGAAGTTCAGAGCAGTAGAAGTAAGACATGTTCCACGCGAACATAATGTGCGAGCAGACATCCTGTCCAAACTAGCAAGCACTAAGAGGAAAGGCGGAAATAGGTCAGTCATCCAAGAAATACTTCCCCGGTCCAGCATCGATAAGGGATCCTCGACCCTACACATGCACGCGATTGGAGACAGCGACTGCTGGATGACGCCCGTGTACAACTACCTCACCAGGGACGAACTTCCGGATGACCCCAAGGAAGCCAGCACCATCAGGCGAAGAGCTTGCTCGTACGTCATCCTCGAAAACAAACTCTATCAACGAGGCTTCTCTATACCACTACTCAAATGCATAGAGGAAGAAGTTGTCCCCCACGTATTACGAGAAATCCACGAAGGCATTAACGCCCAGCACCTTGGAGGAAGGTCCCTTGCCCGCAAGGCCCTCCGGGCAGGGTATTATTGGCCAACCATGCAGCACGATGCCAAGGAGCATGTGAAGAAATGCGACAAATGCCAACGGCACGGGGATATGCACCTAGCTCCACCTAACGAACTGAAGAGCATGACCTCCCCGTGGCCATTCGCCTGGTGGGGCCTAGACATCCTAGGACCCTTCGTGACGGGGTCCAGCCAAAACAAATACCTGATAGTGGGTGTGGACTATTTTACAAAATGGATAGAAGTAGAAGCCTTAGCAAAGATAACAGCACTTAACATTCTGCGCTTTTACAAGCGGAATATCCTTGCCCGTTTTGGGATTCCCCAAGCAATCGTCACGGACAATGGAACCCAATTCACGGACAAGAAGTTCCAAGACTTTGTCGTCCATCTCGGAACAAAGCAACACTTCGCTTTTGTAGAACATCCCCAGACCAACGGGCAGGCAGAAGCGGCCAATCGCGTCATTTTTCGTGGCCTCAAGCGAAGACTGGATGAAACGAAGAAAGTCTGGGTCGAGGAGCTCCACAGCGTCTTATGGGCATACCGCACCACTCCCCAGTCCACCACCGGGGAAACACCTTTCCGCTTAGCATATGGCACGAAGGCTGTTTTACCCATTGAAATTCACGTACCATCCAGGAGGACCGAATCACCCCTAGACGAGGAAATGAACGACGAAGCAATAAGAGAGGAGCTCGACCTCGTCGAGGAAATCCGAACAGGAGCAGCCCTCCGCGAAGCATCTCTTAAGCAAAAAATAGCAATCAGGCACAACGCCAAAGTCTTACGACGAGAGTTCGATGTGGGCAGCCTTGTCCTGCGAAGAAACCACAAGGACTCTCGCGAAGGCAAACTAGCAGCCAACTGGGAAGGGCCATACAGAGTCCGTGCCAAAACGGGGAATGGTGCATACTTCCTTGAAAACCTCAACGGGGACGTAATCCCTCGACTATGGAACGCTGAAAAACTTAAGCAATACTACAGCTAAAGTAACTATAGGCTTCCTCGCATCAAAGGACCACCTAACGGTCATCATGCTGTCCAGGTACAAACGACGCATACGCACAAAGTAGAATCCCGCTCAAGTAAATGAGCCAGAGCTCTGCTCGTCGGCGGTCCTCAACCGAGCATCGCCTTCGCCCAAGTACCATGATTGGCAGAACCCCAGCTCGCGATGGGACATTCACGCCGCGACCTCAGACCTCAATCGCGACCTGAAATCCGCAACCTCGTCAGGACCTTCCCCGGCTATTCGACCAGTTCTCCGCACTGGCGATTTCACACACAACGAGCTATCTTTCAAAAGAAAACTCCGTTAACAGACACACCCTCCGACGGGCAGTCACACATGCACAACTAATGTAAAGTACAGCAATATAAACAGAAATTGTATAAATAACATAAATCGGGCATAAAGTGAAAAAGGCCACAAGGACCAAAGATTGTGCGAATTACATAAGAAGGGGGGCCACGCCCCCCCCCCCCCCCAAAATCAAATAAAGTTACAAATAACTCAACGACGCGCAGGCCGGACAAGATACAACAACATCAAAATGACAAAACTCCCCATTCATCTACATGCTCAGTTGATGCCGGCTCAGGTCTCTGCTCCTCCGCGGGCTGGTCCTTGGGCTGAACCTCGGGGGTATCGAGAACAAGGCCTGCGGGCAAGACGATGCGACCATCCTCCACACGCGCAAGATAGTGGATGCCCTCGGTCGAAATATCAAGCCCAGGGTTCACCACCCGCAACTGGGCCACGACACTGTCGAAGGACTCCACTGCCACGGCGATACCATCATCCTCGGCCTGCAGAATGCTGGCGACCAGCTCAGCCCTAGTCTTCAACGCTTTTATCTCGTCCGGTTCATCAGCACCCGGGGCACTGGCCGCCATCAACTCTTTGTTCAGCTCCTCAGCAGCCCTTTTCTCCGCCGTCAGCTTGGTGACCTCCTCTTTCAACTTGGCCGTCTCCTCTTCGGCCTTCTTCCTAGCCTCGTGAGCACTCTTGACTTCCTCCTTCAAGGCCGTCTCGGAAGCCCGGGCAACAGTAAGTTCAGCCTCAAGCGTAGAGTCCCTTTCCGCATAAACGGCCGCCATCTCCAGCATCCTCACAAGGGCAGAGGCATCTTGGGCTACCAGCGCCCTCTTGCACGGCCGGTCCATGCTCTCCCAGCTAAGAGATTCTGCCCGAGGAACGATCAGGGTGTTGCCCTAAAAAAATCTCCTATCAAGGATGCACGGGGGGGAGCTCAAACTTCCCCTTCTCAGGCGCCCGTGTCAGGTCCACAGAATCTACCGTCCGTGGTCGCTTCCCCCGTCCAGTCAAAGGCACTGGAGAATCCCGTGGACCTGGAGAGGGAGAAGAGGAGGTCCCCGCGGCAGTTTGAACAAGGGGGGGAGCACGAGCACCAGCAGCAGTCCGGGTCTTAAGGGGAGCCGCTCCAGCTTTATTCCTCGCCATGGCATTCCTCACCATGTGATCGCGAGCTTGAGGCATCTCACCTGCACAAATGAAAACAAGCATGTTAGTTACGAGGAAAAGAAATAACACAAACAAAGTCTAAACAACTAAGACTACCGAGCAGCTTCTCGGCATCCGCGGGAGTCTTGCACTCCAGCAGTGCCTTAACGTTGATGAATTTGTGCTCAACCCTCTGGCTCCCATCCTCCTCGAAGATAGGGTTGCCCTTGCTCGTCCAGCAGCTGGCAAGACTAAAGGAGTTGACCCAGTTCACCAGCTTCTCGTAAGACACGGCGTCCTGCCCGCGTAACACGCTCGGCTCGAAAACATAGGCGCCGGGCTTCTTGGAGAAATGGTCAGGTGCCCAGCGGATCGGGAACTTATACACCCTCTCCCTGATATACTTCCCCTCCTCGTTGAGTATCTCCTCTCCGTCCTCATCAACCTCTATCTCCCAGACATACGTGCTGTCCTGGGCTGCCTCAGACACTGGCTCGACGATGAAATATCGTCCCTTGAACGTTCGGATTGACTCCGAGAACGACTTGAATAATTTTTTGGGTTGCTTCAGAGAAACCCATCCGTACTTTTTCCCCGCCAGCTGCCGTTGAAGATAGAAAACCGCAAAAAACAGAGGGAGGGTAGTTCCCAGGTTGAGATGCTCGCACACTAACTCAAAAGCCCGTATAAAGGCCAGTGAATTGGGGTGGAGTTGAGAAGGCGCCAGCTTCAGATGCTCGAATATCGATCGCTGGAAGTCATTGAAAGGCAACCTCAGCCCCAACTCTTTAAAAGCGTACTCGTACATAGTAAAGCGGTCCCCAAAATCCGAACAGACCCGCTCGTCCAAGGTGGGAAAATGCACTTTCCAATCCCCCTCTGGACCCACCTCTGTAAAGGCGTCCACCGCAGACCGTGCAAACGTAGAAATGTGATCGGAAGGCTCGGCCACCTCCCACTCCTCCTGACAGAACCCTTCAACATCTTCCTCCATAACATCTAGTTCTTCTTCCTCCTCGACTCTGCTCGAGGAGCTCGGTGCCGCCGAGCTTGAAGACGCCGAACTCGAAGCCGTCGATCTGTTATTCTCCTCGGAGCCGGTTTCCTCCTCGGACGTGTCTAAAATAACCTCTCTCTCTCTGGCCCTGTCGCCATTACGATCACCTGAAAAAGCAGAGAAAGACAGTGAATTCGACAGAAAATCAAATCCACCTTTCCACTGCCAAGTCAAGTGAAAGGGCGCGCAAAAGGCTAAGGACAACGTCCCCGGCCTAAGCCCTAACATCAAACGTAAAACCTCCCCGCGAGGAGATACCCGAGATGTACCATCTTCCTACGAAGAACCTCCCCGCACTCGTGCCCAGATTCCGTTTGAAGCTCCACCGGAAACCACAAGGCTCCACCGGAATCTGGAAACGTTCTACCAGAAAATTCACCGTTCCATCAGAAGATAATGAGACGCGGTGGTCACGACTCACAACCACGACGTGGACCACCACGCTCACCGAACGCGCTACCTACTTCGGGGAGATGCTAGAAGCAGCAAAGGGGCAGAACCACCGTCCACCACCAACACTCGCCAGAAATCTACCTATTTTGTCGCCTAAAAGCTAACCCTAGCCGCATGCAATCTACCACTAACAACAAAAGAAAGTAAAACAAGCTGGAAATCAGAAAACTTACTTGATTTGAGTAGAAGAAAGAAACTGCTCGAAGCTTGGCATGGTGGTCGGTTGCTTTAAAGACGGCGACGGGCAAGGACGCAGAAGACGGCGAAGAGAAATCAGAAGGGAAAAAGTGCAAAATGGGACAACCTTCCCCCTTTTATACTGAGGGGCACGTGCACCCACACGCCCGTAGGCAATAATGACTGCCCACTAGCCATAATTACCTATTAACTGCTACACAGGGCTCGATGCACACGTGGCAACCCAACGTTTCCCATTCTGTCTGACGCTTTATCTCCCCGAGTACCGGGCAATGTTGTCTCGACCATGAATATCACGAACACAGAGGGCCACGAGCACCTCGGGATAATCATCCTCGTCTCCAAGCGACGACTCCGCGCCAGCTCCCCTGCGCGACGAGCAGTCCTTAAGTCATCACTCCCATGCTCGGGAGCAACGACTTGGGGGGCTCCTGTTCTGGACTGGACCAATGGCTAGAATTTTCCCAATCCGCCTCTGCTCCAGAGCGGCCCAAAATGCCTAAGCCCAATCCACAGAGGGGCAAAAACGACACTTTTGCCCCTCCAACCGGGCAAGGAACGCAACGTCCTCCCCGGCTTTTATGCCCGTTACGCACGGCTTCCTCGCTGCCCTAACAGCAAGGGACAGGTGCCCGGAACTGTGTTGTGCCCGACATAACGGCTAGTTTCTGGGACCCTGCCCGACATAACGGCTAGTTTGGGCAGTTACCTATTCTTTGGGGGAAAACGGTTATTTCGACCCGAAAATAGGACCGTTGGCCACGCGCTGGGGGCTCTATATAAACCCTCTCGCTTGAGAGGGTCAGGGATCATTTTTCTCACCCTAAGAATACACTTTGTACTTACCCCTTTTCTCTGACCCTTTCTTACTTGAGCGCCGGAGTGCCTTGCAGGTACACCGCTTTTTTTCCTCACCAACATTTCGAACACCTCGCCCGTCTGACGACCAGCGTCAATCCGAGCACCTTGCCATCTGACAACCAGCTTACGTGGACCCGTTCGAATACCCCGGATCATATATATATATATATATATATATATATATATAGGGTCATGCTAACCAGTGCCCCGGGGGCACTAGTTAAGAATTCTAAATAGAGAAAACATTATATCTCTAGTACATTAAATATAGATAATATCTTTTTAAAGAAGCTACTTATTTCTGCATTGAATACACATATTTTTAGAAAAAACATATCATTTTAGTTTCTTAAATAATGTTCAACTTTCCTATTTAATCTCTTAACCAGTGCCCCAGGGGCACTCGTTAGCATTTCCCATATATATATATACCCACCTTCACAATTAGTCATTTTCAAAACACGTAAGAAGAACATGGCATATATATATATATATATATATATATATTTTTTTTTTTTTTTATTATTATTCTGTTAAGTATATGAAAATAGAGAGATGCCCTTACCGTCGCGGCTTTTCAATTTTTTTCTTTTTTTCTCAAACTGAGTATTATCGAACCCTAAATCACGCAATGTGTTACCATTAAATAAAGAATTTTTATCTCTCACCAAAAAAAAATTGGCAATTCTAGTTTCTATACTTTATATATAATAAATTCTTAAGAAAGTATCCAACATAATTCTAACCTCATGAATTAGTTATAAAAAAAATCATCTTAAAATGTTGACACACAAAATCGGTAACTATCATTGTTTTAACAAAATTACCAAATTTTCATGGCCATTTATAAGTAGTTATTAATTTTTTTGTCAAAATGTTTGAATGAATGGAACCGATATACTAAAAAAATATGATTATAACTTATAAACTCATTTTCATCTCTATTCAAAAGAATAAAAATTTGTAGTCTCATTAAGGGAGAAATTTATTTAATACATAGACATAAAATTTCAATAAATATTTTAAGTCAAAAGTATCTTAGAGAATGAGTGTTTTCCTTCATTGAATTAGTCCAAATTTTAAATTCGAGAATAGAGAACTAATGCCGTGGAGAATTGGAAAGAATGTTTTCTATTCAAAACAACATTTTTATCTTTTAATCCCAGTTTATTTTCCTAAAATTGTTGACATCCATTGATAAGAAAAGTTTCACAACTATTATCTTTAGATCTAGGGTTTCCTACTAAGACACACAATAAGAAGAAAATAAGAAAGATGCAAAATACTCAATTCATTCTCTACCTCTTTCAGCAAGAGGAAAATAGTTTAAATACAAAGGATAACCCAAGATAACCCTAATGGGTTGGATAAATGTTCAGGTCCAAAAGAAACAAAACAAAAATAAGAATTAAAATTAAAGTAACAAACTCCTAATATTTTAATTCATAGTCCTTCATCCACTTAGGAGCATTTTTAATTTGTTGGGCCCTTGTAACAGTACTATCCGGCCCAATAAAATCCTTGTCCTCAAGGATGGGTTTTGGAATGGTTTTAGGGGGTTGGAAAGCAGAGGCCCAAATTGGCGGCCTATTTGTGGAATGTGGTGAATGGGTTTCACGGGTTGCTAAGGAATTTGAAATAAGTTGTTGGGAAGTGGGGAAAGGATAGGGTTGTGGGTTGGCGTGTATTGGAGATTGTGAAACCTGACAAGCAGGACTTGGGGAGATATGGGGCGGTGGAAAAGTGGGAGTAGGTGAGAGTTTAGAGCCGTTGGATTCCACAGCTGTATCTGAAGCATTACTTTTTGTAAAAGGGAACTGATAAGTCACGTGGGGTGTAAGTGTTGGAAAGGGAAAATCATCAAGTACTTTTTCACCCAAGTCTGAAGTGATAAGTGTATCCTCACTCGCTCTTTTCATTTCCACTCTTTCATTCTTCGTCTTCTCCCAAAAATGGGTTTCTTTTCTTTCCACTTTTGCATGTAGCTTCCTTGGTTCTTCTTTCTTAAAACCGTCGGTTTGTTTTGTTTCTTCTACCACTATGTTCCTTTCTTGCCTTGTTTCTGTCTCTGGAGGTGTAAACTGGGTGGTTGTTTGAGTGTTTCCAAGCATATCATTTGGGTGAAGCGAGCAAACATCCGTGGCTTCAGTCTGAACTTTCTGTGGTGAGTTGTTAACTTGGTTAGAATGAATGATGGGTTATGTTGATTGCTTGTCTAACCTTGCTGTGTTTTTGTTTTCAGGACCTATGATAGGAGATGGAATCGTCTCTTCTTCCGCTGCATGTCACGGATCTGAGTTAGGCTCTTCGAACTCAGGTGGAATTGTGGGTGTCGGCGTAGATGTGGTTCCTTTGAAGGCTCTAAGTTGCGAAACATGAAAGACAGGGTGAATCTTTGACGTATGGGGGAGCTCCAATTTGTACGTAACTTGACCGATGCGGCTCAGAATCTTGAACGGCCCGAAGTAGCGTTTGGCAAGTTTCTGCGAACTCCGGCGGTGGACAGACGTTTGACGATAAGGTTGGAGCTTGAGTAATACCAGGTCGTCAACGTTAAAGGTAACCTCTACTCGCTTTTTATTGCTCTGAGTTTCCATTTTTCTACGACTCTTTTCCAGGTTTCTTTTTAACTGACACAAAATTTCATCTCTTTTCTGTAATGAGATGTCAACGGCCTCCATAGCTGCAGATCCAGGATTGTAGTGAGGAAAAGACGGTGGAGGGCGACCGTAGAGAGCTTCAAACGGTGTCATTTTGATGGAGCTATGAAAAGCTGTATTATGCCAATACTCTGCCAAGTGTAAGTATCTAAACCATTATTTTGGTTGTTCACTGGTAAAACAACGTAGATAGGTCTCTAAACATCGATTTGTAACTTCTGTTTAACCGTCTGTTTCAGGATGGTATGCAGTACTGTACTTCAAGGTGGTGCCCTGATAACGAAAGATTTCTTTCCAGAAACTGCTGAGAAAAAGGGGATCTCTGTCTCAGATGATGGAGTTAGGAACGCCGTGCAACCTGCAGATCTCAACAGAGAAACGTAGAGCCAAATCTTTTGCTGAATACTTGGTTGGAAGGCCGATGAAGTGGCAAAATTTTGTCAGCCTATCGCAGATCACCCAGATCGTTGTGTGGCCAAACGAACTAGGTAAGTGGGTTATAAAGTCCATACTCAAATCATCCTATACCTTTGTAGGAATTGGTAAGGGCTGTAGGAGTCCTTGCTTTTTGGTCGTCAGAGTCTTATTTTGTTGACATACTGTGCATTGCTGACAAAACTGTTTGGTGTCTTTGTAGATTCCTGGCCATTGGAAAGAAGAAGAAAGATGAGCTAGAGTCGGTTGTAGGCCAGAATGTCCAGCTGTAGGGGTGCAGTGAAATTCCTTGATGAGATTTTGCCTTAACTCTGTAACCGGAGGTATGTACAGTTTACCTTTGTAGTAAATCAATTCGTTCTTAACCTGGAAATAGGGTTGTGAAATTGGATCCGTCAATATTTTTGCTTTGAAGTTCTGACCCTCAGTATCTGTGTCGTAGTATTTACGAAGCTGGTCAACCGGAAGTGGAACTGGGGAAGAGATGGATAGGAGAATGGCAGAGTCATCAGTATGCATGCGGCTCAGAGCATCAGCTACTTGGTTTGCTTTTCCAGGTTTGTAGAATATATCAAAGTTGAATCCTTGTAACTTTGCCGCCCATTTTTGTTGTTCTGGGGTCTGAATTGTTTGCACCAAAAGATTTTTCAAACTTTTCTGATCTGTATAAATGTGAAAATGTCTTCCAATCAGGTACTGACGCCATTTCTTTACAGATTCAGTAATGGCGTACATCTCGCGGACATATACTGATGAAGCTTGAAGTCTGTTGCATATTTTTTTGCTAAAGAATGCTAGGGGATGACCTTGTTGAGATAAGACTGCACCAATCGCAACTGCGGACGCGTCGGTTTCAAGCACAAATGTTTGGGAAAAATCAGGAAGGCACAAGACAGGAGTTTCCGTCATTTTTTTTTAATGTTGTAAAAGCAATGTCTGCAAATGTACTCCACTGTAATTTAGTTGAACGCAATAAATCGGTGCGGGGAGCGGCGAGAGAGGCGTAATGTCGAACAAATCGACGATAAAAGCCGGTGAGACCTAAAAAACCCCTGAGTTGCGTGAGAGGACGTGGCTTCGGCCAATCGATGATTGCTTGAATTTTTGCTGGATCTGGGGTTACACCATCAGTAGAGATAATATGACCTAAGTAATCAATAGAAGGGACAGCAAAAACACACTTGGATAATTTTACATAAAATTGGTTAGACAAAAGTAATTCTAAAATCAACTTTAAATGAAGTGTGTGGTCAGAAAGGCAAGAGCTGTAAATGAGAATATCATCAAAGAAAACAAGAACAAACCGACGTAAGTATGGTCTTAACAAATCATTCATGGCTGCTTGAAATGAACTAGGAGCATTAGTAAGGCCAAATGGCATAACTAGAAACTCATAGTGTCCATCAAATGTTCGAAATGCAGTTTTATGTGTGTCTTCAGAAGAAACCCAGATTTGGTGATAACCAGATCGTAGGTCAATCTTAGAGAAAATAGTTGCGGAACCTAACTCATCAAAGAGTTCATCAATTGTTGGGATAGGAAATCGATCACGGACAGTCACTGCGTTTAAGGCTCTGTAATCAACACAAAATCGCCAAGAGCCGTCTTTTTTTCGCACTAAGAGCACCGGTGAAGAATATGGGCTATTACTGGGTTTAATGATACCCTCTTGAAGCATATCATGGATTATGCTGGTCATGGCCTCTTTTTGGGAGTGTGGGTATCTATATGGCTTAACATTAATTGGGGAAGTGTTGGGGATAATTGGGATGTGGTGGTCATGAAAACGTGGTGGAGGTAACCCTTGGGGAAGCTGAAATACAGCTGCATGATCCTGTAAAATGGATCTCACTTGGGTGGGGACTGAGTGGGGTAGAGAGTCTAGAGGGTTTGGAGTTGTATTAGGTTGGTTGAGGTGATGTTCAGGTGAGGGTTGGTAAAGCAAGAGATGTATAGAGGCTATGGAATCAGTGTGGACAAGGTGGCAGATTTGGTTGTATGATGAGTGAATGGGTAAGGATTTTGGGTCGCCTGTGATGGTGATGGCGTTGTTTTTATAAGTGAAGGAAATTTTTGGGATGGAGAAATCAGCCATGATGGGACCAAGTGTCCTCAACCATTCCATACCTAGTACAACATTAGCTCCTCCTATTGGTAACAAATGGAAGGGTATATGAAAAAGGTTGTCTTGTAGAGTGATAGGAACTTGGGGACAGAGTCCTGAGCAACATAGTTTTGATCCATTGCCCACCATGACAGAAAAATTAGGGATGGGTTTGGTTGGGATTTTGAGATGTTGGGCTATGCGGGGCTGTAAGATGTTATGGGTACTGCCCGTGTCAATTAAGACAGTGACGGTAAGTCCATTTATCATGCCGGTGAATTTGAGAGTCTTGGGTGAAAATTGACCAATAGCAGCTTGTGGTGAGAGCTGAAAGTAAGTGTCATCCACTTCAGTAGATGTGTTGTTGGTTTCCACCGTGTCCTCCATTGTGTTTGAGGATTCAAGCCCAATTTGAGGTTCCTCGTCTTCAACGAGTAAAAGGAATTTGCCGGTTGAACAACGGTGACCAGGGATAAATTTTTTGTCACAATTGAAACATAGACCCTGTGCACGACGCTCTTGAAGTTGAGCATTAGAAAGTTTTCGAATTGGGAGTTTGGTGGGTTGGGTAGTTGCAGCAGGTTTTGGGGTCTGGTTTGTTTGGTGTGTTGTTTGTGTGGCTGTAACTGATTTGTGAGGGGTGTTGGAAAGAAATTTTTGGTATTTAGGTTTTGCGTCCTTTAGCTTAGACTCAATTAATTTTGCTAATCCAATGGCTTGGGATATAGAAGTGGGTTTGTGGATAGCAATTTCATTCTGAATTTCTGAAGCTAAACTAGAAATAAAACAATTAAGGATGGCTTCTTGTGATAATCCAACTACTTGAGTACCCAATTTTTCAAAAGCTGTTTGATATTCAACCACAGAACCAACTTGCTTTAATTTAAATAATTCTGCTTGATGATTGGCATATGTTGATGGACCAAAATGCAGTTCCAATGCCTTAGTAAAAGAAGGCCAATCACTTAACAATTTGCTTTGATACATCCATTTGCACCATCCCAAAGCCTCACCTTTCATGTAGAATGACATCATAGCAAGTCTATTATCAGGTGGCAATTGATAAAAATAAAAAAATTGGTCTGCTTGAAATAGCCATTCTAATGGGTTTGAGCCATCAAACATGGGAAGTTCTAATTTGGGTGTTCGAAAGGGTGGTAAAGGGTTGTTGGGTAGAATATTTGGGTAGGGTATATGCTGTTGGAACATTGGGATATGATAATTTTGTGTGGCTGGAATGTTGTTGGTTTGAGTGATGTAGGGTGAAGAAAAAAATCTAGGTATATGGGTAGGGATAGGTCTGATTGAAGCAGTGGTAAAATGGGGTTAAAGTAGGCTGTTAGGGATAGTAGTGGAATGCAACGGTGTGTAGGGCTGGGTGAAATGAGGGGAATGTAAGGAGGTGGGTGCAGAAGTTACGATGGGGTTGTGAATAGTAGCAGAATTAGGTATAAATTGGGAAAGTTGACTTACACTTGAAGGGGATGTTGCTGCTGCTGCTGCATGAACAGTGGTTGCGGCCGGATGAACAGTGGTTGTTGTGGCTGCTGCTGCAACGGTGGTAGGTGGCTGCTGCTCCCTTTGAAGAGCAAGTTTGTTTAGCATACCCATGATGTTTTCATACCTAGAATCTGAGATTTGTTTCTCATTGTCCATACGTGTTTGAATGAGCTCCAAATCTGCAGTGGTTTTATCAAACCTCTCATCCATTTGTTGTTGAGCTTGAGTCATTGCATTGTCTAGATGCACATGAGCAGTTTGAACAGCCTCTTCTATAATATCTCTAGGGTTGGGTGGTTTGGGGGGAGGAGCCATGAATACAAGTGATGAAAACACCAATTGATAAGAAAAGTTTCACAACTATTATCTTTAGATCTAGGATTTCCTACTAAGACAAACAATAAGAAGAAAATAAGAAAGATGCAAAATACTCAATTCATTCTCTACCTCTTTCAGCAAGAGGAAAATAGTTTAAATACAAAGGATAACCCAAGATAACCCTAATGGGCTGGATAAATGTTCAGGCCCAAAAGAAACAAAACAAAAATAAGAATTAAAATTAAAGTAACAAACTCCTAATATTTTAATTCATAGTCCTTCATCCACTTAGGAGCATTTTTAATTCGTTGGGCCCTTGTAACATCCATCATCTCTTTCTTTTACTTTTTAGCTTTACTGTCAATATTTTACTAACAATATATTTGGAAAAATAGTTAGTAAAGTTTAAAGGAAGTAAATATCCATTTACATCATAAAGAAAATACTGACAAGGCATGCGACATGAATAATTAGCAACTTATAAAGGATTTCTAACCAACTATTCACATACTGTCATAAATAATTAGCAACTTATTAAATGAAGTTTTCTTCTATACCAAAAGTATCACTTTTGGAGGCATTGTTGCGAGTGGTTCTGCTTGGTTTCCGGTTCAGGTTCTGTTCCGGGTTTGAGGCGTCTTGTGGAGTAGTCTCTTGTTAATTTTTTGGTGTCTGTCATTATTATTATTGGTTTGTTTTAGGTTGGGTGTTCCTGGAGGTTTTATTAGTCCAATTTTAGCATTAGCTGGTTCTGGTGTAAAGTTTAATCTGGTGTGAGATTTTTCATTTTGGTCTGCACCAGTTATTGTATTTGAAGCACTTCTGGTGCTGGTTTTCTTGTTAATAAATTTGGCCATTTCAAAAAAAATATATATAAGTTGTAAAATTTTAATTAACTATTAAATGTTTGAAATTACAAAAGACACTACCTTACATATTTTGAAACATGTTAATGGCTTCACGTCATTTTTTTTTCTGATTAGAAAACTAAATTTCTTAATTATAAAATTAATTTATTAACATTTGTTTTACACACTAAGTCACTATGTTTTCATGGAATATCATAAGATATAAAATCAAGTGATGGGTAAGAGTTATATCTCTAACACAAGAGAAAAGAAAACATATCAAATTTTCTAAGCTTTTGATCGTAAAGGCTGATCAGATCCTGTAATGGGCCAAGAAAAACGTCTGTCTTACTGAGTGCGTGAGATGAGGAGGGGGTGTATCTGCTGAAGGTGTGAGAAAGACACAAGAAAGGGGGGTTTGAGTTGTGTTTTTAACTTTTTCTAGCTTTTCGCCTCTTATTGTTAACATGCTAAGAGAATATCAGAGTTGCGTTGAAAGACTCTGACTCGCGAAGCGTCATTCAGATGGTGCGATGCATGAAGCATAAGCGACACGGAGAATCTGAATTAGCTATGCTTGAATCAGACTTGCAATGCGGAAGCTCATCAGAGTTAGGTTGCAAGGTTCTGACTTGCTATGCAAGGTTCTGATAATTGATACAAAAACATAAACAATTAAACAAAGCATAAACAAGAGTAAAGAACACACAATATATCCTGGTTCACTTGAGCCATTCTCAAGCTAATCCAGTCCACCCTTCCAAGGTGATTTCTCCTTGAGCACAAGGACTTAATCCACTATAATCAAAACCGATTACAGATGCACGGGCAACAACCGGTGACTAACATCCTGCACAACCGCAGCTGTGACAAACCCACAATGAACCGTTCAGGGATCCAAGTTAATGGATATAACGAACATTGACCTAATAAGTTCCAATCTCGCAAGATCTACTATCAGGATTTCACAGCTAAACGTTCAGGGATCTGAGTCAATGGATATAACGTTTACTGACCATTCTTCCAGGATTTTCAATGAGTTCCATCAGTAAGAGTCTGACCCACAATTGGTCCTCTTTGAGATATGACTATCATTGACCATATTTCAGGATTTCCACAATGACACCCAACCATTGTCTTCTCAAGTCTCTGATCACACTGATCACTTGAGGAATCCTAATTCACATAGAATTAGTTGTTTTGGAGATTACATTGATGCTTCTTAACAAGCAGATAACTCCTAAGTTTAAGTACAAATGAACACACAGTGTTCTAGTAAGATATGAGCAACAGCTCCTTGCTATCTTTATATTCTACAAAGATGTATATTTATTTGACAGTTGATGACATCTTGTAGATCTTCTTCATCTTCTTCGTTGAGCAAGCTTCGAGCAACAACTCCTTGCTTCAGATCTTCAATATAGCCCAGATGATGAAGTTGGTTGATGACTTGACTGATTTGCAATGTTGTCTTGTTCATCAACAACTTCTGTTCCAATTGATTTTTGTTGTGTTGAATGATGATCTTTAAGCTTCAACAACAATGGTCGTGTGTTAATGGTGATAGCTTTAAATGTTTAGTGTAACAACGATAACTGGTCATTGCGATTATCATCACATCGACACCTTCAGAAGCGCACATATGTTTCCTTTAAATAGCCAAGTAAAATATAGCCGTTGAAGAGTTGTTGGCTGTTTGAAAAGAGTTGTTATGCAATGATGAAAGTTGTACTGCCATATCTTTTTTTTACTGTAGAAGAAGTAATAGGATAAATCTTTTTAGTACTGTGTACAGTCATTGCTAACGGTAACATTTGTCTTCAAATCTTCAGAGGCTTCTGATGGTAATTAATTAAAGCATGAGTAGAGACTTTAGAATCTTCAAGTTTCAGTCTTCAGAGCTTGTCCATTAGGAATCTGTCTTCAGAACTCCAGCACTTGTCTTGAAACCCTTTATCTTCATAGCTTCAAGTCTTCAGAGTCTTCAGAGCCTTATTCACTCAGAACGCTGTCTTCAAAGTCTTCAGCACTTGATCATTTGAATCTTAATCTTCATAACACTTCAGTCTTCAGAATCTTTCTGCACTTGGTCTTCAGAGCCTTCAGCCTTTAGAACTTCAAATCATGAGAATCTTCAACACTTCGGTTCTCCACAAGATTGTCTCTTCAGAAGCTTCGCTATCTTCATAATCACAACCACTTTCATAGTAGCATCCACAAGAGCATTACAACAGCAATATCGGCATCCTTGGGTCTATCTGATTATGATCAGATACAGAAGCATACTTGCTTCTTGGGACTTGTGTTATACATAGTAAATTGCATATGATTATTTACGCACATCTTTCTGGTGTTTGTTGGATCTGATATCTTCTATGATTATGATCTGCACACAACACACATTAGAACATAAAATAGTTCTTTCACAAATATTCATTGTTATCATCAAAACATAGAGATGACTTGCAGAGACAACTCTTGCTTATACAATCTCCCCCTTTTTGATGATGACAAAACCATGTATTTTGATTGAACATTTTATACAAGGTAATCACCAAACATAACTTATTCAGATTCTGGAACAACAGCTCCCCCTGAATGTGTTAACCCCAAAATTTTATTTGTGATCGTCTAGAATCTTATCTAATCCAAAGACTCACAAAATAACAATTTGAGTTGTCAGAACATAGAATAGAGAACGACTACTTCCTTATCTGTCTTATGGAGACAAAAGTCTTCAGCATCTAGACTTGTTCATCAGAACCTTTGTCTTCCGATCTTTAGAACTCAGTTCCTTTGGTTGTCGTATTAGAGCTCATAATCTTCATAGTCTTCTGAAGCAATTTCTACTTTTCAGCAGAATCATTTTAGCACAGAGATAGAACAATTCTCTTCTAATAACTTAGCCACGCTATTTATCAAAATTGAACTTGTCTTTTGTCATATGAAACTCCCCCTGAGTTTCAAACTTGATGATCTCCAGATTCTTGATTTGGTCATACAGGTTCTGATCATCATTTGTGATCTTGGCTTATCAGAACTTCTTCTCCTTGGATCTTTTATCCAGAACTTCAGACAGTCTTCGACTTCTGATTTGCTCAGTTCTTCTGAAAAGCATCTTGGATTGTAGACTTTATCCTGACTGCTTTCAGGAAGTTTTCTTCTTCTGATTCTTATGTTCTGAATATCATATTCTTAGACAGCTTACAACTTCTGAACAAAGTGAACCAAGAATCACAATAACTTTGACTTTCGGAAAGTTCTCAACTTCTGAACAGTACTGGGTCAATCTGATTCTGAACACATGTTCACGAAGTGTACAACTTCGATAATATGAACAACAGTTTATAAGAGTTTTAACAGAGTTCTTCCAATTTAACCTGATCTAAGAATGCCTAGTGAACTTGTTCAGAGTTCCTCGGTTAAACATCAAACAATCGTTAGTGGTAAATGCATTTTATATCATTATGTTACTAGTTTGAGTTTTGCATTCTATCAAAATTATATTTGTTTCTCCCCCTTTTTGACATCATCAAAAAGTTAGAGCATTTATGCATTTTAAACATGATCAATATGATAATGAACAATCTAACAGACAATAATAATAATAATACATGTACGCCATTCAGGAATAGAACTAATGAAATTTCATTGATTGATCGTTTGAAAAGCATACCGTAAGCAGAGAATAGAGTATCAACATCAACACCAAACACTTAGATCTAAACTACATGACATGGCAAAGACTAGTAAGACTTTAATCATCAAAGTCTTCAACATTGTCTACTCTAGCACATCTTGTTTCAATCACTGAAGGTTTTGGCCCAAGTCTGCTTAACAATCCCTAGAACCTTTCTTTCAGCATTATCTCAGATAGTATCCTTCAGTAAGGAACGTAAGAATACATCTGAGTTCTTGAAACTCTAATAGAGTGTTTTAAGTGATTGAAGATGGTTTTGGGAAGGTCGATCCTAAAGTGAAGTGTCAGGAGGAAGACAAATACTCTGTCATCATGGGACAAAGTGCTTCTTGCAGTTGCGCGAGGACAGAGGTTGGTTAGAGAGAATCTGAACCATGTTCTGGGAGAAGGAAGATGTAACGACCCGATTTCAATTATTTCCTTTTTATTCAATTTTGGTTGAGTCTTTTATTTTAATTGGGTGATAATTATTTTTATTTGTGTAATTGGTGTATTAATATGTTATGTTTGCATGTTATGATGTTTTACCGTTTTTGAGAGTTTGCGGGGAAAATTAGATTGGAGGGTATTTTAGACATTTCACACTTAATGATATTTTAGTTAGTTAGTTAGTTAGATATTTTGTGAAAAAGAAATGGAAAAGTAATAGAAGTAGAAAGAAAAGAAAAGTATAAGTAAGAAAAGAAAAGAAAGAAAATAGATAGAAAGAAAAAGAAGAGAGAGAAAGAGAGCAAGAGAGGAGAAAAGAGAAGAACAAAGAGAAAAGTGTGGAAAATCACCAAGATCAATCTTTCGGAGTCGATTTAATCGGGTAAGGGTGTGAAATATTGTTATCCTAACTTTGTGTATGATTATGTATTTGTTTTGTGTGGATGTTTTGGTTGGTTTTCCATATGTTTCCGTTTATGCCGTATTTGACGAAATCGATAGAAACCGATGTTTTTACGGTCGAAAAGTCGTATAAATACATGTGTTGGTTGGTTATATGTATGTGAGCTGCTGTTTAAAGTTTCATGAAGTTTGGTTATGTTTTGGTTAGTTTTCGTTATGTTTCCGTTGTTTTTTCCGTTTAGGTCGAATTGTAGAAAATCGATAGAAATCGATGTTTTCACGGATGAATTTCGAAATAAATTGCGTAGATTAGTCGTATGAGGTTAGGCCGAGATTATAGAAACTCGTTTGGTTGAAATCGGTTGATATTGTGAGTTTTGACATTTTTGGGTTTTGAGAATGTGAGATTTTGGTGAAAATCGAACGTCGTAGAATTATCGTTTTATGGTCCTAAAACGTTGATATATATTTGGTAAGGATTACTGTGTATTTGCTTCGTATCATAGAATTGAATCGGTCGGGTTTCCGGAGGGTTTTGTGTTTAGGCAGCAGCTATTTTTTTTGGTTTTTAACAGGTGCAATCGATTGCAGCATGATGCAAATCGATTGCACATATGTAAAGGGCGAAAAATTGCAAGTCTGGGACTGTGCAATCGATTGCATCAAGAGTGCAATCGATTGCACTCTGCTAGTTTTCCGAAAAATGTTTTCTTTAAAAGTCCGTAACTTTTTAGTCGTTTATCCGATTGAGCTGTTCTTTATATCAAACTGAAGCTAAAAATATGTTCTATTTGAGGGTGATGAAAAATATTATTTTTAGCCGACTTTTAACTGACTTTTACGATGAGCCGTAAATTGATTTGTTTGGATAAATGTGTATGTTGTTATACAATTGATGTGAATGTAGATGGATTATATGTGATGAATGCATGACTATGTTGTGAATAAGTATGCATTGCATGAGTGTATTGGTTCATTTTGTATTTGAAGCATCATGATATGCATTCTTGTGTTGTGGGATTGTAAGATGAATCTGTTGTAACGTCGTATGCCGATATGCGGTTGAAGCGATGATTACAAACGATTGTATGCTTATGTGGAGTTGTAGCAATCGGATTGTATGCCGAGGTGCGGTTGTAGCAATCATATTGTATGCCGATGTGTGGTTGTAGCAATCCGTAAACATTGTATGCTGAGGTGCGGTTGTAGCAATCATATTGTATGCCGAGGTGCGGTTGTAGCAATCATATTGTATGCCGATGTGTGGCTGTAGCAATCCGTAAACATTGTATGCCGAGGTGCGGTTGTAGCAATCATATTGTATGCCGAGGTGCGGTTGTAGCAATCATATTGTATGCCGATGTGTGGTTGTAGCAATCCGTAAACATTGTATGCCGAGGTGCGGTTGTAGCAATCATATTGTAGGCCGATGTGCGGTTGTAGCAATGGTTCCAATAAGTTCTTCAATTGAACTTGAGATGATGAGTCGGTACCGCATGCATCTGCATAGAGTCGTTGTCGCTCCCGTGATTTTCATCCTGGTACAAACGCGAAAGTGGCACCGAAACAGAGTCGCCAGCAATGTTTATTTATCCCAAGAAAGGAAAAGGAAACACTGCATAAACCTAAATGAAAGAAAGAACATGGTCTTGCGACCAAGAGAACTGGATTCGGGAGTCGTTTACACGAGAGGAAGGTGTTAGCACCCCTCGCGTCCATCGTACCCGATGGGATCCACGCTTGCTTGTTTCAATCAAAGGGTGTAAGGAAAAATGCTGGAAAAGGAACTGGAAAAGGAACTGAAAGAAAGAAAGGAGAAAGGATGGAAAAGGAACGAGAAACAAATGTAGGGAAAATAAAAGAAGTGCTCGCATGGGCCCTACCCCACTGCCTACGTATCTCATCGGGAGCATGAGAATCAGAGCGACGTAGTTCCCCTCACTAGGGATGGATTGTTTGTGTTTTGTAAGGAACGACTGACGTTCTAGCTCAGGTGTTGCAGGCTCGCTGGTCCGAGTGCGTTACCATCTTGCAAGAGAACGAGTAGAAGCGCGTTCGTACGTTCAGAGTGAATGAGATGAGAAAAGAATTCCCGAAGGAAAGACGTTATTGTTTGTTTTTGTCTTTTAAGAGTTTTTTCATTTGTTTGCATATGATAGTGTATCTAAATCTTAGTCATTGGAATGTATACATTCTCACATTCCAAGATGGAATGAGTAAGAAAGCACACTAAGAGTGAAGAAGACCCTCACACCTATTTCCAATTATTAAGGTTCAAACACACTAGCATACTTGTATTTATTAAGTGTTTTTGTTGATTATGAAATGAAGAAGTGTTTTTTATTTATTTGTATTTTCAACAAGTATTGCATTTAGGTCCATCATACAAGATCAAATGTCTAACACATTGACCCAAGATGGGCTATATGCTACACATTCTAAGATTATAAGAGTAGACCCCTTACAATCTTTTCTTTATATGAAAGGCCTAAATGCAATAAATGCTTGCCTTTACTAGGTGTTTTGAATTTTCTTTTGAGATGAGAAGAGAGACTCAAGAGAGGAGAAAAGGTAAAAATCTATATGATCTAAGACTCAATCCTAATTGAAGATTAAAGGGAGTGATCCTAATGGTTTGTGAGGTTTCAACCTAAAGTCTAAAGAAAGAATGAATTAAACAATTCACTTCTAAGTTAGAAGATGAATTGTAATTCAAAAAGGGAAAGTGATGAGTTATTAAAAGAAAGCACATAAGTGCTTAACAAAACACAAAATTGAATTGTAAAAGAGAAGGGATAGAAGTTTGAATGTGGATTCCTTATCCACACTCAATTGCAACTTACCAAAGCCCCTACATGGTTAGTAAACATGTATAAGAAGTATAAGAAGTAAAAGAGCATTTAATGCACCATAAAACTCAAAAGCATAAGATGAAAGATCAAATCCTATTAATCACAACCAGAATGTACATCATATGGAAAACAAAAGATTATCATCAAGCAAGTTCAAGTGGATAGGCAACAAACATCATCCATGACATTAGAACATGCTACCATAAGAAAAGGGAGAATGAAAGATGAAAAGAAATGGAAGAAACATGCCTAAATGGAACATGTAATCTAAGGATCAGAATTGAAATGAAATGGAGAATGATATATAAACACATCACAAGCATTCATGAAACACCTATCAAGCCATTCAAGAAGCAATAGAAGAAGAAATGAAATTGAAATTCAAAAGATAACACAAGTACTTCATATTAAGGACACACAAAGTTCAAATGAAAGTGAACATGCAATGATGACACATAACATGCACCAATTATCTATAATGTCAAATGAATAGTTCACAAAGTAGGCAAATGATCATGCAAGTATGCACAAAAGCAATCATGTAAACATGCACAAAGATTACAAGGATATGACATGTTGTAATGCTTCAAATGAAATGTTTTACACAAAAATCAAATGAGTTCATGAAAATTATGAAAACATGGTATTGAGGTTCACAAATCAGAGATGAATCACATATCAAAGTATCATGTAAAAAAATTCAAGGCAAAAAGGCTTTATACAATGCACTTAAATCAAATTGGATGCACATGCAAAGTAATGCAAAGATGAACATAAAAACATGCCATAACAGGACCTAAGAAATCAAATAAAAATCACTTAACATAATTCAAGATGTTAATGACTCACTACAAAAAGAAGCAACTCAAAACAATTTTTAATGATCAAGAACAAAATTAAACAAAATCATGTACCACATTAAGAATGCATACAAAAGAAAATCAAAGAAAATTGTGGAATAGGGGCAAAAAGGTCATAAAATCAGAAACTAAAACCATAAAAAATTTTATAAATGTTTTAATGATGCTCATGAATTTTTGTGGAATTTTATAATGCCATTTGGTATTTTTAAAATTTCAATTATGAAACATGTAGAAAAAATGAAAATAAAAATGAAATGCAATATGAATGGGGGTGCATGCATAGTAATTATTCAGTTCAAATTAATTGGGCTTGAAAACATGGGAGGTGTGGATATCAATCTGAATAAGTCCATTACACGCGCAATCCACAATAATTACCATGCTCTTCAGTCAACAATAGTCAAAACCACACAAGCCATTGGATCAAGTCACAGTCAACATCCAGTCAAAGTAGCCAAAATCAATACACGCGCACGAAAGGACCACACAACATACAGTGTACCACACCACATAATGTTCACTCTGATTAAAACAAAACATGTGCCACGCATGTGACATTTTTAATGCGTTGTCATCACACAAGCCACACGATGATGAACATCCAACGGTCCCCATTCAAACTGCAAATAAAACCCTAAACAAGATCACCGGCCGGAGAGGGACCTCCGGTCACCTTCTCCGGCGAGAACCACCACCTGCAACACTCACATGTTCACCAAAACATACAAATCGCATACCAAATTGAAGCTAAGCTCATGTAGATCAAGAATATGCTCATAAAAACAACAAAACATGCACACACAGCAAGAATAGAGGAGATGAACTTGTGCCCTAAGTTTTGCAACTACGCCTTTAGAAGGCCTATCAACTAGCCAGAGTTTGGAATGCTTCTATTAAGCTCATATCAGCATGAAAACAACAAATTAAACCATAAAACGCCAGAGCAAAGTTTGAGAGTTTGGAACCTGAACTTGTAGCTTTTGAAGATTCTTGAGAAAACCAGAGACTACACTTGTTCTTTAACCTTGGAGCCTCCAAATCAAGCAAAATAAATGCTGATGTAACTTGTTATCTTGAGCAGAGAGATTCAATGCTGAAATACACTTGAAGCAAACTTGAGAATCGTGATGAAATCTCCTTCAATCATGTGCCATTGATGATGATGAAGATGAAGTATCGTGTACTTTGAGAAGAAGTTTTGAGATTGTTGGTGAAAAAGTGAGAGAATCAGAGAGAAAGTAGTGAGAGCTTTGAGATGAAAATGAGAAAAATGAAATTGAAAATGAGAAATGTGAGTGAGGTTGTCATTTATAGTGTGGGTTAACCAAGGTTAAACTGAGTGAGGTTAACTGAGTTAGCATGGTTTAGGTGAGTCATCCCTAACTAACTGAGCCAAGTTAGTTAAGGCGAGTTATCCATGGCTGTGATATGGTGGAGGAGGTGTATGACAGTTGTGGTGGAGATTAATGAGCTAACTCATGTGTGCTGTAGCAAACAAACTTGTTCTACAAGTTTCCATTCCTTTCCTTTTTCATGAGCATGGGTAGCACGTGGTATGGTAAATGGGAAGTATGTTTGGCTAAATGAAGTAATGTTGGGAGGGTGAGCAATGCACGGGCAAGCTTGTAACAACAACATCAACAACATTGGTTTTGTTTCTGATTTTTATGGCAGCTGAGAACAATGGAGATATGGTGATTTGGTGATGTTTTTCTCCCTACTCAATGGGTGGATTGATGAGTTTTTGGAGTCATTTGGAAGAGGAGATGTAATAGAGCATGTTTGGTATGAAAATTGGATGGAAATGAAACTTGGAATAGGTTGAAAAATGACTCACAACACAAAGGTTTGGGAACTGATAGAAGGCATGCCAATGAGGTTGATTAGCAAGGCATCTTGGCATGGAATTTCAGCAAGATCACCATAACTTGAGACCATTATATCTCCCTCCTAACTTGATCAAATGGAATTTTGTCCAACATGAATATTGAAGATGACATTACAAGGAACAACTTTGATGTTAAAAAGTTTTCCATTTGAAGCTTTCTTCTTGGAGAAATTGAGCTTGACATTTGGCACACCACCTGCTTGTAGAAATGACTGCGCGTGAGCTTGAAAATCCTTGGTCATGACTTGGTTTTTGCCCTACTTTTCTCCAACTTTGATCAGTCATATCTCACTCAATTTTTATCCAATGGAGATGTTCTACACATGGATTTGAAGCTTAAATAAAGAACTTTTGTTGTGGCCGAGTGGAATTTTCATTTGGTGCTTCAATTTTAATTGGCCTTGGTTCAAACTCTGATGCAAAATGGTCAAAACTTGCTATTTTTAGTAACCCTTCTTCATCCAAAAATGGCAACTTTCCACATCTTGATTTTTTCATGATTCCTTTGGAGTTTCTTGATCAAATTTTGCACATTGGTCACATATAACATGAATTTCATGAATTTGGCCTCAAAAAGTCAAGAGTTGACTTTTTCCTCTGATTATTTGACTTGGCCCCAATTTCTCTGATTTTTTATCTTTCTTCCAATTGAACCACTTCTAAAACCAATTGAGAGGTGATTTTCCACATACATACACTTAAGAACATATAGAATACCATGACATCAAGTTTTGTCCAAAAAATCAAAGATATCCTGATTTTATTAGAAACCCTAATTTTGATGCCCACCTCCTAGGAGAAAAATGTGCAGTCTTCAATTTCAAATTCCTCAGAGTATGTTGTGTATCCCTTTAAAGAATGATGAGATATGCCACTTGAGATTGATTTTGGATCAATGAACTATCTCTTTTGAGGGTTTTCCTTCAGTTTTTGAACCTCTTGCATGATGAAGTATGTATTGTTTCAATCTCCTATTGAATCTCACTTTCTTGAGGTATTGGATGGTCAATTGAGATAGTGTGAGACATGAAAGACCTCTTGGCTTGCCTTGAGTGAACTTGTTTGACCTTTTTGTGCTTTGAATGATCCCTTGATTGTCCACCTTTCCCCTGATCACATGCCCTGATGGTAAGAGGGATGTTATGCTTTATTTTTCTATGTTAAATGCAATGCAATGCTAATGAGATGGATATGATATGATAGATGATAATGCTATGCTAAGATGACAAAAAGGGAGAGCAAATTTTGGGGTATTACAGCTGCCCCTATTCAAACGCTGTAGACCTGAATGCCTGAAAGCGATTGCTTTCAGACTTTCAAGGTATATAGTGATTGAATACCAAATATAACCAAAAATTTGCTCTGGGTGATGAAGAAGAAAAAGGGATATAAACCCAACGAGACTTCTGGATTGAATCGGCAAATGAACGTCATCGGAGAGATCTGTCTTTTGAACGACGCCAGGCGACTACTGGCTTGCCATACTGTTGATGGACTTTTAAAAAATGTCTTTTTGAACGACGCCAGACGACTACTGGCTTGCCATACTGTTGATGGACTTTAAAAAATGTCTTTTTGAACGACGCCAGACGACTACTGGCTTGCCACACTGCTGGTGGACTTTAGCTGCTCTGCCATTCTAAACAATGGATTTTTACCAGTTCGTGCTGGATTTTTGCCAATCTGTCGTTGGACTTCGATGATTACCAAACAGGCTTTGGAATCTCAAAATTGCCATCCTCAGATGGACTTTTGCAGCTTTGCCAAATTAAACTTGGACTTTGATGCTTACCAAACCGGCTTTGGAAGCTTTGCCAGATGATCATCCCACCTGCTGGAACAACCACCTGCAATATTATCCCACATGCTGGAATAATATGAACAAACTGTATATAATGATCACCCCACCTGCTGGAACAACCATCTGCAATACTATCCCACATACTGGAATAATATGAACAAACTGTATATAATGATCACCCCACCTGCTGGAACAACCATCTGCAATACTATCCCACCTGCTGGAATAATATGAACAAACTGTGTATAATGATCATCCCACTGGCTGGAACAACCATCTGCCGTATTATTCCACCGGCTGGAATAATGTGAACAAACTGTATATAATGATCATCCCACTGGCTGGAACAACCATCTGTCATACTATCCCACCGGCTGGAATAATATGAACAAACTGTGTATAATGATCATCCCACTGGCTGGAACAACCATCTGCCATATTATTCCACCGGCTGGAATAATGTGAACAAACTGTATATAATAATCATCCCACTGGCTGGAACAACCATCTGTCATACTATCCCACCGGCTGGAATAATATGAACAAACTGTGTATAATGATCGTCCCACTGGCTGGAACAACCATCGGCCATACTATTCCACCTACTGGAATAATATGAACAAACTGTATATAATGATCATCCCACTGGCTGGAACAACCATCTGCCATACTATCCCACCGGCTAGAATAATATGAACAAACTGTATATAATGATCATCCCACTGGCTGGAACAACCATCTGTCATACTATTCCACCTGCTGGAATAATATGAACAAACTGTTCATGTGCCAAAAATAAATTGGACTTTGAGTTGTAAATGAGCAATGCTGAGAATTACACCACCTGCTGGGTAATATCATATGCTGACACTTTGCTGAAAAAGAGATTTCGTTGATCCATATAGACCATGCTGGGGAAATTACCGCGACTCGGCTGGGGAGTATAGCGGACAAGATTCAATGCTGAACTCTGTGGGGATATCATTACCAAAGATATGATCTTGCCGGGGATTAGGGCTACTCTGCGGGGAATATCCAAATCTTGGTTGAAAGACAATCCGTTGCAACATACTGAGAAAGAGTCCCTAGAGATCTGCTGGGGAAACCCAAAGCAATTCCTCGGTAATCTGCTGAGGAAGATGACTGTCGAACTTAGGGTAAATGTCATAATGCCCCATGTTGGGCGAACTTTCCCTTTGACGACTCCGCTGGGGATAATGAGTTTATAACACACTCTGCTGGAGAAAAACCACTTTAACGCGTCTCTTGTTGGGACTGCCCTTCGAGAGGATTTTACAGAAGACCAAATGTCCTCAAACTCTACTGGGGATCATTCTTTGACAAATTTCACATGCTGAAACCTGCGGGAGACATGATACTACCACTTGCTGGTACATCCTGCCAAAAGTAAACTCCACGAGGGATGCTAGTACTAAAAGTTTCGTCTCTTAAGAGGATTTTATAGAAAATCAAGCGTTTTCAAACTCTTAGACGAACACTCCGCCTTGAACCACCCTTCACATCGTCTGCAAGGTACTAGAGGATTGGCACTTGTTATTGACCTAGAGCGTTCACTGCATTAATAACCGTTATCATCACAGAAAAAATCCGTCTTCGACCACCGTTGTCGTCACGAAACTTAGTGGGAACTCTTGAATGGAAGAATCGACTTAATAAGATACAACAGTATCAAGTCATAGCAAATATCTGCTCGTGGTTACGATCATGCTGTTTGGATCGATCGTGCTCATTACCTGCAACAGAAAAAGAATATGCACATACCCTAGGATATTGCGTGGTCTTTTGGGTCCACCATCCAAGGTTGTCCAACAAGCAACGTAATTTCAATTGTCTTTGTGCATGTTTTTTGCAAGGCCAAGATGTTTTCAAAGTAACGTTTTATTATCAAAAATCGGACGTTTTTGCAAACAAAACAGTAAAATGAAAATAAAAGCCCGTGACTGAATATTCAACTTTATTGATGAAATGCCAAAAATTGGCGAATTTACAATCAGAAACAAACCCCTGAAAGAGGCGATTGCCATAAAATTGAGAAAAGAAATCTATCCTAATGATAATGCGGAAATTGGATTCCAACTGATTTCTGATTCTGTTATAGCCAGTATGTACTCCAACTCTCCTAATTATCTTCGCCTCCGGAAGCTCGTGGTCGGGCCAATTCCTCCTTTGGAATTTTGCCAGTTTCCTGAAGAGTAGAAAACGTACAGATTAATTCAGACTGCAGTCATTCGCTTTAATCCCTCTTTTGTGTGGATCGCCCTTTCAGGTTTTCAATCCACCGGGATACCCTTTTTTGCCTAAGTTGCCCTTTCGGGTTTTCAACTTACCGAGTGTACAATTCTTTTCAATTATATCCCTAATTTTTGCCCGAACCTTTATTCTATTTTTGGTTCGCCGGGATGCCCTTTTTTGTCTGGATTCTCTTTTTTTTTCCAGCGGGTCTCTTTATACGAAGTATTTTTTAACTGCATCTGAATTAACAGGGGATGAAAAATCTTCACCATCCATGGTTGTCAGCAACAAGGCTCCACCTGAGAAAACCTTTTTTACCACGAACGGACCTTCATAGTTAGGAGTCCATTTGCCCCTGTGATCTGTACTCGGAGAAAGTATTCTCTTGATTACCACATCTCCGACCTTGTAAACTTGAGGTCGAACTTTTTGATCGAATGCCCTCTTCATTCTGCGCTGGTATAGCTGGCCATGACATACTGCTGCTAGTCGTTTCTCCTCAATAAGGCTCAGCTGATCAAATCTGGCTCGTACCCATTCAACTTCATCTAGCTTAACGTCCATCAGTACTCGGAGAGAGGGAATCTCCACTTCTATCGGTAGAACTGCCTCCATACCATATACAAGCGAGTATGGTGTTGCCCCAGTGGACGTGCGGACTGATGTTCGATACCCATGCAAAGCCAGTGGTAACATCTCATGCCAATCTTTGTATGTGACAACCATCTTCTGCACAATCTTCTTGATATTTTTGTTGGCCGCTTCAACCGCGTCGTTCATCTTCGGGCGGTACGGAGAAGAATTGTGGTGCTCAATTTTGAAGTCCCAGCATAGTTCAGCCATCATCTTATTATTCAAATTAGAACCATTATCGGTAATGATTCTTTCGGACACTCCATATCGACAAATGATGTCCCTTTTCAAGAAACGAGCCACTACTTGCTTAGTAACATTGGCATAGGATGCTGCTTCAACCCATTTAGTAAAGTAATCAATGGCGACCAAGATGAAACGATGGCCGTTTGAAGCAGTAGGCTCAATTTTTCCGATCATGTCAATGCCCCACATTGCAAATGGCCACGGAGAAGACATGATACTCAAAGGATTGGGAGGAACGTGCACTTTGTCTGCATAGATCTGGCATTTGTGACACTTGCGAGCATATTTGCAGCAATCTGACTCCATAGTCAGCCAATAATACCCTAATCTCAACAATTTCTTAGCCATCGCATGTCCTCCGGCATGGGTACCGAAAGAGCCTTCGTGCACTTCAATCATCAACAGGTCTGCCTCGTGTCTATCCACACATCTGAGCAGAACCGTGTCAAAATTCCTTTTATACAGCACGCCATCCTTATTCAAGAAGAAACTACCAGCTAGCCTTCTTAATGTCTTCTTGTCATTGGAAGATGCCCCAGGCGGGTATTCTTGATTTTTTAAGAAGCATTTGATGTCATGGTACCAAGGCTTATCATCAGACACTGCATCAACCTCAAACACAAAAGCAGGCCTATCAAGACGAGATACATCAATCCTGGGCACAAAGTTCCAACCATGCACTTTGATCATCGAGGATATAGTGGCCAAGGCGTCTGCAAACTTATTTTCATCTCTAGGAACATGGTACAACTTGACAGTTGTAAAGAATGTCAGCAATCTCCTCGTGTAATATCTATACGGAATCAAATTCTGCTGGTGTGTGTGCCAAGTTCCCTTTACTTGATTGATTACCAGTGCTGAATCACCAAAGATATCGAGGGTCTTGATTCGTAAATCAATAGCTTCCTCGATCCCTAGTATGCAAGCTTCGTATTCTGCTTCATTGTTGGTACACCCGAAAGTTACTCGGGCAGTGAAGGGCATGTGAACACCTTCTGGCGTAATAAGGACTGCACCAACTCCGCACCCATTCATATTAACTGCCTCATCGAACATCAAACTCCATTTGGATTCAGGGTCAGGCCCCTCCTCCAGAAATGGTTCCTCGCAGTCTTTCGCTTTGAGAAACATGATGTCCTCATCAGGGAAATCAAATCTCATGGGCTGGTAATCATGAAGAGGCTGTTGCGCCAGATAATCTGACAGTATACTTCCTTTGATTGCTTTTTGCGAAGTAAATTGAATATCGTACTCTTTCAGTACCATCTGCCACCTTGCAACTCTGCCTGTAAGTGCTGGTTTCTCAAAAATATACTTGACCGGATCCAATTTTGAGATCAACAGGGTTGTATGTGTGAGCATGTATTGTCTCAAGCGCTTGGCGGCCCATGCGAGTGCACAGCATGTCTTCTCAAGCATTGAATAACGCGATTCACAATCTGTAAACTTCTTGCTCAGGTAGTAGATAGCATGTTCTTTCCTACCTGTCTCGTCGTGTTGACCGAGAACACAACCCATGGATCCTTCGAGCACTGTCAAGTACATAATCAGTGGTCTCCCTTGAACTGGGGGTATCAAAATTAGAGGTTCCTGCAAATATCTTTTTATTTTATCGAAGGCATTTTGACAATCATCATTCCACCTGACCGTTTGATCTTTTCGTAGCATTTTGAATATCGGTTCGCAAGTGGCAGTTAGGTGAGATATGAACCTTGAAATGTAGTTCAATCTTCCTAGAAAGCCACGAACTTCTTTCTCAGTCCTTGGTACAGGCATATCTTGTATAGCTTTCACTTTAGCAGGATCAACCTCTATCCCTTTTTCACTGACAATGAAACCAAGCAATTTTCCGGACCGCACGCCGAAAGTACACTTGTTAGGATTCAGTCTCAACCTAAATTTCCTCAGCCTCTCAAACAACTTCTTCAAGTTGATCAGATTTTCCTCTTCTGTCTTTGATTTAGCAATCATGTCATCCACATAGCACTCGATCTCTTCATGAATTAGATCGTGGAATAACGTCACCATTGCTCTTTGATAGGTTGCCCCTGCGTTCTTCAACCCAAAAGGCATTACTTTGTAACAGAAGGTACCCCACGGGGTAATGAATGTCATCTTCTCCATGTCCTCAGGCGCCATCTTTATCTGATTGTACCCGGAGAATCCATCCATAAATGAGAACACTGAAAACTGAGCGGTATTATCAACCAGCACATCAATATGAGGGAGTGGAAAATCATCTTTAGGGCTCGCCCTGTTGAGATCTCTGTAATCCACACACATTCTGACTTTGCCATCTTTCTTCGGCACCGGTACTATATTGGCCACCCAGGGAGGATAGTTGGTTACTGCCAGAAAACCTGCATCCAACTGTTTTTGTACTTCTTCCTTGATCTTCAAAGCCATTTCTGGTTTCGTTCTACGCAGTTTCTGCTTGACCGGTGGACAATCCTCTTTCAATGGTAGTCTATGCACAACTATGTCTGTATCTAAACCCGACATATCTTGGTATGACCAAGCAAAGATGTCAACGTATTCACGTAGCATGACTATCAGCTCTTGCTTTACATCAGCCCGCAGACTTGCACCGATCTTGATCTCTTTCTTGTTTTCCTCCAAACCAATATTGATAACCTCGAGAGCTTCCTGATGAGGCTGAATGGTCTTTTCTTCCTATTTCAATAATCTAGCCAATTCTTCCGGGAGTTCATAGTCTTCATCACTTTCTTCCTCGGCTTGATAGATCGGATTGTCGAAATCATACGTGGGCATAACAGAATCATTTTCAGAGAAATCCACAGAATCTAGTCTGCATGATTGGGTTTATGCTTTATTTTAGATTATTTTTTGCTTGAAAACAAAAGAAAAGAAAGTGCATTATCATTTTTAATTTTCTTTGTGCAAAAATAAAATAAAGAAAGAGTAAAGGATCACAAATTTGTAAACAAAAACGTCCTTTTATTGATATTTGAACATTATATGAGAAAATATGGTGGCCCTACAAATGAATCCTCACACCTTGGGCAGAGTGTAGGATTTCATGCATTATGAAAGACAAGAATCATTACTCTGAATGGTGCACAACATGAATGATTTCTTCGCTAGACAAGTTCTGCAATACTTCGCCTGGAGCCAGTGCATACACCCATCTGTCCAAGTAAGCTGAGCTCTCAGCGTCATCTTCTATTGCTGAGCAGGACTAATTGGGATTGATAACTCCTCCACTGTTGAAATTAATTGGCCCACGGAATCGGGGAACTGGCGTCCGGCCCGGCTGGTATCCAATGCCAAACTTATCTTCTTTCACGAACACATCTATAGCTTTACCCCAACCTTGGGCATTTCCGCTTTCGACCACTTCTCTGGCCTGCTTGTAAGACGCAATTGATGCACTCGGCCCACCTGGCACATTCGACACCACTGTTGCTGAAGTAGACTCTGGTAAGTTATTGATATTCAGGGCTTCAAAAGATTGGCACAAAGTTTCATGAATTTCTCCATCCATTTCCACATATTTGAAAGTGGATACATGACTCACTAATATATCTTCCTCGCCGCAAACAGTAACCACTTGACCCTCGAACACATATTTGAGCTTCTGATGAAGTGTTGAGGTAACTGTGGACCAACCTGTATTGAATATCTGTGGTCGCTGTCCTCGAACCTGTATTGAATATCCATGGTCGCTGTTGAGGTTGAACTGCGTGAATCCATGTTGAGCTTCTGATGAAGTGTTGAGGTAACTGTGGTCCATAACATGAAAGATCGTCTTGAATATCTGTGGACCAACCTGTATTGGTAGTTCAACCTCCCCAAACACCGATCTTTGGGATCCATCGAAAGCTCTCACAATCAGATCGCTGGGTCTCAGAACCAATCCATCTACTTCAATTTTCATCAGGGCCTTTTTGGGTAACACATTTAAGGAAGAACCTGTGTCAACCAGCACGTGCGACAAAACAGCTCCTTTGCATTCAAGTGTGATGTGCAGTGCTTTGTTGTGGTTACATCCGTCCGGTGTCAAATCCCTGTTCGTAAATCCCAACCCGTGGCTCACATTCACATTAGAAATTACTCCCTCCAACTGATTCACTGTAATCTCTTGGGGAACGTATGCCATATTCAGAACTTTCAACAAAGCAGCCCGGTGTGCATCTGAACTCATTAACAGGGATAATATCGAAATTTTAGAGGGTGTCTGATTAAGTTGGTCAATGATCTTGTAATCACTCTTTTTGATAACCCTCATAAATTCCTCAACATCATTATCAAATTTGATTTTAGGGTCCTCTTCCTGACCAGACACCTTGTCATTGACAACCTGTTTTCCTTTCGCTCTTGCAGCGGCTTCAGCCTCTTTATCATTCCTTAGAGTCTGGGGAGCAAACAGTCGACCACTCCTAGTGAAACCACTTGGTCCACTGACATTCTCAATGCTAGTACCAACAGCCTCTGCCTTCTGCCGACTTCCTCCTTGACGAGTATCAGTTCCATACTGCCACGGAACTGCCCTATTAGACACATAAGCAGCCGATTCAGGGACTATAATCGTAACTGGTCTCGGCCTCTCGGGCACGATGATAGCAACAGGCTCCTCAACAGGCACCTGTATCTCGACTGGATTATAGTAAATAGTAACGGCAGAAACATCCTGTTCTTTCTCTACTTTATCAAACTGAAGACTTCCCTCGTCCATAAGATCCTGCAGTCCAGCTTTCAACTTTCGGCAGCCATTAACCTGTCTCGAACAATCCTCGCAATCAGAGGTACATCCAGGAAATACATTTCCTTTTAACAAACGTTCTTTTACAATCGACAGCGGAGTCTTTACCAAATCAACATCAGTAATCAAATTCAACTTCTCGCCATCAAAGATAGCATTCGTGCCTGCACCTCCATGATGAGGCATTGGATTGTCACGAACATTCGGCGGCCTAGAGAAGTTAATAGCTTTTGCGTCGATCAGATCTTGAACCTTATGTTGAAAGGCCCAGCACTTTTCTATTGAATGACCTGGCGCACCAGAATGAAATTCACATCGAACATTAGCATCGTAACCTTGAGGCAATTTTCCGGAATCCAGCGGCTTCATAGTCCGAAGTTCAACCAACTTCTCTTTGAGCAGTTGTGGTAACAAAGCAGCATATGTCATAGGCAAGGGATCAAACTTACGGTCCCTTTGTCTATTATTCTAGAATCGGGGTCTACCTTGCTGATCTGGAGTTTGCTGTCCATCTGGAACCGGAATGGTTACCGCATCCACCTGGTGATAGGACTGATTCCTTCCTCTGCCCCCTCCTCTATACACAGCACTGGACTCCCCTTCTCTTTTCCTTGGTCCATTGGCAAAGGGTTTCTTCGAACTTGAAGTAACATCTTGAATCTTACCCAATTTCAGCAGACTTTCTATTCGTTCCCCAGCAACGACGATATTGGCAAACCCCGTGGAAGGACATGCAGCAAGTCTATCCAAATACGTCCCTTGAAGTGTGCTCATGAACAAATCAGCCATCTCACGATCACCCAAAGGCGGTTGAACTCGAGCAGCCAATTCTCTCCATCTCTGTGCGTACTGCTTAAAGCCCTCCTTGTTATCCAGAGTCATACTCTGCAATTGAGTACGATTAGGTGCCATGTCCAGATTATATTGATACTGCTTTAAAAACGCAGCGCACAAATCTTTCCAACCCCTTATATGAACCCTGTCCAGCTTAATGTACCATTCCAGGGAAGCGCCTGACAGGCTATCCTGGAAAAAATACATCCAGAGCTTTTGGTCCTCGGTGTAAGCAGCAATCTTGCGATTATAAGCTTGCAAATGTGTTTTGGGACATGTACTGCCGTTGTACTTATCCAGTGTAGGAAGCTTGAATTTGGGAAGAATCCGCACACCCTGCACAAGACCCATGTCTTCTACATCAATTCCAAGAGGATTTTGGCTCTCAATAGCCTTGAGTCTTTCATCCAGCCCTTCATACTTCCGGTCGTCATTATAGAAACCCATGTCATTGTTGAATACGGTGAACTGGTCTTCCTGACCATCCTCATTGTTATCAAATCCCAGATGTACCCCACCAGCAGGGATTGTGCCAACAGGAGGAGTGCGCACGTTGCGATTTGGGATTTTAGTTTCCAGCCTCTGAATAGTGGTTCTCATAGCTTCTTGTCCAATCCTCATGTTTTCTTGACCGGTCCTCAGCTCTTGCTGACCTTGAGCAATCCCCTGCATGAGGTTCATGAACTGTTTCATCCTTCCTCTCAAATCAGCTAACTCTGTCTGAACTTGCTCCATTACTCTTGCTTGATTGCGTCGGGTAGAATATTGGTGAACCGGGGTATCAGCTATCGTGCCTGAAAACCAAATAATGGTTAGCATGTGCCTGCAAAAAAGAAAACCTGCAATGCAAAAAATGATATGCCATGCAAATGCAAATGCCATGTTTATCATTTCCGAGGTGGCTCACACCCTGATTCCAATCTTAACCACAGAAATCTGAAGACCAGAAATCGCGATATAAAGAGACGTGTCATGGTCATGTGCTTGTGTACAGATATAATGACTAATTCTGAATAAAACTGCTCATCCCCCTTCAACAAAGTGTTCAAATATATTCAACAGAGATTCATCAATAACTAAAGTACAAAGGAAAGATGGATCCATCAACAAGCCTGATGGTAACCATTAACGACAAAATACAAGAAGACAAAGAACATCAATCTGACAATTCCACGTTCTTCAGCTTATCACTTGTGCATTTGATCTCCTCAAAGAGTATGCGAGTACGCTGGTGATTAGGCTTTTCAATCATCTCTCTGATCAAAACATCCCTTTTCTCGAGAGCCTCTGTTAAGGAACCCATATGCAGCATCAAAGCTTCATCATCGCACACTCCTTTGTGTCTTTTTATGCCAGCTTGCGTCTTGAGTATCTCCTTCTCTATCATGACTTCTTCAAGCTCTTTCTTGGTATTCTTCAGCTCTCTTCTGGCTTCTTCTAACTGTTCTTGACTTTTACCGAGACTTTCCCGATACCTTCTCCTCTGCTTATGTGCCTTCTTAAGCTCTTCGTCTTTAATCTGCGACTGTTCCCGTAACTCAGTATTCTCGAGCTTGACCTCATCCCAAGCTTGCTGAAACTTAGATAACTTCTCTTTGTTCTGCGCTAAGGCCTGTTTGGTTTGCTTATGGGCTTGAGTGGCATCATCAGCACCTCTGCTAATTTTCTGAAAATGTTGCGCTCTTTCGGCAAAATCCTTTTCTTTTGCTGCTAGGACTCTTTCAGCATCTTGGGCCTTCCGTTCCAGTTCTTTGTTGGCATGTAGAGCATTCTGAAGACAGCTACTCAACTCGGAATTCTCTCCTTGAAGCTTTTTCACCAAGGCTTGCAACTTGTCAACTTCTTCCATAGTAGCAGTGCTTCTTGCTTTCTCATTCTCCGGATACAAAAGGGGTGCCTTACCAAAAGGCAAGAGAAAATCTTCAACTCTTTTCTTCACCCACTCTTCATATGCTGGATAAACCTGGTTGTTAGGCTTGCCTAGAGCAACTTTCCCCTTTTTCAGTATGCTACCCCAGCTTTCAGAAGCTTTCTGTGCTGTTTCCCAACCATCTGATGTATGAAAATAAAGGGACTCCTCTACATCTCTCTTAATAGGCAGACCCGTCAGGGCATACCCAAATTGCCGAATGGCCAAAGAAGGATTGTAGTTAATTCTACCCATTCTTCCTATCAGTGGAACATTAGGGAACTTACCACAGCTGTGGATAATATTCTTGCCAATCAGCCCATGATCTACCCATACGATGTCCTTGGCCACCAATCCCATTAAACGCTGTTTCCACTCTAGAGAATCTTTGGAATCCACAAAAGCCCCTGATTGTGGTAAGCGGCCTGCAAACCACTTATAGAACAAAGGTGCACAGCAACGAATTATCCCTCCTCTTTTCTTTTCGTTTCGATTGTACAAAGAGTAGTGAAGATCTCCCAGTAGTGTTGGCACCCGGGTTCCTCATCATGAATATCCGTATGGCGTCTGTATCAATGAAATCCGGCTCGTTGGGAAACAACACTATGCCGTATATACAAAGGGCTAGCAAAGCATTAAAAACAAACCAATTCTCGCCTTTAGCTGCTTCCTGAGCCTTCTTAATCAGATATTCCAGCTTGTAACCACGAATCTTTCCTTTTTTGGAGACATTGGCTTCTAATTCTTATTTGCTCAAATAAAGAGCACCAGCCACCTTTCCAAAGTCAAGATCTCCCACCGATCCAAAGAAAGGGGGCTCCTCCTTGATAGCAATCCCCAACATGTTGGAATACTCCTCCAAAGTAGGAACCAACACATAGTCTGGAAATACAAAACACCTCAAAGGAGGATCATAGAACTGCATCAACGTATGGAGGCCTCTGGCTTCATAATCACTGACATTACAGACCATAGATAAAATCCACCCATATTTCTCTTCAAAAGCTTCTCGTACTGCAGGGCTCGCCATTCCCTTCAGCATAACAATAGGGCCCAAAGTAGGCGTAAGGAACTTATAGCTGATGATATTCTTCCTCTCTTTAGTGTTCATCTTTGCGGGGACCTGATGACTGGAATCAAGGGTAATATATGCACCTGGAAATGAATAAACATGTATGTTAGGATATGATAATGCAATGCAAAGGCCAAGGTGATCAGGTAATCAGGTGTCTGTGCTGGACCGTGCACGGTGTCAGTGTAGCTCTGAGAACAATATAGAACCATAGATAAAGACCATCTGAATACAATAGGATGAAACTTCCTTGTGTGCAACGATGATAGAAAACCGGGTATGTAGGAGGTTATGGTTTCTTGCAAACCTGTAAACAACCCGCCCTTCTCACATGTGGGTACTAGGATGTTCAGTATCCCGGGCTCTCAGGTCGAGAAATGATGATACGTTCACCATTTCTGGTTTGGCATCATCATCAATCGAGGAGGCCTCAACTGATTCTCCAAAACGAAATGTCCTCAGCTTCTGGTACTGAGGTCGAGAAGCAATAGTACATTCATCCCTCGGGGTACAGTACTATCGCCAATCGAGGAGTGCCTCCACTGATTCTCTTTCAAACAGGACAACCTATAGCAAGTTCCCAACATTGGGTCCTCGGATCGAGAATGTGCAATGGGTTTGCCACAGAATGTGGTCTGCCACTGTCACAACTCGGGAGGAGTGCCGCAACTGAGTTCTCGGGAATGGTCACCAGAGTCGACAGTTCCTCAAGAGAATAACTACTGGCCTGCATAACATGCAGTAGCAGAAAGCTCCTGATAGAACCTCGTCTGGTTGTGGGTCTCATGAACAACAATACGTGGTCACCACCACGCAAGTGTCACGACTATCCACTCTAATACCTATGTGTGTACTCAAGCCTTGGTAGTGGGCTTATCTCTCAGAACACCCTACCCGCCAAACAGAAAACAACAGCACAGTCCAGCACAATAATGATATGTAATGCAGTAAATGCGATAAATACAGTAAAGTACAGTAAAATAGCAATACAGTACAACAGTAAATACAGCAGAAAAAGAAAAAAAAATAAACACCCAATGAAAGAAAAACAGACAAGCGCTAGGATTGACTCGCTTAGGATGGACCAGCAATAGGTCAATAAGTCCCCAGCAGAGTCGCCAGCTGTCGCTTCCGGGATTTTCATCCTGGTACAAACGCGAAAGTGGCACCGAAACAGAGTCGCCAGCAATGTGTATTTATCCCAAGAAAGGGAAAGGAAACACTGCATAAACCTAAATGAAAGAAAGAACATGGTCTTGCGACCAAGAGAACTGGATTCGGGAGTCGGTTACACGAGAGGAAGGTGTTAGCACCCCTCGCGTCCATCGTACCCGATGGGATCCACGCTTGCTTGTTTCAATCAAAGGGTGTAAGGAAAAATGCTGGAAAAGGAACTGGAAAAAGAACTGAAAGAAAGAAAGGAGAAAGGATGGAAAAGGAATGAGAAACAAATGTAGGGAAAATAAAAGAAGTGCTCGCATGGGCCCTACCCCACTGCCTACGTATCTCATCGGGAGCATGAGAATCAGAGTGACATAGTTCCCCTCACTAGGGATGGATTGTTTGTGTTTTTTAAGGAACGACTGACGTTCTAGCTCAGGTGTTGCAGGCTCGCTGGTCCGAGTGCGTTACCATCTTGCAAGAGAACGAGTAGAAGCGCGTTCGTACGTTCAGAGTGAATGAGATGAGAAAAGAATTCCCGAAGGAAAGGCGTTATTGTTTGTTTTTGTCTTTTAAGAGTTTTTTCATTTGTTTGCATATGATAGTGTATCTAAATCTTAGTCATTGGAATGTATACATTCTCACATTCCAAGATGGAATGAGTAAGAAAGCACACTAAGAGTGAAGAAGACCCTCACACCTATTTCCAATTATTAAGGCTCAAACACACTAGCATACTTGTATTTATTAAGTGTTTTTGTTGATTATGAAATGAAGAAGTGTTTTTTATTTATTTGTATTTTCAACAAGTATTGCATTTAGGTCCATCATACAAGATCAAATGTCTAACACATTGACCCAAGATGGGCTATATGCTACACATTCTAAGATTATAAGAGTAGACCCCTTACAATCTTTTCTTTATATGAAAGGCCTAAATGCAATAAATGCTTGCCTTTACTAGGTGTTTTGAATTTTCTTTTGAGATGAGAAGAGAGACTCAAGAGAGGAGAAAAGTTAAAAATCTATATGATCTAAGACTCAATCCTAATTGAAGATTAAAGGGAGTGATCCTAATGGTTTGTGAGGTTTCAACCTAAAGTCTAAAGAAAGAATGAATTAAACAATTCACTTCTAAGTTAGAAGATGAATTGTAATTCAAAAAGGGAAAGTGATGAGTTATTAAAAGAAAGCACATAAGTGCTTAACAAAACACAAAATTGAATTATAAAAGAGAAGGGATAGAAGTTTGAATGTAGATTCCTTATCCACACTCAATTGCAACTTACCAAAGCCCCTACATGGTTAGTAAACATGTATAAGAAGTATAAGAAGTAAAAGAGCATTTAATGCACCATAAAACTCAAAAGCATAAGATGAAAGATCAAATCCTATTAATCACAACCAGAATGTACATCATATGGAAAACAAAAGATTATCATCAAGCAAGTTCAAGTGGATAGGCAACAAACATCATCCATGACATTAGAACATGCTACCATAAGAAAAGGGAGAATGAAAGATGAAAAGAAATGGAAGAAACATGCCTAAATGGAACATGTAATCCAAGGATCAGAATTGAAATGAAATGGAGAATGATATATAAACACATCACAAGCATTCATGAAACACCTATCAAGCCATTCAAGAAGCAATAGAAGAAGAAATGAAATTGAAATTCAAAAGATAACACAAGTACTTCATATTAAGGACACACAAAGTTCAAATGAAAGTGAACATGCAATGATGACACATAACATGCACCAATGATCTATAATGTCAAATGAATAGTTCACAAAGTAGGCAAATGATCATGCAAGTATGCACAAAAGCAATCATGTAAACATGCACAAAGATTACAAGGATATGACATGTTGTAATGCTTCAAATGAAATGTTTTACACAAAAATCAAATGAGTTCATGAAAATTATGAAAACATGGTATTGAGGTTCACAAATCAGAGATGAATCACATATCAAAGTATCATGTAAAAAAATTCAAGGCAAAAAGGCTTTATACAATGCACTTAAATCAAATTGGATGCACATGCAAAGTAATGTAAAGATGAACATAAAAACATGCCATAACAGGACCTAAGAAATCAAATAAAAATCACTTAACATAATTCAAGATGTTAATGACTCACTACAAAAAGAAGCAACTCAAAACAATTTTTAATGATCAAGAACAAAATTAAACAAAATCATGTACCACATTAAGAATGCATACAAAAGAAAATCAAAGAAAATTGTGGAATAGGGGCAAAAAGGTCATAAAATCAGAAACTAAAACCATCAAAAATTTTATAAATGTTTTAATGATGCTCATGAATTTTTGTGGAATTTTATAATTCCATTTGGTATTTTTAAAATTCAATTATGAAACATGTAGAAAAAATGAAAATAAAAATGAAATGCAATATGAATGGGGGTGCATGCATAGTAATTATTCAGTTCAAATTAATTGGGCTTGAAAACATGGGAGGTGTGGATATCAATCTGACTAAGTCCATTACACGCGCAATCAACAATAATTACCATGCTCTTCAGTCAACAATAGTCAAAACCACACAAGCCATTGGATCAAGTCACAATCAACATCCAGTCAAAGTAGCCAAAATCAATACACGCGCACGAAAGGACCACACAACATACAGTGTACCACACCACATAATGTTCACTCTGATTAAAACAAAACATGTGCCACGCATGTGACATTTTTAATGCGTTGTCATCACACAAGCCACACGATGATGAACATCCAACGGTCCCCATTCAAACTGCAAATAAAACCCTAAACAAGATCACCGGCCGGAGAGGGACCTCCGGTCACCTTCTCCGGCGAGAACCACCACCTGCAACACTCACATGTTCACCAAAACACACAAATCGCATACCAAATTGAAGCTAAGCTCATGTAGATCAAGAATATGCTCATAAAAACAACAAAACATGCACACACAGCAAGAACAGAGGAGATGAACTTATGCCCTAAGTTTTGCAACTACGCCTTTAGAAGGCCTATCAACTAGCCGGAGTTTGGAATGCTTCTATTAAGCTCATATCAGCATGAAAACAACAAATTAAACCATAAAACGCCAGAGCAAAGTTTGAGAGTTTGGAACCTGAACTTGTAGCTTTTGAAGATTCTTGAGAAAACCAGAGACTACACTTGTTCTTCAACCTTGGAGCCTCCAAATCAAGCCAAATAAATGCTGATGTAACTTGTTATCTTGAGCAGAGAGATTCAATGCTGAAATACACTTGAAGCAAACTTGAGAATCGTGATGAAATCTCCTTCAATCATGTGCCATTGATGATGATGAAGATGAAGTATCGTGTACTTTGAGAAGAAGTTTTGAGATTGTTGGTGAAAAAGTGAGAGAATCAGAGAGAAAGTAGTGAGAGCTTTGAGATGAAAATGAGAAAAATGAAATTGAAAATGAGAAATGTGAGTGAGGTTGTCATTTATAGTGTGGGTTAACCAAGGTTAAACTGAGTGAGGTTAACTGAGTTAGCATGGTTTAGGTGAGTCATCCCTAACTAACTGAGCCAAGTTAGTTAGGGCGAGTTATCCATGGCTGTGATATGGTGGAGGAGGTGTATGACAGTTGTGGTGGAGATTAATGAGCTAACTCATGTGTGCTGCAGCAAACAAACTTGTTCTACAAGTTTCCATTCCTTTCCTTTTTCATGAGCATGGGTAGCACGTGGTATGGTAAATGGGAAGTATGTTTGGCTAAATGAAGTAATGTTGGGAGGGTGAGCAATGCACGGGCAAGCTTGTAACAACAACATCAACAACATTGGTTTTGTTTCTGATTTTTATGGCAGCTGAGAACAATGGAGATATGGTGATTTGGTGATGTTTTTCTCCCTACTCAATGGGTGGATTGATGAGTTTTTGGAGTCATTTGGAAGAGGAGATGTAATAGAGCATGTTTGGTATGAAAATTGGATGGAAATGAAACTTGGAATAGGTTGAAAAATGACTCACAACACAAAGTTTTGGGTACTGATAGAAGGCGTGGCAATGAGGTTGATTAGCAAGGCATCTTGGCATGGAATTTCAGCAAGATCACCATAACTTGAGACCATTATATCTCCCTCCTAACTTGATCAAATGGAATTTTGTCCAACATGAATATTGAAGATGACATTACAAGGAACAACTTTGATGTTAAAAAGTTTTCCATTTGAAGCTTTCTTCTTGGATAAATTGAGCTTGACATTTGGCACACCACCTGCTTGTAGAAATGACTGCGCGTGAGCTTGAAAATCCTTGGTCATGACTTGGTTTTTGCCCTACTTTTCTCCAACTTTGATCAGTCATAAATCACTCAATTTTTATCCAATGGAGATGTTCTACACATGGATTTGAAGCTTAAATAAAGAACTTTTGTTGTGGCTGAGTGGAATTTTCATTTGGTGCTTCAATTTTAAATGGCCTTGGTTCAAACTCTGATGCAAAATGGCCAAAACTTGCTATTTTTAGTAACCCTTCTTCATCCAAAAATGGCAACTTTCCACATCTTGATTTTTTCATGATTCCTTTGGAGTTTCTTGATCAAATTTTGCACATTGGTCACATATAACATGAATTTCATGAATTTGGCCTCAAAAAGTCAAGAGTTGACTTTTTCCTCTGATTATTTGACTTGGCCCCAATTTCTCTGATTTTTTATCTTTCTTCCAATTGAACCACTTCTAAAACCAATTGAGAGGTGATTTTCCACATACATACACTTAAGAACATATAGAATACCATGACATCAAGTTTTGTCCAAAAAATCAAAGATATCCTGATTTTATTAGAAACCCTAATTTTGATGCCCACCTCCTAGGAGAAAAATGTGCAGTCTTCAATTTCAAATTCCTCAGAGTATGTTGTGTATCCCTTTAAAGAATGATGAGATATGCCACTTGAGATTGATTTTGGATCAATGAGCTATCTCTTTTGAGGGTTTTCCTTCAGTTTTTGAACCTCTTGCATGATGAAGTATGTATTGTTTCAATCTCCTATTGAATCTCACTTTCTTGAGGTATTGGATGGTCAATTGAGATAGTGTGAGACATGAAAGACCTCTTGGCTTGCCTTGAGTGAACTTGTTTGACCTTTTTGTGCTTTGAATGATCCCTTAATTGTCCACCTTTCCCCTGATCACATGCCCTGATGGTAAGAGGGATGCTATGCTTTATTTTTCTATGTTAAATGCAATGCAATGCTAATGAGATGGATATGATATGATAGATGATAATGCTATGCTAAGATGACAAAAAGGGAGAGCAAATTTTGGGGTATTACAGTCGTGAGTCGGTCTCTATGAGTTGCATTTGTCATCATTGTATTTGTGCATTGATGAATAAACATATATATATGTATATGTTGATGTGGAATGAGTAGAATTGTGCAGGTGTGCATGGATGGATAAACATGAATATGTGTGTTTATGTTGAATGATAAGCATTATGAGGAATATGCTTGGTTATATATATATATATACCTTGCGATGTATATTGAGTGAGATGTGATGATTGTGACATAGTAAACATAATATGTATGTTTATGTGGTATGATGGAATGGTGAGAATATGTGGTATATGTGTATTTTTATGTTGAGATATATAATTATATGCATTGTTATTATGATAATATTTCTCACCATTCTGCTGTTTTATGATGCTCTATGAGGCATTACAGATTAGGTATCTGGTGGTCTTTTGTGAAGCGTGGCTTCATTTCCTTTTTGGTCGGTTGGCTCTGATATGTAGCACCGGGTAGCTAGGATGCTTATGTTTGATTCCTTTTTGTGATACATTCATGTATGTATCTTGCTGATGAATTTGTGTATATAAACATGACTGATGTTGTTGTATCATACTTGTTGATGTATATATATATATATAATGTATATATGTTTGATGTTATCAATGTTTAGATTTTCCGCTTTTATTCTAAATGTTGACATGTGGGTATAAGGACTGAGATCCTTTATTGTTGAAAGTTACCCCACTGTTGCATATCTTTTTGAGCAGGTGTCGTATGTGTTTAATTTCATGCATAATGTGACATTCTCTTTTTATGCCGTAGTTACAATTATACTCTGATGAAATTTTCAATACGTGCCTAAATGATTTAATTGATTATTTGGGGGTATAGAAAGGGGTGTTACATTAAGTGGTATCAGAGCCAGTGTTGAGTCAGTCGTGTCTGTCTCTTTGTTGTGTTGATTGAACTATTGTTTAACCTTGTTGTTCTATGGGAAGTAATCAGAATATGGCTGGTAGAAACGATGCTGTGATGGCTGCTGCTATGGAAGCAATGGCTAGGGCTGTGCAGGGTGCACCGAATGTGAGTGCTAACGAAGAGTTCAGGAAGAATCAACCACCGATTTTCAAAGGAAGATTTAATCCCGATGGTGCTCAACTCTAGTTAAAAGAGATTGAAAGGATTTTCAGAGTTATGGACTGTGCAGAGGAGAATAAGGTGAGGCTTGGATCTCACATGCTGAAGGAAGAAGCCGACGATTGGTGGGTCGGTGTGCGACCAATTCTTGAGGTGGATAATGAAGAGATAACTTGGGATTTATTTCGTACTGAGTTTTTGGTGAAGTATTACCCTGAGAGTGTTAAAGGGAAGAAAGAGATAGAGTTCCTGGAATTAAAACAAGGTAGTATGTCGGTGGTGGACTATACTGCTAAGTTTGTTGAGTTGGTACAATTTCATTCTCATTATGCTGCAATTACTGCTGAGTTCTCAAAATGTGTTAAGTATGAGAACGGTTTGCGTCCTGAGATTAAGCAAGCTGTGGGATACCAGAGGATTAGAAGATTTTCAGATTTGACTGAATGTTGTAGAATTTTCGAGGAAGATAGCAAGGCTCGTTCTGCTCATTACAAAAGTGCGAATGAGAGGAAAGGTAAACAGCAAGCTAGGGATGGTCCTTATGTGACTCCTATTGATAAAGGCAAGTATAAAGGAAATTTTGATAATAGATCTGGAGGAGGAGGTTCCGGTTATATGAAGTGTTTCAGGTGTGGCGAATTGGGTCATAAAGTAACTGATTGTAGGAAGACTGTACCGAAATGTTCTAACTGTGGAATCCTTGGGCATGTTGCTAATGATTGTAGAAGAAATATGATGAAGTGTTTTAACTGTGGAGAAGTAGGTCACATTAGTCCTAACTGTACTAAACCGAAACAAGCTCAAGCGGGCGGAAAGGTGTTTGCATTAGCTGGGTCAGACACTACCAGTGCGGATCGTTTGATTAAAGGTATATGTTTTATTAATAGTACGCCTTTAATTGCTATTATGGATATGGGAACGACTTATTCTTTTATTTCTCATGTGTGTGCAAAGTGTTTGAATTTGTTTATGACTTGTTGGACAAGAGATTGGTAATGCCAAGTTGTTGAGTCTGTGTGGCATGGCAGTTGTATATTGTCGATGTTGTTTATTCCCTAGTACGTGATAAGTGTGTAGAACACTATCAGTGCTTTCTGGTTTTTCTAATCCTTTGTCTTCAGGATTGAGAATGTTATAAGTGGGGGAGAAGCTGGTACTTCTCCAAGTGGCTTCAGGTGAGGAGCGTTGGCTCAGGGTGCCGTTGTTTGACCGATTGTAAGTGTTGTTTGGACAGTGTGGTTTCCGATTCCAAAGGGAATACGGAGGTAAGGTTTATGTCAAGTAAGGATTGGTGCCTTAGGTGGTTTTGTGCACAAGATGCAAGGAATGTTGTTATGGCTTGGTAAAGATGGTTTATGCCCCATCATGATTGTCGACTGTCTATTGACAAATTGAGGAACTGATCACCCTTAATCTCTTGTTGATAGCAGACGGAAATTGTGTTGGATGGAATAGACGTGTTTATCCAGCTTAGTTGGTATGTTCGGCGAATGGTTGTGGAGTATGGGAATTATATCTTCATACTTATTTGGATAAGTTTGCAGTGGTGTCCTTTAAGGATATTTTGATCGATTATAAAATCAGAGGAAGAACATGTAGGGCGTTGAAGATTGAGTCGCAAGTGTTGAAAAGAGATAAAGCTTTAAGTTAAGTTGTCAAGAGTGGATTTTGGTTGATAAAGACGAGTTTTCTTGGTCGAGAGGAATAAGTATGAGACAACATTGATGGTTGGGATTCCAAAACGAGTTATAAATTTGAATTGGATTATTCTTTGAGAAGAATTAATGTCGTGTCGGGTGAGTTAAGTTGAAGGCCTTTGCATATGTATGTTTGGATGGTCAGAGAATTAGAATTGTTTGAGCAATTCAGAGGCTTGTGTCCGGTGTGTAAGCTACTGCAGAATAGTGTGAGGTTGTGTATATAACCAGTGAACTATGACTTTCTGGTGAATAGTAGGAAGAGTCAAATGTTGAATATGAATTGGTGGTTTTGTTAGTCGCAAGTAATCGGAGTGCACAGCGGAAGTGTGGAATTGTTGTATTGGTTATTGTGAGACAAGGATGTAGGTATTCTGGTTTTGTGGATGTTGTTGAGGCGAAGTTGTGTCATGGAGCTTATGTTCTTGTCTGGTTGTTGCCTTGTTTCCATTGTGATGGTTCGAGTGCGAGTAGCTAATTCCTATGTTTGGAGATTAGAAGAGTGTTACCTATGGTGTTGGTAACGATCTTGTTGTGTTCCAGTTCAAGAGTGAACCTGGGTGTTTGTATCTTGGTTATCCTTTGAGTTGTGAGTTGGTCGTCAAGTGCATTGTATGGGCATTGCATCTTGTCGTGGTTGTTGTCGTCGTTGTCGTGTCGTTGTTGTTGTGGTTAGTGTACTGGTTTGTTGTTTGTGTTATTCGTGGTGTGCCTTTGGTTGGCATGTTAGTGGTTGGTCGGACGCGAGAGTCGTATCCGAGGTTGCTTGTACTTAGCCTATTTTCGAGGACGAAAATGTCTAAGTGGGGGAGAGTTGTAACGACCTGATTTCAATTATTTCCTTTTTATTCCATTTTGGTTGAGTCTTTTATTTTAATTGGGTGATAATTATTTTTATTTGTGTAATTGGTGTATTAATATGTTATGTTTGCATGTTATGATGTTTTACCGTTTTTGAGAGTTTGCGGGGAAAATTAGATTGAAGGGTATTTTAGACATTTCACACTTAATGATATTTTTGTTAGTTAGTTAGTTAGATATTTTGTGAAAAAGAAATGGAAAAGTAATAGAAGTAGAAAGAAAAGAAAAGTATAAGTAAGAAAAGAAAAGAAAGAAAATAGATAGAAAGAAAAAGAAGAGAGAGAAAGAGAGCAAGAGAGGAGAAAAGAGAAGAACAACGAGAAAAGTGTGGAAAATCACCAAGATCAATCTTTCGGAGTCGATTTAATCGGGTAAGGGTGTGAAATATTGTTATCCTAACTTTGTGTATGATTATGTATGTGTTTTGTGTGGATGTTTTGGTTGGTTTTCCATATGTTTCCGTTTATGCCGTATTTGACGAAATCGATAGAAATCGATGTTTTTATGGTCGAAAAGTCGTATAAATACATGTGTTGGTTGGTTATATGTATGTGAGCTGCTGTTTAAAGTTTCATGAAGTTTGGTTATGTTTTGGTTAGTTTTCGTTATGTTTCCGTTGTTTTTTCCGTTTAGGTCGAATTGTAGGAAATCGATAGAAATCGATGTTTTCACGGATGAATTTCGAAATAAATTGCGTAGATTAGTCATATGAGGTTAGGCCAAGATTATAGAAACTCGTTTGGTTGAAATCGGTTGATATTGTGAGTTTTGACATTTTTGGGTTTTGAGAATGTGAGATTTTGGTGAAAATCGAACGTCGTAGAATTATCGTTTTATGGTCCTAAAACGTTGATATATATTTGGTAAGGATTACTGTGTATTTGCTTCGTATCATAGAATTGAATCGGTCGGGTTTCCGGAGGGTTTTGTGTTTAGGCAGCAGCTATTTTTTCTGGTTTTTAACAGGTGCAATCGATTGCAGCAGGATGCAAATCGATTGCACATATGTAAAGGGCGAAAAATTGCAAGTCTGGGACTGTGCAATCGATTGCACTCTGCTAGTTTTCCGAAAAATGTTTTCTTTAAAAGTCCGTAACTTTTTCGTCGTTTATCCGATTGAGCTGTTCTTTATATCAAGCTGAAGCTAAAAATATGTTCTATTTGAGGGTGATGAAAAATATTATTTTTAGCCGACTTTTAACCGACTTTTACGGTGAATCGTAAATTAATTTGTTTGGATAAATGTGTATGTTGTTATACAATTGATGTGAATGTAGATGGATTATATGTGATGAATGCATGACTATGTTGTGAATAAGTATGCATTGCATGAGTGTATTGGTTCATTTTGTATGTGAAGCATCATGATATGCATTCTTGTGTTGTGGGATTCTAAGATGAATCTGTTGTAACGTCGTATGCCGATATGCGGTTGAAGCGATGATTACAAACGATTGTATGCTCATGTGGAGTTGTAGCAATCGGATTGTATGCCGAGGTGCGGTTGTAGCAATCATATTGTATGCCGATGTGTGGTTGTAGCAATCCGTAAACATTGTATGCCGAGGTGCGGTTGTAGCAATCATATTGTATGCCGAGGTGCGGTTGTAGCAATCATATTGTATGCCGATGTGTGGTTGTAGCAATCCGTAAACATTGTATGCCGAGGTGCGGTTGTAGCAATCATATTGTACGCCGAGGTGCGGTTGTAGCAATCATATTGTAGGCCGATGTGCGGTTGTAGCAATGGTTCCAATAAGTTCTTCAATTGAACTTGAGATGATGAGTCGGTACCCATGCATCTGCATAGAGTCGTGAGTCGGTCTCTATGAGTTGCATTTGTCATCATTGTATTTGTGCATTGATGAATAAACATATATATGTATATGTTGATGTGGAATGAGTAGAATTGTGCAGGTGTGCATGGATGGATAAACATGAATATGTGTGTTTATGTTGAATGATAAGCATTATGAGGAATATGCTTGGTTATATATATATATATATATATGCCTTGCGATGTATATTGAGTGAGATGTGATGATTGTGACATAGTAAACATAATATGTATGTTTATGTGGTATGATGGAATGGTGAGAATATGTGGTATATGTGTATTTTTATGTTGAGATATATAATTATATGCATTGTTATTATGATAATATTTCTCACCCTTCTGCTGTTTTATGATGCTCTATGAGGCATTGCAGATTAGGTATCTGGTGGTCTTTTGTGAAGCGTGGTTTCATTTCTTTTTTGGTCGGTTGGCTCTGATATGTAGCACCGGGTAGCTAGGATGCTTATGTTTGATTCCTTTTTGTGATACATTCGTGTATGTATCTTGCTGATGAATTTGTGTATATAAACATGACTGATGTTGTTGTACCATACTTGTTGATGTATATATATATATATATATATATATATATATATATATATATATATATATATATATATATATAATGTATATATGTTTGATGTTATCAATGTTTAGATTTTCCGCTTTTATTCTAAATGTTGACATGTGGGTATAAGGACTGAGATCCTTTATTGTTGAAAGTTACCCCACTGTTGCATATCTTTTTGAGCAGGTGTCGCATGTGTTTAATTTCATGCATAATGTGACATTCTCTTTTTATGTCGTAGTTACAATTATACTCTGATGAAATTTTCAATACGTGCCTAAATGATTTAATTGATTATTTGGGGGTATAGAAAGGGGTGTTACAGAAGAAGCTTCTCAGGGTTGTTTGGTTCATAAGGCTCCGAATCATCAAACAAAATCTTGCATCTCTCCACCATGCCCAAGTCAGATTAATAGTCGTCAATAGTGACTCCAGACGCAACACACTTTGTGATCTTCTCTATTAAGGGAATGGAGATAGCAATTATGAAGACATGGCTTCTCAAGAATTTTGATGAAGACAACATTGCTTATGTCATGTGCTATGCTTGCTTAAATGGAAATTGGATCAAGGACGTTGAAGCTACATTGAAGATTGAACAAAATTGCACATTGGTTCAAGTCTTGAAGAACTCTCAAGGATTGATCAAAGGTATAATCAATTACTCCTTAGCAATGTGTATACAAGTGTTCAAACTGGTCTTTATTCATGTCATGATAATTAGAAAATATTTTAGCATCAAAGAAAATGTTTCAGCTCTGTGTCTAACCAATTTTCTCAAATCTGTCTGCAAGTAACCGGTTACTGACAGAGTGTTAACCGGTTACTCTAAGCTTTTTTTCAAAAATAAAATGAACGTTACATGAAGTAACCAGTTACCCACCTGGTGTTAACCGGTTACCACTGTTCCGGTTTGAAAAATATTTGCATCTCTTCAGAAAATTAATTTTAAATTATTCTTCTTGAAGCATGGCATCCTTTGACATATTACAACCATTTGAGGAGGTGTTTGTGTGTTATATAAACTCTCATTGTTCAGATTTCATTTCACCTCCTTGCTCAAAAATTTCAAACAATCATTCTTTGACTAAAATCTTCATTTTATCAAAGTGTTCTTAACAAACCTTCTAAAAGTGAAACCTTTGCATAAAATCTTCACACATACTGCATTTGTTTCATTTCAATTGTGTTGAACACTTGTATAATATTCTTAGAGTGATTGCTACAAAGGAAAAGATCAATTGTTAAATTGATATACATTCAAGAATCCAACTTTCTGCACTTATTCAAATAAAATTCAGATTTGTGATATTTTGTTTACAACTTATTTTTAGTATTGTTAAAGATAAGTTTGTAAGGGTATCCTTGTTATCCGGATTGTGGATAGAAGAGGTCCATTTGTGAGATTTTTATTCTCGATTGGACTTTAAACATTTGTAAATCCAAGAGGAGTGTTCTTGGTTGTTAGAGTGGTATAGAAAGACATAGTTTTGTCTTGTCTAGGAATCTAACATTATAGTAAAATTCTCTTTCAAGTTGAAAGAGGAGTGGAGTACTCTCGACGTGTGAGGGGAACCACTATACGTCTCGGTGTTCATTTACTTTCCGCATTTACCATTTCAACTCTTAGAAATCTTTAGGAAAGTAAAAAACAAAAATCGTCAAAAATCGGGATAATCTTCTAAGAACCTAATTCACCCCCCCCCCCCCCCCTCTTAGGCTCACATATAACTTACAATTGACATCAGAGCAGGTCTTAGGTAACCTGTTCTTAAAGATCCAGTATGGCTTCCGCAAGTTCAAACCCGGTTTTCAAAGACGGTGGAAGTAGTAACAAGCCCCCACATTTCTCTGGAGAGTATTTTGATTTTTGGAAGATTCGTATGAGAGCACATCTTGAAGCACAAGGAGAAGGTATATGGGAAGCTATTGAGAATGGTCCACATAATCCTGTGAATGTAGTCAATGGTGTTGGTACTGCAAAATTAAAAAGTACATATGATGAAGAAGACAAGAGAAAAATTCTAAATGAAAAGAAAGCTATCAATCTTCTTCAAAGTGCCTTAAGTATTGATGAGTTCTTTGGTGTTTGTCAATGTAAATCGGCAAAAGAAATATGGGATACTTTGGTAGAAACACATGAAGAAATGGTTGAAGTTAAAAGATCTAGACTAAATACCCTAAGTCAAGAATATGAAATGTTCCGAATGCAGCCCGGAGAAACCATTGTTGCATTATAGAAAAGATTTTTTTCATTTGACTAATCACTTAATAGCACTTGGTAAGACATTCTCAAATGATGAACTAAATCTCAAAATTCTAAGATCATTAACAAGAGAATGGCAACCAAAAGTAACGGCAATATCGGAAAAGAAAAGCCTATCTACAATGACTTCCGCATCTCTATTTGGTAAACTTCAAGAACATGAGTTAGAACTTGGACAACTTGAAAAACATGAACTTCAAGACAAGAAATCCAAGGGGATTGCTTTAAAGGTAGATGCAAAAGGAAAACAAAATGATGACTCATCGGAGGAAGACGAAAATTTCATGCTTCTAGTAAAAAGACTCGGAAAATTCTTTGGAAATAAAGATAAGTCTTTTTATGCTAAAAAGAAGAAACAATTTAAGAAAATGGATACTTCAACTTCATCTCAAGACATTACATGTTATGAATGTGGGAAGCAAGGTCACATAAAATCCGAATGTCCACAACTTGCAAAGAAAGGAAGTTTTAAAGGCAAGAAGGAATCAAAAAATAAGAAGGCATACATTGCATGGGAAGACAACGAAATTAGTTCATCATCCGACTCGGAGAGCGATGAAAGCGCAAAACTAGCACTTATGGCTACACATAACTCCGAAGATGAAAATGACGAGGTTAGTACTAAATTTTCTCTTTATGATAATGATGCACAAGAAGCCATATGTGAACTCTTAAATGAATGTAAGGTCTTATGTAAAACAATTTCTTCACAAAAAAGACAAATAACATCTTTAGAAGAAAAAGTCGATGTTATGGAAAAAGAGTCAAAAGATGAAAAACAAAAGAAAGCAATTGAAGAAAAACAAGAGTTGATGTGTAAAAATTGTGAATCACTTTCATTCCAAATTGTTTTATTAAAAAGAGTCCTAGAAAGATATGAGAAAGGACAAATTGGTTTAGAAGCGTTCCTTAGTCAACAAAGATATTCAAATGATAAAAGTGGACTTGGTTATTCAAAATTTTCTAAACCAAGTTCTAGTAAAACAATCTTTGTTAAGGCTAGTGACCAAACTTCTAAGGAGAAAGTGAATAAACCTAAGAATGTGCATCCTTATCCTAAAAAGAAAAGAACTCCCATCAAAAAGAGATTTCCTAAAAAGAAATCATATGTTCCTAGATATAAAAGCAATTTTGTTCCTACTTGTTTTTATTGTGGTATTATTGGCCCTACACCTAATGCTTGCTATGTAAGAAACTTTAGTGTTGCAAGTGGGCATTATGTGTGGGTAAAGAAAGGTACTAATTATGAAGGACCCAAGGATATTTGGGTACCTAACAAAACTTAATTTGTTTTATAGGTTTGCTTGAAGACCACTTCAAATCTATGGTATCTTGATAGTGGTTGTTCGAAGCATATGACCGGAGATATAAACAAATTTTCAAGTCTAGTGCTTAAGGCCAAGGGTTATGTTACTTATGGAGATAACAATAAAGGAAAGATTCTTGGTGTAGGCAATGTTGGTGCACCACCTTTCACAACAATTGAAGATGTACTTTATGTTGAAGGCTTAAAGCATAACCTTATTAGCATAAGCCAACTATGTGACAAAGGATTCAAAATCAAGTTCACTAAAGATGAATGTTTGATAGAAGACGAAGTCACTAATGAGGTAATGCTTAAAGGTAATAGAATTAACAATATTTTTATGATTTCCCTTTATAACACTTCTTTGAAGGTTAAATGTCTTATGACAAGCAATAATGATTCGTGGCTTTGGCACAAAAGGATTGCTCACATTCACATGGAGCATTTGAATAAATTAATTAAGCATGATTTATTTATTGGATTACCAAAGATAAAATATGTCAAAGATAGGTTGTGTGATGCATGTCAAAAAGGGAAACAAACCAAGTCAACTTTCAAATCTAAAGATGTGGTGTCCACTTCAAGGCCACTACAATTGTTGCATATGGACTTATTTGGTCCATCAAGAACAAGAAGCTTCGGAGGTAATGTATATGCTTTAGTTATTGTTGATGATTTCTCTAGATATACTTGGACATTCTTTTTAGTGCAGAAAAGTGATGCATTTAAGGCGTTCAAGAAATATGCAAAGCAAATTCAAAATGAGAAGTCACTTTCAATTGCCTCCATAAGAAGCGACCATGGTGGAGAATTCCAAAATGCTTCCTTTGAAGAATTTTGTGAAGAACATGGAATATCTCACAACTTCTCGGCACCAAGGACTCCTCAACAAAATGGAGTGGTGGAGAGAAAGAATAGGTCATTGGTGGAACTTGCAAGAACAATGCTTAACGATTCAAATCTTCCAAAATACTTTTGGGCGGATGCGGTGAGCACGGCATGTTTTGTAAGTAATCGTGTTAACATTAGACCTATTCTAAAGAAGACCCCCTATGAACTTTTCAAAGGGAGAAAACCAAACATTGCTTATTTTCACGTTTTTGGATGCAAATGTTTTGTCTTAAACAATGACAAAGACAATCTTGGTAAGTTCGATGAAAAATCGGATGAAGGTATATTTCTTGGTTATTCTCTTACAAGTAAGGCTTATAGAATTTATAATAAAAGAACTTTAACAATTGAAGAATCTATGCATGTTAAGTTTGATGAATCTAACCCCTCCAAGGAGGATATTATTTTATGTGATGATGATGATGAAAGTGTAGAAGTTCCCCAAGAAGATACTTCAAGAGAGAATCAAGTGGAATTCCAAGAAGAATCAATTCAACAAGAGTCAAATTTAAATGATCTACCTAAGGAATGGAGGACTCATAGAGATCATCCAATTGACAAAGTTATTGGTGATATTAGTCAAGGTGTAGCAACAAGGTTAAATCTTAAAGATGCTTGCTTAAATATGGCGTTTGTCTCACAAATTGAACCTTCCAAAGTTGGTGAAGCCTTAAGTGATAATCATTGGATTATTTCTATGCAAGAAGAGTTAAACCAATTCGAAAGGAATCAAGTTTGGGAACTTGTTCCTAGACCAAGTGATAAACACATCATTGGTACAAAATGGGTGTTTAAGAACAAACTTGACGAGAATGGAATAATTGTTCGAAACAAAGCAAGGTTGGTTGCACAAGGTTACAATCAAGAAGAAGGTATTGATTTCGAGGAAACATTCGCTCCGGTTGCAAGGTTAGAAGCTATCTGTTTATTACTTGCGTATGCATGTTCATTAAATTTTCAACTATATCAAATGGATGTCAAAAGCGCATTCTTGAATGGCTACATCAATGAAGAAGTATATGTCAAACAACCCCCGGGCTTTGAAGACTTCAAGAATCCTTCACATGTCTTCAAATTAAGGAAATCTCTTTATGGCTTAAAGCAAGCACCAAGAGCATGGTATGACCGTCTTAGCAATTTTCTTTGTGAAAAGGGATTTGTAAAAGGCAAAGTTGACAAGACATTGTTCATTAAGAAAGCAAAAAACAATACTTTGTTAGTCCAAGTCTATGTTGATGACATCATATTCGGTTCAACGAACGAAGATCTTTGTAAAGAATTCTCATTAATGATGCAAGGAGAGTTTTAGATGTCTATGATGGGAAAGATGAATTACTTTCTTGGACTTCATATCAAGCAACTAAAGGACGGTATATTCATCAACCAATCCAAGTATTGCAAAGAATTGTTGAAAAGATTCGACATGGATAGTTGCAAGGCTATGGCTACACCAATGGGATCCAGAACCTATGTTGATCAAGATGAATCGGGTGCTTCCATTGATATTATGAAGTATCGAGGTATGATTGGTTTTTTATTATATTTGACGGCAAACCGTCTTGACATAATGTTTAGTGTGTGTTTATGTGCTCGTTTTCAAGCAAATCCAAAGGAGTCACATCTCACCGCTGTGAAAAGAATCATGAAGTATCTCAAGGGAACGACGAACGTTGGCCTATGGTATCCAAAAGGTAGTATGTGTAATTTGGTTGGTTATTCTGACGCGGATTATGCAGGTTGCAAAACTGATAGAAAAAGCACAAGTGGAACATGTCACATTTTAGGAAATGCTTTAGTTTCATGGTCTTGTAAGAAACAAGTGTGTGTTGCTCTTAGTACGGCTGAAGCGGAATACATAGCAGCGGGTAGTTGTTGTGCTCAAAATCTTTGGCTAAAGCAACAATTAAGTGACTATGGAATCGATCTTGGATGCATACCACTTTGATGCGACAACACAAGTGCAATTAATATTACAAAGAATCCCGTCATGCACTCAAGAACCAAACACATAGACATTCGACATCATTTTCTACGTGATCATGTGCTTAAAGGAGATGTTGAAGTCACATTTGTGGATACACATAATCAACTAGCGGACATTTTCACGAAACCACTCGCAAAAGAACAGTTTTTCAAGATTCGTCGAGAACTTGGTATTTTAGATGAAGGTGATCTATAACTCTTCAATATTTCTTCATTACACATTCAAATAAATCCAAGGTACACAAAAGTTTAATTTTTTAAATATTTCGAGTGTTATTTAAAAATTGCTTTATGTTGAAAAGGTGCTATTTCGTGTTTTTACACTTACTTAATCTAATTTTTATGAACTTTATTTTTTTCCTCAAAGTTGCCTTACTATGTCTATTAACATGTCAAACTTAAAAATTTTGGAAAAATCTCTTGAGTTATGCGCTGCAAATCTGCTGTTTTTGGAAGTTTTGTCAGTGTAACAGGTTAACAAAGGGTAAGTAACCGGTTAAACTTTGTAATTTTTGCCCCAAAACGTCATCTTTTACACGCAGTAACCGGTTAACAGATGGTAAGTAACCGGTTACCACAGCTACTTTTTGAATTTTTTTTTGTTTCGTTATTGGTTTGTGTTCTGAATGTTTAATTGTTTTATTTTTTTTGGTCAAACATGTTTAAATAAAATAAGTTAATTGCATCTAATTGTCATAAAATGCATTAAACTTATTTCCTCCACTCATTCTTCCACTCTTTCCAACCTCATCTCCATTCAAAGAAAATTAAAACCTACTCTACTCTATTTCATTCTCATACACCTCTCTCTAATCCATTTTCGGATTCTCTCTCCAAACCCTAAAAACCTCATCCTCCAAAGGCTTCCAAAGCTTCCATGGCTCCTTCAAGGAAAGATAAAGGTAAGAAGAAAATGGGAGAAAGTTCTGACTCGGTTGAAGATCACCACATGCAACCTGTGAAACTTCGGAGAATGGATTTCAATGTCAGAATCAGAACTCTAATGTAGGTAAAATATGTAAATTTCTCAGCCTTTCCGGATCATAGTTTTACCTTTGAGACATTGTTGAAAGAATCTGGTGTTAAGGATTTAGTTTGTGAAGTTGGACCTTATTATCCAGACCTTATTAGGGAATTTTACCATACTGTCACTTTTGGAAAAGATGAGTTAGATGAACCCTTACTTACTGCTACTGTTAAGAATAAGGAGATTTCAATGGATTTAGAAGATCTAGGTACATGTTTGGGTGTTCCACATGATGGTGAAGAACTTCGTCAAGGTGTTTTACCTAACACTAGGACTTGGAAGGATTTTGATAGTTTGGCATACTTTATGGAAATTTCTAGAGGAACGTATGATGAACTTATTGCCAAACAACCGGCAAATGCTGGAAGGGTTCTCAAATATGCTGCTTTCTTGACTGTTAGTGACCGTATGCTACACTATATTTTGGCATACATTTTGGTCCCAAAGCACTCAAATCACTCCCAAGTAAGTGAGTTGGAAGTACAACTCATTAGGGCAATGAAAATGGGTCTAAAAATTAACTGGGCATATGTGATTTTTCATCACATGGAACATCAACTATCTCTTTCTGGCGGGTTACCGTATGCGAGAATTGTGTCAAAAATTCTGGAGTATAATAAGCTATTGCTTAAAAGAGAGCCACAAAATTAAATGACTGCTAGGGCATGTGAAATCAATGCAACAACGGTTGCTAAAAACACCGGAATTATTGTGGCACCTAATGGAACATACCGTTACAAAGATGAAGTGGCTGCCCCGGCTGTTGCTCCGGAATGTAGGTTTACAAACGAATTTCTCTACAATGAAATTCAGAGCTTAAGGACAACAATGACCCAAAACCATCAACAAACCACCCGTGGCATAAAGTCTCTCAAGAAGCTTTTCCGGTCCATGTTCCGCAACCAAGCCACTCATGAAGAAGAAAGAGGAAATGATGATGGTGAAGAGGAAGGAGAAGGAGATGATGATGAGGAAATGGAGGAATATTCTGAAAGTGATTAATTGTTCTTGTTTTTATGCTTTTATTTTCTCTAAGTTTTAAGTTTAGTTCATTATGTTTCTAGTTCTACATGTTTAAAACTTGCTAAGTTATATTGTGTTGTTTTGTACTTGATTTATAAGTTGGTACTTTCTTTGAACAAGTTTAATCTATTTGAGTATTTTGTTATAATTTGTGTATTCATCTATTTATGTGTGTTATTAGTCTTTGTCATCTCTAAATTTTGTTCATACAACTTGTGATAAATTGTTCCAAAGTCTTTTTCCCTTTCCTTTTTGGTAATGACAAAGGGGGGGAAGATTATATTATGTTGTATGGTTTCTCTAACATTGGATTTAGGGGGAGCATCATCTAAGGGGGAGCTTTCATTTGGTTAGAGAAATAATGGTGGAATTAACTTTCAAATATTGGGTTGTCATCATCAAAAAGGGGGAGAATGTGAAGACATGGCTTCTCAAGAATTTTGATGAAGACAACATTGCATATGTCATGTGCTATGCTTGCTTAAATGGAAATTGGATCAAGGACGTTGAAGCTACATTGAAGATTGAACAAAATTGCACATTGGTTCAAGTCTTGAAGAACTCTCAAGGATTGATCAAAGGTATAATCAATTACTCCTTAGCAATGTGTATACAAGTGTTCAAACTGGTCTTTATTCATGTCATGATCATTAGAAAATATTTTAGCATCAAAGAAAATGTTTCAGCTCTGTGTCAAACCAATTTTCTCAAATCTGTCTGCAAGTAACTGGTTACTGATAAAGTGTTAACCGGATACTCTGAGCTTTTTTTCAAAAATAAAATGAACGTTACATGAAGTAACCGGTTACCCACCTGGTGTTAACCGGTTACCACTGTTCCGGTTTGAAAAATATTTGCATCTCTTCAGAAAATTAATTTTAAATTATTCTTCTTGAAGCATGGTATCCTTTGACATATTACAACCATTGGAGGAGGTGTTTGTGTGTTATATAAACTCTCATTGTTCAGATTTCATTTCACCTCCTTGCTCAAAAATTTCAAACAATCATTCTTTGACTAAAATCTTCATTTTATCAAAGTGTTCTTAACAAACCTTCTAAAAGTGAAACCTTTGCATAAAATCTTCACACATACTGCATTTGTTTCATTTCAATTGTGTTGAACACTTGTATAACATTCTTAGAGTGATTGCTACAAAGGAGAAGATCAATTGTTAAATTGATATACATTCAAGAATCCAACTTTCTGCACTTATTCAAATAAAATTCAGATTTGTCATATTTTGTTTACAACTTATTTTTAGTATTGTTAAAGATAAGTTTGTAAGGGTATCCTTGTTATCCGGATTGTGGATACAAGAGGTCCATTTGTGAGATTTTTATTCTCGATTGGACTTTAAACATTTGTAAATCCAAGAGGAGTGTTCTTGGTTGTTAGAGTGGTATAGAAAGACATAGTTTTGTCTTGTCTAGGAATCTAACATTATAGTAAAATTCTCTTTCAAGTTGAAAGGGGAGTGGATTATTCTCGACTTGTGAGGGGAACCACTATACGTCTCGGTGTTCATATACTTTCCGCATTTACCATTTCAACTCTTAGAAATCTTTAGGAAAGTAAAAAACAAAAATTGTCAAAAATTGGGATAATCTTCTAAGAACCTAATTCACCCCCCCCCCCCCCCCCCCCCCCCCTTAGGCTCACATATAACTTACAGCAATTGGAAGGTGATAAACTTTTTACCAGATGGTATTGCCGTCATTACTAATCTTGGCATATTTCCATAATTCTTTAACAAGAGCCGGAAAGACATGACCGTTTAGCAAGGAATAGTAGCCATGCCAAGATTGGATCTGCATGCTCTTTACCATTTCCAAACCATCATGTTGAAGTCGAGCTAGGTTTGGTCGTTTTTCAGAGATGATTTCTAGAGTTTCTACATTTCCTCTAAAAGTTGGGGCAGCCATTGTTTTAGCACACAGGAGGTTTTCAATAGATATCAGTTTAGATTAAGAATGAGAAAGGTTGGAGGATCGGTTCCTAGTATTTATAGAGGAATGGGATTAAGAACTCAATCATTTTCATTAATTATGCCCTAGGTAGGTCACGAGTGCCTAATGTATACTATGAGACATAAATAATTGAAAAAGGCAGGTAGCAGTTAACCTCTTTAATGAGTGAATATCAACCGATCATGAATCAGTAACTACTCTCCACTTAGTGGCTAAAATAACTGTCACATATTAATGACATCGAGGGGGAAGGCACGAAACTACTACCCTACTGTACTGATAGGAAATATTAAATGAAGATAATCATGGTTTGATCGATTCCAAGAAATTTTACTGCTCATTATGCACTCTTAAGCAGATATAATGATTTAAGATATAACAAAGGTTGCACGCATTAATCATTTTCTATTTAAGTGACACGTTCACGTCTTTAGAGACTGGAAAACCAGAGGGTTTCCATTTGATAATAGATCCTTTTAATCGTAATTATTTAAATATTTTGAGTTTTTTAGAAGAAATAAGTCATTTACTCCAAAGGAGACATTTCATTAATTGATAGAGAATACATAGACAACATGACACGTAATAAGATGATTAATTAAGCTATTAATCAGACAAGAGTACAACAACAATGACACAAGACGTGATTGACTCATTAGAACAGGCCATGTTCTCCTAACCACAAAAGACTTCACATTTAGTCTTCAACAAGCAATCTTCTGGAAAGTTTTCAGAACCATCCTCTGCTATTTTCTCTTTGATTATATTCACTATTCCTTCTCTGAAGAAAATCTCAGACAAAACTCTTGCATAAGGAATGTAAGACTTTGTGCTATTTTTGGACTCAGAGATGGATTTCCAGAGACAGTTGAAGATTGTGTGTGGCAGGTTTATCTGAATATCCCTCATCAGAAAATAAATAAATTCATGGTCATGATATCACAATACGTCATGGTTTTCTTCTCTGGGAAGGAAATTGGACAGCACAAGCTTGTACCAGGCTTTGGGAATGGGTAGAAGATTTTCAGGATTGGAAGGTTTATATTCTGATGACAGGTTATGAAGAAAGGCAAATTTATTAGCAGGAAAGAACTTATTTTTGTCAAAATCAACAGTGATTCCAACGTTTTCACAACCAGTTGCAAGAGTGATTGAGAAGGGAGTGATAGAGATGGGGACTTCAAACACATATGAAGTGATACGACCACTTTCATGATCAAGGTATGCATGCTTCCAGAAGTCTTCAACTAGATTCACGTAAATTGGTTTTTCCAACATGGTGGAGTATCTCATCCACTGTTGATCATAAAACATATCTACCAGGCTGCTAGCTATGTTATCCGTAAGAGGAGGCACATTAATCACAAATTGTTTTTCAGAAATAATTTCAAGAAGGTCTTCATTTCCTAGAAAGGTTAGTGGAGGCATGATGGTAAATGGAATACACGGTTTTTGACACTAATGGTTATGTGGTAGAAGAGCTTGAATGTAATAACTTTTGATAGGGGGAGGTTTCTTATATACATCTAAAAGGAGTTGTGCCTAACTGAGGGTAGATGTGAGTCAAGTACACACCAGGTGATAGGATTTTTGAGTTACTGAGATTACGTGAACAATCTTCATAACGAGGGAGATACTATCTAGATTATAGATAAGATCTTGGGAGAGTTATCGAGGCAGAAGTTGTCATAAGGATAGAGTTACCTATGTCATACGGAAGATTTTTAGCATATTTTCAACAGAACTTATGTTCTCAGGGATATATCATGATTACTCAAGATTCGCAATTATGACTGATGTTACATTGAGTGCACACATTGTTCAGAGATTTGATCAAAAGATATTTCTTAGAAAGAGAGAATATTTCAGATCATTAATATTTTTACTTACCAAACAATTTTTAGTTTGGACCTATTTACTCAGTCGTTGATAAGGAGAGTTATACCTTAGAGAATCTGAAATCTTCACCGTGATACTGTATCTGAGTGCTTTCCATTCTGACTCTAAGCTTCTGCTTCCTTCAGGGTGATCTGACGTTGTAGTCTGACGTTGAAGAATATCGATGCCTTCTGTACTCGAATCTCTAGTCTGAGAACTAGACTCAATCTTCTCTTCAGATGATCTTTTCCCTTTTTTCGTTTACAAACATTCATCTGACTTATGAGAGCAACCTTCAGAGATTCTGATTTTTATTATCAGAATGTCTATCTTTCATGAAGCTTCCATTTCATAACAACTTCTGACTATGTTTCTTCGAACAGATGCAGAACTTGTTCAGAAACAAGTATCATCAAACATGTGTATAACACATGACATAGTTTGCATGACAATCTTGTTCTTGCAATGCTGATCTAACTTGTTTAGATTTAGTTCATCAAAGGATGGACAACATATCTGCTTCTGAAAAGAATGTCTACTGATTTCTTCATACTGAAACACATCAGTGACTTAGATCTTTTTGGCTTTGAGTAGATGACTTCTGTTTTTGCATCTAGTCGAGCATCTTCTAATTCCAGAATTTATGCAACATGTATTTATGAGAAATATCATATAACATTCTGACCAATTAGTTAGTTCAACTGAGATAGAATCTCAAGTTAACAGAACTTAATCGTCTATGTTATTTCAACCCAGACTCAGAATTTGTTCTTAATCAGATTCCTGATGAATCTCTAGATTTCCTCTTTCTAAATGTTCTTCAGTTTTCTGGCTTCTTCTGTAGACTTCATTCTGAAGTTCAAAATCATAGAACAACAATCTTTCTTCTTTACATGAAGAAATTCTTAATGAGCTCCAAATGAGAAAGTCAAGGGTGGACTAATTCGTTTCTTGAAAACATCTCAAAAACTCATAAAGAATTAATCTTCAGCAAACAAGATTTCTTGTTTTCTGATGATCTAATCTTGAGCAAATATGTTGTTTATCCAAACGTATTTCTAAGATAGGTATTCAACAGATACTACTTCTTATCTGATGAATCTATCTTATCAGTTGATTCTTCAATCTTCTTTAACGCTTTAGTGAGGAAGATTTTGTTGTTGACGACTTCAAGACTTCAAGAATCAGTGACTTGCTCTGGTGATCCATTTGATTACAATTTAGTACACATTCATCTTCTAAATTGATACTGAAATTGTAAGTGGATTGAAATCTCACCAAGGGTATTTCTACACACCATATCTGGATCTTTTTCTGACACTGTTAAGTGTTTAACATCCATCAATAACAGAACTGGAGCTCTGATAACAATTGAAGGTGTGAGAAAGACACAAGAAAAGGGGGTTTGAATTGTGTTTTTAACTTTTTCTAGCTTTTCGCCTCTTATTGTTAACATGCTAAGAGAATATCAGAGCTGCGTTGAAAGACTCTGACTCGTGAAGTGTCATTCAGATGGTGTGATGCATGAAGCATAAGCGACACGAAGAATTTGAATTAGCTATGTTTAAATATAACTTGCAATGCGGAAGCTCATCAGAGTTAGGTTGCAAGGTTCTGACTTGCTATGCAAGGTTCTGATAATTAATACAGAAACATAAATAATCAAACAAAGCATAAACAATTGTAAAGAACACACAATATATCCTGGTTCACTTGAGCCATTCTCAAGCTAATCCGGTCCACCCTTCCAAGGTGATTTCACCTTGAACACAAGGACTTAATCCACTATAATCAAAACCGATTACAGATGCACGGGCAACAGCCGATGACTAACATCCTGCACAACTGCAGCTGTGACTAACCCACAATGACCTGTTCAGGGATCCAAGTTAATGGATATAAAGAACATTGACCTAATAGGTTCCAATCTCGCAAGATCTACTATCAGGATTTCACAGCTAAACGTTCAGGGATCCGAGTTAATGGATATAACGTTTACTGACCATTCTTCCAGGATTTTCAATGAGTTCCATCAGTAAGAGTCTGACCCACAATTGGTCCTCTTTGAGATATGACTATCATTGACCATATTTCAGGATTTCCACAATGACACCCAGCCATTGTCTTCTCAAGTCTCCGATCACACTGATCACTTGAGGAATCCTAATTCACATAGAATTAGTTGTTCTGGAGATTGCATTGATGCTTCTTAACAAACAGATAACTCCTAAGTTTAAGTACAAATGAATACACAATGTTCTAGCAAGATATAAGCAACAACTCCTTGTTATCTTTATATTTTACAAAGATGTATATTAATTTGATAGTTGATGACATCTTGTAGATCTTCTTCATCTTCTTCGTTGAGCAAGCTTCGAGCAACAACTCCTTGCTTCAGATCTTCAATATTGCCCAGATGATGAAGTTGGTTGATGACTTGACTGATTTGCAATGTTGTCTTGTTCATCAACAGCTTCTGTTCTAATTGATTTTTGTTGTGTTGAATGATGATCTTTAAGTTTCAACAACAATGGTCGTGTGTTAATGGTGATAGCTTTAAATGTTTAGCGTAACAACGATAACTGATCGTTGCGACTATCATCACATCGACACCTTCAGAAGCGCACATATGTTTCCTTTAAATAGCCAAGTAAAATTTAACCGTTGAAGAGCTATTGGGTGTTTGAAAAGAGTTGTTATACAATGATGAAAGTTGTACTGCCATATCTTCTTTTTAGTGTAGAAGAAGTGATAGGATAGATCTTTTTAGTACTGTGTACAGTCATTGCTAACGGTAACATTTGTCTTCAAATCTTCAGAGGCTTCTGATGGTAATTAATTGAAGCATGAGTAGAGACTTTAGAATCTTCAAGTCTTCAGTCCTCAGATCTTGTCCATTAGGAATTTGTCTTCAGAACTTCATCACTTGTCTTGAAACCCTTTATCTTTATAGCTTCAAGTCTTCAGAGTCTTCAGAGGCTTGTTCACTCAGAACGCTGTCTTCAGAGTTTTCAGCACTTGATCATTTGAATCTTAATCTTCAGAACACTTCAGTCTTCAGAATCTTTCTGCAGTTGGTCTTCAGAGCCTTTAGCCTTCAGAACTTCAAGTCATGATAATCTTCAGCACTTCGGTTCTCCACAAGATTGGCTCTTCAGAAGCTTCGCTATCTTCAGAATTACAACCACATTCAGAGTAGCATCTACAAGAGAATTGCAACAGCAATATCGGCATCCTTGGATCTATCTGATTATGATCAGATATAGAAGTATACTTGCTTCTTGCGACTTATGTTACACATAGTAACTCGCATATGATTATTTACGCACATCTTTCTGGTGTTTGTTGGATCTGATATCTTCTATGATTATGATCTGCACACAACACACATTAGAACATAAAATAGTTCTTTCACAAATACTCATTGTTATCATCAAAACATTGAGATGACTTGCAGAGACAACTCTTGCTCATACACCTACAAAGCATTCCAATGCTAAAGTGAGAATTGGGAGAGAGAAAGGCAAATACAAAAGTATGAGTTTCTTAGTTTGATTTTGGATACCTGGCCCTCTCAAATGAGAGGGTTTTTATAATGCCCCCAGCGCGTGGTTAACGGTCCCTATTTTTGGGGCGGAATAATCGTTTCCTGAAGAATAGGTAACTGACAAAAACTAGCCGTTATGACGGGCAGAGGTGCCCAAAACTAGTCGTTGCCATGGGTAAAGGCGTAGTTTCGGGCACGGGCGTCACAACCGTTCTCGGATGATGGAGTCGTGCGTAACGGGCAAGATTGTCGGGAGGAGCAAATGACCTTGAGATTTATCTGTCCATATGTGCCCGGTAGAGGGGCAGAAAGATAAATGCTGCCCTACCTCGGCTGGACTTAGACAATTGGGCCGTTCTAGAAGTAGAAGTGGATTAGGTCATGCCTAGCCATTGGTCCAGTCCGGAACAAGAGCCCCTCAAGTTGTTGCTCCCGAGCATGGGAGTGATGACTTAAGGATAACTCGCAGCCCCGGGGAACTCTAAAGAGGCCATCGTCTGTCGAAGAGATGGGATTGTCCTTGGGTGCCCGAGGGTTATGGTGCCCACGGGATATATAACGTTGTTGGGCTGCCCGACCTGCGGGGAGACCAACGGTTGAGGTATTCTAAAGAGACGTGACGCCACGTGTGCCTCGAGCATTGTGCAGCATGAACTGCGTCATGATGGCTAGGCTAGGGTCATAATGATGCCCCTAGCCGCACATGCTCGTGCACGTGCTTTTAGACTATATATATAGGGGGAGAGTTGCTCATTTGCGTTTTTCGCTTCTATCTCCTTCTTCATTTTAGAGAGCTCTCTGTCCGTCGCGCCGTCAACCACCGCGTCCGCCGCTGTACGTAGATTCGAGCAAGTTCTTCGGTCCTCTACTCTCTCTTCGACCACGTAAGTTACCTATTTTCATTTTTATTTCTAGTTTTTTGTTTCTGTTTAGTTAGAACCCATGTGGATAGGTTGAACTTAGGTAGAACTGTCGTGCTTTCCGGCACCTGTTGGTGGTAGACGGTGGCTTGGCCATTTTCTGTCGCTGGTGTGTCGCCGGAGCTTCCTAGAGACTGTAGACTTAGGCCGTTTTCGGCGCTGTTACGATGACGGCGCAAGCATAACAGGTGAAGCTACCCAGTTTTCTGGTGCTCTGATAAACTTTCTGATGAACATGTGAGTTTTCCGGTGGAACTTCAAACTGAAACTGGGTAGTAGGTCGGGAGATTTCTCGTAAGCGTAGGAGGGGTTGCCTCCGAGCATCTCCTCGTGGGAGACTCTTGTGTTATTTTATTTAGGGCTTAAGTCGGGGACACCGTCCCCAACCCTTTGCACGCCTTTTCACTTGACTAGCGGTGGAAGGGTGGATTTGATTTTGCAGTCGAATTCACTTTTGTCCTCTGCTTTTCAGGTGATCGAGATGGAGCCCGAGCCCGAGCAAGAGATTCTCATAGACTCGTCCGAGGAGAGCTCCTCGGAGAGTAGTGATACTGAGGTTTCAAATGCCTCCAGCGAAGTCAGGGAGGATCTTGAGCACGATTCTGCGAAGGAATGGACGGCCACAGAGCCTTCCGAGCACGCATCCACTTTCGCGTCTTATACTAGGGATGTCTTTACGGACGTAGGGCCATAGGGAGAGGTGCCTACGCCATTTTGCTATCCCGCACAGAGTCCAAGATATATACCAAGATTAGACGTCAAAATGATATACGGAGATTGTGATCCGGAAGGATGTCGTGCTCCACCAAACTCATTAGAGGAGGACACTTTAATGAAAGACAACTTTGACTATGACTATTTTGACCCAATGGATGGCCTGCCTATCTGGCAGCCGTACCTGTAACACCCTGATTCTGCCCAACGTAATTATATAATAGCAGAGTATAAAATTACAACATACATGATGTCACATTCATTTCAACTTAAACATATCATACAATCACCTGTAAATCATACATAAAGAATACAACTCTCCGGATAACTAATTCGACCATGTTTAGCCTTTAAAATATAACAACTTTAACTTTCATGCAGCGGATTCATAAGTTTAACATAAAATTTTCTTAATTTTGAATTCAACAAAAACAACAACTCCTAATCAACAAGTCTTACCATTCAAATAGTTAAAGCATCTTCATCCAACATAAAACAACTTCAAACGTAAGCCTTTAATAAAAACAATATAAAATTCAGCAACTTAAACATAATTCAATCAATAGGAAAAACACGCGATTATCCCCCCGAGTGCTACGTATCAGAGCGACAACCACCGACTCGAACTAATGAAGGTAGGCTTCCTTCATTCCGTATTACCTGCACGTTACCAATATAAAGGCAACGGCGAAACAAAGAAAGGGTGAGATATCCAATAATATAATCAAAAGTATGATAATTAATATATTAGAATTAGAATCATACAAGTTTCACCACTTCCCAACTAACAACTATATCACAACAAATCAACATTCATCATAACAACAAATCCATTAATACGACTCAATGCGACTCAACTTATGCAGATGCATGTGGTACCATTTCGGAGTAGAACTCCCAACTTCAACATATGCCAGGTTATTGAGGCATTTTCAACTTAAACAGGTGCCATCAAGGTCCAACTTAATCAATGCCATCAAGGCCAACTTGAACAATGCAATGTATGCGACATATGAACGACATACAATTAACAACATCAACACAACAAATACAACTCAGCACAACATAAACAACTTTCAATTTTGGCTATTTAAGCCTCCAACAAAACATGTCCATATTTTGGGACAAAACCAATTCAATCAACTGTACCTGCAATTCCACGCATTCAACTTAATTTGACAAAAATAAACACCATTCACGTATCTACTCGTATAAACGAACTTCCCCATAAATTTTCATTCGATTCCGGACAACTAAATATACCGCTTAATTTGGCTACACCGGGTAATTCGGTACTGTTTCGCTCTTACTAATTACTATAGATTAATTTATTAATTCAGTTAAATTATTAATTTACTGCTGCAACATGTTATGCTACTAATTTTTACTGTCATCAAAATCAACTCTGTTACCAAATTGTCACTACCTGCTAAAGACCTGCTATCTGTTATTTTCTGATTTTCTGCTAGAAATATTGTTCTGTAGCAGCCTTCACTACCAGCCCACTATTACCATTATTATAAAAGCATTGTTATCCTATAGTATATTAATTAGATACACTTGCCAAGAACAAAACATTATTTTAAGCCAGCATACCTACACTTTACTTCCATACCAATTAATTAATTAAAAAGAAATAAACTAGACACTTCATCTACACGCACAGTAGCGGCTAGAAGAAAAGGAAAAAGTTGGGGATTTTCTAGACCATTTGTTAAGCTACAGTGGCTAGAAAAAAAATACATTAATAGCTCTTATCATGGTGCGCTACAGGACAAGATGAGGATGAAAAGAACATTACATTGCCTGATCCACTATTCCATCGCCACGGTAAGTGGGAAAAGAAATAAAAAAAGAATCTCTTCATTAAAAGCTCCTATGAACATCAACATTTTTTTTTAATTAAAATATCATTTTGGTTTTATTAATGAAAAGGTGCTACGATAGAACAATTGCTTTTCCATACTCCTAATGTTCTATCGCTACAGTAAAGATAATAAGAATTAATTAGTTACGTTCCATTTCCTAATAGGTTCGTATGCTACAGTATTCTTATTACAGTCCCAAACGCTACTGTTCAACCACACAAATCTATTTCTCATTTCTAACTCAAATGAATACCCTAAGCATTAAATGGGTCTCTAAAATATACCAATTCCAATCCAATAAATACCACATAGTGAAAAATTATAATAATCCCAATTTCTACATACTAACTATCATTCTCTCGGTTATAAAATTTGAACCCCGCCCTTACTTGATTGGATTGAAGGTAGCTCGAATTTCTTGATTTTTTGACACCGGCAGCAATTTCTCCTCCAAGCCTCTTCTCCCTAATACTGTTCGCAGCTTTCTTCTCTTTCCTTTTAGGTTTTTAGTTTTTGTTTTTACTACTTTAACATAAACTAGAGACTTAATAAAATAATGGGTCACTATGTCTTAATGGGCTTACTACTAGTCACTTAGAAATTGCTATTTCCACACATAACTAAACTCAAGTATTTAAATTAATAATTCTACTAAACTAATATTATTTATAATATTAATTTCCTGACTAACTTATACCCGACTATCAACTTACCGACTTAACCACATAATCGACATATTCATCAATTATTCGGAAATTACTTAATAATATTTTAATTATATTATTTCTACTATAATTCTACGACTAAACCAACTTAAATACCAACCTATCAATTAAATCTCCTCAATACAAAATTAACTGAATAATCACAAATAATTAATTAAATATTTAATTAAATAAATAATTAAATATTCGGGGCGTTACAGTACCCATGAGACTTAGGGAAAAAGAGTCAGCCCAACGATGCATATCAACTGAGCATCATTGAAAAGAATACCTGTGTCCCAACCAAATCATGGGATCCTTACTCAGGGCATTCAGAAAACATCCAGCACGACGATGAATTTGCAAAGGTTGCAGGACAAGAGTTCCTTAACTACGCTTTTCCTGAGGTCAACGTCATCGAGAGGGATGACTTCTCCGGTTCCAAAGAAGTGTGGGACACCTAGGACAACCGAGAGACAAGTATGACTTCTTGGTCAAGTACACCGCTCCTAAAAGCTCTCGTATCAGGCTCGAAGACATCCAGCCAACTGGATGGGGAGATCCACCTGAGAGTACAAACACTGTGCAAGATACAATAGAAGAATCCTCATACGGCAACTCTGCCTAGGAGACAGATTTCAACGATCCTGCTCCACCAGAAATCAGCGTCATTTCTGAAGACAAGCCAAGAAAGAAGGTACCAGACTTTGTGATTCACCGAGGAGTTCGCCGCCAATGGGTTGCTGTCGATGTCCTGAAAATTGTCAATAAGTCTAAGTAATTGCCATCTTTGTTTTAACCTTTCACCCTGCCCAGGTGAAACAGATGTTTTGATAGGGCTCACTTTCTATAAATGTCCCTCTTCGTTTTGCCCAAAGCGACGTAGTTTTGTTTTATAGGGTTGTAGTTTCAAGAATAGACCAAATCATAAATAAAATAACGGCGTTCTGTAATTTCCGCATTTATTGTTGTTTTCTCTTTTTGCTTTTTCAGAAAATGGTAATCCTAAAAACAACTCAAATAATAAAAACAAGCATTTTTCAGAAAATACACTGCACACACTCTTGCATTCTCTCTATCTCTTCTAAAAAACAACCATCACGTCATACAGATTGCTTGTTTTAAACCCCCTTATGATCCAATGCCTTCTCCCAACTTTGAATTCCCGGTATTTGAGGCTAAAGAAGAAGAGGACAAAGAAATTCCAGAAGAGATCTCCCGATTACTCAGACAATAGGAGAGGTCCATTGAACCTCACAAAGAGCCGTTGGAAACGGCCAACTTGGGGTCAGAAGAAGAGAGAAAAGAAGTCAAGATTGGGGCACTGCTCAGTCCGACTGTCAAAGAGATTTTGATAAAGCTTCTCAAAGAATTTACCGATGTATTCGCTTGGTCCTATCAGGATATTCCAGGGTTGGATACCAGCATCGTGGAACATCATCTACCATTAAGATCAGAATGTCCGCCGGTAAAACAAAGACTATGACTGACTCATCCAGACATGGCCATCAAAATCAAAGAGGAAGTACAGAAACAGATTGGCGCGGGTTTCCTTACCACATCAAAATATCCTCAATGGTTAGCCAACATAGTACCAGTTCCGAAAAAGGACGGAAGGGTCAGAATGTGTGTAGACTACAGGGATTTGAACAAGGCCAGTCCAAAGGATGACTTTCCCTTACCACACATTGACATGCTGGTAGACAGTACAACAAAGTTTAAAGTATTCTCCTTTATGGATGGATTCTCAGGCTATAATCAGATAAAACTGGCGCCGAAAGACATGGAGAAAACTTCATTCATCACCCCATGGGGCACCTTTTGTTACAATGTAATGTCGTTCGGTTTGAAGAACGTCGGGGCAACCTATCAAAGGGCCGTGACTACTCTGTTTCACGACATGTAACACAAAGAAAAAGAGGTGTATGTTGATGATATGATTTCCAAATCTAAGACAAAAGATGAGCATGTGACCCACCTGTTAAAGCTATTCGAGCATCTGAGGAAGTACAAACTCCACTTGATTCCCAACAAGTACACATTCAATGTCCGTTCAGGGAAACTTTTAGGGTTCATCGTCAGCCAGAAAGGAATTGAGGTTGATCCTGACAAGGTCAAGGCCATTCAAGAAATGCCTTCTCCAAAGACTGAAAAACAAGTCAGGGGATTCCTGGGACGTTTGAATTACATTTCCAGATTTATATTCCTCATGGCCGCAACATGTGCGCGGATCTTCAAATTACTCAAAAAGAATCAGGACTGCATATGGACAGAAGACTGCCAAACCGGCTTTGATAGTATCAAGGAATACCTATTGAATCCACCAATTCTATCACCTCCAGTGGAAAGAAGACCACTGATCATCTACCTAACAGTCTTGGAAGACTCAATGGATTGTGTACTAGGCCAACAAGATGAAACCAAAAGGAAAGAGTCTGCCATCTACTATTTAAGCAAGAAATTTACCGACTGTGAAACTTGGTATACTATGCTTGAGAAAACTTATAGTGCTCTGGCTTGGGAAGCCAAATGTATTCGCCAGTATATAATTTGTCACACTACTTGGTTAATCTCCGAAATGGATCCAATCAAGTATGTCTTTGAAAAGCCTGCTCTCACGGGAAGGATAGCCCATTGGCAGATGTTGTTATCAGAATACGACATCGAGTACCATACTCAGAAAGCCGTCAAAGGAAGTATTTTAGCCGATCATTTGGCTCATCAACCAATTGACGATTAGGAATCAGTCGGATTTTCCTTCCCAGACGAAGATGTCATGTACTTGAAATAGAAAGATTGCAATGAACCACTACCCAGTGAAGGGCCAAAACCGAGTTCCCAATGGGGACTTATCTTTGACGGAGCTGTCAATCATTATGGAAACGGAATTGGGGCAATCATCATAACACCTCAGGGTACCCATATTCCTTTCACTGCCAGATTAACGTTCAAATGTACAAACAACGAAGCCGAATACGAAGCTTGTATCATGGGTCTCGAAGAAGCAATTGACTTAAGGATTAAGAACTTGGATGTGTATGGAGACTCAGCCTTGGTTATCAATCAGATCAAAGGAGATTGGAACACATACCAATCAAGACTGATTCCTTATAAAGATTATACGAGGAGGTTGTTACCATTCTTCAACAGAATCGAGTTTCATCATATCCCTCGTGAAGATAATCACATGGCTGATGCATTAGCCACTCTCTCTTCCATGATTAGTGTAGGTCAATGGAACGGCATACCGAAGATTGACATAATGCGCCTTAAACGGCCCGCTTACATCTTCGCAATTAAAGCATTCATAGACAATAGACCTTGGTATCACGATATCAAATGCTTCCTTCCGAAACAAGAGTACCTACCTGGGGCATCCAGAAAAGATAGAAAGACCCTCAGAAGGCTAGCAGGCAGCTTCTTCCTGAGTGGTGATACACTCAATAAAAGAAATTTCGACATGGTCTTGCTTCGATGTGTAGACAGACCAGAAGAAAACACGCTGAGAAAAGAAATTCACGAAGGATCCTTTGGCACTCATGCCAATGGACACACAATGGCGAGAAAAATTCTAAGAGCAGGGTACTATTGGTTGACCATGGAATCCGATTGCTACAAGTACATGAGGAGATGTCACAAGTGTCAGATATACTCAGACAAAATCCATGTACCACCAACGCATCTCAAATCTCTTTCTTCCCCGTGGCATTTTTCCATATGGGGAATTGACATGATCGGCATGATCAAACCCAAAGCTTCAAATGGACATCGGTTGATCCTGGTAGCCATTGACTACTTCACCAAGTGGGTCGAAGCAGCATCATACACCAATGTAAGCTGACAAGTGGTGGTCCGATTTATCAAAAACAATCTCATCTGTCGTTATGGTTTTCCAAGCCAGATCATTACTGATAATAGATCTAACTTAACAACAAGATGATGAAGGAGTTGTGTGCTGAGTTCAAGATCGAACACCATAACTCATCTCCCTACCGACCTAAGATGAACGAAGCGGTAGAAGCAGCTAACAAGAACATCAAGAAGATTATTCAGAAGATGGTTGTAACCTATAAAGACTGGCACGAGATACTACCCTTTGCTCTCCACGGTTATCGCACATCTGTCCGCACTTCAACAGGGGAAACCCCTTTCTCTCTAGTATATGGCATGGAGGCAGTGCTCCCCATAAAAGTAAAGATCCCATAGATCCGGGTATTGATGGAAGCTAAGCTAACAGAAGCTGAATGGTGTCAAAGTCGACTCGATGAGTTGAATCTGGTCGAAGAAATGCGAATAACGGCTCTGTGGCATGGTCAGTTGTATCAGCAAAGAATGAAGAAAGCATTTGACAAAAAGGTATGACCTCGTGTCTTCCGAAAAGGACACCTTATGCTCAAGAAGATACAATCATTTCTCACTGATTCTCGGGGCAAATGGACTATGAACTATGACGGTCCCTATGTGGTCAAGAAAGCCTTCTCAGGCGGCGCCTTAAGACTCGCAACCATGGATGTAGAAGAATTTACCTACCCCAAAAATGTTGACGTAGTCAAGAAATACTTCGCCTAAATAAAATAAAAAAATAATTTAAAAAAAACTTCTCGGTGGATTGAAAACCCGAAAGGGCGGTCCAGGCAAAAATTAGAGACATAAGCAAAAAATCATCCCGGTGGATTGGAAATCTCAAAGTACAATCCAGGAAAAAGTTAGAGATTAATGGAAAGTAACTACGTCTGACAAGGTTAAATCCCTCAGCAGTCATGCCATTCATCAGGAAAACTCCAGTCAAGGTCATCTTCGACAGAAGCCCAGGATGTCCAGAATTCAAAGTTAGTAGAAGGATAACGGTCGTTATGTTTTAATGTACCCCTTTTCCCTTTAATTACCATTTTCTAAAACTTTGTAAATACTCTATGGAATCACGCGCTTGGCTAATTTCCATCCTATCAATAAAATTTGAGCCCTAGTGCTTTTGTTTGTAATTCTTATTTGTTTTAGCTTTACAGAATGATGTTTTTAATATGATCAACGATTCTTGTAATAAAACAAAAATGAATTTACTTGTCAAATTTTTCTGCTTTTAAAATAAAGATGGCAATTCTTTTGACTGTTAAACATCGAAAGAACATCGATCGCTTCTCCAAAGGCGATTAAGCTTCAAAGTGTAGAATCAAAGTACTCATTCTCAAACCAGTACGCCTGAATAAAGGATCAACTGTATCAGATGTGATTTTCCCATCTGATATCCCCGGCAGAGTTCGTATCTCTTAAGACCAATTAAACAATTCTTTCTCCCTATAGGGACTATCTCTCCTAAGCAAGGCAGAATTTCTATTTTGGACCTAATGGTACTTCTTCGTCCCCGTCGTGGTCGAGTATCCAGTCGTGTTCATCCACTAGTCTGTATGTCGTGTCAGTTTTGTCAGCATTAACATACATACATCATGCATTATTGATTTTCATTCATATTCATTTTGCATTGCTATCGCTCTGGTCAGTCTTATCCCCAAGTGATAAAGTCCTCCTATCAACCGAGTTGTCAGTTCTTTCCTCGTCAGGAAATGTTTTGTCTGAACAATCTCTCTCCCCCCAGTTTATTTCTGGATTGGAGACGGTCCTCGACCACTTTGATAACTTGAACCTCTGAAAAACAAGAAGGCATTCGACAAACGTCACTCTTTACTATCAAAGATGATATTCTCGCTTTCCCGGATTAACGAAAATCCCCAGAGAAAGCCTCACAACTAAATACTCTCAGCAACACATTGTTTTTTCTCTCTAGAAAGTCAATGTTAATGAAGTCATCAGCACCTCAAAATTGGATCACATCACATGGAATTTCTCCGATAAGATCTCGAGGAAAGGTATGATGTAATATCCCCAAGCAAAAAGCAGTCTATCAAGAGACTCGTTTACCCCAGTAGAGTCGACAAATGGCATCTCCAACAGAGAAGTTTGCACACCTCTACAACTCAGACAAATGGGTTCCCCAGCAAGTCTGACATCAAAACTTTTTCCGTCAAATGGCATCTCCCCAGGAAAATTCAGCGAGAAGTTTGAGGAAAACTGCTACAAATAGCATCCCTTGGCAAGAAAGTTTACTGACAAAAGAAACTGAGACCATTTTCGTGGCTAAAAACCAGGATCGAGGGGAAGTTTATATCAGAAACTGAGACCAGTTCCTTGGCTAAAAACCAGGATCGATGAGAAGTTTACATCAGAAGCTAAGACCAGTTCTGTGGCTGAAGACCAGGATTGAGGGGAAGTTTATTGACAAAAGAAGCTTAGACCAGTTCTTTGGTTGAAGACCAGGATCGAGGGGAAGTTTTTACCCTTTTCTAAGCATCATTGCTTAGCAAAAGAAGATGGAGGAGTGAACTGCCATTCATAACCACCATCAAGATTTTGGGTATTCCAATATTTAATCCTCTTGCACCCTGAATGCCCGAATACCTTCGCCATTCACACCTTCGGGTCCAAGAAGATTAAATAGGGGCATCTGTCATACCCCAAATTTTGACCACCAAGATTTCCCATCATTGTGAAGATCATTACCATAATATGGATGTACTTTTATGCCTCATCAATCTCCTCAAAGATGGTTGAGCATTCACCACAATCAAGGATTAGGGTTTTGAGCCCTCTTATAGCACTTAGACAAAGGATAAATCAAGAAATGACATGATCTTCAACTTGTTTAACCTCTCAAACACCCATAAAGTATCAAGAGGACTCCCACATTAAGAATCAAGCCCAAAGTTGCAACATTCCAAGTGGATCAAGCCTCAAGATCGCCAGTGTCACCAAATTAGGGTTTTGGTCGACTGAGGCCTCCAGATGAAGATTTCCATCTGGACATGAGCCAATTCCTCAATGTATGGTCCTATAAGCTCAAAAGGATATCAAGAACCCATCCATAATGGCAAAATCACCTTAAGGGTCCATCTATCAAAAAATCAGGAATTAGGGTCTTGACCTAATTCAACCCTTGAGTTAACTTGTGAAGTGAGGCATGGCTTGAAGCTTCAAAATGAACTTCAAAGACCTCAAATACATCATGTTGACATGTTTACAAGATTTGATTGACTCAAAGAGCTCACATCATAAACCACAAGAACTCAAAACCATCTGATCACAGATTAGGGTTTCTAATGGAAAAAGTCAACCATATCCTTGACTGTTGGCCTACCCTTGATCTCAAACCTTGGGGAGGGGTCTAAGACATTCCTAAATACCCTTGGAGGCCATCCATGAAGTTTAATTAAACCCAAGGATTAATTTCACAAAAAGAATCACAAAGTCAAAATTTCATCTGATAAAAAAAAGTCAACTGTACAAAAGTCCAAGTTTGAAATTTTAGATTTTTGGTCAACCAAGGTTCCTTAACCCTAAAACGGTGTTAATATGTGATTTGAATCATCATTCATCAAGAAAAATCAAAGAAAGTGAGTTAACTTGTAAAAGGGGTAACCATAAAAAAAAACTTAGAATTTTTCTAAGTTATGGAACAAAGTGGCTAGGGTACCAACTTCCAAGGACCATAACTTGAGATCCAAGCAACCATTTTGGGTGATCCAAAACTGGATTTGTAGGTCTTGCTACACTCTACAAAAGCTTCAACTACATCAAGTTCCAATTCTTCATGGATTTTTAGTTAGTAGTGGATCAAAGTGGTGAAAAAACCAAAATATGTCAAAAAACACTTGGTGAAAATTCTGCCTTGTAATTTCAGCATGAAACATCAAACTTCCAAGGCATTTTTCACATTGATCCAAGATGAATCAATGAAATCTTCAAACTTCAATGTTTTAGTACATCATTCAAGCTTTTTAAAAAGTACAAGAAGTCTCTCTAAGTCATTTTGAGCTGAGAGATACATCCATGGGAAGTTAGCTCCAAAATCTGATTTTTCACTAAGTCAGAATTGTGCATTTGGTCGAATTTGCATATTATGAGTCATCAAAGACATGTTTATCCATATGCACACCTCAGAGGGAGACCAAGGAGGAACAAACACTGATCCATAAGCCTTCCAAGTCTTTGGAACTACATGTAGGTGTGCCATGCCTAAAAGCTCAAGATGCCTCAAGACTCCAATTTTGTTTTGAAACATTCAATGGATGCATAGAGCTGGCATGTATCAGTCCATGATCAACCAAATGAGTCAAGATAAGCTCATACAACAGAGGACCATAGGCATGTGCTCTAATCTCAAGTCAATGGCTAGAGGAGACTTGAGATTCCATTTGATCCACATTGGCCAAAGGCCTGCTGCAGTTGCCACACATTGTTGCTTGCAAAACAAACTTGACACACTATAAATAGGCCTCAATTGTGATCAATTTGAATACACTAAAGGTCCTAAACAGATGCCTTTCTCAAAATCACCACTTTCACTCCAAAAACACCTTCTCTTGCAAGTCACTATCGGGTTTTGTATTTGAGAGTGATTTCAACCAAACCAATGGTTCACACACCTCACACACAACATATAGGAGTGATCTAAACCATTACATCCCATCTGTAACATCAAAATCACCAAATGGCCACCCAATAGCACAAGACTCATGACTTGCTGCAGAAGGAATCAGGCGGATCAATCTAGAGGTTTTCCAATCAACCTAAGCACTCAAACACATCCATTGAGGTACAAGGAAGCTGTTCAAATCATTGGAACTCATCTGTAACACCTCCAAACCAGAATTCGATTCTCACTTGCAGAGGTAAAACTTGAACTCTCAAACTCAATGAATTATGCATCATAAACATGTTTTCTTGTTACCATTGTGTTTCTGGATGTATGTAGATCATTTACCCTCAATCAATTGTTGTTTACAGTTTGTGTATAGGATTTCATTGAGTTCATGCCAATTTTAGGGTTCTTCAGGTTTTATCAGATTATGTTTTGATTCACTTAATTTCAATAAAATTGAGTATTGACATTGTGTTCCTCATCTGAAAACGCACGATTTTCATATTTGGATCATGTGAAATGGTTGAGAGATGAGTGAGGTAGGAGGCTTCACGTATCTAAGCTTGAGGATGAAGATGGCCATGGCGCCATTCTTCAGAAATCCAACTTGTTTTACTATATATTTTTTGCTTGCCATATATTAAATGAATTGGCATTGCGCCCCATTGGTTGATCAACTGGTTTGTGTGTATTGAGCGAGCAAGAGGTCTGGGGTTCGAATCCCCCACGCCCCAGACCTCTTTTTATCACTTGTCCCATTTTTAATATTTTTCATATTATTTTTGTTAATGATTTGGAAAATTAATTTCTCATTCAATTTTAATCATTTTTTATTGGTTCTTTTTCTGAAAAATCACAAAAATATTAAAGTATTTTATTCTACAAAAAAAATCAGATTTATATTATTTATTTAATATAGTTGGTATTTTTGTGAATAAATTCATTTTTATTGTTTTTAAACATTTTAAAGGTGAATTTTTATCTTGAAAATCAAAATCAAATGAGTTCTAAATCATCTTGTGATTAAAACCTCATTTTTCAAACCTTAACCAAAAATCACAAGTGGTTTATTTAAACTTATTTGGTATTTTTTTATCATTTTTATTAATTTTCTGTAAAGAATTACTTTTAAAAATGAAAATTAGGGTTTCTTTGATTTTTTATCCTTATCAAACATTTCAAAAACACTTTTGGGCCTCTAATAGAGTGTAAGACCCAACTCCTTTGTAAATAAAATGACTTTGGACCTCAATAATTGTATAAGTCCCAGTACAATTTTCAAAAACAACGGTGTGTTCACTGTTTTATTTGGGCCTCTCCTTGAGTTGTAAGCACCATCACTTGTACAAAAATAAATCTTTGGGCCTCTAATAGAGTGTAAGACCCAACCCCCTTGTACATAAATAATTTTGGGCCTTAGTCATTGTATAAGTCCCACTGTGTTTTCAAAATCTCGGTGCGATCGTCACTTTTCAATACATTTTTATATGGGCCTACCCTTTGTTGTAAGTCTCATTTCTTTTCTTTTTCCAAACTTTTGGGCCTCTCCTTGTGTTGTAAGACCCATCCCTTTGTACAAAAAACCTCTTTGGGCCTCAGTCATCGTATAAGCCCTAGTACAGTTTACAAACAACAGTAAAATTACTGTTTTTTTATCTGGGCATCTCCTTGAGTATAAGCCCCAACAATCTTTTCAAAAACAACTTCTCTTTTGATTTAGGTTCAAATATACAGTTGTTGTCAAAACTTTCTTTAATTTCTTTGAACAACTAACAATGCAGCATGGAAGCTTGCTCACCTGTAAGTTTTTATCAGCTTTCATTTACTTTCTTTTGTATATATATATATATATATATATATATATATATATATATATAACTGTATTGTGGGAAGCTGCTCCCCTGTAAGTCCTTCTTTCATATCCTTTTAAATACTTGTCATATATCAACTGTATATATACTAGTATATCTATTTAGAGTTTTCCCCGGCAACTAGGTCTAGAACTAGGTAAAGCCAAATGGTCACTCTTTGATACAGTAAACTAGATCCCCGTAGGATTTCCAAATGCAGTTTTTCCTTCTCTTGGGCTTAAACAATATGGAACAAAGAGAAAGGCAGTATTCTCGGTGAACCTTTTCTCAGACTGTCACTATTAGAACTTGTCAAAGAAATTCAGTTTCCCCGGAGAGGATTAATTCCCGGTGAAACTTCTCTTGAATTTCTTAAAACCCTAGAACTGTTCACTAAAGAAAAGATTATTCTCGGTGAAAATTTTCCTGAACTCTTCTTAAGTTTGGACCCATAGGCTTCCTAAAAGCATCCTCGCCTCCTCTTGGGCTTTGTACAAGGACCCTCCGACTTCTTAGAAGTTCTCATGCCTTCTCTTGGGCTTAATACAAGGACCCTGAAGACCTTTTAAAGGTATATGACAGAACTTAGTCATCCTTTGCTAGAGCAGTCTTTCCAGTGTCAAATATCAAACAAATTTAGGGTTGATTCTCATCCCTTAAAAAGACATGCCTCCTCTTGGGCATCATACAAAGATAAACTCTTCCATACCAATAGACTTGGACAGTCTAATCCCCTCTCGAATCTCAAAGACGTTCTCAAGTTCCCTTCAAACATAGGAGAAAACCCGGCCATTCTGGATCAATCTCCAATAGAATTAAAACTCATGGGTTCTAAAACCCAGTTTCATCCTAAAAAATTCCCCAACCAGGGTCAGTTTATCATCAGTATAACACTATCAATGTAACACCCCGTATCTATACCCCCAAGCTATTAAAGCGATAACAAATAATCAGAGTACAATTAAAAAATTCACGGCATAGACCGAGGGGTCACATCAATTTGAAACAAATATACAACAACCTGCTCATAAAGATATGCAAGAATCAGGTAGCAATTAACAAAAGAACTTAGTTCATAACACCCACAATTCAGATACAGAATAAAAGCGAAAAATCTGTACTAAATCTCATATATATATATATATATATCACATAAAGAGTTTGTCTGTCATATACAACATCATACATGTACAATCCAAAAGATACATGTATACATAATACAAAATAATCACACTCGATCTCCCCGACTACCCGGTGCTACATATCAGAGCCAACCGACAAAAAAATGAAGACCTAAGCTTCACAAAAAGACCTCCAGCCATCTAATCTGCAATGCCTCGTAGAGCATTTAAAACAGCAGAAGGGTGAGAAACACAATCATAATATAATTGCATACAGTTATATATAACACAAAAATACACATATAACATATTCTCACCACCACTTATACCAGAATTCAATCACAAAACGACACAGTGTATATTTCATATATCCATCACCAAGGCATATCAACCATTCACAATATAATTATCACCAACATATATACATATATCAACTCATCAATTTCATCCACAATTCCACACATAATCAATCCATTCATAATTTATGCAAATGCACAGAGACCGACACAACGACTCTATGCAATGCACATGCGGTACCATCCATCCATCATTATCAACACTAGTTCACTCAGGAACTATTGGAATCATCGCTTGTTACTTAGTGTAACTCCCCGTCGGGCAAACGATGTTCCCCGTCGCTTTCGGTCCTCTTTGTATAAGGCTCACGACGTTTATGGATCGCTTTCGATCCTTTTTGTGTAAGGCTCGCGATCCGATCGCTTTCGGTCCTCTTTGTATAAGGCTCACGATCATCTATAATCATCGCTTTCAGTCCTCTTTGTATAAGGCTCACGATGTTATAGCGGAATCCCTCTGGAATCGATTCGTCGCTCACACCTACTAGGGCACACGACATCACCAACATGCATATCATGATGCTTGGCATACAATGACTCATGACATTCAAATGCACACATATATGCAACAATCTCAATCAACAATAATCCTGCTTTGCAATTCAAGCCCAAAACAATGCATTTATTTGCCATACGGCCACAAACCATCATCACAACATTTATCACATGCATTTCCATCACACAACAGCACACAAGTCATACAACATTCATATCAACAGCATATTGCATAATACACATCAACTACACACACGTACAATGGTACAAGTTAACAAAACAACACCATTCCAACTCCCGACATAATTAAATTGACCACTAGTCTCAAAACCAATAATATAAGAAAGAACATGTCAAAAGCTCCCCAACGCATCAAACCACGCCTCAAACCGGCTCACGGATCAAAAGTTATAAATAAAACAAATTGGGAAAAGCTGTCACATTCGCATTGCGAAGCTCCTAGCGAGTCCTTCGCTTCTTCATTCGCAGTGCGAATGTCCCAGCGAACCAAGTCAGAACTGAAAATAGCCTAAAAATTTCCTAACGTTCGCAGTGCGAACTCCCAGCGAATGCTCGCTTCCTCATTCGCACTGCGAGTTCCCCAGCGAACAGTGGCAGAAAGAAAACAACACAAAATAACACAAAGTTCGCAGTGCGAGTCTCTAGCAAATGCTCGCCCACACCTTCGCAGTGTGAATAGCCAGCGAATGCTCGCTTTCCCCTTCGTTAGGGGATTCGCAGTGCGAACCTGCGAAAACCAGAAAACCCAGCAGCGCTGTTACATAACCCAAAACTATATTTTCATCACCAAAACACTTCCAAACCAACACATAGTAATCAAAACATAACCCAATCATGGTAACTAGTATTCTACAACATTTACACAGATTTCCAACAGTGGAAACATCGATTTCTACCCGATTATCTCATTTCGACCTATATTGAAAACCAATAAAACTTCCACACAAACCTACATAATCATACACAAACATAGTATAATCGAGTTTCGCACCCTTACCCGATTAAATCGCGTTTGAAAAGTGGGTGAATCGGTTCCTAGATTTTCCAAGTTTTCTCTCTATTCTTCTTTCTCTTCTCTTTTCTTTCTTCCTCTTTTTATTCTCTTCTTTTTCTTTCCTTTTTATTTTCTCTCTTTCTATTTCTATTCATATGAAAAATATAATATCTACCCAAACAAAAGACCAAAATACCCCTACACTCAAATATCTCGCAAACGTTCCCAAAACGAGATACAATATAATCTCGATGAAAAAATAACATATTTTCAAATAAAAGTCATAAATAAAATAATATAATAATAAAATAATCAAAACGACTCAATTAAATAAAAATAACTAAAACTGGGGCGTTACAACTCTCCCCCACTTAGAAATTTTCGTCCTCGAAAATATTACCTGAGACGAACAACTCTGGATACGACTCCCGCATCCGACTCTCTAACTCCAAAGTCAAATTGCCCTCAGCAGCGCCTCCCCACGCTACCTTCACAAGCGCAATATCCTTGCCTCTTAACCGCTTCAACTCGCGATCCAAAATCCTAACTGGTAACGCCTCAACCGTAAGGTTCTCCCTTACTTCTACCTCGTCCATCGGAATCACATGCGACGGATCCGGAATATACTTCTGAAGCTGTGAAACATGGAACACATCATGCAAATTCGAAAGACTCGGCGGCAACGCCACCCTATAAGCCACAGCACCCACTCTCGCGGATATCTAGTAAGGACCAATAAACCGAGAAGTAAGCTTCTTCGACTTCAATGCACGACCAACACCCGTTACCGGCGTAACTCTCAAAAATACATGATCGCTCTCTTGAAACTCAAGATCTTTCCTCCTTCGATCATGATAACTCTTTTGCCTACTCTGAGAAGCCTTCATTTTCTCACGAATAAGTTTCACCTTGTCTGTAGTCTGTTGAATCAATTCTGGTCCAACCACTGAACTCTCACCAGATTCGTGCCAACACAACGGTGTTCGACATCTTCGTCCATATAACGCTTCAAACGGTGCCATTCCAATACTCGAATGGAAACTGTTATTATACGTGAATTCAATCAACGCAAGATAACTATCCCACGCACCACCTTGTTCAAGAACACAAGCTCGTAACAAATCTTCCAATAACTGAATCGTTCTCTCCGTCTGTCCATTCGTTTGCGGATGATAAGCCGAACTCAATCTCAATTTAGAACCCAACGCCTTTTGTAAACTTTCCCAAAATCTCAAAGTAAACCTCGGATCTCGATCTGAAACAATGCTCAACGGAACCCCATGTAACTTCACAATCACACTGATATAAATCTCTGCCAACCTCTCCAAAGAAAAACTGATGTCAATCGAAATGAAATGTGTCGATTTAGTCAGTCTGTCCACAACCACCCAAATAGCATTATGTCCCCGCTGAGTGTTCGGCAACCCTATTACAAAATCCATAGAAATGCTATCCCATTTCCACTCAGGAATATCCAACGGTTGCAACAATCCACTAGGTTTCAGATCTTCTACCTTTGACTTCTGACACGTCAAACAGGAATACACAAACTGAGCCACATCTCTCTTTAACCCAGACCACCAAAAGATCTTCTTTAAATCTTGATACATCTTATTAGCTCCCGGATGTATACTCAAATTACTCCGCTGTCCTTCCTCCAAAATCATCCTTTTCAACTCTGCATCATCAGGAACACAAATTCTGCCTCGGAACCTCAAAACACCATTATCATCCACTTTAAAGTCCTCATTTTCACTTTTACCACCCACCTTCATCAAATCCACAAATTTCACATCCAATTTCTGTTTCTCGCTAACGGTCAACAGAAAATCATTAGTAACCTTCAACATACCAAGCCTCACACCGTCAGACGTCAATTCGCACACCAAACTCAAATCTCTAAACGATTCCAAAAGTTCCCACTCCTTAACCATCAAAGCAGACATATGCAACGATTTCCGGCTCAACGCACCGGCTACCACATTAGCTTTACCAGGATGGTAATTCAAGATAAAATCGTAGTCCTTCAAAAATTCCAACCATCTACGTTGCCTCATATTCAACTCTTTCTGATCAAACAAGTATTTTAAACTCTTATGATCACTAAAGACTTCGAATCTTGCACCGTAGAGATAATGCCTCCAAATCTTCAACACAAAAACCACAGCCGCTAATTCAAGATCATGAGTAGGATAATTTTTCTCATGCACTCTCAATTGCCTCGAAGCATAAGCTACAACCTTACCTTCTTGCATCAACACTTCACCTAACCCAATCAAAGACGCATCACAATACATCACAAACGGTTCAGTAGGATTCGGCAAAATCAAAATTGGAGCTGTCGTCAATCTTCTCTTCAGCTCACTAAAACTTTCCTCACACCGAATATCCCAAATGAACGCTTGCCCTTTACAAGTCAACTGGGTCAATGGAAGTGCTAACTTAGAAAAACCTTCAATGAACCTTCGATAATATCCGGCTAAACCCAAAAAGCTTCTAATTTCAGTAACAGATCTCGGAGCCTCCCATTGTAGAACTGCTTCTACTTTAGATGGATCCACAGCGATACCGTTACCTGAAATCACGTGACCACGAAAACTCACTTCCGACAACCAGAATTCACACTTTGACAACTTGGCAAAAAGTTTCCTTTCCTTCAAAACCTGCAACACAATGCGCAAATGCTCCGCATGTTCCTCCCGGGACTTAGAATAAATTAAGATATCATCAATAAACACAACAACAAAATGATCCAAATGCTCGTGGAAAATACGATTCATGTACTCCATAAACACACCTGGCGCATTAGAAACCCCGAACGGCATCACAGAATATTCGTAATGACCGTAACGTGTCCTAAAAGCCGTCTTATGAATATCTTCCCCTTTCACCCTTATCTGATGATAACCCAACCTCAAGTCAATCTTACTAAACACACACGCACCTACCAACTGATCCATCAGATTGTCAATTCTCAGAAGAGGATACTTATTCTTAATCGTCACCTTATTCAACTGGCGATAATCAATACACAATTGCATACTTCCATCTTTCTTTTTCACCAATAAAACTGGAGCACCCCAAGGCGACACACTTGGCCTCACAAACCTCTTTTCCAATAATTCGTTCAATTGCTTCTTTAACTCAACCAACTCAGATGCCGACATTCGATATGGTGCCATTGACACAGGTCTAGTACTAGGAACTAGATCTATAGAAAACTCCACCTCTCTCTCTGGTGGCAAGTCCGAAATATCCTCAGGAAACACTTCCAGAAAATCACACACAACAGGAACCACATCAAGTGAAACTTGACTATCCACAGTCAATGATGCAAACAACCCAAACAACTGAGCTTCATCCGCCAAAAGTTTCTTCAACTCTTTGGTAGATAAGAAACTCGAGTCTTCGTCTTCCTCAAGAGAAGGAAATCTTACTAGCTTATGATAACAATCAATATGAACCCGATTAAATTGCAAACAATTCATACCCAGAACCACATCTAAACCCTCCAACGGCAAACACACCAAATCCATCTCAAAGTCTTTACCATAAATTGTCAAACGACAACTTAAACAAACCAAAGAAGTAGTTACTGACCCCATTGTTGGAGTATCAATAACCATCTTTCCATCCATCGAAGACAACACAAGATTCAAACGCTTCGCGCACTCAGACGAAATAAACGAATGAGTCGCTCCGGTATCAATAATAGCAACTAAAGGCGTACTATTAATAAAACAAGTACCTCTGATTAGACGGTCTGCACTTGTAGTCTGAGTTCCTGCCAAGGCAAAAACTTTCCCACCAGTTGGAGCTTTCTTCGGTTTCGGACACTTTGTACTAATATGACCAGGTTCACCACAGTTGAAACACGTCACCACATTCTTCCTTGCACAATCAGCTACGACATGTCCTAAACCTCCGCAATTAGAACACTTCCTCAAATCCTTCCTACATTCGAACTGACGATGTCCTAGGTCACCACACCTATAACATCTCAGAGGACTAGACATTCCTCCCCCACTTGGCCTTTTCTCAAAATTACCTCTCTGCTTACCCTTATCTGCCGGTGTTACATAAGGACCACTACGAAACTGTTGCTTTCCTCTCCTCTCGCTCACACTCTTATAGTGAGTAGAACGAGCCTTACTATCCTCCTCATAAATCCTACAACAATCCACCAAATCAGAAAACCTCCTTATCCTCTGATACCCAATTGCCTGGTTTATCTCAGGACGCAACCCGTTCTCAAACTTCACACACTTAGAAAACTCCGCAGTAGCTTCAGCATAATGTGGATAAAACTGCACAAGCTCCACAAACTTAGCAGTATAATCAACAACAGACATACTACCTTGTTTCAACTCCAAGAAATTAATTTCCTTCTTTCCTCTTACATCTTCAGGAAAATACTTCCTCAAAAACTCAATGCTAAACACAGCCCAAGTGATCTCCTCCTCTGCAGCTTCCAACACATGACGTGTACTAACCCACCAATCATCAGCTTCTTCCAGCAACATGTGAGTACCCAGTCTCACCTTCTGATCCTCAGCACAATCCATCACTCGGAAGATCCTTTCAATCTCCTTAAGCCAAATCTGAGCACCATCAGGATCGTATCTTCCTTTGAAGACAGGCGGTTTGTTCTTCCTGAACTCATCATTACTCGCAGCATTAGGTGCACCCTGCACAGCCCGAGCCATATCTTGCATCGCAGCAGCTAAAGCAGCGTCATTCCTACCAGCCATATTTTGTTCATTTCCAATAACAGCAACTATGGTTAAACAAACAGCTCACCAAACCACAAAGACCAACAAGGACTGACACAAACTGACACGGACAGGCTCTGATACCACTTAATGTAACACCCCGTATCTATACCCCCAAGCTATTAAAGCGATAACAATTAATCAAAGTACAATTAAAAAATTCACGGCATAGACCGAGGGGTCACATCAATTTGAAACAAACATACAACAACCTGCTCATAAAGATATGCAACAATCAGGTAGCAATTAACAAAAGAACTTAGTTCATAACACCCACAATTCAGATACAGAATAAAAGCGGAAAATCTATACTGAATCTCATATATATATATATCACATAAAGAGTTTTCCTGTCATATACAACATCATACATGTACAATCCAAAAGATACATGTATACATAATACAAAATAATCACACTCGATCTCCCCGACTACCCGGTGCTACATATCAGAGCCGACCGACAAAAGAATGAAGACCTAAGCTTCACAAAAAGACCTTCAGCCATCTAATCTGCAATGCCTCGTAGAGCATTTAAAACAGCAGAAGGGTGAGAAACACAATCATAATATAATTGGATACAATTATATATAACACAAAAATACACATATAACATATTCTCACCACCACTTATACCAGAATTCAATCACAAAACGACACAGTGTATATTTCATATATCCATCACCAAGGCATATCAACCATTCACAATATAATTATCACCAACATATATACATATATCAACTCATCAATTTCATCCACAATTCCACACACAATCAATCCATTCATGATTTATGCAAATGCACAGAGACCGACACAACGACTCTATGCAATGCACATGCGGTACCATCCATCCATCATTCTCAACACTAGTTCACTCAGGAGCTATTGGAATCATCGCTTGTTACTTAGTGTAACTCCCCGTTGGGAAAACGATGTTCCCCGTCGCTTTCAGTCCTCTTTGTATAAGGCTCACGACGTTTATGGATCGCTTTCGGTCCTCTTTGTATAAGGCTCACGATCCGATCGCTTTCGGTCCTCTTTGTATAAGGCTCACGATCGTCTATAATCATCGCTTTCAGTCCTCTTTGTATAAGGCTCACGATGTTATAGCGGATTCCCTCTGGAATCGATTCGTCGCTCACACCCACTAGGGCACACGACATCACCAACATGCATATCATGATGTGTGGCATACAATGACTCATGACATTCAAATGCACACATATATGCAACAATCTCAATCAACAATAATCGTGCTTTGCAATTCAAGCCCAAAACAATGCATTTATTTGCCATACGGGCACAAACCATCATCACAACATTTATCACATGCATTTCCATCACACAACAGCACACAAGTCATACAACATTCATATCAACAGCATATTGCATAATACACATCAACTACACACACGTACAATGGTACAAGTTAACAAAACGACACCATTCCAATTCCCGACATAATTAAATTGACCACTAGTCTCAAAACCAATAATATAAGAAAGAACATGTCAAAAGCTCCCCAACGCATCAAACCGCGCCTCAAACCGGCTCACTGATCAAAAGTTATAAATAAAACAAATTGGGAAAAGCTATCACATTCGCATTGCGAAGCTCCTAGCGAGTCCTTCGCTTCTTCATTCGCAGTGCGAATGTCCCAGCGAACCAAGTCAGAACTGAAAATAGCCTAAAAATTTCCTAACGTTCGCAGTGCGAACTCCCAGCGAATGCTCGCTTCCTCATTCGCACTGCGAGTTCCCCAGCGAACAGTGGCAGAAAGAAAACAACACAAAATAACACAAAGTTCGCAGTGCGAGTCTCTGGCAAATGCTCGCCCACACCTTCGCAGTGCGAATAGCCAGCGAATGCTCGCTTTCCCCTTCGCTAGGGGATTCGCAGTGCGAACCTGCAAAAACCAGAAAACCCAGCAGCGCTGTTACATAACCCAAAACTATATTTTCACCACCAAAACACTTCCAAACCAACACATAGTAATCAAAACATAACCCAATCATGGTAACTAGTATTCTACAACATTTACACAGATTTCCAACAGCGGAAACATCGATTTCTACCCGATTATCTCATTTCGACCTATATTGAAAACCAATAAAACTTCCACACAAACCTACATAATCATACACAAACATAGTATAATCGAGTTTCGCACCCTTACCCGATTAAATCGCGTTTGAAAAGTGGGTGAATCGGTTCCTAGATTTTCCAAGTTTTCTCTCTATTCTTCTTTCTCTTCTCTTTTCTTTCTTCCTCTTTTTATTCTCTTCTTTTTCTTTCCTTTTTATTTTCTCTCTTTCTATTTCTATTCATATGAAAAATATAATATCTACCCAAACAAAAGACCAAAATACCCCTACACTCAAATATCTCGCAAACGTTCCCAAAAAGCGATACAATATAATCTCAATGAAAAATAACATATTTTCAAATAAAAGTCAGAAATAAAATAATATAATAATAAAATAATCAAAACGACTCAATTAAATAAAAATAACTAAAACTGGGGCGTTACAATCAGAACCTCAAGGTATCTGATACCTCAACTCTGCTGTAACTCTCAGCAAGAGTTGATTCCCCATTTGGACCTGCCTCGGGATCTCAATAATTTCCAGCAGAAAATAGCCTCCTCTTAGGCTTTGTATAATGATCCTTCCATTCCTCAGCATAGCCAGCCTCCACTTGGGCTTTGTACAATGATTCTCCCCAGCGAAGCTAACCTTTTCAGACTGTCTCGTTGAGTCAATCAACTTTCAGACTCTCTTGTTGAGTCAATCACCTCTTAATACTTTCTTGTTGAGTCAGCCCTTTTAGCCTCAATCTTGGGCTTTGTACAAGACAGATAAAACCATTCTCTTGTTAAGACAATCTTTTCTAGCCTCCTCTTAGGCTTTGTATAATGATTTCCCCTAGCAAAAGTCAGTCTCCTCTTAGGCTTTGTATAATGATTTCTCCAGCTTGTTCAGCTACAATCCTGGGCTTTGTACAGGACATATAAAAGCACTCTCTCGTTGAGTCAAACCCCTTTTTAGCCTCAATCCTGGGCTTTGTACAAGACACCATATAAATTTCCTAAACAGATTCAATCCTCTTTCAGTCTCAATCTTGGGCTTTGTACAAGACATATAATACTCTCCAGAAAAGTCAAACCCATTTTAGCCTCAATCTTGGGCTTTGTACAAGACAGATAAAGATTTCTTTCCCACCGAGTCAGTCTTCTTTTCAGCCTCAATCTTGAGCTTTGTACAAGACACATACAAACCCTCCCCAACGGAGTCAAAATCCTTTTTAGCCTCATTCTTAGGCTTTGTACAAGACAGACAGAACATTTTCCCCCCAAAAATCAAACTTTTAGCCTCCTCTTAGGCTTCGTATAATGATATCCCCAAAGAGTTAGTCTCTTTTAGCCTCAATCTTAAGCTTCGTACAAGACATATAAAAACACTCTCTTGTTGAGTCAGTCATTTCCAGCCTCCTCTTAGGCTTTGTTTAAGGACTTCCCTAGTGGAGTTAATCAACCTCTTAGCTTCAACTTTGGGCTTTGATCAAGGCACACAAAAATCAACATCCCCTCAGAGGAAATCAAAATTTCTCTGTAGGAAGTCCTTTCTCTGTTTATCAAAACAGATAACTCAAATCAAACCCTAATCCTAGATAATTATTGTAAGTGGCACACTTGTTGATACAAATATCCAAGCTCTCGTCCATCTCTTATCCTGGTAAATCCTTTCTTTCATCTAATTGCTGTAAGCGGTAAGTCTCTGAAATATTTACATCCACGCTACTGTCCCTCTCTTAGTATGAGAAATTCCTAAGGAAAGATGGCATTGCTCTACACTGAGTTAAAGTTTTATCCTTCAGGATAAATCCCCTATAAAGGAAATTATGGTATTGTTGGATTCTCATATTCCAGTTAAAGTAACCCTCCTTTATAAACAGTCACCCAACAACTGTGATAAACAGACCAAATGTCTCCCCTTTAGAGATGACAAATTCTCTCTCAGTCAAACCTTTTAGCTTCAATCTTGGGCTTTGAACAAGACACAAATACTCCATTTAGCTTCAATCTTGGGCTTTGAACAAGACACCAAAATATCTTTTTTCCTCCCTTAGAATAGGAGGAACTACGATTGCTCTGATTTCCCTGTTTCGTTTAAACGGGAATACATAGGCATAAGATTGCAAAATCTTAGCGAGCATACCAAACAAAAACTCTAGGTCCAGTACCTTCATATTAATCAAAACTTTGGTCCTGTACCTTACCAAAAACATTGAAAAAACCCGAACATCAACAAAAACTCACTCTCTCTCTCTCATATTTCCTAAGAAACTTTCTCAAACCATTAACGGATAAACACCTTCAAGTAGAAAGCAGAACCTAAAGCTAACAACCTGTGGATAACCACATATAGGATGGGTAATTGACAAATCCTCATTGTATAACCTGACCCCGAACTCCCCGAATCTCTTTAAGCGTTTGCTTAGTTAAACATTCGCGTGCAAGGTTAGTTTTAGATAACTTCCCTTTCCCTTCCAGCTTCATGGGATAAATAAGAAATCAGAAAGTAGCACCCCCCCCCTCCTCTTCATTGAGGAGAAAACCCAAATTCCGCGATAAGGTGGTCGCGTCACCGACAAAAATTGCGCGCTACAGACATACGGCATCACTTCCTTCGTGATCATGTACTTCAAAAAGATGTCGAAGTTACCTTTGTGGATACACACAACCAACTAGTAGACATCTTCACGAAACCACTCACTAAAGAATTTTTATTTTAAGATTCGACGAGAACTTGGAATTTTAGATGAAGGTGATGTTTAAATCTTCAATAATTATTCATTATATGCTAAAATGAAGCCAAGATACACCAAATTTTAATCGTTTTAATTTTTGCATTTTTTGTCAAAATGTGTATTTTGTGAAAAATTTACATATCTTGGTTTTACATGAGCTTAATCTAATTTTCATGACATGTTTAGTCCATCCAAAGTTGCATTATAGTATGAAATAACATGTCAAGATGAAAAAATGTGAAAACAGCTTGTAATTTTGAAGTTATGTAGATTCTGTTTTTGCTTTATGGTAATCGGTTACCAAGATATGGGTAATCGATTACCCTATACATTTCCTGCGTATTTTCTTCTGTTAAGCACCATGTAATCGAATACCCTATTTGAGGTAATCGATTACCACTGACACGATTTTAAATTTTTTTCTTTAAAAAATAAAAATTGACTTGTTTCTTTTTATTTGTTTCATTTATATTTGGTCACATGCAAATAAGTGATTATTTTGAAAAACACTTTCACTTTTTTTCTTGGAACTCTTCATCATTAACTCCATTCAACTCTCATCTTTACATTGATACTCTTCATTTTTTCGCTTCCCAATTCTCATTTACTACAATATTCGAACTTCTTCTTCTACCTCTCATTAAAACCATTCAACCGAAAATTAAAACCCACTCACATATTCACTCCATATAATCCCCTAACTCACATATCCACTCCATATAAACCCACTCACCTAACTCTCAACCCTCATCTCCAAACCATCCACTCACCAAAATCCAAAAATCCCTCTCTCAAACCTAAACATTTAAGCTCCCATGTCTCCTCCACAATAAAACAAAGGAAAGAAGAAAATGGGTGAAGGAAGCTCAGATCCTGTGGAAGAAGAAAACCCTCAATCTGTCAAATCCAGAAGACTCACTTTCGGTATTCGGAATCGCTCTCTGATGATGGTAAAGTATGTAAGTCTAAAATTTGTTTCTGATCATAGCTTTAGCTTTCCTGCACTGTTAGAAAAACAAGGAGTTCATAAGCTAATAAGTGATGTTGGTCCATATTACCCTGATTTGGTAAAAGAGTTTTTCACTACTTTTAATATTAGGTATGATGAGTTTGGTGATTTTATCATGCCAGCTAAAGTTAAGAACACTGATATTTCTATGGATTTAAAGGAATTAGGAACCATCTTAGGAATACCTTATGTAGGGGAAGAAGTTCGCCATGGTATTTAACGGGATACAGAACCTTGGAAGGATTTTTCTAGTATGGGCTACTATATTGAAATTTCAAGAGGAACTCAAGTGGAACTCATGAGTAGGCAAAACCCGGATTCGTCTAGGTTGTTTAAGCTTGCCAAAAACCATATCGTAAGCGATAGGATGCTTCACTACATCCTTGCTTATGTCTTAGTTCCTAAACACTCCAACCATTCTCAAGTAAGTGACATGGAAGTTCAACTTTTGTATGCTATAAAGAATGAAGTTCAGGTGAATTGGGCATATGTCTTTATGCATCATATGAACCACCAAAGGTCTCTTTCGGGTGGTCTCCCGTATGGTCGATTTATTTCAAAGATTTTGGAGAAAAGTGGGGTGTTACTACAAAGGGAACCTCAAACAAAGATGAAGGCTAAAGTGAATGAGATAAATGTTGCTACGGCAACTCGAAACACGGGCATTATCAAAGGTTCGGACGGAAAGTTTTCTTACAAAGATCCAATCACATCCTCCTTTACTCCACCGGTTCCGGAAGGTGGTTACACCAACGAGGTTCTTTACAACAAAATGTGTTTCATTGAGGCTAAAGTGGATCTTAACCATAGGGAACACAAACGTGAGATGGCTTCCATGAGGCGAATTTTTAGGAGCTTTGCAAGATCTCACATTCAAGAAACAAATGTTGAAGAAGAAAGTGATGAAGAGGGTGGCGATGAAGAGGAAACCGATGCAATGTCCGAAAGTGACTACTTATGTTGTCTTGTGTTTGCATTAGTTATGTCCTAGTACTAGATGTTTCTTACACTATGTTTAAGTTATGTTTTAGATTTAAGTCTAAGTTTATGTTATGTTACGCCTAAGTTATGTTTAGGTACTTTATATTTTTGCATTCCGTATCGTTTCGTACTATGTTTTATCGTTTCGTACTATAATATAATGTTCTATGGTTTACATCTTGTGTGTTGTGCATTTTAGGTTATTCTTGTGAATACTTTAATTTTCAAATATCTTTTCCCATCCTTTTTGTTAATGACAAAGGGGGAGAAGAATTGTGTATTGTTGCTTGCTTTCTCTAACAAAAAATGCATATTTCAAAGGCTCTTTAAAATCATGAATTGAGGGGGAGTATCAATCAAGGGGGAGCATTATGTTAGAGAAACAAGATTGGAACAAAATTTCAAGAAGTGGTTGTCATCATAAAAAAGGGGGAAAATGTGAAGACATGTCTTCTCAAAGATTTTGATGACGACACATGTTCTACGATTCAAGGATGGATTAACAAAAAGAATTATCAAAGCTTCAAGCTCAAGAACAAAAATTCAAGAACAAAATTTTCAAAGTATTAAATCAAGTCTTGATGAATTATGAAGATGGACAAGCACAAAGGAAAAGATATAACACTCAATCTCTATGTGATTATGCAAGTGTTCAAACCTTCCTTCATTCATGACATAACCATTAGGAATGTTTTTGTGCATCTTAAAAGTCCTTACACTTGATTTTTTAAGCATTTTTTCAAATCTGGGCTGAAGTAATCGGTTACTCAAATAAGGATAATCGATTACCCTGTTGAAATTTTGAAATTTTCTGTATGTTGAAGGCATGTAATCGATTACCTCAATAGTGGTAACCGATTACCACTGTTCCAGTTGCCCAAAATCTTGCATCTCTTCACATAAACATTTTTAAAATTTTCCTTTTGAAGCACGGCATCCTTTGGTTAATTACACTCATTTGAAGAGGTGTTTGGAGGCTATATAAACCTTATAATCTCAGATTTTCAAACTCCCCTTCTTGCAAATAATCTTAAACATTCTTTTCATCATTAAACATTCAAATTTTTCAAGTGTTCAAATTAGAATTTTTTAAAGAGTGAAACTTGTGCATTAAACCTTCATACAAATCATTCTATTTTCATTCCTTCATCAAGAGCACTTGTATAATCATTGTAAGAGTTGTTTGTTCAAGAAGTAGATCTATCCTTTGATTGATAATTGTTAAGCATCCATTTCAAATACTTACAAAATTCAGATTATACTTTGTTTGTCACATCTTATTTTTCAGGATTGTTGAAATTAAGATTGTGAAGTTGTAATCCTTGTTGTCCAGATTGTTGGAAACAAGAGGTCCATTGTGAGAGGATTGTTCTCAATTGTACTTAGTGGAAAGATCCAAGAGGTTGTTCTTGGTATGAATTTCTAGTGTATGTAGAGAAAGGCTAGGTAAAGTTTTGTCTAATAGTCCTAACAATATTAAAAATACCTTTCATGTTGAAAGGGGACTGGAGTACTCTCGGACTGTGAGGGGAACCAGGATATATTCTCGTGTTCTTTACTTTCCGCATTTACAGTTTTCATCACATAGTAATCTTTAGGAAAGTAAAACATAAAATCGTTGAAAATCCGGAAAATTTTCTAAGTACCTAATTCACCCCCCCCCCCCCCCCCCCCGGTCTTAGGTGCAATCTTAACTTACAAAGTCAACGTAGGGCAATGGCTTTGGCTTCTCCAAGATGCTGGGTCGAGCCGGCTTGCTGGCAGTTCTGGACAGCGCGTTGATAGTGTTCTGTCCCTTCGAGGCCGCTTCAAAGCATTTCCTCGCAACTTCAATGTCCCCGTGGAGGGTGGCGATGGGGCCTTTGGCCGTGTAGTACTTCATCTTTAGATGGACAGTGGACAGCACGACGATCAGTTTGGCCAGAGCTGGTCTCCCCAAGATGCACTAGTATAGAGAAGGGCAGACTATGACCAGGAACTGGACTTTGATCTACTTGGCGGTTTCAACTACTTTGACTGTGACAATCAGTTTGACGTATCCCCACGACCTTGTGGTTGTGTCATTGAAGCCATGCGTATCAAAGCCCATATAGGGTGTCAAGTGTGTTTCATTGAGCTGCTAAGTTGAGAACAACTGTGAATACATGATGTCGACTGAGCTTCCCTGGTCGACCAGAATGTGGAGAACGTCAAATTTTTCCATTTGTACTCTCACGAGCAGAGGGATGTTGAAGTTGGGGGCTCCTCCAGGGAGCTCCTCGCGATAGAAGATGATGGGATTCGAGCTCACCCGGCACTTGTCGAGGGTGGAGTTTTTTCTCGAGCTTGCACCAATGAGTTGCTCGAACTTCCTCTTCACTGAACCCACAGTAAGCTTTTTAAACCCCCCGCCAGATATAACCATGGCGGAGGGGAAGGTCTCCCATGTGCTATGCACTGCGAAGTATAGGGGGTTTTCAGCCTCGTCGGGGACGTAGAAGTCCTCGGGCCGAGAGATCGACATGGCGACTGGTAGGCTGGCGTCGTCGTTGGAGGGTGTCTTCTCCTCCTCGACCCTCTTTGCTTCTCGGGCGTCTTGTCGAGGAGCACCTCTCCTCTTGGTGTATTGTTTTAGGTGCCCATCTCTGATGAAGATTTCAATCGTATCCTTTAGGTGGATGCACTCTTCAGTCACGTGCACGTGGCTCTTATGGAACCGACAGTATTTGGTCTTGTCCGCGGTGGGCTTGGCAGGTGTCTATCTAGGAAAACGGACTCCGGCCTGGCGGAATTATGAGTTCGCGCACTCGGATAGGATGCGGTCAGTGGCATGTACTCGGCAAAGCGGACACAGGTCCTTTGAACTCCCGAGATTCATGGGGCTTATCCTCCTTCCATTTCTCTCCTCGTCGGCGAGGCGCCACAGGGTCATCGTGTCTCAAACGTCTAGCGTTCTCCTGATGTCGCAAGTCCCGAGCGTTTTTTGCAGCTTCTTTCTCCTCATACTTAATGCAGGCTTGGGCCTTGAGGAGGAGGGCGTCTAGCAACGTGGTCATCTCGATGCCGACAGCCTTGGCGAAGTCATTGTGTGGGTGTAGCCCCCGCTCGAGCAGATATTTCTTTATGTCGTCGGTCTTGGAGACCTGGACAGCTTCTCGATTGAACCTCTCAATGTAGGCTCGGAGGGATTCATCTTTCCTCTACAAGATCGCCTCGAGTGTTGCCTCTGACTTTGGATGACGATGAGAGGCGGTGAAGTGCCTCGAGAACTGTCTCCCCAGGTCTTTCCATGAGGTGATAGATTCTTCAGCAAGACTTTTGTACCAGGTCATGGCACCCTTCCTCAGAGTAGTAGGGAATAGCCTGCACTTGATGGCACCTCGAACACCGCGGTAGTCGAGCAGGGCATTGATGTTTTCGATGTGCTCGTCGAGATCAGTCGTTCTATCGTAGGTTCCCAGGTTTGGTGGCTTCTCAAAACCGAAGGGAAGGGGAGCGTCCATGATCGCTTGGGATAGTGGACCATGGGGGTTGTCATCGTCACTCCGGAGCGGTGAGTGCGGCAGAGAGTATTCGTACTTCTTCCGCTGAGGACTATCAACGCGACGTGGCGGAGAATCCCTCGGTCGGGCCTTCAATTTACGCGGGGGAGAACGAAGGTTGTTAGGCCCTCCATTGGCTTGGTATTCTTGGAAATCGGGGAGTGTCGGTCCTTGTGGGGAGTACGGTTGGGCTTCAGGGGTTGTGGCCTATCCAGCTGCGAGTGGCGACCTGGTCGTTGTGGCAACGGGCTGCGGGACTTGTAGCACTGATGCCTCCACATGGGAGAGTGTGGACGACGGTCTCTCTCCAACGCTCTGATCCTCTCGTTCTACTGTTAGATCGGCGCTTTGGTCTGGTTTAGTGTCGTGACCAGGGCTGCCATGGTCGGGTCGGCGTTGGCCGACACCGGGATTAGTTGGAATTTCTCTGGCATCTTCGTCGGAGTCTTTTGAACTTTTCAGGTCTCAACATATTGGAAATCATCATCGGTCGATTCGTCGGAGGAAGGAGAAGCGGTGTGTTCGTCTCTACTAGTTTGAGTGATGTCTTCCAGAACCGACATACCGTTGTCATTATTGTCGTCATGGACGGGAGTGAGAATGGTTTCGTGACCGTTGTTGTCGGGTTGATCGGCCATGATTAGTTTTTGAAGTTTTCTGCTTTAATCTCTTGGTTTCAAGGAAAGAAAATATTGGGAAGCAAGATTCCCACAGATGGCGCCACTGATCTAACATGTGAATCAGAACGTGGCAAGTAACACTTATGTAGCAGCAACGGTCAACAAGAGCGGAGGAGGGGTGTACATGCAGACACTTTGATGATTAAGTCAGTCAGGTGAAGAGGTAGCAAGAGTATATAATACAATTAAATTGAATATCTGGCCCTCCTACTGAGGAGGGTATTTATAGAGAGCCCTCAGCGCTAGGCCAACGATCTCCGTTATGGTATAAGTGATTAGGCCCATAACGGATGACTGCCAGGATTCCTACGTGGAGGTAGGGATAAGTAACTCGTTCTCATCATCCTAGTTCAACTGCTCTGCATTCCCCGGATAGCGGGATAGTGGATGGACTTGTCCGTTACGTAGGGCAGACTGGTTCCACGAGATGTGCGGACTAAGTTGATGACGTGTCCTCGGGTGAGGAGCGTGTGAGAAGGTGTCTTCTACTGGCCTCAAGGGATCGGGCCAGCATTATGGGTCGTCCTCGACGCAGGACTGGACTGGGTTGTGCTCGATGTTGGGTCAGCCACAGGCCCAGCCCAAAACTATTATTATTATTATTATTATTATTATTATTATTCAAAAAAAATATAAAAATAAAAGTTTGTCATCTTAAATAACTTATGAAAATAGGATGAAAAGACTTTATGAACAATGTTATAAGTTTTTTTTCTAAACAGACTTACACTACTATGTAAGTTTTTCTTAAACAATGTCATAAGTTTTTTTAAGCAAATAGTTTCACAAAGCATACGCTAATAAGTAAACTTTTTTTAATGGTAAAATACTACATTAATAGAGGTAAAAAAAACCCAAAAGAGTACAAAAATACAAAGGGCGCAAGAACTGTCAAGCCAACAAAACAACAATGTAGTAGATAACAAGAGACAAAAAGAAGAAAATAAGAAACTACATCAACCAAAAGACAAACAAGCAAATCAAAAGAAACAAAGGAAAACAAGCAGAATCACACCCAACAAGCCATCAAGCTAAAAAAATAGCTAGTGAACCGAAAGGCAAGAACGAGAACCATAGAAAACACCAAGACCCATCAACAAGCCACCGCCCAATTAGAACCAAGCTAAAACATAGCCAACAACTCAATAGCCAAGGATACAGAAACCACAAGAAAACTGAGAATCACTGAACACCAAGAGGACATGTTAGACTCTCAATCTACTATTGGTTCAGACACAAGATAGGGTTCTGAAGCTAACCATTGAATGAGAGGGAAGTCTGAGGTGATCTGCCAAAAAAGCAACACCAGACCAAAAAGATACTCTTACTCTCCACCTCTTTCATATTCATTGATGAATCAATAAAAAAACTTATCATTTCGGACAAATCATATAGTCCATACTAGTGCATATCAAAACAAAATAAATATACCCTTAAAGTTAGGCTTAGGGCCTATAGAAAGGAAAAACTCAAAAAATAATCTAAGATCCTAGGAAGGATCGAAAGAACCCTTAAACCCCTTAAAAAACCCATACCAGACACAGAAAGTCAAACTACATGTCACGAACAAATGGGATGTCAACTTAACTTAATTCCCACAAATAGCACATAAGGCCCCCTCCGGATCAAAAATAACATTCCTCTTGAATAGATTTTCCTTATACGGGAACCTATATTGCATAAGCTACCAAAAAAAACCATCACCTTAGAAAGGGCCCAACTCTCACAAATCAAATGGAGATTTTGAAGACCATTCATAACGGACTCCTCGGATATAGTACCAACTTTATATTAGGTATGATAAGTAGATGCCACAAAGAAAGAGCCATCTTGAGTGTATCTCCAAACCCACATGTCGTTCTTTGTATTTAGTTGAACCTCTTGAAGAGCCGGAAAAACTTGACTACTAGAGGTTCTTCACGAACGAAGAACGGTCTTTTCCATCTAAGATCCCAAGACATCAACCCAAATACACTTCTCGATCTCACCTACCAACCTTTTTGGAATTTGAGAAATAAAAAAAGCCTCTGAAATCTAATTTTGAGAGGGAACACTACCTAGTCATGTATCTTCCCAAAATGAGGTCGAGAGACCAAATCCAACCTTCTTAACCAACCCCAACACAACCCAATTCGGAGGATCATCTTTCTTAGAACCAAGAAGAGACATTTGTTTTCACCAAGAGCAAACATTACGACGGATGTAGGACCTAACAATAGACCATGATGAGACGATAGAAAAACCATAACTGGAAGCAAGAATACCATACCAAAAACTTGATGAACCCATCAATAGTCGTCATATCCATTTGGCGAGAAGGGCTGAGTTCACCAATCACAAATCTTTAACACCAATGCCTCCACACTTTTTGAGCTTACAAACTTCAGACTATTTAACCAAAGAAACATCATTTGAATCATAACTAACTTTTACCACACTTTTACAGACATCTTAAGAAAGGAAAAGATGAAACAAGAACAGCATTAAGCATCGAGTTAAGAAGAATAATCCTGCCCCTAACCTAACATACCTATGATACCAAGATTAAAGCCTTTTTCGTATCAAATCTAACAGAGGTTAGTTGAATCCAACTGTGGGTTAGCTCCAACTGGCAACCCAGGATACTGAAATGGAAGAGACTCAATCTTATAATGCAGAAAATTCTTTGCGGTCTGGAAAAAATAGAGGTTAACATTTATCCCAATTAAGTTACTCTTGTGAAAATTAACCCCTAGACCTGAGACTAGCTCAAAACCCCTTAGATAAGTCAATGCAAACAAACTTTTAGTATCATTAATCTTTTAGGGTTTTTAGTCTGTATAAACATTAATTGAATCATTTATTTAGATATGTTCAAATGAAATTGACTTTTAAGTAGGCTAACAGCCCTATCATGCATTCAAAAAGGTCAGACTCAAGCCTAAAAATAAATCTATGATATGTTACAGGTCAGGCTTATGCTTTAATATTTTTAGAATGCCAGGTTTAAGTTTTGCAAATTCTAACTCAACCTGACCTATTTCCCATTTGAATACAACACAAAACCTCCGTTGATATACTAATGGTAGATGTTTCTTGGCACTTTGATTAAAACCATGTTCTGTGTGAAAAGTAGAGGCAAAATCAAATTAAAAATAAACCAAAACCATATGCAATTTGACGTGCAAAAAGATATCCAAAATAAGCGCAAGAATCAGGTTTAAATGTTGTGCAAATTTGATGTAATATGAAGTAACATAGTAACAAAACAATAGCAGATCCACTAATTTTACGAATTTACATAAAATTGATGTAAACTGATGAGTTATTCAAATAGAATCGTATGTCGGAATTGAATGACAAAATTGTAAGTTTATGTGCGGTCTCTAAGAGGGGGTGAATTAGATTTATTGGACTTTTCTCAATTTGAAGTGTTAGCACTGGTTTTGTTATTTTTCAGAAATGATATGAAAGTAAATATGCTGAAAAATAAATGCAGAAAGTAAAGGACACAAAGATATATCCTGGTTTCCCTCCCAATCCGAGAGTACTCCAGTCCCCTTACTCTCCGTGAGAGATTTCCACTATGTCAGATCTTTGTACAAGTCTTCCACCAAGACCTATCCTACAATCTTCTAACATAAGCAACACAATCAATAAGGACAATCCCATTATGATCTTTACAAAGTGCAACAAGAGAACAATCCTTCCTTATTCACTCTGTTGCATCCAACAATCCTGGACAGCAACGAAATCACAACAATTTGAATTTTTATAAGTGTTTGAAGGTGTATAACAATGTATATCAATTCCTAGAATTGATCTTCTCTATCAAGTAAGCAATTCTCAATATGAAGTACAAGTGCTCAATGATTTTATGTATTTGAAATTGTTTGAAAATGTAATGAAATTGATGTGCAAAACTTTCAACAAAAAGTTATGCCAAGAACATTTGATTTTGAAAATAAGAGAATATAAGTTTTGAATTTCTATGAAAGAGAGATGATTTTGAATTTTGAAAAATAATGATGTTTATATAGACACAATGCACCTCTACAGATGAGTGTAATAAATGAAAGGTTGTCATGCTTCATGATCCAATTGAGAAAATCGTTTGACTGAAAAAAATGAAGTATTTCCAAACACTGCTTCAGTGTTAATCGATTAACAGCTTTGTACTGTAATTTGGTTAATCGATTAACCCTTCTGCAACGAGTCAAAATATTCAAAAATTACATAGGTTAATCGATTAACAGCGTTGTACAGTAAACTGGTTAATCGATTAACCGGAGACCAGAGTTGAAAAATACTTAAAAAAATGAGATGAAAGGCAAAAAAATTCTTGAAAAAATACTTTAATGAATCATGGCATGAATGAATGATAACTTGAACACTTGTAATGCATATTCAACCATCTTGATTCTTCCATTAATTTTCCAAAGCTTTTTGATAATTTGAACTTGATTGCTCTAGTCTTCAAGCTTTGACTTCTTTTTGTTGATGTGTTTGTCTTCATGAAAACTATAACCAAGGACAAGAAGAACTCTTCTTCGCATTCTCCCCCTTTTTTATGATGACAAACCATTATTTGAAATTTAACTTGTTCATCAATGAGTTGCTTTAATATGTGATTTTTTTTTTTGAAATGTTGAGTAGCAACTAGAATCTCCCCCTATCTTGTATATCTCCCCCTTCCTTTTGCAATTCAAGGCTTTCTCCCCTGGAAGAATTATGAACAAGAAAAAATACTATACCTATTATCTCTCTCCCTTTTGACATCATAAAAAAGAAGTCAAAGTAGAATAAAGCATAAAGCAAGGTGATAACATAGGAATGATATATTATTATAATTGAAAATTAATAGCACAAAATTAGACACTTATCTCCTTCATAAGAATTTGATGTCAAGGTTGATATCAATATTGATCCTTCTTCAAAACATCTCATGTTCTTCATCACTTGAATGATGTGAGACCATCAATGCCTTGTTTGTATGATCTTCATTTGAAGATAAACTTATTTCATTGTCATCTCATGCTACATATGCTCTCTTTTTTCTTTTGTGATTCTTGCTTTTGAATATATCTCTCTTTTCAAGTGTAGGACATTCACTCCTGACATGTCCCCTTTTTCCACATTCAAAACATGTAACTTTCCTTGTTGGTGCGACTTTGTGAATGATCTCCTTTTTCCTTTATTTTCTCAAGAACTTTTCAAACTTTTTAATAAGATCATCATCGTCACCAGTGGATTCCACCTCTTGATTGTTATCATGAAATTCGACTCGTGTCTTTAATACAACATCTTTTGAATCTTTTACTTGTATTTCATGTTGCTCTAATCTTTCAAGTTCTATTTCATGTTCTTGAAGTTTTTCGAACAAGGAAGCGGACGTCATGGTAGAAAGACTCTTTTTTTCTAATATCGATGTAATCTTTGGTTGTCATTCCCTGGTTAAAGACCTAAGAACTTTAAGATTTAATTCATCGTTAGTAAAAGTCTTACTGAGAGCAATCAAGAAATTAGTTAAGTGAACAAATCTCTTTTGTAGATCAATGATTGATTCTCTGGGCTGCATTCTGAACATTTCATATTCTTGACTCAAGGTATTCAATCTTGACCTTTTAACTTCAGCGGTTCCTCCATGAGTTTCCACTAAAGTATCCCAAATTTCTTTTTTTGTCGATTTACATTGAGATATACGGAAAAATTCATCCATACTAAGAGCGCTTTGAAGAATGTTAATTGCTTTGTTGTCAAAGAGTACCTTCTTCTTATCATTTTCATTCCATGAATTTTTAATCTTTTTTGTCTCAACGCCATCGACAACACTAGTAGGAACAAATGGACCATTTTGTACAACATCCCAAATATCTTCTCCTTGTGCTTCTAGATGTGCCTTCATACGAATTTTCCAAAAATCAAAGTACTCACCACAGAACAGTGGAGGTTTGTTATTGCTACCACCATCACTAAAAACCGGATTTGCAGAAGCTATAATGAATCTTTTAGGAACAAGTTACCTATAACCTGCTCTGATACCAATTGTAAGTTTATGCGCGGTTTCTAAGACGGGGTGAATTAGATTTATTGGACTTTTCTCAATTTGAAGTGTTAGCACTGGTTTTGTTATTTTTCAAAAATGATATGAAAGTAAATATGCTGAAAAATAAATGCAGAAAGTAAAGGACACAAAGATATATCCTGGTCCCCTCACAATCCAATAGTACTCTAGTCCCCTCATTCCCCGTGAGAGATTTCCACTATGTCAGATCTTTGTACAAGTCTTCCACCAAGACATATCTTACAATTTTCTAACATAAGCAACACAGTCAATAAGGACAATCCCCTTATGATCTTTACAAAGTGCAATAAGAGAACAATCCTCCCTTATTCACTCTCTTGCTTCCAACAATCCTGGACAGGAAGGAAATCACAACAATCTGAATTTTTATAAGTGTTTGAAGTTGTATAACAATGTATATCAATTCCTATAATTGATCTTCTCTATCAAGTAGGCAATTCTCAATATGAAGTACAAGTGCTCAATGATTTTATGTATTTGAAACTATTTGAAAATGTAATGAAATTGATGTGCAAAAGTTTCAACAAAAAATTATGTCAAGAACACTTGATTTTGAAAATGAGAGAATATAAGTTTTGAATTGCTATGAAAGAGAGATGATTTTGAATTCTGAAAATAATGATGTTTATATAGACACAATGCACCTCTACATATGCGTGCAATAAATGAAAGGTTGTCATGCTTCATGATCCAATTTAGAAAATCATTTGACTGAAAATTTTCAGACACTACTTCAGTGTTAATCGATTAACAGCTTTGTACTGCAATTTGGTTAATCGATTAACCCTTCTGCAACGGGTCAAAATATTCAAAAATTACATAGGTTAATCGATTAAAAGCTTTGTACAGCAAACTGGTTAATCGATTAGCCAGAGACCAGAATTGTAAAATACTTCAAAAAATGAGATGAAAGGCAAAGATTTTCTTGAAAAAATACTTTAATGAATCATGGCATGAATGGATGATAACTTAGACATTTGTAATGCATATTCAACCATCTTAATTCTTCCATTAATTTTTCAAAGCTTTTTGATAATTTGAACTTGATTGCTCTATCAAGCTTTGACTTCTTTTTGTTGATGTGTTGTCTTCATCAAAATTATAACCAAAAACAAGAACTCTTATTCACAAAAATATGACCAAGTTTATATGCTTTTGACATACACACTATTAGCTCAAACATCATAAGCTTTGATAATATCTCATCAATAATGTCAGAAACACATTCTTTATTATTCACCATACTTACTCTTATCGATTAAAGCTCATACTTCTTTTTCATATGGAATCTTGTTTCAGAATCTAATACCTACTGTGTATGGCACTACACTATCACTCTGCCACTACCTTTAATAACAGGAAAGTAGATATACACATAACAAGCTGAGTGGGATAAGAATGAAAACCGTCTATAGGTATAAGGAAAAATAAATGCAAACTTGCTAAATAAATTCAGTTTATTTGAAGTAACTTCATTCATTCTAGTTCTAGACTTGAAGTATATTAAGACAAAATGCAGTTAACTGTTTTATTTCATTGCTGCACTAATGAACAATAGTTGCAATATTAATTAGAGTTTCTACCTGTGTAGATACAAGGCATAATGTAATGCTTTGCCTGTGTGCAAGTACAACTAGAGTAGCATCACACTGAACAAAGTCATAACATTATTACTATTAAATAAAAAACAAAAAACAACACTACTATTATAAACTTATAATATGTTAGCTAAAAAAAACTGGTCCTAATTGAACGGATAATCAGGTCACCGGTGCACATCATATGGGTCCTTCTCTCAGACTGGTTCAAGGAAAGCGATAAGACTGAGTAGAAAGAACAGCAGAACCCAGCTAACAGAATGAGCATCCATCTTACAAAGGTTCTTTGGTTGGTGTACCGGGACAGCGGGGATATTTCATTGGGGTGGGCTGATCCTTCAGACATATGACGGCAGTACGCTGGCCATATCGGCTTTGCGATTCCACTGAACATGTAACATCAACGTAAAATTACTTCAATAAGCTAGCTTATTTACCCGTGATGAAACAATAAATAGAAATGAAACTTTTGGAATAAAAATAAAAATAGGATCAACAGAAGGGTATAGCCAAAATTAACTATTTCTAAAAATGACAGGGAAGACAAATATAATCAAAGTCATTCAAGCAGGTAGATGAATCTTTTATTGCATTTGCGTCTTTTATTGCATATAATGCAACATGCGATTGTGAAACTTATTCATTTATGAGTGTAAAAAAATGTGTATTTATGGTAGTTAGGTCTTTATTTGAGAAGGAATTAATTGATGATAATTTCAACATTTTTTTTAACTAGAATTTAATTATACAAAACAATGGATATAGGATTATGAGTTTCTTTTCTTAAAGAAATAAAGGTATTCTGAACTTTTCCTGTGAAATAAAATAGCAAATTTTACTCTTCCTAACAACAAAGCTGTCCTCTAAGATTCAGCCTCAGTTCATTCAAACTAAAAAACTACCAGAAATCACTTATGTAGTATGTACCTTGATCCACAGGCACAGTTTAATGACTTGCAACCATAAGCCATTGGGATAGCATCAGCCATCACCTTCATCACCACTAATATTGACTAAATTCCCTCGCATTTTCCAGTAAATAGAGCCATTACTCTCTATGTTCGAGATCATCTAAATTAGGAGATTGAGGGGAGGAGAATCAAATCCTTGAAAATTGATGTTACGGCTAAAGCTTGTTATTATATTCAAAGTATACATATGATGGTTAGCACTATCTGGCGGGGAAGTTATGAATCTTTTTACTTCCAAAAAAATACACAACAACAACAACTAAGCCTTATCCCTTTAAGTGGGGTCGGCTACATGGATCAACCTTCGCCATAATATTCTATCAAGGACCATGCTGCTATCGGTTTACTTTGAAAATTGGTAAACAACCGCTGATCTTCTAAAACAATAAAGTTCTAGTAACTTACAGGATCGATCAGATTGATCCTAGGACATGTGCTATGAGTGTATTTAAAATGTTTCACAAATGCATAAAACAAACCTTTCAACCATGCTGGCACACAAAAAGGACGTTTTGAAATGTAAATAAAAAGTGATAAAAGGCAGGAAAATGTTTAAGTCGAACAAGAAACTTAGAGAAAGCAATGTAAAAGCAAATTCACTGAAAGACTAAAGTTTAAATGGTAAAGAAAATGCATAAAGTCTTGAATAAACTGCAGAAATGTAAATGCTTAAAGGTAAAGGCTTCTTAATGTAAAACTGCAAAGTAAAAACTTTGTAATATGAAATGTTTGGAAATGACAGACTGAATTAAAGGACTTCAAAGTAAAGGATCTAAGGTAAAGACTTCAAAGTAAATTGCATTGCAATGAAAGATAATGGTGATTACAATCACGTACATTCTCGCCTCACTCTTTTCTCTACACGCTGGATACTTTGAGTGATTTCAGAGTTACTTGTACAACACGATTTTTTCACACATTCTAACTCTAGAACTAACCTATTTATAATACTCTAAAATAACCACCACTTGATGGTTTATTCCTAGAACACGCCACTTGGCACTTTGCATGTCTTCAACTTCTGGATATTCGCCACTTGTCCTCTTTTCAAATTCAAATAGTAGAATTTCCCACCAATAATTAACTGTAACTGCAACGCATTATCCATAGCCATTTTACCCTGTCGAATTGACTCTTTGGACTTGGACATGTTTGAAGTCTAAAAATCATTCTCTTCGACTCAGGCTTTCAACAAATATGGTCGAAGCCTTCTGGTCGAAGTCTTCTTCTCCTTTAGCTTATTATTTTAAAGAATAACTTCTTTAAAAGCCAAATCTATTTGAAATCATGTAGCGTCGAAATTAGGAGCTAACAAATTGCCCCCAAAAATGTCCTTTCGCCAGTATTGGTAGGAAGGTCATTTTTTGATAGAACCATTTTCGACGCTTGCGCATTCGACTATGAGAAGACGTGGTCATAACTGACCAACCCACGATCTAGAAACTATTCAGTTTCTTTCAATCACGCTTATGACGTCATACCATAATGGAAAATCTTTAAACGTCTTTTCCGCCGCATCCTTGAACAGTTTTCATCATCACCTTTCTTGGAACTAGATATTTGCAGTCTGATCATAACTGCCACCATTCAAACAATTTTGCTAAAACAGACATGCGTCCCACTACCCAGTTTGCTCCATTGGTAGATTGTCAACCTTTCTAACTTCCAAACGCCTATAAATACCATTTTTCCATAACTTATTAAACTTTTGCATTTAGAATTTCTTGCAACCCTATTTCTTTATCCTTCAAACTCTCTCAAGAAAACCCAGAACGCATTCTCACTTTTCTTCAACTTCCAACAATGGCGTCTTCACAAACCATCCCCAAGAAACAAAAGGTCAAAAAGGTAGAGCCACACAGTTCAAGCAATCCCTTCCACCATTCTCGAACATTCCAGGACCCAAGGTGGTGAAGAATCAACAGTTCATGCCAGAACCCCTTCTTGCGGAAGCGAGGAGCATTTACGAGTCTCAGGTAATGATTCCTCTCATTGTTTCTGATAAACCTTACGCTTTATGTGGCCCCTTAGCTGATGTTATACCCACCGATGAAAAACTTAGTGAGTTTTTCCCTTCTTACCGTAAATCAAGACTTTTAGGGCAAAAGAGCAACCCTAAGGAGGACGAAGCTTCCCCTGATACACCCACCTTGACTAAGATGGATTTTAGATATCTTCATGATGGTACTAGATTGGTAAGAGCTGTTAACCAGTTAAAGGATTTTGACCTTTGGATGACTAGGATGGAAAAGGTCAAAGCTGATCATTGGAAAACTATTGGAATTTATGATCTGCTTATGCTGTCGAAGACCAATATTCCTTATTGTTTCCACCTGCTGGCAGCATCACTTTACTTTTGGGATAGTACCCACTACACTTTTCATCTTCCTTGTGGGATGGTTACCCCCACACTCTTCGACCTGGCTGCCATTGCAGGGCTTCGACCAAATGGCATTTCATATGATCCTGAAACTTATGAAACTGATGCAGAAGATACCATAGGGATCTCTAATTCCAAGCTTACATACACCCACTTCATAAACCACCACAGACGTGACACTGAAGAAATAACTGACAAGGAACACATTGCATTCCTCACCGTATGGTTGTCGAGATATATATATTTTGCTCAAAATCCCTACAGGTGGCCAAGAAATATCTCACTCTGGCCAACCAACTTCACAACAACAGAGGAGTTTGCCTTAGTGGGTTAATTTTGGCAAACCTTTATGAGTCTCTCAGCGAAGGGGAAACTCGACTCAAAGACTTGGAGGCCCAGGGCACTGTACACCTGAATGGCCTCCTCTGGCTGCTTCAATTATGGCTTAATGCAACTTTCAAAGCTAGCCTTCCCAAGAAATGGCAAGTCGATGAGGCCTCTGCTGAAATCAAAGAAAGGAGGGTCGAAGGTACTCGCCTGGTGAAACTCACACCCAATGATGATGGGGAAACTCTCAAAGGAGCCTTCTCCAGTTACATTATGATGTTTGCCAAGCAGTATGATTTCACACCCAGTATGGCCCCTTTTGCTGAAAGAAAATGTGGACCTGAGTGGTTTACAAGGCCATTCCCTGATTCATCCAAAAAACTCCATGCTGAGTCTGTTTCAATCTGGAAAGCCTTTTTTATTCCTAGATTTATCATTCAGAGGCTGAATCTTGGAAGAGATATGGCAGCCTTGATTGCTTACCAACCAAACCTTGTCTCTCGACAGTTTGGGTTGGCTCAAATTTTCCCCAAATGTATGTATGAGAAAAAAGGTCATGTAGTCCTTCATACGGCCAGTTTTGATGAAGGAGGTGCTGCAATCCCTTTCGACCGGTGGAACGTGAGAAAAGCAACTCTTTCCCCTGTGCACTTTCAACCCACATTTTTGTTCGAGAATGGTGGAAGGGATTGCTTGAACTGTGTGGCTCTACCTTTTTGACCTTTTGTTTTTTGGGGATGGTTTGTGAAGACGCCATTGTTGGAAGTTGAAGAAAAGTGAGAATGCGTTCTGGGTTTTCTTGAGAGAGTTTGAAGGATGAAGAAATAGGGTTGCAAGAAATTCTGAATGCAAAAGTTTAATAAGTTATGGAAAAGGGTATTTATAGGCGTTTGGAAGTTAGAAAGGTTGACAATCTACCAATGGAGCAAAATGGGTAGTGGGACGCGTGTCTGTTTTTGCAAAATTGTTTGAATGGTGGCAGTTATGATCAGACTGCAAATGTCTAGTTCCAAGAAAGGTGATGATGAAAACTGTTCAAGGATGCGGCGGAAAAGACGTTTAAAGATTTTCCATTATGGTATGACGTCATAAGCGTGATTGAAAGAAACTGAATAGTTTCTAGATCGTTGGTTGGTCAGTTATGACCACGTCTTCTCATAGTCGAATGCGCAAGCGTCGAAAATGGTTCTATCAAAAAATGACCTTCCTACCAATACTGGCGAAAGGACATTTTTGGGGCAATTTGTTAGCTCCTAATTTCAACGCTACATGATTTCAAATAGATTTGGCTTTTAAAGAAGTTATTCTTTAAAATAATAAGTTAAAGGAGAAGAAGGCTTCGACCAGAAGGCTTCGACCATATTTGTTGAAAGCCGGAGTCGAAGAGAATGATTTTTAGACTTTAAACATGTCCAAGTCCAAAGAGTCAATTTGACAGGGTAAAATGGCTATGGATAATGCGCTGCAGTTACAGTTAATTATTGGAGGGAAATTCTACTATTTGAATTTGAAAAGAGGACAAGTGGCGAATATCCAGAAGTTGAAGACATGCAAAGTGCCAAGTGGCGTGTTCTAGGAGTAAACCGTCAAGTGGTGGTTATTTTAGAGTATTATATATAGGTTAGTTCTAGAGTTAGAATGTGTGAAAAAATCGTGTTGTACAAGTAACTCTGAAATCACTCAAAGTATCCAGCGTGTAGAAAAAAGAGTGAGGCGAGAATGTACGTGATTGTAATCACCATTATCTTTCATTGCAATCCAATTTACTTTGAAGTCTTTACCTTAGATCCTTTACTTTGAAGTCCTTTAATTCAGTCTGTCATTTCCAAGCATTTCATATTACAAAGTTTTTACTTTGCAGTTTTACATTAAGAAGCCTTTACCTTTAAGCATTTACATTTCTGCAGTTTATTCAAGACTTTATGCATTTTCTTTACCATTTAAACTTCAGTCTTTCAGTGAATTTGCTTTTACATTGCTTTCTCTAAGTTTCTTGTTCGACTTAAACATTTTCCTGCCTTTTATCACTTTTTATTTACATTTCAAAACGTCCTTTTTGTGTACCAGCATGGTCGAAAGGTTTGTTTTATGCATTTGTGAAACATTTTAAATACACTCATAGCACATGTCCTAGGATCAATCTGATCGATCCTGTAAGTTACTAGAACTTTATTGTTTTAGAAGATCAGCGGTTGTTTACCAATTTCCAAGGTAAACACTATCCAAATCATTAATTTCTAGATATTTTTTAATAACTTCTCTGATAATCTTTCTAGGTCTTCCCCTTCCTCTAACTGTTTGTCTTCTTTCCATCCGATCTACCCTCCTTACTACATAATCTACCGGTCTTCTCCCTACATGCCCAAACCACCAAAATCTATTTTCCACCATCTTCTCCAATATAGACGCTACCCCCTTACTATAGAAAATATAAATATTAAAATCCTATAATCGCCAGAACTCAATTGCAAGATTTGTCTCAGAAAACCTTAACTATTTTATTTTATTTTTTGGAAAAAATAAAAAAAGTGGTACAAAAGTATATATAGCAAGGGTTAAGTTCGAAGGTTTAGAGTTGTGTACCTGAGCATACTTGCAATAATGACGCACCCATTTTCTTGATGGCGCTTTCAGCTTTCTTAACTTCATCCTATCCGATTTCATCACACATGAAATTAATAAACGGTTCATAATGTTAAATCCATGGGATGTTTATAGAAAAGCCACACAAATTAATTCAGCAATACTTGAGATGAACTTATAATCTGAAAAAACAAAATTTTAAATTATTTAATATAGTTTCTTACATTATCATCCAATCATGAATTAACAAATAACCGAAAAAAGATTAAAAACTGCATCCACTACTAGGAAGTATAACTTTTTAAAGATGCTCTCACACATTGAATACCTAATCTAGGATCTGTTACCTACCTCAGGATCATGACCCTTGGCAGCAATAAACATTCCCCCAACACGAACCAACGGAAGACAATACTCAGCTGGAAAACAAATAAGAAGAAGCAAACACTAAATCAGAAAACAACACAAGTTACCAAGTGTTTTCATGGTAATAAAGTATTAAATTATCATGAATTCCACAATAGTACCTAATATTCTCGTCTCTGCAACTGCCCTGGCTACTGCTATGTCAAATTTCTCTCTGAAACAAAGATCCTGCCCCAAATTCTGTCCTGCGCCCACTTACATTTTAACAAACACATTGGATACCCAAATTAAAATTTCTTATTAAAAGAAATGGAGTTCATATACCTCTGCTCTTCCTCTTACAATTTGAACATTGGTGGAACCAATAACACTAACAACATGCTCCAAGAATACGCACCGCTTGTTCATAGACTCCATCAGCGTTACATCCCAATCTATTGCATTAAAGACCTGTTTGAATTAGTTAATTGATCTCATTTACTACCATAATATCTTTTGTTACAAAAATAGCTAATTAGTAAGCACTTGTTTGCATGAACATTGCCTAAATAACTGTCAAAATTGACTCCATCTAGCAATAACACAGTTTTGGTTGCAAAATTAACTTCACCTGGTCGAGCAATAGCCAAAACTACTCCAGGAAGACCTGCGCCAGTTCCAACATCGACGAGTTTAATCTTATCGATGGAATTCCTGCAGTGACTGATATAATTATCACTCAACGGAGGCAAAATTGCGAGGGAGTCCTCGATGTGTCTTTCCATTACTTCATTCACTTCCTTTACTGCGGTTAGATTCATGCGCTGCAATTGCAATTACAAAGTGCGAGTGTTAAAGTAAATTGAAACATTGAGTGTTAATATTGTGTGAGAGAGAATAACTGAGTACCTTGTTCCATTGAAGAAGTGTATCGACGTAGAGATGAATCTGGTCTTTCTGGCGGGAAGTTAGGGTTACGAAATGGGATAAATTGGCTGTGGAATTGTGCTGACAGAGCGTTGTATATTTACGCGGCGTAAGGTGTTTGTAAAAAGTCCAACGAGAAAACTGTAAGTTGAAAAGTAGTGCCATCTTCCTCCTTCCACCGCGCGCTTTCACGTTATCCCGTACTCAACCACTTGTCTTGTGTTGCTAGCCGTTTGAAGTTTTCTTCGACATAATCAAAGGTCCAAAACCCCATGGGCTTATACAAAAAATTTTACACTTATCTTCATAGTTTTATATTTTATGAAAAATGTGACATGTTTTTAACTAATTTATCATTTTAATTTTTGTTATTTATTCAAAGATTTTTGAAAAATGACACGTTACGAATGTGTATCGGATAACTTCTAGAATGACTTTTGATATATATTTTTATTGTATATTGGATAACTTGCAATTTGGTGTGTATTTTTTCTATTGTTTGGAGAACTTAGAAAAAAGTTTTAATTTTAGTTTAAATTTTTAATGTATCGGAATACTTGACAAAAGAGTTTTGATTTCCTATAATGTTAGTTATAGATAATACTTACAAGACAAACAAATATAGACAACATCTGTTTAAAATTATTGGCATGACATCAACCGAGTTGATATTTGGTGTTGTATTTACTTATATGGAATCTAAGCAGACAAAGAATATTTGCTTGGTGTTGGATAAGTTGAAATAATTGTTTCTGAAGAAAGATTTGTGTCCACAAGTGATTTTAACTAATAGAGATCTTACTTTAATGAAAGCAAATGAAGTTGTGTTTCAAATGACGATTAATTTTTCAATGTCGATTTCACATTAACAAAAATGTTGGTTCAAAACGCAAGCAATATGTGGTGAATGACTTGCAAAAGGAGATAGACACATTATGGGTGAAAGTTGTATGGGCTAGTGATGAGGTTGACCATGATCAATGGTTGCAACAACTTGAGCATGCATGTGTACATTGTAATGAATTTATTGGTTATGTGAATGACACGTGATTGACTCCTCACAGACATAGATTTGTTGGAGTATGGATTAATCGAGTGCTACATTTAGGTAACATCGAGACTAATAGATATGTTTATTAGTATTGTAACTTTGTACTTTTTTTTTGTTTGTATGATTTTAATTTTTGTTTATTTTAGGTTGAGTCTGCTCATTGGAAGTTAAAGCAGATGTTAGGGAACAGTATAGGTGACATGGTCAAATGTTGGGAGGCTATGAATAACAACTTGAAGTTACAATTGGAAAACATTATATCTTCTTTTCAAAAAAAAGTTTTTGCGGAGTTGAGCACGCGCACACAAGTCTATTTTATGGTAATCTGCTTGGATCTGTATCTTAGCTGCTTTGAGATGTATTGCTGAAGAGTTATTGAGGGTTGATTATGTGAGAACCAACAAGAAAATATGTGGTTGTACTCTTAGAACATCTTATGGGTTACCTTGTGCTTGTGAGTTAGAAAGATACACACATGGTTGTATACCAATACCAATAGACAATGTTCATGTTCACTGGTGAAAACTAAGCATGAAAGTTAAGTTGGAGGTAGATGTTGATGATGGATCAGAGGCAGATATGAGTGGTGTAACACTATGAATTCAATTAAATTATTTATTTGAATTTAGTTTTGTTATATTTGATTTTGATTATTTAAATTAATTTATATGTTGTTATTTGGAAAATCGGTGGATAGTGGGTATTGAAGAGAGTTAAGAGAGTGGAGAAATTAATTGGATTATTTTAATTAATTTAAGTATAGAGGAATGATTAAAAATAATGTTATTGAGGTAAATTTAGGCTTAAAATGAAAATAAGATAGTTGTAGAAAAATAAGTGAAATAATAGAATTTGGTGGATAATTGGATTATTAGAAATTAAAATAAAGAAAATTGGAGTTAGTAAGAGGAGTAAGGGCAATATAGGGAATATGAGAGTAAGTTTAGAGTCATAAGAGGATAATAAAATTTAGGGGAATTAGGTTTTGGTTTAAATACAAAAAGGTGAGAGCTAAATTTTGTAAGTATGTATTATTTTGGAGAACAAGAGAAAAAAAGGCATGAGAAAAAACCTAGGGTTTGGGAAGAAAGCACCATTGTTGAGGCGCTTAGAGTTTGTCTGGCTGGAAATCTAAAGTAAGGGGGAGATTACTCTACTATCATTGTATATGGTATGAAGGGTAGAGAGGGATCCTCGCCCTCTTCTAGGTTTTTCTTTTGATTCCACCTTTGTTGATGTGTTCATATAATCTTGATGAAAATAGTGTGAATTACATGTCTAATTGTTGTGATTCATGATTTGATTTGTGTGTTTGTAGACATATATTTTCGACACCATGTCTTGGTAGGTAAAATAATGTTCTTTAACTAAAGAAAATGACTACAGATGAAGAAGAAAGAGAATGAAGGTATTCAGAAGAAGTTTCGACACTTCGACAAGAACAGAGTTTCGACATTTCGACAGAAACATAAGGAAGTTTTCGTCAGGCAAGGTTTGAAGGACATTTATTACTTTTCGACAATTCGACAAGGTGAAGAGGCACAACGTTTCGACACAAAGGGAAAATTCAAATTCAAGAGTTATAACGTTTGACAGAAGACGCGTGGAAGCTTTAGAAGAAAAGAAGACATGCAGAAGGCCAAGTGTCAAAGATTTAGAGTTTTTCCGTTAGTAGGCAGTTATTGTATTTGTATATAAATAGAATAGTTGTTGTAGAATTTGAGTGTGTGAAAACTTGTACTAAATTCCTGTAAATACTCAAAGTACCCGTGTGAGAGAAAAGAGTTTATTATCTGGAAATGTACGTGTGAAACACCATCTTTTTAAGTTTATAGAAAGTCAAAGTCTTTTATAATTGCCTTTACTTTTCCCAGTCATTTATCCTTTGTCATTTACTTTATGCAAGTTTTAATTTCATTCAATTTATCTTTTCGCCAGAAGTTGTTATTTAACCAAACCATTCGTACATAAAAGATATAACAAAACAAACCATCAAAACACCATTATCCTAAGAGTTAGATAAATTTGCACATGTATCCCAGGATTTGTGTGGTTGGTCCTGCAAGTAACCCAGTTTTATAAGAGATTGGTAAACCAGAGGTTGTTCGCCAAAATCAACAGCGAACAAATTGGCACACCTGGTGGGACCAGTGCAAAATTTTAGAATTTTTTACAGAATAACTCTTAGCCAAATAGTTTCTACTTCGTCGTATGATTTTGAGAAGCGGTAAATTAGCCGTAACCGACGTAGAAAGACCTAAAAGAACAAGAGTAAGAAGAATGGCAAATCAGCCAAATAATCCAAATCCAAATGAAACAATTCCAGTTTCCAACCCTATCCCTTCAACAGGGGGAAATGTGGATTCAAACCCTTTTTTAGAAGAGGCTAGGCCTTCATCAACAGGATCTATACCAGCGGTTTCGCTCTCCCAAAATATGCCTAGTTCTTCCACAATGGGACATTCAATGCCCATGGGGACGCCTCCTCCTGGAGGACATAATTATAGGCCATTTCAGACAAATTTTTCCATGCCTATGTTTGGTAGAGAACAACCATATGGAATGCCAACTTCGGTGATGGCAAACTTGCAAAATGCACCACCCTTGTATTCTGATGCCATGGTCCACGTGTCTTCACCACTACAAGGGTCGGGATATGGTGGAAATATGAGTAGATTTAACCAACCCCTACCAAATTTCCAAATGCCAGCGATTACAAATAATTCTGCGCAAGTAATTCGACAACAAATGGACGAAAGTAATCATGATATGGTCCAAATGTTGACACAACAAATGGGAGCAGTGTTTAATCCTTTAATACAAAACACTACCCAAACCAACCAATTGTTGGCTGCGCAAATGACACGTATTGCTGACTTTTTTGGTGTTCCTCAAATGCGACAAAGAGAACAAGTAATTCAAAACCCAGTAGTGAATGTCGAAGAGGAACCCACAATAAATCAAAGGCCTTTAGAGAATCCTCAGGCAAACCCTAGAAACCAAGAGGCAGTGGTCGAACAGCCTCATGTCGAAATCCCCGTTCAACAAGAACCTAGGAGGGTAGTAGTCCAGAGAGGCCAAGATGCTGATGATGTGTTGCAACAGCGAATACGATATAATAACCTGCCTGCCGAAAATAATTTAGCAGCCATGGTCGAAAGGATAATGGCGCAAAATGGGGTAAATGTGGGATTACAAAGGCCTAGTTATGCTTCCCCATTATCTGAATATGTTCTACAACAGGAATTACCCCCAAGGTGGAAAGTCCCTAAATTTACCAAATTTTCAGGGGACACTAGCGAATCCACCATAGAACATATAGCACGTTATTTGATCGAAGCGGGAGAATTAGCCAATAATGAAAATTTGAAAATGAAATACTTCCCAAGTTCTTTGACAAAAAATGCGTTTACCTGGTTTACATCCTTACCTGCGAACTCTATATTCACATGGACCCAATTAGAAAGATTATTCCATGAACAATTTTATATGGGTCAGACTAAGATAAGTTTGAAGGAATTAGCCAGTGTTAAGAGGAAATTTTTAGAGCCTATAGATGATTACCTAAATAGGTTCAGGTTGCTTAAGGCAAGATGTTTCACACAAGTGCCAGAACAAGAGTTAGTCGAAATGGCTGCAGGGGGTCTAGATTATTCTATAAGAAAGAAACTAGACACTCAATATTTGAGAGATATGGCACAATTAGCAGATAGGGTAAGACAAATTGAAAGGCTAAAATCTGAGAAATTCAGATCAAATAAAAATAAAAAGGAAAGAGTGGCCTATGTAGGAGTATGCCAGGATGATGATAGTGACGAAAATGAACTAATTTTGTTCAACGAACAAGAAATTGATCTGGCAGAACTAAAGTCAGGCCCACCATACGCCTGTAAAGTACTAGCTCCGTCGAATGGGAAAAATCCAGTCGAACCTGAAAAGAATGATAAATTTCCTAAAAGAACTTATACGTTCGACGTCACCAAGTGTGACGAAATTTTCGACTTATTAGTCAAAGATGGTCAATTAATAAAACCAGCAGACACTAAAGAGCCTCCTGTGGACCAACAAAAAAAGAGAGGTTTTTGCAAATACCATAACTTTTTGGGTCATAAAACTTCTCAATGTTTCCTTTTCAGGGATCTTGTTCAGAATGCAATCCGTGATGGAAGACTGAAGTTTGGAGACAAATCAAAACAACAGATGAGGATTGACTCAAACCCCATGCAGGTGGTCGAAGCCAATTATGCTGAACCTTCCACTGTGAATATGGTGGAAGTCGAAGTAACCTCTGATTGTAGTTTTGAAATGGTGGAAGTTGCTGAGGGCTTCGACAATAATATCAACATGGTGGAGGTTGCTGATGATCTCCTAGACAAGCTTGAGGTGGAAAAAGTATCCAAGGACTTTGTAGACCAGCCAGTGTTGATCAAGATTACTGAAAATCTTGATGTAGGAAATTTGAATGACTATATCAACAAAGTTGAGACTACTGAAGGTTTCGACAGTAAGAACAAAGTTGGAGATACTGAAGTCTTCGACGGTCAGAAGAAGGAGGAAACTACTGAAGGTTTCAACAACCAGAACGCAGTTGGAATTACTGAAGGTTTCGACGAAGAGAATAACAACAAAATTGCTGAAGATGGAGTAATTTGGGATACTTTAGGGGAGCCCAGTGGAAAATTCGACTATCTCGTGAAATACTCTGCACCCCCAAGTTCTCGTATTGACATCAACAAGATCCAGCCAACTGGATGGGGAGACTTCTTTGAAGATACTGATGAAGGAGAAAATGATAATGCCCTTATCATCAGAGAGGAGGCTACTGAAGGCCTTAATCATGACAAAATAGAGACAATGAGAGTTGCTGACAAGATCAACACTATGGAACCAGTCCATAAGAACATTACCAGAATCAAGGCGGAGGCTGCTGAAGGCCTTGTGAAGCCTACTCCTTATGGGATTTTGCGTAGAACAATGGAAGACCCTAAAGGAAACTCAGTCGAGCAATGCTGCAAACTCATCTCCAGGGACCTACCCTCAGGGGGAAGCTTCGACCAGGCGAAAGGGAATGCTGAAGAGGAGGCAAGACTTATTGAAAGAATGAATAAAGTAAGTATCATTGATGACCAGAATGTGGATATCAACATGGTGGAAATTTCTCAGAAGAAACAAACAGAAACTGACGAAGAACGCCGTCGAGAAGAGTATCAGAAGTTGGCTTACCCTAAGGAGGAGGAGAACTTAGTCGAATTCATCCAAAGGTGCCAGAGTAAGAAGGTTGAAGTCATGTTGTGCCCACGTTGTAGTGCAGTGTTCGACAAGAAAGCAGCAAGCAATCTGGAGGGGGTGGAGAAAGCCAAAAGAAGAGGAAACTGGGGGGCAATCCCAGCAGCCAGAAATGGAAGGTTCGATCCAAAGAGGAGTGAGCATCACAACCAAAGGTTTGGCGAAGGACGTCATAGAACTTACAAGCCATCTGTCAAAGCTGAGGATGATAAGTGGGTCCAACCAATCAGAAATGCTCAAGGGCAGAAAAGATGGAAGAATTTTGAAATACAAAGGGGTTCCTCCATGGAAGGAAAAAGGGAGGTCGAAAAACAGAAACCAAGACCATACCCATCAGAGAACTATAAAGGAAAGAATCCCATGTCAAGGTCTCAGTGGAGAAGGTTCCAAAGACAGAAAAGAGCATAAAATGAGGCTGCAGAAAAGAAAAAAATCAAAGGAAACACTGTTGATGAAAATAAATCTGAGTCAAGCAAGAACATGCAGATAATGAACAAAGAAGAGTCTGTTCCAAAAAACGATCCCTCTCAAAAGGACAAACCAAGCAACATGGTGGAGATGTCGAAACCTAATAACAAGGTGCCAGAAGACGATGAAGTGACTGATAATTTTAGGTCAGACTCAGAAGCATCTTTCGATGTCACATGCAATGTGGTTTCAGTGCTGCCTAGAGACTATGATAGAGTGATGGAGGTCGAAGCCAACAAAGAAGATGTTGAAGAGCAATGTCCCCAAAGGGATATTGAAAAAGGTTATGACAACAATCAGACTGGCGAATGGCAGAATCAGAAGCTTGACGCCATCTATGATGACGAACCCTTGGGGTTCGAAAAGGATCCAGCATCGACTAACATGAAGATGGTGGCACGGGATCCATTAGAAGAAATCAATTTAGGACTGGGGGCAGAAAGAAGGCCAACTTACATCAGCGCCAAGATGGATCCTCAGTTCAAAGTCGAAATAGTCCAATTGCTAATTGAGTACAAAGATTGTTTTGCATGGGACTACGACGATATGCCAGGATTAGACAAGAGTTTGGTCGAATTGAAGCTGTCAATAATGGAGGGAAAGAAGCCAGTAAAGCAGACTCCCAGACGCTTCGCACCAGAAATCTTGTCGAAAATAAAGGAAGTTAGGTCGAAAGACCACTGGTTGGATTTCGACCAGGTTAGAATACGTCGCTAACAACTCAGAGCATTCGTCTTCAGTATGGGTCATGTTGTAATGAATCAGAGAGCCTTTCCTGGAGAAAAGAGGCTTTGGTACTATCTGTATCAACCCAAATTGTCGAGAAACCAAGTTGGGTTGATAGTTAACAAGGGAAACTTTGAGTTTTGAAGGGCCGAGTTTGGAGACTAAAAGTCTTGGAGTAAGGAAGGATTCCCAGACGTTGAGGAATTCGTCTTCCAGCGATTTCGATTCTAGGGGAAGTTTTCTGGTGAACCATGAGGGGCCAACTTTCCTTTCAGCAAAAGGAGCCATGTTAGGTGTAAAACTATAACGTTTCGCAAACATCATGACATAGCTAGTAAAGGTTTGTTGAAGACTCAGGCCTTCGTCATGAGGTGTCAGCTGCGCCAAACGAAGACCTTCGACGCGCTTGTCCCCTAGAACGGTTGGGTCCACAGTGGATTTGTTGGGAAGAGAAGCTTCGAAAGTGGCATTGAGTCACAATTGTAAAAGCCAAAAAGGCCCTGATAGCAGCAAAGTCTTCTTTTCCTTGATGTTATTTAAAGTGGTGACTCCTTCGCCAAGGGATTCATATAGATTCGCCAGGATCATCTCGCTAAGACATAGCTTGTGCCCAGCATGAAGCTGATTCGCTATGGTGATATAGCATTTCGCCACCTGGAGAGATCTGGAGCAGAAAACGAACCTCGACAGCCAAAGGGCCAGGAAAGCTACATGTTCTTGGTCAGAAACTTCCTTGGTTTCCTTGTCATGGTAATTGGCAATATAGGCTGTGAAGGTGGCCTTATTGGTGTCGAAACCTATCGAATCGTCAGCAAGCAAGTTGGGGTCATAGTCAACTCTTAGGGGGCTTAATCCAGTGATAGCAGCTATGTCGAAAAGCGTAGGAGTGATCATCCCACAGGGAATATGGAAATTGTTGTAGGTACTATCCCAGAAATAGAGAAAGGCCAAAAGCATGGAAGGGCAATATCCTGGCCCTACTTTCGACAATTGAATAAGATCGTAAATGCCCATGGTTTTCCAATCATTGCTCTTAACCCTTTCTATCTTTTCCAACCATGCCAAATAGTCAGAGGGATCCTTCGACAGAGGACAGGACCTAAAAATCCTAAAATTATTCATGTATTATAGGTTTATTACTTCGTCAGAAGGAGTCCCTTGGCCATCTATTTTGGATTTTTCATCTATAATCTTCTCCTTCTCCGTCCTAGGCCTAACACCATTCGCTATGGGTTTGTAGCGATGGTAGGTGGGAAAAAATTCTCGCACCTTAACTGGGTCTAGCTTTAAGTCTGGTAGCGGTCCTAAAATTGCATGAGATTTTCCAGAAATTAAAACGGGAATAAGTACATGAGATTGGTAAATGGAGCGCTTTTCTTCTTCATTAGGAGGTTCTGGAATGTACTCGTGATTCCCCACCACTTTGGGACCAAGAATCTTCTCCATCGGTGCTAGACTGTTGGACTTTCGAGAGTCTTTGCCGGTGATCTTTTGAGAAGTGGAGGAAGCCATTGCTGGTTATAGAGAAAATGGAAAAGGAAATAAGGAAGATGAGGTTTTGAAAGAACTCTTGGAAAGAAAATGAGGAAGATGAAGTTTGAAGAAATAACGTAAAAGGGGGAAAAATGAAATTCGCAGCTTATATATAAGGTGTGAAAAAAGAAACGGTTGGTATTCTGAAAGTGGACATGGAAAAGTAGTGGGAAGGTTATGGGACACGTGGTGAGTGCGAAGTGGGTAATACTGACGATGGCAGTTAGGGTTTGACCCACGATGTGATAGGAGTAGAGTAGGAATGATGAGAGCTCAAAAACGTGGGCTGAAATGACGTTTTGGGAAAAGCGCAATGATGGTTCTGACATTTCTAATGTCTAAATCATATGAACAGTCTCTAATCGAATAGTCCATGGCGTCGAAAGGCACTGGCAAAAAATGTTTTTCTCCCTTAGTCGAAAACGCATTTTTTGGGGGGCAATTTGTAGACATATATTTTCGACACCATGTCTTGGTAGGTAAAATGATGTTCTTTAACTAAAGAAAATGACTACAGATGAAGAAGAAAGAGAATGAAGGTATTCAGAAGAAGTTTCGACACTTCGACAAGAACAGAGTTTCGACATTTCGACAGAAACATAAGGAAGTTTTCGTCAGGCAAGGTTTGAAGGACATTTATTACTTTTCGACAATTCGACAAGGTGAAGAGGCACAACGTTTCGACACAAAGGGAAAATTCAAATTCAAGAGTTATAACGTTTGACAGAAGACGCGTGGAAGCTTTAGAAGAAAAGAAGACATGCAGAAGACCAAGTGTCAAAGATTTAGAGTTTTTCTGTTAGTAGGCAGTTATTGTATTTGTATATAAATAGAATAGTTGTTGTAGAATTTGAGTGTGTGAAAACTTGTACTAAATTCCTGTAAATACTCAAAGTACCCGTGTGAGAGAAAAGAGTTTATTATCTGGAAATGTACGTGTGAAACACCATTTTTTAAGTTTATAGAAAGTCAAAGTCTTTTATAATTGCCTTTACTTTTCCCAGTCATTTATCCTTTATCATTTACTTTATGCAAGTTTTAATTTCATTCAATTTATCTTTTCGCCAGAAGTTGTTATTTAACCAAACCATTCGTACATAAAAGATATAACAAAACAAACCATCAAAACACCATTATCCTAAGAGTTAGATAAATTTGCACATGTATCCCAGGATTTGTGTGGTTGGTCCTGCAAGTAACCCAGTTTTATAAGAGATTGGTAAACCAGAGGTTGTTCGCCAAAATCAACAGCGAACAGTGTTATGATATAGTAAATTATTCTGAAATTGATTCATATTGTTAAATTGATGATATGATGTGTTTAGATGTTACAGTATAATGTATGAAGGTTAAGGATTGGAGGAGAAGTTATGAACATGATTGAAACTGGAATTTTTGGAAATTTGGCTGATGTTAATCGGTTAACCCCCGATGTCAATCGATTGATCATTTGAAAATTTAGAAATTTTTTGAAAAAGGAACTATGACAATCGATTGATGGTTTGCTGCAATCGATTGATGTTGGTGTAATGAACAAAAAAAATAGAAAAAATAGCAGATGTCAATCAATTGACACCCTAGGACAATCTATTGATGTCAGTCAATTAATGGGAACAATTAATCTTTTAATTGATGCAAAACAATGTCAAAACTAGAAAATTGTCATTTTAGTGTTTTTTTCGTAACTTTAGTTCCGTAAATCCAAATGAGGTGTGGTTCAAACCATTGGAAAGCTAACACGTATGACTATCCCATAGTGATGTATTAAGAGGCTAGATGGGTGTTTGATAATAGTCGACGGTAACGAACAAATAATTACTTGTTGTAAATGAATGAATTAATGATGAAGCGACGTTAAGATGATTTAACATGATTGAGTGTTGTATGGATGTTTATTAGATGTGTGAATATATGATGTGAAGTGAAAGTTCAATTATGTGAATTATTGTAAATACTTGCCGATGATTGCTGAGATACGTAGTTCAGAGTGAGAACTATTGTTGATGCGTTGAAATGTGTGATTGTCTACAGTCAGATGTTAGGTTGTAATCATTATTGTGTTGTTTTCGTTGCATTATTTTTTACAGTCAGATTTTGGGTTGTAATTACGGTTGTGTGGTTGTTATTATATTATTGTATGTCATGCATCATATATTGTCATTGTTGTGAAAGAAGTGTGTTTTCTAGTTCAAATGTGAGGACTAGTGACTTGTCCCAAGATTAGATATTGGGGCTTGGAGCTCAGATACCGCAAAATCCACTTAACTGCTTTCCAATGAGCTTTTCCTAGATTTTCCATAAACATGCTTACTACTCCCACTACATGGCCAATGTCTGGCCTAGTGCAAACTATTGCATACATCCAACTTCCTATTACTGAAGTATACAAAATCTTAGCCATGAATTCTCTGTCTTCCACCATCTGAGGGGACTGGTCATTGGATAAGCGAAACTGAATGGCCAACGGTGTGCTAAATGGTTTACCCTTGCCTTGGTTAAATCTTTGCAAAACACAGTTGATGTACTCTGCCTGAAATAACTGCAAAATCCCTTTTTGCTTATCTCTCGTGATTTGCATTCCAAAAATCTTATTTGTTGGACCCTAGTCCTTCTTGTCAAATTCTTTTGAAAATTGTATCTTCAAGTTTCTGATTTCATCCATATCTGGACTTGCTATTAACATATCATCAATATAGAGTAGCAAAATGATGTAACTGGACTTATATCTCTTGAAGAAACAACAACGATCACCATTGCACTTCTGGAAACCTTCCTTATGCGTGAAGATTTCAAACTTCATATACCACTATATTTAAGTCTTTCTAATCTCGTCGAGACAAAAATTTCAATCTTCATATCTCCGGATAGAAGAAACTTAAATATTATCGCGGTGAGAATCGGAGACCAAAGTTATTGATTAGCTTGACTCGCCCAAATAAGGTATCACCACCAAACTTTTATTTTTCCAAGGGAAGGGAGAAAAGATCGAACAAAACCTATAAATAAACATGCAAAGCAAAAATCAAGGCTAAAAGCAAAGCAATAAAGAGATCAAAGGTACGGGGGTTGGTTATACTAAGGGAATGTACTAGCCCCCTAAGTATTTGTAGTACTCTACAGGAACCTCTTGAAATATTTGTGTTTTGGCTAAAATTGTTTACTAAGGATAAAAGTTGGGTAAGGCAAAGCAACAAACATACAATGAACATGCACATGACAATAGGTCAACACACACTCCCTTTCCCTTGGATTCGGTCAAAGCCTCAAAAGAAAGCAACATATACATGGCAAAACATCATTTATGATAAAACGGCAAATAAAATCAACAACGTACATGGCAAAGCATCATGTATGATAAAACAACAAATAGAATCAACAGAATACACATGGTGGCAAAGCATCATGTAGAAAAATCATCATAATTCATATTCATCAAGGAAAAACATTAAGAATTATGTCATACCCTAATTTTTGACCCTGAGATTCTGTTTTTCGTTTCGCATCGTCTACATAGCATATCATACACTTCATCTTGCATAGTGTCTGAAATGTCAGTCAGAATAAATATGTTGGATTTACAGACAAATCGGTCTAAATTTATTTTAAAATATGACCAAACGCTGTATTTTTCCAATATGTTTATTTCGCGTTGATTATTTTGGTGTGTTTATTTTATTTTTTTCGAGCACTTTTCTGCCCGACTTTTCATTTCGTTTTCTAATCATTTTTTGTTATTTTTAGTTAAATAATCATTTAATTTGTTTAGATTTAATTAGATATTTAATTTAAATTTTTATTTTTATTAATTAATTTTATTTTTAATTTGTTTATTAAAATTTTCTTTTTTTATAAAAAACACACAAAAATCCTATTTAATCAATACTTAATTATGTTTCTCCTTTTAAAAAAACAAAAACATAATATTTAATTCTTTTTATTTTTGTCTCATTATAAAAAAAAAACATTTGTTTTAATTCTTTTTAGTATCCTTGTCTACTAGTTTTGGAAAGGAATTTATGTTGTCTTGAAAACCTAGCATTATATATTTGCATTGCATGAGAGCAATTCCTATCATGGATAGAGCGGTGCCCCTCGATCTAAAAGCGCTCTCTGAATTTTCAAAAGAAAAAAGGAAGAAAAAAAAGGGAGACCAAGGAGGCGCAGTACAATACCGATTGTCTCAAAGTAGATCTGCTATTTCTATGGTAGGTTCACATCAATCTACATGCTTTTCTATTATAATCAATTTGCTTTTCTAAGTGTATATACATACGAAACTAATTCGGCATTCCACTGTACATGCAAAATTGATTCACTGTACTTCTATGCTATATGTCCTTCGTATAGATATATATTCATATGTTTTTTTTAGTTTTATTATATATATATATATATATATATATATATATATATATATATATATATATATACACTTATGTTTTCGTTTTGAGTAAACATATATAAACTTTCAGTTTCTCATTTTTATTTATTTATTTTTGTTTTGTGTGACTTTATATAATATATATATTGTTATGTTTATGTATATATTATACATACTTATGATGCTTTCGTTCTATATATACATGTTTAATTTTAGTTTTAAATTATATATAATCAATTTTATTTTTTTGTAAAGTTTATATATACAGTAGACTTTTAGTCATATTTATATTTTGGATTTTTTTTTGTTTTTAATTAATTTTCGACTAACTTGATGATAGTTTAGTTTAATTTCAATATTAAATTGTGATGATTAATTTTGAGTTTTGATAAAAAAAATTGTGATAGCGATCTTATCTTGATTTCGTGTAAAGTTTCGAGCCTAACATTCATTTTACATGTGTGATTAACTCTTGATGCTCATTTTTTAATTTGATTCTTAATGCTTTTGGCTATGATTAAGTCCCGATTGCCTATTTTGTTCGACATTTTCTCACTGTTCCAAAGGAAAGGATCATACTTGTTGTCTGCCATGTCATAGCTTAGCATAATTTTAGGTCGTTCTCTTTCATCCTAGCCTTAGGATTAAAGTCGCCGCACTCTTTGTATGCGTCCTTCCATGAACACTTACTCATCTTTCCCTTTCATCCTAGCCTTAGGATTTGAGTCGATGTATTCTATGTGAGTGTTCTGCCACGTACACTTCCTTCCCTTTTACCTAGCCTTAGGTTTAGAGTTTCTTAACTCTATGTAGGTGTTCTGCCATAGACACTTACCTCTTCCTTTTGGAACCTTGACCACAGTCAAGAGTTCCTCACCCTTATTGAGGGGAACTACGAATGCTCTGATTCCATTCCCGTCAGGATACGTAGGCACGAGATGCTATGTCTTGGCGAGCATACCTAGGACTAACACCTTAGGTCTCTCTTTTTTACCTTTTCACCCTTTAGCAGCCAATTAACAAAATAACACAATAAAACAAGAGGTTCCTATAGAGTACTATAGATACTTAGGATGCTAACACCTTTCCTAGGTATAACCAACCCCCGAACCTTAGATTCTTTTTTGCTTTGCATTGTATTGCATACTTATGGATTTATTCATTCTTTTTTCCCTTCCCTTGGATAAATTAAAGATCGGTGTTGAATTAAGATTTGCGATTCAAGTTAATTAATAGTTTGACATCCGATTCTCACCGCGACAAATTAATCAGGGAAAAACATCAAGCATTAATCAAGGAAAACAAGCCTAAAACATGGAAGCAAACAAGTCGCAAAATTGAATCAAGCAACAAGAGAATTATTAATCAAGTTAAATATAAATATCTAATAAGATTAATCAATAATTTAATTAATCAATATTAAATAAAAATATTTAAAATAATTAACAATTATAACATATTTTGGCATTTTTTAATGTTTAACAAATTAATAATAAAACTAACTAAAACAAATAGTTAAAATATAAATTTGGGTTTTATGTTTTCTTTTCAAAATTCAAATGATAATAGTTAAACTATAAAAAAATATATAAACAAAACAAGATATTAAAGTGAGGAATGAGTTATTGTAGCCATAGACTTGAACCGAGACACTTCTATTTCCCTTTTCTGGTAGCCATTGACCCTAGTTTCATTTTTTACTAAACAAGAGAATTGTTATCTTTTGCAATCTGAGATGGTTTACTTCGTAGAAGACACTGAGCACGAGCAAGAGCTTCGAAACCTTGAGATACTTTTTCTTCTCAAAGCCAATCTTGGCAACTGTACACTCACCAATTTTGAGAATAGCTTCAAGGAGTTTGAGGAACAGAGAATGTTTCGTAGTTCCTTACAAGCAACCTCTAAAACTGCAAAAGACTCCTTAGTAGCAGTGAGTTCCTTTTTAAATGGTTCCCATAAAAAAGCAGTGTTTCCATTTGCTTAAAAGCAAAGGGAATGTCAACCAGAGCTTTAAGGAATTGGTCAACAGGCCCAAGTTGAGACAGATCACCACTAAAAATTCAAAGCTTAAGTTCTTCATCAGATGTTGGTGCCATCTACAACAAGGTTTGAAGGAATTCCGACGGTATCTTGAATCATACTAGTTTCAAATTGAGAAGATACTTTGGTTGAAAACGTAACTCCTCGTATCTTCTTAACAAATCCCCCATCAATCCAATTAATTGCATTTAGGCTCTGAACAATAGGAAGTGACAGAATAACTTCACCACCATCACTAGAAGGCATTCCACGACTCTCTATTTTAAGACTCAAGGCTTCAAAGTCCACTCCAAAGTGCTTTAGTATGTGAAAAGCAGCGGACTTGAAGGTATCAACCGACGGGTCTTTAGAATCATTTGTAATCCCTTTTATGGGTAATGGTGAGGGGTTCCTGGGTTTATTGTATTAGTAGAGAGAAGGTGAGATTGTGTATGAGGTGCGGTATGGTTAGTGTGGAGGTGAGTAGTATGTGTGAGGTAGCATGTTGGATATTGTGGTTAGTGGTGAATGGAAAAAATGGCTTGTAGTGGTCTCCCCCCCCGCGTCTGTGCTATATCGTTTCTTCCCTTTTTTAAATTAACGAGAGAGATAGAGAGAGAGAGAGAGAGTATATGAGTCAATAAAATGGCTAGTGAGGTCTTTTTCCAAAATGAAGTCAAAACAAAAAAGTTTTTTTAAAATTAGGAAACAAGTGTTTCCAAAAAGAGGATAAAACAAATATTAAATATTATTAAAAGAAAATGATAAATGAAATAAAAATAAAATATTAATTATTTAAAATAAACTTAAATTTAAAATCTGATTAAACCTATTTAAATTAAACAAAAGAAATGAAATCGGTTAAAAATGAATAATCAGTCTGGTATCGAAATGCTCGAAAAATAAAAAGAATGCACCAAAATGATCAGCACAAAATAAACGACTCGGAAAAATACTTCATTTGGTCAAATTTTGAAATAAACTTTCCCCAGTTAAAAGGCTCAGACTGATCAAATGCGTCTGAAAAGCAGTAAAAAAATTAAAAACGAGCACGCCAGGTTAAACTATGCGGAACATAGATTAATATAATTGACGTCTGCAAGCTTGATTTTGAAACTTTTCGCCCAGTGATTTTATATAGGGTGACATTCAGTTTGACCGATTCGTTTGTAAATCCAACAGTTCATTTTGGCTGATAATTTGGGCATTATACATGATGAAAGACATGATCAACTATGCAGATGATGCAAAGAGAGACAAGATCTTAGGGATAAAAATTAGGGTATGACACACTATCTTGGAGCTTGTATCAAGCCACACAAGCTCTTATTTAATTTGCACACCATATTATGTTTCCCTTCCTCTGAGAAATCTTTGGTTTGATGCATGTAGATCTCCTTATCTAGGTCTTTGTGAAGAAACACAATCTTCACTTTAAATTTCTCAAGGTATAGCTCTTTGTTGGCCACAATACTTAAAACTGACTTGATAGTGTTGAGTTTCATAACTGAAGCAAAGATTTCAGTGTAACCAACTTCTTTTTTTTGTTGAAATCCTTTGACAACTAGTTGGGGCTTGTATCGATTTTTACGAACTCACACAAATACACATCTTTAGGAATGTACTTCAACAACAACTAAAGTTGTTGCTAGCTGCTTCTGATGGGGGTTCTCTGATGTCCAAAAGTGTAAAAGATGGAATAATAATCATTGAGTGAATGACTTTCAATGATCATCAAGGACAACACAACATAAACCTCTCCCAAAGTAAGAATGGTATCATAGAATTAAACATCAATAATGTCATTCTTACTCAAAACAAGTTTTAAAACAAATAGTGGATGAACTAACCAAACACCTCCCAAAGCTACCACACCAAATGAAAGAGATGCATGAAGTACCTCAACAAAGACAGATTGCATTCTGTGAACTCTTCAGTGGAGACCATCTAAATATATTTTCCCCCTTCTGACGAGGAAGTGAACTATCTAGGCAAATAAAGGCCTAGGCAATTTCATAATAATATCTTCCCACAAAGCAACAATTTTAATCAAGGATGAAGATTCGAGGTTGGACCATCCTACTAACAACTTTTTAGCATTACTCACAAACACCTCCACAACAAGACAGAGCTACAAAGTTGGAGGATACATTCAATCAATTCATGCAGGTGTTTATGGTCAATCACAAAAATACAGAAGCCGCCATTAAAAACCTTGAAACAGTGGTGGCCTTGTTAGCCAACAGTTCTTAGATCTCCCAAGTAACACGTTCAGTGCAAACACGAAGAACAATATGAATGATCATTGTAGTGTTGTTATTGAGGATGATAACATGGAGAAGATGTTCATCATCTATCTTAGTTTAGTTTTAATGAAGACAAAAGCTTATCAAAGAAGAAAAAGGTTGAAGTCTAGCTCAGTCGAATTTCTAGGTTACAAAAGTCATTGGATGTTAAAATAAAAGAAATTGATCATAAAGCAAAAGTATTCGATTACAATTCACATTATGTATACCCTTAGATACTCAGAAAACCATTCATCTTTTTTTCTCTGAAGTTTCTACGCATTCATGCATCAAAACCACTCAATTTAAGCCTTTTCAAAACATATTTCTCAAGATTTATAGGGTGGTAATCAGTTACACAAATCACGTAACCGGTTACAGGATCATTCTGTTTGAATTTTTTTGAAATGTTATGCATTTTTTAAGTCAGGTAACCAGTTACCTAATATAAGAAACCGATTACATGACCGTTGCTATTTGAAATTTGAAAATCGCTATGAACTTTTTAAATTAGGTAACCATATACCTCATTTAAGAAGCTGGGTATAGAATGCAGAATTGTGTCTTTTCATGAACCATTGTCATTCTAAACCATTGCAAACCTTCATGGAAATGTCTAAAACTTATGCATCTATTCATAGAGGTTTCATATGGTGTATTTAAGGTTAGATTCATCATATTTTCAAATGACCTCTTTCATTCAAATTTAAATATAATTCAAATTTGTTTTAAGTGTTTCATTCATCCAAAACCTTGAGACTTTTTCTACATAAATTATCATATCTTTGCAAAATGTTTCTGAGTAATTAAGGTCATTATATTTGAATTATACATTGAAAGAGAAGATCAATTTTGTATATTAGGTTTGATTTAAGAATATTTCATATATTCAAAATCTGTTAAAAGTGTGTTGTGACTTAATCATCAAGTGTGTGATGATATGTTGTTTGTTGTAAAAGGTTCTTTGATTCTGGAAGTTTCAAAGTCCACCAAAGTGTTTAATTTTTATGTTAGAAGATTTTAAGAGAGGTTTTAGTGTGAGACTTGTACAAAGATCTAACATAGTGGAAAATTCTTCAAGGTGCGAAGGGACTAGATGTACCCTTGGTTGATAAGGGGAACTAGGATAATTCCTTGTGTTCATTTATTTTCCGGCACTTTAATCTGTTTCACTTTATATTTCTAAAAACATATCATTTTCATATCCAAAGAAAATTAAAATAACATAGCATAAAATCGAGAAAAATCGGGCAACCTTAATTCACCCCATCTTAGGTTGCACTATAAAGTTATAGATGGAATTATTGTAAAAAACAAAGAAGAAAGAACAAAAGAAGGAGAAGAAGGACTAGAGAAAGAACTCCAGGATGAAGCCTACAAAAATAATCAGAAAGATCTACCTAGGAAGGAAGTTAACTATGAGTTAGTTGTATTATCTATTTCCATAGATAAAATGAAGATTGGAAATGCACTTATTGATTTAGGTGCATGTGTGAATATAATACCATTATTAGTAGTAGAAAGGATTTGGTATATACAAATAGAGCCAATTGCATCAACATTGCAAATGACAGACATAACATGCAAGACACCAGTAGGAACAATCGAAGGTGTATTGATACAAATTGATAAGTTCTCATTCCCTATAGACTTTTTGATACTGGAGATCAAAGTAGACCCAAAGATGCCTCTCATCTTAGGAATACCATTCAGGAAAACTATGAGGATGCTCGTGGATGTTGACATAGGTGAAGTAAAGGTCAAAATCAAATATTGTGAGGTATGTTATTAGGTAATTGGTATTACGTAACACTAATTACTATCAAGCTACTGACATTAAACAAATGCTTGTTAGGATGCATCCTATTCATATTTTGCATTCTTTTCTTTAATAAGTGTTTAATTAGTAATTTCGCTTCAAAATACTTTGAGGAAAGAAAAACTCCAAAGCTAACAAAAGAAAAGATCGCTAAGCGCAAAATGGCCAGGTCATTCATTTCCTAGTGCGCCTAGGGGAAAACTCAAAGGTCAAAATACTAGTCCTCGACTAGTGGAACCTAGCTCGCCTAGTGAGAAATCGGAAATTGAATAGTACCAGAGTAGGTACTATTACCTAACACATACTCAATTTCTAAAAGGACTCAGACCAACATTATATGCATGGTTAAAAGCTGACTTGAAGTAAGTCATGTTATCTCTCCGATTTTTTTTTGCATAGAACTTGAGAAAGACCCCTTGTTGTTCTTGCAAAAATTCTAAAAAACTTCAAGATCATTCCCTCTTAATTCCTAATTCAAAAGCAAAACCAAGGTATGTCAAGCTTTTTACTATTTTATAAATGATCGTATCTCTTAAGGTAAATAATCATACATGCTTATATCATTTAGCATACAATTGTAAGAAAACCTCAATGCATGTCGATAAATATCTTGTTAAACATAAAAAAAAATTACATGCATGTGTTCTTGGACCATTGTTGATGCTTAAAACTCATCAAAGTCCCAACTTAGAAAAAGTTTATGCACTAGGCGAGCTACAAGCCTCGCCTAACGAGAACGCGAATGCAGAACACTGTCTCTCAAAAAATTGGATATTACCAATATCTCATGCTTATCATTGATCTGATAAAATGAGAAAAATGTATGTTGTTTAAATGATTACTTGCAGATGTCCCCAAAGAAATCCATTATCGAAAGAAAAAGACTATCCAAAATGGAATTAGCCAGGCTCCCATATGAAATAAACTATTTCAAAAGTCTGGATCATTAGGAGGTTTTTAATGAATTAAGGAGTAGGTAAATTGTGGCTGAAAGAAGAATTCGATTGGAAGACCTATGAGAGTTTTCAAGGTTCATGCAAGAAATCAACATTAGAGGATGGTAGGTGCTAGCAAATCCCCCAAATGAAATCAATGTTGATATTATAAGGGAATTATATGTCAATGCTAAACCTACATGAGAATATGCAGTAATTTCAAGAAAATCATAGGTAAGAGGGAGAGCAAACCCATATGACAAAGATGTTATTCATGATTATCTCGAATAAGTATGTGAATTACATCAAAGAGGATTGGATGATTTTTCATGAGTTTTAGAAAAATGATTGTAATTATGATATAATAGTTGATGACATTTGTATAAAAAATGAAGTTTATGAAATAGGTCGATCAGGTAAACCTACACAGTTCAAAAAATTTAACCTCTCTACAGAAGCTCAAATATGATTGATTTTCCTCTTGCATAATGCCACTTTTAAGCTAAACACCTCATATGCAAGTTCACAAACAACACATCTCATATGGTTCATTCTAACTCAACAGGAGATAGATGTGGCAAAATAATCTCTAATAAAATATGGGAAATTGTGCACTTTATATCCAAGTCTTCTTTCGCGTTTCCAAGGTTAATTACATGGCTTTACAGAGTATATGAAGTGGATTTCCTTGAATATTATCATTGTCACATAGATAGTCCAATGGATGATGATTATGTTCATCATAACTGCATGACAAGACAATATATGGCCAACAACAGTAGGATACCAACTCTAACACCTCATCAAGACCAACATGAATAAGTAAGTTTGGAAGATTTCAACAGAAAATTGCAAACTTTTTCACTCATGAATGGGACATAATTGATGCCTATCATAGAGGCTTGCTTGAAGGTGAGAAAAATACACAAGAAGGGGGGTTGAATTGTGTTTGCCAAATCGTTTCTACTTCTGAACTAGAGTTCAGATTCTAAACAGAAGTTCAGAAACTGATAACAAGTGCAATAGAAAATGTAACAGAAGTAAATAAAAATGGCAAAGAACACAAAACAGTTATACTGGTTCCTCTCTAACTAAGAGTAGTCCAGTCTCTTTGTAGCACAAGAGATTTCCACTATAATTAGACAGATTACAACGGCTTATACCTTAAAGTATAAGATTTTCCCCTGCTCAGACCTACAACCTAAGACTTTCTATCTTAATCAGCACCTGATCAAGACTTTTCTGCTTAGATCCTCAGATCCTAAGACTTTTCTGCTTAAACCCCTCAGGTTCAAGACCTCCTTGCTTATACCCTCGAGTACAAGACTTCCTGCTTAGACTTACAGTCCATAACTTCTTGCTCAGATTCCTCGAATCTAAGAGTTCAATGCTCAAGCCCAAGGCAAGAGACTTTTATCTAAACTGATTGTTTAGAGAAAGAATAACTTACAACAACACTTAATTAATAATCATATGTGTTTAAATATAATACAACACACTTTAATTCTAAGGATTCTTAAGTTATATAAGAATAAGAACTCTTAACAGATTAGCTTCTCTTGAGTTGAATGAATTGAAATGTGTGTATATTTCAGTTGTAGTTGCAGTGTTATTCTCTTGGTCAATCTTCACTTCTTCCGCTCCTTTTATAGCTGAAGAAAATAGAGTCGTTGAAGCATCCTCAACGGCTATAATTAGACCAAATCTTTTAGTACATCTTCTTTTTTAATAAAACATGTGTTGGAACTTGTAGACAAAGAATTATCCACTGAACAAGGCCTTTGTCCAGAGAACTCTTCTATTAAACAAGTACAACACAATCTTTTGAAGATAATGTCAACAATTCTCAAGTCCTGTGTTTACAGAGCTTAAGGTGACATTACTCAGTTTCAGAGGAAGGTAATGCATGCTTCTAATTCTGAAATGTACTAACGATAACTTTCTGATCAGACTCTCTTACAAGTACAAGATCAGAATCGGGCCATAGATTCTTTCATGTCAGAACAAGTTTTATCAAATAAATATAATTCTGTACATAACAACCAACTAATTAAAAATCCTAATTGTTTTTCAAATACTTTTTTTATAATCAAAACTTTAAAGGATACATGGTATGAACCAAATTTGTATCAACATTGCTTGCACTACAAGAATCCATGATAAATTTAAAAATGAGAATCCAGAATCCAAACTCCCCTTTTGGTCACATACAACCTCAACAAGAATTTAAACAAGAAATTTGATGGACTCAAAATATGTCATTATATCCATACACAATAGAAGCGGAGCATTTAGTTGGAGGTGGAAGCAGTAGATATGCTAGAGTGAGTGGAAGCGGTAAAAACAAAGAAAGGGATGATGAAGAAGAGGAATAAGAAGAAGAATAAGATAAGGAAGATTCTAAAAAGTACGAGGAAGATCTCGAGGAATATGAATCCTACGAGTAAAAGATTCATTTGGTTGACTATGAATCATTAACACTTTCCTTAATCTTGTTTTGAATGATTTTTTAATCTTTGTTTGTAAAATTTCTATTAAATCCTTGTATTTCACTAACTGAACGCCATGTCACTTTATTTGAATTTCAATTACATCAATATGGTAAATCTTGGTATCAGAATAAAAACACAGGTACAACATGTTTCTACATTAATGTATAGGGTGCACTAGGCAAGCCACACAATGCACTTAGCGCACTTTGATGCATAAGCTGGATAAGCGAGGATCATGGGGCTAAGTGAGGTCATCCATATTTTACTCGTTATTTTGTTTGCTAAGGACAGACAAATGTGTTTTCTTCAGGGGGTGGAATGCAAAAATGATCAAAGCTAAAACCTATACCTATTTATATTTAATTATTTTCATGATTAAGTGTCAATTTCTGAAATTTTTAAAAAAAATACTGCCAATGGTAGTTTTTCTGCAGATGGTTGAGATGGTGGTTTGAAAATTCAAAACTTATGGAACCATAAACGATAGGCTGACAACAAAAGGTCAAAGGACAAGTGGCATGAAAAAGGTTTTATTCTCTTTAAATGGTTCATTTAGGATTAATGTCTACATATCTGTGAAATATAACATGATTGTGAATTCCTTGCTTTATTCAAAGTTTGATTTTTGTAGTGTTTAGAGAAAACATGTTGACATAAGTCAGGAATCATAAGTCTACCCAAGTCAGATCGTACAACCTCATGTTCTACTTAAATACTACGCGCATACATGCATTCTAACTATGTAAACTTGGCATTAGTTTTTCTATTACTTGATATGTTTGAAATTCATGAATATTGATCGTCATGAATATTGATCGTGAAGGTTGGATCAGATCCTGTAGAATCAGGCCGCCAAATGCGTCAGGGATGCTGGTCGTATGGAGAGGAGGAGGGGGTGTACCTGCAAGGCACTCCGACGCTCAAGTGAGAAAGGGTCAGAGAAAAGGGGCAAGTACAAAGTATGAATTCTTAGGGTGAATATTGGATACCTGACCCTCTCAATCGAGAGGGTTTATATAGAACCCTCAGCGCGTGGCTAACGGTCCTATTTTTGGGGCAAAATAACCGTTTTCCCCAAAGAATAGGTAACTACCCAAACTAGCCGTTATGTCGGGTAGGGTGCCCAAAACCAGCCGTTGTGTCGGGCATAAGCATGGTTCCGGGCACCTGCCCATAGCAGTTCGGGGAGCAATGAATCCGTGCATGACAGGCAGTAATTCTGGGGAGGAACGTTGCATTCCTTGCCCGGTTGGAGGGACAGAAAGGTAACTTTTGCCCCTCTGTGGATTGGACTTAGGAAATTTGGGCGCTCTGGAGCAGAGGCGGATTTGGGCAAATTCTAGCCATTGGTCCAGTCCAGAACAGAAGCCCCCCAAGTCGTTGCTCCCGAGCATGGGAGTGATGACTTAAGGACTACTCATTGCTCCGGGGAGCCAGTATAGAGTCGTCGTTTGAAGACGAGGAGGATTGTCTCAAAGTGCTCGTGACCCCAGATGTTCGTGAGATTTGTGGTAGTGACCTTATTGCCCGGTGTTCAGGGAGACAAAGGGTTAGACAGAATTGGAAACGTTGGGTTGCCACGTGTGCCTCGAGCTCTGTGTTGCAGTTAATAGGCAATGATGGCTAGTGGGTAGTCATTATGGCCTACGAGCGCGTGGTTGCACGTGCCCCTTTGTATAAAAAGGGGAAAATCGTTCCATTTTTGAATTTTTCTTTCTGATTTCTCTTCGTCTCCTTCAAGTTCTTGCCCGTCACCGTCTTCTGCCTTTCCGACCACCGTTGCAGGCTTCCGAGCAACACCTTTTTCTACTCAAATCAAGTAAGTTTTCTAATCTAGAACTTGGTCTGCTTCTGTTTGTTGTTAGTGGTAGATTGCATGTGGTTAGGGCTTGCTTTAGAGGACAAAATAGGTGGATTTCTGTTGACTGCTGGTGGTGGACGGTGGTCGTGCCACTTCTCCACTTCTGACATGTCACCGGACGTGTCTGTGTGCTCCGGTTAGGAGGGCGGTTGACGGCGTCGTCGCGAGGGCGACACTTGCGTAACCGTCGTGAATTTTCATTTTCTGAACGAATGATGAGTTTTTCGGCAGAATAACTCCAGATTCCGGTGAAGCTTCATGATTTTCGGCGGAGCTTCGAATGGAAACTGGGATTGAGTGCGGGGAAGCTCCTCGTCAGTCGATGATATGTTTCGAGCGGCTCCTCGCAGGGAAGTTCCAACCTTTCCTTTGATGTTAGGGCTTAGGTCGGAGACGCTGTCCTTAGCCCTTTGCGCGCCCTTTCACTTGACTTAGCAGTGGAAGGGTGGATTTGATTTGCTGTCGAATTAACATTCTTCTCTGCTTTTCAGGTGATCGTAATGGCGACGGGGCCAGAAAGAGAAGTTGTTATAGATTCGTCTGAGGAAGAGATGGGCTCCGAGGATTGGAGCAGCTCGACGACCTCTAGTTCGGCGACTTCGAGTTCCTCTAGCAATGTCGGGGAAGAGGAAGAGTTGGATGCCATGGAGGAGGATGTTGAAGGGTTCTGCGCGGAAGAATGGGAGGTGGTCGAGCTTTCCAAGCATGTGTCCATGTTCGCAAAGTCCTTGGTGGACGTTTTCACGGAAGTGGGCCCGGAGGGAGAATGGAAGGTGCACTTCCCTTCCCTGGACGAGCGGGTATGTACGAGCTTCGGGGACCGCTTCACCATGTACGACTATGCTTTTAAAGAGTTGGGCCTGAGGCTACCTTTCACTGATTTTTAGCGGTCAGTGTTTGGGCACTTGAAGTTAGCCCCTACCCAACTGCATCCCAATTCGTTGGCCTTCATCCGGGCTTTTGAGTTGGTGTGCAAGCATCTTTCCTTGGGGGCTACTCTCCCTTTGTTCTTTACTATTTTCCATCTCCAAAGGTAGCTGGCGGGGAAGAAGTAAGGCTGGGTTTCCTTGAAGCAGCCCCGCAAGCTGTTCAAGCCGTTTTTGGAGTCAATCCGAACATTCAAGGAGCGGTACTACGTTGTTGAGCCCGTGTCCGAGGTTGCCCATGACAGTACGTATGTCTGGGAGAAATCGACGAGAACGAGAATGAGCTGCACGATGAGGAAGGGAGGTATATTGGGCGGAGACTCTACAAGTTCCCCCTCCACTGGGCGCCCGACCATTTTGCCAAGAAGCCTAACGACTATGTCTTCCAGCCGAGCGAGCTGCGCGGGCAGGACGCCGTGGCGTACGAGGCGTTGGTGAAGTGGGTTAACTCCTTCCGCCTTGCTGAGTGTTGGACGAGCAAGGGCAGTCCGATCTTCGAGGAAGATGGGAGTCTGAGGGTCGAGCGCCGATTCATCAATGTCAAGGAACTGCTGGAGTGCAAGACTCCCGTGGATGCTGAGGAGCTGCTTGGTAGTCTTAGTTAGTTAGATTTTGTTCATGTTATTTCTTTTACTCGTATCTAACATGTTCGTTCTTTGTTTGTGCAGGTGAGATGCCTCAGGCTCATGATCGGGTTGTGAGGAATGCTCTGGCGAGGAACAAAGTTGGAACGGCTCCTCCGAAATCTCGGTTTGCTGGTGCCCGTGTTCCTCCTCCAGCGGAATCTGCTGCGGGGACCTCCACTTCTCCCACTCCTACTTCTCGGGGATCTCCCCTGCCTTTAGTTGGGCATCCCAAGCGGCCACGGATAACTGATGCCGTGGACCTTACTCGGGTAGCGGAGAAAGGGAAGTTCGAGCTTCCTCCTTGCATCCTCGATATGAGGTTTTTTGAAGGTAATTCTCTGGTTGTTCCCCAGGCAGAATCTCTTCGCTTGGAAGGTATGGATCGCCTGAGCAAGAGGGCGCTGGTGTCCCAGGACGCTTCTGCCTTGGTCAGGATGCTAGAGATGGCGGCTGTGTATGCTGAAGGGGTATCCGCGACTGAGTCCAAACTCAATGTTGCCCGCGCTTCTGTGGCATCCCTTAAGGAAGAGGTCAAGACTGCTGGCGAGGCTTGGAAGAAGGCTGAAGAGGAAGTGGCTAGGTTGAAGGAGGAAAACTCCAAGCTGGCGGCGGAGAAGAAAGTTGCTGAGGAGCTGATCAGGGAGTTAAGGGTGGTCAATGCCCCGGGTACCGACGAACCGGACGACGTGAAAGAATTGAAGACTAGATCCGAGCTGGTTGCTCATATACTACTGGCCGAAGATGATGGCATCGCCGTTGCGGAGGAATCCTTCGGAAACGCCGTGGCTTAGCTGCGGGTGGTGAACCATGGGCTTGAAATTTCTGCCGAGGGTACTCACTACCTGGCTCATGTCGAGGATGGCCGTATTGTCATGCCCGATGGTGTCCTTGGAGGTACCCCCGAGGATCAGCCCGTAGAGGATCAGGGACCCGAGCCAGAGCCCGCCGAGCATGCTGATGAGTGAGGAGGTTGTTATTTTGATGTTGTTGTATTTTGTCCGGTCTGCATTCCGTGGAACCATTGTAATTTATTTTTGGGGTGCATGGCCCCTGTTTTATGTAACAACGTACAATTGTGGTCTTTGCGGCCACTTGTTAAATTATCACATATTTAGTTCTGTTGTTTGCATGATTTTACTTGCTTTTATTTTTGCTAAGTATCGTATTCATGCTCGCAGTGAATGTATGTCCGCCCGTGATAGGGGGTATTTGACTTGTGTGAATATTTTTTGGGGGGATTGCTCGTAATAGATGTGTTCGGCAGTGTGGGGAACTGGTCGAACTACCGGGGAATGTCCTGGCGGGGAGCGGAGCTCAGGTCGCGTTTGAGGCCTGAGTTCGCGGCGTGAACGTCCCATCGCGAGCTGAGGTTCTGCCTATCGTGGTACTTTGACGACGACGATGCTCGATCGAGGACCGCTGTCGAGCAATTACCCGGCTCGTTACTGAGCGAGGTTATGCTTTAATCTAGACGCGCATAGTGGTCGGTAGCTGACATTCGTCGTTGCGACGGGTTGAACCGAGGATTTAGCTGTAATATTGTTTTAGCTTTTCAGCGTTCCATGGTCGAGCAAGTTCTTCCCCATTGAGATGTTCTAGGTAGTAGGCCCCATTTTCCGTTTTTGCCCGGACGCGATAGGGTCCTTCCTAGTTGGCTGCTAGTTTGCCTTCGCGAGAGTCTTTATGGTTTCTTCTTAGAACGAGGCTTCCTACGTCGAACTCTCGTCGTTTCACCTTGGCGTTGTGCCTGATGGTAATTTTTTGTTTTAGGGAGGCTTCGCGGAGGGCTGCCTCGGTTCTGATCTCCTCGACGAGGTCGAGCTCTTCTCTCATAGACTCGTCGTTCATCTCCTCGTATAGGGGAAACTCTGTCCGCCTAGAGGGCACGTGAACTTCGACGGGAATTACAGCCTCGGTTCCGTATGCTAGATGGAAAGGTGTTTCCCCGGTCATTGAGTATGGAGTCGTACGGTATGCCCATAGTACGCTGTGCAGTTCCTCGACCCATGCCTTCTTTGTTTCGTCTAGCCTTCGCTTGAGGCCTCGAAGGATGACTCGGTTGGCCGCTTCAGCTTGCTCGTTTGTTTGAGGGTGCTCCACGGATGCGAAGTGTTGTTTCGTGCCCAGTTGGGCGACAAAGTCTTGGAACTTCCTGTCCTTAAATTGCGTCCCGTTGTCCGTTACTATCGCTTGGGGAATACCGAAGCGTGCAAGGATGTTTCGTTTATAGAAACACAGGATGTTGAGGGCAGTTATCTCGTCTAGAACTTCTGCCTCTATCCATTTTGTGAAATAGTCCACGCCCACTATGAGGTATTTGTTCTGACTTGATCCTACCACGAAGGGTCCTAGGATGTCTAGGCCCCACCAGGCGAATGGCCACGGGGGTGACATAGCCTTGAGCTCATTAGGCGGAGCCAGGTGCATGTCCCCGTGCCGTTGGCATTTGTCGCATTTCTTTACGTGCTCTTTTGCGTCGTTTTGCATGGTCGGCCAGTAATAGCCTGCCCGGAGAGCCTTTCGAGCAAGGGACCTTCCTCCGAGATGTTGGGTGTTGATTCCTTCGTGGATTTCGCGCAGGATGTGTGTGGCCATTTCCTCCTCGACCCATTTGAGCAGCGGAATGGAGAATCCCCGTCTGTAGAGTTTATCTTCGACCAAGACATAAGAGCAGGCTCTTCGCCTGATTGTGCTGGCCTCCTTTGAGTCGGAGGGAAGCTCGTATTTGGAGAGGTAGTTGTAGACGGGGGTCATCCAACGGTTGTTGTCGCCGATCACTTGCACGTCGAGTGTCGGGGAGGCCTTCTCGATGCTGGGTCGAGGAAGCACTTCCTGTATGGCAGACTTGTTTCCGCCTTTCTTCTTCGTGCTGGCTAGTTTAGACAGCACGTCTGCTCGTACGTTATGTTCGCGGGGAACATGTTTCACTTCCACTGTTGTGAACTTTGCCATTTCTTTCTTCACCAGGGCCAAGTATTCGGTCATATTGTCGTTTTTGGCTTGGTATTCTCCCCGGATCTGGAGGGCCACGAGTTGTGAATCTGTGCAAATGACGACTTCCTTTGTGCCCAGGTTCTCAGCTAGGCATAACCCAGCGAGGAAGGCTTCGTATTCAGCCTGGTTGTTGGAGGTTGGGAAAGACAGTGTGAGCGATACCTCGACGATAATTCCTTCGTCGCTTTCCAGTATGATGCCCGCGCCGCTTCCTGCCGAGCTTGAGGCACCGTCGACGAAGATGGTCCACTTGCGCATTTCGCTCGCGGGGGGAGTCTGCGAATGTCATCTCTGCGATGAAATTGGCCAGAGCTTAGGCCTTAAGGGCTTTTCTGCCTTTGTATTGGATGTCAAATTCAGACAGTTCTAGCGACCATTTGAGCATTCGGCCGGCCATATCTGGTCGTCCGAGTAGCTGCTTTATGGGCTGATCTGTTCGAACCACGATCGTGTGGGCCAGAAAGTAGTGTCTTAGTCTTCTGGCTACGTTGATGAGGGCCAGCGCCACCTTCTCTATCTGCTGGTATCTTAACTCTGGTCCTTGCAATGCCTTGCTCATGAAATAAATGGGCTTCTGCCCATCAGGCGTCTCGCGGATGAGAGCAGCGCTCACAGCTTCGGTTGCTACGGCCAGGTACAGGTACAACGTTTCGCCATTGTCCAGGCGAGAGAGGACCGGTGGCTCTGAGAGTGCTCGTTTCAGATGGAGAAGGGATTTGTCGCACTCCTCGGTCCATTCGAATGCTGCCTCTTTACGGAGGAGTTTGAAGAATGGTAGGGCGTGCTGGGCGGACTTAGCCACGAAACGAGATAGTGATGCGAGCATCCCGTTGAGGGGCTGGATGGATTTTTGGACCTGGGCGTAGGAAATTCGGTGAATGCCCGACATTTGTCGGGGTTGGCCTTGATTCCTCGTTCTGTTAAGTAGAAGCCGAGGAATTTTCATGCCCGGACGCCGAACGTGCACTTCTCCGGATTAAAACGCATTTTGTATTTCCTTGCCTGTTCAAAGACTTTTCTCAAGTGGGCGGTATGATCGGTTTCCTCGTGGGATTTTACGATCATTTCGTCCATGTAGACTTCGAGCATGTCGCCTATTTCTCCCCGGAACACTTTGTTCATCATTCGTTTGTACGTTGCTCCGGCGTTCTTCAAGCCGAAAGGCATTACGTTGTAGTAATAGTTGCCCGATTCGGTCATGAAGGCCGTGTATTTTTTGTCGGACATTGCCATTGGGATTTGATTGTAGCTTGAATAGGCGTCCATGAACGATAAAAGTTTAAAACCAGCAGAATTATTAACAAGTTTATCAATATTGAGGAGGGGGTAGGCATCCTTCGGGCATGCCCTATTGAGATCGGTATAATCAATGCACATGCGCCATTTTCCATTAGATTTTTTATCCAATACAACGTTGGACAGCCAAGTGGTGTACTTGGCTTCGGAAATAAATTTGGCCTCGAGGAGGTCCTTTACAGCTTTTTCAACAGCCTCCGTCTTCTCCGGAGTCTGCTTTCTCCTACGTTGTGCTACGGCCTTGACGGTCGGGTCAATTGTCAGCTGGTGACAGGCGGTGGATGGATCCAAACCGGGCATTTCTGCAGCGCTCCACGCGAAGAGGTCGACATTCTCTCTAAGGCATGCTTTGAGCTGCTTCCTCGCGATGTCAGGCAGGCCAGCTCCGATCTTCACTCCCCGTTGGGGGTCTTCGCCGAACAGAACTATCTCAAAGTTGCCATTCGGGATTGGGCGCATCGGATGAGAGTTGCTGCTGGATGACGTGGACGGGCTGGCTGAAGCTGCTCGTTCCTCCTGTTGGTCCTCGGGGAAGCAACTGTCGAGGTCGATAGAGTCGACCTGCGGCAGAGGCTTGGCCTCTGTTAACCCTCATTTTCGACGCTAGAAAAATCAAAGCTATTGTTAAGTTAAAAAAAATTATTTTTAACATAAGAAAGGTTTTTGACCCAGTGTTGATATAGCCTAAGGCGAAGCAAGGTTTTAGGAACCTCAAAAAATGGCTAAGTGTTGGGAAAGGTTTCGACCATGGGAATATTGAAATGCGCGCTGCAGTTGTTATACTAAGGCTGGAGGGAATTTCCAATGTTTGAAATTCAAATAGGAGCAGTTGTGAACGTGGGAACAGTTGAGGCCAAGGAGAAGGCGCCAAAGGGACATGTTTGAAGCAATAACCACCACTTAGTAGTTATTTCTTAGCACTATAAATAGGAGTTAGTTCTATGTAATAAGGGTGTTCGTATTTTTGTACAAGTTACTCAAAGAAACTCAAAGTACCCGCGTGTAGAGAAACGAGTTCGTGAGAATGTACGCAATGTAACACCACTTTCTTTCATCAATGCAATTTATCTTCATCATGTTTATGTTTCAGCACTTTACATTTTGCTGAACTTTACCTTTCATGTCTTAACTTTTCCTTGAATCTTTATTTTCAGTCAAGTTTATTTTAAACCTTGTTTTTACTTTCATTTAAAAGCTTTCGACATTTATCTTCTTGCATCTTTACATTCAAGCATTTAATCTTCAAGCATTTACTTTCAAAGTCTTTTATCTTCAAGTCTTTTATTTTTAAAGTCATTTATCTTTCCGCATATTTACTTTCGACAGAACCTTTACATTTCAGTCTTTATTTTCAAGAACGTGGAGTTCATTTCATTTTATTTTCAAAAGCTTTTACATTACTGCATTTACCTTCAAAGTCATTTATTTTCTTGCCTTTTACCTTCGACAGTCATTTACTCTTTCTGCACCTTTTACATTCAAGAACGTGGAGTTCAAGCACTTTTACATTTCTTGTTGTTTACTTTCGACAGTTATTTATCTTCCTGCACTTTTATTTTTCAAAGTCATTTACCTTTTTGTCTTTTACATTCGACGCCTTTAAATTATGTATCATTTATTTACAGCCCTTTACATTTCCAAGCCTTTACTTTATTTGCAAGTAGTCGAACGTGGAGTTCATGTAGTTTTCTTTTACTGTCGAACGTGGAGTTCAATTTACATTTCTTGCATTTATCATTGTCAGTTACGTTTTCCCTTAAATTTAGCACATGTCCTAGGATTTGTGTGGTCGATCCTGCCAGTTAGTCAGTTTTATTTAAGATTGATAGACCAGAGGTTGTTTACCAAAATTCACAGTAAACAAATTGGCACACCCGGTGGGACCTAGTGCTAAGTTTATACTTTTTGTTAACCTTATCTTTCTTGGTGAAGAAATACTTTCGTTGTATGTTATTGAGAAGTGGGAAGTTAGCCACAACAAACGAAGGAATACCAAAGAGAAGATACACTAAGAGAATGGCAACTAATGCTAACCAACAAGTTGATCCTCAAGGGAGTATTTCAAACACTCAGTCAAGTAGCAGTATGGGGTCTCAAAGCACACCATCACCAGTGCCTTCGACAGGAGGACAGACGTCACCTTCATTAGTAGTGTCTGACCCAGGAGCAACATGCACAAAATCATATACTCAACCGGTGATAGAGTACATAGGGCCACAAAGTCCTAATTCACCAACACCTCCAGGTGGAAATTCAATGTACCGACATTTCCCTCCTCCAGGTTTTCCACATCCAGGGTCAAGGAGTCAACCCTATAGTAACGCCCCAGTCAGTTTTGTCTTTTTAATTAATTGAGTCGTTTTGAGTATTTTATTATTATTTTATTTTATTTTTTACTTTTATGTGAAAATATATTATTTTTCGTCGTAAATATATTTTATCGCATTTTGAGAGTGTTTGCGAGATAATTGAGTGTAGGGGTATTTTGGTCTTTGTCGGGTAGATATTATATTTTTCATAGAAATAGAAATAGAAAGAGAGAAAAGTAGAGAGAAAAGAAAAGAGAAGAAGAAAAGGAGAAGAGAAAGAGAAGAGGAAAAAGAAGAAAAAGAGGAAAAACTTGTGGATTTAGGAACCGACTTTCTACACGCGATTTAATCGGGTAAGAGTGCGAAACTCGATTAACTTATGCTTGTGTATGATTATGTATGTATATGTTTGCATATGCTATGGTCTTTCTATAGTTTTGGATTCTAGGTTGAAATGAGAAATATAATGAGAAATCGATGTTTTCGCGGTTGAAAATCGGTGTAAGCGTAGTAGAATACTTGTTACCATGATTGAGTTATGTTTTGATTGCTATATGTTGGTTTGGAAATGTTTTGGTGGAGAAAATATGGTTTTGGGATGATCTGGTGCGCTGCTGGGTTTTGCTGAAATCGCAGGTTCGCACTGCGAATGGCCAGCGAATGGGTGGCGAGCGTTCGCGTGAGGTTCACACTGCGAACGTTGTATTATTTTTCATTCTGCCACTGTTCGCTGGAGGATTCGCACTGCGAATGGGGGTAGCGAGCATTCGCTGGGAGTTCGCACTGCGAACGTTGGGAATTTTCTAGGCTATTTTGCTTCTGCCACTGTTCGCTGGGACATTCGCACTGCGAATGAAGAAGCGAAGGACTCGCTAGGAGCTTCGCACTGCGAACATGACAGCTTTTCCCAATTTGTTTTCTTTATAACTTTTGATCCGTGAGTCGGTTTGAGGCGTGGTTTGATGCGTTAGAAAGCTTATAAAATTTTCTTGCTTATGATGATGGTTTTGAGATTGTTGGCCGATTAAATTAGGTCGGAAATTAGAAAATATGTTGTTTTGTCGACTTTTGCAGTTTAAATTGTGTGAATTTGATGTGTATATGCAATATGCTGTTAGTGTGGATATTGTATGACCTGTGTACTGTCGTGTGATGAAATTGTATGAAATATATATTGTGATGATGATTGTGGCCTAAGGGCAGGAAAATGCATGGTGTGGTATTTGATGATATATGCATAATTGTGGATGTGTATGTGTGTGCATTTTAAATGTCATGAGTCATTGTATGGCAAGCATCATGATATGCATTCTTGTGATGTCCTGAGTGACGGATTGATTCTAGAGGGAATCTGCTATAACATCGTGAGCCTTAAAAATAAGAGGTATGAATCTCCTTAAAAATAAGAGGACCGAAAGCGATGGTTATAGACGATCGTGTGCCCATGTAGGGTGTGAGCAATCGGGTCGTGTGCCCGTGTGGTGTGTGAGCGACGGGGAACATCGTATGCCCGACGGGGAGTTACAGTGATGTAATGAGCGATGATTCCAGCAGAGTTCCTGAGTGAACTAGTGATGAGAAACATTGGAAGTCGGTACCGCATGTGCATTGCATAGAGTCGTTGTGTCGGTCTCTGTGCATTTGCATAAACCATGGATTAATTGTGTATGGAATTGTGAATGTGATTAATGGAATGGAATATATATAAATGTGTTGATGATGAGTGCATTGTGTATGATTGATATACATTGGTGATGGATACCTGATAATTGTACTATGTTGTGTTGTATTTGTTTGTGGTGTAATTGTGGTGAGAATATTTTACTTGTGCATTCTGTGTTAATATATAATTATATGCAATTATATTATGATTGTTTTTCTCACCCTTCTGCTATTTTATAATGCTCTATGAGGCATTGCAGATTAGAGTTGCTGGAGGTCTTTTTGTGAAGCTTAGGTCTTCATTCTTTTGTCGGTCGACTCTGATATGTGACACCGGGTAGTCGGGGTGATCGAGTGTGATTATTTGTGTTATGTATATGTATCTTTTGAATTGTACATGTATGGTTGTATATGACAGATACACTTTTATGATATATATATATATGAGATTCAGTTACGGATTTTCCACTTTTATTCTGTAATTGGATTGTGGGTGTTAGGAACTCAGTTCCATTGTTGTGCTACTTGAATTGTTGTATATCTATATGAGCAGGTGATTGTATTTTGTTTCAAATTGATGTGACCCCTCGGTCTATGCCGTGCATGTTTAATTATACTCTGATGAAATTTTGAATTTTAATTATCGCTTTAATAGCTTGGGGGCATAGATTGGGGGTGTTACATTAAGTGGTATCAGAGCCAGTCCGTGTCAGTTTGTGTCAGTCCTTGTTAGTCTTTGTGGTTCGGTGAGCTGTTTGTTTAACCATAGTTGCTGTCATTGGAAATGAACAGAATATGGCTGGTAGGAATGATGCTGCATTGGCTGCTGCGATGCAAGCTATGGCTCGGGCTGTGCAGGGTGCACCTAATGCTGCAGGTAATGATGAGTTCAGGAAGAACAAATCGCCTATCTTCAAAGGAAGATATGATCCTGATGGTGCACAGATTTGGCTGAAGGAGATTGAAAGGATCTTCTGAGTGATGGATTGTGCTGAGGATCAGAAGGTGAGACTGGGTACTCACATGTTGCAGGAGGAAGCCGATGACTGGTGGATTAGTACTCGTCATGTGTTGGAAGCTGCAGAGGAGGAGATCACTTGGGCTGTGTTTAGCATGGAGTTTCTGAGTGTCATACCCCAAATTTTGACCACTAAGATGTCCCATCATTGTGTCAATCATCATCACAATATGGATGAACCATCATACCTCATCAGTCTCCCCAAAGATGGGTGAGCATCCACTACAATCAAAATTAGGGTTTTAAGCCCTCTCAGAGCCTTAGACAAAGGATCAATCAAGGAATGACATGATATTCAACTTGTCTAACCTCTCAAACATCCATAATGGATCAAAAGGACTCCCACTTCAAGGATTAAGCACAAGGTTGCTCCCTTCTAGGTGGATCAAGTCTCAAGATCGCCAATGTCACCAAATTAGGGTTTTGGTCGACCAGGGCCTCCAGATGGAAATTTTCATCTGGGAATGAGCCAATGATCCAAAACATAACCTAATATACTCCATGGAACCTCATGGACCCAATCATCAAGTCAATTTTGCCTCAGGGGATGCATTCATCAAAAATCAGGAATTAGGATTTCTTGACCTAATTCACCCCTAAGTTGACTTTTGGGACAAATCATGAGCCAAGACCTCAAGACATGATTTGAGGGTCTTTAATATACCATATTGATCCATTTACAACAATGGATTAATCCAAGAAGCTTGAGCAACAAGTTCCAATTTCATCTGCACCACAATTAGGGTTTCGCGAGGAAAGTCAACTGTAACTTTGACTTTTGACCAGGACATGCACCCAAACCCTAAGACATGATTTAATATACCCTATGACACCCATGGAACATGTCCATCAAGTTTGATTTAGGTCAAGGACATGATTTCCTGAAGAATTGCACAGTTTGGAATTCATCTGATAAAAAGTCAACTGTGCACAAAAGTCAACTTTGACTTTTTGAGATTTTTCACCAAAATGGATTTTTAACCCTAAAATGATGTTAATGTATGATTTGAATCATCATTCATCAAGAAAAATCAAGAAAAGTTGGATAACTTGTAAAAGGGGTAACCATACAAACTTAGAAAATTTTCAAAGTTAAAAATAAAGTGACAAGGGTACCAACTTTGGAGGATCATAACTCCTAAACCACAAAGCCATTTTTTTTCATACAAAGATGGATTTGTAGCCCTCATTACCCTCTACAAAAACTTTAACTAGACCTAAGTCCAATTCATTAAGGATTTGGAGTTATGGAGTGATCAAAATGGCTGAAAAGTGAAAATGTCACTTTTTCAACACTTAGTGAAATTTTCACTAAGTCAGAATCTGCCTTCACTTTTTGCCAAATGTAGGGGGATTTTTCACTTGGATTCAAAAGAGATCAAAACCAAACATGTTCCAACAGTTGTTGTATCATGTAAGGGCTTTCCAAAATGGTCAAGAACATTACCAAATTCAACTTACACCATGAGATATGACATTGGCAAGTTGCCTTGCTGAAATCTGTCAAAGGCAAGACAGAATTTACAACTTTGCTCGATTATCCAAAATCAGCCAAATTCAAATGCTCCTATCCACTTGGACACATCTGAGGATTGAATCTAAAGGGGACAATCACTGAGCCAAGCCTCCAAAGTCCATGGAACAAGAAATAACATGTTGAACCTAGAATGGCCAAAATAGGGACAAGACTCCAAATTTGGATTGAAGCATTCAATGGAAGCATCAAGGTGGCATGGACTGAGCCATTCTCATCTGAAATCAGTCAAGACTTATCCAAGACCAAGGGAACCAAAGCTCTGTGCCCTAACCTCTAGTCAATGGCTAGAGGAGACTTGGATTTTCATTTGCCAACATTGGCCAAACCTACTTACCAGTTGCCATTCACTATTCCTTGCAAAACAAACTTGCTCTACTATAAATAGAGCTCAATTGTGATCAGTTTGAGTACACCAAAGCCATCTAACAGATGCTTTCCTCAAAATCTCTTTCTCTTGGCAAAAATGCCTTTCTTAGCAAGGTAGCTATCGGGTTTTGAGTTTGAGAGCTTTTCCAATCAAACCAATCACTCACACACCTCGCATACATCATATAGAAGTGATCCAAACACTCACATAACATCTGGAACACCAAAATCACAAAATCACCAGCTGGTTGCTCAAACTTTCAATCAAGTTGCAATTGAGGTACCACAAATCGTTCCAGCCATTTTCAATCAAGTCCAAGCATTCAAACACTCCATAGGGTGTAAGGAAGCTGTTCAGATCATCACCACTCATCTGTAACACCTCCAAATCAAAAATCACATTGCACTTGCTGTCACGGCCTAGAGGTAAGCATAAACTTGGTCATCTCTCAATCTATGCATATTTCCTCGCACAATAATTTTGCCATATGTTCATAATCATGCATGGAATGTTTTCCCTCAATTAATTGCATTGTTTGAATCGTGTATCAAAAATCCTAGCCTTCATGCAGAAATTAGGGTTCTTGAGGTTTCTTCGTGATTTCATGTTTTATGTTTAATTTAAATGAAATTAATGGACATAGACATGATCCTGAGGTTGAGACGAGCATAATGATATGTGGATTGCATGTTATAATCAAGTATTCAGGGAGATTGGATAGAAAATGCAAATCAGCCAAACCCAGAACACGCGCGTGTTCTTCAGCTGTTCTTGGCGCCTTTTTTTTGAATTTTCAAATATTTGAATTTTGTGATTTTTGATTAATTGATTCAAAAATTAATTTCTCTCTGAGTTTTAATGATTTTGAGTTGATTCTTTTTTTAATAATTCACAAAAATGTTAAAATATTTTATTTTCCCAAAAAATCCCAAAAATATTATTTATTTCATATAATTGATATTTTTGAAAAGAATTAATATTTTAATTGTTTTTGACATTTTAAATATTTTTTCCACATTGATTTTGCAACTTTTAATGCTTTCTAATTATTTTGTAGGTCAATACTTAATTTTTGAAGCATTAATCCAAGATCACAATTTGTTTTTCACATGTTAAACAATTTTGATCATTTTAATTGAATTTTTATTCAATTAAATACATTTTTGAAAACAAATTAGGGTTTTTGGATTAATTCAACCCTCATAAATCATTTTCAAAACAATTTGGGCCTCTAATAGAGTGTAAGACCCAATTCTTTTTTGACCAAATCATTTTTGGGCTTCAGTGTATTGTATAAGTCCCGATATCGTAAAAAACAAAAGGCGCGATCATCGCCTTTTGAAAAATAACCTTGGGCCTCTCCTTGAGCTATAAGACCCATTCAAAACTATTGGGCCTCTAATAGAGTGTAAGACCCCAAACCCCTTTTAACCAAACATTTTGGGCCTCACTTATTGTATAAGTCCCTCTGCGTTAAAAGAAAACCTCAGCGCGATTGTCATTTTTAAACGAAAAAATCAATTGGGCCTACCCTCGTGTTATAAGCCCCAATCTTTTTCTTTAAACCATTTGGGCCTCTTGAAAGAGTGTAAGACCCATCCCTTTGTACAGAAAAACATTTTGGGCCTCAGTCACTTGTATAAGTCCCTCTGTACAAATTCAAACAGTGCGCTCACTGATAAAACCCTGGGCCTCTCCTTGAGATGTAAGCCCCAAAATCTTTCTTTTTCAAAGTACCTTCTCCTTTGATTTTGAATATACTGTTATTTTCAATCTATCTTTGTTGAACAACTAACCAAACAGCATGGAAGCTCTACAACCGAGTAAGTGGTTATTGCTTTCATTTACCGTTTTCATATACATATAACTGTATTGTGGGGCTGTTTCACTGTAAGTCTTCTTTCATAAACTCATATCAACTGTGTAATAATAGTATAGATATTTCGAGTTTCCCCGACAACTACGTCTAGAACTAGGTGACGCCGTTTCGTTTAGTTCGTAGAAATAGACAGCTAGATCCCCAATAGGAGCACCAGATACAGTCTTCTCTTTGGCTGTCCTCATTAGGAATTTTCAAAGAAACTCTATTCCCAGAGATGAATGTATTCTCCGTGAATGGCATCTTTGAGTTTCTTCCAAATTCTCGAACTTTCCTGACTTGATCTATTCCTTGTGAATAGCTTGCCTTGAATTTCTCAGGGTTAGGGGACCCACGGGCTTCTTAAAAGCATCGGCCTCCTCTTGGGCATCGTACAAGGACCCACAGGCTTCCTAAAAGTAACCCCGCCTCCTCTTGGGCTTAGTAAAAGGACCCTACGGCTTCTTAGAAGTATTCACAGCCTCCTCTTAGGCTTCGTATAATGATCTCTTCCTCCGGGAATGATAGCCTCCTCTTGGGCTTCGTACAAGGACCCGTCGGCTTCTTAAAAGTTTCCAGCCTCCTCTTGGGCTTCGTACAAATTGTCCCGACGACCTCCTAGAGGTATAGGAACATAACTTAGTCATCTTCATAGAAAAGTCCTTTCATAGAGTCTACTACTGTTTCTCGAAGCACAGTACAAAAGATGACACTCTAGACTTGGACAGTCTAATCTCCTCGAGTCTCAAAGACATTCTCAAGTGACCCCTTCGTTAAATAGGAAGGAAACCCGCAGACTCGGACAATCTCAATACCCTTTGGATTTCCCGCTTCCTTAAAGAACAGGAATAACCCGGATCCTTGAATCGAATCCATGAGTACAGTGTTGCTCATATAAGAACTGATTTTCTCTTTAAAATCAGTATACTGGACCTGTCACTTAACTGAAACAGTAACCATAGCCTCCCTCTTGGGCTTTGTACAATGATCCTCCCCAGCAGAGTCAAACAACGTCTAGCCTCTCTCTCGGGCTTTGTACGAGACACATAAGGGACTCCCTCGTTGAGTCAATCACCCTTTCGCCTCCATCTCGGGCTTTATACGAGATACAAAAGGGTTCTTACTGAGCCAAATGAATTTTCGCCTCCATCTCGGGCTTCATACGAGATACCAAAAGATTCCCTCGTCGAGTCAAAACTTTTTATCCTCTCTCTCGAGCTTTGTACGAGACACATAATAGCCTCCTCTTAGGCTTTATATAAGAAAACCACTGGTTGATCCAATTAATCTTTTAGCATCAAAACTGTGCTCGTTCACAGTGCACAAACATCAACAACTCCTTCCCCTTCCATCTAATCGTTGTAAGCGGCAAGCCTCTGGATTATTTACATCCACGCCACTGTCCCTCTTTTAGCATGAGAAATTCCTAAGGAAAGATAGCATTGCTCTACACTGAGTTAAAGTCTTCTCCTTCAGGTTAAAATCCCTATAAAGGAAATTATGGCATTGCCGGATTCACAAATCCCGGTTAAAGTAATTCTCCTTTATAAACATTTGTCATAGACAAGCCCCTCTTTAGAGATGACAAATTCTCTCTAAAGTAAACCCCTTTAGCTTCACATCTTGGGCTTTGAACAAGATACCAAAAACACCCATTTCCTGCCATAGAATAGGAGGAACTACGAACGCTCTGATTTCCCTGTTTCGGTAAACGGGAATACGTAGGCATAAGATCGAAAGAAAAGATCTTAGCGAGCACAATCAACAAAAAACCCAAATCCCATATCTCCATCAATCAAAAGCAGTAATTCAAAAGCATCAGTCCTAACATCCTAATCCTTGTTCCCCGCCAGAAACCTTCTGTCTAGATAAAAAGAAAGAAAACCGTATTGGCGAAAATACAAATAACCAGTACAAAGGCCCCCCACATTGATAGCATTCGTAACCTAACAGACCGTTGTTTAAACTAAGTATGCAAGCAGGGTTAATTGGAGACATCTGTTTCCCTTCCTTATTTAGCTCACAATAGGATAAAAAATGAATCGACCTATAGTTTAAGCTCAAACCGCAGAGAGCGACCAACTCTTAAGAACCGCGTTCAAAATCGCTCGCTACAGAAAAATGGCGCCCACCGTGGGGCTTTTCAAAGTTAGATCTAGGCACGGTCTTCCTTTTTATCTCTTGTGTGATACCACAGATTGGGGCTTCCGCCGGGGAACCCATTTCTGTCAGGAACTTAAGATTCATAGCTTTAAAGGTCTAGGATGTTTAGGACAAATATATATACCGCTTTTCCAAATTGCTATGCGTGTTTATTTTTCTGCTAATGGGAACGCGGGTGATGCCGTATGTGGAAAGATTGAGTATACACTTAAGATAAGTGATGGCGACGGGGTCGACTGTAACACCCCAGTTTTTGTCTTATTTATTTAATCGAGTCTATTTGATTATTTTATTATTATATTATTTTATTTGGCAATATATTATTTTTCATCATTGTTTATGTTTTATCGCGTTTTGAGAGCGGTTGCGAGATATTTGAGTGTAAGGGTGTTTTGGTCATTTGGGTAGTTAGATATTTTGTTATAAATAGAAATAGAGAGAAAAGAAAAGGAGAAAGAGAAGAGAAAAAGAGAAAAGAAGAGGGAGAGAAGAAAGAAGAGGAAAAAGAGGAAAATCGGGAATTCATCCGTTTAAAGCGCGAATAATCGGGTAAGGGTGAGAAGTTTCAATTATATCTTGCTTGTATATGTATATGTGTATGTTTTCTTGGATTGTTTTGGTTATTTTCTCTAGTTTTTCATTTAGGTTGAAAATGAGAAAAATGAATAGAAATTGATGTTTTCACGGTTAGAATTTGGAATAAGTTGTGTAGTATAGTCGGGTGAGGATAGGAAGTAATCGGGAATGGTTGTTTGTGTGTTTTCGAGTGGTTTTGAGTGAGTTTGGAGTTGAGGTTAAATTGATAAAACTATGTTTCAAAATATTTCAACCGTGGAAAATGTGTTAGAGGGCTTTTAATAGTGGAAATATTGTAGTATGTTGAATTCTGAGACCGCAGCTTTTTACGGAATCGAAATCGGAGGTTCGGAAGTCATTTAACGATCAAAAACTGAGTTTTTATCAAATTCTGCGCAGTATGCGTCGACCTAAAGCATCTTTGCGTCGACCTAAAGAACCCTCGCGTCGACCTATGGACTCGACCTGTGCACACACGCGAGTGATGAAAATTTCCCAAAATGTCCGATTTTGTTTTATTCATAACTTTTGAACCGTAAGTCCGTTTTGACCCCCGTTTGAAGCGTTGGAAAGCTAATGAAAAGTTTTTTCTATTAAAGATGGTTTGGAGGGCAAAAGATGATTTAATTAATTCGTGTTTTTTTGAAAAATAGTCGGGTTGTCGGGTTTTTATCGCGTTAATTGTGTGCGATTGATGTGTTATCATGCTATATGCTTTTGATATGTAACGTATAGCTTGTGTGCTGTTATATGAGGTGAATATACATGATGAAATGTTGTGATGATGGGTTGTGGCCTTATGGCAAGTATGTGCATTGTTTTGGATTAGACTTCGATGCGTGATTAATGATGTTGTTGTATGGAAAAATGCATTGTTTGATTGAATTCAATGCATGTTGTGTGGTGACCTTTATAGTTTGAAATGCATTGTTTGAATTGTTTTCAATGCATGAATAATGATGATGAGATAATTCATATGGTTGAATTGTGAATGTATGGAATTGATGAGTTGAAATATATGCATGATTATGGTTGCATATATGTGTGAAGATGCATTTGATGTCATGGGTCATTGTATGCCAAGCATCATGATATGAATTCTTGAGATGTCCTGAGTGACAGATTGATTCTAGAGGGAATCTGCTATAACATCGTGCGCCTTATGCAAAGAGGACCTAAAGCGATGGTTATAGACGATCGTGCGCCTATACAAAGAGGACCTAAAGCGATCGGATTGTGCACATTATTACGAGAGGACCTAAAGCAATCCATAAATGTCGTGTGCCTCATACCAAGAGGACCTAAAGCGACGGGTGAACATCGTAGGCCCGACGGGGTGTTACTTGAGTGATCCTCAGTAACGAGTGATGGTTCCAGCAGAGTTCCTGAGTGAACTAGTGATGAGACATGAAATGTTGGAAGTCGGTACTGCATGGCATTTGCATAGAGTCGTTGTGTCGGTCTCTGTGCATTTGCATAAATCATGGATTCATTATGTGTGAGAATTGTGAATGGATGCATTTATGTGTGGAAAATCATGAATGGATTGATTATGTGATTATGTGTGGGAAATTGTGAATTGATTGAATATGTGTTGAGATTTATGATTGGATTGGTGAATTGGTGTGCATATGTGGTAAATGCATTGGTTGTGGATAATATGTTTTATGTATAGACATATGTTTTGTGGTGATGTGGTGGTGTGGTTCCATGTGTCATAACTTTGGTGTGCATTATGTGTGAATATGTTATTATGTGGGCATAATTGATATATGCTATGTGTTCGGATTGTCAGAAATATGTTATGCATCTGTGGCTTGCTATATGTATTGGTATGTGATGCGTGAGGTGAGAATAACTGTGTATGTGATTTTCATGTGTGTTTGTATATTATTATGCAATCTTGATTTAGTTGTTATTTCTCACCCTTCTGCTGTTTTATAATGCTCTATGAGGCATTGCAGATTAGAGTTGCTGGAGGTCTTTTGTGAAGATTAGTCCTTCGTCCTGTTGCCGGTCTTGGCGTCTGCTCTGATACGTAGCACGGGAGTCGGGGAACGATTATATATATGTATACATTTGTTGATTGTATTTTGTAGTACTTGTGCGTATATAGTTGATGTTCTAAAATGATTTATTTTGTAAAACAAGTCAGTTATGGATCTTTCCGCTTTATTCCATAATTGACCTTTCCTTTTGTTGGAAAAAGTTTCCCCTTGAGGGTATTCTATTTTGTGCTATGTATCAAAAATATTGAGTCGGGATTGTATTTTATTTCTTTAAGTGTGGCATCCTTGTTTCTGTCGGAAAAAATAAATTTTTATTCACTCTGATTTATTTATGTATTATTTATTCGCGATGGGAATTGGGGTGTTACATTAGTGGTATCAGAGCAGGTCGGTCCGTCCGGCCATGTTGTTGAGTCAGTTGGTGTGACAGTTGAATATTGTCGATGTTGTTTGTCCCTTAGTACGTGATATGTGTGGAAGCACTGTCAGTACTTTCTGGTTTCTCTAATCTTTTGTCTTCAGGTGTGAGATTGAGATAAGTGGGGGAGAAGTTGGTACTTCTCCAAGTTGCTTCAGGTGTAGAGCGTTGGCTCAGTGTGTTGTGAATTGCATTATTGTAAGTGCTCTTTGGACAGTGTGGTTCCAGGTTCCGGAGGGAATCCGGAGGTAAGGTTTATGTCAACTAAGGATTTGTGCCTTAGGTAGTTTTATGCAGGATGCAAGGGATGCTATTATAGTTTGGTAAAGACGGTTTATGCCCCATCATGATTGACGGCTGTCTATTGGTAAATTGAGGAACTGATCACCCTTAATCTGTTGTTGATAGCAGACGGAAATTATGTTGGATGGAATAGGTGTGTCTTTCCAGCTTTGATAGTGTGTGCAATGAATTGTTTGGAATTAAGGAAATTAGTACAGATTGTTTTGATGAGTTGATGAAGATTCTTATACTGGAAGATGAGACGGATTAGAGGTTTTTGGTATGTTGGTCAAGTTGGGAAGTCATTGGGAGAGAACGAGTGGGTATCGTTAATGGTTGTTCTCGGAGAGGAGAGTGTGAACTCAAATTGGACGAAGGTAAGGATTTGAGGTTTGGATCTGCTAAGTAAGTAGAAGAACTTTTAGGAAGTAAAACTCAGATGGAAAAAGCGGTTGGAAGATTTATTGGAAAAGGGATTTGTGAGACCAAGTGTGTCGTCTTAGAGAGCTCCAGTATTGATAGTAATACAAGGAACTGATGATTGAACGAAATAACAAGCATGATGTGTATAATGGTATTGAGACTTGGGGAAGCAAAACTTAGAGTTCTGGTGAGGTGTGGAGTCTTTGGAGTTTTAAAGCATTAATGGAAATCTTGAGAAAACCCTTATGTGTGGATGTAATATTGATATTAAGAGTTCTTTTTGGTGGGTTGTTGATACTTGTTATGCTGGTTGGATAAGTTTGTAGTGTTTTTAATTGAGAATATTCAGATCTGTTGTAAACTCGGAGGAAGAACAGGTAGAGTGTTTGAGATTTGAATTACAAGTGTTGAACAGAGGCGAAGTTTTGTGCTAAATTATTCAAGTGAGAATTTGGGTTGGAGAAAGGTTAGTCTTCTTGGATATGTTATTTCTGATGATGGTATTTGTTGTGGATCCATCGGAAGTAGATGCAGTTCTACAATGAGAGGCTCCGAAGTTGGTTAAGGAGATTAGAAACTTTTGGGCTCAGTTGGTTGTTATTGCAAGGTATGGAAGACTTTGTTAAGTTTGTACTTCTGGTACCTCAGTTGACTTGCAAAGAGTAAGTCGTTTATTTTGGATGTTCGTTGTGAGTGAGCTTCGGAGAGTTGAAGTAGAAGTTGTCTACGGTTTCAGCTTTGGTTTTGTGTGATCCTAATAAACCGTTTGTGGGGTATTGGGATGCGTCTTTGATGAGTCTAGTCAGTGTGTTAATGCAAGAGGGTAAAGTCGTGGCTTATGCTTTACGACAATTGAGGATTCATAAAGGGATCTAGGCTATTCTGGATTTGGAATTAGTCGCGATTGTATTGTGTTGGAAAATTTGGAGGTATTATTTTTATGGTTCTCGGCTCGAAGTGTTTGGTAATCGCAAGAGTTTAGAGTACTTGGTGGATCTGAAAGAATAGAGTATGAGACAACGAGGATGGTTAGAATTTATGATGAGTTGTGATTGTAGTTGGAATTAGCCTGTTGGTAAAGCTAAGGTTGTGTCTGACGAGTTAAGCCGAAAGTTTTTATGTAAGTCTGTTTTGATGGTCAGAGAATTAGAATGATTTGAGCAGTTCAGAGACTTGTGTTCTGGTTGTGTTCTGGTTCAAGAGTGAACCTGTGTGTGTTCGTAACTTGGGTATTCCTTTGAGTCGTGAGTTGGTCGTCAAGTGCATTGTATGGGCTTTGCATCTTGTCGTTGTTGTGGTCGTTGTCGTGTCGTTGTTATAGTTGCTGTTAGCAAGGTGGTTTGTCAGTTTGTGGTATTCGTAGTGTGCCTTTGGTTGGCATGTTGGTTTGTTGGTCGGATGCGAGAGTCGTATCCCGGGTTGTTCGTATCAGTATATTTTCGAGGACGAAAAATTCTAAGTGGGGGAGAGTTGTAACACCCCAGTTTTTGTCTTATTTATTTAATCGAGTCTATTTGATTATTTGATTATTATATTATTTTATTCTTGACTTTTATTTGGCAATATATTATTTTTCATCATTGTTTATGTTTTATCGCGTTTTGAGAGCGGTTGCGAGATATTTGAGTGTAAGGGTATTTTGGTCATTTGGGTAGTTAGATATTTTGTTATAAATAGAAATAGAGAGAAAAGAAAAGGAGAAAGAGAAGAGAAAAAGAGAAAAGAAGAGGGAGAGAAGAAAGAAGAGGAAAAAGAGGAAAATCGGGAATTCATCCGTTTAAAGCGCGAATAATCGGGTAAGGGTGAGAAGTTTCAATTATATCTTGCTTGTATATGTATATATGTATGTTTTCTTGGATTATTTTGGTTATTTTCTCTAGTTTTTCATTTAGGTTGAAAATGAGAAAAATGAATAGAAATCGATGTTTTCACGGTTAGAATTTGGAATAAGTTGTGTAGTATAGTCGGGTGAGGATAGGAAGTAATCGGGAATGGTTGTTTGTGTGTTTTCGAGTGGTTTTGAGCGAGTTTGGAGTTGAGGTTAAATTCATAAAACTATGTTTCCAAATATTTCAACCGTGGAAAATGTGTTAGAGGGCTTTTAATAGTGGAAATATTGTAGTATGTTGAATTCTGAGACCACAGCTTTTTACGGAATCGAAATCGGAGGTCCGGAAGTCATTTAACGATCAAAAACTGAGTTTTTATCAAATTATGCGCAGTATGCATCGACCTAAAGCATCTTTGCGTCGACCTAAAGAACCCTCGCGTCGACCTATGGACTCGACCTGTGCACACTCGTGAGTGATGAAAATTTTCCAAAATGTCCGATTTTGTTTTATTCATAACTTTTGAACCGTAAGTCCGTTTTGACCCCCGTTTGAAGCGTTGGAAAGCTAATGAAAAGTTCTTTCTATTAAAGATGGTTTGGAGGGCAAAAGATGATTTAATTAATTCGTGTTTTTTTGAAAAATAGTCGGGTTGTCGGGTTTTTATCGCGTTAATTGTGTGCGATTGATGTGTTATCATGCTATATGCTTTTGATATGTAACGTATAGCTTGTGTGCTGTTATATGAGGTGAATATACATGATGAAATGTTGTGATGATGGGTTGTGGCCTTATGGCAAGTATGTGCATTGTTTTGGATTAGACTTCGATGCGTGATTAATGATGTTGTTGTGTGGAAAAATGCATTGTTTGATTGAATTCAATGTATGTTGTGTGGTGACCTTTATGGTTTGAAATGCATTGTTTGAATTGTTTTCAATGCATGAATAATGATGATGAGATAATTCATATGGTTGAATTGTGAATGTATGGCATTGATGAGTTGAAATATATGCATGATTATGGTTGCATATATGTGTGAAGATGCATTTGATGTCATGGGTCATTGTATTCCAAGCATCATGATATGCATTCTTGAGATGTCCTGAGTGACAGATTAATTCCAGAGGGAATCTGCTATAACATCGTGAGCCTTATGCAAAGAGGACCTAAAGCGATGGTTATAGATGATCGTGCGCCTATACAAAGAGGACCTAAAGCGATCGGATTGTGCGCCTTATTACGAGAGGACCTAAAGCAATCCATAAACGTCGTGCGCCTCATACCAAGAGGACCTAAAGCGACGGGTGAACATCGTAGGCCCGACGGGGTGTTACTTGAGTGATCCTCAGTAACGAGTGATGGTTCCAGCAGAGTTCCTAAGTGAACTAGTGATGAGACATGAAATGTTGGAAGTCGGTACCGCATGGCATTTGCATAGAGTCGTTGTGTCGGTCTCTGTGCATTTGCATAAATCATGGATTCATTATGTGTGAGAATTGTGAATGGATGCATTTATGTGTGGAAAATCATGAATGGATTGATTATGTGATTATGTGTGGGAAATTGTGAATTGATTGAATATGTGTTGAGATTTATGATTGGATTGGTGAATTGGTGTGCATATGTGGTAAATGCATTGGTTGTGGATAATATGTTTTATGTATAGACATATGTTTTGTGGTGATGTGGTGGTGTGGTTCCATGTGTCATAACTTTGGTGTGCATTATGTGTGAATATGTTATTATGTGGGCATAATTGATATATGCTATGTGTTCGGATTGTCAGAAATATGTTATGCATCTGTGGCTTGCTATATGTATTGGTATGTGATGCGTGAGGTGAGAATAACTGTGTATGTGATTTTCATGTGTGTTTGCATATTATTATGCAATCTTGATTTAGTTGTTATTTCTCACCCTTCTGCTGTTTTATAATGCTCTATGAGGCATTGCAGATTAGAGTTGCTGGAGGTCTTTTGTGAAGATTAGTCCTTCGTCCTGTTGTCGGTCTAGGCGTCTGCTCTGATACGTAGCATGGGAGTCGGGGAACGATTATATATATGTATACATTTGTTGATTGTATTTTGTAGTACTTGTGCGTATATAGTTGATGTTCTAAAATGATTTATTTTGTAAAACAAGTCAGTTATGGATCTTTCCGCTTTATTCCATAATTGACCTTTCCTTTTGTTGGAAAAAGTTTCCCCTTGAGGGTATTCTATTTTGTGCTATGTATCAAAAATATTGAGCAGGGATTGTATTTTATTTCTTTAAGTGTGGCATCCTTGTTTCTGTCGGAAAAAATAAATTTTTATTCACTCTGATTTATTTATGTATTATATATTCGCGATGGGAATTGGGGTGTTACATCGACCATCAACCTCAGTGGAGGCTGACCAACGCAACCCATTCTCTCATCTAGACAATGGGTCAGTTGTTAAGTCTGAGAAGCTGAGGAGCCAAAACCCTTTTGTAGTGCGGAAACTATCGGAAATTGTTGTTACGCGATACTACCCTCATTTGAGGCTGGTGATCTATTCTCGGTGAATGACACTTACTCTAAGATCGCTCTACAACTCGCTGGCGATCTGCTTGTTGTTTTGCTTTCCTGGGAGGAGTTGATGATAATGAGTACAGGTACAAATATCACCCTAGTATAAACCTTTGCGGGATGGGTAGAGCCTTGACTTCATGACAATGACCCTTTGACCCATGTTTTTTCTATGTTTTTGTGTGCTGCATTCATGCATTCATTTTAAAAAACATTAAAACATTAAAAAAAATCTTCTCTTCTAGTCTCTCTGTTTTTTAAATTAAACTAAGACTGTGATTGCAAATATCAGAGAAAGGGATTGCACAAATGGATTTCGGTAGAAGGAGAACTCATAGTTATACCTTCAAGGTTCCAAAACTAGAGGATTTGAGAAAGTTAGCGAGGATGATCACTAACCCAGAGGCTTTCAGAGCCAAGCACGGAGGTTTGCTACCACTATTAAGAGTCCATGTGATTGAGGGAATCGTGGATGCGCTCATTCAGTTTTACGATCCGGTTTATCACTGTTTCACATTCCCGGATTACCAGCTAGTACCAACGCTGGAGGAGCATTCTCATCTGATCCATTTACACATCACAGATCGAGCTCCATTTTCTGGACTGGAAGAAATTCCAAAGAATCATACCATTGCAAGAGCAATTCATTTGGACGAGTCTGAGGTTAGGACTCACCTTACTACTAAGGGTGGCATCCAAGGTTTGCCAGCCCGGTTCTTGACAAAGAAAGCCCTGTATTTCGCCAGTATAGGAAACGTGACTGCTTTTGAAAGCATCTTTGTCTTGCTCACCTACGATTTATTTTTGTTTCCCAACATCAATAACTTCGTCGATATTAACTCCATTAAGATTTTTCTCATTGGAAATCCTGTGCCGACTTTGCTCGCAGATGCGTATCATTCTGTACACTTGGGAAATTTGTACAGCGGAGGGGAGATCACATGCTGTGTACCTCTGCTTTACAAATGGTTTATCTCTCACTTGTCCAAGTCTACTGCTTTTTGGGATTGTAAGAGTGCCTTACGTTAGTCGCAGAAGATCATGTCTCTTACCAACTCTGATATAGATTGGTGCAATAGGATTTATGAGGGAATCAAAATCATTGACCGTTGTGGAAACTTCCCCAACGTACCCCTCATAGGAACTAAAGGAGGAATCAACTACCATCCAGTATTGGTTCGCCGTCAATTTGGATACCCGATGAGGCACATCCCACTTGGTGTTCATCTGGAAGGTCTTTTCTTCAAGGAAGGAGAAAACGACATAGCACTAAAGATGGAAATAGTGCATGCTTGGAAGCATGTTCATAAGAAAGGACGAGAGTCTCTAGGAAAACTGGACTGTGTCTCGATGGAGCCTTATCTCCATTGGGTACAAACTAGAGCTCTCAAGCTAAAGATGCCTTATCCTCGTTACGGAATTCTTCCGCCGAGGGAATCTATCATGTACTTCATGATGGAAACTGAAAAGCTTCAGGTTACTCTCAACAAAGTTCAAAAGGAGAGAAGGTCTTGGAAAAACAAGTACCGCACCCTCGACATAGAGTGCATCAAAATATAACAATTACTGAAAGAGAAAGATGCTCTGATTGAAATTTTGGATCAACATGTTGTGGATAATCAGGATGACCAAAGGAATTTACTCGCTCCTTTCACCTGACAAAGGAATGACAACCCGACAACGGCCCAAGAGCCCCAGTCAAAGAAAAGGAAAGAGTCCGCACCCGATTTCTCTTCAGAGAGGACTCGAGACCCATTAGTTTAGGTTTCTGTTTCCGCACTTTGTAATCTACTGTATTTCCATTTCTGTAATCCTTTGAATTGAATAAAAAGGGGTTTCCCCACCGTTTGATATTTGCAATCTAATTGTCGAAGTTTATTTTGATTAAACCTTAAACAATTAATATAATCATTGCATTCATCATTCTCACATCGCGTATTCTTCTTACCTACGAATCTCACGTTTGTGTCTTGGTTCTAGAGTCAAACTGTCTCATTCGTATAATACTCGGCCCAATCGTCAGAAAAAGATGGATGATCTTGAGGAAGAAAACAGAGAGTTGAAAGAAGAGATCAATGCTCTGAGAGAGGATATGAGAAAGCTTCGTAACGACATGCAAGCCATGGCAGAAGCTCAGCTACAAAGAACTGTGATCTCAGAGATCACCTCAACGCCCATAGTGGAGAAGTATGATCCTAGGTATCAGATGCCGAAAGATCGTCCCTGGGGCATGCCTGTTAACTATATCCCGGAAGGATATGTTCCGCCGATCACTGAAGATCAGGGAATCACAACAGAAGCCGCTGGGCCTGAAGGTTACAAACTTTGGGAAAGCGAAGATGCCAGGGGCATACTGAAGACTCCTGAAGGTTACAAACTTTGGGAGACGCCAAGACTCACTACCGTAGTCACGGTACCACCCCCTGTGGTGCACACTGTCCCAGAAGGGCAGATTCCACAGACACCTTCTGGTAATAAGGAAACTATGTTTGACAGAATGGAGGAATTCCAGGAGCAGTTCTTGGAAATACAGAAGGAACTGCAAGCCATTCGCTGTCAGGACCTATTTGGAAAGGACGCCGCAGATCTCTGCTTGGTCCCAAATGTGAAAGTTCTGCACAAATTCCAAGTGCCCGACTTTGAAAAGTACAAGGGTAACTCTTTCCCTCAGAGCCATCTGGTGATGTACGCTCGGCGAATGTCAACTCAGACGGAGAATCAGAACCTACTGATTCACTACTTCCAGGATAGTTTAACCGGTGCCGCACTCAAATGGTACATGGGTTTAAACCGTGCCACGATCAGCACTTTCAGAGATCTTGGCACTGCCTTCGTCCAACAATACAAATACAATTTGGACATGGCACCCGACAGAGATCAACTCAGATCAATGTCACAAAAGGACAAGGAAACCTTTAAGGAGTATGCTTAAAGGTGGCGTGAAATTGCCGCTCAAATTTGTCCACCTCTTGAGGAAAAAGAGATGACAAAGATCTTCTTAAAGACCTTAAGCTCATTTTACTATGACCGAATGGTTTCCAGTGTACCCAGTGATTTCACCGAAATGGTGGGCATGGGCGTACGTCTTGAGGAAGCCGTCCGAGAAGGACGTCTGGTAAAAGACACTGGATCGACGAGCGGTACTAAAAAATACGGTGGTGCTCTCCCTAAGAAAAAAGAGCAAGATATTGGGAATATCTCTCTTGGAAAGCAAAGGCGACGTTATCAACCGGTAGCAGCTGTAACTCTTGCTATCAACCCTGCGTCTATTCCTACGTATCAACCTCAGGTTGCGCAAAGCCAACCTGACCAACAAAGGACACAACAACCTCTTCAGCAGGCTCGTCCTCCATACAATAACAACCGTACAACACGACCACCAGGATTTGATCCTATACCAGTAACGTACGCAGAGTTGTTTCCATTACTACTGGCTAAGGGGCACATTCAGACTAAATCTCCTCTTACAGTACCGGAAAATCTGCCTTTTTGGTTTAAGGTGGATCAAACTTGCCCTTACCATCAAGGAGGTTCAGGGCATAACATAGAGACTTGTCTTAGTTTCAAATTCGACGTGCAAAAACTTGTTAGGAGCGGGGTCTTATCCTTCAAGGATACAAATCCTAATGTTCTCACAAACCCGCTGCCTCAACATGAGAAGGCTGCAGTCAATTTGATAGAAGGAGAGACTAATAATGTCTATCAAATTCACGATGTACTCTTGTTGAAGACCAATTTGGTCAAGATGCATTGTAGACAGAGTGGATATGGCCATGTGCCACCTCATAACTATCATCAGTGTGATATCTGCTCTAAAGACAATCAAGGATGTTCTGTGGTGCAAGCAGCTCTACAGGAATAAATGGATCTCGGATGGATCCAAGAGCACCGAGTTCGTGGAGTTAACATGGTCTACACAAACTCTAACATCATTCAGAACCACGACATCTGTGCAATGAGTGTCAACTTGGTGGCAATGCACTCAAGGCAAAGCCAGTATCATAATCTGCCGCGGCACGATTACAATTCCTGTCTGACTTGCTCGGTAAACAAACAGGGATGCTCTTTCATACAGGAGGCCCTCCAGCGTCAGATGGATCTTGGATGGATCCAAGACTACCATGATAGGAACCCTTATCAGATCAACATGGTTCTGATCTTCGACATTCGCGTGATGAATACCAACCTGGTAGAGTTACATACTGAGCAGGTCCGGCTCGGATTCTTAATATCACATGACTATCAAAACTGAAAAGCGGGTTGCGAAAACGATCGAGGTCGTACCCTTGTCCAGGAGGCACTTCAGCACTTGTTAAATCACTGGTGGATGCCAATTTATATGGATGAAGATACTCAACAAATTAGTATCAGTAACAGGAATCCTACTCGACGTTAGAGTCAGGATGTCCAATCAGTGGAAGCTAACCTAGTGAGGTTACATTGTATTCAAAGTGGGCGTGGCTAGGTGCCACCACACAACTATGAACGTTGCGGCGTCTGTTCAGAAAGTAACCAAGGGTGTTACCTTGTAAGAGCAGCTCTTTAGGGTCAGGTCGATCGTGGAGAAATCCGTCCATATCTGGGTTCTGGACCCATCAACTGGGCACCGAACAACCTTGTCGATCAAGTTGAGGATGTTGTCACAATCTCTGGTCATCACAGGACCAGGGATGTTTTTGCCATTATCCCTCTACTTGACGAATCTAAAGTTCCCAACCGGGAACGAATCGAGATCACTTATGATGGTCAGAAAAATCAGAAGGTTCCCATAGTCATCTATCTACCGGGACCACTACCGTATGAATCAGCTAAGGTTATCCCTTACAAATACGGTGCAACGATAATTGAAAATGGAAAGGAAATTCCATTACCCTCCGTCGTGAGTATTGCAGACATCAGTCGTGTAACACGGAGTGGTAGAATCTTCAACCGAGGAGTTGGAGAACTTAACAAAGAAAAGGAACTTCAGACGGAAGCTCCCGATCCACCAGTCGGTCAATCCAGTAATCCCGACCTTTCGAAAAATAATGATGAGATGCTGGAGCTCATCCAAAGGAGTGAATACAACATTGTTGATCAACTATTACAGAATCCTTCAAAGATCTCGGTATTATCGCTGTTACTCGGTTCAGAAGCCCACAGGGAGGCTCTACAGAAATTCTTGGAGCAAGCCTTTGTGGAACAGGATGTAACAATCAGACAGTTCGATAGCATTGTCTCTAACATCACTTCCTGCAATAATGTGGGATTTAGTGATGAGGAATTACCTGAAGAGGGTCGCCATCATAACATGGCGCTCAATATCACAGTTAACTGCCAGGACGATGCTTTAGCCAGCGTACTGGTAAACACAGGGTCAGCCCTGAATGTTATGCCGAAGTCCACTTTGATGCAATTATCATTCAAGGGCCCTCCGATGAGAATCAGCGAGGTGTCGTCAAAGCATTCGACGGATCTAGAAAAATAGTTATCGGCAAAGTTGATCTTCCCATAACTATCGATCCTCACACTTTCCAAGTCACTTTCTAGGTCATGGACATCCGGGCAACATACAGTTGTTTATTAGGAAGACCTTGGATACATCAGGCTGGAGCGGTCACTTCGACCCTTCACCAAAAGCTAAAATTCGTCAAGAACGATCAACTTGTCACAGTTTGTAGGGAACAAGCCTTGCTTGTAAGCAACTTGTCATCATCTACTAGTATAGAACCCGAGGAGGTTATTGGAACGCAGTTCCAAGCACTGTCGGTGAGCAAAGACAATCAGTTTAAAGGAGGAACCTCGATTTCCTCATACAAAGATGCTATCAAAGCGGTCGAGAGTACCAATACAACAGGATGGGGACAGCTTGTCATTCCTACTAGCAATAAAACAAAGAAGGGTCTTGGTTTTTCTGCAACCTGTACCCAGACAGCTGCCAGCGACGAAAGTCTTCATCCCCTTCAAAATTTCTTCCACAGTGGAGGTTTCCTTCACCCAGTGTCTCAAGCAGTACATGCTATCAATGAGGAAGATCCCTCTGACCCAGATGAAGAATGGAAATCCTATCTTAATGAGGACGGTTATATGTCTCTAGAAGAGGTGCCTATGCCATTTTGCTATCCCGCACAAAGTCCGAGATTTATACCAAGGTCAGACATCGAAATGATATATGGAGATTGTGATCCGGAAGGATGTCGTGCTCCGCCAAATTCATTAGAGGAGGACACTCTGATGAAAGACAACTTTGACCACGATTACTATGGCCCAATGGATGGTCTGCCAATGTGGCAGCCTTACTCAGGAAACTTGGGGCAAGAAAGTCAGCCGAACAATGAAAATCAGCTGACCATCATTGAACAAAATATCTGTGTCCCCACCATGTCATGGGATCAACACTCAGGTCATTCAGAAACTACTCAACATGAAGATGAACTCGCAACATTTACAGGACTTGAATTCATCAACTATGCTTTTCCCGAGGTCAACGTCATCGAGAGAGATGACTCCTCCAGTTCGAAAGAAGCGTGGGACACCTTGGGACAACCAAGTGGAAAATACGACTATATGGTCAAGTACACCGCTCCCGAAAGCTCTCGTATCAGGCTCGAAAACATCCAGCCAACTGGATGGGGAGGTACAGCTGAGAGCACAAATGCTATGCAAAATGCAATAGAGGAATCCTCCTACGACAATTCTGCCTGGGAGACAGATTCCAATGATCCCGCTCCACCAGAAATCAGCGTCATTTCTAAAGACAAGCCAAGAAAGAAGGTGCCAGACTTTGTGATTCACCGAGGAGTTCGCCGCCAATGGATTGCTGTCGAGGTTCCGAAGGTCGTTCACCAGTCAAAGTAATTGCCATCTTTAACCTTTCACCCTGCCCAGGTGAAACGAATGTTTTGATAGGGCTCGCTTTCTGTAAAATCTCCCTCTTCGCTTCGCCCAAAGCGACAGAGTTTTGTTTTATAGGGCTGTAGTTTCAAGGATCGACTTGTTCATTAATAAAATAACGTCGTTCTGTAATTTCTGCATTAATTGTTGTTTTCTCTTTTTGCTTTTTCAGAAAATGGTAATCCTAAAAAACAAATATTAAAAACAAGCAGTAAAAAAAAATAAAACACTGCACACACTTGCATTTTTCTCTATCTCTTCTAAACACGAATCATCACGTCATGCAGATTGCTTGTTTTAAACCCAGTTGAAACATACGATCCGATGCCTTCTCCCAACTTTGAGTTCCCGGTATTTGGGGCTGAAGAAGAAGATGACAACGAAATTCCAGAAGAGATCTCCCAACTACTCAGACAAGAGGAAAGGTCCATTGAACCTCACAAAGAACTGTTGGAAACGGTAAACTTGGGTTCAGAAAAAGAGAGAAAAGAGATCATGATTGGGGCACTGCTCAGTCCAACTGCCAAAGAAAGTTTGATAAAACTTCTCAGAGGATTTCCCGATGTATTCGCTTGGTCCTATCAGGATATGCCAGGGTTGGATACCAGCATCGTGGAACATCATTTACCATTGAGATCGGAATGTCCGCCAATAAAGCAAAGGTTGAGACGGACTCACCCGGACATGGCCATCAAAATCAAAGAGGAGGTACAGAAACAGATTGATGCGGGTTTCCTCGCCACATCTGAATATCCTCAATGGTTAGCCAACATCGTACCCGTTCCCAAAAAGGACGGAAAGGTCAGAATGTGTGTTGATTACAAGGATCTGAACAAGGAAAGTCCAAAGGACGACTTTCCTTTACCACACATTGACATGCTGGTGGACAGTACAACAAAGTTCAAAGTTTTTTCCTTTATGGATGGATTCTCGGGATATAACCAGATCAAAATGGTCCCGAAAGACATGGAGAAAACTTCGTTCATTACCCCATGGGGTACCTTTTGTTACAAGGTAATGCCGTTCGGTTTGAAGAACGCCGGGGCAACCTATCAAAGGGCCATGACTACTCTGTTTCATGACATGATACACAAGAAAATCGAGGTATATGTCGATGATATGATTGCAAAATCAAAAACAGAGAGTGAGCACGTTGAACATCTGTCAAAATTGTTCGAACGTCTAAGAAAATTCAAGCTCCGCTTGAATCCCAACAAGTGCACCTTCGGTGTCCGTTCAGGGAAACTATTAGGGTTCATCGTCAGCCAGAAAGGAAATGAGGTTGATCCTAACAAGGTCAAGGCCATTCAAGAAATGCCTTCTCTGAAAACTGAAAAACAAGTCAGAGGATTCTTGGGACGTTTGAACTACATCTCCAGATTCATATTCCTTATGACCGCCACGTGTGCGTCGATTTTCAAATTACTGAAAAAGAACCAGGATTGCGTTTGGATAGAAGATTGTCAAACTGCCTTCGACAGTATCAAGGAATATCTGTTGAATCCGCCGATTCTATCACCTCCAGTGGAAGAAAGACCATTGATCATTTACCTCACAGTCCTAGAGGACTCAATGGGATGTGTACTTGGCCAACAAGACGAAACAAAGAGGAAAGAGTCTGCCATTTACTATTTGAGCAAGAAATTCACCGATTGTGAAACTCGGTACCGATGCTCGAGAAAACTTGTTGCGCTTTGGCTTGGGCAGCCAAACGTCTTCGCCAGTACATGATTCGTCATACTACTTGGTTGGTCTCCGAAATGGATCCAATCAAGTACGTTTTCGAAAAGCCTGCTCTCACGGGAAGAATTGCCCGTTGGCAGATGTTGTTATCAGAATATGACATAGAGTACCATGCTCAGAAAGCCGTTAAAGGAAGTATTTTAGCCGATCATTTGGTTCATCAACCGATTGACGATCAAGAATCAATCGGGTTTGACTTCCCAGACGAAGATGTCATGTATCTAAAAATGAAAGATTGCGATGAACCGTTACCCAGTGAAGGGCCAGAACCAGGTTCCCAGAGGGGACTTATCTTTGATGGAGCAGTTAATCATTACGGAAACAGAATTGGGGCAATCATTGTTACCCCTCAGGGTACCCACACTCCTTTCACTGCTAGACTTACGTTAAAATGTACGAACGACGAGGCCGAATACGAAGCTTGTATTATGGGTCTCGAAGAAGCGATTGATTTAAGGATAAAAAACTTGGACGTATACGGCGATTCAGCCTTGGTTATCAATCAAATAAAAGGAGATTTGAACACATACCAATCAGGACTGATTCCTTACAAAGATTATGCAAGAAGGTTGTTACCTTTCTTCAACAGAGTCGAGTTTCATCATATCCCTCGTGAAGAGAATCACATGGCTGATGCATTGGCCACTCTCTCTTCCATGATTAGTATAGGTCGATGGAATGACATACCTAATATCGACATAATGCGCCTTGAAAGGCCCGCTTACGTCTTCGCGATTGAAGCAGTCATAAACGACAAACCTTGGTATCACGATATCAAATGCTTCCTACAGAAACAAGAGTACCCATCTGGGGCACTCAGAAAAGACAGAAAAACCCTCAGAAGATTGGCTGGAAACTTCTTCCTGAGCGGTGACACTCTCTATAAGAGAAATTTTGACATGGTCTTGCTCCGATGCGTCGACAGACCAGAAGCAGACATGCTTATGAAAGAAATTCATGAAGGATCCTTTGGCACTCATGCCAACTGACACACAATGGCGAGAAAAATTCTAAGAGCAGGGTACTATTGGTTGACAATGGAATCCGACTGCTACAAGTACATGAGGAGGTGTCACAAGTGTCAGATATACTCCGACAAAATTCATGTACCGCCATCACATCTCAAAGTTCTTTCTTCCCCGTGGCCTTTTTCCATATGGGGAATCGACATGATTGGCTTGATCGAACCTAAGGCTTCAAACGGACATCGATTCATCCTGGTAGCCATCGACTATTTCACCAAATGGGTCGAAGCAGCGTCGTACGCTAATGTAACCCGACAATTGGTGGTCTGATTTATCAAAAACAATATCATCTGCCGTTATGGTGTTCCAACCGAGATCATTACTGATAATGGATCTAACTTGAACAACAAGATGATGAAGGAGTTGTGCGCTGAGTTCAAGATCGAACACCATAACTCATCTCCCTACCGACCCAAGATGAACGGAGCGGTAGAAGCGGCCAATAAGAACACCAAGAAGATCGTTCAAAAGATGGTTGTAACCTACAAAGACTGGCACGAGATGTTACCCTTCGCTCTTCACAGTTATCACACATCTGTCCGCACTTTAATAGGGGCAACCCCTTTCTCTCTAGTGTATGGCATGGAAGCAGTGCTCTCCATAGAAGTAGAGATCCCGTCAATCCGAGTATTGATGGAAGCTAAGCTCACCGAAGCTGAATGGTGTGAAAGTCGACACGACGAACTGAATCTGATCGAAGAGAAGCGAATCACGACACTATGCCATGGTCAGCTGTATCAACAACGAATGAAGAGGGTGTTTGACAAAATGGTCCGACCTCGCGTCTTCAGGAAAGGAGACCTTGTGCTCAAGAAGATACAATCATTTCTCACTGACTTTCGGGGCAAATGGACCCCAAATTATGATGGCCCCTATGTGGTCACGAAAGCTTTCTCAGGCGGCGCCTTGAGACTTGCAACCATGGACGAAGAGGAATTTTCCTACCCCACGAATGTTGATGTAGCCAAGAAATACTTTGCCTAAACTAAAAAAAAAAAAACGTCTCGGTGGATTGAAAACCCGAAAGGGCGGTCCAGGCAAAAGTTAGAGACAGAAAAAAAAAATCATCCCGTTGGATTGGAAACATCATAGTACAATCCCGGCAAAAATTAGGGATAATGGCAAGTAACTATGTTCAACAGAGGCAAGTCTCTCAGCAGCAGTAGTTACACCATCCATCGGAGGAAAACTCCAGTCAAGGTCATCTTCGACAGAAGCTCAGGATGCCCCGAATTCAAAGTCGGTAGAAGGATAGTGGTCGTTATGTTTCGACGTAGCCCTTTTCCATGTAAATTACCATTTTCTAACTTTGTATATACTCTTTGGAATCACGCGTTTGGCTGATCTCCATCTTATCAATAAAATTTGAGCCCTTGTGCTGTTGTTTGTAATTCTTATTTGTTTTAGCTTTACAGAATGGCGTTTTAATATGATTAACGATCCTTGAAATAAAACAAAAATGAATTTACATGTTAAATTTTTTCTCTGCTTTAAAATAAAGACGACAATTTCTTTTAACTGTTGAACATCAAAAGAGCATCAACCGCTTCTCCAGAAGTAAGCGAACTTCAAAGTGCAGAATCAAAGTACTCCTTCTAGACCAGTCCGCCTGAATGAAGGATCAACTGTGTCAGAGACCTTGTTTCGTCTGACACACCTCGGCCGAGTTCTTATCTCCTAAGCCCGATCAACGGTGCTCCCAACAGGGACTATCTCTCCTAAGCAAGGTGGAATTGATATTCTGAACCAACGTACTTCTTCGCCCCGCGATAGTCGAGTATCCAGTCGTGTTCACCCATTAGTTTGTATGTCGCGTCAGTTTTGTCAGCATAAACATACACACATCATGCATTATTGATTTGCATTCACATTTCATATTGCATCACTATCACTCTAGTCGGTCTTGTCCCCTAGTGATAAAAGTTCTCTCAATCGAGTCATCAGTTCTTGCCTCGTCAGGAAACGCTGCGTCTGAACATTCTCTCTCCTCCAGTTTATTTCTAGATCAGAATTGGCCCTTGACCACTTTGATTACTTGAACCTCTGAAAGACCAGAAAACCTTCGACTGATGTCACTCTTCGCCATTGAAGATGATATCCTTGCTTTCCCAGATTAAAGAAAAATCCCCAGAGAAAGCCTCCTAAGCAGAGATTTGGCAGTACAGCTGCCATTCTTCAAAAAACCCACCGATGAAAAGGTCATCGGCACCTCAAAATTAGATCCCATCATATGGCATTTCTCCGGAAAGATCCCGAGAAAAGTATGATGTAAGCCCGCAAACAAAAACAGTCTCTCAAGAGACTCGCTTTCCCCAGTAGAATCGACAAATGGCGTCTCCAACAAAGAAGTTTGTGCAACTCTACAACTCAGGCGACTGGGTTTTCCAGCAAGTCTGACATCAAAACTTTTTCCGTCAAATGGCGTCTCCCCAGGAAAATTCGGCGAGAAGTTTGAGGAAAACCGCTACACATAGCATCCCTTGTCAATTAAGTTTATTGACGAAAGAAACTAAGACCAGTTCCTCGGTAGGAAACCAGGATCGAGGGGAAGTTTACAAAAGAAACTAAGACCAGTTCCTCGGTAGGAAACCAGGATCGAGGGGAAGTTTACATCAGAAACTAAGACCAGTTCCTTGGTAGGAAACCAGGATCGAGGGGAAGTTTATTTAAGCAACTGAGACCAGTTCCTTGGTAGGAAACCAGGAATGGGAGGGAGGTTGACAAAAGAAAAACTGAGACCAGCTCCTTGGCTGAAGACCAGGATCGAGGGGAAGTTTACCTTTTCTAAGCATCATCGCTTAGCTAAAGAAGATGGATGCGATCCGCCATTCATAACCACCATCAAAATTTCGGGTATTCCGATATTTAATCCTCTTGCACCCCGAATGCCCGAATACCTTCGTCATTCACACCTTCGGGCCCAAGAAGATTAAATAGGGGCATCTGTCATACCCCAAATTTTGACCACTAATATGTCCCATCATTGTGTCAATCATCATCACAATATGGAGGAACCACCATACCTCATCAGTTTCCCCAAAGATGGGTGAGCATCCACTACAATCAAAATTAGGGTTTCAAGCCCTCTCAGAGCCTTAGACAAAGGATCAATCAAGGAATGACATGATATTCAACTTGGCTAACCTCTCAAACATCCATAATGGATCAAAAGGACTCCCACTTCAAGGATTAAGCACAAGGTTGCTCCCTTATAGGTGGATCAAGTCTCAAGATCGCTAGTGTCACCAAATTAGGGTTTTGGTCGACCAGGGCCTCCAGATGGAAAATTTCATCTGGGCATGAGTCAATGATCCAAAACATAACCTAATATACTCCATGGAACCTCATGGACCCAATCATCAAGTCAATTATGCCTCAGGGGATGCATTCATCAAAAATCAGGAATTAGGGTTTCTTGACCTAATTCACCCCTAAGTTGACTTTTGGGACAAATCATGAGCCAAGACCTCAAGACATGATTTGAGGGTCTTTAATATACCATATTGATCCATTTACAACAATGGATTAATCCAAGAAGCTTGAGCAACAAGTTCCAATTTCATCTGCACCACAATTAGGGTTTCGCGAGGAAAGTCAACTGTAACTTTGACTTTTGACCAGGACATGCACCCAAACCCTAAGACATGATTTAATATACCCTATGACACCCATGGAACATGTCCATCAAGTTTGATTTAGGTCAAGGACATGATTTCCTGAAGAATTGCACAGTTTGGAATTCATCTGATAAAAAGTCAACTGTGCACAAAAGTCAACTTTGACTTTTTGAGATTTTTCACCAAAATGGATTTTTAACCCTAAAATGATGTTAATGTATGATTTGAATAATCATTCATCAAGAAAAATCAAGAAAAGTTGGATAACTTGTAAAAGGGGTAACCATAAAAACTTAGAAAATTTTCAAAGTTAAAAATAAAGTGACAAGGGTACCAACTTTGGAGGATCATAACTCCTAAACCACAAAGCCATTTTTTTTTCATCCAAAGATGGATTTGTAGCCCTCATTACCCTCTACAAAAACTTCAACTAGACCTAAGTCCAATTCATTAAGGATTTGGAGTTATGGAGTGATCAAAATGGCTGAAAAGTGAAAAAGTCACTTTTCCAACACTTAGTGAAATTTTCACTAAGTCAGAATCTGCCTTCACTTTTTGCCAAATGTAGGGGGATTTTTCACTTGGATTCAAAAGAAATCAAAACCAAACATGTTCAAACAGTTGTTGTATCATGTAAGGGCTTTCCAAAATGGTCAAGAACATTACCAAATTCAACTTACACCATGAGATATGACATTGGCAAGTTGCCTTGCTGAAATCTGTCAAAGGCAAGGCAGAATTTGCAACTTTGCTCGATTTGCCAAAATCAGCCAAATTCAAATGCTCCTATCCACTTGGACACATCTGAGGATTGAATCTAAATGGAACAATCACTGAGCCAAGCCTCTAAAGTCCATGGAACAAGAAATAGCATGTTGAACCTAGAATGGCCAAAATAGGGACAAGACTCCAAATTTGGATTGAAGCATTCAATGGAAGCATCAAGGTGGCATGGACTGAGCCATTCTCATCTGAAATCAGTCAAGACTTATCCAAGACCAAGGGAACCAAAGCTCTGTGCCCTAACCTCTAGTCAATGGCTAGAGGAGACTTGGATTTTCATTTGCCAACATTGGCCAAACCTACTTACCAGTTGCCATTCACTATTCCTTGCAAAACAAACTTGCTCTACTATAAATAGAGCTCAATTGTGATCAAGTTGAGTACACCAAAGCCATCTAACAGATGCTTTCCTCAAAATCTCTTTCTCTTGGCAAAAATGCCTTTCTTAGCAAGGTAGCTATCGGGTTTTGAGTTTGAGAGCTTTTCCAATCAAACCAATCACTCACACACCTCACATACATCATATAGAAGTGATCCAAACACTCACATAACATCTGGAACACCAAAATCACAAAATCACCAGCTGGTTGCTCAAACTTTCAATCAAGTTGCAGTTGAGGTACCACAAATCGTTCCAGCCATTTTCAATCAAGTCCAAGCATTCAAACACACTCCATAGGGTGTAAGGAAGCTGTTCAGATCATCACCACTCATCTGTAACACCTCCAAATCAAAAATCACATTGCACTTGCTGTCACGGCCTAGAGGTAAGCATAAACTTGGTCATCTCTCAATCTATGCATATTTCATCGCACAATAATTTTGCCATATGTTCATAATCATGCATGGAATGTTTTCCCTCAATTAATTGCATTGTTTGAATCGTGTATAAAAAATCCTAGCCTTCATGCAGAAATTAGGGTTCTTGAGGTTTCTTCGTGATTTCATGTTTTATGTTTAATTTAAATGAAATTAATGGACATAGACATGATCGTGAGGTTGAGACGAGCATAATGATATGTGGATTGCATGTTATAATCAAGTATTCAGGGAGATTGGATAGAAAATGCAAATCAGCCAAACCCAGAACACGCGCGTGTTCTTCAGCTGTTCTTGGCGCCTTTTTTTTGAATTCTCAAATATTTGAATTTTGTGATTTTTGATTAATTGATTCAAAAATTAATTTCTCTCTGAGTTTTAATGATTTTGAGTTGATTCTTTTTTTAATAATTCACAAAAATGTTAAAATATTTTATTTTCCCAAAAAATCCCAAAAATATTATTTATTTCATATAATTGATATTTTTGCAAAGAATTAATATTTTAATTGTTTTTGACATTTTAAATATTTTTTCCACATTGATTTTGTAACTTTTAATGCTTTCTAATTATTTTGTAGGTCAATACTTAATTTTTGAAGCATTAATCCAAGATCACAATTTGTTTTTCACATGTTAAACAATTTTGATCATTTTAATTGAATTTTTATTCAATTAAATACATTTTTGAAAACAAATTAGGGTTTTTGGATTAATTCAACCCTCATAAATCAATTTCAAAATAATTTGGGCCCCTAATAGAGTGTAAGAACCAATTCTTTTTTGACCAAATCATTTTTGGGCCTCAGTGTATTGTATAAGTCCCGATACCGTAAAAAACAAACGGCGCGATCATCGCCTTTTGAAAAATAACCTTGGGTCTCACCTATAAGACCCATTGAAAACTATTTTTAACCAAACATTTTGGGCCTCACTTATTATATAAGTCCCTCTGCGTTAAAAGAAAACCTCGGCGCGATCGTCATTTTTAAACAAAAAAATCAATTGGGCCTACCCTCGTGTTATAAGCCCCAATCTTTTTTTAAACCATTTGGGCCTCTTGAAAGAGTGTAAGACCCATCCCTTTGTACAGAAAAACATTTTGGGCCTCAGTCACTTGTATAAGTCCCTATGTACAAATTCAAACAGTGCGCTCACTGATAAAACCCTGGGCATCTCCTTGAGCTGTAAGCCCCAAAATCTTTCTTTTTTAAAGCACTTTCTCCTTTGATTTTGAATATACTGTTGTTTTCAATCTATCTTTGTTGAACAACTAACCAAACAGCATGAAAGCTCTACAACAGAGTAAGTGGTTATTGCTTTCATTTACCGCTTTCATATACATATAACTGTATTGTGGGGCTGTTTCACTGTAAGTCTTCTTTCATAAACTCATATCAACAGTGTCATAATAGTATAGATATTTCGAGTTTCCCCGACAACTACGTCTAGAACTAGGTGATGCCGTTTCGTTTAGTTCGTAGAAATAGACAGCTAGATCCCCAATAGGAGCACCAGATACAGTATTCTCTTCGGCTGTCATCATTAGGAATTGTCAAAGAAAATCTATTCCCAGAGATGAATGTATTCTCCGTGAATGGCATCTTTGAGTTTCTTCCAAATTCTCGAACTTTCCTGACTTGATCTATTCCTTGTGAATAGCTTGCCTTGAATTTCTCGGGGTTTGGGGACCCACGGGCTTCTTAAAAGCATCGGCCTCCTCTTGGGCATCGTACAAGGACCCACATGCTTCCTAAAAGCAACCCCGCCTCCTCTTGGGCTTAGTACAAGGACCCTACGGCTTCTTAGAAGTATTCACAGCCTCCTCTTAGGCTTCGTATAATGATCTCTTCCTCCGAGAATGATAGCCTCCTCTTGGGCTTCGTACAAGGACCCGTCGGCTTCTTAAAAGTTTCCAGCCTCCTCTTGGACTTCGTACAAATTGTCCCGACGACCTCCTAGAGGTATAGGAACAGAACTTAGTCATCTTCATAGAAAAGTCCTTTCATAGAGTCTACTACTGTTTCTCGAAGCACAGTACAAAAGATGGCACTCTAGACTTAGACAGTCTAATCTCCTTGAGTCTCAAAGACATTCTCAAGCGACCCTTTCGTTAAATAGGAAGGAAACCCGCAGACTCGGACAGTCTCAATACCCTTTGGATTTCCCGCTTCCTTAAAGAACGGGAATAACCCGGATCCTTGAATCGAATCCATGAGTACAGTGTTGCTCATATAAGAACTGATTTTCTCTTTAAAATCAGTATACTGGACCTGTCACTTAACTGAAACAGTAAACATAGCCTCCCTCCTGGGCTTTGTACAATGATCCTCCCCAGCGGAGTCAAACAATATTTAGCCTCTCTCTCGGGCTTTGTACGAGACACATAATGGACTCCCTATTTGAGTCAATCACCCTTTCGCCTCCATCTCGGGCTTTATACGAGATACAAAAGGGTTCTTACTGAGCCAAACGAATTTTCGCCTCCATCTCGGGTTTCATACGAGATACCAAAAGATTCCCTCGTCGAGTCAAAACTTTTTAGCCTCTCTCTCGGGCTTTGTACGAGACACATAATAGCCTCCTCTTAGGCTTTATATAAGAAAACCACTGGTTGATCCAATTAACCTTTTAGCATCAAAACTGTGCCTCGTTCACAGTGCACAAACATCAACAACTCCTTCCCCTTCCATCTAATCGTTGTAAGCGGCAAGCCTCTGGATTATTTACATCCACGCCACTGTCCCTCTTTTAGCATGAGAAATTCCTAAGGAAAGATAGCATTGCTCTACACTGAGTTAAAGTCTTCTCCTTCAGGTTAAAATCCCTATAAAGGAAATTATGGCATTGCCAGATTCACAAATCCCGGTTAAAGTAATTCTCCTTTATAAACATTTGTCATAGACAAGCCCCTCTTTAGAGATGACAAATTCTCTCTAAAGTAAACCCCTTTAGCTTCACATCTTGGGCTTTGAACAAGATACCAAAAACACCCATTTCCTGCCATAGAATAGGAGGAACTACGAACACTCTGATTTCCCTGTTTCGGTAAACGGGAATACGTAGGCATAAGATCGAAAGAAAAGATATTAGCGAGCACAATCAACAAAAAACCCAAATCCCATATCTCCATCAATCAAAAGCAGTAATTCAAAAGCATCAGTCCTAACATCCTAATCCTTATTCCCCGCCAGAAACCTTCTGTCTAGATAAAAAGAAAGAAAACCGTATTGGCGAAAAAACAAATAACCAGTACAAAGGCCCCCCACATTGATAGCATTCGTAACCTAACAGACCGTTGTTTAAACTAAGTATGCAAGCAGGGTTAATTGGAGACATCTATTTCCCTTCCTTATTCAGCTCACAATAGGATAAAAAATGAATCGACCTATAGTTTAAGCTCAAACCGCAGAGAGCGACCAGCGCTTAAGAACCGCGTCCAAAATCGCTCGCTACAGAAAAATGGCGCCCACCGTGGGGCTTTTCAAAGTTAGATCTAGGCACGGTCTTCCTTTTTATCTCTTGTGTGATACCACAGATTGGGGCTTCCATCGGGGAACCCATTTCTGTCAGGAACTTAAGATTAATAGCTTTAAAGGTCTAGGATGTTTAGGACAAATATATATACTGCTTTTCCTAATTGCTATACGTGTTTATTTTTCTGCTAATGGGAATGCGGGTGATGTCGTATGTGGAAAGATTGAGTATACACTTAAGATAAGTGATGGCGACGGGGTCGACCATCAACCTCAGTGGAGGCTGACCAACGCAACCCATTCTCTCACCTAGACAATGGGCCGGTTGTTAAGTCTGAGAAGCTGAGGAGCCAAAACCCTTTCGTAGTGCGGAAACTATCGGAAATAGTTGTTACGCGATACTACCCTCATTTGAGGCTGGTGATCTATTCTCGGTGAATGGCACTTACTCTAAGATCACTCTACAACTCACTGGCGACCCGCTTGTTGTTTTGCTTTCCTGGGAGGAGTTGATGATAATGAGTACAGGTACAAATATCACCCTAGTATAAACCTTTGTTGGATGGGTAGAGCCTTGACTTCATGACAACGACCCTTTGACCCCATGTTTTTTCTATGTTTTTGTGTGCTGCATTCATGCATTCATTTTAAAAAACATTAAAATATTCAAAAAAAATCTTCTCTTCTAGTCTCTCTGTTTTTCAAATTAAACTAAGACTGTGATTGCAAATATCAGAGAAAGGGATTGCACTAATGGATTTCGGTAGAAGGAGAACTCATAGTTATACCTTCAAGGTTCCAAAACTAGAGGATTTGAGAAGGTTAGCGAGGATGATCACTAACCCAGAGGCTTTCAGAGCCAAGCACGGAGGTTTGCTACCACTATTAAGAGTCCATGTGATTGAGGGAATCATGGATGCGCTCATTCAATTTTACGATCCGGTTTATCACTGTTTCACATTCCCGGATTACCAGCTAGCACCAACGTTAGAGGAGTATTCTCATCTGATCGATTTACACATCACAGATCGAGCTCCATTTTCTGGACTGGAAGAAATTCCAAAGAATCATACCATTGCAAGAGCAATTCATTTGGACGAGTCTGAGGTTAGGACTCACCTTACTACTAAGGGTGGCATCCAAGGTTTGCCAGCCCGGTTCTTGACAAAGAAAGCCCTGTATTTCGCCAATATAGGAAACGTGACTGCTTTTGAAAGCATCTTTGTCTTGCTCACCTACGGGTTATTTTTGTTTCCCAACATCAATAACTTCGTCGATATTAACTCCATTAAGATTTTTCTCATTGGAAATCTTGTGCCGACTTTGGTCGCAGATGCGTATCATTCTGTACACTTGGGAAATTTGTACATCGGAGGGGAGATCACATGCTGTGTACCTCTGCTTTACAAATGGTTTATCTCTCACTTGTCCAAGTCTACTGCTTTTTGGGATTGTAAGAGTGCCTTACGTTGGTCGCAGAAGATCATGTCTCTTACCAACTCTGATATAGATTGGTGCAATAGGATTTATGAGGGAATCAGAATCATTGACCGTTGTGGAAACTTCCCCAACGTACCCCTCATAGGAACTAAAGGAGGAATTAACTACCATCCGGTATTGGTTCGCCATCAATTTGGATACCCGATGAGGCACATCCCACTGGGTGTTCATCTGGAAGGTCTTTTCTTCAAGGAAGGAGAAAACGACAGAGCACTAAAGATGGAAATAGTGCATGCTTGGAAGCATGTTCATAAGAAAGGACGAGAGTCTCTAGGAAAACCGGACTGTGTCTCGATGGAGCCTTATCTCCATTGGGTACAAACTAGAGCTCTCAAGCTAAAGATGCCTTATCCTCATTACGGAATTCTTCCGCCGAGGGAATCTATCATGTACTTCATGACGGAAACTGAAAAGCTTCAGGTTACTCTCAACAAAGTTCAAAAGGAGAGAAGGTCTTGGAAAAACAAGTACCGCACCCTCGACATAGAGTGCATCAAAATACAACAATTACTGAAAGAGAAAGATGCTCTGATTGAAATTTTGGAGCAACATGTTGTGGATAATCAGGATGACCAAAGGAAATTACTCGCTCCTTTCACCTGGCAAAGGAATGACAACCCAACAACGGCCCAAGAGCCCCGGTCAAAGAAAAGGAAAGAGTCCGCACCCGATTTCTCTTCAGAGAGGACTCGAGACCCATTAGTTTAGGTTTCTGTTTCCGCACTTTGTAATCTACTGTATTTCCATTTCTGTAATCCTTTGAATTCAATAAAAAGGGGTTTCCCCACCTTTTGATATTTGCAATCTAATTGTCGAAGTTTATTTTGATTAAACCTTAAACAATTAATATAATCATTGCATTCATCATTCTCACATCGCGTATTCTTCTTACCTACGAATCTCACGTTTGTGTCTCGATTCTAGAGTCAAACTGTCTCATTCGTATAATACTCGGGCCAATCGTCAGAAAAAGATGGATGATCTTGAGGAAGAAAACAGAGAGTTGAAAGAAGAGATTGACGCTCTGAGAGAGGATATGAGAAAGCTTCGTAACGACATGCAAGCCATGGCAGAAGCTCAGCTACAAAGAACTGTGATCTCAAAGATCACCTCAACGCCTATAGTGGAGAAGTATAATCCTAGGTATCAGATGCCGAAAGATCGTCCCGGGGGCATGCCTGTTAACTATATCCCGGAAGGATATGTTCCGCCGATCACTGAAGATCAGGGAATCACAACAGAAGCCGCTGGGCCTGAAGGTTACAAACTTCGGGAAAGCGAAGATGCCAGGGGCATACTGAAGACTCCTGAAGGTTACAAACTTCGGGAGACGCCAAGACTCACTACCGTAGTCACGGTACCACCCCCTGTGGTGCACACTGCCCCAGAAGGGCAGATTCCACAGACACCTTCTGGTAAGAAGGAAACTATGTTTGACAGAATGGAGGAATTCCAGGAGCAGTTCTTGGAAATGCAGAAGGAACTGCAAGCCATTTGCGGTCAGGACCTATTTGGAAAGGACGCCGCAGATCTCTGCTTGGTCCCAAATGTGAAAGTTCCGCACAAATTCCAAGTGCCCGACTTTGAAAAGTACAAGGGTAACTCTTGCCCTCAGAGCCATCTGGTGATGTACGCTCGGCAAATGTCAGCTCAGACGGAGAATCAGGACCTACTGATTTACTACTTCCAGGATAGTTTAACCGGTGCCGCACTCAAATGGTACATGGGTTTAAACCGTGCCACGATCAGCACTTTCAGAGATCTTGGCACTGCCTTCGTCCAACAATACAAATACAATTTGGACATGGCACCCGACAGAGATCAACTCAGATCAATGTTCCAAAAGGACAAGGAAACCTTTAAGGAGTATGCTCAAAGGTGGCGTGAAATTGCCGCTCAAATTTGTCCACCTCTTGAGGAAAAAGAGATGACAAAGATCTTCTTAAAGACCTTAAGCTCATTTTACTATGACCGAATGGTTGCCAGTGCACCCAGTGATTTCACCGAAATGGTGGGCATGGGCGTACGTCTTGAGGAAGCCGTCCGAGAAGGACGTCTGGTAAAAGACACTGGATCGACGAGCGGTACTAAAAAATACGGTAGTGCTCTCCCTAAGAAAAAAGAGCAAGATATTGGGAATATCTCTCTCGGAAAGCAAAGGCGACGTTATCAACCGGTAGCAGCTGTAACTCCTGCTATCAACCCTGCGTCTATTCCTACGTATCAACCCCAGGTTGCGCAAAGCCAACCTGACCAACAAAGGACACAACAACCTCTTCAGCAGGCTCGTCCTCCATACAATAACAATCGTACAACACGGCCACCAGGATTTGATCCTATACCAGTAACGTACGCATAGTTGTTTCCATTACTACTGGCTAAGGGGCATATTCAGACTAAATCTCCTCTTACAGTACCGAAAAATCCGCCTTTTTGGTTTAAGGTGGATCAAACTTGCCCTTACCATCAAGGAGGTTCAGGGCATAACATAGAGACTTGTCTTAGTTTCAAATCCGACGTGCAAAAACTTGTTAGGAGTGGGATCTTATCCTTCAAGGATACGAATCCTAATGTTCTCACAAACCCGCTGCCTTAACATGAGAAGGCTGCAGTCAATTTGATAGAAGAAGAGACTAACAATGTCTATCAAATTCACGATGTACTCTTGTTGAAGACCAATTTGGTCAAGATGCATTGTAGACAGAGTGGATATGGCCATGTGCCACCTCATAACTATCATCAGTGTGATATCTGCTCTAAAGACAATCAAGGATGTTCTGTGGTGCAAGCAGTTCTACAGGAACAAATGGATCTTGGATGGATCCAAGAGCACCGAGTTCGTGGAGTTAACATGGTCTACACAAACTCTAACATCATTCAGAACCACGACATCTGTGCAATGAGTGTCAACTTGGTGGCAATGCACTCAAGGCAAAGCCAGTATCATAATCTGCCGCGACACGATTACAATTCCTGTCTGACTTGCTCGGTAAACAAACAGGGATGCTCTTTCATACAGGAGGCCCTCCAGCGTCAGATGGATCTTGGATGGATCCAAGACTACCATGATAGGAACCCTTATCAGATCAACATGGTTCAGATCTTCGACATTCGCGTGATGAATACCAACCTGGTAGAGTTATATGCTGAGCAGGTCCGACTCAGATTCTTAATATCACATGACTATCAAACCTGTAAAGCGGGTTGCGAAAATGATCGAGGTTGTACCCTTGTCCAGGAGGCACTTCAGCACTTGTTAAATCACTGGTGGATGCCAATTTATATGGATGAAGATACTCAACAAATTAGTATCAGTAACAGGAATCCTACTCGACGTCAGAGTCAGGATGTCCAATCAATGGAAGCTAACCTAGTAAGGTTACATTGTATTCAAAGTGGGAGTGGCCAGGTGTCACCACACAACTATGAACGTTGCGGCGTCTGTTCGGAAAGTAACCAAGGGTGTTACCTTGTAAGAGCAGCTCTTCAGGGTCAGTCGATTGTGGAGAAATCCGTCCATATCTGGGTTCTGGACCCATCAACTGGGCGCCAAACTACCTTGTCGATCAAGTTGAGGATGTTGTCACAATCTCTGGTCATCACAGGACCAGGGATGTTTTTGCCATTATCCCTCTACTTGACAAATCTAAAATTCCCAACCGAGAACGAATCGAGATCACTTATGATGGTCAGAAAAATCAGAAGGTTCCCATAGTCATCTATCTACCGGGACCACTACCGTATGAATCAGCTAAGGCTATCCCTTACAAATACGGTGCAACGATAATTGAAAATGGAAAGGAAATTCCATTACCCTCCGTCGTGAGTATTGCAGACATCAGTCGTGTAACACAGAGTGGTATAATCTTCAACCGAGGAGTTGGAGAACTTAACAAAGAAAAGGAACTTCAGACGGAAGCTCCCGATCCACCAGTCGGTCAATCCAGTAATCCCGACCTTTCGAAAAATAATGATGAGATGCTGAAGCTCATCCAAAGGAGTGAATACAACATTGTTGATCAACTATTACAGACTCCTTCAAAGATCTCGGTATTATCGCTGTTACTCAGTTCAGAAGCCCACAGGGAGGCTCTACAGAAAGTCTTGGAGCAAGCCTTTCTGGAACAGGATGTAACAATCAGACAGTTTGATAGCATTGTCTCTAACATCACTTCCTGCAATAATGTGGGATTTAGTGATGAGGAATTACCTGAAGAGGGTCGCCGTCATAACATGGCGCTCAATATCACAGTTAACTGCCAGGACGATGCTTTAGCCAGCGTACTGGTAGACACAGGGTCAGCCCTGAATGTTATGTCGAAGTCCACTTTGATGCAATTATCATTCAAGGGCCCTCCGATGAGAATAAGCGAGGTCGTCGTCAAAGTATTCGACGGATCTAGAAAAACAGTTATCGGCGAAGTTGATCTTCCCAAAACTATTGGTCCTCACACTTTCCAAGTCACTTTCCAGGTCATGGACATCCGGGCAACGTACAGTTGTTTATTAGGAAGACCTTGGATACATCAGGCTGGAGCGGTCTCTTCGACCCTCCACCAAAAGCTAAAATTCGTCAAGAACGATCATCTTGTCACTGTTTGTGGGGAACAAGCCTTGCTTGTAACCAACTTGTCATCATCTACTGGTATAGAACCCGAGGAGGTTATTGGAACGCAGTTCCAAGCACTGTCGGTGAGCAAAGACAATCAGTTCAAAGGAGGAACCTCGATTTCCTCATACAAAGATGCTATCAAAGCGGTCGAGAGTACCGATACAACAGGATGGGGACAGCTTGTCATTCCTACTGGCAATAAAACAAAGAAGGGTCTTGGTTTTTCTGCAACCTGTACCCAGACAGCTGCCAGCGATGAAAGTCTTCTTCCCCTTCAAAATTTCTTCCACAGTGGAGGTTTCCTTCACCCAGTGTCTCAAGCAGTACATGCTATCAATGGGGAAGATCCCTCTGACCCAGATGAAGAATGGAAATCCTATCTTAATGAGGACGGTTATATGTCTCAGGAAGAGGTGCCTATGCTATTTTGCTATCCCGCACAGAGTCCGAGATTTATACCAAGGTCAGACATCGAAATGATATATGGAGATTGTGATCCGGAAGGATGTCGTGCTCCGCCAAATTCATTAGAGGAGGACACTCTGATGAAAGACAACTTTGACCACGATTACTATTGCCCAATGGATGGTCTGCCAATGTGGCAGCCTTACCCAAGAAACTTGGGGCAAGAAAGTCAGCCGAACAACGAAAATCAGCTGACCATCATTGAACAGAATACCTATGTCCCCACCATGTCATGGGATCAACACTCAGGTCATTCAGAAACTACTCAACATGAAGATGAATTCGCAACGTTTACAGGACTTGAATTCATCAACTATGCTTTTCCCGAGGTCAACGTCATCGAGAGAGATGACTCCTCCAGTTCGAAAGAAGCGTGGGACACCTTGGGACAACCAAGTGGAAAATACGACTATATGGTCAAGTACACCGCTCCTGAAAGCTCTCGTATCAGGCTCGAAAACATCCAGCCAACTGGATGGGGAGGTACAGCTGAGAGCACAAATGCTATGCAAAATGCAACAGAGGAATCCTCCTACGACAATTCTGCCTGGGAGACAGATTCCAATGATCCCGCTCCACCAGAAATCAGCGTCATTTCTGAAGACAAGCCAAGAAAGAAGGTGCCAGACTTTGTGATTCACCTAGGAGTTCGCCGCCAATGGATTGTTGTCGAGGTTCCGAAGGTCGTTCACCAGTCAAAGTAATTGCCATCTTTAACCTTTCACCCTGCCCAGATGAAACGGATGTTTTGATAGGGCTCGCTTTCTATAAAATTTCCCTCTTCGCTTTGCCCAAAGCGACAGAGTTTTGTTTTATAGGGCTGTAGTTTCAAGGATCGACTTGTTCATTAATAAAATAACGTCGTTCTGTAATTTTCGCATTAATTGCTGTTTTCTCTTTTTGTTTTTTCAGAAAATGGTAATCCTAAAAAACAAATAATAAAAACAAGCAGTAAAAAAAAAAATAAAACACTGCACACACTTGCATTTTTCTCTATCTCTTCTAAACACGAATCATCACGTCATGCAGATTGCTTGTTTTAAACCCAGTTGAAATATACGATCCGATGCCTTCTCCCAACTTTGAGTTCCCGGTATTTAGGGCTGAAGAAGAAGATGACAACGAAATTCCAGAAGAGATCTCCCGACTACTCAGAAAAAAGGAAAGGTCCATTGAACCTTACAAAGAACTGTTGGAAACGGTAAACTTAGGTTAAGAAAAAGAGAGAAAAGAAATCAGGATTGGGGCACTGCTCAGTCCAACTGCCAAAGAGAGTTTGATAAAACTTCTCAGAGGATTTCCCGATGTATTCGCTTGGTCCTATCAGGATATGCCAGGGTTGGATACCAGCATCGTGGAACATCATTTACCATTGAGATTGGAATGTCCGCCAATAAAGCAAAGGTTGAGACGGACTCACCTGGACATGGCCATCAAAATCAAAGAGGAGGTACAGAAACAGATTGATGCAGGTTTCCTCGCCACATCTGAATATCCTCAATGGTTAGCCAACATCGTACCCGTTCCCAAAAAGGACGGAAAGGTCAGAATGTGTGTTGATTACAGGGATCTGAACAAGGCAAGTCCAAAGGACGACTTTCCTTTACCACACATTGACATGCTGGTGGACAGTACAGCAAAGTTCAAAGTTTTTTCCTTAATGGATGGATTCTCGGGCTATAACCAGATCAAAATGGCGCCGAAAGACATGGAGAAAACTCCGTTCATTACCCCATGGGGTACCTTTTGTTACAAGGTAATGCCGTTCGGTTTGAAGAACGTCGGGGCAACCTATCAAAGGGCCATGACTACTCTGTTTCATGACATGATACACAAGGAAATCGAGGTATATGTCGATGATATGATTGCAAAATCAAAAATAGAGAGTGAGCACGTTGAACATCTGTCAAAATTGTTCGAACGTCTAAGAAAATTCAAGCTCCGCTTGAATCCCAACAAGTGCACCTTCGGTGTCCGTTCAGGGAAACTATTAGGGTTCATCGTCAGCCAGAAAGGAATTGAGGTTGATCCTGACAAGGTCAAGGCCATTCAAGAAATGCCTTCTTCGAAAACAGAAAAACAAGTCAGAGGATTCTTGGGACGTTTGAACTACATCTCCAGATTCATATTCCTTATGACCGCCACGTATGCGCCGATTTTCAAATTACTGAAAAAGAACCAGGATTGCGTTTGGACAGAAGATTGTCAAACTGCCTTCGACAGTATCAAGGAATATCTGTTGAATCCGCCGATTCTATCATCTCCAGTGGAAGGAAGACCACTGATCATTTACCTCACAGTCCTAGAGGACTCAATGGGATGTGTACTTGGCCAAAAAGACGAAACAAAGAGGAAAGAGTCTGCCATTTACTATTTGAGCAAGAAATTCACCGATTGTGAAACTCGGTACCGATGCTCGAGAAAACTTGTTGCGCTTTGGCTTGGGCAGCCAAACGTCTTCGCCAGTACATGATTCGTCATACTACTTGGTTGGTCTCCGAAATGGATCCAATCAAGTACATTTTCGAAAAGCCTGCTCTCACGGGAAGAATTGCCCGTTGGCAGATGTTGTTATCAGAATATGACATAGAGTACCACGCTCAGAAAGCCGTTAAAGGAAGTATTTTAGCTGATCATTTGGCTCATCAACCGATTGACGATCAAGAATCAATCGGGTTTGACTTCCCAGACGAAGATGTCATGTATCTAAAAATGAAAGATTGCGATGAACCGTTACCCAGTGAAGGGCCAGAACCAGGTTCCCAGTGGGGACTTATCTTTGACGGAGTAGTTAATCATTACGAAAACGGAATTGGGGCAATCATTGTTACCCCTCAGGGTACCCACATTCCTTTCACTACTAGACTTACGTTCAATTGTACGAACAACGAGGCCGAATACGAAGCTTGTATTATGGGTCTCGAAGAAGCGATTGATTTAACGATCAAAAACTTGGACGTATACGGCGATTCAGCCTTGGTTATAAATCAAATAAAAAGAGATTGGAACACATACCAATCAGGACTGATTCCTTACAAAGATTATACAAGAAGGTTGTTACCTTTCTTCAACAGAGTCGAGTTTCATCATATCCCTCGTGAAGAGAATCACATAGCTGATGCATTAGCCACTCTCTCTTCCATGATTAGTATAGGTCGATGGAATGACATACCTAAGATTGACATAATGCGCCTTGAAAGGCCCGCTTACGTCTTCACGATTGAAGCAGTCATAGACGACAAACCTTGGTATCACGATATCAAATGCTTCCTTCAGAAACAAGAGTACCCATCTGGGGCACTCAGAAAAGACAGAAAAACCCTCAGAAGATTGGCTGGAAACTTCTTCCTGAGCGGTGACACTCTCTATAAGAGAAATTTTGACATGGTCTTGCTCCGATGCGTCGACAGACCAGAAGCAGACATGCTTATGAAAGAAATTCATGAAGGATCCTTTGGCACTCATGCCAACGGATACACAATGGCGAGAAAAATTCTAAGAGCAGGGTACTATTGGTTGACAATGGAATTCGACTGCTACAAGTACATAAGGAGGTGTCACAAGTGTCAGATATACTCCGACAAAATTCATGTACCGCCATCACATCTCAAAGTTCTTTCTTCCCCGTGGCCTTTTTCCATATGGGGAATCGACATGATTGGCTTGATCGAACCTAAGGCTTCAAACGGACATCGGTTCATCCTGGTAGCCATCGACTATTTCACCAAATGGGTCGAAGCAGCGTCGTACGCTAATGTAACCCGACAAGTGGTGGTCCGATTTATCAAAAACAATATCATCTGCCGTTATGGTGTTCCAAGCGAGATCATTACTGATAATGGATCTAACTTGAACAACAAGATGATGAAGGAGTTGTGCACTGAGTTCAAGATCGAACACCATAACTCATCTCCCTACCGACCCAAGATGAACGGAGCGGTAGAAGCGGCCAATAAGAACATCAAGAAGATCGTTCAAAAGATGGTTGTAACCTACAAAGACTGGCACAAGATGTTACCCTTCGCTCTTCACGGTTATCGCACATCTGTCTGCACTTCAACAGGGGCAGCCCCTTTCTCTCTAGTGTATGGCATGGAAGCAGTGCTCCCTATAGAAGTAGAGATCCCGTCAATCCGAGTATTGATGGAAGCTAAGCTCACCGAAGCTGAATGGTGTCAAAGTCGACACGACGAACTGAATCTGATCGAAGAGAAGCGAATCACGGTACTATGCCATGGTCAGCTGTATCAACAGAGAATGAAGAGGGCGTTTAACAAAAAGTTCCGACCTCGCGTCTTCAGGAAAGGAGACCTCGTGCTCAAGAAGATACAATCATTTCTCACTGACTTTCGGGGCAAATGGACCCCAAATTATGATGGCCCCTATGTGGTCACGAAAGCTTTCTCAGGCGGCGCCTTGAGACTTGCAACCATGGACGGAGAGGAATTTTCCTACCCCACGAATGTTGATGTAGTCAAGAAATACTTCGCCTAAACTAAAAAAAAAAAAAACGTCTCGGTGGATTGAAAACCCGAAAGGGCGGTCCAGGAAAAAGTTAGAGACAGAAAAAAAAATCATCCCGTTGGATTGGAAACATCATAGTACAATCCAGGCAAAAATTAGGGATAATGGCAAGTAATTATGTTCAACAGAGGCAAGTCTCTCAGCAGCAGCAGTTACACCATCCATCGGAGGAAAACTCCAGTCAAGGTCATCTTCGACAGAAGCTCAGGATGCCCCGAATTCAAAGTTGGTAGAAGGATAGTGGTCGTTATGTTTCGACGTAGCCCTTTTCCCTGTAAATTACCATTTTCTAACTTTGTATATACTCTTTGGAATCACGCGTTTGGCTGATCTCCATCTTATCAATAACATTTGAGCCCTTGTGCTGTTGTTTGTAATTCTTATTTGTTTTAGCTTTACAGAATGGCGTTTTAATATGATTAACGATCCTTGAAATAAAACAAAAATGAATTTACATGTTAAATTTTTTCTCTGCTTTAAAATAAAGACGACAATTTCTTTTGACTGTTGAACATCAAAAGAGCATCAACCGCTTCTCCAGAAGTAAGCAAACTTCAAAGTGCAGAATTAAAGTACTCCTTCTAGACCAGTCCGCCTGAATGAAGGATCAACTGTGTCAGAGACCTTGTTTCGTCTGACACACCTCGGCCGAGTTCTTATCTCCTAAGCCCGATCAACGGTGCTCCCAACAGGGACTATCTCTCCTAAGCAAGGTGGAATTGCTATTCTGAACCAACGAACTTCTTCGCCCCGCGATAGTCGAGTATCCAGTCGTGTTCACCCATTAGTTTGTATGTTGCGTCAGTTTTGTCAGCATAAACATACACACATCATGCATTATTGATTTGCATTCACATTTCATATTGCATCACTATCACTCTAGTCGGTCTTGTCCCCTAGTGATAGAAGTTCTCTCAATCGAGTCGTCAGTTCTTGCCTCGTCAGGAAACGCTGCGTCTGAACATTCTCCCTCCTCCAGTTTATTTCTGGATCAGAATTGGCCCTTGACCACTTTGATAACTTGAACCTCTGAAAGACCAGAGAACCTTCGACCGATGTCACTCTTTGCCATTGAAGATGATATCCTTGCTTTCCCAGATTAAAGAAAAATCCCCAGAGAAAGCCTCCTAAGCAGAGATTTGGCAGTACAGCTGCCATTCTCCGAAAAACCCACCGATGAAAAGGTCATCGGCACCTCAAAATTGGATCCCATCATATGGCATTTCTCCGAAAAGATCCCGAGAAAAGTATGATGTAAGCCCCCAAACAAAAACAGTCTCTCAAGAGACTCGCTTTCCCCAGTAGAATCGACAAATGGCGTCTCCAACAGAGAAGTTTGTGTAACTCTACAACTCAGGCGACTGGGTTTTCCAGCAAGTCTGACATCAAAACTTTTTTCGTCAAATGGCGTCTCCCCAGGAAAATTCGGCGAGAAGTTTGAGGAAAACCGCTACTCATAGCGTCCCTTGTCAATTAAGTTTATTGACGAAAGAAACTAAGACCAGCTCCTCGGTAGGAAACCAGGATCGAGGGGAAGTTTACAAAAGAAACTAAGACCAGTTCCTCGGTAGGAAACCAGGATCGAGGGGAAGTTTACATCAGAAACTAAGACCAGTTCCTTGGTAGGAAACCAGGATCGAGGGGAAGTTTATTTAAGCAACTGAGACCAGTTCCTTGGTAGGAAACCAGGAATGGGAGGGAGGTTGACAAAAGAAAAGCTGAGACCAGCTCCTTGGCTGAAGACCAGGATCGAGGGGAAGTTTACCTTTTATAAGCATCATCGCTTAGCTAAAGAAGATGGATGCGATCCGCTGTTCATAACCACCATCAAAATTTCGGGTATTCCGATATTTAATCCTCTTGCACCCCGAATGCCCGAATACCTTCGTCATTCACACCTTCGGGCCCAAGAAGATTAAATAGGGGCATCTGTCATACCCCAAATTTTGACCACTAAGATGTCCCATCATTGTTCCAAATTTAAATGCTCCTATCCACTTGGACACATCTGAGGATTGAATCTAAAGGGGACAATCACTGAGCCAAGCCTCCAAAGTCCATGGAACAAGAAATAGCATGTTGAACCTAGAATGGCCAAAATAGGGACAAGACTCCAAATTTGGATTGAAGCATTCAATGGAAGCATCAAGGTGGCATGGACTGAGCTATTCTCATCTGAAATCAGTGAAGACTTATCCAAGACCAAGGGAACCAAATCTCTGTGCCCTAACCTCTAGTCAATGGCTAGAGGAGACTTGGATTTTCATTTGCCAACATTGGCCAAACCTACTTACCAGTTGCCATTCACTATTCCTTGCAAAACAAACTTGCTCTACTATAAATAGAGCTCAATTGTGATCAGTTTGAGTACACCAAAGCCATCTAACAGATGCTTTCCTAAAAATCTCTTTCTCTTGGCAAAAATGCCTTTCTTAGCAAGGTAGCTATCGGGTTTTGAGTTTGAGAGCTTTTCCAATCAAACCAATCACTCACACACCTCACATACATCATATAGAAGTGATCCAAACACTCACATAACATCTGGAACACCAAAATCACAAAATCACCAGCTGGTTGCTCAAACTTTCAATCAAGTTGCAGTTGAGGTACCACAAATCGTTCCAGCCATTTTCAATCAAGTCCAAGCATTCAAACACACTCCATAGGGTGTAAGGAAGCTGTTCAGATCATCACCACTCATCTGTAACACCTCCAAATCAAAAATCACATTGCACTTGCTGTCACGGCCTAGAGGTAAGCATAAACTTGGTCATCTCTCAATCTATGCATATTTCCTCGCACAATAATTTTGCCATATGTTCATAATCATGCATGGAATGTTTTCCCTCAATTAATTGCATTGTTTGAATCGTGTATTAAAAATCCTAGCCTTCATGCAGAAATTAGGGTTCTTGAGGTTTCTTCGTGATTTCATGTTTTATGTTTAATTGAAATGAAATTAATGGACATAGACATGATCGTGAGGTTGAGACGAGCATAATGATATGTGGATTGCATGTTATAATCAAGTATTCAGGGAGATAAGATAGAAAATGCAAATCAGCCAAACCCAGAACACGCGCGTGTTCTTCAACTGTTCTTGGCGCCTTTTTTTTGAATTTTCAAATATTTGAATTTTGTGATTTTTGATTAATTGATTCAAAAATTAATTTCTCTCTGAGTTTTAATGATTTTGAGTTGATTCTTTTTTTAATAATTCACAAAAATGTTAAAATATTTTATTTTCCCAAAAAATCCCAAAAATATTATTTATTTCATATAATTGATATTTTTGCAAAGAATTAATATTTTAATTGTTTTTGACATTTTAAATATTTTTTCCACATTGATTTTGCAACTTTTAATGCTTTCTAATTATTTTGTAGGTCAATACTTAATTTTTGAAGCATTAATCCAAGATCACAATTTGTTTTTCACATGTTAAACAACTTTGATCATTTTAATTGAATTTTTATTCAATTAAATACATTTTTGAAAACAAATTAGGGTTTTTGGATTAATTCAACCCTCATAAATCATTTTCAAAACAATTTGGGCCTCTAATAGAGTGTAAGACCCAATCCTTTTTTGACCAAATCATTTTTGGGCCTCAGTGTATTGTTTAAGTCCCGATACCGTAAAAAACAAACGTCGCGATCATCGCCTTTTGAAAAATAACCTTGGGCCTCTCCTTGAGCTATAAGACCCATTCAAAACTATTGGGCCTCTAATAGAGTGTAAGACCCCAACCCCCTTTTAACCAAACATTTTGGGCCTCACTTATTGTATAAGTCCCTCTGCGTTAAAAGAAAACCTCGGCGCGATCGTCATTTTTAAATGAAAATATCAATTGGGCCTACCCTCGTGTTATAAGCCCCAATCTTTTTCTTTAAACCATTTGGGCCTCTTGAAAGAGTGTAAGACCCATCCCTTTGTACAGAAAAACATTTTGGGCCTCAGTCACTTGTATAAGTCCCTCTGTACAAATTCAAACAGTGCGCTCACTGATAAAACCCTTGGCCTCTCCTTGAGCTGTAAGCCCCAAAATCTTTCTTTTTCAAATCACTTTCTCCTTTGATTTTGAATATACTGTTGTTTTCAATCTATCTTTGTTGAACAACTAACCAAACAGCATGGAAGCTCTATAACCGAGTAAGTGGTTATTGCTTTCATTTACCGCTTTCATATACATATAATTGTATTGTGGGGCTGTTTCACTGTAAGTCTTCTTTCATAAACTCATATCAACTGTGTAATAATAGTATAGATATTTCGAGTTTCCCCGGCAACTACGTCTAGAACTAGGTGACGCCGTTTCGTTTAGTTCGTAGAAATAGACAGCTAGATCCCCAATAGGAGCACCAGATACAGTCTTCTCTTCGGCTGTCCTCATTAGGAATTATCAAAGAAACTCTATTCCCAGAGATGAATGTATTCTCCGTGAATGGCATCTTTGAGTTTCTTCCAAATTCTCGAACTTTCCTCACTTGATCTATTCCTTGTGAATAGCTTGCCTTGAATTTCTCGGGGTTTGGGGACCCATGGGCTTCTTAAAAGCATCGGCCTCCTCTTGGGCATCGTACAAGGACCCACAGGCTTCCTAAAAGCAACCCCGCCTCCTCTTGGGCTTAGTACAAGGACCCTACGGCTTCTTAGAAGTATTCACAGCCTCCTCTTAGGCTTCGTATAATGATCTATTCCTCCGGGAATGATAGCCTCCTCTTGGGCTTCGTACAAGGACCCGTCGGCTTCTTAAAAGTTTCCAGCCTCCTCTTGGGCTTCGTACAAATTGTCCCGACGACCTCCTAGAGGTATAGGAACAGAACTTAGTCATCTTCATAGAAAAGTCCTTTCATAGAGTCTACTACTGTTTCTTGAAGCACAGTACAAAAGATGACACTCTAGACTTGGACAGTTTAATCTCCTTGAGTCTCAAAGACATTCTCAAGTGACCCCTTCGTTAAATAGGAAGGAAACCCGCAGACTCGGATAGTCTCAATACCCTTTGGATTTCCCGCTTCCTTAAAGAACGGGAATAACCCGGATTCTTGAATCGAATCCATGAGTACAGTGTTGCTCATATAAGAACTGATTTTCTCTTTAAAATCAGTATACTGGACCTGTCACTTAACTGAAACAGTAACCATAGCCTCCCTCTTGGGCTTTGTACAATGATCCTCCCCAGCGGAGTCAAACAACGTTTAGCCTCTCTCTCGGGCTTTGTACGAGACACATAAGGGACTCCCTCGTTGAGTCAATCACCCTTTCGCCTCCATCTCAGGCTTTATACGAGATACAAAAGGGTTCTTACTGAGCCAAACGAATTTTTGCCTCCATCTCGGGCTTCATACGAGATACCAAAAGATTCCCTCGTCGAGTCAAAACTTTTTAGCCTCTCTCTCGGGCTTTGTACGAGACACATAATAGCCTCCTCTTAGGCTTTATATAAGAAAACCACTGGTTGATCCAATTAACCTTTTAGCATCAAAACTGTGCCTCGTTCACAGTGCACAAACATCAACAACTCCTTCCCCTTCCATCTAATCGTTGTAAGCGGCAAGCCTCTAGATTATTTACATCCACGCCACTGTCCCTCTTTTAGCATGAGAAATTCCTAAGGAAAGATATCATTGCTCTAAACTGAGTTAAAGTCTTCTCCTTCAGGTTAAAATCCCTATAAAGGAAATTATGGCTTTGCCGGATTCACAAATCCCGGTTAAAGTAATTCTCCTTTATAAACATTTGTCATAGACAAGCCCCTCTTTAGAGATGACAAATTCTCTCTAAAGTAAACCCCTTTAGCTTCACATCTTGGGCTTTGAACAAGATACCAAAAACACCCATTTCCTGCCATAGAATAGGAGGAACTACGAACGCTCTGATTTCCCTGTTTCGGTAAATGGGAATATGTAGGCATAAGATCAAAAGAAAAGATCTTAGCGAGCACAATCAACAAAAAACCCAAATCCCATATCTCCATTAATCAAAAGTAGTAATTCAAAAGCATCAGTCCTAACATCCTAATCCTTGTTCCCCGCCAAAAACCTTCTGTCTAGATAAAAAGAAAGAAAACCGTATTGGCGAAAATACAAATAACCAGTACAAAGGCCCCCCACATTGATACCATTCGTAACCTAACAGGCCGCTGTTTAAACTAAGTATGCAAGCAGGGTTAATTGGAGACATCTATTTCCCTTCCTTATTCAGCTCACAATAGGATAAAAAATGAATCTACCTGTAGTTTAAGCTCAAACCGCAGAGAGCGACCAGCGCTTAAGAACCGCGTCCAAAATTGCCCGCTACACTGAGGAAGTATTTTCCCGAAGATGGAAGAGGAAAAAAGGAAATTGAGTTCTTGGAATTGAAACAAAGTAATATGTCTGTTGTTGATTATACTGCTAAGTTTGTGGAGCTTGTGCAGTTTTATCCTTATTATGCTGAAGCGACTGCGGAGTTTTCTAAGTGTGTGAAGTATGAGAGTGGATTGCGTCTTGAGATTAAGCAGGCAATCAGTTATCAAAGGATAAGAAGGTTTTCTGATTTGGTGGAATGTTGTAGGATTTATGAAGAGGATAATAGGGCTCATTCTACTCACTATAAGAATGTGAGTGACAGAAAAGGGAAGCAACAGTTCTGTGGTGGTCCGTATGTAACACCAGCTGATAAGGGTAAACAAAGGGGTACTTTTGATCGAAGGCCCAGTGGTGGAGGTATGTCTGGTCCTCTGAGGTGTTATAAATGTGGTGAGTTAGGGCATCGTCAGTTTGAGTGCAGGAAAGATATGAGGAAGTGTACTAATTGTGGAGGTTTAGGACATGTAGCTGCTGATTATGCCAGGAAGAATGTGGTGAAATGTTTCAACTGTGGTGAACCTGGTCATATTAGCACAAAGTGTCCGAAACCGAAGCAGGCTCCATCTGGTGGGAAAGTGTTTGCATTGGCAGGGACTCAGACTACTAATGCAGATCGTCTGATCAGAGGTACTTATTTTATTAATAGTACGCCTTTAGTTGCTATTATTGATACTGGAGCGACTCATTCATTTATTTCGTCTGAGTGCGCGAAGCGTTTGAATCTTGTGTTGTCTTCGATGGATGGAGATATGGTTATTGATACTCCAGCAATGGGGTCAGTAACTACTTCTTTGGTTTGTTTAAGTTGTCCTTTGACCATTTATGGTAAAGACTTTGAGATGGATTTAGTGTGTTTGCCGTTGGAGGGATTAGATGTGGTTCTGGGAATGAATTGGTTGCAGTTCAATCGGGTTCATATTGATTGTTATCATAAGCTAGTAAGGTTTCCTTCTCTTGAAGAAGATGAAGACTCGAGTTTCTTATCTACCAAAGAGTTGAAGAAACTTTTGGCCGATGAAGCTCAGTTGTTTGGGTTGTTTGCGTCGTTGACTGTGGATAATCAAGTGTTGCTTGATGTGTTTCCTGTTGTGTGTGATTTTCCGGAAGTGTTTCCCGAGGATATTTCAGACTTGCCGCCAGAGAGGGAGGTGGAGTTTTCGATAGATCTAGTTCCTGGTACTAGACCTATTTCTATGGCACCTTATCGTATGTCGGCATCTGAGTTGGTTGAGTTAAAGAAGCAATTGAATGAATTGTTGGAGAAGAGGTTTGTGAGACCAAGCGTTTCTCCTTGGGGTGCTCCAGTTTTGTTGGTGAAAAAGAAAGATGGGGGTATGCGATTGTGTATTGATTATCGCCAGTTGAATAAGGTGACGATTAAGAATAAGTATCCTCTTCCAAGGATTGATGATTTGATGGATCAGTTGGTTGGTACTTGTGTGTTCAGTAAGATTGATTTGAGGTTAGGGTATCATTAGATAAGGGTGAAGGAGGAAGATATTCAGAAGACGGCTTTTAGGACACGTTACGGTCATTATGAATATTCTGTGATGTCGTTCGGGGTTTCTAATGCGCCAGGTGTGTTTATAGAGTACATGAATCGTATTTTCCATGAGCATTTGGATCGATTTGTTGTTGTGTTTATTGACGACATATTGATTTATTCTAAGTCTCGGGAGGAGCACGCGGAGCATTTGCATATTGTTTTGCAGGTTTTGAAGGAAAAAAAGCTTTTTGCCAAATTGTCCAAGTGTGAATTTTGGTTGTCGGAGGTGATTTTTCTTGGACACGTAATTTCAGGTAATAGTATTACTGTGGATCCATCTAAAGTAGAAGCAGTTCTACAATGGGAGGCTCTGAGATCTGTTACTGAAATTCGAAGCTTTTTGGGTTTAGCCGGATATTATCGAAGGTTCATTGAAGGTTTTTCTAAGCTAGCACTTCCTTTGACCCAGGTGACTTGTAAAGGGCAAGCGTTCATTTGGGATATTCGGTGTGAGGAAAGTTTTAATGAGTAGAAGAGAAGATTGACGACAGCTCCGATTTTGATTTTACCGAATCCTAATGAACCGTTTGTAGTGTATTGTGATGCGTCCTTGATTGGTCTAGGTGGGGTTCTAATGCAGGAAGGTAAGGTTGTGGCATATGCTTCGAGGCAGTTGAGAGTGCATGAGAAGAATTACCCTACGCATGACTTGGAGTTAGCGACTGTGGTGTTTGTGTTGAAAATTTGGAGGCATTATCTTTTTGGTGCGAGGTTTGAAGTCTTTAGTGATCACAAAAGTTTGAAATATCTGTTTGATCAGAAGGAATTGAATATGAGGCAGCGGAGATGGTTGGAATTTTTGAAGGACTACGACTTTGGCTTGAATTACCATCCTGGTAAAGCTAATGTGGTAGCCGATGCGTTGAGTCGGAAATCGTTGCATATGTCCGCTTTAATGGTTAAGGAGTGGGAGCTTTTGGAATCGTTTAGAGATTTGAGTTTGGTATGTGAAGTGACGTCGGATAGTGTGAGGCTGGGTATGTTGAAGGTTACTAATGATTTTCTGATGACGGTAAGTGAGAAACAGAAGTTGGATGTGAAATTGGTGGATTTGATGTTGGTTGGCGGAAAAGATGCGAGTGGTGATTTTCAAGTGGATATTAATGGTGTGTTGAGGTTCCGTGGGCGAATTTGTATTCCAGATGATTCGGATTTGAAACGGATGATTTTGGAAGAAGGACACCGGAGTAATTTGAGTATACATCCGGGAGCGAACAAGATGTACCAAGATTTGAAAAGGATTTTCTGGTGGTCTGGATTGAAAAGAGATGTGGCTCAGTTTGTGTATGCTTGTTTGACGTGCCAAAAGTCGAAAGTGGAGCATCAGAGGCCTAGTGGTTTGTTGCAACCGTTGGATATTCCGGAATGGAAATGGGATAGCATTTCTATGGATTTTGTAACGGGATTGCCGAATACACAGCGAGGGCATAATTCTATTTGGGTGGTTGTGGATAGGCTGACTAAATCGGCTCATTTCATTCCGATTGACATCAGTTTTACTTTGGAGAGGTTGGCTGAGATTTACCCCAGTGTGATTGTGAAGTTGCATGGTGTTCCGTTGAGTATTATGTCTGATCGAGATCCGAGGTTTACTTCGAGATTTTGGGAAAGTTTACATAAGGCGTTGGGTTCTAAGTTGAGATTGAGTTCGGCTTATCATCCGCAGACAGATGGTCAGACGGAGAGGACGATTCAGTCGTTGGAAGATTTGTTGAGGGCTTGTGTTCTTGAACAAGGTGGTGCGTGGGATAGTTATCTTGCGTTGGTGGAATTCACGTATAATAACAGTTTTCATTCTAGTATTGGAATGGCACCGTTTGAAGCATTGTATGGACGGAGATGTCGAACACCGTTGTGTTGGCACGAATCTGGTGAGAGTTCGGTGGTTGGGCCAGAGTTGGTGCAACAAACTACGGAAAAAGTGAAGTTTATTCGGGAGAAATTGAAGGCTTCTCAGAGTAGGCAAAAGAGTTATCATGATCGTAGAAGGAAAGATCTCGAGTTTCAAGAGGGCGATCATGTATTTTTGAGAGTTACGCCAGTAACGGGTGTTGGAAGGGTGTTGAAGTCGAAGAAACTTACTTCTCGATTTATTGGTCCTTACCAGATATCTGCGAGAGTGGGTGTTGTGGCGTATCGGGCGGCAACTGTCGAATTTGCATGATGTGTTCCATGTTTCACAGCTTTGGAAGTATGTTCCAGATCCGTCGCATGTGATTCCGATGGACGAGGTTGAGGTAAGGGATAACCTTACGGTTGAGACATTACCGGTGAGGATTTTGGATCGCGAGGTGAAGCGGTTAAGAGGCAAGGAAATTGCACTTGTGAAAGTAGCGTGGGGAGGCGCTGTTGAGGGCAATTTGACTTGGGAGTTGGAGAGTCGGATGCGGGAGTCGTATCCAGAGTTGTTCATCTCAGGTATATTTTCGAGGACGAAAATTTCTAAGCGGGGGAGAGTTGTAACGCCCCAGTCAGTTTTGTCAGTTTTGTCTTTTTAATTAATTGAGTCGTTTTGAGTATTTTATTATTATATTATTTTATTTTTGACTTTTATGTGAAAATATATTATTTTTCGTCGTAAATATATTTTATCGCATTTTGAGAGCGTTTGCGAGATAATTGAGTGTAGGGGTATTTTGGTCTTTGTCGGGTATATATTATATTTTTCATAGAAATAGAAATAGAAAGAGAGAAAAGAAAAGAGAAGAAGAAAAGGAGAAGAGAAAGAGAAGAGGAAAAAGAAGAGAAAGAGGAAAAACTTGTGGATTTAGGAACCGACTTTCTACACGCGATTTAATCGGGTAAGGGTGCGAAACTCGATTATCTTATGCTTGTGTATGATTATGTATGTATGTGTTTGCATATGCTATGGTCTTTCTATAGTTTTGGATTCTAGGTTGAAATGAGAAATATAATGAGAAATCGATGTTTTCGCGGTTGAAAATCGGTGTAAGCGTAGTAGGATACTTGTTACCATGATTGAGTTATGTTTTGATTGCTATATGTTGGTTTGGAAATGTTTTGGTGGAGAAAATATGGTTTTGGGATGATCTGGTGCGCTGCTGGGTTTTGCTGAAATCGCAGGTTCGCACTGCGAATGGCCAGCGAATGGGTGGCGAGCGTTCGCGTGAGGTTCGCACTGCGAACTTTGTATTATTTTTCATTCTGCCACTGTTCGTTGGAGGATTCGCACTGCGAATGGGGGTAGCGAGCATTCGCTGGGAGTTCGCACTGCGAACGTTGGGAATTTTCTAGGCTATTTTGCTTCTGCCACTGTTCGCTGGGACATTCGCACTGCGAATGAAGAAGCGAAGGACTCGCTAGGAGCTTCGCACTGCGAACATGACAACTTTTCCCAATTTGTTTTCTTTATAACTTTTGATCCGTGAGTCGGTTTGAGGCGTGGTTTGATGCGTTAGAAAGCTTATAAAATGTTCTTGCTTATGATGATGGTTTTGAGATTGTTGGCAGATTAAATTAGGTCGGGAATTAGAAAATATGCTGTTTTGTCGACTTTTGCAGTTTAAATTGTGTGAATTTGATGTGTATATGCAATATGCTGTTGGTGTGGATATTGTATGACCTGTGTACTGTTGTGTGATGAAATTGAATGAAATACATATTATGATGATGATTGTGGCCTAAGGGCAGGAAAATGCATGGTGTGGTATTTGATGATATATGCATGATTGTGGATGTGTATGTGTGTGCATTTTAAATGTCATGAGTCATTGTATGCCAAGCATCATGATATGCATTCTTGTGACGTCCTGAGTGACGGATTGATTCCAGAGGGGAATCTGCTATAACATTGTGAGCCTTAAAAATAAGAGGTATGAATCGCCTTAAAAATAAGAGGACCGAAAGTGATGGTTATAGACGATCGTGTGCCCATGTGGGGTGTGAGCGATCGGGTCGTGTGCCCGTGTGGGGTGTGAGCGATCCATAAACGTCGTGTGCCCGTGTGGGGTGTGAGCGACGGGGAACATCATATGCCCGACGGGGATTTACAGTGATGTAACGAGCGATGATTCCAGCAGAGTTCCTGAGTGAACTAGTGATGAGAAACATTGGAAGTTGGTACCGCATGTGCATTGCATAGAGTCGTTGTGTCGGTCTCTGTGCATTTGTATAAACCATGGATTAATTGTGTATGGAATTGTGAATGTGATTAATGGAATGGAATATATATAAATGTCTTGATGATGAGTGCATTGTGTATGATTGATATGCATTGGTGATGGATACCTGATAATTGTATTGTGTTGTGTTGTATTTGTTTGTGGTGTAATTGTGGTGAGAATATTTTACTTGTGCATTCTGTGTTAATATATAATTATATGCAATTATATTATGATTGTTTTTCTCACCCTTCTGCTGTTTTATAATGCTCTATGAGGCATTGCAGATTAGAGTTGCTGGAGGGCTTTTTGTGAAGCTTAGGTCTTCATTCTTTTGTCGGTCGGCTCTGATATATGACACCGGGTAGTCGGGGTGGTCGAGTGTGATTATTTGTGTTATGTATATGTATCTTTTGAATTGTACATGTATGGTTGTATATGACAGATACACTTTTATGATATATATATATATATATATATATATATATATATGAGATTCAGTTACGGATTTTCCGCTTTTATTCTGTAATTGGATTGTGGGTGTTAGGAACTCAGTTCCTTTGTTGTGCTACCTGAATTGTTGCATATCTATATGAGCAGGTGATTGTATTTTGTTTCAAATTGATGTGACCCCTCGGTCTATGCCGTGCATGTTTAATTATACCCTGATGAAATTTTGAATTTTAATTATCGCTTTAATAGCTTGGGGGTATAGATTGGGGGTGTTACACCTATGGTATGCCTACATCAATGATGCAAAATATGCAGAATGCTCCACCTGTATTTTCAGAGAATGTAGTGTCTTCGCCATTACAAGGATCAGGATCAGGGGGTCGAAACAATCAGAGTATAGGTGTTGGTTACTCCGTGCAAGCGCCTAGTCTTACAAATACATCCATAAATTATTTGAGACAGCAGATGGATGAAAGTAACATGCAAATGGTGCATACATTGTCTCAGACAATGGGAGAAGTTTTTCAACCCTTGATTCAGAATACGACTCAAACTAACCAACAATTGGCTACATAATTGGCACGCATGGCTGATTTCATGGGAGTACCAGCGGTGGATTGAAGAGCAACTGTTGTCGAAGATATCCCAAGACGTCATCCACGTCAGGTACCTGAGGTGAACTTTGAATATCAAGAGATGATTGATCATTTTAGAGTCGAACCACCAAGAAACCAGATGCCAATCCAGATAGAGGAAGAGCCAGTAGTGATGGTGAACAGGAACCAAAATGCTGATCAGTTCCTTAGACAGGTTCGACATCAAAATCAAGCAGAAGAAAATAATCTCGCAGCCATGGTTGAAAGGATAATGACCAGAAATGGTATGAATCTTGGCTTCACAAGGCCAAATTATACTTCGCCTATAGTGGATTATATTCTCCAAGCAGAATTACACCCTAGGACGAAGTTTCCAAAGTTCAGCAAGTTTTCAGGAGATACTACTGAATCTACCGTCGAACATGTGGCTAGATATTTGATTGAAGCAGGCGAAATTGCAGCTGACGAAAGCCTCAGAATCAAATACTTCCCAAGTTCCCTTACCAAGAATGCCTTCACATGGTTCACTACTTTGCCTCCAAATTCCATATACAATTGGACCCAGTTAGAGCGTTTGTTTCATGAACAGTTCTACATGGGGCAAACTAAGATTAGTTTGAAAGAATTGGCTAGCATCAAACGCAAAGTTACTGAGCCAATTGATGATTACCTGAATAGGTTTCGACTTCTTAAAGCCAGGTGCTTTACACAAGTATCAGAACATGAGTTGGTTGAAATGGCTTCTGGGGGTCTTGATTATTCCATTAGGAAGAAATTAGATACCCAATATCTTAGAGATATGGCCCAGTTAGCTGATAGAGTCCGACAACTAGAAAGGCTAAAAGAGGAAAAGGCTAAATTCAGCTGGGGTAAAAAATTAGCCTTTGTCGAATGTAATGAAGATGTGGAGAATTTGTATGATGAAACATCTTATTTCGACGAAAATGAGGTTGACGTTGCTGAGTTAAAGCAAGGTCCACCTTATGCCTGCAAATTATTAGCTCCTTCAAATGGAAAAAATCCTGTCGAATCTAGCGACAAATTTCCTAAGAAAACATACACTTTCGACGTCACTAAATGTGACGAAATTTTTGATTTGTTAGTTAAAGATGGGCAAATGATAGTGCCTACTGGTGCTAAGACGCCACCTTTAGAACAAAGAAAGAAAAGAGGTTTTTGTAAGTACCATAATTTTTTGGGTCATAAAACTTCTCAATGTTTTCTTTTCAGGGATTTGGTGCAAAATGCTATTCAAGAAGGGAGGCTGAAGTTTGGTGACAAAGGCAAAGCTCAAATGAAAATTGACTCTGACCCATTGCAAGTTGCAGAGGCTAACTATACAAAGCCTCACGAGGTTCAGATGGTTGAAGCCACAGAAGGATTTGATCAGTCAGTCAACATGGTGGAAGTCACTGAGGATTTCACCACCAATCCTGTGGTAACTGAAGGTTTTAATAAGGTTGCGAATGGCTTGAATGCTGATGGGGCCAGTTTAATGTTGGTGACCAAAAAAGCTGCTGACAAGTTTGTTGAGATGGATAATGCTGCCAAGATATTGGATATGGCAGTAAGCGAATTGAAGATAAATGCCACTGAGGGCATTAACATGGTCGAATTGGTTGAAGAATCTGATGCTAGCTCAGGCAGTATCAGTACCAACGAGGCTATGGGCAGGAACGCCCCCAAAGTCCAAGTTGTTAAAGAGTTGGAAGATGACATGCTATTGGTTGGAGAGATGATATACGTGGATGGTTGTTTGGTAGAAAACTGGATATGTATGGCTGCTGAACAGTTTTTCAAGATGTCTCCTAATGTCGAAAAGGTTAATGCTGAAGAAATGGTTGAAGCTGAAAAAGCTGCTTGGCAAGAAGCTTCCCAAAAAGCTGTAAAAGCAGCAGCAAGTGGTGGGTGTCTGGCGAAGACCACTGAAAGTCTTGAAGCTCATTTCTCCAAGATGCGCTTAAAGGATATAATTGATGTCAATATGGTCGAAATTACAGATAAAAAATTTGAACAAGTGAGTAAGGCAGATGAACAAGAAGAGCGCAACAAAATAGCTTATCCTAAGCAAGAGGAGACAATTTTGGATTTTCTGCACCGTTGCCAGAAGAAAGGTTCTGGAGTAATGCTATGTCCTAGATGCAGCGCCATTTTTGATGAGAAAGCTGCCCACAAGTTAGAAGGTGACAAAAAAGCTGGTGGAAGCTGGGGGCAGAAGGTAAATAAAGGTCCCAAAAATTTTGACCATAGACGACTTTCGACAGGGTTGAAAAACCAAGTACCAGGAGTTAGGCCAGGTACATTCAAACCAGCTGCGAATGTGCCAACAGGTAGTTGGATCAAGCCTATCGAAGGAAGAGGACAGAAGAAGAAGTGGGAGAAATTTGATGTGGAAAGAGGTTCTTCATTTGAGTATAGAAAAGAGAACCATACCACCAACAAGTTAGCATACATTTCTCAAAATTACAAGGGTAAAAATCCCATGTCTAGATCACAATGGCGAAGAGAGCAGCGTAGGCGAAAGGCTATCAGGGAGACTCAGGTACAAGGAGAGTCAAGCACCAATATTGATAATCAAGCTGGGACAATTGAGAAGATGCCCATAAGGCGAAAGCTGTTCAATGTTCAGCCAGAGAAGAAAGTTGAAGATGATGAGAATATGACTGATAATTTCGACAGTGAGTCAGCAGCTTCTCTAGATATTCTTGTGAATGTCGTATCAGTGATGCCAAAAGAATTTGGTCAAGTTTCAGAGGTCGAAGACTTGGATCAAACTGATGAATTAGAAATGTTGGCACACAAGCCTGTGTGTTATTACATCATGAACAATGGGTGCGTCGAAGAACATAATGCTTTTTTTGAACGCCCCACAGAGGCAATGAAGGGTCATCTGAAGCCTCTCTACATTATTGGCAAAGTAGAAAATGTTCCTGTTAACAAAATCTTGGTGGATTGTGGTGCAACTGTTAATTTAATGCCAAGATTTTTGCTGAGCAAGATTGGGAAGTTTGAGACTGATACCAAACCCCACAACATGGTTCTGTCGAACTATGAAGGAAAAGTTGGTTCCACTCTAGGAGTGATTCAAGTGGATCTTACTGTGGGAACCATTACCAGACCAACAATGTTTATGGTCGTTGAGACGAAAGCTAACTACAATCTACTCTTGGGTAGGGAGTGGATTCATGGAATAAGAGCTGTACCTTCATCTATGCATCAAAGAATCACCATTTGGAGACCAGATGGGATAGTTGAAAATATTGAAGCTGATCAAGGGTACTTTAAGGTGCCTATTAATCATGTGGATAGTAGACAGTTTGAGAAACATTTGGCGAACATTGCTCCATGTCCTCCAGCCGACTTTGAGTTTACGCCTGATGAAGAAACATTTTATTCATTGTATTTACACCCTGTCGAAGGTTTCAGATGGGACAGGGAAGTACCAGGAGGAAGGTTGCCATGCTTAGGCTCACCTCCAATAGAGCCCACAGGATGGGGAAATGAATTCAGTGATCATGACTGAGTTCGAAGCTTTAAAAAGAATTTCGGCCTATATGGCTGAAACAAAACTACAAGCGGCTTTGGAAGCTGCCAATGACTATATGGCTGGCAAAGCCATTTCTGAATTTTATCAAGAAGGTCCTGGTAAGGACTTCGACCCAAAACCTCCAGATAAGGCTGAAACTGGAGAGCAAAGCCAGAGGCTCGACGCCATCTATGAAGATGAGCCTTTGGGATTTGAGAAGGATCCGTTGGCAAATAACATCAAAATGCTAGCACAAGATCCTTTAGAAGAAGTTGACCTCAGTGAGGGGACAACCAAAAGGCCTACCTACATCAGTGCCAACCTTGATCCCCAGTTGAAGGTTGAAGTGGTTCAGTTGTTGAAAGAGTTCAAGGACTGCTTCGCCTGGGATTATGATGAGATGCCTGGTTTGAGCAGGGAGTTGGTCGAACACAGGTTACCTATGACACCTGGAAAAAAACCAGTCAAGCAGAATCCAAGACGGTTTGCACCAGAGATATTGTCAAAGATCAAAGAGGAAGTTGAAAGACTGCTTTGTTGCAAATTCATTCGCACGGCAAGGTATGTCGAATGGTTGGCTAATATAGTACCTGTTATTAAAAAGAATGGGTCTTTGAGAGTTTGCATTGATTTTAGAGATTTAAACTCTGCAACTCCTAAAGATGAATATTCAATGCCAGTAGCAGAAATGTTAATAGATTCTGCAGCAGGACATGAATATCTTAGTATGCTGGATGGATATTCTGGCTACAACCAAATATTCATTGCTGAGGAAGATGTTCATAAAACTGCTTTTAGATGCCCTGGAGCCTTAGGCACCTATGAATGGGTAGTGATGCCTTTTGGTCTCAAAAATGCTGGTGCCACTTATCAAAGGGCGATGAATTCAATCTTCCATGACTTTATAGACACATTCATGCAAATTTACATTGATGATATTGTGATAAAATCTATTTCTGGGAAGAGTCACATTGACCATCTTCGACAGTCCTTTGAAAGGATGAGAAAATATGGTCTTAAAATGAATCCTCTCAAATGTGCTTTTTGTGTGCAGGCAGGGGATTTCCTAGGCTTTGTGGTCCACAAGAAAGGGATCGAAATAAATCAGAATAAAACCAAAGCCATAATGGAGGCGAAAGCGCCATCAACTAAAAAGGAGTTGCAGTCGTTGCTGGGTAAGATCAACTTCTTAAGAAGGTTTATATCCAACCTGAGTGGCAAAACACAAGCCTTTTCGCCATTGCTTCGTTTCAACAAAGAGGGTTTTGAGTGGGGGCAATTACAGCAGGAAGCCTTCGAAAAGATCAAGGAGTACCTAAGCCACCTTCCAATTCTTTCACCACCTTGTAGAAACAAGAGCATGAGATTGTATATAGCTGCATCAGATAAAACTCTAGGGAGCATGTTAGCTCAGGAGGATGAAAATGGAGTCGAAAGAGCCATTTATTACCTTAGTCGAGTTTTAAATGATGCAGAAACTAGGTATAGCATGATTGAAAAGTTATGTTTATGCTTGTATTTCTCTTGTACTAAATTGAAGCAACATATAAAGCCAGTTGATGTGTATGTTTCTTCTCACTTTGATGTTGTAAAACATATGTTATCTAAGCCTATTTTGCATAGTCGAATTGGCAAATGGGCATTAACATTAATAGATTTTTCTCTAACATATCAACCTTTAAAAGCTGTGAAAGGGCAAATAGTTGCAGACTTTATAGTTGACCACTCCATAAATAAAAATGATTTGAATTATGTTGAATTAAAATCCTGGAAGTTATACTTTGATGGATCAAGTCATAAAAATGGAACAGGAGTGGGAATATACATTATTTCTCCTGAAAAAATTCCAACAAAATTCAAGTACAAGGTCGAAGGACCTTGCTCTAACAATGAGGCTGAATATGAAGCATTAATTGTTGGCCTTGAAATTTTGTTAGAATTGGGGGCAACTAGAGTCGAAATAATGGGAGACTTAGAATTGGTTATAAAACAAATCACAAAGGAATATAAATGTGTTAAAGAAAATCTCATTATGTACTTTGTGATAGCCAATAGATTATTAAAGAAATTTGAGGTAGTGGCCATCCAACACATACCTAGAATAGAGAATCAAGTTGCTAATGACTTGGCTCAAATTGCCTCTGGATACAAGGTGTCGAAGGAAAACCTTCAAGAAGTAATTGAAGCAAGAGGTAAAGTGGTGGCTGTTGGATTGTGCCCATCAGACTTAGAAACAACTAAGCTCGGATGCATAGATGGCGACAATTTTGAAATTTTTGATATAGATAATTTGACAGATGAAGACTGGAGGAAGCATATAGTTGAATATTTGCAAAATCCAACGGCTTCGACAGAGCGAAAAATCAGGTATCAAGCTTTAAGCTATGTACTTTTGGCTAATGAATTGTTTAAAAAGACCCCTGAGGGAGTCTTATTGAAATGCCTTAGTGAAGCAGAGGCATATTTGGCTCTTTCGACAGTACATAGTGGGGCATATGGAGCACACCAAGTTGGCCAGAAGATGAAATGGTTGTTGTTTCGACAAGGCATGTATTGGCCTACTATGCTGAAAGATTGCATAGAATTTGCTAAGGGTTGCCAAGAATGTCAAATTCATGCTGGCATACAGCATATCCCTGTAAGTGAATTACATTCCATAGTGAAACCATGGCCTTTCAGAGGATGGACTTTGGATATAGTGGGAGAGATTCGACCAGCATCTTCAAAGAACCAAAGATATATTTTGGTGGGAATTGATTATTTCACCAAGTGGATTGAAGCAATACCACTGGCGAATATAGGTCAAGAAGATGTTATTGAATTCATTCAAAATCACATTATTTATAGATTTGGTATTCCTGAAACAATCACTACGGATCAAGGATCAATGTTTACTGGTCGAAAGATGCAGGAGTTTGCCAAAGAAATAGGTTTTAAGTTATTGACTTATACACCTTATTATGCTCAGGCCAAAGGGCAAGTCGAAGCTGCCAATAAGGTAGTGATTGGACTAATCAAGAAGCATGTGAGAAAGAAGCCTAGAAATTTGCACAAGACATTGGACCAAGTTCTTTGGGCATGTCGAACATCCCCTAAAGAGGCTACTAATACCACTCCGTTTCGACTTACTTTTGGTCATGATGCAGTATTGCCTGTTGAGATTTATTTGCAATCTGTAAGAGTTCAAAGACATCATGAGATTCCTTCTGAGGATTATTGGGAGATGATGATGAATAAACTAGTTGATTTGGATGAAGAAAGGCTTAGAGCCTTGGAATTGTTAAGAAGACAAAAGAAAAGGGTCGAAGAATCTTACAACAAAAAGGTTAAGTCTAAATCTTTTGCATGTGGGGATTTAGTTTGGAAAGTGATTTTGCCTATGGATCGAAAGGGTAGAACATTAGGCAAATGGTCTCCTAAGTGGGAAGGTCCATTCCAAGTCATGCAAGTTTTTTCTAATGGAGCTTATGAAGTGGAAGAGTTGGACAAAGATAAAAGAGTCTTGAAAGTAAATGGCAAGTATTTGAAAAAATATAAGCCTATTTTGCAAGAGATTCGCATCAAAACTTAAGCTTTCTTCAATAAAAAGAAAGCCAAAATAGGCCAAGTCAGGCTAATATGGCATACAAAGCAAAGAAGAATCAACACAACAATTTTTTAATCAAGGAAAGGTTATTCATAATCTCTCCAATCTATGGATTTGAGGAAATCCATATAATCTGCATCTGGTTCATCATCAAAGTCCTGGGTGTTGGAGCGTCCTTTCTTAGAGATCTTCATTTTAGTTTCTCTCTTCTTGGCTTGAGAGGTTGCTCCAATAGAGGCTTCAGGTTTCTTTGTTGCCTCCATCTTTTTTGTTTCCTCAACTGCCTTTGCCTTTCCAGCCATTTTCTTGGCTGATGATTTCTCTGAATTGTTCATGTTTGCTTCTATGCAAAACTTGGTCAGGTGGAAGAGAATTTATAGAGGCGAAGTGTTGATTAGATTGGCCAGTTAAACGGTGGAAACACGTGAGTTATTCTTGGAAGTATGCCTGAGGGCTATGCTATAAATGTTACTTTAAAGCTAGAGGCTTATGCCTTAAAGTTTTAAAACTGAGAAAGTTTTGTTTTCCAAGAAAAAGATAGAATGCCTTAATTGCAAATTTGACTTAGATGTGAGGCAATAAATAAAATGCTTCATAATTTAATACGAGTCGAAAGCAGTTAATGGCGAAATACTAATGATTACTTAATCAGTGCCAAAGGCATAAAAACTGTCATTACATAAAGGCCTGAAAAGGCCAAGAAACAAATGATGGTTAAACAAACAAAGGTTTCGAAAGTATCAGAAGGGAAGCCTCGACGCCAACTGAGAAAAGGCTTCTATATGATGTTTGAGGCGAGCATTGCACAAAGATTCATCAAGTTTGGCTGCTGTGAGCTCTTTTTCATATCTTTGGGCTGCCTCAATACGATCAATAGCATTCTTCATTTCTTCAGCCATCTTAGTGTCGTCGAAATGTTGCAATTCACGGTTGCGTTTTTCAGCATTTTCAATTTTGGCTTGTAGCTCCGTGATTTGTTGCTTCCAGGCTTCAATATCCTTCTGGTTGGAGGTTATCTCATCTTGTTTTTTCTTTTGATCAGCCTCCATACGTTCGACCTTTTCATACGACTCTTTTGCACCACACCAGGCTGAACTCTCACGACCAGATGTTTCTTCTATGGTATTCCTGATAGATGGAAGCAGCTTTATTTTTGCAGCTATTTGGTTCACCACAATGGTTAACTCTATCAGAAAACTAGAAACGTCTGGATTAAGGGTGGTGAGCTCAAGCTTTTCAAGGGTGTCCCTAAGATAAGTGGTTGCAGTGGGGTCTGAGGCCAAAACTCTGTGAATGTCCCCCCTGAAGAATTTTTTCTTTATGGCTTGGAGGATTGTTTTGGCGAAATCATCTGATGCTGGAGGCGAGAGCCAGAAGAAGAAGAACCATACTTCTGCCCGAGTATTAATTTGGAATACTCACGTGGGTTCGACCACTTGAGGGCTGTTAGTGAGTCTCCAGGATTTGGAACGTTAGCCAAAGGTTGCTGGACCACGGGCGAAGAAGTATGGTGAGGGGTAGGATCTGGTTGGTCATCTTCTTCTTCTTCTTCTGATTCTTCTCCTTCATCCTTTTCTTCTTCAGTTTCGACTGCCACTCCTCCATCATTTTCTTCAGCAGTTGGTTGAAGGTTGGCCTGGTCATCAGCTGGTTCAGGATGTGGTTCATGTGTTTCTTTAGGGGCAGCTTGTCCAGGATTGTCGTTTTGAGGTTGTGCCTCAGGACCACCTTCTTCTTCGACAACCAGTTGATCAGTATCCATGAAGTTATCCAGGTCGAAAGGTGGTGGACTTGAAGCATCATCATCATCAGAGTTAGAGCTACCAGCCTGTGCATTATGTGTAGTAGTTTGGGCAGGAGGGTTGGTGGGGTCTACAGCTAGAGGATTAGGTAGATTAATTTCACTTAAACCAGAGCCAAGATCAGATGATGGATGGTAAGTTGGTTCACTTTGGCTGTTGAGGAGTGTAGTGGTGAAACTTCCTGCAGCGTGTTGAGGGGTGGGATTGTTGATTATGTCGGTAGCAAAATTGCCCAAAGCTGGTTGAGGGTCAGGATTATTGATTATGTTTACCTAAAGAACACAAGTGAAGAAAATGAGATTGAAAGAAGTTGGGCGAAAGACGTCAGTATAATGAAAAAATGGTGCACATACCTGAGCTTGTACAGCAGCAGGACTTGAGTTACCACTTTCATGGTCGCCAGGAAGTGTTTGGGTAGCTACCATGGAAGGTTGTCTTTCGACACCACTTGTTGTGGGTGCCTTTTCAAGTATTTTGGCCACCTTCGAAGGAGGTGGGCCAGTAGGTCCATATGCCTTTATTGGTTTTCTTCTTTTCTTTGTAAGAACCTCCTTAGGAGATTCATCTGAGGCATCTGAAGATATAATAACAGCTGGGGTATCCTTTTTACCTTTCTTGGAAGGTGTTGGAGGTTTTCGACCAGTCTGAAGAGGCAATGCAAGTATAAGAAAGAAATTCATATAGTAAAAGTGTAAGCAGGGGATGTGAAATATACCTGTGTGCTCTCTGGTTCTTTGCTACCTTGTGAGGTAGCAGCCCTAGTTGAAGCAGTTTTCCTAGGCACAGCTGAAAGACAGTAAAAATTGTTACAAGTTAATAATTACGTGGTTAGTTATAAAGCCATGGATTAAGGGTTTCAAACCTTCATATATTTCAGATTCAACACGAACGTCCTGAATCCCTATATGAAGGTGTCCTTTAAAACTGTCTAACATATGCTTAGTTAGAACCACTCGTTGGGCCTTTGGCTGATACTGCTGTCGAAAAACCAATCTGGAAATGGAGGGGCAAGCGCCACTCCAAAATCAGCATTAGGCAGTCGAGGGAACTTTGGAGGAAAAAGTTTGAAAACTACCTCATAACGTTTCTCACGAGGGACGTTGGGAGGAATTTTTAGTCGATCCAGCTTTTCTAGAAATTTTCTCTTTAGAGTGACAGCAGCCTCATGAATGGTTCGACTAAGATCATCTGGTCGATAGATAGTTTCAAAGTATTTTTGAAAAGCCTGTATTTCTTTGATGTGAGTAAACTTACTCTTTTTCGTCTTGTCCTGCACATTGAGAAAAGCTTGGTCAAGTAATGAAGAAAATGTAGCCACATCAAGAAAGTGCTCACTATAGTGCTTCGACCACCATTGGTGGAATGATGAAGTGCATAGAAAAGAAGGCTCAAAAAACACAGGAGAGAGGACTTTTCTTTTCTCATTCCGGCTGTCGAGTGTAATGGAGACATTTTCCTCGTCGAAGCAGGCAGTATGAAGAATTACTTGGCCCTTTTTCTCATACAAGCATTGAGGAAAGCTCTGGCCCAGCCCAAACTGTCGAGAGACAAGGTTTGGTTGATAGGCAATCAGTGTTGATAAACCTCTCCCTAAGTTCAGCCTGTGGATAAAGAATCTGGTAATAAAAAAGGCTTCCCAGATAGCAACAGATTCTTGATCAAGAGTTTGGTGAGGATTTGGAAATGGCCTTTTAAACCACACAGGGTCGTATCTTCTTTGAGCAAAAGGTACCATGCTAGGAGTGAACTCATAGCGCTTAGCAAACATCATAATATAACTGGTAAAGGCCCTTTGAAGGGTTTCACCATCATCATTGGGAGTGATTTTGGCCAGACGCATCCCTTCGACACTCCTTTCCCTGATTTCAGCAGAGGCTTCATCAACTAGGCCTTTTCTGGGGAGGCTAGCCTCAAATGTAGCATTAAGCCACAATTGAAGTAGCCAAAGAGGCCCACTCAAGTGCATAGGACCTTGGGCCTCCATATTTCTAAGTCGAGAAGCCCCTTCGCTGATAGACTCATAAAGGTTCGCCAGGATGAGTTCACTCAAGCAGGTTCCTCTATTGTTGTGAAGTTGATTCGCCAGGGGCAGGTACTTCTTAGCTACCTGCAAAGATTTTGTACAGAAAACATATCTCGACAGCCAGACTGTGAGAAAAGCAATATGTTCTTCGTCAGACACTTTGTCATCTTCTTGTTTAAAGTGGTGTTTGATGAAGAGAGTGTATGTAAGTTTAGAGCCTGAAATATTAATGGTGTCTTCAGCATCAACATCAGGGTTATAGGTAAGGCCAACTGGGCGAAGCCCTGTGATGGCAGCTACATCGAACAAGGTTGGGGTAACCATTCCACATGGCAGATGGAAGGTATAATGGGTGCTGTCCCAAAAGTATAAGGACGCTGCCAACATGTTCAGAAGTATGGTATGCTGGTCTTCGACAACATGAGAAGGTCATAAATCCCTATATTCTTCCAATGTTTAGCTTTGACCTTCTCCATCTTCGCCATCCATTGGTCAAATTCCTTCAAGGGATTGACAGCTCTCACCAGCCTGGTGCCATCAGTGAGACAGCCAACGTTGATTTTGGGCAGTGGGATTTCTTCAGGAGAGGTTTCGTCAGAAACGTTAATTTTGGAAAAGCTTTTTTGCCCTAATGGCCTTGTTTTCCGGTAAGAGGGGAGAAACTCACTTAGTTTCTCATTAGAAATGTCAACATCATCTAGAGGACCAGACAATGCATAAGGTTTGTCAGAAACGACTAAAGGAATCATTACCTGAGACTTATATATGGCTCGTGTTTCTTCAGTGGTGGGTTCTGGCATGCAACGACGGTTATCCACTATTTGGGGGCCTGGGGTATTAGCGAATGGAGGAATGGCTTGTTTAAATTGAGTAGCCTTGCCTCTTTGAGTTTTCTTTGGTTGAGGATTGGTTTGGGAAGACGCCATTGTTGAAGAAGACAAAAAGATGGTGTTTTTCTGGGTTTTGCGTAAGAGAAACTGAAGAGAAGAAGATGTTCGCTTGAGAATATGGGAGTGTGAAAAGTTCACAAAGTGGTGGAAATGGGTATTTATAGACGTTTGAAAATCCCAAGAGCCTTGGATCTACCGTTGAAGTTGAGGAGTTAGTGGGACGCGTGTTCTTTTCCTGGAGACATGATGAATGGTAGCAGTTATGAACAGACTGCAAACATCTGTTTTCAAGAAAAGTGTTATGATGAATACGGCTGAAGTGACGTTTAAGGACTTGTCATGATGGTATGACGTCATAAGTGTGGGTCAAAGAAACTGAACAATTCATCCACTAAGTAATTAGTGGGATATTCAGTTGAGGCCATGCAAACAAGCGTCGAAATGGTTATTATATCAAGAAATGACCTTCCTACCAATTCTGGCGAAAGGACATTCCTTGGGGGCAATTTGTTAACCCTCATTTTCGACGCTAGAAAAATCAAAGCTATTGTTAAGTTAAAAAAAAAATTATTTTTAACATAAGAAAGGTTTTCGACCCAGTGTTGATATAGCCTGAGGCGAAGCAAGGTTTTAGGAACCTCAAAAAATGGCTAAGTGTTGGGAAAGGTTTTGACCATGGGAATATTGAAACGCGCGCTGCAGTTGTTATACTAAGGCTGGAGGGAATTTCCAATGTTTGAAATTCAAATAGGAGCAGTTGTGAACGTGGGAACAGTTGAGGCCAAGGAGAAGGCGTCAAAGGGACACGTTTGAAGCAATAACCACCACTTAGTAGTTATTTCTTAGCACTATAAATAGGAGTTAGTTCTATGTAATAAGGGTGTTCGTATTTTTGTACAAGTTACTCAAAGAAACTCAAAGTACCCGCGTGTAGAGAAACGAGTTCGTGAGAATGTATGCAATGTAACACCACTTTCTTTCATCAATGCAATTTATCTTCATCATGTTTATGTTTCAACACTTTACATTTTCCTGAACTTTACCTTTCATGTCTTAACTTTTCGTTGAATCTTTATTTTCAGTCAAGTTTATTTTAAACCTTGTTTTTACTTTCATTTAAAAGCTTTCGACATTTATCTTCTTGCATCTTTACATTCAAGCATTTAATCTTCAAGCATTTACTTTCAAAGTCTTTTATCTTCAAGTCTTTTATTTTTAAAGTCATTTATCTTTCCGCATATTTACTTTCGACAACACCTTTACATTTCAGTCTTTATTTTCAAGAACGTGGAGTCATTGCATTTTATTTTCAAAAGCTTTTACATTACTGCATTTACCTTCAAAGTCATTTATTTTCTTGCCCTTTACTTTCGACAGTCATTTACTCATTCTGCACCTTTTACATTCAAGAACGTGGAGTTCAAGCACTTTTACATTTCTTGTTGTTTACTTTCGACAGTTATTTATCTTCCTGCACTTTTTTTTTCAAAGTCATTTACCTTTTTGTCTTTTACATTCGACGCCTTTAAATTCTGCATCATTTATTTACAGCCCTTTACATTTCCAAGCCTTTACTTTATTTGCAAGTAGTCGAACATGGAGTTCATGTAGTTTTCTTTTACTGTCGAACGTGGAGTTCAATTTACATTTCTTGCATTTATCATTGTCAGTTACATTTTCCCTTAAATTTATCACATGTCCTAGGATTTGTGTGGTCGATCCTGCAAGTTAGTCAGTTTTATATAAGATTGATAGACCAGAGGTTGTATACCAAAATTCACAGTAAATAGCCTCCTCGGAGCTGCTTGGCAGTGCTGGCTTGCTCGACGCTTTAGGCTTGGGCACAATGGCGTTGAGCCCCTTTGTAGCTGCTTCGAAACACCGTCGGGTAGCTTCTATATCCCCGTGGAGGGTGGCGACCATCCCTTTCGAAGTGTAATACTTCATCTTCAAGTGGACGGTAGAGGGCACTGCTACCAACTCGGCTAGAGTTGGCCTTCCGAAAATGCATTGGTAAAGCGACGGGCAGTCGATTACCAGAAATTGCACCTTGATGGATCTGGCCGTTTCAGATGCTCCGAAGGTCACGATCAGCTCGACGTAACCCCACGGCTTGGTCACAGACCCGTTGAATCCTTGTAAATCGGACCCTACGTAGGGGGTAAGGTGCGATTCGTCTAGCTGAAGCGTTGAGAGCAGCTGGGAGTACATGATGTCGACCGAGCTGCCCTGGTCGACCAGGATTCGCCGAACGTCGAAGTTTGCCATTTGGGCTCTGACGAGCAACGGAATGCTTGAGTTCGGGGAGCCGCCGAGGAGTTCCTTCCTGTAGAAGGAGATGGGGACGGAACCCTTATGGGCATGATCAAGCGTGGTCACTTTGTTCGAGCTGGTGTTGATCAGGTGTTCGAACTTCCGCTTCACGGACCCCACAATGACTTTGTTGAAACCCCGCCAAAGATGACCATGGCGGAGGGGAAAGTCTCCCACGGGCTGTGGGCCGCGAAATATGCAAGGGTGTTGAGGCCGTCCGGGATGTTGAAGTCCTCCAGTCGCAATATGGACATAGCGACCTGTATGTTGGCGTCTTCCGAGGAGGGTACCTCCTCCTCGACCTTCTTGGACTCCTGGGCGTCCTGCCGAGGAGTGTCCTTCTTCTTCACGAACTGCTTCAGGTGGCCGTCCCTGATCAATATTTCAATGGCATCCTTCAGGTGGATGCAGTCCTCCGTGGTATGGCCGTGACTTTTATGGAAACGGCAGTATTTTGACTTGTCCACGTTCGGTCTGTTCGGAAGCTGTTTGGGGAACCGGACCCCAGCCTGTTTGAACTCCGAATTGGCACATTCGGACAAGATCTTTTCCCTGGAAACGGTCAGGGGAGTGTAGTCATGGAAGCGCCCGGAGGGCCTTTTGCTGTCACGGGAGTCGCGGGGACGGTCCTCGTGCCTTCGTTCACCTCGGCGAGATGTCGAGGCTTCTTCTCCTTTAGAGGCCCGAGCGTTCTCCTGGCGGCGTGATGCTCGTACGTTGCATGCCGCAATCTTCTCTTCGTACTGAATATGAGATTGGGCTTTGAGGAGGAGGGCGTCTAAGTTCCTCGGTGGCGCGAGGCCAATGGCTTTAGAGAACTCGGAGTCCGGACGGACCCCTTGTTTGAGCAGGAACTTCTTCATCTTATCTGTCGTCGGGACCTGCACAGCTTCCTTGTTGAACCTCTCGATATATGCACGGAGAGGTTCTTCTTTCCCCTGGATTATGGCTCCAAGGGAGGCCTCAGTTTTGGGATGGCGGAGAGATGTTGTGAAGTGCTGCGAGAACATCCTGCCCAGTTGTTTCCACGAGGTAATGGACTCCTCGGGCAGTTGTTTATACCATGTCATTGCTCTCTTCCGAAGCGTGGTCGGGAACAGTCTGCATTTGATGGTGCCCCGTACGCCGCGGTAGTCTAGCGACGTATCGATGTTCTTGATGTACTCGTCGGGGTCGGTGGTCCCGTCGTATGTGCCAAGTGACGGGGGTTTCTCCAAGCCTTTTGGGAGACGGGTAACCAAGATCTCCTGGGACAACGGGCCACGAGGCTCGTCGTCGTCACTAGAACTGGTGTATGATGGTGACCGGACGGGATGCTCGCGTTGGCGGTTCCTTCACGGAGAAGGTGAGCAGTTCCTTCGAGGAGAAGGTGAGTGGTTCCTTCGAGGAGAAGGTGAGCGGTTCCGTCAAGGAGAAGGTGAGCGTGCCCGTCCTTTGGACTTGATCGGAGGAGATTCCTCGTTCCTTCGAGTCTTTTTGTGGTCATGAGCATGCTAGTCACGCGGGGAGATCTGGTCGCGCTTTCGGGCTACGCGAGGATCATGCTCTTGGCGCAGTCTTCGATCGATTTCTCTCAGTGGCTGCGGGCTTCTTGATTGCCGCTGGTTCCTCTGCGTAGGTGGGGATCTTGGACGGTGAGACTCTTCCAGTACCCCGATCCTCTCGTTCTGCTGCAGGATCAGGGTGTTAGTTTTGTTGAGCGCCTCCAGGAGGGCTGCCACGGCCGGGTCGGTGTTGGGCGGAACAGGAACGGACTGGAGGTCGAGAGAAGGTTGATCGTTGTTGCGATCAGCAGGGGTAGGGGAAGGAGAAGCAGTGGCTCTATCCCTAAGGAAACGGGCATCTCGAAGGAGAGATGATTGGCCGTCAATGTCAGATTTGTTGACGAGGAGGATGGTTGATTGGAGAGCATCCTTGGTGCGATCTTGGGAGGCCATGATCGTGATGATGTTTGAGAATTGTTTTGATCTTCGATTACTGAGGAAAGAAAGATGGGGAGAACAAAGATTCCCACAGATGGCGCCACTGATCATGAAGGCTGGATCAGATCCTGTAGAATCAGGCCGCCAAGTGCGTCAGGGATGCTGGTCGTATGGAGAGGAGGAGGGGGTGTACCTGCAAGGCACTCCGACGCTCAAGTGAGAAAGGGTCAAAGAAAAGGGGCAAGTACAAAGTATGAATTCTTAGGGTGAATATTGGATACCTGACCCTCTCAAGTGAGAGGGTTTATATAGAGCCCCCAGCGCGTGGCCAACGGTCCTATTTTCGGGGCGAAATAACCGTTTTCCCCAAAGAATAGGTAACTACCCAAACTAGCCGTTATGTCGGGCAAGGTGCCCAAAACCAGCCGTTGTGTCGGGCATAAGCATGGTTCCGGGCACCTGCCCATAGCAGTTCGGGGAGCAATGAATCCGTGCGTGACGGGCAGTAATTTCGGGGAGGAACGTTGCATTCCTTGCCCGGTTGGAGGGGCAGAAAGGTAACTTTTGCCCCTCTGTGGATTAGACTTAGGCAATTTGGGCAGCTCTGGAGCAGAGGCGGATTTGGGCCAAATCTAGCCATTGGTCCAGTCCAGAACAAATATGATCAATGCAAGTTTGTTATTGAGTAAAAAAATCTACTTGAATTAAAAAGCCTACCTTGTGAGGGTGTTAATCCTTTGACATACCCCTTTGATCCGTACAATGAAAAATTTTTGTTCTTTCAACGTTACAACCCTTAGCTTATTTAAAAGAAATATAATGTTCACCACCTTATCTTAAGAATGGGAGAGCATGTAAAATCAATGGTATTGAAAAATCGAAAGTTAGGGATAAAAATAAAAAGGAAATGTTTTTGTAAGAAAAAATTCAAGTAGTACTGGTGTAATGAAAGAAAAAAGAAAAATGTTTTTGACAAAAATAAGTCAAAAGTCAAGCATACAAAAGAAAAAGGCACCAAAAGAAAATGATTGTAAGAAAGTGGACGTAAAGAAAGAGATATTCTTGAAATAAATACTTTATGCTCTCTTATCTTTAGACTTTTGAATCCAAAGAAAACCCATTATTTTTTGAAAACACGACCACATTAAAACCTAAAGAAAGACCTTAGTGATCCATGACCGATGATATATCTTGTGATACTGTCTAGATGAAACGCAAAGTGTTTCTATAGTTCATGCATTGTATGATTTTTGAGAGAAACACTAACCATTGAGAGATACTCAGTGAGATCATAATCTTGATGAATGATTTGGTATTGATCTAGACATGTTTTAAAATCTTAATTTGGTCAAGCAAATTATTCATCTTTATGCTATGGTTTATGGATAGTCATGACATTAATTATGAACTTGCATTTGAAATAATACCAAGCCATAAAAATAAATTCAAAACTTTTGACCCGAGTTAGTCAACCCTATCAATAAAACATGCATTCAAAACACAGTTGAACCATTTGATTAATTATGTTTAAGGACAAACAGAAAATAAGTTGGCGAGGGTTGATAAGTTCCAAATTTACATTAAATACCTAAGAACTTATTAACTTGTTTTACAAGCAATCAATACAAAAACCCTTAAATTTATCTATGAAAAGTGAAGAAAAAACACATGTTTGGACTTGTCTAGGATGTATAAATTGAAAAGATGTAATAAGTATGGGAAAACCAAGATTTAGCATGCAAAGACCAAGCCAGAGAAACACCTTGGAAATCATGGCTCGCATGGACTAGCCATATGTGCACTAAGTGCACACAAGAGGTCATATGGCACGTCCAGGATCAAGTACTTAAGGGTGAAGCAAGGGTTTTGCGCTAAGTGCACGGGCAGTGTGCTTAGTGTGGAAAGACGAAATCATTGCTTAATGGGAAAGAAATCAGACTATCTTGGCACAAGGGCGGTGCGCCTAGCGATGGGTCTAGAATTTTGCCTATAAAAGAAGTTTCCAGTTCATTGCAAAGGAAGTTTCAGTGGAGTGAGGTTGTACTGAAATGGAGTAGGATGACTTTGGTCTATAAGAGGAGAATAAGAGAGGGAGCCTGAAGGCAGAAGCACTATTCAAGTTACAGGGTAGATAAATTTCCAAGATCATCTTTGTGGGATTATTAGAAGCTATAATGAGTAAGCATAGCTAAAATTTCTTTGTTGGGGGTTAGATATAGTCATTATATTCATGAACTAAATAAGTCATGGCGTTAACTGTAATTTTGCTCATGCTTTAATACTGATTACTCTTTAAAATCTTAATGTCTGTTTTAGCTTTGCTACTTAAAACTTATTTTCATGATGTGACTTGGCATCAAAAGGTGTTTGCCATTATTAGATATAAAATAACCATCTATTGAATATTAATGTCTAGAGACAAGGTTAGGTTTAATATTCGAACTCACTGTAGTAAGGATCGGTGTGGAGTCTTGTTGCTTTATAACTATTGGAACTTAATGTTCTGTGTTGGCTACTAGACTAAGATATCGGTTATCAAGTAATGCATTGATCTCACGGCGTTGAGATTGAAAGGAGATATGAATGAGAGCAACAAGTGCTAATATTAATAGATGAGTAGAAAAGTATATTATTTACCTATGGATGTGTATGATAAATACGTAATGATGAAATCTACCCCTAGCAAGTTTTCTTACTTTAAACACAATAATCTCCATTTTACTTTCTATCATTTATTTTATGACATTTACTTTCATGCATCACAATAAATTTAAAATCCTTCTCTACTTAAGATCTTAAAAATTGTTAAATGATCTTCTGAAACCACCAGTCTCTATGGATATAATAATTATAAAACTTACTTTTGTCTCTCAACGCTCTCTCTCTCTCTCTCTCTCTCACACACACACACACACACACACACACACACACACACACACACACACACACACACACACACACACACACACACATCCCCACCACAACACCTCACCCCACGACATCATGCCCACCTCTATGTTCCCTGATTCCTCCTAACACGAACCAAGCCTCATTTCCACCTAATACACAACATCAAACCAACCATATTATTCAACTTCCTCCCAATTACCAACATACTTTGAGTTCAGACGCTAAACTCGTTACAAGTAGCTAACTTGGTATTTTCAAACCCAACAAAAAGTATTATGGCTTTCATACTCATGTATAAAAATCACCTTTACCTTGTAACCCCATGTTTGCACTAAAAGATCTAAATTGGAAAATGGATATGGGCAACGAATATAATGCCCGTGTTAAAAATCAGACGTTGGATTTAGCGACACGTCCATATGATGTTAACGTTATTTGCTCTATGTGGATTTTTAGACATAAAAAAATTTGACGGTTCTCTTGAGAGGCATAAAGCTCGACTTGTTGGTAATGGTGCATGTCAACAAGTCACTGTGGTTTGTGGAGAAACATCCCACTCAATGGTTAAACCAACAATTACTTGGACTCCGTTTTACTCTATCTATAGCATGTCTCATTCATTAGGTAAATGTGAAAAATGTATTTTTGCATGGTGAACTCAAAGAAACTATACACATGCATCAACCCTTCCGGTTACATTCATAATGTATTTATCATGTTTTTCTTATGCGTAAATTTTTGTATGGGCTCAAGCAAACTCCTCGAGCATGGTATAAACAATTTGCAAACTATGTTTCTTCTATTTTTTTTTGATAAGCAAACAACATTCCAAAGAGAGATTAAGGGGATCTCTCAACCCTCAGTACATTGATGGAAAAGCAAAGCAAAAAATAGGAGACTGAAAAAGAACCTCAACACAGCCCCACCCCACAACCTTAAATAAAATCAAACGGATATTTCGTCCACTCGTAAAACTTTGTCTTCATCTACCAAAAAGATTCTCATATGGTTTATCTCTTATTGTATGTGGATGATATCATTCTTATTCTTACTCTCTCTTCTGATGACCTTCAAAAATCTCCCATATCATTGCTTAGCTATAGATTTGCTATGAAAAACTTGAGACTATTGAATTATTTTTTGGTTATTGTTGTGACCCGACATATGAAGATCATTCTCTCAACACAATCTAGTTGATGACTCCAATATCTCATCATCACACACGGCCTGCCATTTCTTACGCACTACTTATTTATGCACAATACAATGGATGATCACATGCACGCTCCAAGTACATTCCACATCAACTACCTTAATATTATTGGAAGATGCATAATAACTCCCTAATCTACCCTTTCTTAACTTTTTAATCCCACACAAAAAAAGCCCTTTTTGGTCATTGACTAACCCATAAATCCATAACCAATAAAAACATCCCTTTTTGCCACTTGTCCTACCATTTTACCATCATCCTTCCTACACCCTTTTACCCGGGTAATCAACTACCTAACACAAATATTCAAAATTTGATTCATTTTATATACTACTCATCAACAACTCCTCAAGAAACTTTGTGTCCATTTCCATTTTCTCTCTCCCTTTTCGGCAACTTTTCTTCTCCCTTGTTGCGTTCCGTTTCGGTCATCAGGTATGTTTCTTATCATACACATCGATGTTGTTATTTCAGTTTCTGAAGCTTAAAAAGTATGTATTTTTTCTTTGTTTTTCATGTTTGTAAAAGAGTTTTTGATGTTGTTTTAGGTTGTTTTAGGTCGTTTTATATGTTTGTCATGTTTGAAAAATATGTATTTCAGTTTCTGTTAATGATGTTCCAAGTATGTATTTCAGTTTGTGATGTTGTTGTGTACTAAAAATTCTTCTTTTTCAATATCAGCACCTCTGTTCCTTTTTTTCTGTTGATGTTAATGTTGAAAAATATGTATTTCAGTTTGTCTTGTTGTTGTGTACTAAAAAATCTTGTTTTTCATTATCGTTTTAACATGTTCTGCATTGTCGGTTTTGGTTTTGCAAACCAGTTTCTCATCTTTGAGTTGTTCATAACTCCTTTTTTGTAGCTGGTTTTCAGACTCGTGACGTGGAGGATGGGGAAGAAAGAAAATCGCGACCGGAGGTGGTGGTGGAAATTTCAGTTCTCGGCGAATTCAACTTTTTCGGTGAGTCGTCTTCTTCTTTTCCTTCTGATTTTTGTTACGGATTCATTGTTGTGTTGATTTGTTGTTGGTGACTGATGCTTAAATTGTGGTTTGTGAATTGGTGAAGGATTGTTACCGCTGCGCTTTGCTCACCACGTGTTCGATGAAAGGTCTCCGCCGAATTCTTTTTGGTTTTGTCTTCTGTTATATTGTGTTATTCTATGTATTCTATCACATAAGAATTTATTTATTGTTTATTCACTTACATGGCCAACTGATGTTTCTTCCTTTCAGAATATGGTTGCTCAGGAGACAATTATGTTTAAAGAGGAACAGGTTAGAGAGGCCCAAGCATGGATAACCCAGTGTACGCGAGATAGATGTTTTCCAGTCAACAACAAACCAGTCATTACAAGCTGAATTGCAAAAGTGCAATGAACAATATAATCATCTATGGATGGGTTATAATAGACATGTTGCTGAATTGTGATTTAGTTTTGTAGATTCTTTGAATTATTTTCAAAGAATTTGATTTGTTGTATGCTTTACATGAATCTTTTGGTTCTTTTAAGTATGTTATGTTAATTTTGGTCATTTATTTAAAAAATGGTATATGCTACTTGACTTTATACTCTATTTTGGCGGTGATAGTTTGCAGATATGGAGAGACTCCATTTTCATGCTATACAACAGTTACAACTTGAGCTAGCAGATGCAAGAGAGAGGACTGGAACTTATAATGAAGACTCCTGAATGTCCCAAATAATTTCAAAAAGCAATGCTTCCTGTGGAAATATTGGTCTCCTTACGAATGAGAACTCAATTACATTTGTTGATATTTCTATGAATCACTTTCACTCACTTTATTTAATGATAATAATAATAATACATTTAAGTAATCAGATGGTAGGAACTTCTGGTCAAATGTTGTATGCTAAATCTTAACTGTTGACCTTTACTTCTTTGCCTATTTATCTTGTCTTTCTAAATCTTGTATATTGCATTGTGAATAGAGATAGTTATATATTTCATGGATTTTAAAGGTAGATAATGTAGTTTAGATTTTTATTACCAACATTCTTTTAGGACTATGGCACTCTGACTTAGTGTGTATTTCTGTTTCATCATTTGCAGAGCCTTCAGCAAATTGGTCATAGAGCAAATCGGTTTCGGATTAAATATGATATTTATTTGTATTCAAGTACTGATATTGAGGTATTGTCTTGGATTCTGTAAATTTGGTCTGCTGTGGCCATAAATTGTGTAAGACACACTAGATCTATTGCGAGTTCACGAGCTGCAGAAACATATGGCCTGGACATTCTTCCCGAAAGAATTCAAGGAACTGATAGGCCTCATAAGGTATAGAAGTTGTATTCAAATACTTCTTACTTTTTGAATTACTTGTCTGGTTCGTGATTTTTCTTATGACTAGCATTGTTTTCAGTTTAGAAGAATGTCCATGTGCACTATTCAAAGCTCTGGAAGTGTTCTCTATGAGGAATATTAATTTGTCAAAAGCGAGTCAATGTTCAGGTGCACCATTCAATCATTGCTTTAACTTTTAATGGCTCCCCTGCATCTTCTGTCAATGATGTGATTCTTTGCTGATCTTATTTCACAGTATATATGCAGTTTACATAAATCAAAAGCTACATGTAGTTTTTATAAGAAAAAACATGGAAAGATGAAATTTGATGATGTCCAGGAATGTAAGAAACAAGATTGTTGGTATTCCTTTTGGCTATCGCGGCTTTACTGAGAAAGAGTTGACAGAAATACCGGTAATGTCATACTTCCCTTCTTGCTGACTATGATCTAAACAACAATTGATTAGACAAGTTTGAAATTAAGTCTATTGAACTTGTGTTCTTTCTAATACTATTTAGTATATTGTGATTTCAATTACAACTTTCGAGGAAAGTAGTTCAAAATATTCATCTTTCAGGTGGCATTGTCAATTTATGCTACATTAAAATGTAAAACTTGGTAAGTTTATCAATGTGATAGATATTGTTATCTACTAATCCTGATGTATGCTTTATTTAAGAAAATTTAGTCTATAACACTATCACTGGTACTAAATTCAACTATACATTATAACATTATAGGTATTCTAAGTTATTGAGCCTAAATGACACTCATGACTCACCCACCATTTACTGTGTCCTTGCTTTCTCTTGTGCTAACAATGTGATATTGTTGCAATTCTGATATTGCAATCTACATGTTTCTGATACATAAGACACATCTAACAGGAAACTGTTATCAAGAGGACATGGCTCAAGTATTGCAAATGTGTCTTCTTTATCTCATGTTTAGGAATTAACTCTTTTTTATTATAAGAAATTAACTCTGAGACTGTTGTGATAACCGTTTGTGTTATATTCTGTAATAGGAGTAATGATAACATTATATTGGAGTTTGACCTTGAGCCATTTAATGCATCATTTTCACATCATTTTCACCGAAAGAATGATTCATGTACAGAGAATCAAAGAAATGCCTGAAGGAGCTGCAGACTATAGTTTTGAATGTACAGAAAACTTTGTTCTAAGAGATGCCTTCTTGTCTGTTCATGAGGTATGTTTATATTCATAGCAGCAAATGTCTTCTTATATCTATTTTGTTTCTTTCCAACACATTCATCATGAAACCATTTTGTTTTTATATTACAGCCCAGAAGACACAACAATTCTTGTGCCCATGTTGCACGGGAAGTAGACTATCAAAGTCGATTTTAATATGGGAGGAATAGATCTTGATTGTTGGTTATTGTTCATAAAGAATTTTAAAAAATTGAATTATTAGATCTTGTCGCACGAGAAGTAAACTATGTTAAGTGTGTTTCAATTGGGCATTACATTTATGTGTTCCGAACTATAACCAGTTTGTCATGACAGGTTTTTATTTGGAAGATGGACACTTTTAATAATTATACTACTGAAGAAACACATTCACTTATCATCACAGATGTTCGCTTTAGACCAGCTTCAACTATATTTGCGACATATTCCTTTAATAAATCTATAAGAGTATTGGATTCAGACAGAGTAAGTTGTTACTTGTCATTTTCTTCTTGTCTTGATTGTCTTTGTGTATATTCATAACTTCCGATTATTCAGAATATAGATCATTTACATCTTCCCTACACATTTATCTTTTCTTTCCTGTTTTCAAATTCATCCTCTTTTTCTTCCACTGTTTTTTATGGCAAATTTAATGATAGCTATCTATTTTTTGTTTTGTTTCATGGTATAGCCAAAAAAATCATTGTTCAGCCTTTGTGGACATTCTGAACAAGTAATGTCACTGGACTTTCACCCAAGTAAGGTGGTCCTTCTTTTCTCATGTGATAACAATGATGTAATCTATCTTACATATAACTAAGGTCAGTTTGGAATAATAATTTGTATATAATCAATATAACGAGCCCTTAACCATGGTGTTGCTATTTGTCCTAGAAATTAATAGTGAATAATCAATATATAACAAGCCCTTAACAGTGGTGTTGCTTTTTAGCTAGATATACGTACTCCTTCATATGCTTAGACACTTGCTTTAAAAATATGAAGCCAATTAGTATTAATAATGTATTGCAGGGAGGCAGTAAACAAGTTAGATTTCTGGCTGTTCATGGGAAGTTTATAGCTACTGCTATTGGAAATATTCCCAAACTAATTGATGTTCAGTTAGTTATGTTGTCATTTTAATTATGCTAATATTGCAGATTCATGACTTGCTTAATATATTTCATGTTGTCATTTGTAACACACTACTATTTCCTATTACATTTTTATGATATTTTGTTTATTGTTCCTCATCTTTTATGCCATCAACATATAATTACATTACCATTGACTATGTATTACTATCCCATTTACAGTTAGATGTTATTGGTCTATTGAATGAAGTCCATCATAGATAGTATTGCATAATTTGGTCTACATAGACAACTTCACCTTCTGAAGGAGGAAGGCTTATTGCATAATTTTCACATAATTTTCACCTCAGCGAGACTTATTGTCTTTACAATAGGGAGCCTATGTTCAATTATAACACTTTCAAAGTGTGTCCTAACAAGCTTAAACTTGCATTCAACGGGGGAACTATTGCTTCCAAAATGACAATACCCGAGATACCACCACACCAATTCAAGTTTAAGCCAATTGACGACTTTCTACGTGGCAATTTTGGAACCGATCTCTTATATGGCGAGCCTTATATTAAATTACGTATACTGTATTTTGTATTCTTTGACATAATATGCTTTGGCATCTTATTAAATTTCAATGTCATAAGTATTATGTATTGCATTAACTATATGCTAAGTTCACCTTTTGGTTTTGAAATTGATTATGATGTGTTATTAGATTAACTAACTTTTAGTAATTTTCATTTGTTTTCACAATATCCATGAACCTACCATGAATCTTATAATCAATTTTTGTATGCTAAAATACTGAATCAATATGAAATGTTACCCTGCAATGTTTAGAATTCTTAATAGCAGACTGATAATTGTGAAAACAGTGATGAAGAATGCAATGTGTAGTACTGGAGTGTTGAGTACTCTTGACACATAGTATTATCACATTGCTTTGTTTTAGTTAGCATTATCTATAACAAACTAATTTCTTAGTACTCCTTAATACCCGCATTCAACAAATATTTTAATTGGTTAAAATTTTTACAAATCTCATGAAATTTATGTTAGAGAAACATTATTTAGTGAAATTCATTTGAATTTCAATAAACTAATAAGTGCCTACACTTTTCAGATTCGAAAGTTAAAAAATGCAAGTAGTCCTTCTCTCCCATTCTGCTATATATTACATGGCTGACTGTGAAATTGCAACATTTAATATTTTACATGTCTGGCTGTGAAACTCCAGCATTTAATAACAATGTGCATTTTACCTTAGTTTTTTCTATAATCAAAATTCTTTTATATATCAATTTTATTCTATAGCTTATTTTCTCTCTTTTCATTGCTCTATTTGTAAACTTTTGATGATTAATGGATAATATGGATAAAGAAATACTCCCTCCGTCCCACAATGAGTGACTCATTTAGAATAAAATAGTGTCCCAAAATGTATGACCCATTTCAATTTCCAATGCAACTTTTCCTATTTTACCCTCTAATTAATATTACTTTCATCATTCCCAATACATTACAAGGATATCTTAGTAAAAATATCATTCTCTCTCTTTTATTTATTCCCTTTTTCTTAATTTGTGTGAAAAGTCAACTGGATCATTCATTGTGGGACGGAGGAAGTACCACATAAAAACAATAATAAAATACTTAATTTTATAGGTCATTATCAACACAAATATATAATTTATTGGCTTTTCACAATTGTATATTTTTTTATTGTTCCTTTAAGTCCTCATTATTAATTCCAGGGTACATTAGTAGGTTTATAGTCCTAATTTATTAAGTATTAAATGTCTTCTTATGAAACGGTATTGACTTTTTTGTTTTTTTTAAAATTTATTTATAGTATAAAAGAAGGATTATATCTTGGTCCACCGCAAAAAGAAAAGCTTGCCAAGGTATAATGTTTTCTGTTGTTAACCTCATATCTATAAGCATTGATAGTACATAGTGGTATTTGTAATATTTCTGCAGAATTCTCAACAAGGATCTGTATTGGTTGGGGCCATTTCATATGGGAAACTATCATTTGCTGACCAGGAGGAGAAAAAAAATCCCAAAAAGCACGCTGCTTCATATCGAATTTCTTATGTAGTTCCTCCAAATAAGGTCATCTTCTGTCTTATAAAGATACCTCCCTTTGTATCACTCTTATACTTTGTCTTTGTAATAGTTGCGTGGTTGATTTCAACATGCACCATGTCTTTATAATATCAATTATATATCAAAACGACAATCAAGTTTTATCAAATAATTTTAAGATATAAATGAATTTACCCGTGCGGACGCACGGATCTTCTACTAGTTATATTTAAGATACACCCTCCGATCACTATTATAAACAATAAAAACATTTTTAGATTCATTCAATAAATGATGTATCTGAACATTATTATATATCAAATACATCAATTATTCAATAAACCTAAAATTTTTTTTGTTGTTGCTTATAATAGTGACCAGAAGGTGTACACATCGGTATGAACTACTACAACTTTACTCTTCTTTAACTATATTATTGATATCTTACACTCATGCGAATTGGAACGGCTGCCTCCTGAATACTAGGGGATCTACATTTTGTTCATTTAACAGGTACCATAAACAATAAAAACTATTGAGTATGAAGTGTTGGTATAAAACCACATCCTCTAGTAGGAATTTTTATCAAATGCATCAAACTTTTCTCATTCAAATGGCGTACGTCCAAACCAATGTTGGATGCACCAGAATAGAGACTTGTTCTAGAGCAAGAAAAGGATCAGCCACGATCTTCTCTAAGACCATGTCATGTCAGTAAACTCCACTACAATTCCACCAACGCAATATGACAAATCATTGTTGTACTTGTGAAAAACAGATATCTTCTCATCTCCTTCCTCTTCACGTGAGAAAGCAAAGCATGCGGTTTCTCAAACTAAATTTAAGGTTAGATAAAGCTTCATATGAATATGGAGTTTGCATACAATTCAAAGCAAGGAGATCGAGCTATGAGAAACTCAATGGTAAAAGGTTTAAAGTCTAAGAAGAATACATAAACTAAAATAATACAAAACATAAATTTAATATATGTGGCCAGAGAAACCCTAGCTAGCTAGACCCAGCAAAGCAAAAGTAGGTCCATCATCATCATCATGCATGTTAGCATAATACTCTCCTCACCAAAACTATGATTGTTCCTACTTATCATCAAAAAGAAAACCATTTCATTACTACTTTCAAATATCATTACTATTTAATATTAAAAATTTAAACAATATTATAGTTCTTCATTTTTACACCGACACTATGGAAAGAAGCTAAGCTTTTCGATCTACACAAAAGATTTAAATCAATCACAATAACACTTTTTCTTCTTCTGATCAACAAAAGTACCAACACTTCTACACACCAAAAGAGAGAACGAGAAAGAAGATAGTGACTAAAGCATGAAAGCTACTAATATCCTTCTGCCAATCAAACAAAAATTTGGTATTACGAAATAAAAACAAAAGAGAATGATACATAATAAGTTACTAGTAGTAGCAATGGAAATGGAATAATATACTTAATATTATAACAAAAACATAAATGGTTCGGACCGAGACGCTTGATTCCCCAAGAGTGTTGATGAGTATAGTTGGATCTTAGTAGCAAAGGCTATATAGAGACCCTAAACACACTCTTTTTTCACTCTATATATAAAACTTGTCGAAGCTAGCTAGCTAGGGTTTCCTTCTTTGCCTTTGTAGTCTTCTTCTTGTGCTTGTTGCTCTTGAGTTAGTTTTGAGTGGTTCTTGTGATCATGATCAAGAAAAGTATGGTGGAAGATGATGATGTTTGTGATAAAGAAAGAGGTGGGGGTGTAATGATGATGGTTAGGGTTTTTGGTCAGAGAGGATGAGGGAATAATGATGATTGGTGTTGGGTGAAGTCGTTGAAAGGTTGAAGAAAAATCCAAGGTAGTTCGTGCCATCTCTCTCTATGAGAAAAAGAAAGAAACTAGTAATTGATAGCTCTCTATGTTCTCTCTCTCTCTCTCTCTCCTTTTTCTATTGTGGGATCAAGAATGAAAGAATTATCACGAAAACCGTGGTGTCAACTTTTTTATGCCCTCCACTTCTTGTTCTCGACGAAAAGGAAATTACATGACCCCATCTCATTTTCCTAAGAGAAATAATTAAGTTATCACATGCCTCTTTAATCAATATAAGATAGTACAATCATTACATTTAGATAACTCATGAATGTTTGGATGAAATGATTTAAATCTATTTGAGAGTAACTAGACATATTGAGTTACAATTCAACTTTTACAATGTTACAACTCATTTTAATTTTAGCATTGATAATAGGTTTTTTTAATAAGTGAACACTCCCGTATCTTTGAATTTAGTTAGGTGTCGATTAAGGGTGGAAATAGGCCAGATCAATTAACAGGGGCCTACGGCCTAACCTACATAGACTCAGGCCAGACCAGATTTTTTCTTAAATAAAAAAGGCTTAGGTATTTTTATAAGTTTATTTAGCTAAAGAGGCTAAGTCACAGGCTGTAAGAAAAGTCTTTTAAGCCTATCAGACTGACCTATTTAAGAAAAAATCAATAAATTTATTATTATTATATTCTATTTTGTATTTTTAATTAAAATACGAAAATAAAACTTAATTATCTTGAAGAACTTATGAAAATAAGTTGAACAAACATTATAAACAATGTTATAAGTTATTTTTATAAGTTTTTATATATATTCATATTTAATAATATGTTATTTTATATATATATATTTTATTTTAAAATTAATTAATATTTTAAATCAATTTACACTAAAGATATCGTTATCTAACTATTTATCATGAGTACGTAAGATTTTTTTTTGGTGAAAGAAAAATAATTTTGAGCTAATTAATTATATAAAATTGATTTCAACATGAAGTTAAAGTGATTTATATTTAAATAAATCTTTAGAAAAATGAATTGAATATAAAATTTAAGTGTAAAATCATGTTTGTACTTAAAAGTTTAAAATTTTAGTTATAAGGAGAGTTATCACTAAGATCATTAGATATGTTGATCATCTTAATTTTTAAAATTGTTTTAAAATAGCAAAAGATACTTCATCAGGGACAAAAATATTTATAAGTGTATTGAGATTACCTTAGAACTCAGTAATATGTTGGACAAGATAATATGACTTTGAAGATAGTTATTAGAAAAGCCTTTAATATTTTATGTTGTCAATATCTTATTAAAGTTCTTGTTCAATTTGTTTTTGATCAAAAGTTTTATAATTGGATACTTATCATTTACATTCAGCTAAACTATCAATCATGATAAATAAAAAAACTACAGGTTTTTTTTGCTATATAGAAGTGAGGCAAGGAGATCATCTGACTCTCTTGCTCTTCTGTGTTGCTGAAAAGACACTTAATAGGTCGTTATCTGTGTTGGTGAATTAGGATAAGTTGACATGCATATCATTTTGTAAGACAATCATTCCTAGGCACACTTTTTTTTTTCAAATGACCTTAAGATATGTTGCATAACTACGGAAAAATGCTCAAGTTATTAACCATCTTTTTAAAGAACATGGTCAGGATTCTAGTTAAGACATTAGTTCAATTAAATGCATGTTTTACGAGAGAGGTACTTTTGGATCTAGGCTGAGGCACGTTCCAAATATGTTTGGATTCACTGTGGGATCATAAACACCATTTAACTATCTAGGAAATCCTATATTCAAAGGCAAGCCTGAAACACACCATCTTCAGATCATATTAGATAGAGTATTAGGCAAGCTAGCTACTTGGGAATAACAAATTATTTTTATGATAAGTATGATTCAATTGATATATTTAGGCATACAAGGCATGCTTTTGTATAGTCTTAGAATTTATGAATGGTCAATCAATCTTCTTAACTAATTATATTATTTCATTATAAATTTTGTGTGGACAAATAACATAGACAGCAGAAAGTTGATTACTACATCTTGGAAGATTATTTGCTCACTTTTGTCTAAAAGGAGGTCATGGTCTAAGAGATATTAAGACAATAAACAAAGTTGGTAATTTTGTCTCTTTGTTGGAAGTTGTTGACTATCAATATTAAATGGTTTTCTATACTTATTAGTAGATACTTCATATACAAAAAATAAATCATGAATCATATTTCTTCTTCAATATGGTCTGACATTAAGCATTACTTTTTTATTTGTGGAGGAACATAGTCGATGGTAGGTTAGTAATGGGAAGAACATTGATTTATGGATTGACAATTGGTTGGTATACAAAATTAAAGATTTACAACTAGTATTATCAATGGATATTCAACTTATGCAAATTGTTATGTTCAATTCAATTATCCAAGACATTAATTGGAACATTCCTTATGCCTTATACATTTTGACTCATCAAATTGTTGAAGATACTTTGAAGATTAACTTGTCATTTGATAATAATACTGACGATAAATTCATTTGAACAAGATCTGCAAATGGTGATCAATCTTTTAAAGATGCCTACAATTGTATCAAGAGAGATAACATTGAGTATTTTTAGACAAAATTCATTTGTCATCGCTACATACCACTTTCTTAGTCATTAGTGACTTGAAAACTAATACTTAATATTATTGCAACAGAAGACAACATGATTTGAAGGAGAATGCATATGGTTTCAAGGTGTTCTCTCTGCAATCAATATGTGAAAACTGCAGACCATTTATATTTTAGATGCATGTTCACTTTATTTTTTTGGCATTTTATGGAGCGATTGTTAGGCATGAACATTGATATAACTAGTTACGAAAACTTATTCAAAATTGATGATAGAAGTTAGAGCTCTCAAGTTCACAGTTTGGTCATGACTCTCATTATGATAATTCTTTAAAAAATTTGGCACACAAGAAATTATATTAGGTTTTAAAATGGTAACATTGATTTTGATAGAGACATTCTACATGCCAAACAATTGATCTATCTTGAATTTATTTCTTTCAAGGGACACAGGTACTCTTAAATCACGAGTTTAAAATTATTAAATATTTTGATATCAAATTGATCTCCTTACGCACCTAGAATATCATACACATTAATTGTTGTTTTCATAGTTATAATTACATCAAGTGTAATATAGATGGAGTTTCAAGAGGAAATCCTGAAATATCACTTGTGGTGACATATTTAAGGATAATTTAGGAACACTCTTGAAAGTTTTCTCAGCTAAAATTGAAGTTTGCACCTTCTTTCAAGTTGAATTGCATGGAATCGTGTTTGCTATCAAATATGCTAACATGAAGAATTAGAGAAATATTTAATTTGAAACTAACTCAATGTTGATTATTTGTGCATTTTCTAATTTGAATATTGTTCTTTGACATCTTTTAATTAAATGAAAGATTACTTTATATTTTATACGTTTCTTTAGATTCAAGATATTTCACACTATCAAAGAGGAAAATGTATGTGTAAATAGATTAGGTAATGCAGTTTATTTTACTATAATACTTTGTAGAATTCACTTCTTATTTATGCTTTTAATAGTTTTTTGAAAAATAAGTTTTGCTAACTATTAGATATAGCCTTATATACTGATAGTGTAGTTTTATATTCACACATTTATTTTGTATAAATAGCCTTGTAACTATCACTTACAACTCAATGAAACAGTGAACGATTTATCTCCAATTTGTTTTCTTTCTCTTTCACTTCTTGAATACAGTAGTTTCTTCTTCTCCATGATGAGTTTCACCATCATTGACATGGTAGTTTTCTTCTTCTCCATGATGAGTTTCACCATCATTGACATGGTATCAGAGCTTATATAACTCTGGTAGCCATTGTTTGTTATCTTTCTGTTATCTTCATCCCCTTCTTTTCTCTTGATCTTTGCTCCAATGGCTACTCAGAGCTACGCTGATTTCACAACCAATACTGCAAACCCTTACTACCTTCATCCAAATGAGAATCCTGCAATTGTTCTTGTTTCTCCTCCGCTCGATGATAAGAATTACCATACATGGTCTAGGTCAATGCACATTGCGTTGATATCCAAGAACAAAGAAAAGTTCATCGACGGTTATCTTTGCAAGCCTCCGGTTTCAGATCCTCTTTATGCTCCATGGAGTCGATGCAATACGATGGTTCTTGCTTGGATTCAACGCTCTGTTTCTGAATCAATTGCAAGATCCGTGCTTTGGATTGATAGTGCTGCCGGCGTTTGGAAGAATTTGCAGATTAGGTTTTCTCACAGCGACATTTTCCGCATTTCTGACATTCAAGAAGATCTATACAAACTTCGCCAAGGTACTCTTGATGTATCTAATTACTTTACGAATTTGAAAGTGTTATGGGATGAATTGGAGAATTATCGACCCCTTCCTTCTTGTTCTTGTGCAATTTCTTGTTCATGTGGCGCTATTGCATCGGTTCGTCGACATCGTGAACAAGATTATGTCATACGTTTTCTTAAGGGATTGAATGAGAAATTCACTCATTCCAAATCTTAGATTATGATGATGAATCCCTTACCTGACATTGATAAGGTCTTTTCTCTGGTTATCCAATAAGAATGGGAGATGAATAGTGTTGTATCTGCTATTATACCTAGCATTGGAAACACTGAAGAAAGCACTGCTTTGAATGTTCAAACTGGTCATGATGCTGCACATGGTAAATCCAATCAGCACAAGGGCAAGTATCAGGGTAACAATGGTTCTAGAGGACAGAATCGTGTCTGTACTCAATGTGGCAGAAGCAATCACACCATTGATACATGTTTCATCAAACATGGCTATCCTCCAGGTTTTAAGCACAAGAATAAAGCCAATGGTTCAGGTTCTCAGTCTGCTGCCACCATCAATAGTGCTTCAGAGACTCCTGCATCAGAATCAACAACTCCCTCATATGGCTTTACTCAAGAGCAATACAACAACCTTCTTGCACTACTTCAGTAATCAAAGCTTCCCTCTACAGCCAATTCTGTTTCCACTTCACCACTTATCATGAATTCTCATTCCTCTAACATCAATGGTAAGTCTTCTCATCTATGGATTTTAGATACAGGTGCCACAAATCATATTTCTTTTAATCTTTCATCCTTTATTGATTGCAAATCCATTGTTCCTATATCTGTTAATTTTCCTGATGGATCTCAACTTTCTGCTTCATTATCTGGTTCTGTTGTTATCACATCTTCCTTAACATTGCATAATGTCCTCTACATTCCTTCCTTTAAAGTCAATCTTATTTCCATAGCCAAGTTAGCTCAAAGCAGTGATTGTTCTGTACAATTCACTGCTAATTCCTGTTCCATTATGCAGAACCCTTCTAAGGAAACGATTGGTATAGCTGAATTACAAAGTGGTCTCTATGTCCTAGATTCTTCTGCACACCATTACACATGTAATTCTGTTTCTAATAATGATTGTAATATCTGGCACCTCAGATTAGGACACTTATCTCATATTGGTTTACAAAATGTTGCAAAATTTTTCCCTTTTGTTTCATGTAAAAATACATATTCTCCATGTGATGCCTGTCATTTTGCTAAGCAACGAAAGCTTCCCTTTCCCAATAACACTACTTGTTCTAATGCTGTTTTTGACATTCTTCATGCTGATGTATGAGGACCTTTTTCTACAATATCCACTCTAGGACACAAATATTTTCTTACTCTAGTTGATGACTTTTCTAGATATACATGGGTGATTTTTCTTAAAACTAAGGACCAAACAAAGGATAGTCTTATAAACTTTATAGCATATGTTGAAAAACAGTTCCATACATCTCTTAAATGTCTAAGGACTGATAATGGAACAGAGTTTCTAGCATTACATAGTTTTTTGTCATCAAAGGGCATAGGTCATCAAAAGTTTTGTGTTGAAACCTCTCAACAAAATGGGGTTGTTGAAAGAAAACATCAACACATCCTTAATGTGGCTAGATTTCTGCATTTTCATTCTAACATGCCATTAAATCTTTGGAATTTCTGTATACAGCATGCTATTCACATTATTAATAGTCTTCCATCTCCTCTACTTAAATCTAAATGTCCTCATGAAATCTTGTACCAAGAGCCACCTTCTTTAATACATCTTAAAGTGTTTGGCTGTCTTTGTTATGCTTCTACTTTAATGGCTCACAGAACCAAATTTGATCCTAGGTCTAGGAAGTCTATTTTCCTTGGTTATAAGGAAGGAACCAAGGGTTACATCCTATATTATTTAAGCAGTCACACTATTTTTGTGTCTAGAAATATTATCTTTTATGAGACTTCTTTTCCTTTCAAAAATCAACCTATCCCTTTAGCCAGTCAGGCTAATGCTTTCAATACTGAACCTTTTTGTGACAATTTGTCTCCTCCTGCTGACAATACATTGGTTGATGATTTATTTGTTCCTACTAATGAAAGTCAAAATGATAATACATCAGGCCCTCCTCAAACTCATATTCATGACAGTACCTTGCCAGCTACCCCTGCTAGTAATATGCCTGCTAGTATTACCTCTGATCAATCTTCTCCTTTGTCCAACAATCATAACATGGATTCTGCCCAATCTAACACTTCTTTGCCTAACAGTCCTAATAACACTCCTTCTGTACCAGCTATAGTCCCTCAAAGAGTTTCCACTAGGACTTCTCACCCTCCTAGTTATCTCTCTGATTATCATTGTTATTCAACTTCCTCTCATTCTTCTTCTCCCAAAGTGCTGTACCCTTTATCTTCTGTTCTTTCCTATAGAAATTGTTCTCCTACTTACCACCATTTCTGTTGTTTTATTTCATCCAACACTGAACCATCCACATTTCAACAAGCCAACAAATTTGATTGCTGGAAAAATGCCATAAATGCTGAACTAAAAGCTCTTGATGATAATCATACTTGGTCTGTTGTGGATTTACCTCCTGGGAAAGTGCCTATAGGCTGTAGGTGGGTGTATAAGATTAAGTACAGGGCAAATGGTTCCATTGAACGGTATAAAGCTAGACTTGTTGCAAAGGGCTATACTCAAATGGAAGGAGTTGATTTTTTTGATACATTTTCCCCTGTAGCTAAAATCACCACAGTCAGGGTTTTGTTGTCTTTAGCTGCTATTAGAGGTTGGCACTTGGAGCAGCTTGATGTTAATAATGCTTTCCTCCATGGTGATTTGAATGAGGAAGTATATATGACATTGCCTCCTGGTTTATCTACCTCTAAGACTTCACAAGTTTGCAGGCTGCATAAATCACTATATGGTTTAAAACAAGCTAGTAGGCAATGATACTCAAAGTTCTCTTCCTTTTTAATTTCTCTTGGTTACTCTCAATCTCAAGCAGATCATTCTTTATACATTAAATCTACATCTTCTAGTTTTACAGCTTTACTAGTGTATGTAGATGATATAGTCTTGGCTGGTAACTCTCCTCATGAAATACATCATGTCAAGAATCTGTTGGATCAGCAGTTTAAAATTAAAGATCTTGGACAACTTAGGTATTTTCTTGGCTTTGAGATTGCACGATCAACTAAAGGTATCTTCATGAATCAAAGACACTACACGTTGCAGTTGTTGGAAGATACAGGGTTTCTGACTGCAAAACCATCTCCCGTGCCTTTTGACCCTAATCTTAAATTGTCTACATCTGATGGACAACCTCTTATTGATCACTCAACATATAGAAGATTAATTGGTCGATTGATTTACTTGACTAATAGCAGGCCTGATATATCATATGCTGTACAGCATTTAAGTCAATTTGTTTCCAAGCCCTTGACGTCACACTATCAAGCTGCAACAAGAATACTAAGGTATCTAAAGTCTGCCCCTGACAAAGGTGTTTTCTTTTCAGCAAATAGTAGTTTCAAACTTTATGGTTTTGCTGATTCGGATTGGGCCAGGTGTTCTGAAACTAGGAGATCTATTACCGGTTTTTGTGTGATTCTTGGTTCCTCTCTTATTTGCTGGAAATCTAAGAAGCAAAACACGGTTTCTCGTTCCTCCACTGAAGCTGAATACCGTGCTTTAGCTTCTTTGACTTGTGAGCTTCAATGGCTTCATTATCTCTTTGCAGATTTTTTGATACAATTTCCTCAACCGGCTTCTGTCTACTGCGATAGCAAGTCAGCTATATACCTCGCTCATAATCCTACTTTCCATGAAAGAAGTAAACACATTGAATTGGATTGTCATGTGGTTCGTGGAAAGATACAGTCCAAACTGATACACTTGTTACCTATCTCCACCACTGCTCAACTTGCAGACGTTTTTACAAAGCCCTTACATTCTCCTGCATTACGATCCAATTTGTTCAAGTTAGGTCTTTGTAGTCTCCATAGTCCACCTTGAGGGGGGATATTAGATATAGCCTTATATACTGATAGTGTAGTTTTATATTCACACATTTATTTTGTATAAATAGCCTTGTAACTATCACTTACAACTCAATGAAACAGTGAACGATTTATCTCCAATTTGTTTTCTTTCTCTTTCACTTCTTGAATACAATAGTTTCTTCTTCTCCATGATGAGTTTCACCATCATTGACATGGTAGTTTTCTTCTTCTCCATGATGAGTTTCACCATCATTGACACTAACTTTTTTATGGGTTAGATTTTATGTTCCCTAATCTTTTTTTTTTTCCTTCTCTTTTTTGTTTAATAAATTGTCTTTATTAAAAATAGTAAAATCAATTATGAAAAGTATAATAAATTATAGTCAACATTAATCAACTATATCAAAATCAATCTTACATGTTCTTAATCAATTAAGGATACTCAAAACGTGAATGCAAACATACACTTATATTTTCCTGGGGAGGATATTTTACTTATATGAGACTTATATTTAGTAATTATATGATTCAAGCTTTGATCTCATTAATTCAAATTATAATATGAGCAATTCATCTAGGGTTAAGATTGGATCATAACTACAATTCTTTTTTAAAAAACATATAAAATGTTTTCAAATGTAATATATATATATATATATATATATATATATATATATATATATATATATATATATATATATATATATATATATATATATATATATATATATATATGATTTAAATTAATGTTAATTATTTTAGGTTTAAATATGTAATAAAATTTTGCAGCTATTTTATCTTTCATTTTATTGGTTCTTGTAAATATTTTTTATTTTGTTTTTCGTTTTCATTTTTTGTTTTAATTTCTGCAAAATTGATTTATATAAAAATTAATATTTTTTATGTAAAATATTTTATTTTAAAAATTAAATGTTGTGTATACTACAGAGACAAATTTTAATATAAATTAATTTCACAAAAAACTAAAAAAAACATGAAAAAAAAATATTTGTGATGAATTCAAACTAAATAAAAAAATACAAACCTAAAAAAAAATTAATATTTGAAAGAATCAAGTAGAGGGTCCTCCTAAATATTTTAAATTAGTTTTTAATCTCTCAAAATATTTTCTTTAAAGAAGAGTCTTTCTAAAGTTTTTCATCCACACTTTTAATCATTAATACTAAAATCATCGTTAAAACTTTAATTAATTCAGTCGCTAAATAATAAAAAAAATTGTTAAAATCGTCACTAATTTCGTCTTTAAATTGTAAAAATCTTCTTTATGTTGTGGAAGGGATTAAAAATGTGAATGAAAACTTTTAAGTTGATCATTCTGTGATAAAAATATTTTAAAGAATTAAAAATGAAGTTAAAAATATTTACGAAAAGCAAACATATTTATCCCTTTAAATTATGAGAAAAATGAAAATGCACTGATAGTGTAAAATATTTTTACACTGTCAATCAATGAGAAACATGCATCAGAATAAATCCTAATTTTATTTTTTAAATAATGAAATGACATGGCAAATATAAGAGTTTTAATTAGTTGTCTGTGTAAAAAAATTTACACTGACGTGCATTATCTTTAAACTCTTTAAATTATTATTTTATTTTAGGATACACCTTCTCCAGCCTCTATATACGTAATGCATTGCTAATTACAAAATAATGAGGGGTTCAGAAAAATGCAGAATGATTGGCTAACTAAAATCCATTTGAGTAATTTAATCATGTTTACAATAAGTAGTTATATATTACAAAAAACAATAAAAGGCTGTTTATGACTGTATATGCAATAGATATAGTAGTATTAAATATAAGCTTTATAGGGTTTAGTTAAAGTGAGAATTTGGCAGAACAGAGACAAATATACCCATGGGAATAAAGAATGAAAAAGTGATGACAATAGAAATAGAATATACATGTGGTCTTCTGAATGTAATGGCTGTCCTTCTGCAAAAAGCAAACTTATAGGGACAAAAATGTTACATAAACTCAAATAATATTCCCGACATTCTGAACCTTGAAAGCAATAATTCATTGTTTACAAACCCAGAGAAAAAAGATTCCAAGATAAGTGTATTTTCAATGTTTGGTCTTCATCATAATCATCATTTTAATTCTAATATACTTATAATGTAAAATATTGGTTGATGTTAATTTTTGAGCATTTATATGAGGACAAAGTAGTTTTGGAAAACAACCCATCAAACCTTTGGTTATATGACTTTATGTTTGACTCTGGTAAAGTCAGTAAGTTATGCATAAGCCAGCCTTTTCTTCCACTTTCTCCTCTTCCTATCAATGGAGGAAAATGTGGCTAACATAATGAGTTGAAAGGAAAAGTGGGACTCTAGAATAAAACTTATAAACTTTTCCAGAGATTCAAATCTATTTTGACACAAAACTAAGTATAATTCCAAAATCATTTATAAAGGGCACAGTAATTTATGTTGCCCCTTGTCAATTTCTTTGTCATAAAATCTTAAAACTTATAGGGTTTTTGTCATATTCTTTGTAAGTAAAATTTCTTTAGAGTAGTTTGAGTTAAAAAAAAAAAACACAAATAAATGTGTATTTTAAAATTTCAAACTTATAATTAATATTTTAATAAATAAATGTGTATTTTGGAGAAAGACTCTAGAAAACCGGTATGGTAACTTGAGCATGAAGGTTCAAACTTTCGTTGAATGTGGCAGCGCGAAGGACGATTCAGTTTGGATCAAGGATATCCTTTCCATGGCAGTTTTGGAAGGAACTGATAAATTCTGCAATTTAATGGAGATTTCAGTTGGAGACGGATCTACGGTGGCATTTTGGCATACGAATTGGTTGGGAGATTCGACTTTGAAACACCTTTTTCCTAATCTGTATCTTGCTTGCAGGTCACCATTATGCACGATATCGGAGATGGGTGAATGTGAAGACAATCATTGGCGATGTAAGTTTCTTGAAGGGCTGATTTTATCCGATAACAGGTTGGAAACGGAAATTGTTCGTGGCTGCCAGCTGCTGGAAGAGGTTCTTATTCAAAAAGACAGCAAGGATAAGTGGAAGTGGTCGATGAATGATTCATTGGATTTCTCGGTTAACTTATTCTATTCCCTCTTAAATTCTTTAGAAACTTCCAATGAGCTTGAAGAAGATAAGAATGATCTATTGGAGGCATTATGGAAGACTAATATCCCGACTAAAGTTCAAGTGTTCGGTTGGAGATTAGTGCTTGACAGGCTGCCTACTAGAGATAAATTGGTGGAAAGGCGGATTATTACGAACGATCACGACAAGGTTTGCACTTTTTGTTTCTTTGTTAATGAGACTTCTACTCATCTCTTCTTCTTGTGCCATAAATCCATTTTGATATGGAATAAGATTTGTGATTGGGTGGGTATAAGTAGGATTTTGGAGTTTTCTTGTTGCCCTCATGCGTATTCCTGGTTCTCGAGTATTCGTGGTAGACTCAAATTCGGGAAGATTTATTCTATTTGGTTTATCACTTGTTGGACTATTTGGAAGTGACGTAATAATATATTGTTCAATATGATGCGGTTTGCAATGTAGAAGAAATTGTTTTCGAAGTTAAATTATATTCTTGGAATTGGTTGATATTAGGTTGTAGAGGTAGTAAGAAATGTAATTTATACGAGTGGGTTAAATTTCCTCTCGACTTTTTGTAATCGTGTAGTTTCGGTGGACTGTTGTTTCTTTGGGTTGAGATTCCCTTAATCTCTCTTAATGAAGTTTGTTTATAAAAAAAAATATTTATTATCTTTTATTATTTGACTAATATGGATTGAAGTCAATGATCTCAAATATCTATGTGGTGTTTAGTGTATTGACCAATATAGAAGCAGATATAGCAAGGGCTCAAGGGAAGTTTGTGTTGGAACAAAATTGTTCATATCTCTTAGGTTTTGATGATAAGAAAGTATTTAAAGAACAATTGGATATACTAACATTTGTTTAAGTATGCAGGTTCATAAGCTTAAAATTCAACTCAGAATTGACCCTGATGAAAGCATATGTAGAGAAGCTACACTAGTAAAAAACTGCATTTTAGCTGTAAATTTAGCTTCGGTCATCGACACCGACGCTAGGTAGCCTCGGTCAAATCCACGTTATTTTAACGCAAAAAAAAGCATTTTATAGTTACATTTTACCATTATTTTAATGATGAATCTGTTTCACACCTCTTTTTTGGCTGCGAGTATTCTAAGCAGGTGTGGAATTGGCTTTGCAACATGCTAAACCTGCACAATGCTATTGCAACTATGGATGATTGTTTCTTCGCGATGAACGTCACTGTTTCGAATCAATGCAGAGTTGTTTTCCGCGCTGCTGTTAACGGTATTTGGCATGCCTGAAATCATGCCCGATTTCAGAATAATCTTATTCCTTGGAGAACCACATGTTCTTTCATTTACTCTCTTGTTCATTTGGCCGGTAATGTTGTTCATGGTTCCATTCATGTGGAGATTAGTGATTTTGAAACTCTTAAAAGATTTTCTATTTCTATTAAGCATCCTAAACCTATCTTATGTTCGGAAATTATTTGGAGTCCTCCATCTAGGGGGTGCGTGAAGGTTAATGTGGACGGAACTTCTACTGGCGTCCCAATTCGTGCTGCTTGTGGCAGTATTTTCAGGGATCATTTAGGTAATCATGTTGGGAGTTTTGCGTGTAACTTAGACAACACGAATGCCCTTTTTGCTAAGCTTATGAGAGCGATCTTAGCTATTGAGCAGGCTTTTACGCATGGTTAGACCAATCTTTGGCTTGAGTCGGATTCTAAATTAGTTGTGTTGGCGTTCAATAAGCCTTCGGTGGTACCTTGGCGTATTAGATGGGATAAGTGTACACAGGTTCTTCGTAGTTTTAATTTCATAGCTTCTCATATATATGGGGAAGGTAATCATTGTGCTGATAAGCTGGCTAACGTAGGGTTAGATATCTCTAATTTCACTTGGTGGAATGATGTTCATAAGGATATTCAACCGGAGTTTATTAGAAACTGGTTAGGATTGCCAAACTTTAGGATCAGATAGGTTTGAGGTTTCGACTTTATGTCCCCCTCATTTTTGTACCTACTTCTTTTTTAATATATTTTTTGAACTTTTGCTCAATTTATAAAATAAAATAAAATTTTAATGCATTAGACACGACTTAGCCGAGGCTAGATATTTTCTATTTTTTAAATTATTATTTTTTTATATATTAGACACAGAATAACTGAGGCTAATTTTTAATTATTTTTTAATAATTTTTATTTTATCTAATAGACACGGATGACTCGAGGCTAAAGATTAATTTTATTTTTATTATTAAGTGGACACGATTACACCAAGGTTAAATATTGATTATTTTATTTGTTTTTTTTAATTTTATATAATAGACACGGATACACCGAGGCTAACTATTTAATATTATTTATTTATTTTTTATTATTAAGTAGACACGAAGGCACTGAGGCTAAATATTGATTAATTTATTTACTTATTTTTTAATTTTATTTAATAGACACGGTTGCACTAAGGCTAACTATTAAATATTTTTTTATTTTATTTGTATTATTAAGTAGACTCTGAACGTGATATATCAGCTTCAGAAGGATCAGAATCTTATCATGGTTCCTCAGCCTCTGTTGACAGCGCAGACTATGAAGACCTCAGCTAAAGGTGCTTAGCTTCTGATTGTACTCTGTCTCTAAAGCAAACCAGTCTTGTCAAATGTCAGATTATGAAAAAAAGGCAACTAGGGTTTCGTTATGCAAGGCTCGAGGAATGGTGATGTGACCTCTTAAGTCTGCCCAACCTTTTGGTAGATACCTAGTATGAGAAAGACATTATGGACTATGTTATTATTCAATGGACAATGATCTTAACCGGATTCTTCTTTCAATGTCTCTTTTGAACTGCTTCTCAACAAATAACTCTTATGTAAGTCACCTTCTAACGACTCTTTTTTTGCCTTAATAAAAGGGAGTTGGAGATTTGAAAGAAGGTTACATCACTACAGTAGAACAATACTGAGCATAACTTTGAGCTAAAGTTTTATAATTGTTTATTGCATAAGTTCTTAAGATTTACTATCTTTGTATATCTTAGAAATATTAAGTGTTAAAAACCTTTGTGGTTATTGTATTACTTTTATACTTCTGATTGAACATCAAGTATAGTTTTTATCTCTTTTACTAAATTGTTTGTTTCAAGTAGAGAAAGTCTCTTGCTAGTTTGCTTAAGTAGTGGAAATCTCTTACTAGTTTGCTTGAGCAATGAAGTCTCTTGCCTGCGCGCTTGAGCAGAAGTCTCTTGTTAGGTTTCTTGAACGGAAGTCTCTTGCTAGTATGATTGAGCAGTTGAAGTCTCTTGCTAGTTTGTTTGAGCAAAGTGTAATCAATTTGATTATAGTGTAAATCTCTTCTTGTACAAAGGGACTGGACCACTCTCAATTTAGGAGACAAACCAGGATAAATTTTGTGTGTAATTGGTTTACTTCTTGCTTCTGAACTCTATTCATTTCGTTGCAATTAACTCTGAGAGCAGACTTTGAACTTGTTCAGATTCTAAAGTTGATATTCAGAAGTGAAATAAAATTAACATACACAATTCAACCCCCCTTTTCTTGTGTATTTTTCTCACCTTCGGCTTGGCCTAAAAAAGGAGATGTCAATACAAGTTATTTTCATTCTTGTATGTAAAGAAGTCGGAGAAATAATATAATTGCTCTTTAGGTGAGCGATCATTGGATTGAGAAGGTGGTTGAGGTATGCAGTGAAAATTTTAAGAATTTTAAAGATAAGATCTCTAAGTCTGGGGATTATAGGCCCTTTCTTGATAAGGTTCCTTTACCTCGTCTCTCGTCTAAAGAGGCATATCAATTTTCATCCAAATTTGTCCCTTTTGAAGTTAATGAGGTGGTTGCGGGGTTAGATGAGTGTAAAAGCCATGGCATGTAAGAGTTTAATTTTTCATTCAACAAAAAAGTTTTGGGACTTATTAAAGGTGAAAGTCTACAGGATGTTTTACCAGTTTTTCGAGAATGCGATTCTCCCGAAAAGTTTGACGTATTTTTTTGTTGCTCGTATTCTGAATGTGGATTCTCTAGGAGATTTTAGGCTCATTTCTCTCCTTGGTTTCCTTTATAAGTTAGTGGCTAAAGTTCTGATGACTAGGTTGGGAGGGGTCATGGATTCTCTCATTTCTCCTTAGCAATCAACTTTCATTAAGGGCGGACAATTTGTGGATGAAGTGGTTGCTTTCAATGAGGTGGTAGACATGAATAGAGTCTCCAAATAGGATTGCTTAGTGTTTAAAGTGGATTTTAAGAAGGCTTAAGATTTATCTAGTTAGAGGTTTTGGATTACATGTTGAGTAGGTTTGAGTTTAATGTGAGATAGAGGACCTAGATCAGAGTGTGTGTCTTCTCAAGTAGCCTTTTGTTTTGGTAAACAATTGCCCAACTGGGGAAATTAGCATCTAAAGGGTGTCTTAAGCAGGGGATCCCTTGGTGCCTTTTCTCTTTCTTTTAATGGTGGAAGGTCTTAGTATTGTGGAACCATATTTTGCAGGCAATTCAAGAAGTGATCAAAGTTAAAGACTATAATGGTTTGTTTTTTATAATGACAACTTGGACAACTTGGACAACTTGGATGAAAACCTAGATTGGTTTTACTAATGACAACTTGATGACAACCTATGAAGATTCAAATATGTCAAGTAGTTAAAGATGAACAAGACAATTTTGTTCAAAGTTTTCCTCCGAATCAAGTAGATGAATTAGGGTTCAATGATCACTGCAAACATCCTCTGATGATAACATTCAACTTGAAGATATCTCACGCCTCATCTCAGAGAAGATTCAAGCAAGTTCCTATATGATTGGTTTATTCGGAAAAATCTTAAAACTTCGGAGTGTGAAACATCGCCCAATCGGGTTTGTGTGATCGGTGTTTTGTAAAAACACAATGGAGTTCTCTTAAAGTAATATGTCTAAATCACACGCACACACACGCACACGCATACACACACACATACGCACACACACACACACACACACACACACACACATACACACAAACACACACACACACACACACAAACGCACACGCACACATACACACACGTGCGTACACACATACACACATGTACGCACACACACACACATACATACACAAGCACGCATGCACACACACACACATACACAAGCACGCATGCACACACACGCGCACACACACACACACATACACACACTCATATGCACACACTTGCACACACACATGCCCATACACGCACACAAAAACATGTTTTAAAGCCTCTATTTCTCAAAGAAAACAACTTATAAATGTTTTTGAGACGTGTCAGTTGAATCAGGAACTATTAGGATATTTTTGGACAATTTTTTGAATTGTATAATTGATTGGAACATATAGCCAATCAATTTGGTTAATGCAAACAATGTCCAAAAACGATTATGATATGATATTAATGAAGAGCAGCAATTCTATGTCCATTTTTTCCAAATTAATCCTTTGCAAGCGATTATTTAGAGCTCCCAATCAATTGGCCTAAGGTCTTAATCCATTGAATCATTAATTTGGCCGATGTATCTTTTCCTTTTTTGTGCCAACCTATAGCCTATAATTAGAGGCCTCTCTCTTCACATTTTAACATCCAAAAATGTGAGCTTTCTATCTCATACCTCTCTCTCTCTCTCTCACACACTCTCTCTCTCTCTCTCTCTCTCTCTCTCTCTCTCTCTCTCTCTCTCTTTCCTCTGTTAGGTCTTTGGTTGGCTACATTTTGGCTAAAAAGATTTTACAGCAAGATGTTGGGTAAGATGTCCTAACAGGGTTATTCGACATCTTTGTCTGGTACAACAGGCGCCGATGTTTTATATCTCTTGACAAATTTGATTTTATTTGATGAGAATCTTTTAGATATACCTCATCATTATACGCAGGTCAAGGAGATTTATTAGGAACAAAGTGCAGATTTAATTGGATTTCATAAAAAGAATCTTGGAGACTTTTTAGGAAACTATTTGGAGATTTGTTCCTATTTTTATGTGAAGATCTTGCAGCTGATTTAAAACGTGAAGATTGGATCTGATTGAAGAGTCCCAGTCCATACAGCAAGAGTCTATAAATAAGGACTTGCTAGACCTAAAATAGCAAGCATACACATCAATAAGTTGTCGGTGCAACATAAGGGTTTAGGGTTTTGAGAGTCTCTTGTGTAGTTTGTAAGTCACCCATGTATCTTTTGATACTATGTGGTCGACATAGGTTGTTGTAAATTGCTCTCACTCGAAGCTTTGAAGCAAGAGTTGAGTATTGTTCTTGGTTGAAGCTTTTAAGCAAAACTGAGTATTGTTGTTAGTCAAGAGTCTTGGCTGAATGTTATTATTGGAAGGAATGTCTTTCAATTGAATAGATTGATGCAGTTGTTGGAGATTGTAACTGTTAGATATCACATATTGTGATTAGGGGAAGTGAGTGATGATTCTCATATCAAAGAAGGTGTTCTTTGATAAGGATTTCATTGGGTAGTATTTAGGAGATAAAGTTGTAAACGAGGGAGTTTAACTTTATAGGGTATTACTACAGATAGTGGAGTCTTCTTCCTGGATTGGTATCCCCCAGGTGTAGGTGATTTGCACTGAAGTGGGTTAATAATTTTTGTGTTATTTATCATTCTGCAACTTTCAGTTCAGTCTTGATTAACATGTTGGATCAGATGTCGTAACATCTGTGATTCTGCAGTTCTGATATTCAAGGTATTAGTTAGTTGTTTCTGTTCCTTATTTAAATGTTATGTAGAACAATTTCTTGACATGTGTTAGGACATCTGCTGTCTGCATTGCCAGAATTTCAATTGGTATCAGAGCAGGCATTCTGTCTGTTTTTGGATGAGATCTTTGGGAGATACTTTCTGGCATTTAAACAAGGAGGAGTTTTGAAGATCAGATCAATTAACTCAGACATACTCAAGGGTATTAGTGGATGAGATGGATGTTCTGGATCGAAGGTAACAACCCGGTGGTTGTTCATGTTGCTGAGGAGGTTCTACAATAACTGCAGGAGAAGTGGCTAGTTCTCTTGTTGGGGTGTCTGATAAGATGTTCTGACATCTTATTAGGGCAAGCAGGATTTGTTCCTTGGTGGTTCCGCTGCATGTGTTTCTGATGGAAGAGCTCTAGAATTATGGGATTCTGGAGTTGTTGCTGAAGACAGATGGTGGAAGATCTCAATCGTCGGCCTCTATATGTGAAGATATCTGCATTCTTTTATTCCAAAGTCGGGAGCAATGGAATGACGAGAGTTGTTGGAAGATATCTTGTATGGTGACTTGGTACTTGGAAGCTTGGTTCCATGGTACAGTGTGAATTCAGTTGAAGAGGAGAGGAGTTGATTTAAGTTTATCAAGTTCTTGCTCTGGGAGTTTGATAAACTATTGATTGGCTAGATTGTCAAAGATACTTGAGAATTCTCTCAAGTCCACTCATAAAGACGTCTCAGTCGTGCATCTGGAGTCTTCTAGTTATTCTTCTGACTAGAAGGTGTTTCTATGAGACACAATATGAAGAAAGTGGAGGTGACTTATTTTCACCATCCAAAACAGCAAGAAAGGATTCATCTCTCTTAACCCTAAGGGTGGATTCAATCTGATTGGAGTTCTCAGAATCGTTGAGGTAAATAAGGTTCGTTCAGAGAGAATCTTAGTTACTTGAGTCAAGGGTGGCAGCCTTGGTATCTTAACTATTTGTGTCAAAGAAGATACTTGCAAAAGATTGAATACCTGATAAGTGCTCAAGATGTGATCTAGTGGAACTTAGCTACAACAGTGAAGAAGGGTTATTGGACAAGGACTTAAGATCAATTGCTATTTGTGGAATTCACAAGTATTTAGTTGATTATCCTTGAAAGTCAAGATTGCTGATGTTCAACAAGATGTTGGAACATCTCATCATCAGATTTTATGCAGAATCATGGGAGTGGTACTGCATACGCTTTAGCATCTGTTTTAGTCTTGGGTTTTGACCTAAGAATGGGCTTCAGTATGGTATGATAGAAGCATGTGATCTCTGGAGAGTTTCCTGGCAAGAAACTGGTCTGGACTTTGGTGCTGTTGAAGATGAGGATGAAAATATCATAATCTTGATGGTTACTTCTTGGATCAGTTTATTTCTGATCTAGGAGGAATGGAGTGCTGGTGATGGCACATCTTGGATCAGTCTGTTTCTAATCTAGGTACTTGGGAGCATGAGATCTTGCTTACCTTGAAGGTCAAGGTTAAGTGGTAGTTATCTCTGACTTTCTACAGACTGCTCTACTAAGGAAGGTGGCATTCTTTGGTATGGCTATGGTGTAATCTAGGACTACTTACTCTTCTGAAGATTCAGACGTGGCAGGTGTGAAGTCTTTGGAGTTTCAAAGCAGGATGGAGGTTGTCTACTCTAACTTGGTTGTTGAATCAAGTCTATGAGAGCATGGAACTCTTGTTCAGTTATAGGGGGGAGGTTTTTCTAAGTGGTAGAAGGAGGAGCTGAATTCAGCAGTTGGATGTCGTATTAAAATGTTCTGACATCTAGCTTAACATCAGAATCTCAGTTGATGATGTGGCACATCAGCTTAAGATAAGGTGATCTACAGGAGAATGGAAGTAATGGATGCTTAAAAAAGGTCTATCTCATACAGTTTGCGGGAGTTGTGGTTTGAGAAGATGTTACATGTCTAAGAGGCTTGGTGGATCTAAGATGTCTTGTTATGAAGCAATTAGTTCATGTGACTTGAAGATCAGATTTCATTGGTAGATCAGTGTATCTTGTGGGAGTTTTGAAGAAGAATGAGATCAGTCAAACAATGGCATTTGGTTGATCTTTACTGTGCATTCAAGCAGGATGCTTAAAACTGATTGCTCTTGTGCAGAGGGGTGGTTGGTTGAAAACGTAAGGAGGATCTATTTCACATTGGAGCTTGTGGCAGGAGTTCTCAGTTTATGGAAGATTACCTTCTTTTGGTGGATAAGAGTTTATTTCTCTCTGGGGTTTCTGAAGTTCTCTTTGTTCAAGCTGGTGGCGCAGTGTTGTTTGAAGATCTTCAGTTTAGATTACTATGTAGAGAGTAAGTCCAGTGGTGGAGTATATCAAGAACCATGGTGTGTGGTGTATGTGATGTGTGAAGAATGTCCTAACAGATGTTAGAATATTTTTTGGGTTGGTTATCCTTGGAGTAGGATACTAAGTTTTGTGAGGAACTTGTTACTTACATCGTTTCTAAGAAGTATCTACATTGTCATATGGGAGAATGATGAAGTAGGAGAACTGTCTTGGAAGTCTGATGTGAAGGTTTTGGTAAGACTGTAGTGGATCACAATTTGATTACATGAAGGTCTAGATTATGATGCATTCCGAATATGGAAGTGGATATTCACTAGGAGAATCAGAAGTATTCTACGTTATCATACAGGAGAATGATGAAGGAATAACTGTCTTGGATTGTAGGGTGTCTATCAAATTTGTTGGCCTTGCTGAGGTCAGCAGAAAAGCTGGTGGAGGGGATACCGCCCTTGTTACGAGCCATGCTAGAGAGAAGTGGATCAGTTTGGCAAGCTGAGAAGTTCTGGAGCATGCATACGATATCTGACATCGTTAAGAAGATAACAAACTAAGAGGTATGGTATCTCTTTGAGGAATGTGGAGCATTCCAGATCAATTGGATTTTATCTCAAGGAACATGGAGGTCTATGCATGAGAATTCAAGAGGAATTTGTGTGGTGTATAGATGGGTTCAAGAAGAGGGGGGTCAATGGAGCTTTGATCTTAATCCAAGAGTTTGTTAATTTAGGATGGTGATCCTAATGAGTCCTCACGGGAAGCATGATGGTGTTCCTGTGTGAGTGATTATTGCTTCTTGTCAGAAGAAGCAATAAGTGCAGTTGATGATTGTGTTCAACAGGTAGGTTGGACAGAGGGTGCGCTCTTGAAGACATGAAGATGCGTCTTATTTTTTCCATTCATCTACATAAGTGTTCATTGGAGGAGCACTGGTTATCTTAGATAGGGGGAGTTGCTCCTTGATCTAAGTTGTATTACTGCAGGGGTACAGTTCTGAATCCAGTTTGTTTGGAGGTCAAGCAAGCTATGATTATTCTTGATGAGATGTCAAGAAGGATGCCTTGACATTGCACTACTGGTTAAGTTCTAGGTGAACTTATCAGGTCATTCTGATTGTGTCAGACTAATTGTGTATGACAAGGGGAGTACTGCTACTGACTTGCTTGCTTTTGGTTGATTGCCCTTAAATGCATAGTTGCTTGGATGGGCATATTATGGCTAAAAAGGGGGAGAAGCAAGTAGTAGTAGTGTTCTTTGGTTGTTTCCACAAGTGGGAGCTAGATGTGTTATCCAAAGGTTGTTTTATCCAAAATTTGCCAAAGGGGGAGATTGTTAGGTCTTTGGTTGGCTACATTTTGCCTAAAAAGAGTTTACAGCAAGATGTTAGATAAGATGTCCTAACAGGGTTATTCGACATATTTGTCTGGTACAGCAGGCGCTGTTGTTTTATATCTCTTGACAAATTTGATTTTATTTGATGAGAATCTTTTAGATATACCTCATCATTATACTCAGGTCAAGGAGATTTATTAGGAACAAAGTACAGATTTAATTGGATTTCATAAAAAGAATCTTGGAGACTTTTTAGGAAACTATTTGGAGATTTGTTCCTGTTTTTATGTGAAGATCTTGCAGCTGATTTAAAACGTGAAGATTGGATCTGATTGAAGAGTCCAAACCCATATTGCAAGAGTCTATAAATAAGGACTTGCTAGACCTAAAATAGCAAGCATACACAACAACAAGCTGTCGGTGCAACATAAGGGTTTAGGGTTTTGAGAGTCTCTTGTGTAGTTTATAAGTCACCCATGTATCTTTTGATACTATGTGGTCGACATAGGTTGTTGTAAATTGCTCTTACTCGAAGCTTTGAAGTAAAAGTTGAGTATTGTTCTTGGTTGAAGCTTTTAAGCAAAACCGAGTATTGTTGTTAGTCAAGAGTCTTGGCTGAATATTGTTATTGGAAGGAATGTCTTTCAATTGAATAGATTGATGCAGTTGCTGGAGATTGTAACTGTTAGATATCACAGATTGTGATTAGGGGAAGTGAGTGGTGATTCTCATATCAAAGAGGGTGTTTTTTGATAAGGATTTCATTGGGTAGTATTTAGGAGATAAAGTTGTAAACGGGGAGTTTAACTTTATAGGGTATTACTACAGATAGTGGAGTCTTCTTCCTAGATTGGTATCCCCCAGATGTAGGTGATTTGCACCGAACTGGGTTAACAATTTCTGTGTTGTTTATCATTCTGCAATTTTCAGTTCAGTCTTGATTAACATGTTGGATCAGATGTCGTAACATCTGTGATTCTGCAGTTCTGATATTCAAGGTATCAGTCTGCTGTTTATGTTCCTTGTTCAAATGTTATGCAGAACAATGTCTTGACACGTGTTAGGACATCTGTTGTCTGCATTGCCAGAATTTCACTCTTTAAAATATTTTCTACTTTCTCTCACTATAAACTTAGTGTTGCGCTTCGAAAAAGTCTTTGTGATTAAGTGAGGTTCTTGTTCTGGAAAATGTGTAATATTGTAAATTAACCAAGAGGTATTTTTCTCTTGGTTGAATAATTTCTCATAAGGGAGTGTTTGTTTGGATTCAAAGTTAAACCCGTTAAAATATTTGTTTGGAGATATAGTTTTTAAGTCGCCAATTTGGTTTGTAAGCTCAGGCCATGTAAAAGCTTACTTTGGTTCAGAAGCACAGTCTGTGTAAAAGGTTACTTAAGTTTGAGATCAGCCCAGTGTAAAATCTCAACTTGGTTTGTGGTAAGCCTGTGTAAAATTTTAGTTTGGTTCGAGGTTAGCCTGGTGTAAAATTTCAACTCGATTTGTGGTTACCTTGTGTAAAACCCCGGTTTAATTTGGAGGATATCCATTTCAAAACTCTGCATTTATTCAAGATATTTCCATATAAAATCTAGGTTTATCTTTGGGGATAATTGCTTCAAGTTCGTGTTTGGAAGGAAGACTGACCGCTTGAGTTTGATGTTCTTTGTTTTGTTGGAAGATAGTCTGAAACTTCATTTTTCCTTGTATAAGGGTGTTCGTGAGTTTAACATGCTAAAAGTTCATAAGCATTACTAAATACTATCAAGATAAAGTCTTGAGGAGAGGATTAGGTTACTTCGTTTCAATCGAACCTCTATAATTTCTGGTGTCATCTTCTTACTCTTATCTCTTTACTTTCTGCATATTTATTTTCCGTTGCTATCTTTGAAATGTTTTTATCAAAAATGTTTTTAAACTTTATAAATTAAAATAATAATGTTTCTAACCTTCATTTTTCAAACTCTCACAATCCACCCCTCTCTTTCTTGTGTGTGGAGTCATATGTCCAACAAGTGGCATCAAAGCCTCACTTATGTTCAAAGATTAATCGTCTCATAAGGAAGATGACTTCCTACACTTTTTCTATCAAGAAATATTTCCTAAACACTCCTCCACCATTTAATGGTGTAGTGAGTGATTTTTGTCGGTGACGCGACCACCTTATCGCTGGAATTGGGTTTTCCTCCTCGATGAGAAAAGGGTGTTACTTTCTGATTTCTTATTTATCCCATGAAGCTGGAAAGGAAAGGGAAGCTATCTAAAACTAACCTTGCACGCGAATGTTTAACTGAACACACGCTTAAAGAGATTGGGGGGTCCGGGGTCAGGTTATACAATGGGCAGTTGTCAGTTACCCATCCTATATGTGGTTATCCACATGATATTAGCTTTAGGTTTTGCTTTGTACTTGGTGGTGTTTATCCGTTAATGGGTTGGGAAAGTATGAGTGAGTGAGTTCTTGTTGATGTTTTTGGTAAGGTGCTGGACCTAAGTTTTGATTGGTGTATGAAGGTTCTGGACCTAGAGTTTTCGATTAGTATGCTCGCTAAGATTTCGCAATCTTATGCCTACGTATTCCCATTTAATTGAAACAGGGAAATCAGAGCAATCGTAGTTCCTCCTATTCTATGGGAGGAAATTTGTTTTGGTGTCTTGTTCAAAGCCCAAGACAGAGGCTAAACGAAGTATTTGTGTCTTGTTCAAAGCCCAAGATTGAAGCTAAAAGGTTGATTGAAAGAGAATGTGTTATCTCTAAAGAGGGATTGTTGATTTTTATGTACCTTGATCAAAGCCCAAGGTTGAAGCTAAGAGGTTGATTGACTCCCTTGGGGAAGTCCTTATACAAAGTCTAAGAGGAGGCTGTATGAGACCGACTCAACAAGATTGTGGATATATTGGTGTCTTGTACAAAGCCCAAGACGAAGGCCAAAAGAGACTGACTCTTTGGGGATATCATTATATGAAGCCTAAGATGAGACTAACCCCACAGGGGAGGTACTTATCTGTCTTTTTAGCGAGCGATTTTGGACACGGTTCTTAGGCGTTGGTCGCTCTCTGCGGTTTGAGCTTTGACTACAGGTCGATTCATTTTTTATCCTATTGTGAGCTGAATAAGGAAGGGAAATAGATGTCTCCAATTAACCCTGCTTTGCATACTGAGTTTAAACAGCGGTCTGTTAGGTTACGGATGCTATCAATGTGGGGGGGCCTTTGTACTGGTTATTTGTATTTTTGCCAATACTGGTTTTTATTTAGACAGAAGGTTTCTGGCGGGGAACAGGGATTAGGATGTTAGGACTGATGCTTTTGAATTACTGCTTTTAATTGATGGAGATATGGGATTTGGGTTTTTTGTTGATTGCGCTCGCTAAGATCTTTTCTTTCGATCTTATGCCTACGTATTCCCGTTTACCGAAATAGGGAAATCAGAGCGTTCGTAGTTCCTCCTATTCTATGGGAGGAAATGGGTGTTTTTGGTGTTTTGGTGTCTTGTTCAAAGCCCAAGACGTGAAGCGAAAGGTGGTTTGTATCTTGTTCAAAGCCCAAGATGTGAAGCTGAAAGGTCTATTTGTGTCTTGTTCAAAGCCCAAGACGTGAAGCTGAAAGACCTCGGCTTTAGCGAGAATTTGTCATCTCTAAAGAGGGGGAAGGAGAATTACTTTAACTGGGATACGCGGATCCGAGCAATGCCATAATTTTCGAAGAAAAGGGTTTTAACCTGAAGGAGAAGACTTTAACTCAGTGTAGAGCAATGCCATCTTTCCTTAGGAATTTCTCATGCTAAAATAGGGACAGTGGCATGGATATAGATGATCCAGAGGCTTGCCGCTTACAGCGATTAGATGAAAGGAAAGGAGTTGTTGATGTTTGTGTACTGTGAACGAGGCACAACTTTGATGCTAAAAGGTTGATTGGATCAACTAGTGGTTTTCTTATACAAAAGCCTAAGAGGAGGCTAATTTCCGCTAGGAAAATCATTATACAAAGCCTAAGAGGAGGCTATTTTGTGTCTCGTGCAAAGCCCGAGAGAGTGGCTAAAAGTTTGACTCGACGATGGAATCTTTGTGTCTCGTACGAAGCCCGAGATGGAGGCTATTGTTTGTTTGACTCAACAGGAGAATCTTTTATACTCAACAAGAGAGTGTTTTTGTATCTCGTACGAAGCCCGAGATGGAGGCTAAAGTTTGTTTGGCTCAAAAAAAGAACCTTTTTGTATCTCGTATAAAGCCCGAGATGGAGGCGAAAAGGTGATTGACTCAACGAGGGAGTCTCTTATGTGTCTCGTACAAAGCCCGAGAGAGAGGCTAAAATGTTGTTTGACTCCGCTGGGGAGAATCATTGTACAAAGCCCAAGAGAAGGCTAAGGTTACTGTGTCAGTTAAGTGACAGGTCCAGCATACTGATTTTGAAAGAGAAAATCAGTTCTTATATGAGCATCACTGTACTCATGGGTTAGATCTGAGGATCGGGGTTGTTTCCTTTTCTTTGAGTAAACTGGAAATCCAAAGGGGATTGAGACTGTCCGAGTCTGCGGGTTTCCTTCCTATTTAACGAAGGGGGTCACTTGAGAATGTCTTTGAGACTCAAGGAAGTTAGACTGTCCAAGTCTAGAGTTTTTTTCTTTTGTACTATGCTTTGAGAAACAGTAGTAGACTCTATGAAAGGACTGTTCTATGAGGATGACTAAGTTCTGTTCCTATACCTCTAGGAGGTCGTCGGGACAATTTGTACGAAGCCCAAGAGGAGGCTGGAGACTTTTAAGAAGCCTACGAGTCCTTGTACGAAGCCCAAGAGGAGGCTATCATTCCTGAAGGAAGAGATCATTATACGAAGCCTAAGAGGAGGCTGTGAATACTTCTAAGAAGCCGTAGGGTCCTTGTACTATGCCCAAGAGGAGGCCGATGCTTTTAAGAAGCCCGTGGGTCTATCATCTCCTTTCCATTAGGAGAGATAACTCTTTTAAAGATAAAAACCACTGGTAAACGTGCGAGGTTTACTATTCAACGACTTTTAACTTTTAAAGAGGGTTCCTTAGTTAAGGTCCAAGATTATGACCGTAGTGGGTACCCAAACCCCGAGACATTCAAGGCAAGCTATCCACAAGGAATAGATCAAGTCAGGAAAGTTCGAGAATTTGGAAGAAACTCAAAGATGCCATTCACGGAGAATACATTCATCTTGGGGAGTAGAGCTTCTTGACGATTCCTAAGGAGGACAGCCGAAGAGAAGACTGTATCTGGTGCTCCTATTGGGGATCTAGGCGTCTATTTCTACGAATAAATGAAACGGCGTCACCTAGTTCTAGACGTAGTTGCCGGGGAAACTCGAAATATCTATACTATTATTACACAGTAGATATGAGTTTATGAAAGGAGACTTACATTGAGCAGCCCCACAATACAGTTATATACATATGAGTTTATGAAAGGAGACTTACAGTGAAACAACCCCACAATACAGTTATATACATATGAAAGCGGTAAATGAAAGCGGGTAAACACTTACTCGGTTGTAGAGCTTCCATGCTGTTTGGTTAGTTGTTCAACAAAGAAAGATTGAAAACAACAGTATATTCAAAATCAAAGGAGAAAGTGCTTTGAAAAAGAAAGATTTGGGGCTTACAGCTCAAGGAGAGGCCCAGGGTTTTATCAGTGAGCACACTGTTTGACTTTGTACAGCGGGACTTATACAAGTGACTGGGGCCCAAAAAGGTTTTGTGTACAAAGGGATGGGTCTTACACTCTCTCAAGAGGCCCAAAAAGGTTTAAAGAAAAGAGAGTGGGGCTTATAACACGAGGGTAGGCCCAAATGATTTTTCGTTTAAAGATGGCGATCGCGCCGAGGTTTTCTTTTAACGCAAAGGGACTTATACAATAAGTGAGGCCCAAAATGTTTTGGTTAAAAGGGGGTTTGGGTCTTACACTCTAATAGAGGCCCAAAGTGTTTTGAATGGGTCTTATAGCTCAAGGAGAGGCCCAGATGATTTTTTTTATTTTTAAACGGGCGACGATCGCGCCGTTTACTTGTACAGAAGGACTTATACAATGAGTGAGGCCCAAAAAGTTTTTGTACAAGGGGGGATGGGTCTTACACTCTCTCAAGAGGCCCAAAGTTTTGAAAATGATTTATGAGGGTTGAATTAATCCAAAACCCTAATTTGTTTTCAAAATGTATTTAATTGAATAAAAATTCAATTAAAATGATCAAAAATTGTTTAACATATGGAAAACAAATTGTGATCTTGGATTAATGCTTCAAAAATTAAGTATTGACCTACAAAATAATTAGAAAGCATTAAAAGTTGCAAAATCAATGTAGAAAAAATATTTAAAATGTCAAAAACAATTAAAATATTAATTCTTTGCAAAAATATCAATTATATGAAATAAATAATATTTTTGGGATTTTTTGTGAAAATAAAATATTTTAACATTTTTGTGAATTATTAAAAAAAGAATCAACTCAAAATCATTAAAACTCAGAGAGAAATTAATTTTTGAATCAATTAAACAAAATCACAAAATTCAAATATTTGAATTATTCAAAAATGGCGCCAAGAACAGCTGAAGAACACGCGCGTGTTCTTGGTTTCTCAGATTTGCATTTTCTATCCAATCTCCATGAATACGTAATCATATCATGCAATCCACATATCATTATGCTCGCCTCAACCTCACGATCATGTCTATGTACTTTAATTTCATTTAAATTAAACATACAACAAGAAATCACGAAGAGACCTCAAGAACCCTAATTTCTGCATGAAGGCTAGGATTTTTGATACACGATTCAAACAATGCAATTAATTGAGGGAAAACATTCCATGCATGATTATGAACATATGGCCAAATTATTGTGCGAGGAAATATGCATAGATTGAGAGATGACCAAGTATGTGCTTACCTCCAAGTCGTGACAGCAAGTCCAAAGTGATTTTTGATTTGGAGGTGTTACAGATGAGTGGTGATGATCTGAACATCTTCCCTACACCCTATGGATTGTGTTTGGATGGTTGGACTTGATTGAAATTGGCTGGATCATTTTGTGGTACCTCAGCTGCACTTTGGTTAAAACCTTGAGCAACCAGCTGGTGATTTTGTGAAATTGATGTTTCAGAAGTAATCTAAGTGTTTGATCAGCTCATATGTGATGTATGTGAGGTGTGTGAGTGATTGGTTTGATTGGAATTGCTCTCAAACTCAAAACCCGATAGTGACTTGCCTTAGAAGGCAAAATTGGAGTGAAAGAAGAGATTTTGAGGAAAGCATCTGTTAGATGGCTTTGGTGTACTCAAACTGACCACAATTGAGCTCTATTTATAGTAGAGCAAGTTTGTTTTGGGATCCACAGTGAATGGCAACTGCAGCAGGTGTTTCCTCAATGTTGGCCAATGGAAATCCAAGTCTCCTCTAGCCATTGACTAGAGGTTAGGGCACAGAGCTTTGGTTCCCTTGGTCTTGGATAAGTCTTGACTGATTTCAGATGAGAATGGCTCAGTCCATGCCACCTTGATGGTTTCATTGAATGCCTCATTCCAAATTTGAAGTCTTGTCCCTATTTTGGCCATTCTAGGTTCAACATGCTATTTCTTGTTCCATGGACTTTGGAGGCTTGGCTCAGTGATTGTCCCCGTTAGATTCAATCCTCTGAGGTATCCAAGTGGATAGGAGCAATTGAATTTGGCTGATTTTGGCAAATCGACCAAAGTTGCAAATTCTGCCTTGCCTTGACAGATTTCAGCAAGGCAACTTGGCAATGTTGTATCTCATGGTGTAGGTTGAATTTGGCAATGTTCTTGGCCATTTTGGAAAGCTCTTACATGATACAACAACTGTTTGAAAAAGTTTGGTTTTGATCTCTTTTGATTCCAAGTGAAAAATCCCCCTACATTTGGCAAAAAGTGAGGCAGAATCTGACTTAGTGAAAATTTCACTAAGTGTTGGAAAAAGTGACATTTTCACTTTTCAGCCACTTTGATCACTCCATAACTCAAAATCCTTAATGAATTGGAATGACTTGTAGTTGAAGTTTTTGTAGGTGATAATGAGGGCTACAAATCCATCTTTGGATGAGAAAAAATAGCCTTGTGGTTTAGGAGTTATGGTCCTCCAAAGTTGGTACCTTTGCCACTTTACTTTTAACTTAGAAAAATTTCTAAGTTTTATGGTTACCCCTTTTACAAGTTATCTCACTTTTCTTGATTTTTCTTGATGAATGATGATTCAAATCATACATTAACATCATTTTAGGGTTAAAAATCCAATTTGGTGAAAAATCTCAAAAAGTCAAAGTTGACTTTTGTGCACAGTTGACTTTTTATCAAATGAATTCCAAACTGTGCAATTCTTCAGGAAATCATGTCCTTGACCTAAATCAAACTTGATGGACATGTTCCATGGGTGTCATAGGGTATATTCAATCATGTATTAGGGTTTGGGAGCACGTCTTGGTCAAAAGTCAAAGTTACAGTTGGCTTTTCTCTTAAAACCCTAATTGTGGTGCAGATGAATTTGAGATTTGTTGCTCAAGCTTCTTGGATCAATCCATTGTTCCAAATGGATCAATATGGTATATTAGAGACCCTCAAATCATGTCTTGAGGTCTTGGCTTATGGTTTGTCCCAAAAGTCAACTTAGGGGTGAATTAGGTCAAGAAACCCTAATTCCTGATTTTTGATGAATGCATCCCCTGAGGCAAAATTGACTTGATGCATGGGTTCATGAGGTTCCATGAAGTATATTAGGTCATGTTTTGGATCATTGCCTTGTGCCCAGATGAAAATTTCCATCTGGAGGCCCTGGTCGACCAAAACCCTAATTTGGTGACACTGTCGATCTTGAGACTTGATCCACCTAGAAGGGAGCAGCCTTGTGCTTAATCCTTGAAGTGGGAGTCCTTTTTGATCCATTGTGGATATTTAAGAGATTAGACAAGTTGAAGATCATGTCATTTCTTGATTGATCCTTTGTCTAAGCACTCAGAGAGGGCTTGAAACCCTAATTTTGATTGTAGTGGATGCTCACCCATCTTTGGGGAGACTGCTGAAGCATGATGGTTCATCCATATTGTGATGATGATTTTCACAATGATGGGAAATCTAAGTGGTCAAAATTTGGGGTATGACAGATGCCCCTATTTAATCTTCTTGGACCCGAAGGTGTGAATGACGAAGGGATTCGGGCATTCGGGGTGCAAGAGGATTAAATATCGGAATACCCAAAATTTTGATGGTGGTTATGAATGGTAGCTTACGCATTCATCTTCTTTAGCTAAGCAATGATGCTTAGAAAAGGTAAACTTCCCCTCGATCCTGGTTTCCTACCAAGAACTGGTCTCAGTCTCTTTTGAAATAAACTTCCCCTCGATCCTGGTTTCCTACCAAGGAATTGGTCTTGGTTTCTTTTGAACTTCCCCTCGTTCTTGGTTTCCTACCAAGAACTGGTCTCAGTCTCTGAAATGAACTTCCCCTCGTTCCTGGTTTCCTACCAAGAAACTGGTCTTAGTTTCTTTTGTCAACTTCCCCTCGATCCTGGTTTCCTACCAAGGAACTGGTCTTAGTTTCTTTTGAAATAAACTTCCCCTCGATCCTGGTTTCCTACCAAGGAACTGGTCTTAGTTTCTTTTGTCAATAAACTTTATTGACAAGGGACGCTATGTGTAGCGGTTTTCCCTCAAACTCCTCGCCGAATTTTCCTGGGGAGACGCCATTTGAGTGGGAAAAGATTTGATGTCAGACTTGCTGGGGAACCCATTCGTCTGAATTGTAGAGGTACACAAACTTCTCTGTTTTGGAGACGCCATTTGTCGATTCTACTGGGGAAAGCGAGTCTCTTGAGAGACTGTTTTCGTTTGGGATCTTTCATCATACTTTTCTCGGGATCTTCCCGGAGAAACGCCATATGATGGGGTCCAATTTTGAGGTGCCGATGACCTTCTCATCAGTGGTTTTTTCGGAGCAAAATTGGCGTGCTGCCGAATCTCTGATCACGAAGCTTTCTCTGTGGATTTTCCTTAATCTGGGAAAGCAAGGATATGATCTTTGATGGCAAAGAGTGACATCTGTTGAAGGTTCTCTGATCTTTCAGAGGTTCAAATTATCAAAGTGGCCAAGTGCCGACTCTGATCTAAAGATACACTGGTGGCGAGATTGTGCAGACGCAACACTTCCTGACGAGGAAAGAACTGACAAACTTGATTGAGAAAACTGTTTATCACTAGGGGACAAGACCGGCTAGAGTGATAACGATGCAATATGAAATGTAAATGCAAATAAAAAATGCATGAAGTACGTATGTATATGCTGACAAAACAAACGCGACATACAGACTAATGGATGAACACAATTGGATACTCGGCCATCGCGGGGCGAAGAAGTACCGTTGATTCAAAATAGAAATTCCACCTTGCTTAGGAGAGATAGTCCCGTTGGGAGCTATGTTGATCGGGCTTAGGAGATGAGAACTCGGCCGAGGATGTCAGATGAAACAAGGTCTCTGACATTGTTGATCCTTCATTCAGGCGTACTGGTCTAGAAGGAGTACTTTGATTCTGCACTTTGAAGTTCGCTTAGTTCGGGAGAAGCGATCGATGTTCTTCTGATGTTCAACAGTCAAAAGAAATGCCATCTTTAATTTAAAAGCAGAAAAAGTTTAACAAGTAAATTTATTTTTGTTTTATTTCAAGAATCGCTGATTAAGTTTAAACAACGTCGTTCTGTAAAGCTAAAACAAGTAAAGAATTACAAACAAAAGCATAAGGGCTCAAATTTTATTGATAAGATGGAAATCAGCCAAACGCGTGATTCCAAAGAGTATATACAAAGTTAGAAAATGGTAATTTACAGGGAAAAGGGCTACGTTGAAACATAACGACCACTATCCTTCTACCAACTTTGAGTTCGGGACATCCTGAGCTTCCGTCGAAGATGACCTTTGACTGGAGATTTCCTCCGATAGATGATGCTGTAACTGCTGCTGAGGGACTTGCCTCTGTTGAACATAGTTACTTGCCATTATCCCTAATTTTTTCCTGGATTGTACTATGAGATTTCCAATCCATCGGGATGATTTTTTTTTCATGTCTCTAACTTTTGCCTGGACCGCCCTTTCGAGTTTTCAATCCACCAAGACGTTTTTTTTTTAGTTTATTTTTAGGAGAAGTATTTCTTGACTACATCAACATTCGTGGGGTAGGCAAATTCCTCTCCGTCCATGGTTGCAAGTCTCAAGGCGCCGCCTGAGAAAGCTTTCGTGACCACATAGGGGCCATCATAATTTGGGGTCCATTTGCCCCGAGAGTCAGTGAGAAATGATTGTATCTTCTTGAGCACGAGGTCTCCTTTTCTGAAAATACGAGGTCGGACCTTTTTGTCGAACGCCCTTTTCATTCTCTGTTGATATAACTGACCGTGGCATAGTGCCGTGATTCTCTTTTCTTCGATCAGGTTCAGTTCGTCGTGTCGACTTTGACACCATTCAGCTTCGGTGAGCTGAGCTTCCATCAATACCCGGATTGATGGGATCTCTACTTCTATGGGGAGCACTGCTTCCATGCCATATACTAGAGAGAAAGGGGTTGCCCCTGTTGAAGTACGGATAGATGTTCGATAACCGTGAAGAGCAAAGGGTAGCATCTTGTGCCAATCTTTATAGGTTACAACCATCTTTTGAACAATCTTCTTGATGTTCTTGTTAGCCACTTCTACCGCTCCGTTCATCTTGGGTCGGTAGGGAGATGAGTTATGGTGTTCGATCTTGAACTCTGTGCACAACTCTTTCATCATCTTATTGTTCAAGTTAGATCCATTATCAGTAATGATCTCGCTTGGAACACCATAACGGCAGATGATATTGTTTTTGATAAATCGGACCACCACTTGTCGGGTTACATTGGCGAATGACGCTGCTTCGACCCACTTGGTGAAATAGTCAATGGCTACCAGGATGAACCGATGTCCGTTTGAAGCCTTGGGCTCAATCATACCAATCATATCGATTCCCCATATGGAAAATAGCCACGGGGAAGAAAGAACTTTGAGATGTGATGGCGGTACATGAATTTTGTCGGAGTATATCTGACACTTGTGACACCTCCTCATGTACTTGTAGCAGTCAGATTCCATGGTCAAGCAATAGTACCCGGCCCTGAGAATTTTTCTCGCCATTGTGTATCCGTTGGCATGAGTGCCAAAGGATCCTTCATGAATTTCTTTCATGAGCATGTCTGCTTCTGGTCTGTCGACACATCGGAGCAAGACCATGTCAAAATTTCTCTTATAAAGAGTGTCACCACTCAGGAAGAAGTTTCCAGCCAATCTTCTTAGGGTTTTCCTGTCTTTTTTGAGTGCCCCAGATGGGTACTCTTGTTTCTGAAGGAAGCATTTGATATCGTGATACCAAGGTCTGTCATCTATGACTGCTTCAATCGCGAAGATGTAAGCGGGCCGTTCAAGGCGCATGATGTCGATCTTAGGTATGTCATTCCATCGACCTACACTAATCATGGAAGAGAGAGTGGCTAATGCATCAGCCATGTGATTCTCATCACGAGGGATGTGATGAAAGTCGGCTCTGTTGGAGAAGGGTAACAACCTTCTTGCATAGTCTTTGTAAGGAATCAATCCTGATTGGTATGTGTTCCAATCTCCTTTTATCTGGTTAATAACCAGGGCTGAATCACCGTATACGTCCAAGTTTTTGATCCTTAAATCAATCGCTTCTTCGAGACCCATGATACATGCTTCGTATTCGGCCTCGTTGTTCGTACATTTGAACGTAAGTCTGGCAGTGAAAGGAATGTGGGAACCCTGAGGGGTAACAATGATTGCCCCAATTCCGTTTCCATAATGATTGACTGCTCCGTCAAAGATAAGTCCCCACTGGGAACCTGGTTCTGGCCCTTCACTGGGTAGCGGTTCATCGCAATCTTTCATCTTTAGATACATGACATCTTCGTCTGGGAAGTCAAACCCGATTGATTCTTGATCGTCAATCGGTTGATGAGCCAAATGATCGGCTAAAATACTTCCTTTAACGGTTTTCTGAGCATGGTACTCTATGTCATATTCTGATAGTAACATCTGCCAACGGGCAATCCTTCCCGTGAGAGCAGGTTTTTTGAAAACGTACTTGATTGGATCCATTTCGGAGACCAACCAAGTAGTATGACGAATCATGTATTGGCGAAGATGTTTGGCTGCCCAAGCCAAAGCGCAACAAGTTTTCTCAAGCATTGTGCACCGAGTCTCGCAGTCGGTGAATTTCTTGCTTAGATAGTAAATGGCAGACTCTTTCCTTTTAGTTTCATCTTGTTGGCCAAGTACACATCCCATTGAGTCCTTTAGAACTGTGAGGTAAATGATCAGTGGTCTTCCTTCCACTGGAGGTGATAGGATCGGAGGATTCAACAGATATTCCTTGATACTGTCGAAGGCGAGCTTTGGAAATCTTCTGACCAAACGCAATCCTGGTTCTTTTTGAGTAATTTGAAAATCGGCGCGCATGTCGCGGTCATAAGGAATATGAATCTGGAGATGTAGTTCAAACGTCCCAGGAATCCTCTGACTTGTTTTTCAGTTTTCGGAGAAGGCATTTCTTGAATGGCCTTGACCTTGTCAGGATCAACTTCAATTCCTTTCTGGCTGACGATGAACCCTAGTAATTTCCCCGAACGGACACCGAAGGTGCACTTGTTGGGATTCAAGCGGAGCTTGAATTTTCTTAGACGTTCGAATAATTTTGACAGATGTTCAACGTGCTCATCCTCTGTTCTTGATTTTGCAATCAAATCATCGACATATACCTCGATTTCTTTGTGTATCATGTCATGAAACAGAGTAGTCATGGCCCTTTGATAGGTTGCCCCGGCATTCTTCAAACCGAACGGCATTACCTTGTAACAAAAGGTACCCCATGGGGTAATGAACGAAGTTTTCTCCATGTATTTCGGCGCCATTTTGATCTAATTATAGCCCGAGAATCCATCCATGAAGGAGAATACTTTGAACTTTGTTGTGCTGTCAACCAGCATTTCAATGTGTGGTAAAGGAAAGTCGTCCTTTGGACTTGCCTTGTTTAGGTCTCTGTAATCAACACACATTCTGACCTTTCCATCCTTTTTGGGAACGTGTACGATGTTGGCTAACCATTGAGGATATTCAGATGTAGCGAGGAAACCCGCGTCGATCTGTTTCTGTACCTCCTCTTTGATTTTGATGGCCATGTCCGGGTGAGTCCGTCTCAACCTTTGCTTTACCGGCGGACATTCCGATCTTAGCGGTAAGTGATGTTCCACGATGCTGGTATCCAACCCTGGCATATCCTGATAGGACCAAGCGAATACATCGGGGAATTCTTTGAGAAGCTTTATCAAACTTTCTTTGACAGTTGGACTGAGCAGTGCTCCGATCCTGATTTCTTTTCTCTCTTTTTCTGAACCCAAGTTTACCGTTTCCAACGGCTCTTTGTGAGGTTCAATGGACCTTTCCTCTTGTCTGAGTAGTCGGGAGATCTCTTCTGGAATTTCGTTGTCATTTTCTTCTTCAGCCTCGAATACCGGGAACTCAAAGTTGGAAGAAGGCATCGGATCGTATGTTTCAACGGGGTTTAAAACAAGCAATCTGCATGACGTGATGATTCGTGTTTAGAAGAGATAGAGAAAATGTAAGTGTGTGCAGTGTATTTATTTTACTGCTTGTTTTTATTATTGAATGTTTTTTAGGATTACCATTTTCTAAAAAAGCAAAAAGAGAAAACAACAATTAATGCGGAAATTACAGAACGACGTTATTTTATTAATGAACAAGTCGAATCTTGAAACTACAGCCCTATAAAACAAAACTCACTCGCTTTGGGCAAAGCGAAGAGGGAAATTTACAAAAAGCGAGCCCTATCAAAACATCCGTTTCACCTGGGCAGGGTGAAAGGTTTTAAAGATGGCAATTACTTTGACTGATGAACGACCTTCGGAACCTCGACAGCAACCCATTGGCGGCGAACTCCTCGGTGAATCACAAAGTCTGGCACCTTCCTTGATTTGTCTTCAGAAATGACGCAGATTTCTAGTGGAGTAGGATCGTTGGAATCTGTTTCCCAGGCAGAATTGTCGTAGGAGGATTCCTCTGTTGCATTTTGCATAGCATTGGAGCTCTCAGCTGTATCTCCCCATCCAGCTGACTGGATATCTTCGAGCCTGATACGAGAGCTTTCGGGAGCAGTGTACTTGACCATAAAGTCGTATTTTCCACTTGGTTGTCCCAGAGTGTCCCAAACTTCTTTGGAACTGGAGAAGTCATCCCTCTCGATGACGTTGACCTCAGGAAAAGCATAGTTGATGAATTCTAGTCCTGCAAACGTTGCGAATTCATCTTCATGTTGAGTAGTTTCCGAATGACCTGAGTGTTGATCCCATGACATGGCGGGGACACAGGTATTCTGTTCAATGACGCTCAACTGAGTTTCATTACTCGGCTGACTTTCTTGCCCCAAGTTTCCTGGGTAAGGCTGCCACATTGGCAGACCATCCATCGGGCCATAGTAATTGTGATCAAAGTTTTCTTTCATCAGAGTGTCTTCCTCTAATGAATTTGGCGGAGCACGACATCCTTCCGGATCACAATCTCCGTAGATCATTTCGACATATGATCTTGGTATAAATCTCGGACTTTCTGTAGGAAAGCAAAAAGGCATAGGCACCTCTTCCTGAGACATATATCCGTCCTTGTTAAGGTAGGACTTCCATTCTTCATCTGTGTCAGAGGGATCTTCCTCATTGATAGCATAAACTGTCTGAGACACTGGGTGAAGAAAACCTCCACTGTGGAAGAAGTTTTGAAGGGGATGAAGACTTTCATCGTTGGCGGCTGTCTGAGTACAGGTCGCAGAAAAACCAAGACCATTCTTTATTTTATTGTCAGTGGGAATAACAAGCTGTCCCCATCCTTTTGTATCGGTACTCTCGACCGCTTTGATAGCATCTTTATATGAAGAAATTGAAGTTCCTTCTTCGGATTGATCGTTCTTGCTCACCGATAGTGCTTGGAACTAGGTTCCAATAACCTCCTCGGGTTCTACACAAGCAGATGATGATAGGTTACTCACAAGCAAGGCTTGTTCCCCACAAACCGTGACAAGTTGATCGTTCTTGACGAACTTTAGCTTTTGGTGGAGGGTTGAAGTAACCGCTCCAGCCTGATGTATCCAAGGTCTTCCTAATAAACAACTGTATGTTGCCCGGATGTCCATGACCTGGAAAGTGATTTGGAAAGTGTGAGGACCAATAGTTATGGGAAGATCAACTTCGCCGATAACTATTTTTCTGGATCCGTCGAATGCTTTGACGACGACCTCGCTGACTCTCATCGGAGGGCCCTTAAATGATAATTGCGTCAAAGTGGACTTCGGCATAACATTCAGGGCTGACCCTGTGTCTACCAGTACATTGGCTAAAGCATCGCCCTGGCAGTTAACTGTAATGTTGAGCGCCATGTTATGACGGCGTCCCTCTTCAGGTAATTCCTCATCACTAAATCCCAAATTATTGCAGGAAGTGATGTTAGAGACAATGCTATCGAATTGTCTGATTGTTACATCCTGTTCCACAAAGGCTTGCTCCAAGACTTTCTGTAGAGCCTCTCTGTGTGCTTCTGAACTGAGTAACAGTGATAATACTAAGATCTTTGAAGGAGTCTGTAACAGTTGATCAACAATGTTATATTCACTCCTTTGGATGAGCTTTAGCATCTCATCTTTGTCTTTTGAAAAGTCGGGATTACCAGATTGACTGACTGGTGGATCAGGAATTTCCGCCTGAAGTTCCTTTTCTTTGTTGGATTCTCCAACCCCTCGGTTGAAGATTCGACCGCTCCGTGTTACACGACTAATGTCTGCAATATTCACGACGGAGGGTAATGGAATTTCCTTTCCATTCTCGATTATTGTTGCACCGTATTTGTAAGGGATTGCCTTAGCTGATTCATACGGTAGTGGCCCCGGTAGATAGATGACTATGGGAACCTTCTGATTTTTCTGACCATCATAAGTAACCTTGATCCGTTCCCAGTTGGGAACTCCAGATTTGTCAAGTAGAGGGATGATGGCAAAAACATCCCTGGTCCTGTGATGACCAGAGATCGTGACAACATCCTCAACTTGCTCGGCAAGGTAGTTCGGCGACCAAATGATGGGTCCTGAACCGGGATATGGACGAATTTCTCCATGATCGACCTGACCCTGAAGAGTTGCTCTTACAAGGTAACACCCTTGGTTACTTTCTGCACAGACGCTACAACTGTCATAGTTGTGTGGCGGCACCTGGCCACGCCCACTTTGAATACAATGTAACCTCACTAGGTTAACTTCCATTGATCGGACATCCTGACTTTGACGACGAGTAGGATTCCTGTTATTGATACTAATCTGCTGAGTATCTTCGTCCATATAGATTGGCATCCACCAGTGATTTAACAAGTGCTGAAGTGCCTCCTGGACAAGGGTACAACCTCGATCGTTTTCGCAACCCGCTTTACAATTTTGATAGTCATGTGATATTAAGAATCCAAGTCGGACCTGCTCAGCATGTAACTCTACCAGGTTGGTATCCATTACGCGGATGTCGAAGATCTGAACCATGTTGATTTGATAGGAGTTCCTATCATGGTAGTCTTGGATCCATCCAAGATCCATCTGACGCTGGAGGGCCTCTTGTATGAAAGAGCATCCCTGTTTGTTTACCGAGAAAATCAGACAGGAACTGTAATCGTGCCGCGGCAGATTATGATACTGGCTTTGCCTTGAGTGCATCGCCACCAAGTTGACATTCATCGCACGGATGTCGTGGTTTTGAATGACGTTGGAATTCGTGTAAACCATGTTAACTCCACGAACTCGGTGCTCTTGGATCCATCAGAGATCCATCTGTTCCTGTAGAGCTGCTTGCACTACCGAACATCCTTGGTTATCTTTAGAGCAAATATCACACTGGTGATAGTTATGAGGTGACACATGGCCATATCCACTCTGTCTACAATGCATCTTGACTAGATTGGTCTTTAATAAGAGTACATCGTGAATTTGATAGACATTGTTAGTCTCTTTCTCAATCAGATTGACTGCAGCTTTCTCGTGTTGAGGCAGCGGGTTCGTGAGAACATTGGGATTCGTATCTTTGAAAGATAAGAGCCCGCTCCTAACAAGCTTTTGCACGTCGGATTTGAAATTGAGACAAGTCTCAATGTTATGCCCTGAACCTCCTGATGATAAGGGCATGTTTGATCCGCTTTAAACCAAAAAGGCGGATTTTCCGGAACTGAAAGGGGAGACTTGGTCTGAATGTGCCCCTTAGCCAGCAGTAACGGAAACAACTCTGCTTACGTTACGGGTATAGGATCAAATCCTGGTGGTCGTATTATACGGTTGTTGTTATATGGAGGACGAGCCTGCTGAAGAGGCTGTTGTGTCCTTTGTTGGTCAGGTTGGCTCTGCGCAACCTGAGGTTGATACATATGAATAGGCGCGGGGCCGATAGCAGAAGTAACAGCTGCTACTGGCTGATAACGTCGCCTTTGCTTTCCGAGAGAGATATTCCCAATATCTTGCTCTTTTTTCTTAGGGAGAGCACTACCGTATTTTTTAGTACCGCTCGTTGATCCAGTGTCTTTTACCAAACGTCCTTCTCGGACGGCTTCCTCAAGACGTACACCCATGCCGACCATTTCGGTGAAATCACTGGGTGCACTGGCAATCATTCGGTCATAGTAAAATGAGCTTAAGGTCTTTAAGAAGATCTTTGTCATCTCTTTTTCCTCAAGAGGTGGACAAATTTGAGCGGAAATTTCACGCCACCTTTGAGCATACTCCTTAAAGGTTTCCTTGTCCTTTTGTGACATTGATCTAAGTTGATCTCTGTCGGGTGCCATGTCCAAATTGTATTTGTATTGTTGGACGAAGGCAGTACCAAGATCTCTGAATGTACTGATCGTAGTACGGTTTAAACCCATGTACCATTTGAGTGCGGCACCGGTTAAACTATCCTGAAAGTAGTGAATCAGTAGGTCCTGATTCTCCGTCTGAGCTGACATCCGCCGAGCGTACATCACCAGATGGCTCTGAGGGCAAGAGTTACCCTTGTACTTTTCAAAGTCGGGCACTTGGAACTTGTGCGGGACCTTCACATTTGGGACCAAGTAGAGGTCTGCGGCGTCCTTTCCAAATAGATCCTGACCGCGAATGGCTTGCAGCTCTTTCTGCATTTCCAGGAACTGTTCTTGGAATTCCTCCATTCTGTCAAACATAGTTTCCTTCTTACCAGAAGGTGTCTGTGGAATCTGTCCTTCTGGGACAGTGTGCACCACAAGGGGTGGTACCGTGACTACGACAGTAAGTCTTGGCGCCTCCCGAAGTTTGTAACCTTCAGGAGTCTTCAGTATGCCCCTAGCATCTTCGCTTTCCCGAAGTTTGTAACCTTCAGGCCCAGCGGCTTCTGTTGCGATTCCCTGATCTTCAGTGATCGGCGGAACATATCCTTCCGGGATATAGTTAACAGGCATGCCCCAAGGACGATCTTTTGGCATCTGATACCTAGGATCATACTTTTCTATGATGGGCGTTGAGGTGATCTCTGAGATCACAGTTCTTTGTAGCTGAGCTTCTTCCATGGCTTGCATGTCGTTACGAAGCTTTCTCATATCCTCTCTCAGAGCGTCGATCTCTTCTTTCAACTCTCTGTTTTCTTCCTCAAGATCATCCATCTTTTTCTGACGATTGGCCCGAGTATTATACGAATGAGACAGTTTAACTCTAGAATCGAGACACAAACGTGAAATTCGTAGGTAAGGAGAATACGCGATGTGAGAATGATGAATGCAATGATTATATTAATTGTTGTTTTTTGGTTTAATCAAAATAAACTTCGACAATTAGATTGCAAATATCAAACAGTGGGGAAACCCCTTTTTATTGAAATTCAAAGGATTACAGAAATGGAAATACAGTAGATTACAAAGTGCAGAAACAGAAACCTAAACTAATGGGTCCCGAGTCCTTTCTAAGGAGAAACCGGGTGCTGATTCTGGTATCTTCCTTTTCTTTGACCGGGGCGCTTGGGCCATTGTCGGGTTGTCATTCCTTTGCCAAGTGAAAGGAGTGAGCAAAATCCTTTGGTCATCTTGATTCTCTACAGCATGCTGCTCCAAAATTTCAATCAGAGCATCTTTCTCTTTTAGTAGTTGCTGTATTTGGATACACTCTACGTCGAGGGTGCGGTACTTGTTCTTCCAAGATCTTCTTTCCTTTTGAACTTTGTTGAAAGTAACCTGAAGCTTTTCAGTTTCCGTCATGAAGTACATGACAGTTTCCCTCGGTGGAAGAATTCCGTAACAAGGATAAGGCATTTTTAGCTTGAGAGCTCTGGTTTGTACCCAATGGAGATAAGGCTCCACCGAGACACAGTCCGGTTTTCCCAGAGACTCTCGTCCTTTCTTATGAACCTGTTTCCAAGCTTGCACTATTTCCATCTTTAGTGCTCTGTCACTTTCTCCTTCCTTGAAGAAAAGACCTTCCAGATGAACACCCAGTGGGATGTGTCTCATCGGGTATCCAAATTGACGAAGAACCAATATCGGATGATAGTTGATTCCTCCTTTAGTTCCTATGAGGGGTACGCTGGGGAAGTTTCCACAACGGTCAATGATTCTGATTCCCTCATAAATCCTATTACACCAATCTATATCGGAATTGGTGAGAGACATGATCTTCTGCGACCAACGTAAGACACTCTTGCAATCCCAAAAAGCAACAGACTTGGGCAAGTGAGAGATAAACCATTTGTAGAGCAAACGTACACAGCATGTGATCTCCCCTCCGCTGTACAAATTTCCCAAGTGTACAGAATGATACGCATCTGCGAGCAAAGTCGGCACAGGGTTTCCAATGAGAAAAACCTTAATAGCGTTGATATCGACGAAGTTATTGATGTTGGGAAACAAAAATAATCCGTAGGTGAGCAAGACAAAGATGCTTTCAAAAGCAGTCCCGTTCCCTATACTAGCGAAGTATAGAGCTTTTTTTGTCAAGAACTGGGCTGGAAAACCTTGGATGCCACCCTTAGTGGTCATGTGAGTCCAGACCTTAGACTCGTCCAAATGAATTGCTCTTGCAATAGTCTGATTCTTTGGAATTTCTTCCAGTCCAAAAAATGGAGCTCGATCAGTGATATGTAAATCAGCCAGATGAGAATACTCCTCCAGCGTTGGTGATAGCTGGTAATCCGGGAATGTGAAACAGTGATAAACCGGATCGTAGAACTGAATGAGTGCGTCCATGATCCCCTCAATTACATGGACTCTTAACAGTGGTAGCAAACCACCGTGCTTGGCTCTAAAAGCCTCTGGGTTAACGATCATCCTTGCTAACCTTCTCAAATCCCCTAGTTTTGGAACCTTGAAGGTATACTGGCGAGTTCTCCTTCTACCGAAATCCATTAGCGTAATCTTTTTCTCTGATATTTGCAATCACAGTCTTAGTTTAATTTTAAAAACAGAGAGACTAGAAGAGAAGTTTTTTGAATGTTTTAATGTTTTATTAAATGGATGCATGAATGCAGCACACAAAAACATAGAAAAAACATGGTCAAAGGGTCGTTGTCATGAAGTCAAGGCTCTACCCATCCCCAAAGGTTTACTAAGGTGATTTTTGTACCTGTACTCATTATCATTAGCTCCTCCCAGGAAAGTAAAACAACAAGCGGATCGCCAGCGAGTCGTAGAGCAATCTTAGAGTAAGTGCCATTCACCGAGAATAGATCACCAGCCTCAAATGAGGGTAGTATCGCGTAACAACTATTTCTGATAGTTTCCGCACTACGAAAGGGTTTGGCTCCTCATCTTCTCAGACTTAACAACCGGCCCATTGGCTAGAAGAGTGAATGGGTTGCGTTGGTCAGCCTCCACTGAGGTTGATGGTCGACCCCGTCGCCATCACTTATCTTAAGTGTATACTCATTCTTTCCACATACGGCATCACCCGCATTCCCATTAGCAGAAAAATAAACATGTATAGCAATTAGGAAAAGCAGTATATATATTTGTCCTAATCATCCTAGACTTATAAAGCTATGATTCCTAAGTTCCTGACAGAAATGGGTTCCCCGGCGGAAGCCTCAATCTGTGGTATTCACACAAGTGAAGAGAAGGAAGACCGAGTTTGACAAAGACCAGCCCCACGGTGGGCGCCACTTTTCTGTAGCGAGCGATTTTGGACGCGGTTCTCAAGAGCTGGTCGCTCTCTGCGGTTTGAGCTTTAACTACAGGTCGATTCATTTTTTATCCTATTGTGAGCTGAATAAGGAAGGGAAATAGATGTCTCCAATTAACCCTGCTTTGCATACTGAGTTTAAACAGCGGTCTGTTAGGTTACGGATGCTATCAATGTGGGGGGGCCTTTGTACTGGTTATTTGTATTTTCGCCAATACTGGTTTTTATCTAGACAGAAGGTTTCTGGCGGGGAACAAGGATTAGGATGTTAGGACTGATGCTTTTGAATTACTGCTTTTAATTGATGGAGATATGGGATTTGGGTTTTTTGTTGATTGCACTCGCTAAGATCTTTTCTTTCGATCTTATGCCTACGTATTCCCGTTTACCGAAACAAGGAAATCAGAGCGTTCGTAGTTCCTCCTATTCTATGGGAGGAAATGGGTGTTTTTGGTGTTTTGGTGTCTTGTTCAAAGCCCAAGACGTGAAGCGAAAGGTGGTTTGTATCTTGTTCAAAGCCCAAGATGTGAAGCTGAAAGGTCTATTTGTGTCTTGTTCAAAGCCCAAGACGTGAAGCTGAAAGACCTCGGCTTTAGAGAGAATTTGTCATCTCTAAAGAGGGGGAAGGAGAATTACTTTAACTGGGATACGCGGATCCGAGCAATGCCATAATTTCTGAAGAAAAGGGTTTTAACCTGAAGGAGAAGACTTTAACTCAGTGTAGAGCAATGCCATCTTTCCTTAGGAATTTATCATGCTAAAAGAGGGACAGTGGCATGGATATAGATGATCCAGAGGCTTGCCGCTTACAGCGATTAGATGAAAGGAAAGGAGTTGTTGATGTTTGTGTACTGTGAACGAGGCACAACTTTGATGCTAAAAGGTTGATTGGATCAACCAGTGGTTTTCTTATACAAAAGCCTAAGAGGAGGCTAATTTCCGCTAGGAAAATCATTATACAAAGTCTAAGAGGAGGCTATTTTGTGTCTCGTGCAAAGCCCGAGAGAGAGGCTAAAAGTTTGACTCGACGATGGAATCTTTGTGTCTCGTACGAAGCCCGAGATGGAGGCTATTGTTTGTTTGACTCAATAGGAGAATCTTTTATACTCAACAAGAGAGTGTTTTTGTATCTCGTACGAAGCCCGAGATGGAGGCTAAAGTTTGTTTGGCTCAAAAAAAGAACCTTTTTGTATCTCGTATAAAGCCCGAGATGGAGGCGAAAAGGTGATTGACTCAACGAGGGAGTCTCTTATGTGTCCCGTACAAATCCCGAGAGAGAGGCTAAAATGTTGTTTGACTCCGCTGGGGAGAATCATTGTACAAAGCCCAAGAGAAGGCTAAGGTTACTATGTCAGTTAAGTGACAGGTCCAACATACTGATTTTGAAAGAGAAAATCAGTTCTTATATGAGCATCACTGTACTCATGGGTTAGATCTGAGGATCGGGGTTGTTTCCTTTTCTTTGAGGAAACTGGAAATCCAAAGGGGATTGAGACTGTCCGAGTCTGCGGGTTTCCTTCCTATTTAACGAAGGGGGTCACTTGAGAATATCTTTGAGACTCAAGGAAGTTAGACTGTCCAAGTCTAGATTTTTTTCTTTTGTACTATGCTTTGAGAAACAGTAGTAGACTCTATGAAAGGACTGTTCTATGAGGATGACTAAGTTCTGTTCCTATACCTCTAGGAGGTCGTCGGGACAATTTGTACGAAGCCCAAGAGGAGGCTGGAGACTTTTAAGAAGCCTACGGGTCCTTGTACGAAGCCCAAGAGGAGGTTATCATTCCCGAAGGAAGAAATCATTATACGAAGCCTAAGAGGAGGCTGTGAATACTTCTAAGAAGCCGTAGGGTCCTTGTACTATGCCCAAGAGGAGGCCGATGCTTTTAAGAAGCCCGTGGGTCTATCATCTCCTTTCCATTAGGAGAGATAACTCTTTTAAAGATAAAAACCACTGGTAAACGTGCGAGGTTTACTATCCAGCGACTTTTAACTTTTAAAGAGGGTTCCTTAGTTAAGGTCCAAGATTATGACCGTAGTGGGTACCCAAACCCCGAGACATTCAAGGCAAGCTATCCACAAGGAATAGATCAAGTCAGGAAAGTTCAAGAATTTGGAAGAAACTCAAAGATGCCATTCACGGAGAATACATTCATCTTGGGGAGTAGAGCTTCTTGACGATTCCTAAGGAGGACAGCCGAAGAGAAGACTGTATCCGGTGCTCCTATTGGGGATCTAGGCGTCTATTTCTACGAATAAATGAAACGGCGTCACCTAGTTCTAGACGTAGTTGCCGGGGAAACTCGAAATATCTATACTATTATTACACAGTAGATATGAGTTTATGAAAGGAGACTTACAGTGAGCAGCCCCACAATACAGTTATATACATATGAGTTTATGAAAGGAGACTTACAGTGAAACAACCCCACAATACAGTTATATACATATGAAAGCGGTAAATGAAAGCGGGTAAACACTTACTCGGTTGTAGAGCTTCCATGCTGTTTGGTTAGTTGTTCAACAAAGAAAGATTGAAAACAACAGTATATTCAAAATCAAAGGAGAAAGTGCTTTGAAAAAGAAAGATTTGGGGCTTACAGCTCAAGGAGAGGCCCAGGGTTTTATCAGTGAGCACACTGTTTGACTTTGTACAGCGGGACTTATACAAGTGACTGGGGCCCAAAAAGGTTTTGTGTACAAAGGGATGGGTCTTACACTCTCTCAAGAGGCCCAAAAAGGTTTAAAGAAAAGAGAGTGGGGCTTATAACACGAGGGTAGGCCCAAATGATTTTTCGTTTAAAGATGGCGATCGCGCCGAGGTTTTCTTTTAACGCAGAGGGACTTATACAATAAGTGAGGCCCAAAATGTTTTGGTTAAAAGGGGGGTTGGGTCTTACACTCTAATAGAGGCCCAAAGTGTTTTGAATGGGTCTTATAGCTCAAGGAGAGGCCCAGATGATTTTTTTATTTTTAAACGGGCGACTATCGCGCCGTTTACTTGTACAGAGGGACTTATATAATGAGTGAGGCCCAAAAAGTTTTTGTACAAGGGGGGATGGGTCTTACACTCTCTCAAGAGGCCCAAAATTTTGAAAATGATTTATGAGGGTTGAATTAATTCAAAACCCTAATTTGTTTTCAAAATGTATTTAATTGAATAAAAATTCAATTAAAATGATCAAAAATTGTTTAACATATGGAAAACAAATTGTGATCTTGGATTAATGCTTCAAAAATTAAGTATTGACCTACAAAATAATTAGAAAGCATTAAAAGTTGCAAAATCAATGTAGAAAAAATATTTAAAATGTCAAAAACAATTAAAATATTAATTCTTTGCAAAAATAATCAATTATATGAAATAAATAATATTTTTGGGATTTTTTGTGAAAATAAAATATTTTAACATTTTTATGAATTATTAAAAAAAGAATCAACTCAAAATCATTAAAACTCAGAGAGAAATTAATTTTTGAATCAATTAAACAAAATCACAAAATTCAAATATTTGAATTATTCAAAAATGGCGCCAAGAACAGCTGAAGAACACCCGCGTGTTCTTGGTTTCTCAGATTTGCATTTTCTATCCAATCTCCATGAATACGTAATCATATCATGCAATCCACATATCATTATGCTCGCCTCAACCTCACGATCATGTCTATGTACTTTAATTTCATTTAAATTAAACATACAACAAGAAATCACGAAGAGACCTCAAGAGCCCTAATTTCTGCATGAAGGCTAGGATTTTTTATACACGATTCAAACAATGCAATTAATTGAGGGAAAACATTCCATGCATGATTATGAACATATGGCCAAATTATTGTGCGAGGAAATATGCATAGATTGAGAGATGACCAAGTATGTGCTTACCTCCAAGTCGTGACAGCAAGTCCAAAGTGATTTTTGATTTGGAGGTGTTACAGATGAGTGGTGATGATCTGAACAGCTTCCCTACACCCTATGGATTGTGTTTGGATGGTTGGACTTGATTGAAATTGGCTGGATCATTTTGTGGTACCTCAGCTGCACTTTGGTTAAAACCTTGAGCAACTAGCTGGTGATTTTGTGAAATTGATGTTTCAGAAGTAATCTAAGTGTTTGATCAGCTCATATGTGATGTATGTGAGGTGTGTGAGTGATTGGTTTGATTGGAATTGCTCTCAAACTCAAAACCCGATAGTGACTTGCCTTAGAAGGCAAAATTGGAGTGAAAGAAGAGATTTTGAGGAAAGCATCTGTTAGATGGCTTTGGTGTACTCAAACTGACCACAATTGAGCTCTATTTATAGTAGAGCAAGTTTGTTTTGGGATCCACAGTGAATGGCAACTGCAGCAGGTGTTTCCTCAATGTTGGCCAATGGAAATCCAAGTCTCCTCTAGCCATTGACTAGAGGTTAGGGCACAGAGCTTTGGTTCCCTTGGTCTTGGATAAGTCTTGACTGATTTCAGATGAGAATGGTTCAGTCCATGCCACCTTGATGGTTTCATTGAATGCCTCATTCCAAATTTGAAGTCTTGTCCCTATTTTGGCCATTCTAGGTTCAACATGCTATTTCTTGTTCCATGGACTTTGGAGGCTTGGCTCAGTGATTGTCCCCTTTAGATTCAATCCTCTGAGGTGTCCAAGTGGATAGGAGCAATTGAATTTGGCTGATTTTGGCAAATCGACCAAAGTTGCAAATTCTGCCTTGCCTTGACAGATTTCAGCAAGGCAACTTGGCAATGTTGTATCTCATGGTGTAGGTTGAATTTGGCAATGTTCTTGGCCATTTTGGAAAGCTCTTACATGATACAACAACTGTTTGAAAAAGTTTGGTTTTGATCTCTTTTGATTCCAAGTGAAAAATCCCCCTACATTTGGCAAAAAGTGAGGCAGAATCTGACTTAGTGAAAATTTCACTAAGTGTTGGAAAAAGTGACATTTTCACTTTTCAGCCACTTTGATCACTCCATAACTCAAAATCCTTAATGAATTGGAATGACTTGTAGTTGAAGTTTTTGTAGGTGATAATGAGGGCTACAAATCCATCTTTGGATGAGAAAAAATGGCCTTGTGGTTTAGGAGTTATGGTCCTCCAAAGTTGGTACCTTTGCCACTTTATTTTTAACTTAGAAAAATTTCTAAGTTTTATGGTTACCCCTTTTACAAGTTATCTCACTTTTCTTGATTTTTCTTGATGAATGATGATTCAAATCATACATTAACATCATTTTAGGTTTAAAAATCCAATTTGGTGAAAAATCTCAAAAAGTTAAAGTTGACTTTTGTGCACAGTTGACTTTTTATCAGATGAATTCCAAACTGTGCAATTCTTCAGGAAATCATGTCCTTGACCTAAATCAAACTTGATGGACATGTTCCATGGGTGTCATAGGGTATATTCAATCATGTATTAGGGTTTGGGAGCACGTCTTGGTCAAAAGTCAAAGTTACAGTTGGCTTTTCTCTTAAAACCCTAATTGTGGTGCAGATGAATTTGAGATTTGTTGCTCAAGCTTCTTGGATCAATCCATTGTTCCAAATGGATCAATATGGTATATTAGAGACCCTCAAATCATGTCTTGAGGTCTTGGCCCATGGTTTGTCCCAAAAGTCAACTTAGGGGTGAATTAGGTCAAGAAACCCTAATTCTTGATTTTTGATGAATGCATCCCCTGAGGCAAAATTGACTTGATGCATGGGTTCATGAGGTTCCATGAAGTATATTAGGTCATGTTTTGGATCATTGCCTTGTACCCAGATGAAAATTTCCATCTGGAGGCCCTGGTCGACCAAAACCCTAATTTGGTGACACTGTCGATCTTGAGACTTGATCCACCTAGAAGGGAGCAGCCTTGTGCTTAATCCTTGAAGTGGGAGTCCTTTTTGATCCATTGTGGATATTTAAGAGATTAGAAAAGTTGAAGATCATGTCATTTCTTGATTGATCCTTTGTCTAAGCACTCAGAGAGGGCTTGAAACCCTAATTTTGATTGTAGTGGATGCTCACCCATCTTTGGGGAGACTGATGAAGCATGATGGTTCATCCATATTGTGATGATGATTTTCACAATGATGGGAAATCTAAGTGGTCAAAATTTGGGGTATGACAGTCTTGTATGAAGCCCAAGATTGAGGCGAAAAAGGGTTTGACTCAACAAGAGAGTGCTCTTATCTGTCTCGTACGAAGCCCGAGATTGAGGCTAAAAAGGGGTTGACTCAACAAGAAAGTGCTTTTTATCTGTCTCGTACGAAGCCTGAGATTGAGGCTAAAAATGGTTGACTCAACAAGAGAGTCTGGAACATGATTGACTCAACAAGAGAGTCTGAAAAGTTGTTGACTCAACAAGAGAGTCTGAAAAGGTGATTGAATCAACAAGAGAGTCTGAAAAGTGGTTGACTCAACAAGAGAGTCTGAAAAGGTTAGCTCAGCTGGGGGAAAATCATTGTACAGAGCCCAAGAGAAGGCTGACTTTCCTGAGGAAAGGATCATTATACAAAGCCTAAGAGGAGGCTATCTTATGCTGGGAATTATTGAGATCCCGAGGTATGTCCAAGTGGGGAACCAACTCTTGCAGGGGAATCCAGAAGAGTTGATAGATCAGACACCTTGAGGTTCTGATTTGGGATAGTGTTATATGATGATAAACTGACCCTAGCTGGGGGATGAGAGAGACGGGGTTTTAGAACCCACAAGTTTTAACTCTGCTGGAGATTAATCCAGAATCCGGGGTTTCTTCCTATGTTTGTAGGGAACTTGAGAATGTCTTTGAGACTCAAGGAGATTTAGACTGTCCAAGTCTATTAGTATGGTTTATCTTTGTACAATACCCAAGAGGAGGCCGACTCTTTTAAGGGACGAGTATCAACCCTAAAATTGGTCTGAGGGCTTTTTGGTGACTCTTTTTTAGAAAGACGGCTCTAGCAAAGGATGACTAAGTTCTATCTTATACCTCTAGGAGGTCGTGAGGGTCCTTGTATGAAGCCCAAGACAAGGTATGAGAACTTTTAAGAAGCCGACGGGTCCTTGTACAAAGCCCAAGAGGAGGCGGGGATGCTTTTAGGAAGCCAGTGGGTCCCAAACCAAGAAAAGTTCAAGAAATGCTATTCACAGAGCATAGATCATTTAGTGAAAGTTATGTGATTTGAAAAAACTTAGGAGATACTATTCACAGAGAATAGATCAACTCTGGGGAGTAGAATTTCTTTGACAATTTCTAGGGGTGACAGTCTGAGAAAAGGTTCACCGAGAATACTGCCTTTCTCTTTGTTCCATATTGTTTAACCCCAAGAGAAGGGAAAACTGTATCTGGAAATCCTATGGGGATCTAGTTTTGACTGTATTTAAGAGTGACCAACATTGCTTTACCTAGTTCTAGACCTAGTTGCCGGGGAAAACTCTAAATAACTATACTAGTATATATACAGTTGATATATGACAAGTATTTAAAGGAGTATAAAAGAAGACTAACCATGCGCAGCTTCCCACAATACAGTTATATATATTTGACATGTATTTAAAAGAATTAAAGAAGACTAACCATGTGCAGCTTCCCATAATACAGGTATACATATTAAAGCGAGTAAATGAAAGCGGATAAAAATTTACAGGTGAGCAAGCTTCTATGCTGTTTTGTTAGTTGTTCAAAGAAATTGAAGAAAGTCTTGATAACAACTGTATACTTGAATCTAAATCAAAATGGAAATTGTTTTGAAAAAATTATTTGGGCTTATACTCAAAGAGAGGCCCAAGGTTTAACAGTGATCGCACCGTTGTTTTGAATATCGTATCAGGACTTATACAACAACTAAGGCCCAAAGAGGTTTTCTGTACAAAGGTATGGGTCTTACAACTCAAGGAGAGGCCCAAAGATTATTTTGAAAAAGAAAGATGAGACTTACAACACGAGGGTTGGCCTAGATGGTTTGTTTGAAAACGGCGATCGCGCCGAGGTTTTTGAAAACACAGTGGGTCTTATACAATGTCTGAGGCCCAACAAGGTATCTTATTTACAAGGAATGGGTCTTACACTCTATTAGAGGCCCAAAAGTATTTTTGTACAAGTGATGGGTCTTACAACTAAAGGAGAGGCCCAAAAATTATTTTACACTGGCGATCGCGCCGAGATTTTTTATCGTGTCGGGACTTATACAATATCTGAGGCCCAAAATGGTTTTGGTTAAAGGGGATTCGGTCTTACACTCTATTAGAGGCCCGTGAGTGTTTGAAAAAGATTTGTGAGGGTGAAAATCTAAGAAACCCTAATTTAATCATTTTTAAAAGTAAATTCTTAAAGAAAATCAATAAATAATGATAAAATACCAAATAAGCTTGAATAAACAACGTGTGATTTTTGGTTAAGATTTGAAAAATGATGTTTTAATCACAAGATGAATTAAAACTCATTTGGTTTTGATTTTCAAGATAAAAATCCACTTTTAAACGTGTTTAAAACAATTAAAAATGAATTTATTTACAAAAATATCAACTATACTAAATAATTCATATAAATCTGATTTTTTTGTGGAATAAAATATTTTAACATTTTTGTGATTTTTTACAAAAAGAACCAATAAAAAATCATTAAAAATGAGAGAGTTATTAATTTTCCAAATTATTTAAAATAATATAACAAATATTAAAAAAATGGAAAAATAGTAAAAAGAGGATTTGGGGCGAGGGGGATTTGAACCCCAGACCTCTTATGTACAGCGTACGCCTTCTACCACTGGGGTGGTGATACATCCGTGTATCAAAACCACCCCATGAATACATGAGGCATGCCTTGTTTTTGGCCTGGCCAAGGCAAGGCAAGGCAAGGTTTTGGCCAAAAACGTGAAGCTTGTAATTTTCTCATTTCTCCATGGATTGGGATAAAATTTAGGTCTATCTTGCCTAGAATTTCACAAGGAATCCAATGGCGGTGGTGGTTTTTTCAGATGAGGATCCTATTTCAAAACCCAATAGTGTTCTTGAAATAGGCATATAATTGCATTTTCTATGCTACCTCTTGTTACAGGCATGAATTACATGATGAATTGGTTCAAACACAACATATATAACATGTATGAGATGTGCATGATCAGTGGACTTCAAAGCAATGCATATTTCAAAGAATTCAAGTTGTGATGCTTACCTCTTTAGGAGCTTGTTGTGCAATCTGCCAAGCTTCTTGTGCCAGGAGTAATTTGATGTTTTGGACACTCTTAATTGATCCCTTAGAAGCTTTTAGAATGGTTGGAATCAGCTGGAATCCTCAGGAACAAGTTTAAGCTTTTTCTTGCAAAAAGGGAAAAAGTGACCAATATGGCAACTCTCTCAAATGGTGTTCCAGATGTAGGGAAGCATTTGGGACAGTTCAAGGATGATATTTGGAGTGTGTTTGACGTTTTATCTGGTTTTGAAAGTGACTGAATCAAGACATGGCTTGAAAAATGCAAAAAAGTCCAATTTTGAGGTTTTGAGAGGGGACTTTGTGATTTTGGTGTTACAGGTCACATGTGAGAGTTTGGAAAGCTTAGATATGACATATTGGATGTGTTTGGATCATGAGCTATGATGGAATTGCTCTCTAACTCAAAAACTCAGAGTTACCTTACAAAAGAAGGCATTTTGGCCTAGAGAAAGGGATTTTGAGGAAAGCAAGTGTTGTAGTGCTTTGGTGAACTCAAACTGAGCACAAATGAGCTCTATTTATAGTAGAGCAAGTTTGTTTTGCAAGCAATAGTGTGTGGCAACTACAGCAGGTTGTTGGCCAATTGGATCACTTTGGAATCTTAAGTCTCCTCTAGTCATTGACTAGAGGTTAGAGCACAGGCTTTGTAGCTTTGGTTCATAGATAAACTTGGACTGAATTCAGTTGGAATAGGCTCAGTTCATGCCACCTTGGTGCATCCATTGAATGCTTGAAAACAAAATTGGAGTCTTGAAGCATCTTTAGCCTTTTTAGGTTTGGCATGCTATTTGTAGATTCATGGACTTTGAAGGCTTGGAGATCAGACCATCCCCCTTAGATTTGATCCTCAGATGTGTCCAAAATGATGACAAGGCTTGGATTTGTCAGATTTGGACAAATCGAGCAAAATGAACAAAATCTGCCAAATCTGTTTTGAAAAAACCAGTTCATGATGCCATGTTTCAAGGGTTGTATCTCCTTGCTCAAATGGAATTTGGAGATGATCTGGTACTTGTTAGAAAGCCCTCATGGCATGCTTCAACTTTGATGTCCAACCCAAGACCTGGTTTGACTTGGATCAAGGTGAAAAATGTCCCTACATTTTGGAAAAAGTAAGGCAAAATTTGACTTGGTGAAAATTTCACTAAAGTGTTGGAAAAATGTGATTTTCATGTTTTCAGCCATTTTGATCACTCCATAACTAAAAATCCATGAAGAATTGGAATGAGATGTAGTTGACACTTTTAAAGTATGCCATAAGAGCTACAAATCCATCTTTGGGCCATCCAAAATGGTTGCTTGGATCTCAAGTTATGATCCTTGGAAGTTGGTACCCTAGCCATTTTGTTTCATAACTTAGAAAAATTCTAAGTTTTTTACGGTTACCCCTTTTACAAGTTATCTCACTTCCTTTGATTTTTCTTGATGAATGATGATTCCAATCACACATTAATATCATTTTAGGGTTAAGGAACCTTGGTTGACCAAATAATCAAAAAGTTAAACTTTGACTTTTTGTACAGTTGACTTTTTCAGCATATGAAATCTAAACTGTGCGATCCTCTATGAAATCAAGTCCTTGACCTAAATCAAACTCAATAGATGGATTCCATAGGTGTTGTAGGGTGTATTGAATCATGTCCCAAGGTTTGGGAGCATGTCTTGGTAAAAAGTCAAAGATACAGTTGACTTTTTCTTCAAAACCCTAATTGTGGTTCAGATGAAATTGAAACTTGTGAATCAAGCTTCTTGGATCAATCCATTGTTGAAAATGGATCAATATGGTGTATTGGAGGCCCTCAAATCATGTCTTGAGGTCTTGGCTCATGTTTTTTCCCAAAAGTCAACTTAGGGGTGAATTAGGTCAAGAAACCCTAATTCCTGATTTTTGATAAATGCATCCCCTGAGGTTAAATTGACTTGGTGATTTGGTCCATGAGGTCCCATTGAGTATCTAGGGTTATGCTTTGAAGCATTGGCTCATGCCCAGAGGAAATTTTCCATCTGGAGGCCCTGGTCGACCAAAACGCTAATTTGGTGACACTGGCGATCTTGAGGCTTAATCCACTTGGAAGGTTGCAACTTTGTGCTTGGTTCTTGATGTGGGAATCCTCTTGATCCTTTATAGGTGTTTGAGAAGTTAGACAAGTTGAAGATCATGTCATTCCTTGATTAATCCTTTGTCTAAATACTCTGAGAGGGTTTAAAACCCTAATTCTGATTGTAGTGAATGCTCAACCCTCTTTGGGGAGACTGATGAGGCATGATGGCTCATCCATATTGTGGTAATGATTTGCACAATGATGGGAAATCTTGGTGGTCAAAATTTGGGGTATGACAAATGGTTATAGGTTTGAACTATGGAAAGTTATATTTAAACTTTTTATTCAAAGTATTGATACTTAATTGTGGGAAACAATAACCAATGTTCTGTTTATCGTTACTCACTGTAGCGAGCGATTTTGGACGCGGTTCTTAAGTGCTGGTCGCTCTCTGCGGTTTGAGCTTAAACTACAGGTCGATTCATTTTTTATCCTATTGTGAGCTGAATAAGGAAGGGAAATAGATGTCTCCAATTAACCCTGCTTTGCATACTGAGTTTAAACAGCGGTGTGTTAGGTTACGGATGCTATCAATGTGGGGGGCTTTTGTACTGGTTATTCGTATTTCGCCAATACGGTTCTTTCTTTCTTTTTTCTAGGCAAAGGGTTTCTGGCGGGGAACAAGGGTTAGGATGGTAGGACTGGTGCTTTTGAATACTGCTTATGGGATTTGGGTTTTTTGTTGATTGCGCTCGCTAAGATCTTTTCTTTCGATCTTATGCCTACGTATTCCCGTTTACCGAAACAGGGAAATCAGAGCGTTCGTAGTTCCTCCTATTCTATGGGAGGAAATTGGTTTTTGGTGTCTTGTTCAAAGCCCAAGACGTGAAGCGAAAGGTGATTTGTATCTTGTTCAAACCCCAAGATGTGAAGCTGAAAAGGTCTATTTGTGTCTTGTTCAAAGCCCAAGACGTGAAGCTGAAAGGCCTCGACTTTAGAGAGAATTTGTCATCTCTAAAGAGGGGAGAAGGAGAATTACTTTAACTGGGATACGCGGATCCGAGCAATGCCATAATTTCCGAAGAAAGGGTTTTAACCTGAAGGAGAAGACTTTAACTCAGTGTAGAGCAATGCCATCTTTCCTTAGGAATTTCTCATGCTAAAAGAGGGACAGTGGCATGGATGTAGATGATCTAGAGGCTTGCCGCTTACAGCGATTAGATGAAGGGAAAGGAGTTGTTGATGTTTGTGTACTGTGAACGAGGCACAACTTTGATGCTAAAAGGTTGATTGGATCAACTAGTGGTTTTCTTATACAAAGCCTAAGAGGAGGCTAATTTCCACTAGGAAAATCATTATACAAAGCCTAAGAGGAGGCTATTTTGTGTCTCGTACAAAGCCCGAGAGAGAGGCTAAAAGTTTTTGACCCAGTGGGGCATATCGTTATACAAAGCCTAAGAGGAGGCTAGCAAAGAGTTGACTCAGTTGGAGAATATTTTATACTCAGTAATAGAGTGTTTTTGTATCTCGTACAAAGCCCGAGAGAGAGGCGAAAAGGTTGTTTTGACTCCACTGGGGAGAATTTTGGTATCTCGTACGAAGCCCGAGATGGAGGCTATTGTAACTGTTTCAGTTGAGTGACAAATCCAATATACTGATTTAAAAGAGAAAATCAGTTCTTATATGAGCAACACTGTACTCAGGGATTTGATTTGAGGATCAGGGATATTTCCTTCTCTTTGAGGAAACGGGAAATCCAAAGGGTATTGAGACTATCCGAGTCTGCGGGTTTCCTTCCTATTTAACGAAGGGTGCCTGAGAATGTCTTTGAGACTCAAGGAAGTTAGACTGTCCGTGTCTAGAGTTTTATCTTTTGTACTATGCTTCGAGAAACAGTAGTAGACTCTATGAAAGGACTGTTCTATGAGGATGACTAGGTTCTGTTCCTATACCTCTAGGAGGTCGTCGGGACAATTTGTACGAAGCCCAAGAGGAGGCTGGAAACTTTTAAGAAGCCGACGGGTCCTTGTACGAAGCCCAAGAGGAGGCTATCATTCTCGGAGGAAGAGATCATTATACGAAGCCTAAGAGGAAGCTGTGAATACTTCTAAGAAGCCGTAGGGTCCTTGAATAATGCCCAAGAGGAGGCCGATGCTTTTAAGAAGCTCGTGGGTCTACCATCTCCTTTCCATTAGGAGAGATAACTCTTTTAAAGATAAAAACCACTGGTAAACGTGCGAGGTTTACTATCCAACGACTTTTAACTTTTAAAGAGGGTTCCTTAGTTAAGGTCCAAGATTATGACCGTAGTGGGTACCCAAACCCCGAGACATTCAAGGCAAGCTATCCACAAGGAATAGATCAAGTCAGGAAAGTTCGAGAATTTGGAAGAAACTCAAAGATGCCATTCACGGAGAATACATTCATCTTGGGGAGTAGAGCTTCTTGACGATTCCTAAGGAGGACAGCCGAAGAGAAGACTGTATCTGGTGCTCCTATTGGGGATCTAGGCGTCTATTTCTACGAATAAATGAAACGGTGTCACCTAGTTCTAGACGTAGTTGCCGGGGAAACTCGAAATATCTATACTATTGTCGCGGTGAAAATTGGATACCATAGTTATTTGTTAACTAGGATCACATTTTTAATGTCACCACCGGTCTTTGATTTTATCCAAGGGAAGGGAGAAAAACCGAATTCCCACAATGCAATGCAAATGCACTAAGATTCAAAGTTCGGGGGTTGGTTATACCTAGGGAAGGTGTTAGCATCCTAGATATCTGTAGTACTCTACAGGAACCTCTTGATTAATTTATATTATCTGTTATTTGTTTTGCTAAGGGTTTAAGTGTAGGTAATTGATTATTTTTAATCCTAAGTGTGCTCGACAAGATATCGCATCTTGTGCCTACATATCCTGTCAGGAGGGAATCAGAGCACTTGTAGTTCCTTATTATTAAGGGTACTAAATGTTTAAAGGCTTAGGAGAGGAAGATGAGTCATCATCTTAAGGAAGACCACCACAGTTTTGAAAATGTTTGTATTTTGTGGGGTATGGGATTGTATGTCCCTTTCTTTGAGATGATTAACATCTAATTCTCTTGTGTGGAGAATTAGGTGGGCTAAAGTTTGATTTAAAAATCAAAATTGTGGGGGGACTAACCTAGGAAATCTATCCTAAGTTGTCTAATAGTCTTAACTTAAGGGTGTCGATTATGAAATGCAAATGATATGCACCATGCACAATAACATGGTTATCATGCATGGGATTTTCCCTTGGATATTAATGCAATCGATTACGTTATTGTTATTTAGGCGAGGGTGCTAGCAAAGTGGGCTAGTCTTGTGTCTTGTGACCAAAAGGTTGAATGCGATGCCCTAAGGCGATCGACTTACATGGGTAGAAAAATGGGCTCGACGTTGGATCGAGGATTTTTATTTGTTTTTGAAAAGGTTTAAACAGTATATCAAATAAGCATACATCAAGCAAGAAAATAAGATCAGATAAGTAAACATACAAGCGATGCACACTCGAGCGTCAGGGGATTCTAACGAGGGAACGGTTTATTAAGAAAGAGCTTTGATTTTAAGGGAAGTTAATAAAAGGTTTATTATTTATTTTTAAGAGTTATTATTAATTTTTAAAGAAAAAAAGGAAAAAGGTTAAGGGTTCATATCTTATTTAAAAGATTTAATTTTAATATTCTAGTAAAATATTTTATTATTATAAAAAGAAAAAAAGCTTTTACTAATTTTAAAAAGGTTTTAACCAAAGTTAATAATTAATTTTGCTAAAAATAGAAGTGATATTTTAAAATAGAAAAGAAGTTATATTTAATAAAGTTATAAAAAAAATAGTCTCTATATGCTTACTTTTCTTAAAAGGGATTGGTATGTAAAAGATTAAACAAAATTAGTATTATGGATTTATTTATTTTAAAAGGGTTAAATTAATAAAACAGATTTATTAAACTAATGGGGGGATTAGGCGCTGCAAGATCTCAACCGTGTGATTTAACCATACCATAATCTAACGTTAGAAGGCAAGGGTGAATGGTAGGCGTGCGTGTGTGCGAGTGTACACGATAAAACAAAAAGGAGTGAGGTTCAGAATCACCCTCTCTCTCGCTATTCTCCGTCTCTCGATCCCTCTGTTCTCTCTACTTCAAAAAGGGCGATGAAAACCCTAAATCGCCGCCGTCCTCAAACTCTCTCCGCTCACCTCTCTCGTTCGAAATCGAAATCGAAATCAAAACAAAATACTACCCTAACCCCCACAAACCCTAAACCCCAATCCACTATTTTTCAGGCGATTACATATTACACTAGATTAAAGCAAAACGAAGAAAAAGAAAGAATAAGGGTCGACGACAATTGATGGCGGAGACACGAACGGCTTTATGAACCTTCGTCTAAAGGTAAGTCCTCTCTATCCTCCTTTGTGTTTTGATGTGAAAGCTTCCTCCTTTTTTCTTGTGTGTGTTTGTGAATGATTTTTGCCTCCAATCCGTGTCTATTGTTGATGGTGTTATTGCAACTTTGTTGAGAATTTGTATTGTTGCTGCCACTGTTGCCTTATTGATGTGAAAACCGTGTCTCCCTTGCGTGTGGATTTCTTAAACCAATGTATCCTGCTCCTTCAATCTCGTGTATGTATTGATGTGAATTTTCTGGTGAGTTTTGTGTAAGTATTTGATGGTTTTCTGGTGAATGATATGAAAGAATTGGTTAATGTACTGATCTGAAATTGGCTTGTGTATGAATTGGTTTTCTCTGCCTTTCGTCTACTTTAGGGTAGGTTTTTCTTGGTGTGAAAAGGATGAATTGACATTGGTTTTTTTTCTCCCCCTGATGTGTGTGACTGCACTTCCTTATATAGACAGCCTGTGGAATGCTCAAATTGGTGTGATTGGTTTTTTATTTATTGTGTGAACGTACTTTGTGAGGATCTTCTTCTTGTCCGTCCCCCTGATGTGAATCTCGCTGCCTTACTTATAGTTCAGGTGCATTAAAATTTGAGTTGAATGCTAGAAAATCCTGCTGATATTTGGAATTCAATACACCGGCTGCAATTTCATGGTTTAGCTATTTCAATTGAAGAGTTTCCATATTTACAAGAACATGTCCCGTTGTTGTCTTTAGAAAGAAACTAACTGCTTGTGAATTCCTTTTTTATGGTGACGATAATATCCTCGAAACGTGTCCGAACATGCTGGGAGATGGTTTTAGAAACATTTTGAATTGTGTCTGAACAAAGTAATGCCACCCTGAATTGGTTTCCAATTTGATCGAAACCTGTCTGAACCTACTTTATTATGTCTGAGATCCTTGTCCCTTTCGGTTTTGGAAAGTATTTGCTGGTGGTATCTATGCAATATTGCCCATGATTCCCAAATTTAAAAATGATGAAACCTTTCTGATCCTACAATCTTTGACTTTTACGGTTTTTTGTGGGTGATGATTCAGGAAACAAACAATCCTTGTCTGAAACAAAATAAACCTTGTTATGGAAATATAATTGATGGTTATGAGGGGACGATTCAAAATGCTTTGAATACACTTGGAACTTGTTTAATTTTCTTGATTCTCTCTTTGCTATTCTTTCCATTTGGATATAGTTGGTCTTGCATTAATGATGACACTTTTTTTTATGCTGGAAAGGTTTGATTTTGGTATACAGCAGTCTGACATTATTTCGTGAAGCACTGTCTTGGTACTATGATTGATAGCAAGTTGACGACATAATTTTATAATATTCCAACTTCCTAATTAGTAAAAAAAGTTGTAACATGTATGCTCGATTGTTCTTTCCATTTGAACTCACTATGTTGGAAATGTGTATTGTGATTTAACTATTGAGGTTTTGAACTAATTTGAGTTCATTTTGGACAGGTGAAATAAACTTCAGTATCTCCAACAAGATAGATGGTCCCACTCTAAAAAAAGTCTGCTGATCAAGCTCATAGATGTATCCGCTGGTGTGAACTCAAACAAAATATAGCCGTCACTTTTTCACAACACCTTTTTGTAGCCTCTACATTCAATGATGAAACCATGTGGGAAAAAGTCTAGATGACGTGGCACTACCTGGTCCAGGATGTATTCAATACACGTGCTAAACAAATGATTTTTTTTCATGTCCTTTGTACATAAGACGTTACAGGATCTGTGAGATTGATGTAAGGAATCCATAATGTAATGGCCTTGTAACGCGTCCCCTTTGAATAGAGATGGTCTTGATCAATTCATACTTTGTGAAAAAAAACAATGTAAACATGATGAATCCCAGTATCAAAGTATCCTTTTTTACCTTAGCTTTGAGTTTTCAAACTTTCAAATTTGAACAAGACTTCTTGAATCTTGAAATCACATGGAACTCTCTAGTATCTTGAATAATTTGAATTTTAGATTTTGTGAATTAAAACTCATGGCTGTGAGAAATTGAGAACATTGTAATTGGAATTTTGTAGAAACAAAAGTGAATTCACTAAATTATGAAGAACATGGTCCTTGAACTTTATTTTAAGATCCCTTTAATCTTGACAGTATGAATAATCGGGGAACTTGAGACAAACATAGAACTTGGGATGAACTGGTCTTGAATTTGAATTTGGAGTAATGAAATCCGGTGAATCCATTCTTGCAAAACTCCGGCAAAACTCCTGGACGTCGCAACTCGAATAAAACTTAAATTTCGCCACTCAACATGAACTTGTGTTTTTGACATTGAATTTAGAAATTTGACTTTGGAGAGTGAGCTTTGTAACCAAATCTTAAGAAATTGTGAGGATTTCAATCTTCTCCCAATAGTCAAATTGTCTTGAACATTTTAATTTCCAAAGATTTTCAAACCTGCTTGAAGAACACTTGCAGGCTTCAAGAATATAAATATTCTCCTCGAAATAGAGGGCGTGAGCTTCATGCTTGGAATTAAACTCCTAATTCTTCCCAATATTAAACTTCCATTATTTAAGAAGATAACATCATGGGGCCAACACGTCTCTTGAATTTGAGGAGTTTACAGAGAGGGGAAAAAACCATCTTGTGTTATAATTGCCACACAACCAGTGACTATCCTCTAGGGACCAACTCTCCATATCAATGGGTGTAAAGGCCAAAGTATCTATGGGGAGGCTTCTGAGAAATCTCGAGGGAAAGGAGGCTTGGGTAGTGGATAAGGGATCAATAGGATGGGGACACAATCACACAGGAGTCCAACACAGACTTGCAGAGACCAGCGAACCGCCGCAAACACATACACAGCACAACCTTTAAGACCTTGAGCCTCTTGCAGCAGCACCCGCCTTTAAAAAGAAACAAACGGACGAAGCTAGATAAACCGGTTAGTTATGCACGAATGATAGACCTAATATGTTATGCAAAAAGCAAAGCGGGGATCTTAGGGTCGAAAATTAGGGTGTGACAGATGCCCCTATTTAAGTTTCTCCTATTCGGAGATATGGAGATTGAAATCTTCGTTTCGACAAGATAGGAGAGACTTAAATACAAACATGCACAAAATATTTGGCCCTAAGATGCCGCCAAATGCACATGATATGGTATGAAGATGATATGAAATGCAAGACAGAGGTCCTGTGAGAAATGATATCACAAGGGATAACCGAAGTTGAAACGCAAAGAAAGAAAGACCCGACGAGGACGAATCAGCAAGACAAGACTCCACGGGGAAAAAGACATAACTCCACTGGGGGAAAGAGACTACCAACTGACAATCACAAGGTATCTTAAACATAAGGTAAGAACTCTGAAAGGAATGATAACTTACTACCAACAGCTGGTTGCCTAAGCGAAGGTATCCAATCGAAATAAAAAGGTGTATATTACCTACTATCACACAGGATAGCCTAAGCAGGGGTAATAAACTAGGGAGGAGAGATCACCTACTACCAAACACGGTAGCCTAAGCATAGGTGTCCGACCCAAAAGAAAGGTGTGTTACCTACTATCAAGCATCTGATAGCCTAAGCAAGGTAAACACCAAAGGAAAGATGACCTACTACCACCACGGTAGCCTAAGCGAGGCATCTGACCAAAACACAAAAAAAAAACGACTGTTTGTCGAAGTCTGCTGGAGATCTACTATCGAGAATAACAAGAGAATTTAATATGAAATACCTACTACCGAGGTCTTCTGGAAATCTTCTGCCGAGAATGACCAGGAAAATACCTACTACCGAGGTCTTCTGGAAATCTACTGCCGAGAATAACCAGGAAAATAAAAATGAAATACCTACTGCCGAGGTCTTCTGGAAATCTACTGCCGAGAATAACCAGGAAAATAAAAATGAAATACCTACTGCCGAGGTCTTTTGGAAATCTACTGCCGAGAATGACCAGGAAAATAATGAGATACCTACTGCCGAGGTCTTCTGGAAATCTACTGCCGAGAATAACCAGGAAAATAATGAGATACCTACTGCTGAGGTCTTCTGGAAATCTACTGCCGAGAATAACCAGGAAAATAATGAGATACCTACTGCCGAGGTCTTCTGGAAATCTACTGCCGAGAATAACCAGGAAAATAATGAGATACATACTGCCGAGGTCTTCTGGAAATCTACTGCCGAGAATAACCAGGAAAATAAACGACTGTTTGTCGAAGTTTAATGTAAACCAGGGAATCTACTGCCGAGATCCTGGAAAGAAATGACTGTTTGTCAAAATTTGACATAGACCAAGGAATCTACTACCGAGATCCTGGAAGCTTCACCGGGGATCTTCAAAAGAGATGCGGGCCGGCTGACTTTTAAAATATGTCTTCTCAAATAAAGAGTAAGATCATTTGAATCTTCATCAAACTTCTCGAAGAGATGTCATTTGATGGAAGCAAATTGAATCGTGGACTCACTGGGGAGAATACTGCTGAGGAATAGTATTGTTGTAGCTGAAAACTGTGTTGAAGCTAGTAAAAATCTTGCAATAGGGATTCTCAAATAAAGAGAATACTTGTAAAGTCTTCAATAACTTTCCCTGGAGAATAAGCTGATAATCTTGACAACTCCACCGGGGGTAGACAAACTGTCATTGGGAGACTGCCATTTGTCATCCAGATAGAAAATAGTGCTCAAATAAAGAGCCACCACCCGTTGTCTAGATTTAACTCCCATAATACTGCTGGAGGAATAACTTTTGTCTTCCATAGAGATCTTTTAATGAATTCTTCCTGGGGTGACAAAGTGCAAAATAAATGCACGCTTAGTTTGGGCTCATCATCTCAGAGATATCCAAAATTTGTGATTGTCAGGGACCAAAGTTCGATCCAGGGAATAACTGGAAAGAAACAGTCAAACAAGACTCAATCCATTGAGGACTGAACTCAACGGGGTTTATCTTTATCCAAAAAATGGAAAAGAAAACTAAAGCAACCATCTTCCACAAGGATCGAACTCAAAGGGGAATTAGAGAGGATGTGCTCTTTCTGCCTAGGGCTGGCGACTCTACTTGGAGGGAGCAGACAAACCCAGTCACCTGGAGATAAGCGCAACCAAAGTGAAAGAAACAGACAAATAAACACAAAGATGCAAGATGCAAAACTGCGCACATGCCATGAATCTATATGAAAGAATGCTATGTTATGCTTATGCTTATGCTGACAAAACAACGACAAGGAGAAGCAAACTGGAGATGAAATAAACATCTCGACACGGATACTCGGCCGATCTTCGCAATATGAGAAGCATCACTGGGGATGAACGGAAAGCCATAAATGGAACTAAGTCCTGCTTCTAAGTTTCAAACTTCTCTAGGGAAAAGAGAGCACTCCACTTGGAGATGAGCATCGTGACTTCACTTAGGATTGTCAAGATGAACCTTGTGATTCTGTAGGGGATGAGAAAGATTCACTGGGAACGAATCAAACTCATGATCGAAAAGACTCCATGGGGGATAAAATAAATATCTGCTGCGAACTGGAATAATCTTGAATGAAAGTTGTAGATGGATAAAATGAATATCCACTTCATCGGGGAAGCTTGGATTAATAGTAGATGAAGATGTCGGAGATAAAGTTTTGAGGGGATGAAATAAACATCCGTCTTCACTGGAGAAGATTGAGATAGTGATAAAATCCAATGAGGAGTGAAATAAACACTCGCTTCGCTGGGGAATGGTTGAAACCGAAGAAGTTCACCGAGGATTCTTAGGTTGCTGACTGGAGAAACCTTGCATCAAACGTGCCATAACTCCTTGAAGTAGAGGTTTACCGGGGAATAGTCGTGACTACTTGAAGTAAAACTTACTGGGGAGTTGCTACATTACCTGGGATAGAAACTCTTTGAGCCATGAGTGAATAAAATCGTGAGACTGATGTAACTCTATATTGATAACCTGCATAGTAGTCGTCATTTTGAACAACAATTATTGTGGATGAGAAGCAATCTTCACTTCTCAAATGCCCCAGATCACTTGGTTTATAAGAAGAAGTCATCCCAAGAGGATTTTACAGAAAACTTGGCGTCCAACTGTCCCAATGTTTTCAAACTCTTGGAGAGATTCGTCGAATCTCGACGTAACTGGCCCAGATTGACTGTATTCTGTAACCGATTCTTCAAATTCTTTGAGAGATTTACCAAATCTCGACGTAACTGCCCCAGATTGACGGTATTCTGAGTCTTCAAACTTGCCCCTTGGGGTGAGTCAATGAAAGAAACAGCTGGGAAACAACTTGCCCTTGCTTAGAAAAGTCTTTAGACGACGTGCCCCTGGATACTATCATCTCCTTGAAATAGTACTAAATTTTAGTTCATCAATGCCACACGTACGTTAATTTCTACGATGTCAAGCAATGTTAGCAAGTAGAAAATGTTAATTCTGAAACAGATAATGCAACATATGTTTGTCTTGAAGTTTTATTTAAAAAAATTGATTTTGTGATTGAATTACCGATTTTATAATGCCAACACGAATTTGAGCATAGCTCATGGGAGTCAGGAACGATATCTCAATGAGTATGCTTTTGAAATAAACCCTGCTTCAATTAGGACTTTTAAGGGTTGTCTCTTGGTTTGGTTCACGGTTTAAGAAACAAAGGATATAAGGCTCAAAGTTTGTTTGTGCCCACCCAATCTTCGAGATATTTTACTCCCTTTTTTTTTTAAAATTACCCTGCCCCAGGTTAAGAGTGAGGTTTTTTTTTTTATTTGGAAGAAGAAAACTCCAACTCCAAAGGCTCAAAAAGGTTAACAAAGGTTTATCACCTTATATCTCCGGTGTTTAGGGTTTTTTGAAATAATGCCTTATATCACCAGCAAAGTTTTATTCAAAAGCATACAACAAGAGATCTTGCGTTTGGTTTCATCATCATCCTTTCAATTCTCTGCCGAGGCAAGAGATTGGGGCAGCATTGGCATTATAAAATAGAAAAAGCATTTTAAAATGAGTGAAACGAATGGGTTTCTTCAAGACAAACATTATTTATCGCATCAATTATTCAAAATAACAAGTTCTTACACGCAAAACATGTTTATAATCAAAGAAATAACAACAAATGTGAGCAAATGCATAAAAAGCTTAATGATCCCGAGACCGAGCTCTGATTTTGGTTCCATTGACTTGGAAGAAACTTCTCGAGTCTTCACGTCCGTCAGCACAAAAGTGCTCCATTCACAACTGGGCTTTCTCCCCTGAAGGTCAGTACTTCATAGTCGATCATTTCTTGAACCTTTTCTTGGAAAACCTTACAACCTTCAATCAAATGCCCCAACACTCCGTCATGAAATTCACAACTAGTATCTGGATTGAACCAAGGAGGGCGAGATTTCATGGCTCTGGTCTTTCTCGGTGCCATCACTGAGTTTCGGGCAAAGTAAGACCACAATTGACTGTAAGTCATTGGGATTAGGTCAAACCAACGAGTCTTTTCTTCTGGACTATTCAGGGGTCTCTGCTGATCTTGACGCTGATTCTGGTGATTTATGTTCTGAACTCGTGGGTTCTGACGTTGATCCTGGTGAGTCAACCTTCGTCGTTTGTACGGACGTCCATGCGGTAGTGATTGCAGGCACTGAACAGGAGCTGTATACTGACGTTTGTGAAAAGGCATCAGAACTGGAGCTTGCAAAGTCTGAGGAGATCCCAAAACTGCATTGACCTCAACACTTCTTTCCTCTCGAGAACCGCTAATAGATTCATCTTCATTAGCTTGTCCATTCGAGACATCTTGGATCTTTCCACTTTTGAGTGCATTCTCGATGTTTACTCCGATTTCCATAATTTTGGAGAACTCTAATGGCACAACACCTATCATTCTGACATAATAAGAGTCTGACAGTGTTTTTAGAAACATCTTGGCCAGCTCCTTCTCTTGAAGTGGTGGCTGAACTTGGGCTGCCAGTTCTTTCCACCGTTGTGCATATTCCCTGAAGGACTCATTGTCTTTCTGACTCATGTTCATCAATTGGTCGCTGTCTGGAGCCATGTCCACATTGTAATCGTATTGCTTCATAAAAGCATTAGCTAAGTCTTCCCAAGACCGAATATAGTTCCTTTCTAGCTTCATATACCATATCAATGATGCCCCAGATAAACTTTCTTGGAAGCAGTGGATCATCAGCTTGTCATTATCGGCATAAGTAGTCATCTTTCGACAAAACATTGTCAAATGGTACCTTGGACAACTAACACCCTTGTACACTTCGAAGGTAGGCATTTTGAACTTCGGTGGAATAACCACGCCTGGAACTAAACACAAGTCAGGAGCTTTAAGACCGGATGCCTTAGGTCCTTTCAACATCTTCAATTGTTCTTGGAGGTCACAAAATCCTTTTTCAATTTCTCCCAATCTAGGATCATTCACGGTTGTCACATGACGGACGTTCTGAGAATCTGGCATATACCTTGGAAAACGGGAATCTCTTTCATTAACTTGACCAACCAGGTTATTCTGCACAGGCTGAGATTGAGTAGGAACATCCACTTGTGGAGCATCGTCGTCAAGAGAAAAACCAAACATTGGATTAGTCATCACTCTGAAGCTTGACATGGGATCCATATTTTGTGTTATATCCATTATCCCCAGTAACTACTTCAAGTTCGATGCGAATGCCAAAAGATCAGCTGAGCGACACAAAGATAGGACTGGATAAGCTGAGGTGGAGAAAAGACGTATGCAAAGAGGATGCAATGCTAAAGATGCTAATGCAACAAGATTCATGGAAACTTGGTTATTTATAATCATCAAAGAATATCAAAAGACTCGTTTTTTAGTAATCATAAAAAACAATTACAGTCATTAGTATCAGAATACTAAATGATTGATTTAATGCATAATTAAAATGCGTTTGTACGCCTTACAACAGTCATAACGTAAAGCTAAATAAAAGCTAATAATGATGGATCTAAGGAGACTCTTCCAACGGTCTTCTTTGATTTTTCTTCCAATTGAGCTTCTTCCTATAAGTGTTGATTGAAGATTAAAACGTCCTTAGGCTTTTCTTTGCAAGAAATACCTTTTTTCCAGTATATTCTCCTTTTGTAGTTGTCTTAGCTTGAATATGAACTTTGTCCTGAAATAGTAACTCCACCCGCTAAGAATGTTCTTCATAATTAGTCATCAACTAGTCCCCATGAATTGGAGATAATAACTTTTTATCTTGTCTTGAATTTTCTTCATTTGCTAGCAAAGTCCTCAGTCCCCTTAGATCGTCCAAGCTATGACTATCGTAAGTGTACTTCAACGTTTTTTTTTAAGAGTCCATGATATTATTATGATGTTTACAAATAAGACTAAGCTCCATGAATCTTCATGATATGATGCTAATGCAACACGAAGGCAAAGCACAAAACACAGAGCACACACAAGCAAACAAACAGACAAAAGTCCTAGGTTTAAAGGAGCGTGAACTGGAGTCAAGGTCTACCCATCCCATAAGGTAGTGTGGTTTCAAAATGTACCTGCCGAACGGGTTCTAAAAGTTCCCAGAGTCTACGACCCATCTTTCGAATATTATCGACTTCCCAAATTACTCGGTTAGTCAATAATATTCTCAAGAGAATCTCGTCTGAGTGTAGTATCGCGTGACAACTATTTGGAAATAGACTCCCGCATAGTCACCGCACTACATCCTAAAAGGCCAAGTGGGGTTAAAGGTGCTACGGTCCTCAGTCTTAAGGGTTCTTGGTCGAAGTTAATACCGTTTTCACGAATGAACTCGTTCAAACAATATTAAGTTCAAAAGAACCTAAACTGAGCGATGATTTTCTCAATTCGACTTTTCAGGAATCGACTCCGTCAAAGTACCCTTGACCATATCATCTCCTATAATTCACTCAAGTCCAGGTCTAGGACTCTCACCACTCAAGAATCCCTCCAAACAGCAAAACAAATATATAACAGATAAAAATAAAGATTCAAGTTAGGGGGAACCCTCTTATGAAGAATCCCCAGTGAAGTCGCCATTTCTGTCGCGGTGAAAATTGGATACCATAGTTATTTGTTAACTAGGATCACATTTTTAATGTCACCACCGACCTTTGATTTTATCCAAGGGAAGGGAGAAAAACCGAATTCCCACAATGCAATGCAAATGCACTAAGATTCAAAGTTAGGGGGTTGGTTATACCTAGGGAAAGGTGTTAGCATCCTAGATATCTGTAGTACTCTACAGGAACCTCTTGATTAATTTATATTATCTATTATTTGTTTTGCTAAGGGTTTAAGGGTAGGTAATTGATTATTTTTAATCCTAAGTGTGCTCGACAAGATATCGCATCTTGTGCCTACATATCCTGTCAGGAGGGAATCAGAGCACTTATAGTTCCTTATTATTAAGGGTACTAAATGTTTAAAGGCTTAGGAGAGGAAGATGAGTCATCATCTTAAGGAAGACCACCACAGTTTTGAAAATGTTTGTATTTTGTGGGGTATGGGATTGTATGTCCCTTTCTTTGAGATGATTAACATCTAATTCTCTTGTGTGGAGAATTAGGTGGGCTAAAGTTTGATTTAAAAATCAAAATTGTGGGGGGACTAACCTAGGAAATCTATCCTAAGTTGTCTAATAGTCTTAACTTAAGGGTGTCGATTATGAAATGCAAATGATATGCACCATGCACAATAACATGGTTATCATGCATGGGATTTTCCCTTGGATATTAATGCAATCGTTTATGTTATTGTTATTTAGGCGAGGGTGCTAGCAAAGTGGGCTAGTCTTGTGTCTAGTGACCAAAAGGTTGAATGCGATGCCCTAAGGCGATCGACTTACATGGGTAGAAAAATGGGCTCGACGTTGGATCGAGGATTTTTATTTGTTTTTGAAAAGGTTTAAACAGTATATCAAATAAGCATACATCAAGCAAGAAAATAAGATCAGATAAGTAAACATACAAGCGATGCACACTCGAGCGTCAGGGGATTCTAACGAGGGAACGGTTTATTAAGAAAGAGCTTTGATTTTAAGGGAAGTTAATAAAAGGTTTATTATTTATTTTTAAGAGTTATTATTAATTTTTAAAGAAAAAAAGGAAAAAGGTTAAGGGTTCATATCTTATTTAAAAGATTTAATTTTAATATTCTAGTAAAATATTTTATTATTATAAAAAGAAAAAAAGCTTTTACTAATTTTAAAAAGGTTTTAACCAAAGTTAATAATTAATTTTGCTAAAAAAAGAAGTGATATTTTAAAATAGAAAAGAAGTTATATTTAATAAAGTTATAAAAAAAATAGTCTCTATATGCTTACTTTTCTTAAAAGGGATTGGTATGTAAAAGATTAAACAAAATTAGTATTATGGATTTATTTATTTTAAAAGGGTTAAATTAATAAAACAGATTTATTAAACTAATGGGGGGATTAGGCGCTGCAAGATCTCAACCGTGTGATTTAACCATACCATAATCTAACGTTAGAAGGCAAGGGTGAATGGTAGGCGTGCGTGTGTGCGAGTGTACACGATAAAACAAAAAGGAGTGAGGTTCAGAATCACCCTCTCTCTCGCTATTCTCCGTCTCTCGATCCCTCTGTTCTCTCTACTTCAAAAAGGGCGATGAAAACCCTAAATCGCCGCCGTCCTCAAACTCTCTCCGCTCACCTCTCTCGTTCGAAATCGAAATCGAAATCAAAACAAAATACTACCCTAACCCCCACAAACCCTAAACCCCAATCCACTATTTTTCAGGCGATTACATATTACACTAGATTAAAGCAAAACGAAGAAAAAGAAAGAATAAGGGTCGGCGACAATTGATGGCGGAGACACGAACGACTTTATGAACCTTCGTCTAAAGGTAAGTCCTCTCTATCCTCCTTTGTGTTTTGATGTGAAAGCTTCCTCCTTTTTTCTTGTGTGTGTTTGTGAATAATTTTTGCCTCCAATCCGTGTCTATTGTTGATGGTGTTATTGCAACTTTGTTGAGAATTTGTATTGTTGCTGCCACTGTTGCCTTATTGATGTGAAAACCGTGTCTCCCTTGCGTGTGGATTTCTTAAACCAATGTATCCTGCTCCTTCAATCTCGTGTATGTATTGATGTGAATTTTCTGGTGAGTTTTGTGTAAGTATTTGATGGTTTTCTGGTGAATGATATGAAAGAATTGGTTAGTGTACTGATCTGAAATTGGCTTGTGTATGAATTGGTTTTCTCTGCCTTTCGTCTACTTTAGGGTAGGTTTTTCTTGGTGTGAAAAGGATGAATTGACATTGGTTTTTTTTCTCCCCCTGATGTGTGTGACTGCACTTCCTTATATAGACAGCCTGTGGAATGCTCAAATTGGTGTGATTGGTTTTTTATTTATTGTGTGAACATACTTTATGAGGATCTTCTTCTTGTCCGTCCCCCTGATGTGAATCTCGTTGCCTTACTTATAGTTCAGGTGCATTAAAATTTGAGTTGAATGCTAGAAAATCCTGCTAATATTTGGAATTCAATACACCGGCTGTAATTTCATGGTTTAGCTATTTCAATTGAAGAGTTTCCATATTTACAAGAACATGTCCCGTTGTTGTCTTTAGAAAGAAACTAACTGCTTGTGAATTCCTTTTTTATGGTGACGATAATATCCTCGAAACGTGTCCGAACATGCTGGGAGATGGTTTTAGAAACATTTTGAATTGTGTCTGAACAAAGTAATGCCACCCTGAATTGGTTTCCAATTTGATCGAAACCTGTCTGAACCTACTTTATTATGTCTGAGATCCTTGTCCCTTTCGGTTTTGGAAAGTATTTGCTGGTGGTATCTATGCAATATTGCCCATGATTCCCAAATTTGAAAATGATGAAACCTTTCTGATCCTACAATCTTTGACTTTTACGGTTTTTTGTGGGTGATGATTCAGGAAACAAACAATCCTTGTCTGAAACAAAATAAACCTTGTTATGGAAATATAATTGATGGTTATGAGGGGACGATTCAAAATGCTTTGAATACACTTGGAACTTGTTTAATTTTCTTGATTCTCTCTTTGCTATTCTTTCCATTTGGATATAGTTGGTCTTGCATTAATGATGACACTTTTTTTTATGCTGGAAAGGTTTGATTTTGGTATACAGCAGTCTGACATTATTTCGTGAAGCACTGTCTTGGTACTATGATTGATAGCAAGTTGACGACATAATTTCATAATATTCCAACTTCCTAATTAGTAAAAAAAGTTGTAACAGGTATGCTCGATTGTTCTTTCCATTTGAACTCACTATGTTGGAAATGTGTATTGTGATTTAACTATTGAGGTTTTGAACTAATTTGAGTTCATTTTGGACAGGTGAAATAAACTTCAGTATCTCCAACAAGATAGATGGTCCCACTCTAAAAAAAGTCTGCTGATCAAGCTCATAGATGTATCCGCTGGTGTGAACTCAAACAAAATATAGCCGTCACTTTTTCACAACACCTTTTTGTAGCCTCTACATTCAATGATGAAACCATGTGGGAAAAAGTCTAGATGACGTGGCACTACCTGGTCCAGGATGTATTCAATACACGTGCTAAACAAATGATTTTTTTTCATGTCCTTTGTACATAAGACGTTACAGGATCTGTGAGATTGATGTAAGGGATCCATAATGTAATGGCCTTGTAACGCGTCCCCTTTGAATAGAGATGGTCTTGATCAATTCATACTTTGTGAAAAAAAACAATGTAAACATGATGAATCCCAATATCAAAGTATCCTTTTTGACCTTAGCTTTGAGTTTTCAAACTTTCAAATTTGAACAAGACTTCTTGAATCTTGAAATCACATGGAACTCTCTAGTATCTTGAATAATTTGAATTTTAGATTTTGTGAATTAAAACTCATGGCTGTGAGAAATTGAGAACATTGTAATTGGAATTTTGTAGAAACAAAAGTGAATTCACTAAATTATGAAGAACATGGTCCTTGAACTTTATTTTAAGATCCCTTTAATCTTGACAGTATGAATAATCGGGGAACTTGAGACAAACATAGAACTTGGGATGAACTGGTCTTGAATTTGAATTTGGAGTAATGAAATCCGGTGAATCCATTCTTGCAAAACTCCTGCAAAACTCCTGGACGTCGCAACTCGAATAAAACTTAAATTTCGCCACTCAACATGAACTTGTGTTTTTGACATTGAATTTAGAAATTTGACTTTGGAGAGTGAGCTTTGTAACCAAATCTTAAGAAATTGTGAGGATTTCAATCTTCTCCCAATAGTCAAATTGTCTTGAACATTTTAATTTCCAAAGATTTTCAAACCTGCTTGAAGAACACTTGCAGGCTTCAAGAATATAAATATTCTCCTCGAAATAGAGGGCGTGAGCTTCATGCTTGGAATTAAACTCCTAATTCTTCCCAATATTAAACTTCCATTATTTAAGAAGATAACATCATGGGGCCAACACGTCTCTTGAATTTGAGGAGTTTACAGAGAGGGGAAAAAACCATCTTGTGTTATAATTGCCACACAACCAGTGACTATCCTCTAGGGACCAACTCTCCATATCAATGGGTGTAAAGGCCAAAGTATCTATGGGGAGGCTTCTGAGAAATCTCGAGCGAAAGGAGGCTTGGGTAGTGGATAAGGGATCAATAGGATGGGGACACAATCACACAGGAGTCCAACACAGACTTGCAGAGACCAGCGAACCGCCGCAAACACATACACAGCACAACCTTTAAGACCTTGAGCCTCTTGCAGCAGCACCCGCCTTTAAAAAGAAACAAACGGACGAAGCTAGATAAACCGGTTAGTTATGCACGAATGATAGACCTAATATGTTATGCAAAAAGCAAAGCGGGGATCTTAGGGTCGAAAATTAGGGTGTGACAGATGCCCCTATTTAAGTTTCTCCTATTCGGAGATATGGAGATTGAAATCTTCGTTTCGACAAGATAGGAGAGACTTAAATACAAACATGCACAAAATTTTTGGCCCTAAGATGCCGCCAAATGCACATGATATGGTATGAAGATGATATGAAATGCAAGACAGAGGTCCTGTGAGAAATGATATCACAAGGGATAACCGAAGTTGAAACGCAAAGAAAGAAAGACCCGACGAGGACGAATCAGCAAGACAAGACTCCACGGGGAAAAAGACATAACTCCACTGGGGGAAAGAGACTACCAACTGACAATCACAAGGTATCTTAAACATAAGGTAAGAACTCTGAAAGGAATGATAACTTACTACCAACAGCTGGTTGCCTAAGCGAAGGTATCCAATCGAAATAAAAAGGTGTATATTACCTACTATCACACAGGATAGCCTAAGCAGGGGTAATAAACTAGGGAGGAGAGATCACCTACTACCAAACACGGTAGCCTAAGCATAGGTGTCCGACCCAAAAGAAAGGTGTGTTACCTACTATCAAGCATCTGATAGCCTAAGCAAGGTAAACACCAAAGGAAAGATGACCTACTACCACCACGGTAGCCTAAGCGAGGCATCTGACCAAAACACAAAAAAAAAACGACTGTTTGTCGAAGTCTGCTGGAGATCTACTATCGAGAATAACCAGAGAATTTAATATGAAATACCTACTACCGAGGTCTTCTGGAAATCTTCTGCCGAGAATGACCAGGAAAATACCTACTACCGAGGTCTTCTGAAAATCTACTGCCGAGAATAACCAGGAAAATAAAAATGAAATACCTACTGCCGAGGTCTTCTGGAAATCTACTGCCGAGAATAACCAGGAAAATAAAAATGAAATACCTACTGCCGAGGTCTTCTGGAAATCTACTGCCAAGAATGACCAGGAAAATAATGAGATACCTACTGCCGAGGTCTTCTGGAAATCTACTGCCGAGAATAACCAGGAAAATAATGAGATACCTACTGCCGAGGTCTTCTGGAAATCTACTGCCGAGAATAACCAGGAAAATAATGAGATACCTACTACCGAGGTCTTCTGGAAATCTACTGCCGAGAATAACCAGGAAAATAATGAGATACATACTGCCGAGGTCTTCTGGAAATCTACTGCCGAGAATAACCAGGAAAATAAACGACTGTTTGTCGAAGTTTAATGTAAACCAGGGAATCTACTGCCGAGATCCTGGAAAGAAATGACTGTTTGTCAAAATTTGACATAGACCAAGGAATCTACTACCGAGATCCTGGAAGCTTCACCGGGGATCTTCAAAAGAGATGCGGGCCGGCTGACTTATAAAATATGTCTTCTCAAATAAAGAGTAAGATCATTTGAATCTTCATCAAACTTCTCATAGAGATGTCATTTGATGGAAGCAAATTGAATCGTGGACTCACTGGGGAGAATACTGTTGAGGAATAGTATTGTTGTAGCTGAAAACTGTGTTGAAGCTAGTAAAAATCTTGCAATAGGGATTCTCAAATAAAGAGAATACTTGTAAAGTCTTCAATAACTTTCCCTGGAGAATAAGCTGATAATCTTGACAACTCCACCGGGGGTAGACAAACTGTCATGGGGAGACTGCCATTTGTCATCCAGATAGAAAATAGTGCTCAAATAAAGAGCCACTACCCGTTGTCTAGATTTAACTCCCATAATACTGCTGGAGGAATAACTTTTGTCTTCCATAGAGATCTTTTAATGAATTCTTCCTGGGGTGACAAAGTGAAAAATAAATGCACGCTTAGTTTGGGCTCATCATCTCAGAGATATCCAAAATTTGTGATTGTCAGGGACCAAAGTTCGATCCAGGGAATAACTGGAAAGAAACGGTCAAACAAGACTCAATCCATTGAGGACTGAACTCAACGGGGTTTATCTTTATCCAAAAAATGGAAAAGAAAACTAAAGAAACCATTTTCCACGAGGATCGAACTCAGTGGGGAATTAGAGAGGATGTGCTCTTTCTGCCTAGGGCTGGCGACTCTACTTGGAGGGAGCAGACAAACCCAGTCACCTGGAGATAAGCGCAACCAAAGTGAAAGAAACAGACAAATAAACACAAAGATGCAAGATGCAAAACTGCGCACATGCCATGAATCTATATGAAAGAATGCTATGTTATGCTTATGCTTATGCTGACAAAACAACGACAAGGAGAAGCAAACTGGAGATGAAATAAACATCTCGACACGGATACTCGGCCGATCTTCGCAATATGAGAAGCATCACTGGGGATGAACGGAAAGCCATAAATGGAACTAAGTCCTGCTTCTAAGTTTCAAACTTCTCTAGGGAAAAGAGAGCACTCCACTTGGAGATGACCATCGTGACTTCACTTAGGATTGTCAAGATGAACCTTGTGATTCTGTAGGGGATGAGAAAGATTCACTGGGAACGAATCAAACTCATGATCGAAAAGACTCCATGGGGGATAAAATAAATATCTGCTGCGAACTGGAATAATCTTGAATGAAAGTTGTAGATGGATAAAATGAATATCCACTTCATCGGGGAAGCTTGGATTAATAGTAGATGAAGATGTCGGAGATAAAGTTTTGAGGGGATGAAATAAACATCCGTCTTCACTGGAGAAGATTGAGATAGTGATAAAATCCAATGAGGAGTGAAATAAACACTCGCTTCGCTGGGGAATGGTTGAAACCGAAGAAGTTCACCGAGGATTCTTAGGTTGCTGACTGGAGAAACCTTGCATCAAACGTGCCATAACTCCTTGAAGTAGAGGTTTACCGGGGAATAGTCGTGACTACTTGAAGTAAAACTTACTGGGGAGTTGCTACATTACCCGGGATAGAAACTCTTTGAGCCATGAGTGAATAAAATCGTGAGACTGATGTAACTCTATATTGATAACCTGCATAGTAGTCGTCATTTTGAACAATAATTATTGTGGATGAGAAGCAATCTTCACTTCTCAAATGCCCCAGATCACTTGGTTTATAAGAAGAAGTCATCCCAAGAGGATTTTACAGAAAACTTGGCGTCCAACTGTCCCAATGTTTTCAAACTCTTGGAGAGATTCGTCGAATCTCGACGTAACTGGCCCAGATTGACTGTATTCTGTAACCGATTCTTCAAATTCTTTGAGAGATTTACCAAATCTCGACGTAACTGCCCCAGATTGACGGTATTCTGAGTCTTCAAACTTGCCCCTTGGGGTGAGTCAATGAAAGAAACAGCTGGGAAACAACTTGCCCTTGCTTAGAAAAGTCTTTAGACGACGTGCCCCTGGATACTATCATCTCCTTGAAATAGTACTAAATTTTAGCTCATCAATGCCACACGTACGTTAATTTCTACGATGTCAAGCAATGTTAGCAAGTAGAAAATGTTAATTCTGAAACAGACAATGCAACATATGTTTGTCTTGAAGTTTTATTTAAAAAAATTGTTTTTGTGATTGAATTACCGATTTTATAATGCCAACACGAATTTGAGCATAGCTCATGGGAGTCAGGAACGATATCTCAATGAGTATGCTTTTGAAATAAACCCTGCTTCAATTAGGACTTTTAAGGGTTGTCTCTTGGTTTGGTTCACGGTTTAAGAAACAAAGGATATAAGGCTCAAAGTTTGTTTGTGCCCACCCAATCTTCGAGATATTTTACTCCCTTTTTTTTTTAAAATTACCCTGCCCCAGGTTAAGAGTGAGGTTTTTTTTTTTTTAATTGGAAGAAGAAAACTCCAACTCCAAAGGCTCAAAAAGGTTAACAAAGGTTTATCACCTTATATCTCCGGTGTTTAGGATTTTTTGAAATAATGCCTTATATCACCAGCAGAGTTTTATTCAAAAGCATACAACAAGAGATCTTGCGTTTGGTTTCATCATCATCCTTTCAATTCTCTGCCGAGGCAAGAGATTGGGGCAGCATTGGCATTATAAAATAGAAAAAGCATTTTAAAATGAGTGAAACGAATGGGTTTCTTCAAGACAAACATTATTTATCGCATCAATTATTCAAAATAACAAGTTCTTACACGCAAAACATGTTTATAATCAAAGAAATAACAACAAATGTGAGCAAATGCATAAAAAGCTTAATGATCCCGAGACCGAGCTCTGATTTTGATTCCATTGACTTGGAAGAAACTTCTCGAGTCTTCACGTCCGTCAGCACAAAAGTGCTCCATTCACAACTGGGCTTTCTCCCCTGAAGGTCAGTACTTCATAGTCGATCATTTCTTGAACCTTTTCTTGGAAAACCTTGCAACCTTCAATCGAATGCCCCAACACTCCGTCATGAAATTCACAACTAGTATCTGGATTGAACCAAGGAGGGCGAGATTTCATGGCTCTGGTCTTTCTCGGTGCCATCACTGAGTTTCGGGCAAAGTAAGACCACAATTGACTGTAAGTCATTGGGATTAGGTCAAACCAACGAGTCTTTTCTTCTGGACTATTCAGGGGTCTCTGCTGATCTTGACGCTGATTCTGGTGATTTATGTTCTGAACTCGTGGGTTCTGACGTTGATCCTGGTGAGTCAACCTTCGTCGTTTGTACGGACGTCCATGCGGTAGTGATTGCAGGCACTGAACAGGAGCTGTATACTGACGTTTGTGAAAAGGCATCAGAACTGGAGCTTGCAAAGTCTGAGGAGATCCCAAAACTGCATTGACCTCAACACTTCTTTCCTCTCGAGAACCGCTAATAGATTCATCTTCATTAGCTTGTCCATTCGAGACATCTTGGATCTTTCCACTTTTGAGTGCATTCTCGATGTTTACTCCGATTTCCATAATTTTGGAGAACTCTAATGGCACAACACCTATCATTCTGACATAATAAGAGTCTGACAGTGTTTTTAGAAACATCTTGGCCAGCTCCTTCTCTTGAAGTGGTGGCTGAACTTGGGCTGCCAGTTCTTTCCACCGTTGTGCATATTCCCTGAAGGACTCATTGTCTTTCTGACTCATGTTCATCAATTGGTCGCTGTCTGGAGCCATGTCCACATTGTAATCGTATTGCTTCATAAAAGCATTAGCTAAGTCTTCCCAAGACCGAATATAGTTCCTTTCTAGCTTCATATACCATATCAATGATGCCCCAGATAAACTTTCTTGGAAGCAGTGGATCATCAGCTTGTCATTATCGGCATAAGTAGTCATCTTTCGACAAAACATTGTCAAATGGTACCTTGGACAACTAACACCCTTGTACACTTCGAAGGTAGGCATTTTGAACTTCGGTGGAATAACCACGCCTGGAACTAAACACAAGTCAGGAGCTTTAAGACCGGATGCCTTAGGTCCTTTCAACATCTTCAATTGTTCTTGGAGGTCACGAAATCCTTTTTCAATTTCTCCCAATCTAGGATCATTCACGGTTGTCACATGACGGACGTTCTGAGAATCTGGCATATACCTTGGAAAACGGGAAGCTCTTTCATTAACTTGACCAACCAGGTTATTCTGCACAGGCTGAGATTGAGTAGGAACATCCACTTGTGGAGCATCGTCGTCAAGAGAAAAACCAAACATTGGATTAGTCATCACTCTGAAGCTTGACATGGGATCCATATTTTGTGTTATATCCATTATCCCCAGTAACTACTTCAAGTTCGATGCGAATGCCAAAAGATCAGCTGAGCGACACAAAGATAGGACTGGATAAGCTGAGGTGGAGAAAAGACGTATGCAAAGAGGATGCAATGCTAAAGATGCTAATGCAACAAGATTCATGGAAACTTGGTTATTTATAATCATCAAAGAATATCAAAAGACTCGTTTTTTAGTAATCATAAAAAACAATTACAGTCATTAGTATCAGAATACTAAATGATTGATTTAATGCATAATTAAAATGCGTTTGTACGCCTTACAACAGTCATAACGTAAAGCTAAATAAAAGCTAATAATGATGGATCTAAGGAGACTCTTCCAACGGTCTTCTTTGATTTTTCTTCCAATTGAGCTTCTTCCTATAAGTGTTGATTGAAGATTAAAACGTCCTTAGGCTTTTCTTTGCAAGAAATACCTTTTTTCCAGTATATTCTCCTTTTGTAGTTGTCTTAGCTTGAATATGAACTTTGTCCTGAAATAGTAACTCCACCCGCTAAGAATGTTCTTCATAATTAGTCATCAACTAGTCCCCATGAATTGGAGATAATAACTTTTTATCTTGTCTTGAATTTTCTTCATTTGCTAGCAAAGTCCTCAGTCCCCTTAGATCGTCCAAGCTATGACTATCGTAAGTGTACTTCAACGTTTTTTTTTAAGAGTCCATGATATTATTATGATGTTTACAAATAAGACTAAGCTCCATGAATCTTCATGATATGATGCTAATGCAACACGAAGGCAAAGCACAAAACACAGAGCACACACAAGCAAACAAACAGACAAAAGTCCTAGGTTTAAAGGAGCGTGAACTGGAGTCAAGGTCTACCCATCCCATAAGGTAGTGTGGTTTCAAAATGTACCTGCCGAACGGGTTCTAAAAGTTCCCAGAGTCTACGACCCATCTTTCGAATATTATTGACTTCCCAAATTACTCGGTTAGTCAATAATATTCTCAAGAGAATCTCGTCTGAGTGTAGTATCGCGTGACAACTATTTGGAAATAGACTCCCGCATAGTCACCGCACTACATCCTAAAAGGCCAAGTGGGGTTAAAGGTGCTACGGTCCTCAGTCTTAAGGGTTCTTGGTCGAAGTTAATACCGTTTTCACGAATGAACTCGTTCAAACAATATTAAGTTCAAAAGAACCTAAACTGAGCGATGATTTTCTCAATTCGAATTTTCAGGAATCGACTCCGTCAAAGTACCCTTGACCATATCATCTCCTATAATTCACTCAAGTCCAGGTCTAGGACTCTCACCACTCAAGAATCCCTCCAAACAGCAAAACAAATATATAACAGATAAAAATAAAGATTCAAGTTAGGGGGAACCCTCTTATGAAGAATCCCCAGTGAAGTCGCCATTTCTGTCGCGGTGAAAATTGGATACCATAGTTATTTGTTAACTAGGATCACATTTTTAATGTCACCACCGACCTTTGATTTTATCCAAGGGAAGGGAGAAAAACCGAATTCCCACAATGCAATGCAAATGCACTAAGATTCTAAGTTCGGGGGTTGGTTATACCTAGGGAAGGTGTTAGCATCCTAGATATCTGTAGTCCTCTACAGGAACCTCTTGATTAATTTATATTATCTGTTATTTGTTTTGCTAAGGGTTTAAGGGTAGGTAATTGATTATTTTTAATCCTAAGTGTGCTCGACAAGATATCGCATCTTGTGCCTACATATCCTGTCAGGAGGGAATCAGAGCACTTGTAGTTCCTTATTATTAAGGGTACTAAATGTTTAAAGGCTTAGGAGAGGAAGATGAGTCATCATCTTAAGGAAGACCACCACAGTTTTGAAAATGTTTGTATTTTGTGGGGTATGGGATTGTATGTCCCTTTCTTTGAGATGATTAACATCTAATTCTCTTGTGTGGAGAATTAGGTGGGCTAAAGTTTGATTTAAAAATCAAAATTGTGGGGGGACTAACCTAGGAAATCTATCCTAAGTTGTCTAATAGTCTTAACTTAAGGGTGTCGATTATGAAATGCAAATGATATGCACCATGCACAATAACATGGTTATCATGCATGGGATTTTCCCTTGGATATTAATGCAATCGATTACGTTATTGTTATTTAGGCGAGGGTGCTAGCAAAGTGGGCTAGTCTTGTGTCTTGTGACCAAAAGGTTGAATGCGATGCCCTAAGGCGATCGACTTACATGGGTAGAAAAATGGGCTCGACGTTGGATCGAGGATTTTTATTTGTTTTTGAAAAGGTTTAAACAGTATATCAAATAAGCATACATCAAGCAAGAAAATAAGATCAGATAAGTAAACATACAAGCGATGCACACTCGAGCGTCAGGGGATTCTAACGAGGGAACGGTTTATTAAGAAAGAGCTTTGATTTTAAGGGAAGTTAATAAAAGGTTTATTATTTATTTTTAAGAGTTATTATTAATTTTTAAAGAAAAAAAGGAAAAAGGTTAAGGGTTCATATCTTATTTAAAAGATTTAATTTTAATATTCTAGTAAAATATTTTATTATTATAAAAAGAAAAAAAGCTTTTACTAATTTTAAAAAGGTTTTAACCAAAGTTAATAATTAATTTTGCTAAAAAAAAAAGTGATATTTTAAAATAGAAAAGAAGTTATATTTAATAAAGTTATAAAAAAAATAGTCTCTATATGCTTACTTTTCTTAAAAGGGATTGGTATGTAAAAGATTAAACAAAATTAGTATTATGGATTTATTTATTTTAAAAGGGTTAAATTAATAAAACAGATTTATTAAACTAATGGGGGGATTAGGCGCTGCAAGATCTCAACCGTGTGATTTAACCATACCATAATCTAACGTTAGAAGGCAAGGGTGAATGGTAGGCGTGCGTGTGTGCGAGTGTACACGATAAAACAAAAAGGAGTGAGGTTCAGAATCACCCTCTCTCTCGCTATTCTCCGTCTCTCGATCCCTCTGTTCTCTCTACTTCAAAAAGGGCGATGAAAACCCTAAATCGCCGCCGTCCTCAAACTCTCTCCGCTCACCTCTCTCGTTCGAAATCGAAATCGAAATCAAAACAAAATACTACCCTAACCCCCACAAACCCTAAACCCCAATCCACTATTATTGATGGTGTTATTGCAACTTTGTTGAGAATTTGTATTGTTGCTGCCACTGTTGCCTTATTGATGTGAAAACCGTGTCTCCCTTGCGTGTGGATTTCTTAAACCAATGTATCCTGCTCCTTCAATCTCGTGTATGTATTGATGTGAATTTTCTGGTGAGTTTTGTGTAAGTATTTGATGGTTTTCTGGTGAATGATATGAAAGAATTGGTTAGTGTACTGATCTGAAATTGGCTTGTGTATGAATTGGTTTTCTCTGCCTTTCGTCTACTTTAGGGTAGGTTTTTCTTGGTGTGAAAAGGATGAATTGACATTGGTTTTTTTTCTCCCCCTGATGTGTGTGACTGCACTTCCTTATATAGACAGCCTGTGGAATGCTCAAATTGGTGTGATTGGTTTTTTATTTATTGTGTGAACGTACTTTGTGAGGATCTTCTTCTTGTCCGTCCCCCTGATGTGAATCTCGCTGCCTTACTTATAGTTCAGGTGCATTAAAATTTGAGTTGAATGCTAGAAAATCCTGCTGATATTTGGAATTCAATACACCGGCTGCAATTTCATGGTTTAGCTATTTCAATTGAAGAGTTTCCATATTTACAAGAACATGTCCCGTTGTTGTCTTTAGAAAGAAACTAACTGCTTGTGAATTCCTTTTTATGGTGACGATAATATCCTCGAAACGTGTCCGAACATGCTGGGAGATGGTTTTAGGAACATTTTGAATTGTGTCTGAACAAAGTAATGCCACCCTGAATTGGTTTCCAATTTGATCGAAACCTGTCTGAACCTACTTTATTATGTCTGAGATCCTTGTCCCTTTCGGTTTTGGAAAGTATTTGCTGGTGGTATCTATACAATATTGCCCATGATTCCCAAATTTGAAAATGATGAAACCTTTCTGATCCTACAATCTTTGACTTTTACGGTTTTTTGTGGGTGATGATTCAGGAAACAAACAATCCTTGTCTGAAACAAAATAAACCTTGTTATGGAAATATAATTGATGGTTATGAGGGGACGATTCAAAATGCTTTGAATACACTTGGAACTTGTTTAATTTTCTTGATTCTCTCTTTGCTATTCTTTCCATTTGGATATAGTTGGTCTTGCATTAATGATGACACTTTTTTTTATGCTGGAAAGGATTGATTTTGGTATACAGCAGTCTGACATTATTTCGTGAAGCACTGTCTTGGTACTATGATTGATAGCAAGTTGACGACATAATTTCATAATATTCCAACTTCCTAATTAGTAAAAAAAGTTGTAACAGGTATGCTCGATTGTTCTTTCCATTTGAACTCACTATGTTGGAAATGTGTATTGTGATTTAACTATTGAGGTTTTGAACTAATTTGAGTTCATTTTGGACAGGTGAAATAAACTTCAGTATCTCCAACAAGATAGATGGTCCCACTCTAAAAAAAGTCTGCTGATCAAGCTCATAGATGTATCCGCTGGTGTGAACTCAAACAAAATATAGCCGTCACTTTTTCACAACACCTTTTTGTAGCCTCTACATTCAATGATGAAACCATGTGGGAAAAAGTCTAGATGACGTGGCACTACCTGGTCTAGGATGTATTCAATACACGTGCTAAACAAATGATTTTTTTTCATGTCCTTTGTACATAAGACGTTACAGGATCTGTGAGATTGATGTAAGGAATCCATAATGTAATGGCCTTGTAACGCGTCCCCTTTGAATAGAGATGGTCTTGATCAATTCATACTTTGTGAAAAAAAACAATGTAAACATGATGAATCCCAATATCAAAGTATCCTTTTTGACCTTAGCTTTGAGTTTTCAAACTTTCAAATTTGAACAAGACTTCTTGAATCTTGAAATCACATGGAACTCTCTAGTATCTTGAATAATTTGAATTTTAGATTTTGTGAATTAAAACTCATGGCTGTGAGAAATTGAGAACATTGTAATTGGAATTTTGTAGAAACAAAAGTGAATTCACTAAATTATGAAGAACATGGTCCTTGAACTTTATTTTAAGATCCCTTTAATCTTGACAGTATGAATAATCGGGGAACTTGAGACAAACATAGAACTTGGGATGAACTGGTCTTGAATTTGAATTTGGAGTAATGAAATCCGGTGAATCCATTCTTGCAAAACTCCTGCAAAACTCCTGGACGTCGCAACTCGAATAAAACTTAAATTTCGCCACTCAACATGAACTTGTGTTTTTGACATTGAATTTAGAAATTTGACTTTGGAGAGTGAGCTTTGTAACCAAATCTTAAGAAATTGTGAGGATTTCAATCTTCTCCCAATAGTCAAATTGTCTTGAACATTTTAATTTCCAAAGATTTTCAAACCTGCTTGAAGAACACTTGCAGGCTTCAAGAATATAAATATTCTCCTCGAAATAGAGGGCGTGAGCTTCATGCTTGGAATTAAACTCCTAATTCTTCCCAATATTAAACTTCCATTATTTAAGAAGATAACATCATGGGGCCAACACGTCTCTTGAATTTGAGGAGTTTACAGAGAGGGGAAAAAACCATCTTGTGTTATAATTGCCACACAACCAGTGACTATCCTCTAGGGACCAACTCTCCATATCAATGGGTGTAAAGGCCAAAGTATCTATGGGGAGGCTTCTGAGAAATCTCGAGGGAAAGGAGGCTTGGGTAGTGGATAAGGGATCAATAGGATGGGGACACAATCACACAGGAGTCCAACACAGACTTGCAGAGACCAGCGAACCGCCGCAAACACATACACAACACAACCTTTAAGACCTTGAGCCTCTTGCAGCAGCACCCGCCTTTAAAAAGAAACAAACAGACGAAGCTAGATAAACCGGTTAGTTATGCACGAATGATAGACCTAATATGTTATGCAAAAAGCAAAGCGGGGATCTTAGGGTCGAAAATTAGGGTGTGACAACTATTATTACACAGTAGATATGAGTTTATGAAAGGAGACTTACAGTGAGCAGCCCCATAATACAGTTTATAATATGAAAGCAGTAAATTAAAGCGATAACCACTTACTCGGTTGTAGTGCTTCCATGCTGTTTGGTTAGTTGTTCAACAAAGACAGATTGAAAACAACAGTATATTCAAAATCAAAGGAGAAAGTGCTTTGAAAAAGAAAGATTTGGGGCTTACAGCTCAAGGAGAGGCCCAGGGTTTTATCAGTGAGCGCACTGTTTGAATTTGTACAGAGGGACTTATACAAGTGAATGGGGCCCAAAATGGTTTTCTGTACAAAGGGATGGGTCTTACACTCTCTCAAGAGGCCCAAAAAGTTTAAAGAAAAGAGAGGGGCTTATAACACGAGGGTAGACCCAAATGATTTTTCGTTTAAAAATGGCGATCGCGCCGAGGTTTTCTTTTAACGCAGAGGGACTTATACAATAAGTGAGGCCCAAAAATGTTTTGGTTAAAAGGGAGATTGGGTCTTACACTCTAATAGAGGCCCAAAAGTTTTGAATGGGTCTTATAGCTCAAGGAGAGGCCCAGATGATTTTTGAAAAGGCGACGATCGCGCCGTTTGTTTTTTACCGAAACAGGGAAATTAGAGCATTCGTAGTTCCTCCTATTCTATGGGAGGAAATTGGTTTTTGGTGTCTTGTTCAAAGCCCAAGACGTGAAGCGAAAGGTGATTTGTATCTTGTTCAAAGCCCAAGATGTGAAGCTGAAAAGGTATATTTATGTCTTGTTCAAAGCCCAAGACGTGAAGCTAAAAGACCTCGACTTTAGAGAGAATTTGTCATCTCTAAAGAGGGGAGAAGGAGAATTACTTTAACTGGGATACGCGGATCCGAGCAATGCCATAATTTCTGAAGAAAGGGTTTTAACCTGAAGGAGAAGACTTTAACTCAGTGTAGAGCAATGCCATCTTTCCTTAGGAATTTCTCATGCTAAAAGAGGGACAGTGGCATGGATGTAGATGATCCAGAGGCTTGCCGCTTACAGCGATTAGATGAAGGGAAAGGAGTTGTTGATGTTTGTGTACTGTGAACGAGGCACAACTTTGATGCTAAAAGGTTGATTGGATCAACCAGTGGTTTTCTTATACAAAGCCTAAGGGGAGGCTAATTTCCGCTAGGAAAATCATTATACAAAGCCTAAGAGGAGGCTATTTTGTGTCTCGTACAAAGCCCGAGAGAGAGGCTAAAAGTTTTTGACCCAGTGGGGCATATCGTTATACAAAGCCTAAGAGGAGGCTAGCAAAGAGTTGACTCAATTGGAGAATCTTTTATACTCAGTAATAGAGTGTTTTTGTATCTCGTACAAAGCCCGAGAGAGAGGCAAAAAGGTTGTTTTGACTCCACTGGGGAGAATTTTGGTATCTCGTATGAAGCCCGAGATGGAGGCTATTGTAACTGTTTCAGTTGAGTGACAGATCCAATATACTGATTTAAAAGAGAAAATCAGTTCTTATATGAGCAACACTGTACTCAGGGATTTGATTTGAGGATCAGGGATATTTCCTTCTCTTTGAGGAAACGGGAAATCCAAAGGGTATTGAGACTATCCGAGTCTGCGGGTTTCCTTCCTATTTAACGAAGGGTGCTTGAGAATGTCTTTGAGACTCAAGGAAGTTAGACTGTCCGTGTCTAGAGTTTTATCTTTTGTACTATGCTTCGAGAAACAGTAGTAGACTCTATGAAAGGACTGTTCTATGAGGATGACTAGGTTTTGTTCCTATACCTCTAGGAGGTCGTCGGGACAATTTGTACGAAGCCCAAGAGGAGGCTGGAAACTTTTAAGAAGCCGACGGGTCCTTGTACGAAGCCCAAGAGGAGGCTATCATTCCCGGAGGAAGAGATCATTATACGAAGCCTAAGAGGAGGCTGTGAATACTTCTAAGAAGCCGTAGGGTCCTTGAATAATGCCCAAGAGGAGGCCGATGCTTTTAAGAAGCCCGTGGGTTTATCATCTCCTTTCCATTAGGAGAGATAACTCTTTTAAAGATAAAAACCACTGGTAAACGTGCGAGGTTTACTATCCAGCGACTTTTAACTTTTAAAGAGGGTTCCTTAGTTAAGGTCCAAGATTATGACCGTAGTGGGTACCCAAACCCCGAGACATTCAAGGCAAGCTATCCACAAGGAATAGATTAAGTCAGGAAAGTTCGAGAATTTGGAAGAAACTCAAAGATGCCATTCACGGAGAATACATTCATCTGGGGGAGTAGAGCTTCTTGACGATTCCTAAGGAGGATAGCCGAAGAGAAGACTGTATCTGGTGCTCCTATTGGGGATCTAGGCGTCTATTTCTACGAATAAATGAAACGGTGTCACCTAGTTCTAGACGTAGTTGCCGGGGAAACTCGAAATATCTATACTATTATTACACAGTAGATATGAGTTTATGAAAGGAGACTTACAGTGAGCAGCCCCACAATACAGTTTATAATATGAAAGCAGTAAATTAAAGCGATAACCACTTACTCGGTTGTAGTGCTTCCATGCTGTTTGGTTAGTTGTTCAACAAAGACAGATTGAAAACAACAGTATATTCAAAATCAAAGGAGAAAGTGCTTTGAAAAAGAAAGATTTGGGGCTTACAGCTCAAGGAGAGGCCCAGGGTTTTATCAGTGAGCGCACTGTTTGAATTTGTACAGAGGGACTTATACAAGTGATTGGGGCCCAAAATGGTTTTCTGTACAAAGGGATGGGTCTTACACTCTCTCAAGAGGCCCAAAAAGGTTTAAAGAAAAGAGTGGGGCTTATAACACGAGGGTAGGCCCAAATGGTTTTTATTTTTTAAACGGGCGACGATCGCGCCGTTTACTTGTACAGAGGGACTTATATAATGAGTGAGGCCCAAAAAATTTTTGTACAAGGGGGGATGGGTCTTACACTCTCTCAAGAGGCCCAAAAAGTTTTAAAGAAAAATAAATGGGTCTTACTACTCGAGGGTAGGCCCAGATGATTTTTGAAAAGGCGACGACCGCACCGTTTGTTTTTTGACGGTATCGGGACTTATACAATAAGTGAGGCCCAAAGATGATTTGGTCAAAAAAAGGATTGGGTCTTACACTCTAATAGAGGCCCAAAGTGTTTTGAAAATGATTTATGAGGGTTGAATTAATCCAAAACCCTAATTTGTTTTCAAAATGTATTTAATTGAATAAAAATTCAATTAAAATGATCAAAAATTGTTTAACACATGGAAAACAAATTGTGATCTTGGATTAATGCTTCAAAAATTAAGTATTGACCTACAAAATAATTAGAAAGCATTAAAAGTTGCAAAATCAATGTAGAAAAAATATTTAAAATGCCAAAAACAATCAAAATATTAATTCTTTACAAAAATATCAATTATATGAAATAAATAATATTTTTGGGATTTTTTGATAAAATAAAATATTTTAACATTTTTGTGAATTATTAAAAAAAGAATCAACTCAAAATCATTAAAACTCAGAGAGAAATTAATTTTTGAATCAATTAAACAAAATCACAAAATTCAAATATTCAAATATATGAAAATGGCGCCAAGAACAACACCAAGAACACGCGCGTTTTTTCAGTTTGCCCAGATTTGCATTTTCCATCCAATCTCACTGAATACGTAATTATAACATGCAATCCACATATCATTATGCTCGCCTCAACCTCACGATCATGTCTATGTACTTTAATTTCATTTAAATTAAACATACAACAAGAAATCACGAAGAAACCTCAAGAACCCTAATTTCTGCATGAAGGCTAGGATATTTGATACACGATTCAAACAATGCAATTAATTGAGGGAAAACATTCCATGCATGATTATGAACATATGGCCAAATTATTGTGCGAGGAAATATGCATAGATTGAGAGATGACCAAGTATGTGCTTACCTCCAAATCGTGACAGCAAGAGCAGATGTGATTTTGAGTTGGAGGTGTTACAGATGAGTGGTGATGATCTGGACAGCTTCCCTACACCATATGGAGTGTGTTTGAACACTTGGATTGAATTGAAATGGACTGGATCAGTTTATGGCATCTCAGCTGGACCTTCACTTCAAACTTGTGTGGATGGCAAGTGATTTTGAGATTTTGATGTTTCAGAAGTTATGTGAGTGTTTGATCAGCTCATATGTGATGTATGTGAGGTGTGTGAGTGATTGGTTTGTGCAGAATTGCTCTCAAACTCAAAACCCGATAGCTACCTTGCTAAGAAAGGCATTTTTGCCAAGAGAAAGAGATTTTGAGGAAAGCATCTGTTAGATGGCTTTGGTGTACTTAAACTGACCACAATTGAGCTTTATTTATAGTAGAGCAAGTTTGTTTTGCAAGGAATAGTGCATGGCAGCTGGTAAGTAGGTTTGGCCAATGTTGTCCAATGAGAATCCAAGTCTCGTCTAGCCATTGACTAGAGGTTAGGGCACAGAGCTTTGGTCCCCTTGGTCTTGGATAAGTCTTGACTGATTTTAGATGAGAATGGCTCAGTCCATGCCACCTTGATGGTTCCATTGAATGCCTCATTCCAAATTTGAAGTCTTGTCCCTATTTTGGCAACTCTAGGTTCAACATCCTATTCTTTGTTCCTTGGACCTTTGAGGCTTGGCTCAGTGATTGTCCCCTTTGGATTCAATCCTCTGAGGTGTCCAAGTGGATTGGAGCAATTGCAATTGGCTGATTTTGGCAAATCGAGCCAAAATGCAAATTCTGCCTTGCCTTGACAGATTTCAGCAAGGCAACTTGCCAATGTTGTATCTCATGATGTAGGTTGAATTTGGCAATGTTCTTGGCCATTTTGGAAAGCCCTAACATGATACAACAACTGTTTGAACAAGTTTAGTTTTGATCTCTTTTGATTCCAAGTGAAAAATCCCCCTACATTTGGCAAAAAGTGAAGGCAAATCTGACTTAGTGAAAATTTCACTAAGTGTTGGAAAAAGTGACTTTTTCACTTTTCAGCCACTTTGATCACTCCATAACTCAAAATCCTTAATGAATTGGAATGACTTGTAGTTGAAGTTTTTGTAGGTGATAATGAGGGCTACAAATCCATCTTTGGATGAGAAAAAATGGCCTTGTGGTTTAGTAGTTATGGTCCTCCAAAGTTGGTACCTTTGCCACTTTATTTTTAACTTAGAAAATTTTCTAAGTTTTATGGTTACCCCTTTTACAAGTTATCTCACTTTTCTTGATTTTTCTTGATGAATGATGATTCAAATCATACATTAACATCATTTTAGGGTTAAAAATCCATTTTGGTGAAAAATCTCAAAAAGTCAAAGTTGACTTTTGTGCACAATTGACTTTTTATCAGATGAATTCCAAACTGTGCAATTCTTCAGGAAATCATGTCCTTGACCTAAATCAAACTTGATGGACATGTTCCATGGGTGTCATAGGGTATATTCAATCATGTATTAGGGTTTGGGAGCATGTCTTGGTCAAAAGTCAAAGTTACAGTTGACTTTTCCCTTAAAACCCTAATTGTGGTGCAGATGAAATTGAGACTTGTTGCTCAAGCTTCTTGGATCAATCCATGGTTCCAAATGGATCAATGTGGTATATTAAAGACCCTCAAATCATCTCTTGAGGTCTTGGCTCATGGTTTGTCCCAAAAGTCAACTTAGGGGTGAATTAGGTCAAGAAACCCTAATTCCTGATTTTTGATGAATGCATCCCCTGAGGCAAAATTGACTTGATGCATGGGTTCATGAGGTTCCATGAAGTATATTAGGTCATGTTTTGGATCATTGCCTTGTGCCCAGATGAAATTTTCCATCTGGAGGCCCTAGTCGACCAAAACCCTAATTTGGTGACACTGTCGATCTTGAGACTTGATCCACCTAGAAGGGAGCAGCCTTGTGCTTAATCCTTGAAGTGGGAGTCCTTTTTTATCCATTGTGGATGTTTGAGAGATTAGACAAGTTGAAGATCATGTCATTTCTTGATTGATCATTTGTCTAAGCACTCAGAGAGGGCTTAAAACCCTAATTTAGATTGTAGTGGATGCTCACCCATCTTTGGGGAGACTGATGAAGCATGATGGTTCATCCATATTGTGATGATGATTTTCACAATGATGGGAAATCTAAGTGGTCAAAATTTGGGGTATTACAGATGCCCCTATTTAATCTTCTTGGACCCGAAGGTATGAATGACGAAGGGATTCGAGCATTCGGGGTGCAAGAGGATTAAATATCAGAATATCCAAAATTTTGATGATGGTTATGAATGGTAGCTTACGCATTCATCTTCTTTAGCTAAGCAATGATGCTTAGAAAATGTAAACTTCCCCTCGATCCTGGTCTTCAGCCAAGGAACTGGTCTCAGTTTTCTTTTGAAATAAACCTCCCCTCGTTCTTGGTTTCCTACCAAGGAACTGGTCTTAGTTTCTGATTTAAACTTCCCCTCGATCCTGGTTTCCTATCAAGGAACTGGTCTTAGTTTCTGATTTAAACTTCCCCTCGATCCTGGTTTCCTACGAAGGAAATGGTCTTAGTTTTTGATTTAAACTTCCCCTCGATCCTGGTTTCCTACCAAGAAACTGGTCTTAGTTTCTTTTTGTCAATAAACTTTACTGACAAGGGACGCTATTCGTAGCGGCTTTCCTTCAAACTTCTCGCCGAATTTTCCTGGGGAGATGCCATTTGAGTGGAAAAAGTTTTGATGTCAGACTTGCTGGGGAACCCAGTCGTCTGAGTTGTAGAGTTGTACAAACTTCTCTGTTGGAGACGCCATTTGTCGATTCTACTGGGGAAAGCGAGTCTCTTGAGAGACTGTTTTCATTTGGGATCTTTCATCATACTTTTCTCGGGATCTTCCCGGAAAAACGCCATATGATGGGGTCCAATTTTGAGGTGCCAATGACCTTTTCATCAGTGGTTTTTCGGAGCAAAACTGATATACTGCCGAACCTCTGTTCACGAGGCTTTCTCTGTGGATTTTCCTTAATCCGGGAAAGCAAGGATATCATCTTCAATGGCGAAGAATGATGTTTATTGAGAGTTTTCTCTGGCTTTTCAGAGGTTCAAGTTATCAAAGTGGCCAAGGACCAACTTCTTTCCAGAATTAAACTGGAAGCGAGGTTGTTCAGACACAGTATTTCCTGACGAGGAAAGAACTGACAAACTCGATTGAGAAAACTGTTTATCACTAGGGGACAAGACCGGCTAGAGTGATAATGATGCAATACGAAATGCGAACGCAAATAAAATGCATGAAGTATGTATGTATATGCTGACAAAACAAACGCGACATACAGACTAATGGATGAACACAATTGGATACTCGGCCATCGCGGGGCGAAGAAGTACCGTTGATTCAAAATAGCAATTCCACCTTGCTTAGGAGAGATAGTCCCGTTGGGAGCTATGTTGATCGGGCTTAGGAGATGAGAACTCGGCCGAGGATGTCAGACGAAACAAGGTCTCTGACATTATTGATCCTTCATTCAGGAGTACTGGCTTAGAAGGAGTACTTTGATTCCGCACTTTGAAGTTCGCTTACTTCGGGAGAAGCGATCAATGTTCTTCTGATGTTCAACAGTCAAAAGAAATGCCATCTTTAGTTTAAAAGCAGAAAAAGTTTTTAATAAGTAAATTCATTTTCGTTTTATTTCAAGAATCGCTGATTAAGTTTAAACAACGTCGTTCTGTAAAGCTAAAACAAGTAAAGAATTACAAACAAAAGCACAAGGGCTTAAATTTTATTGATAAGATGGAGATCAGCCAAACGCGTGATTCCAAAGAGTATATACAAAGTTAGAAAATGGTAATTTACAGGGAAAAGGGCTACGTTGAAACATAACGACCACTATCCTTCTACCAACTTTGAATTCGGGACATCCTGAGCTTCTGTCGAAGATGACCTTTGACTGGAGATTTCCTCCGATAGATGATGTAACTACTGCTGAGGGATTTGCCTCTGTTGAACATAGTTACTTGCCATTATCCCTAACTTTTGCCTGCATTGTACTATGAGATTTCCAATCCATCGGGATGATTCTTTTTTTTTCATGTCTCTAACTTTTGCCTGGACCGCCCTTTCGGGTTTTCAATCCACCGAGACATTTTTTTTTAGGCGAAGTATTTCTTGACTACATCAACATTCGTGGGGTAGGCAAATTCCTCTCCGTCCATGGTTGCAAGTCTCAAGGCGCCGCCTGAGAAAGCTTTCGTGACCACATAGGGGCCATCATAATTTGGGGTCCATTTGCCCCGAGAGTCAGTGAGAAATGATTGTATCTTCTTGAGCACGAGGTCTCCTTTTCTGAAAATACGAGGTCGGACCTTTTTGTCGAACGCCCTTTTCATTCTCTGTTGATATAACTGACCGTGGCATAGTGCCGTGATTCTCTTTTCTTCGATCAGGTTTAGTTCGTCGTGCCGACTTTGACACCATTCAGCTTCGGTGAGCTTAGCTTCCATCAATACCCGGATTGATGGGATCTCTACTTCTATGGGGAGAACTGCCTCCATGCCATATACTAGAGAGAAAGGGGTTGCCCCTGTTGAAGTGCGGACAGATGTACGATAACCGTGAAGAGCAAAGGGTAGCATCTCGTGCCAATCTTTGTAGGTTACAACCATCTTTTGAACAATCTTCTTGATGTTCTTGTTAGCCGCTTCTACCGCTCCGTTCATCTTGGGTCGGTAGGGAGATGAGTTATGGTGTTCGATCTTGAACTCAGCACACAACTCTTTCATCATCTTATTGTTCAAGTTAGATCCATTATCAGTAATGATCTCGCTTGGAACACCATAACGGCAGATGATATTGTTTTTGATAAATCGGACCACCACTTGTCGGGTTACATTGGCGAATGACGCTGCTTCGACCCACTTGGTGAAATAATCAATGGCTACCAGGATGAACCGATGTCCGTTTGAAGCCTTAGGTTCAATCATGCCAATCATGTCGATTCCACATATGGAAAATGGCCACGGGGAAGAAAGAACCTTGAGATGTGATGGCAGTACATGACTTTTGTCGGAGTATATCTTACACTTGTGACACCTCCTCATGTACTTGTAGCAGTCGGATTCCATGGTCAACCAATAGTACCCGGCCCTGAGAATTTTTCTCGCCATTGTGTGTCCGTTGGCATGAGTGCCAAAGGATCCTTCATGAATTTCTTTCATGAGCATGTCTGCTTCTGGTCTGTCGATGCATCGGAGCAAGACCATGTCAAAATTTCTCTTATAAAGAGTGTCACCACTCAGGAAGAAGTTTCTAGCCAATCTTCTGAGGGTTTTCCTGTCTTTTCTGAGTGCCCCAGATGGGTACTCTTGTTTCTGAAGGAAGCATTTGATATCGTGATACCAAGGTCTGTCTTCTATAACTGCTTCAATCGCGAAGATGTAAGCGGGCCGTTCAAGGCGCATGATGTCGATCTTAGGTATGTCATTCCATCGACCTACCCTAATCATGGAAGAGAGAGTGGCTAATGCATCAGCCATGTGATTCTCATCACGAGGGATGTGATGAAAGTCGACTCTGTTGAAGAAGGGTAACAACCTCCTTGCATAGTCTTTGTAAGGAATCAATCCTGATTGGTACGTGTTCCAATCTCCTTTTATCTGGTTAATAACCAGAGCTGAGTTGCCGTATACGTCCAAGTTTTTGATCCTTAAATCAATCGCTTCTTCGAGACCCATGATACATGCTTCGTATTCGGCCTCGTTGTTTGTACATTTGAACGTAAGTCTGGCAGTGAAAGGAATGTGGGAACCCTGAGGGGTAACAATGATTGCCCCAATTCCGTTTCCATAATGATTAACTGCTCCGTCAAAGATGAGTCCCCACTGGGAACCTGGTTCTGGCCCTTCACTGGGTAGCGGTTCATCGCAATCTTTCCTCTTTAGATACATGACATCTTCGTCTGGGAAGTCAAACCCGATTAATTCTTGATCGTCAATCGGTTGATGAGCCAAATGATCGGCTAAAATACTTCCTTTAACGGCTTTCTGAGCATGGTACTCTATGTCATATTCTGATAGTAACATCTGCCAACGGGCAATCCTTCCCGTGAGAGCGGGTTTTTCGAAAACGTACTTGATTGGATCCATTTCGGAGACCAACCAAGTAGTATGACGAATCATGTACTGGCGAAGACGTTTGGCTGCCCAAGCCAAAGCGCCACAAGTTTTCTCAAGCATTGTGTACCGAGTTTCGCAGTCGATGAATTTCTTGCTCAGATAGTAAATGGCAGACTCTTTCCTTTTGGTTTCGTCTTGTTGGCCAAGTACACATCCCATCGAGTCCTCTAGGACTGTGAGGTAAATGATCAGTGGTCTTCCTTCCACCGGAGGTGATAGAATCGGAGGATTTAACAGATATTCCTTGATACTGTCGAAGGCGGTTTGGCAATCTTCTGACCAAACGCAATCCTGATTCTTTTTGAGTAATTTGAAAATCGGCGCACAAGTGGCGGTCATAAGGAATATGAATCTGGAGATGTAATTCAAACGTCCCAGGAATCCTCTGACTTGTTTTTTAGTTTTCGGAGAAGGCATTTCTTGAATGGCCTTGACCTTGTCAGGATCAACTTCAATTCCTTTCTGGCTGACGATGAACCCTAAGAGTTTCCCCGAACGGACACCAAAGGTGCACTTGTTGGGATTCAAGCGGAGTTTGTACTTCCTCAATCGGTCGAATAGTTTTGACAGATGGGTTACATGCTCCTCTTCTGTCTTAGATTTTGCAATCATGTCATCGACATATACCTCGATTTCTCTGTGTATCATGTCATGAAACAGAGTAGTCATGGCCCTTTGATAGGTTGCCCCGGCATTCTTCAAACCGAACGGCATTACCTTGTAACAAAAGGTACCCCATGGGGTAATGAACGAAGTTTTCTCCATGTCTTTCGGCGCCATTTTGATCTGATTATAGCCCGAGAATCCATCCATGAAGGAGAATACTTTGAACTTTGCTGTGCTGTCAACCAACATGTCAATGTGTGGTAAAGGAAAGTCGTCCTTTGGACTTGCCTTGTTCAAATCTCTGTAATCAACACACATTCTGACCTTTCCGTCCTTTTTGGGATCGGGTACGATGTTGGCTAACCATTGAGGATATTCAGATGTAGCGAGGAAACCTGCGTCGATCTGTTTCTGTACCTCCTCTTTGATTTTGATGGCCATGTCCGGGTGAGTCCGTCTCAACCTTTGCTTTACTGGCGGATATTCTGATCTTAGCGGTAAGTGATGTTCCACGATGCTGGTATCCAACCCTGGCATATCCTGATAGGACCAAGCGAATACATCGGGGAATTCTTTGAGAAGCTTTATCAAACTTTCTTTGACAGTTGGACTGAGTAGTGCTCCGATCCTGATTTCTTTTCTCTCTTTTTATGAACCCAAGTTTACCGTTTCCAACGGCTCTTTGTGAGGTTCAATGGACCTTTCCTCTTGTCTGAGTAGTCGGGAGATCTCTTCTGGAATTTCGTTGTCAACTTCTTCTTTGGCCCCAAATACCGGGAACTCAAAGTTGGAAAAAGGCATCGGATCGTATGTTTCAACGGGGTTTAAAACAAGCAATCTGCATGACGTGATGATTCGTGTTTAGAAGAGATAGAGAAAATGTAAGTGTGTGCAGTGTATTTATTTTACTGCTTTGTTTTTATGATTGAATGTTTTTTTAGGATTACCATTTTCTGAAAAAGCAAAAAGAGAAAACAGTAATTAATGCGGAAATTACAGAACGACGTTATTTTATTAATGAACAAGTCGAATCTTGAAACTACAGCCCTATAAAACAAAACTCCGTCACTTCGGGCAAAGCGAAGAGGGAAATTTACAGAAAGCGAGCCCTATCAAAACATCCGTTTCACCTGGGCAGGGTGAAAGGTTAAAGATGGCAATTACTTTGACTGACGAACGACCTTCAGAACCTCGACGGCAACCCATTGGCGGCGAACTCCTTGGTGAATCACAAAGTCTGGCACATTCCTTGATTTGTCTTCAGAAATGACGCTGATTTCTGGTGGAGTAGGATCATTGGAATCTGTCTCCCAAGCAGAATTGTCATAGGAGGATTCCTCTGTTACATTTTGCATAGCATTGGAGCTCTCAGCTGTATCTCCCCATCCAGTTGACTGGATATCTTCGAGCCTGATACGAGAGCTTTCGGGAGCAGTGTACTTGACCATAAAGTCGTATTTTCCACTTGGTTGTCCCAAAGTGTCCCAAACTTCTTTGGAACTGGAGAAGTCATCCCTCTCGATGACGTTGACCTCAGGAAAAGCATAGTTGATGAATTCTAGTCCTGCAAACGTTGCGAATTCATCTTCATGTTGAGTAGTTTCCAAATGACCTGAGTGTTGATCCCATGACATGGCGGGGACACAGGTATTCTGTTCAATGACGCTCTGCAGAGTTTCATTACTCGGCTGACTTTCTTGCCCCAAGTTTCCTGGGTAAGGCTGCCACATTGGCAGACCATCCATCGGGCCATAGTAATTGTGATCAAAGTTTTCTTTCATCAGAGTGTATTCCTATAATGAATTTGGCGGAGCACGGCATCCTTCCGGATCACAATCTCCGTAGATCATTTCGACATCTGATCTTGGTATAAATCTCGGACTTTCTGTAGGAAAGTAAAAAGGCATAGGCACCTCTTCCTGAGACATATAGCCGTCCTTGTTAAGGTAGGACTTCCATTCTTCATCTGTGTCAGAGGGATCTTCCTCATTTATAGCATGAACTGTCTGAGACACTGGGTGAAGAAAACCTCCACTATGGAAGAAGTTTTGAAGGGGATGAAGACTTTCATCGTTGGCGGCTGTCTGGGTACAGGTTGTAGAAAAACCAAGACCCTTCTTTGTTTTATTGTCAATAGGAATGACAAGCCGTCCCCATCCTGTCGTATCGGTACTCTCAACCGCTTTGATAGCATCTTTGTATGAAGAAATTGAAGTTCCTTCTTCGGATTGATCGTTCTTGCTCACCGATAGTGCTTGGAACTGAGTTCCAATAACCTCCTCGGGTTCTACACAAGTAGATGATGATAAGTTGCTCACAAGCAAGGCTTGTTCCCCACAAACCGTGACAAGTTGATCGTTCTTGACGAACTTTAGCTTTTGGTGGAGGGTTGAAGTAACCGCTCCAGCCTGATGTATCCAAGGTCTTCTTAATAAACAACTGTATGTTGCCCGGATGTCCATGACCTGGAAAGTGATTTGGAAAGTGTGAGGACCAATAGTTATGGGAAGATCAACTTAACCGATAACTGTTTTTCTGGATCCGTCGAATGCTTTGACGACGACCTCGCTGACTCTCATCGGAGGGCCCTTAAAGGATAATTGCGTCAAAGTGGACTTCGGCATAACATTCAGGGCTGACCCTGTGTCTACCAGTACGTTGGCTAAAGCATCGCCCTGGCAGTTAACTGTGATATTGAGCGCCATGTTATGACGACGACCCTCTTCAGGTAATTCCTCATCACTAAATCCCAAATTATTGCAGGAAGTGATGTTAGAGACAATGCTATCGAATTGTCTGATTGCTACATCCTGTTCCACAAAGGCTTGCTCCAAGACTTTCTGTAGAGCCTCTCTGTGTGCTTCTGAACTGAGTAACAGTGATAGTACTGAGATCTTTGAAGGAGTCTGTAATAGTTGATCAACAATGTTGTATTCACTCCTTTAGATGAGCTTTAGCATCTCATCTTTGTCTTTTGAAAAGTCGGGATTACTAGATTGACCGACTGGTGGATCGGGAATTTCCGCCGGAAGTTCCTTTTCTTTGTTGGATTCTCCAACCCCTCGGTTGAAGATTCGACCGCTCCGTGTTACACGACTGATGTCTGCAATATTCACGACGGAGGGTAATGGAATTTCCTTTCCAATCTCAATTGTTATTGCACCGTATTTGTAAGGGATTACCTTAGCTGATTCATACGGTAGCGGCCCCGGTAGATAGATGACTATGGGAACCTTCTGATTTTTCTGACCATCATAAGTAACCTTGATCCGTTCCCGGTTGGGAACTTTAGATTCGTCAAGTAGAGGGACGATGGCAAAAACATCCCTGATCTGGTGATGACCAGAGATCGTGACAACATCCTCAACTTGATCGGCAAGGTAGTTCGGCGACCAAATGATGGGTCCAGAACCTGGATATGGACGAATTTCTCCATGATCGATCTGACCCTGAAGAGCTGCTCTCACAAGGTAACACCCTTGGTTACTTTCCGAACAGACGCTACAACTGTCATAGTTGTGTGGTGGCACCTGGCCATGCCCACTTTGAATACAATGTAACCTCACTAGGTTACCTTCCACTGATCGGACATCCTGACCTTGACGACGAGTAGGATTCCTGTTATTGATACTAATCTGCTGAGTATCTTCGTCCATATAGATTGTCATCCACCAGTGATTTAACAAGTGCTGAAGTGCCTCCTGGACAAGGGTACAACCTCGATCGTTTTCGCAACCTGCTTTACAGCTTTGGTAATCATGTGATATTAAGAATCCGAGTCGGACCTGCTCAGCATGTAACTCTACCAGATTGGTATTCATCACGCGGATGTCAAAGATCTGAACCATGTTGATTTGATAGGAGTTCCTATCATGGTAGTCTTGGATCCATCCAAGATCCATCTGACGCTGGAGGGCCTCTTGTATGAAAGAGCATCCCTGTTTGTTTACCGAGCAAATCAGACAGGAACTGTAATCGTGCCGCGGCAGATTATGATACTGGCTTTGCCTTGAGTGTATCGCCACCAAGTTGACATTCATCACACGGATGTCGTGGTTTTGAATGACGTTGGAATTCGTGTAAACCATGTTAAGCCCACGAACTCGGTGCTCTTGGATCCATCCAAGATCCATTTGTTCCTGTAGAGCTGCTTGCACTACAGAACACCCCTGGTTGTCTTTAGAGCAGATATCACACTGGTGATAATTATGAGGTGGCACATGGCCATATCCACTCTGTCTACAATGCATCTTGACCAGATTGGTCCCCGATAAGTGTACATCGTGAATTTGATAGACATTGTTAGTCTCTTTCTCAATCAGATTGACTGCAGCTTTCTCGTGTTGAGGCAGCGGGTTCGTAAGAACATTAGGATTCGTATCTTTGAAAGATAAGAGCCCGCTCCTAACAAGCTTTTGCACGTCGGATTTGAAATTGAGGCAAGTCTCAATGTTATGCCTTGAACCTCCTTGATGATAAGGGCATGTTTGATCCGCTTTAAACTAAAAAGGCGGATTTTCTGGAACTGAAAGGGGAGACTTAGTCTGGATGTGCCCCTTAGCCAGCAGTAACGGAAACAGCTCTGCGTACGTTACAAGTATAGGATCAAATCCTGGTGGCCGTGTTGTACGGTTGTTGTTATATGGAGGACGAGCCTGCTGAAGAGGCTGTTGTGTCCTTTGTTGGTCAGGTTGGCTCTGCGCAACCTGAGGTTGATACATAGGAACAGGCACGGGGCCGATAGCAGGAGTAACAGCTGCTACTGGCTGATAACGACGCCTTTGCTTTCCGAGAGAGATATTCCCAATATCTTACTCTTTTTTCTTAGGGAGAACACTACCGTATTTTTTAGTACCGCTCGTTGATCCAGTGTCTTTTACCAAACGTCCTTCTCGGACGGCTTCCTCAAGACGTACACCCATGCCGACTGTAATACCCCAAATTTTGACCACTTAGATTTCCCATCATTGTGAAAATCATCATCACAATATGGATGTACCTTTATGCTTCATCAGTCTCCCCAAAGATGGGTGAGCACCCAATACAATCAAAATTAGGGTTTCAAGCCCTCTCTGAGTGCTTAGACAAAGGATCAATCAAGAAATGACATGATCTTCAACTTGTCTAATCTCTTAAACATCCACAATGGATCAAAAAGGACTCCCATTTCAAGGATTACGCACAAGGCTGCTCCCTTATAGGTGGATCAAGTCTCAAGATCGACAGTGTCACCAAATTAAGGTTTTGGTGGACCAGGGCCTCCAGATGGAAATTTTCATCTGGGCACAAGGCAATGATCCAAAACATAACCTAATATACTTCATGGAACCTCATGAACCCATGCATCAAGTCAATTTTGCCTCAGGGGATGCATTCATCAAAAATCAGGAATTAGGGTTTCTTGACCTAATTCACCCCTAAGTTGACTTTTGGGACAAACCATGAGCCAAGACCTCAAGAGATGATTTGAGGGTCTCTAATACACCATATTGATCCATTTGGAACAATGGATTGATCCAAGAAGCTTGAGCAACAAGTCTCATTTTCATCTGCACCACAATTAGGGTTTTAATGGAAAAGTCAACTGTAACTTTGACTTTTGACCTGGACATGCTCCCAAACCCTAATACATGATTGAATATACCCTATTACACCCATGGAACATGTCCATCAAGTTTGATTTAGGTCAAGGACATGATTTCCTGAAGAATTGCACAGTTTGGAATTCATCTGATAAAAAGTCAACTGTGCACAAAAGTCAACTTTGACTTTTTGAGATTTTTCACCAAAATGGATTTTTAACCCTAAAATGATGTTAATGTATGATTTGAATCATCATTCATCAAGAAAAATCAAGAAAAGTGAGATAACTTGTAAAAGGGGTAACCATAAAACTTAGACATTTTTCTAAGTTAAAAATAAAGTGGCAAAGGTACCAACTTTGGAGGACCATAACTCCTAAACCACAGGGCCATTTTTTCTCATCCAAAGATGGATTTGTAGGCCTCACTATCACCTACAAAAACTTCAACTACAAGTCATTCCAATTCATTAAGGATTTTAAGTTATGGAGTGATCAAAGTGGCTGAAAAGTGAAAATGTCACTTTTTCCAACACTTAGTGAAATTTTCACTAAGTCAGAATTTGCCTTCACTTTTTGCCAAATGTAGGGGGATTTTTCACTTGGAATCAAAAGAGATCAAAACCAAACTTGTTCAAACAGTTGTTGTATCATGTTAGAGCTTTCCAAAATGGCCAAGAACATTGCCAAATTCAACCTACATCATGAGATACAACATTGGGAAGTTGCCTTGCTGAAATCTGTCAAGGCAAGGCAGAATTTGCATTTTGGCTCGATTTGCCAAAATCAGCCAATTGCAATTGCTCCAATCCACTTGGACACCTCAGAGGATTGAATCCAAAGGGGACAATCACTGAGCCAAGCCTCCAAGGTCCAAGGAACAAAGAATAGCATGTTGAACCTAGAGTTGCCAAAATAGGGACAAGACTTCAAATTTGGAATGAGGAATTCAATGGAACCATCAAGGTGGCATGGACTGAGCCATTCTCATCTGAAATCAGTCAAGACTTATCCAAGACCAAGGGGACCAAAGCTCTGTGCCCTAACCTCTAGTCAATGGCTAGAGGAGACTTTCATTTCCATTGGCCAACATTGAGGAAACCTACTTACCAGCTGCCATGCACTATTCCTTGCAAAACAAACTTGCTCTACTATAAATAGAGCTCAATTGTGGTCAGTTTGAGTACACCAAAGCCATCTAACAGATGCTTTCCTCAAAATCTCTTTCTCTTGGCAAAAATGCCTTTCTTAGCAAGGTAGCTATCGGGTTTTGAGTTTGAGAGCAATTCTGCACAAACCAATCACTCACACACCTCACATACATCACATATGAGCTGATCAAACACTCACATAACTTCTGAAACATCAAAATCTCAAAATCACTTGCCATCCACACAAGTTTGAAGTGAAGTTGCAGCTGAGATGCCATAAACTGATCCAGTCCATTTCAATTCAATCCAAGTGTTCAAACACACTCCATATGGTGTAGGGAAGCTGTCCAGATCATCACCATTCATCTGTAACACCTCCAACTCAAAATCACATCTGAACTTGCTGTCACGACTTGGAGGTAAGCCTAAACTTGGGCATCTCTCAATCTATGCATATTTCCTCGCACAATAATTTGGCCATATGTTCATAATCATGCATGGAATGTTTCCCCTCAATTAATTGCATTGTTTGAATCGTGTATCAAAAATCCTAGCCTTCATGCAGAAATAAGGGTTCTTGAGGTTTCTTCGTGATTTCTTGTTGTATGTTTAATTTAAATGAAATTAAAGTACATAGACATGATCGTGAGGTTGAGGCGAGCATAATGATATGTGGATTGCATGTTATAATTACGTATTCAGTGAGATTGGATGGAAAATGCAAATCTGGGCAAACTGAAAAAACGCGCGTGTTCTTGGTGTTGTTCTTGGCGCCATTTTCATATATTTGAATATTTGAATTTTGTGATTTTGTTTAATTGATTCAAAAATTAATTTCTCTCTGAGTTTTAATGATTTTGAGTTGATTCTTTTTTTAATAATTCACAAAAATGTTAAAATATTTTATTTTATCAAAAAATCCCAAAAATATTATTTATTTCATATAATTGATATTTTTGTAAAGAATTAATATTTTGATTGTTTTTGGCATTTTAAATATTTTGTCTACATTGATTTTGCAACTTTTAATGCTTTCTAATTATTTTGTAGGTCAATACTTAATTTTTGAAGCATTAATCCAATATCATAATTTGTTTTTCATATGTTAAACAATTTTGATCATTTTTAATTGAATTTTTATTCAATTAAATACATTTTGAAAACAAATTAGGGTTTTGGATTAATTCAACCCTCATAAATCATTTTCAAAACACTTTTGGGCCTCTAATAGAGTGTAAGACCCAATCCTTTTTTGACCAAAACATTTTGGGCCTCACTTATTGTATAAGTCCCGATACCGTCAAAAAACAAACGGCGCGATCGTCGCCTTTTCAAAAATCATCTGGGCCTCTCCTTGAGCTATAAGACCCATTCAAAACTTTTGGGCCTCTATTAGAGTGTAAGACCCAATCTCCCTTTTAACCAAAACATTTTTGGGCCTCACTTATTGTATAAGTCCCTCTGCGTTAAAAGAAAACCTCGGCGCGATCGCCATTTTTAAACGAAAAATCATTTGGGCCTACCCTCGTGTTATAAGCCCCTCTCTTTTCTTTAAACTTTTTGGGCCTCTTGAGAGAGTGTAAGACCCATCCCTTTGTACAGAAAACCATTTTGGGCCCCAGTCACTTGTATAAGTCCCTCTGTACAAATTCAAACAGTGCGCTCACTGATAAAACCCTGGGCCTCTCCTTGAGCTGTAAGCCCCAAATCTTTCTTTTTCAAAGCACTTTCTCCTTTGATTTTGAATATACTGTTGTTTTCAATCTTTCTTTGTTGAACAACTAACCAAACAGCATGGAAGCACTACAACCGAGTAAGTGGTTATCGCTTTCATTTACTGCTTTCATATTATAAACTGTATTGTGGGGCTGCTCACTGTAAGTCTCCTTTCATAAACTCATATCTATTGTGTAATAATAGTATAGATATTTCGAGTTTCCCCGACAACTACGTCTAGAACTAAGTGACGCCGTTTCATTTATTCGTAGAAATAGACGCCTAGATCCCCAATAGGAGCACCAGATACAGTCTTCTCTTCGGCTGTCCTCCTTAGGAATCGTCAAGAAGCTCTACTACCCAAGATGAATGTATTCTCTGTGAATGGCATCTTTGAGTTTCTTCCAAATTCTCGAACTTTCCTGACTTGATCTATTCCTTGTGGATAGCTTGCCTTGAATGTCTCGGGGTTTGGGTACCCACTACGGTCATAATCTTGGACCTTAACTAAGGAACCCTCTTTAAAAGCTAAAAGTCGCTGGATAGTAAACCTCGCACGTTTACCAGTGGTTTTCATCTTTAAAAGAGTTATCTCTCCAAATGGAAAGGAGATGATAGACCCACGAGCTTCTTAGAAGCACCGGCCTCCTCTTGGGTATTATTCAAGGACCCTACGGCTTCTTAGAAGTATTCACAACCTCCTCTTAGGCTTCGTATAATGATCTCTTCCTCCGGGAATGATAGCCTCCTCTTGGGCTTCGTACAAGGACCCGTCGGCTTCTTAAAAGATTCCAGCCTCCTCTTGGGCTTCGTACAAATTATCCCAACGACCTCCTAGAGGTATAGGAACAGAACTTAGTCATCCTCATAGAACAGTCCTTTCATAGAGTCTACTACTGTTTCTCGAAGCATAGTACAAAAGATAAAACTCTAGACTTGGACAGTCTAACTTCCTTGAGTCTCAAAGACATTCTCAAGCACCCTTCGTTAAATAGGAAGGAAACCCGCAGACTCGGATAGTCTCAATACCCTTTGGATTTCCCGTTTCCTCAAAGAGAAGGAAACATCCCGGATCCTTGAAATCAAATCCTTGAGTACAGTTTTGCTCATATAAGAACTGATTTTCTCTTTTAAATCAGTATATTGGATCTGTCACTCAACTGTAACAGTTACAATAGCCTCCATCTTGGGCTTCGTACTAGATACCAAAATTCTCCCCAATGCAATCAAAACAACCTTTTAGCCTCTCTCTCAGGCTTTGTATGAGACACAAAAGATTCCCTCGTTGGGTCAATCACCCTTTTTTTTGCCTCCATCTCGGGCCTCGTACGAGATATAAATCCCTTAAGCAAGAGTCGAACTCTTTGCTAGCCTCCTATTAGGCTTTGTATAACGATATGCCCCACTGGGTCAAAAACCTTTAGCCTCTCTCTCGGGCTTTGTACGAGACACAAAATAGCCTCCTCTTAGGCTTTGTATAATGATTTTCCTAGCGGAAATTAGCCTCCTCTTAGGCTTTATATAAGAAAACCACTGGTTGATCCAGTCAACCTTTTAGCATCAAAGCTGTGCCTCATTCACAGTACACAAACATCAACAACTCCTTTCCCTTCATCTAATCGCTGTAAGCGGCAAGCCTCTGGATCATCTATATCCATGCCACTGTCCCTCTTTTAGCATGAGAAATTCCTAAGGAAAGATGGCATTGCTCTACACTGAGTTAAAGTCTTCTCCTTCAGGTTAAAACCCTTTCTTCGGAAATTATGGCATTGCTCGGATCCGCGTATCCCAGTTAAAGTAATTCTCCTTCTCCCCTCTTTAGAGATGACAAATTCTCTCTAAACCGAGGTCTTTCAGCTTCACGTCTTGGGCTTTGAACAAGACACAAATAGACCTTTCAGCTTCACATCTTGGGCTTTGAACAAGATATAAACCACCTTTTGCTTCACGTCTTGGGCTTTGAACAAGACACCAAAAACCAATTTCCTCCCATAGAATAGGAGGAACTACGAACGCTCTGATTTCCCTGTTTCGGTAAACGGGAATACGTAGGCATAAGATCGAAAGAAAAGATCTTAGCGAGCGTAATCAACAAAAAACCCAAATCCCATATCTCCATCAATTAAAAGCAGTAATTCAAAAGCATCAGTCCTAACATCCTAATCCTTATTCCCCGCCAGAAACCCTTTGCCTAGGAAAAAGAAAGAAAGAAAACCGTATTGGCGAAATACGAATAACTAGTACAAAGGCCCCCCCACATTGATAGCATCGGTAACCTAACAGACCGCTGTTTAAACTCAGTATGCAAGCAGGGTTAATTGGAGACATCTATTTCCCTTCCTTATTCAGCTCACAATAGGATAAAAAATGAATCGACCTGTAGTTTTAAGCTCAACCGCAGAGAGCGACCAGCGCTTAAGAACCGCGTCCAAAATCGCTCGCTACAGAAAAGTGGCGCCCACCGTGGGGCCGATCTTTCTTTCTTTCTGTTTTCCTTGTAAAATGGCAACTCTGCTGGGGAGTCTTTGCCAAGATCTTTTTGCCTTAGGGCATCATCTAAGTTTTCTACGGAAAGTGGGAACTCTACCGAAGAGAAAGATTGACCTACGCTGGTCCATCTCTTAGGCAGGGAACCACAGATTTGGGCTTCCGCCGGGGAACCCATTTCTGTCAGGAACTCAAGAATCGTAGCTTTATAAGTCTAGGATGATTAGGACAAATATATATACTGCTTTTCCTAATTGCTATACGTGTTTATTTTTCTGCTACTGGGAATGCGTGTGATGCCGCATGTGGTGAGATTGAGTATACACTTAAGAAAAGCCAACCTTTTTCGTAGTGCGGAAGCTATCGAAAATAGCTGTTACGCGATACTACCCTCATTTGAGGCTGGTGATCTATTCTCAGTGAATAACACTTACTCTAAGATTGCACACAACTCGCTGGCGATCCGCTTGTTGTCTGCCTTCCTGGGAGGAGCTGATGATAATGAGTACAGGTACAAAAATCACTCTAGTATAAACCTTTGGGGATGGGTAGAGCCTTGACTTCATGACAACGACCCTCTGACCCCATGTTTTTTCTATGTTTTTGTGTGCTGCATTCATGCATTCATTTAATAAAACATTAAAACATTCAAAAAACTTCTCTTCTAGTCTCTCTGTTTTTCAAATTAAACTAAGACTGTGATTGCAAATATCAGAGAAAAAGATTACGCTAATGGATTTCGGTAGAAGGAGAACTCACCAGTATACCTTCAAGGTTCCAAAACTAGGGGATTTGAGAAAGTTAGCGAGGATGATCATTAACCCAGAGGCTTTCAGAGCCAAGCACGGTGGCTTGCTACCACTGTTAAGAGTCCATGTGATTAAGGGGATCATGGACGCGCTCATTCAGTTCTACGATCCGGTTTATCATTGTTTCACATTCCCGGATTACCAGCTATCACCAACGCTGGAGGAGTATTCTCATCTGACTGATTTACATATCACTGATCGAGCTCCATTTTCTGGACTAGAAGAAATTCCAAAGAATCAGACTATTGCAAGAGCAATTCATTTGGACGAGTCTGAGGTCAGGACTCACATGACCACTAAGGGTGGCATCCAAGGTTTGCCAGCCCAGTTCTTGACAAAGAAAGCTCTGTACTTCGCTAGTATAGGGAATGGGACTGCTTTTGAAAGCATCTTTGTCTTGCTCACCTACGGGTTATTTTTGTTTCCCAACATCAATAACTTCGTCGATATCAACGCTATTAAGGTTTTTCTCATTGGAAACCCTGTGCCGACTTTGCTCGCAGATGCGTATCATTCTATACACTTAGGAAATTTGTACAGCGGAGGGGAGATCACATGCTGTGTACCTTTGCTTTACAAGTGGTTTATCTCTCACTTGCCCAAGTCTGCCGCTTTTTGGGATTGCAAGAGTGTCTTACGTTGGTCGCAGAAGATCATGTCCCTCACCAACTCTGATATAGATTGGTGTAATAGGATTTATGAGGGAATCAGAATCATTGACCGTTGTGGAAACTTCCCCAGCGTACCCCTCATAGGAACTAAAGGAGGAATCAACTATCATCCGATATTAGTTCTTCGTCAATTTGGATACCCGATGAGACACATCCCACTGGGTGTTCATCTGGAAGGTCTTTTCTTCAAAGAAGGAGAAAACGACAGAGCACTAAAGATGGAAATAGTGCAAGCTTGGAAACATGTTTATAAGAAAGGACGAGAGTCTCTGGGAAAACCGGACTATGTCTCGGTGGAGCCTTATCTCCATTGGGTACAAACTAGAGCTCTCAAGCTAAAGATGCCTTATCCTCGTTACGGAATTCTTCCACCGAGGGAAATTGTCATGTACTTCATGACAGAACTGAAAGGCTTCAGGTTACTCTCAACAAAGTTCAAAAGGAAAGAAGGTCTTGGAAGAACAAGTACCGCATCCTCGACGTAGAGTGTATCCAAATACAGCAATTACTAAAAGAGAAAGATGCTCTGATTGAAATTTTGGAGCAGCATGCTGTAGAGAATCAAGATGACCAAAGGAATTTGCTCGCTCCTTTCACTTGGCAAAGGAATGACAACCCGACAACGGCCCAAGCGCCCCGGTCAAAGAAAAGGAAGATACCAGAATCAGCACCCGGTTTCTCCTCAGAGAGGACTCGGGACCCATTAGTTTAGGTTTCTGTTTCTGCACTTTGTAATCTACTGTATTTCCATTTCTGTAATCCTTTGAATTTCAATAAAAAGGGGTTTCCCCACTGTTTGATATTTGCAATCTAATTGTCGAAGTTTATTTTAATTAAACCTAAAAACAATTAATATAATCATTGCATTCATCATTCTCACATCGCATATTCTTCTTCCCTACGAATCTCACGTTTGTGTCTCGATTCTAGAGTCAAACTGTCTCATTTGTATAATACTCGGGCCAATCGTCAGAAAAAGATGGATGATCTTGAGGAAGAAAATAGAGAGTTGAAAGAAGAGATCGACACTCTGAGAGAGGATATGAGAAAGCTTCGTAACGACATGCAAGCCATGGCAGAAGCTCAGCTACAAAGAACTGTGATCTCAGAGATCACCTCAACGCCCATCATAGAAAAGTATGATCCTAGGTATTAGATACCGAAAGATCGTCCTTGGGGCATGCTTGTTAACTATATCCCGGAAGGATATGTTCCGCCGATCACTGAAGATCAGGGAATCGCAACAGAAGCCGCTGGGCCTGAAGGTTACAAACTTAGGGAAAGCGAAGATGCCAGGGGCATACTCAAGACTCCTGAAGGTTACAAACTTCGGGAGGCACCAAGACTTACTGCCGTAGTCACGGTACCACACCCTGTGGTGCACACTGTCCCGGAAGGACAGATTCCACCGACACCTTCTGGTAAGAAGGAAACTATGTTCGATAGAATGGATGAATTCCAGGAATAGTTCCTGGAAATGCAGAAAGAGCTGCAAGCCATTCGCGGTCAGGATCTATTTGGAAAGGACGCCGCAGACCTCTGCTTGGTCCCAAATGTGAAAGTCCCGCACAAGTTCCAAGTGCCCGACTTTGAAAAATACAAGGGTAACTCTTGCCCTCAGAGCCATCTGGTGATGTACGCTCGGCGGATGTCAGCTCAGACGGAGAATCAGGACCTGCTGATTCACTACTTCCAGGATAGTTTGACCGGTGCCGCACTCAAATGGTACATGGGTTTAAACCGTGCCACGATCAGTACTTTCAGAGATCTTGGCACTGCCTTCGTCCAACAATACAAGTACAATTTGGACATGGCACCCGACAGAGATCAACTCAGATCAATGTCGCAAAAGGAAAAGGAAACCTTTAAGGAGTATGCTCAAAGGTGGCGTGAAATTGCCGCTCAAATTTGTCCACCTCTTGAGGAAAAAGAGATGACAAAAATCTTCTTAAAGACCTTAAGCTCATTTTACTATGGCCGAATGGTTGCCAGTGCGCCCAGTGATTTCACCGAAATGGTCGGCATGGGTGTACGTCTTGAGGAACCCGTCCGAGAAGGACGTTTGGTGAAAGACACTGGATCAACGAGCGGTACTAAAAAATACGATAGTGCTCTCCCTAAGAAAAAAGAGCAAGATATTGGGAATATCTCTCTCGGAAAGCAAAGGCGACGTTATCAGCCAGTAGCAGCTGTTACTCCTGCTATCGGCCCCGCGCCTGTTCCTATGTATCAACCTCAGGTTGCGCAGAGCCAGCCTGATCAACAAAGGACACAACAGCCTCTTCAGCAGGCTCGTCCTCCATATTACAACAACCGTACAACACGGCCACCAGGATTTGATCCTATACCTGTAATGTACGCAGAGCTGTTTCCATTACTGCTGGCTAAGGGGCACATTCAGACTAAGTCTCCCCTTTCAGTTCCGGAAAATCTGCCTTTCTGGTTTAAGGTGGACCAAACATGCCCTTATCATCAAGGAGGTTCAAGGCATAACATTGAGACTTGTCTCAATTTCAAATCCGACATGCAAAAGCTTGTTAGGAGCGGGCTCTTATCTTTCAAAGATACGAACCCCAATGTTCTCACGAACCCGCTGCCTCAACATGAGAAAACTGCAGTCAATCTGATTGAGAAAGAGACTAACAATGTCTATCAAATTCACGATGTACTCTTATTGGGGACAAATCTGGTCAAGATACATTGTAGACAGAGTGGATATGGCCATGTGCCACCTCATAACTATCACCAGTGTGATATCTGCTCTAAAGATAACCAAGGATGTTCTGTGGTGCAAGCAGCTCTGCAGGAACAGATGGATCTCGGATGAATCCAAGAGCATCGAGTTCGTGGAGTTAACATGGTCTCTACGAATTCTAACGTCATTCAGAACCACGACATCCGTACGATGAATGTCAACTTGGTGGCGATGCACTTAAGGCAAAGCCAGTATCATAATCTGCCGCGGCACGATTACAGTTCCTGTCTGATTTACTCGGTAAACAAACAGGGATGCTCTTTCATACAAGAGGCCCTCCAGCGTCAGATGGATCTTGGATGGATCCAAGACTACCATGATAGGAACTCCTATCAAATCAACATGGTTCAGATCTTCGATATCCGCGTAATGGATACCAACCTGGTAGAGTTACATGCTGAGCAGGTCCGACTCGGATTCTTAATATCACATGACTATCAAAACTGTATAGCAGGTTGCGAAAACGATCGAGGTTGTACCCTTGTCCAGGAGGCACTTCAGCACTTGTTAAATCACTGGTGGATGCCAATCTATATGGACGAAGATACTCAGCAGATTAGTATCAATCACAGGAATCCTACTCGTCGTCAAAGTCAGGATGTCCGATCAATGGAAGATAACCTAGTGAGGTTGCATTGCATTCAAAGTGGGCGTGGCCAGGTGCCACCACACAACTATGACAGTTGTAGCGTCTGTTCGGAAAGTAACCTAGGGTGTTACCTTGTGAGAGCAGCTCTTCGGGTCAGATCGATCATGGAGAAATTCATCCATATCCGGGTTCTGGACCCATCATTTGGTCGCTGAACTACCTTGCCGATCAAGTTGAGGATGTTGTCACGATCTCTGGTCATCACCAGATCAGGGATGTTTTTGCCATCATCCCTCTACTTGACGAATCTAGAGTTCCCAACCGGGAACGGATCAAGGTTACTTATGATGGTCAGAAAAATCAGAAGGTTCCCATAGTCATCTATCTACTAGGGCCACTACCGTATGAATCAGCTAAGACAATCCCTTACAAATACGGTGCAACAATAATCGAGAATGGAAAGGAAATTCCATTACCCTCCGTCGTGAATATTGCAGACATCAGTCGTGTAACACGGAGCGGTCGAATCTTCAACCGAGGGGTTGGAGAATCCAACAAAGAAAAGGAACTTCAGGCAGAAATTCCTGATCCACCAGTCGGTCAATCTGGTAATCCCGACTGTTCAAAAGACAAAGATGAGATGTTAAAGCTCATCCAAAGGAGTGAATATAACATTGTTGATCAGCTGTTACAGACTCCTTCAAAGATCTCAGTATTATCACTGTTACTCAGTTTAGAAGCACACAGAGAGGCTCTACAGAAAGTCTTGGAGCAAGCCTTTGTGGAACAGGATGTAACAATCAGACAATTCGATAGCATTGTCTCTAACATCACTTCCTGCAATAATTTGGGATTTAGTGATGAGGAATTACCTGAAGAGGGTCGTCGTCATAACATGGCGCTCAACATTACGGTTAACTGCCAGGGCGATGCTTTAGCCAACGTACTGGTAGACACAGGGTCAGCCCTGAATGTTATGTCGAAGTCCACTTTGATGCAATTATCATTCAAGGGCCCTCCGATGAGAGTCAGCGAGGTCATCGTCAAAGCATTCGACGGATCCAGAGAAACAGTTATCGGCGAAGTTGATCTTCCCATAACTATTGGTCCTCACACTTTCCAAATCACTTTCCAGGTCATGGACATCCGGGTAACATACAGTTGTTTATTAGGAAGACCTTGGATACATCAGGCTGGGGCGGTCACCTCGACCCTCCACCAAAAGCTAAAGTTCGTCAAGAACGATCAACTTGTCACGGTTTGTGGGGAACAAGCCTTGCTCGTGAGTAACTTATCATCATCTACTTGTGTGGAACCCGAGGAGGTTATTGGAACTCAGTTCCAAGCACTATCGGTGAGCAAGGACAATCAGTTCAAAGAAGGAACTTCAATTTCTTCATACAAAGATGCTATCAAAGCGGTCGAGAGTACCGATACGACAGGATGGGGACGGCTTGTCATTCCTATTGACAATAAAACAAAGAAGGGTCTTGGTTTTTCTGCAACCTGTACCCAGACAGCCGCCAACGATGAAAGTCTTCATCCCCTTCAAAACTTCTTCCACAGTGGAGGTTTTCTTCACCCAGTGTCTCAGACAGTTCATGCTATCAACGAGGAAGATCCCTCTGACACAGATGAAGAATGGAAGTCCTACCTTAACAAGGACGGCTATATGTCTCAGGAAGAGGTGCCTATGCCTTTTTGCTTTTCTACAGAAAGTCCGAGATTTATACCAAGATCAGATGTCGAAATGATCTACGGAGATTATGATCCGGAAGGATGCCGTGCTCCGCCAAATTCATTAAAGGAAGACACTCTGATGAAAGAAAACTTTGATCACAATTACTATGGCCCGATGGATGGTCTGACAATGTGGCAGCCTTACCCAGGAAACTTGGGGCAAGAAAGTCAGCCGAGTAATGAAACTCAGCTGAGCGTCATTGAACAGAATACCTGTGTCACCGCCATGTCATGGGATCAACACTCAGGTCATTCAGAGACTACTCAACATGAAGATGAATTCGTAACGTTCGCAGGACTTGAATTCATCAACTATGCTTTTCCTGTGGTCAACGTCATCGAGAGGGATGACTTCTCCAGTTCCAAAGAAGTTTGGGACACTCTGGGACAACCAAGTGGAAAATACGACTTTATGGTCAAGTACACTGCTCCCGAAAGCTCTCGTATCAGGCTCGAAGATATCCAGTCAACTGGATGGGGAGATACAGCTGAGAGCACAAATGCTATGCAAAATGCAACAGGGGAATCCTCCTACGACAATTCTGCCTGGGAGACAGATTCCAATGATCCTGCTCCACCAGAAATCAGCGTCATTTCTGAAGATAAATCAAGGAAGGTGCCAGACTTTGTGATTCACCGAGGAGTTCGCCGCCAATGGGTTGCTGTCGAGGTTCCGAAGGTCATTCGCCAGTCAAAGTAATTGCCGTCTTTAACCTTTCACCCTGCCCAGGTGAAACGGATGTTTTGATAGGGCTCGCTTTCTGTAAATTTCCTTCTTCGCTTTGCCCGAAGCGAGTGAGTTTTGTTTTATAGGGATGTAGTTTCAAGATTCGACTTGTTCATTAATAAAATAACGTCGTTCTGTAATTTCCGCATTAATTGCTGTTTTCTCTTTTTGCTTTTTCAGAAAATGGTAATCCTAAAAAACATTCAATAATAAAAACAAGCAGTAAAATAAATACACTGCACACACTTGCATTTTCTCTATCTCTTCTAAACACGAATCATCACGTCATGCAGATTGCTTGTTTTATACCCCGTTGAAACATACGATCTGATGCCGTCTTTCAACTTTGAGTTCCCGGTATTCGAGGCTGAAGAAGAAAATGACGACCAAATTCCAGAAGAGATCTCCCGACTACTCAGACAAGAGGAAAGGTCCATTGAACCTCACAAAGAACCGTTGGAAATGGTAAACTTGGGTTCAGAAAAAGAGAGAAAAGAAATCAGGATCGGAGCACTACTCAGTCCAACTGTCAAAGAAAGTTTGATAAAGCTTCTCAAAGAATTCCCCGATGTATTCGCTTGGTCCTATCAGGATATGCCAGGGTTGGATACCAGCATCGTGGTACATCACTTACCGTTGAGATCGGAATGTCCGCCAGTAAAGCAAAGGTTGAGACGCACTCACCCGGACATGGCCATCAAAATCAAAGAGGAGGTACAGAAACAGATCGACGCGGGTTTCCTCGCTACATCTGAATATCCTCAATGGTTAGCCAACATCGTACCCGTTCCCAAAAAGGATGGAAAGGTCAGAATGTGTGTTGATTACAGAGATCTAAACAAGGCAAGTCCAAAGGACGACTTTCCTTTACCCCACATTGACATGTTGGTTGACAGCACAGCAAAGTTCAAAGTATTCTCCTTCATGGATGGATTCTCGGGCTATAATCAGATCAAAATGGCGCCGAAAGACATGGAGAAAACTTCGTTCATTACCCCATGGGGTACCTTTTGTTACAAGGTAATGCCGTTCGGTTTGAAGAATGCCGGGGCAACCTATCAAAGGGCCATGACTACTCTGTTTCATGACATGATACACAAAGAAATCGAGGTATATGTCGATGATTTGATTGCAAAATCAAGAACAGAGGATGAGCACGTTGAACATCTGTCGAAATTGTTCGAACGTCTAAGAAAATTCAAGCTCCGCTTGAATCCCAACAAGTGCACCTTCGGTGTCCGTTCGGGGAAATTACTAGGGTTCATCGTCAGCCAGAAAGGAATTGAAGTTGATCCTGACAAGGTCAAGGCCATTCAAGAAATGCCTTCTCCGAAAACTGAAAAACAAGTTAGAGGATTCCTGGGACGTTTGAACTACATCTCCAGATTCATATTCCTTATGACCGCCACTTGTGCGCCGATTTTCAAATTACTCAAAAAGAACCAGGATTGCGTTTGGTCAGAAGATTGCCAAATCGCCTTCGACAGTATCAAGGAATATCTGTTGAATCCACCGATTCTATCACCACCAGTGGAGGGAAAACCACTGATCATTTACCTCACAGTCCTAGAGGACTCAATGGGATGTGTACTTGGCCAACAAGACGAAACTAAAAGGAAAGAGTCTGCCATTTACTATCTAAGCAAGAAATTCACCGACTGCGAGACTCGGTACACAATGCTTGAGAAAACTTGCTGCGCTTTGGCTTGGGCAGCCAAACGTCTTCGCCAGTACATGATTCGTCATACTACTTGGTTGGTCTCCGAAATGGATCCAATCAAGTACGTTTTCGAAAAACCTGCTCTCACGGGAAGGATTGCCCGTTGGCAGATGTTACTATCAGAATATGACATAGAGTACCATGCTCCGAAAGCCGTTAAAGGAAGTATTTTAGCCGATCATTTGGCTCATCAACCGATTGATGATTAAGAATCAATCGGGTTTGACTTCCCAGACGAAGATGTCATGTATCTAAAGATGAAAGATTGCGATGAACCGCTACCCAGTGAAGGGCCAGAACCAGGTTCCTAGTGGGGACTTATCTTTGATGGAGCAGTTAATCATTATGGAAATGGAATTGGGGCAATCATTGTTACCCCTCAGGGTTCCCACATTCCTTTCACTGCCAGACTTACGTTCAAATGTACGAACAACGAGGCCGAATACGAAGCATGTATCATGGGTCTCGAAGGAGCGATTGAGTTAAGAATCAAAAACTTGGACGTATACGGCGATTCAGCCCTGGTTATTAACCAGATAAAAGGAAATTGGAACACATACCAATCAGGATTGATTCCTTACAAAGACTATGCAAGAAGGTTGTTACCCTTCTTCAACAGAGTCGACTTTCATCACATCCCTCGTGATGAGAATCACATGGCTGATGCATTAGCCACTCTCTCTTCCATGATTAGTGTAGGTCGATGGAATGACATACCTAAGATCGACATCATGCGCCTTGAACGGCCCGCTTACATCTTCGCGATTGAAGCAGTCATAGACGACAAACCTTGGTATCACGATATCAAATGCTTCCTTCAGAAACAAGAGTACCCATCTGGGGCACTCAGAAAAGACAGGAAAACCCTCAGAAGATTGGCTGGAAACTTCTTCCAGAGCGGTGACACTCTCTATAAGAGAAATTTTGACATTGTTTTGCTCCGATGCGTCGACAGACCAGAAGCAGACATGCTCATAAAAGAAATTCACGAAGGATCCTTTGGCACTCATGCCAATGGACACACAATGGCGAGAAAAATTCTCAGGGCCGGGTATTATTGGTTGACAATGGAATCCGACTGCTACAAGTACATGAGGAGGTGTCACAAGTGTCAGATATACTCCGACAAAATTCATGTATTGCCATCACATCTCAAAGTTCTTTCTTCTCCGTGGCCTTTTTCCATATGGGGAATCGACATGATTGGTATGATTGAGCCCAAGGCTTCAAACGGACATCGGTTCATCCTGGTAACCATTGACTATTTCACCAAGTGGGTCGAAGCAGCGTCATTCGCCAATGTAACCCGACAAGTGGTGGTCCGATTTATCAAAAACAATATCATCTGCCGTTATGGTGTTCCAAGCGAGATCATTACTTATAATGGATCTAACTTGAACAATAAGATGATGAAAGAGTTGTGTGCAGAGTTCAAGATCGAACACCATAACTCATCTCCCTACCGACCCAAGATGAACGGAGCGGTAGAAGCGGCTAACAAGAACATCAAGAAGATTGTTCAAAAGATGGTTGTAACCTATAAAGACTGGCACGAGATGCTACCCTTTTCTCTTCATGGTTATCGCACATCTGTCCGCACTTCAACAGGGGCTACCCCTTTCTCTCTAGTATATGGCATGGAGGCAGTGCTTCCCATAGAAGTAGAGATCCTGTCAATCAGGGTATTGATGGAAGCTAAGCTCACCGAAGCTGAATGGTGTCAAAGTCGACACGACGAACTGAATCTGATCGAAGAGAAGCGAATCACGGCACTATGCCACGGTCAGTTGTATCAACAAAAAATGAAGAGGGCGTTCGACAAAAAAAGTCTGACCTCGTGTCTTCAGAAAAGGAGACCTCGTGCTCAAGAAGATACAATCATTTCTCACTGACTCGCGAGGCAAGTGGACTCCGAATTATGATGGCCCCTATGTGGTCACGAAAGCTTTCTCAGGCGGCGCCTTGAGACTTGCAACCATGGACGGAGAGGAATTTGCCTACCCCACGAATGTTGATGTAGTCAAGAAATACTTCGCCTAAACTAAAAAAAAAACGTCTCGGTGGATTGAAAACCCGAAAGGGCGGTCCAGGCAAAAGTTAGAGACATGAAAAAAAAGAATCATCCCGATGGATTGGACATCTCGTAGTACAATCCAGGCAAAAGTTAGGGATAATGGCAAGTAACTATGTTCAACAGAGGCAAGTCCCTCAGCAGCAGTTACAGCATCATCTATCGGAGGAAATCTCCAGTCAAAGGTCATCTTCGACGGAAGCTCAGGATGCCCCGAATTCAAAGTTGGTAGAAGGATAGCGGTCGTTATGTTTCAACGTAGCCCTTTTCCCTGTAAATTACCGTTTTCTAACTTTGTATATACTCTTTGGAATCACGCGTTTGACTGATCTCCATCTTATCAATAAAATTTGAGCCCTTGTGCTTTTGTTTGTAATTCTTGCTTGTTTTAACTTTACAGAACGACGTTGTTTAAACTTAATCAGCGATTCTTGAAATAAAACAAAAATGAATTTACTTGTTAAAACTTTTTCTGCTTTTAAATTAAAGATGGCATTTCTTTTGACTGTTGAACATCAGAAGAACATCGATGGCTTCTCCCGAAGTAAGCGGATTTCAAAAGTGCATAATCAAAGTACTCCTTCTAAGCCAGTATGCCTGAATGAAGGGATCAACTGTGTCAGAGACCTTGTTTCATCTAACACTCCTTGGCCGAGTTCTCATCTCCTAAGCCCGATCGACATAGCTCCCCGCGTGGACTATCTCTCCTAAGCAAGGTGGAATTGCTATTTTGAATCAACGGTACTTCTTCGCCCGTGATGGCCGAGTATCCAATTGTGTTCATCCATTAGTCTGTATGTCGCGTCTGTTTTGTCAGCATATACATACATACTTCATGCATTTTTTATTTGCATTTACATTTCATATTGCATCACTATCACTTGAGTCGGTCCTGTCCCCTAGTGATAAACAGTTTTCTCAATCGAGTTTGTCAGTTCTTTCCTCGTCAGGAAGTGTTGCGTCAGCACAATCTCGCCACTAGTGTATCTTTAGATCAGAGTCGGCACTTGGCCACTTTGATAACTTGAACCTCTGAAAAGCCAGAGAAAACTCTCAATAAACATCACTCTTCGCCATTGAAGATGATATCCTTGCTTTCCCGGATTAAGGAAAATCCACAGAGAAAGCCTCGTGATCAGAGATTCGGCAGCATGCTAGTTTTGCTCCGAAAGGACCGCTGATGAAAAGGTCATCGGCCCCACAAAATTGGACCCCATCATATGGCATTTCTCTGGGAAGATCCCGAGAAAAGTATGATGAAAGATCCCAAACGAAAACAGTCTCTCAAGAGACTCGCTTTCCCCAGTAGAATCGACAGATGGCGTCTCCAACAGAGAAGTTTGTACACCTCTACAACTCAGACGACTGGGTTCCCCAGCAAGTCTGACACCAAAACTTTTTCCACTCAAATGGCATCTCCCAAGGAAAATTCGGCGAGAAGTTTGAGGAAAGCCGCTATGAATAGCGTCCCTTGTCAAGAAAGTTTATTGACAAAAGAAACTAAGACCAGTTCTTGGTAAGAAACCAGGATCGAGGGGAAGTTTAAATCAGAAACTAAGACCAGTTCTTGGTAGGAAACCAGGATCGAGGGGAAGTTCAAATCAGAAACTAAGACCGGTTCTTGGTAGGAAACCAGGATCGAGGGGAAGTTCAAATCAGAAACTAAGACCAGTTCTTAGTAGGAAACCAGGATCGAGGGGAAGTTCAAATCAGAAACTAAGACCAGTTCCTTGGTAGGAAACCAAGAACGATGGGAGGTTTATTTCAAAAGAAAACTGAGACCAGTTCCTTGGCTGAAGACCAGGATCGAGGGGAAGTTTACCTTTTCTAAGCATCATTGCTTAGTTAAAGAAGATGAATGTGTAAGCTACCATTCATAACCACCATCAAAATTTCAGATATTCCGATATTTAATCCTCTTGCACCCCGAATGCTCGAATACCTTCGTCATTCATACCTTCGGGTCCAAGAAGATTAAATATGGGCATCTGTAATACCCCAAATTTTGACCACTTAGATTTCCCATCATTGTGAAAATCATCATCACAATATGGATGTACCTTTATGCTTCATCAGTCTCCCCAAAGATGGGTGAGCATCCAATACAATCAAAATTAGGGGTTCAAGCCCTCTCTGAGTGATTAGACAAAGGATCAATCAAGAAATGACATGATCTTCAACTTGTCTAATCTCTTAAACATCCACAATGGATCAAAAAGGACTCCCACTTCAAGGATTAAGCACAAGGCTGCTCCCTTCTAGGTGGATCAAGTCTCAAGATCGACAGTGTCACCAAATTAAGGTTTTGGTGGACCAGGGCCTCCAGATGGAAGTTTTCATCTGGGCACAAGGCAATGATCCAAAACATAACCTAATATACTTCATGAAACCTCATGAACCCATGCATCAAGTAAATTTTGCCTCAGGGGATGCATTCATCAAAAATCAGGAATTAGGGTTTCTTGACCTAATTCACCCCTAAGTTGACTTTTGGGACAAACCATGAGCCAAGACCTCAAGAGATGATTTGAGGGTCTCTAATACACCATATTGATCCATTTGGAACAATGGATTGATCCAAGAAGCTTGAGCAACAAGTCTCATTTTCATCTGCACCACAATTAGGGTTTTAATGGAAAAGTCAACTGTAACTTTGACTTTTGACCTGGACATGCTCCCAAACCCTAATACATGATTGAATATACCCTATTACACCCATGGAACATGTCCATCAAGTTTGATTTAGGTCAAGGACATGATTTCCTGTAGAATTGCACAGTTTGGAATTCATCTGATAAAAAGTCAACTGTGCACAAAAGTCAACTTTGACTTTTTTAGATTTTTCACCAAAATGGATTTTTAACCCTAAAATGATGTTAATGTATGATTTGAATCATCATTCATCAAGAAAAATCAAGAAAAGTGAGATAACTTGTAAAAGGGGTAACCATAAAACTTAGAAATTTTTCTAAGTTAAAAATAAAGTGGCAAAGGTGCCAACTTTGGAGGACCATAACTCCTAAACCACAAGGCCATTTTTTCTCATCCAAATATGGATTTGTAGCCCTCACTATCACCTACAAAAACTTCAACTACAAGTCATTCCAATTCATTAAGGATTTTAAGTTATGGAGTGATCAAAGTGGCTGAAAAGTGAAAATGTCACTTTTTCCAACACTTAGTGAAATTTTCACTAAGTCAGAATTTGCCTTCACTTTTTGCCAAATGTAGGGGAATTTTTCACTTGGAATCAAAAGAGATCAAAACCAAACTTGTTCAAACAGTTGTTGTATCATGTTAGAGCTTTCCAAAATGGCCAAGAACATTGCCAAATTCAACCTACATCATGAGATACAACATTGGCAAGTTGCCTTGCTGAAATCTATCAAGGCAAGGCAGAATTTGCATTTTGGCTCGATTTGCCAAAATCAGCCAATTGCAATTGCTCCAATCCACTTGGACACCTCAGAGGATTAAATCCAAAGGGGACAATCACTGAGCTAAGCCTCCAAGGTCCAAGGAACAAAGAATAGCATGTTGAACCTAGAGTTGCCAAAATAGGGACAAGACTTCAAATTTGGAATGAGGCATTCAATGGAACCATTAAGGTGGCATGGACTGAGCCATTCTCATCTGAAATCAGTCAAGACTTATCCAAGACCAAGGGGACCAAAGCTCTGTGCCCTAACCTCTAGTCAATGGCTAGAGGAGACTTTCATTTCCATTGACCAACATTGAGGAAACCTACTTACCAGCTGCCATGCACTATTCCTTGCAAAACAAACTTGCTCTACTATAAATAGAGCTCAATTGTGGTTAGTTTGAGTACACCAAAGCCATCTAACAGATGCTTTCCTCAAAATCTCTTTCTCTTGGCAAAAATGCCTTTCTTAGCAAGGTAGCTATCGGGTTTTGAGTTTGAGAGCAATTCTGCACAAACCAATCACTCACACACCTCACATACATCACATATGAGCTGATCAAACACTCACATAACTTCTGAAACATCAAAATCTCAAAATCACTTGCCATCCACACAAGTTTGAAGTGAAGTTGCAGCTGAGATGCCATAAACTGATCCAGTCCATTTCAATTCAATCCAAGTGTTCAAACACACTCCATATGGTGTAGGGAAACTGTCCAGATCATCACCACTCATCTGTAACACCTCCAACTCAAAATCACATCTGAACTTGCTGTCACGACTTGGAGGTAAGCCTAAACTTGGGCATCTCTCAATCTATGCATATTTCCTCGCACAATAATTTGGCCATATGTTCATAATCATGCATGGAATGTTTCCCCTCAATTAATTGCATTGTTTGAATCGTGTATCAAAAATCCTAGCCTTCATGCAGAAATTAGGGTTCTTGAGGTTTCTTCTTGATTTCTTGTTGTATGTTTAATTTAAATGAAATTAAAGTACATAGACATGATCGTGAGGTTGAGGCGAGCATAATGATATGTGGCTTGCATGTTATAATTACGTATTCAGTGAGATTGGATGGAAAATGCAAATCTGGACAAACTGAAAAAACGCGCGTGTTCTTGGTGTTGTTCTTGGCGCCATTTTCATATATTTGAATATTTGAATTTTGTGATTTTGTTTAATTGATTCAAAAATTAATTTCTCTCTGAGTTTTAATGATTTTGAGTTGATTCTTTTTTTAATAATTCACAAAAATGTTAAAATATTTTATTTTATCAAAAAATCCCAAAAATATTATTTATTTCATATAATTGATATTTTTGTAAAGAATTAATATTTTGATTGTTTTTGGCATTTTAAATATTTTGTCTACATTGATTTTGCAACTTTTAATGCTTTCTAATTATTTTGTAGGTCAATACTTAATTTTTGAAGCATTAATCCAATATCATAATTTGTTTTTCATATGTTAAACAATTTTGATCATTTTTAATTGAATTTTTATTCAATTAAATACATTTTGAAAACAAATTAGGGTTTTGGATTAATTCAACCCTCATAAATCATTTTCAAAACACTTTTGGGCCTCTAATAGAGTGTAAGACCCAATCCTTTTTTGACCAAAACATTTTGGGCCTCACTTATTGTATAAGTCCCGATACCGTCAAAAAACAAACGGCGCGATCGTCGCCTTTTCAAAAATCATCTGGGCCTCTCCTTGAGCTATAAGACCCATTCAAAACTTTTGGGCCTCTATTAGAGTGTAAGACCCAATCTCCCTTTTAACCAAAACATTTTTGGGCCTCACTTATTGTATAAGTCCCTCTGCGTTAAAAGAAAACCTCGGCGCGATCGCCATTTTTAAACGAAAAATCATTTGGGCCTACCCTCGTGTTATAAGCCCCTCTCTTTTCTTTAAACTTTTTGGGCCTCTTGAGAGAGTGTAAGACCCATCCCTTTGTACAGAAAACCATTTTGGGCCTCAGTCACTTGTATAAGTCCCTCTGTACAAATTCAAACAGTGCGCTCACTGATAAAACCCTGGGCCTCTCCTTGAGCTGTAAGCCCCAAATCTTTCTTTTTCAAAGCACTTTCTCCTTTGATTTTGAATATACTGTTGTTTTCAATCTTTCTTTGTTGAACAACTAACCAAACAGCATGGAAGCACTACAACCGAGTAAGTGGTTATCGCTTTCATTTACTGCTTTCATATTATAAACTGTATTGTGGGGCTGCTCACTGTAAGTCTCCTTTCATAAACTGATATCTACTGTGTAATAATAGTATAGATATTTCGAGTTTCCCCGGCAACTACGTCTAGAACTAAGTGACGCCGTTTCATTTATTCGTAGAAATAGACGCCTAGATCCCCAATAGGAGCACCAGATACAGTCTTCTCTTCGGCTGTCCTCCTTAGGAATCGTCAAGAAGCTCTACTCCCCAAGATGAATGTATTCTCTGTGAATGGCATCTTTAAGTTTCTTCCAAATTCTCAAACTTTCCTGACTTGATCTATTCCTTGTGGATAGCTTGCCTTGAATGTCTCGGGGTTTGGGTACCCACTACGGTCATAATCTTGGACCTTAACTAAGGAACCCTCTTTAAAAGCTAAAAGTCGCTGGATAGTAAACCTCGCACGTTTACCAGTGGTTTTCATCTTTAAAAGAGTTATCTCTCCAAATGGAAAGGAGATGATAGACCCACGGGCTTCTTAAAAGCATCGGCCTCCTCTTGGGCATTATTCAAGGACCCTACGGCTTCTTAGAAGTATTCACAGCCTCCTCTTAGGCTTCGTATAATGATCTCTTCCTCTGGGAATGATAGCCTCCTCTTGGGCTTCGTACAAGGACCCGTCGGCTTCTTAAAAGATTCCAGCCTCCTCTTGGGCTTCGTACAAATTATCCCGACGACCTCCTAGAGGTATAGGAACAGAACTTAGTCATCCTCATATTACAGTCCTTTCATAGAGTCTACTACTGTTTCTCGAAGCATAGTACAAAAGATAAAACTCTAGACTTGGACAGTCTAACTTCCTTGAGTCTCAAAGACATTCTCAAGCACCCTTCGTTAAATAGGAAGGAAACCCGCAGACTCGGATAGTCTCAATACCCTTTGGATTTCCCGTTTCCTCAAAGAGAAGGAAACATCCCGGATCCTTGAAATCAAATCCTTGAGTACAGTGTTGCTCATATAAGAACTGATTTTCTCTTTTAAATCAGTATATTGGATCTGTCACTCAACTGAAACAGTTACAATAGCCTCCATCTTGGGCTTCGTACGAGATTCCAAAATTCTCCCCAGTGCAATCAAAACAACCTTTTAGCCTCTCTCTCAGGCTTTGTATTAGACACAAAAGATTCCCTCGTTGGGTCAATCACCCTTTTTTTTGCCTCCATCTCGGGCCTCGTACGAGATATAAATCCCTTAAGCAAGAGTCGAACTCTTTGCTAGCCTCCTCTTAGGCTTTGTATAACGATATGCCCTACTGGGTCAAAAACCTTTAGCCTCTCTCTCGGGCTTTGTACGAGACACAAAATAGCCTCCTCTTAGGCTTTGTATAATGATTTTCCTAGCGGAAATTAGCCTCCTCTTAGGCTTTATATAAGAAAACCACTGGTTGATCCAGTCAACCTTTTAGCATCAAAGCTGTGCCTCGTTCACAGTACACAAACATCAACAACTCCTTTCCCTTCATCTAATCGCTGTAAGCGGCAAGCCTCTGGATCATCTATATCCATGCCACTGTCCCTCTTTTAGCATGAGAAATTCCTAAGGAAAGATGGCATTGCTCTACATTGAGTTAAAGTCTTCACCTTCAGGTTAAAACCCTTTCTTCGGAAATTATGGCATTGCTCGGATCCGCGTATCCCAGTTAAAGTAATTCTCCTTCTCCCCTCTTTAGAGATGACAAATTCTCTCTAAACCGAGGTCTTTCAGCTTCACGTCTTGGGCTTTGAACAAGACACAAATAGACCTTTCAGCTTCACATCTTGGGCTTTGAACAAGATATAAACCACCTTTCGCTTCACGTCTTGGGCTTTGAACAAGACACCAAAAACCAAATTCCTCCCATAGAATAGGAGGAACTACGAACGCTCTAATTTCCCTGTTTCGGTAAACGGGAATACGTAGGCATAAGATCGAAAGAAAAGATCTTAGCGAGCGCAATCAACAAAAAACCCAAATCCCATATCTCCATCAATTAAAAGCAGTAATTCAAAAGCATCAGTCCTAACATCCTAATCCTTATTCCCCGCCAGAAACCCTTTGCCTAGGAAAAAGAAAGAAAGAAAACCGTATTGGCAAAATACGAATAACCAGTACAAAGGCCCCCCCACATTGATAGCATCCGTAACCTAACAGACCGCTGTTTAAACTCAGTATGCAAGCAGGGTTAATTGGAGACATCTATTTCCCTTCCTTATTCAGCTCACAATAGGATAAAAGATGAATCGACCTGTAGTTTTAAGCTCAACCGCAGAGAGCGACCAGCGCTTAAGAACCGCGTCCAAAATTGCTCGCTACACCGACCATTTCGGTGAAATCACTGGGCGCACTGGCAACCATTCGGTCATAGTAAAATGAGCTTAAGGTCTTTAAGAAGATTTTTGTCATCTCTTTTTCGTCAAGAGGTGGACAAATTTGAGCGGAAATTTCGCGCCACCTTTGAGCATACTCCTTAAAGGTTTCCTTTTCCTTTTGCGACATTGATCTGAGTTGATCTCTGTCGGGTGCCATGTCCAAATTGTACTTGTATTGTTGGACGAAGGCAGTACCAAGATCTCTGAATGTACTGATCGTAGTACGGTTTAAACCCATGTACCATTTGAGTGCGGCACCGGTTAAACTATCCTGAAAGTAGTGAATCAGCAGGTCCTGATTCTCCGTCTGAGCTGACATCCGCCGAGCGTACATCACCAGATGGCTCTGAGGGCAAGAGTTACCCTTGTATTTTTCAAAGTCGGGCACTTGGAACTTGTGCGGGACTTTCACATTTGGGACCAAGCAGAGGTCTGCAGCGTCCTTTCCAAAAAGATCCTGACCGCGAATGGCTTGCAGCTCTTTCTGCATTTCCAATAACTGCTCCTGGAATTCATCCATTCTATCGAACATAGTTTCCTTCTTACCAGAAGGTGTTGGTGGAATCTGTCCTTCCGGGACAGTGTGCACCACAGGGGGTGGTACCGTGACTACGACAGTAAGTCTGGGCGCTTCCCGAAGTTTGTAACCTTCAGGAGTCTTGAGTATGCCCCTGGCATCTTCGCTTTCCCGAAGTTTGTAACCTTCAGGCCCAGCGGCTTCTGTTGCGATTCCCTGATCTTCAGTGATCGGCGGAACATATCCTTCCGGGATATAGTTAACAGGCATGCCCCAAGGACGATCTCTCGGCATCTGATACCTAGGATCATACTTTTCTATGATGGGCGTTGAGGTTATCTCTGAGATCACAGTTCTTTGTAGCTGAGCTTCTGCCATGGCTTGCATGTCGTTACGAAGCTTTCTCATATCCTCTCTCAGAGTGTCGATCTCTTCTTTCAACTCTCTGTTTTCTTCCTCAAGATCATCCATCTTTTTCTGACGATTGGCCCTAGTATTATACGAATGAGACAGTTTGACTCTAGAATCGAGACACAAACGTGAGATTCGTAGGGAAGAAGAATACGCGATGTGAGAATGATGAATGCAATGATTATATTAATTGTTTTTAGGTTTAATTAAAATAAACTTCGACAATTAGATTGCAAATATCAAACAGTGGGGAAACCCCTTTTTATTGAATTCCAAAGGATTACAGAAATGGAAATACAGTAGATTACAAAGTGCAGAAACAGAAACCTAAACTAATGGGTCCCGAGTCCTCTTATTTGACCGGGGCGCTTGGGCCGTTGTCGGGTTGTCATTCCTTTTCCAGGTGAAAGGAGCGAGCAAATTCCTTTGGTCATCTTGATTCTCTACAGCATGCTGCTCCAAAATTTCAATCAGAGCATCTTTCTCTTTCAGTAATTGCTGTATTTGGATACACTCTACGTCGAGGGTGTGGTACTTGTTCTTCCAAGATCTTCTTTCCTTTTGAACTTTGTTGAGAGTAACCTGAAGCTTTTCAGTCTCAGTCATGAAGTACATGACAGATTCCCTCGGTGGAAGAATTCCGTAACGAGGATAAGGCATTTTTAGCTTGAGAGCTCTAGTTTGTACCCAATGGAGATAAGGCTCCACCGAGACACAGTCCGGTTTTCCCAGAGACTCTCGTCCTTTCTTATGAACCTGTTTCCAAGCTTGCACTATTTCCATCTTTAGTGCTCTGTCACTTTCTCCTTCTTTGAAGAAAAGACCTTCCAGATGAACACCCAGTGGGATGTGTCTCATCGGGTATCCAAATTGACGAAGAACTAATATCGGATGATAGTTGATTCCTCCCTTAGTTCCTATGAGGGGTACGCTGGGGAAGTTTCCACAACGGTCAATGATTCTGATTCCCTCATAAATCCTATTACACCAATCTATATTAGAGTTGGTAAGAGACATGATCTTCTGCGACCAACGTAAGACACTCTTGCAATCCCAAAAAGCAGCAGACTTGGGCAAGTGAGAGATAAACCATTCGTAGAGCAAAGGTACACAGCATGTGATCTCCCCTCCGCTGTACAAATTTCCTAAGTGTACAGAATGATACGTATCTGCGAGCAAAGTCGGCACAGGGTTTCCAATGAGAAAAACCTTAATAGCGTTGATATCGACGAAGTTATTGATGTTGGGAAACAAAAATAATCCGTAGGTGAGCAAGACAAAGTTGCTTTCAAAAGCAGTCCCGTTCCCTATACTAGCGAAGTACAGAGCTTTCTTTGTCAAGAACTGGGCTGGCAAACTTTGGATGCCAACCTTAGTGGTCATGTGAGTCCGGACCTCAGACTCGTCCAAATGAATTGCTATTGCAATAGTCTGATTCTTTGGAATTTCTTCCAGTCCAGAAAATGGAGCTCGATCAGTGATATGTAAATCAGTCATATGAGAATACTCCTCCAGCGTTGGTGATAGCTGGTAATCCAGGAATGTGAAACAGTGATAAACCGGATCGTAGAACTGAATGAGCGCGTCCATGATTCCCTCAATTACATGGACTCTTAACAGTGGTAGCAAACCACCGTGCTTGGCTCTAAAAGCCTCTGGGTTAACGATCATCCTTGCTAACCTTCTCAAATCTCCTAACTTTGGAACCTTGAAGGTATACTGGTGAGTTCTCCTTCTACCGAAATCCATTAATGCAATCTTTTTCTTCGGTATTTGCAATCACAGTCTTAGTTTAATTTGAAAAACAGAGAGACTAGAAGAGAAAGTTTTTGAATGTTTTAATGTTTTATTAAATGGATGCATGAATGCAGCACACAAAAACATAGAAAAAACACGGGGTCAGAGGGTCGTTGTCATGAAGTCAAGGCTCTACCCATCCCCAAAGGTTTATACTAGGGTGATTTTTGTACCTGTACTCATTATCATCAGCTCCTCCTAGGAAAGCAAAACAACAAGCAGATCGCCAGCGAGTTGTGTGCAATCTTAAAGTAAGTGCCATTCACCGAGAATAGATCACCAGCCTCAAATGAGGGTAGTATCGCGTAACATCTATTTCCGATAGCTTCCGCACTACGAAAAAGGTTGGCTTTTCTTAAGTGTATACTCAATCTCACCACATGCGGCATCACACGCATTCCCAGTAGCAGAAAAATAAACACGTATAGCATTTAGGAAAAGCAGTATATATATTTGTCCTAATCATCCTAGACTTATAAAGCTATGATTCTTAAGTTCCTGACAGAAATGGGTTCCCCGGCGGAAGCCCCAATCTGTGGTTCCCTGCCTAAGAGATGGACCAGCATAGGTCAATCTTTCTCTTCGGTAGAGTCCCATTTTCCGTAGAAAACGGGGATGATGCCCTAAGGCAGAAAAGGAGACTCCCCAGCAGAGTCGCCATTTGTGTAATTTTTCACACAAGAGAAGTAGAAAGAAAGGAACGGGCCCCACGGTGGGCGCCACTTTTCTGCAGCGAGCGATTTTGGACGCGGTTCTTAAGCGCTGGTCGCTCTCTGCGGTTTGAGCTTAAACTACAGGTCGATTCATTTTTTATCCTATTGTGAACTGAATAAGGAAGGGAAATAGATGTCTCCAATTAACCCTGATTTGCATACTGAGTTTAAACAGCGATCTGTTAGGTTACGGATGCTATCAATGTGGGGGGCTTTTGTACTGGTTATTCGTATTTCGCCAATACGGTTCTTTCTTTCTTTTTTCTAGGCAAAGGGTTTCTGGCGGGGAACAAGGGTTACGATGTTAGGACTGGTGCTTTTGAATACTACTTATGGGATTTGGGTTTTTTGTTGATTGCGCTCGCTAAGATCTTTTCTTTCGATCTTATGCCTACGTATTCCCGTTTACCGAAACAGGGAAATCAGAGCGTTCATAGTTCCTCCTATTCTATGGGAGGAAATTGGTTTTTGGTGTCTTGTTCAAAGCCCAAGACGTGAAGCGAAAGGTGATTTGTATCTTGTTCAAAGCCCAAGATGTGAAGCTGAAAAGGTATATTTGTGTCTTGTTCAAAGCCCAAGACGTGAAGCTGAAAGACCTCGACTTTAGAGAGAATTTGTCATCTCTAAAGAGGGGAGAAGGAGAATTACTTTAACTGGGATACGCGGATTCGAGCAATGCCATAATTTCTGAAGAAAGGGTTTTAACCTGAAGGAGAAGACTTTAACTCAGTGTAGAGCAATGCCATCTTTCCTTAGGAATTTCTCATGCTAAAAGAGGGACAGTGGCATGGATGTAGATGATCCAGAGGCTTGCCGCTTACAGCGATTAGATGAAGGGAAAGGAGTTGTTGATGTTTGTGTACTGTGAACGAGGCACAACTTTGATGCTAAAAGGTTGATTGGATCAACCAGTGGTTTTCTTATACAAAGCCTAAGAGGAGGCTAATTTCCTCTAGGAAAATCATTATACAAAGCCTAAGAGGAGGCTATTTTGTGTCTCGTACAAAGCCCGAGAGAGAGGCTAAAAGTTTTTGACCCAGTGGGGCATATCGTTATACAAAGCCTAAGAGGAGGCTAGCAAAGAGTTGACTCAGTTGGAGAATCTTTTATACTCAGTAATAGAGTGTTTTTGTATCTCGTACAAAGCCCGAGAGAGAGGCAAAAAGGTTGTTTTGACTCCACTGGGGAGAATTTTGGTATCTCGTATGAAGCCCGAGATGGAGGCTATTGTAACTGTTTCAGTTGAGTGACAGATCCAATATACTGATTTAAAAGAGAAAATCAGTTCTTATATGAGCAACACTGTACTCAGGGATTTGATTTGAGGATCAGGGATATTTCCTTCTCTTTGAGGAAACGGGAAATCCAAAGGGTATTGAGACTATCCGAGTCTGCGGGTTTCCTTCCTATTTAACGAAGGGTGCTTGAGAATGTCTTTGAGACTCAAGGAAGTTAGACTGTCCGTGTCTAGAGTTTTATCTTTTGTACTATGCTTCGAGAAACAGTAGTAGACTCTATGAAAGGACTGTTCTATGAGGATGACTAGGTTTTGTTCCTATACCTTTAGGAGGTCGTCGGGACAATTTGTACGAAGCCCAAGAGGAGGCTGGAAACTTTTAAGAAGCCGATGGGTCCTTGTACGAAGCCCAAGAGGAGGCTATCATTCCCGGAGGAAGAGATCATTATACGAAGCCTAAGAGGAGGCTGTGAATACTTCTAAGAAGCCGTAGGGTCCTTGAATAATGCCCAAGAGGAGGCCGATGCTTTTAAGAAGCCCGTGGGTTTATCATCTCCTTTCCATTAGGAGAGATAACTCTTTTAAAGATAAAAACCACTGGTAAACGTGCGAGGTTTACTATCCAGCGACTTTTAACTTTTAAAGAGGGTTCCTTAGTTAAGGTCCAAGATTATGACCGTAGTGGGTACCCAAACCCCGAGACATTCAAGGCAAGCTATCCACAAGGAATAGATCAAGTCAGGAAAGTTCGAGAATTTGGAAGAAACTCAAAGATGCCATTCACGGAGAATACATTCATCTGGGGGAGTAGAGCTTCTTGACGATTCCTAAGGAGGACAGCCGAAGAGAAGACTGTATCTGGTGCTCCTATTGGGGATCTAGGCGTCTATTTCTACGAATAAATGAAACGGTGTCACCTAGTTCTAGACGTAGTTGCCGGGGAAACTCGAAATATCTATACTATTATTACACAGTAGATATGAGTTTATGAAAGGAGACTTACAGTGAGCAGCCCCACAATACAGTTTATAATATGAAAGCAGTAAATTAAAGCGATAACCACTTACTCGGTTGTAGTGCTTCCATGCTGTTTGGTTAGTTGTTCAACAAAGACAGATTGAAAACAACAGTATATTCAAAATCAAAGGAGAAAGTGCTTTGAAAAAGAAAGATTTGGGGCTTACAGCTCAAGGAGAGGCCCAGGGTTTTATCAGTGAGCGCACTGTTTGAATTTGTACAGAGGGACTTATACAAGTGACTGGGGCCCAAAATGGTTTTCTGTACAAAGGGATGGGTCTTACACTCTCTCAAGAGGCCCAAAAAGGTTTAAAGAAAAGAGTGGGGCTTATAACACGAGGGTAGGCCCAAATGGTTTTTATTTTTTAAACGGGCGACGATCACGCCGTTTACTTGTACAGAGGGACTTATACAATGAGTGAGGCCCAAAAAGTTTTTGTACAAGGGGGGATGGGTCTTACACTCTCTCAAGAGGCCCAAAAAGTTTTAAAGAAAAATAAATGGGTCTTACTACTCAAGGGTAGGCCCAGATGATTTTTGAAAAGGCGACGATCGCGCCGTTTGTTTTTTGACGGTATCGGGACTTATACAATAAGTGAGGCCCAAAGATGATTTGGTCAAAAAAGGATTGGGTCTTACACTCTAATAGAGGCCCAAAGTGTTTTGAAAATGATTTATGAGGGTTGAATTAATCCAAAACCCTAATTTGTTTTCAAAATGTATTTAATTGAATAAAAATTCAATTAAAATGATCAAAAATTGTTTAACACATGGAAAACAAATTGTGATCTTGGATTAATGCTTCAAAAATTAAGTATTGACCTACAAAATAATTAGAAAGCATTAAAAGTTGCAAAATCAATGTAGAAAAAATATTTAAAATGCCAAAAACAATCAAAATATTAATTCTTTACAAAAATATCAATTATATGAAATAAATAATATTTTTGGGATTTTTTGATAAAATAAAATATTTTAACATTTTTGTGAATTATTAAAAAAAGAATCAACTCAAAATCCTTAAAACTCGGAGAGAAATTAATTTTTGAATCAATTAAACAAAATCACAAAATTCAAATATTCAAAATATGAAAATGGCGCCAAGAACAACACCAAGAACACGCGCGTTTTTTCAGTTTGCCCAGATTTGCATTTTCCATCCAATCTCACTGAATACGTAATTATAACATGCAATCCACATATCATTATGCTCCCCTCAACCTCACGATCATGTCTATGTACTTTAATTTCATTTAAATTAAACATACAACAAGAAATCACGAAGAAACCTCAAGAACCCTAATTTCTGCATGAAGGCTAGGATTTTTGATACACGATTCAAACAATGCAATTAATTGAGGGAAAACATTCCATGCATGATTATGAACATATGGCCAAATTATTGTGCGAGGAAATATGCATAGATTGAGAGATGGCCAAGTATGTGCTTACCTCCAAGTCGTGACAGCAAGAGCAGATGTGATTTTGAGTTGGAGGTGTTACAGATGAGTGGTGATGATCTGGACAGCTTCCCTACACCATATGGAGTGTGTTTGAACACTTGGATTAAATTGAAATGGACTGGATCAGTTTATGGCATCTCAGCTGCACCTTCACTTCAAACTTGTGTGGATGGCAAGTGATTTTGAGATTTTGATGTTTCAGAAGTTATGTGAGTGTTTGATCAGCTCATATGTGATGTATGTGAGGTGTGTGAGTGATTGGTTTGTGCAGAATTGCTCTCAAACTCAAAACCCGATAGCTACCTTGCTAAGAAAGGCATTTTTGCCAAGATAAAGAGATTTTGAGGAAAGCATCTGTTAGATGGCTTTGGTGTACTTAAACTGACCACAATTGAGCTCTATTTATAGTAGAGCAAGTTTGTTTTGCAAGGAATAGTGCATGGCAGCTGGTAAGTAGGTTTGGCCAATGTTGTCCAATGAGAATCCAAGTTTCCTCTAGCCATTGACTAGAGGTTAGGGCACAGAGCTTTGGTCCCCTTGGTCTTAGATAAGTCTTGACTGATTTTAGATGAGAATGGCTCAGTCCATGCCACCTTGATGGTTCCATTGAATGCCTCATTCCAAATTTGAAGTCTTGTCCCTATTTTGGCAACTCTAGGTTCAACATGCTATTCTTTGTTCCTTGGACCTTGGAGGCTTGGCTCAGTGATTGTCCCATTTGGATTCAATCCTCTGAGGTGTCCAAGTGGATTGGAGCAATTGCAATTGGCTGATTTTGGCAAATCGAGCCAAAATGCAAATTCTGCCTTGCCTTGACAGATTTCAGCAAGGCAACTTGCCAATGTTGTATCTCATGATGTAGGTTGAATTTGGCAATGTTCTTGGCCATTTTGGAAAGCCCTAACATGATACAACAACTGTTTGAACAAATTTGGTTTTGATCTCTTTTGATTCCAAGTGAAAAATCCCCCTACATTTGGCAAAAAGTGAAGGCAAATCTGACTTAGTGAAAATTTCACTAAGTGTTGGAAAAAGTGACTTTTTCACTTTTCAGCCACTTTGATCACTCCATAACTCAAAATCCTTAATGAATTGGAATTACTTGTGGTTGAAGTTTTTGTAGGTGATAATGAGGGCTACAAATCCATCTTTGGATGAGAAAAAATGGCCTTGTGGTTTAGGAGTTATGGTCCTCCAAAGTTGGTACCTTTGCCACTTTATTTTTAACTTAGAAAATTTTCTAAGTTTTATGGTTACCCCTTTTACAAGTTATCTCACTTTTCTTGATTTTTCTTGATGAATGATGATTCAAATCATACATTAACATCATTTTAGGGTTAAAAATCCATTTTGGTGAAAAATCTCAAAAAGTCAAAGTTGACTTTTGTGCACAGTTGACTTTTTATCAGATGAATTCCAAACTGTGCAATTCTTCAGGAAATCATGTCCTTGACCTAAATCAAACTTGATGGACATGTTCCATGGGTGTCATAGGGTATATTCAATCATGTATTAGGGTTTGGGAGCATGTCTTGGTCAAAAGTCAAAGTTACAGTTGACTTTTCCCTTAAAACCCTAATTGTGGTGCAGATGAAATTGAGACTTGTTGCTCAAGCTTCTTGGATCAATCCATGGTTCCAAATGGATCAATGTGGTATATTAAAGACCCTCAAATCATCTCTTGAGGTCTTGGCTCATGGTTTGTCCCAAAAGTCAACTTAAGGGTGAATTAGGTCAAGAAACCCTAATTCCTGATTTTTTATGAATGCACCCCTGAGGCAAAATTGACTTGATGCATGGGTTCATGAGGTTCCATGAAGTATATTAGGTCATGTTTTGGATCATTGCCTTGTGCCCAGATGAAAATTTCCATCTGGAGGCCCTGGTCGACCAAAACCCTAATTTGGTGACACTGTCGATCTTGAGACTTGATCCACCTAGAAGGGAGCAGCCTTGTGCTTAATCCTTGAAGTGGGAGTCCTTTTTGATCCATTGTGGATGTTTGAGAGATTAGACAAGTTGAATATCATGTCATTTCTTGATTGATCCTTTGTCTAAGCACTCAGAGAGGGCTTGAAACCCTAATTTTGATTGTAGTGGATGCTCACCCATCTTTGGGGAGACTGATGAAGCATGATGGTTCATCCATATTGTGATGATGATTTTCACAATGATGGGAAATCTAAGTGGTCAAAATTTGGGGTATTACACTCACCACATAAATGGAGAAGTAGTAGATAAACCTGGTTTCCTTTGGACCATAGAGCAAAAGATAAAATTTGAAATATATTTCAAAACTAAGAATTTTGTAGTAATGAATTAAGATGATAATAAACATCTTTATGTGTATAATTGTAAATCTGCCAAGGAAATGTGGGATATATGAAACAATGTTTTGCAAGTTATGTAAAGAATTGATTAAAGCCAAAAGATGAAAATTAAGGTTTTACTTTGATAATGTGTTTTTTATGATGACATTGAAGATGCAACCTTTGAGTCAAGCAAGTATGACAAGCGGTTAAAGATGCAAGAGGAAAAATTAGGGTTTGGTGATCACAACAAACATCCTCTGATGTTGGCATTCAACCTGAAGATATCTCAAGCATCATCTCTAATAAGATTCAAGCAAGTGCTTATGTGATTTTCTTATTTGGCATGTCTTGAAGCTTCAAAGTGTGAAATAGAGGAAGTGTGAAAGCTTGCCTAGTCGCGTCTGAGTGAACCATGTTTTGCAAAAACACAAGGCCATTCTCGTAAAGTAGCATGGCTAAATCACACACATACACACATTAAAAAAATGTTGTAAAGTCTATATTTCTAAAATTAAACAACCCAAAATCCTTTTGGAGCATAGCCAGTTGATTCAAAAACTGACAAAAAGTCTTGGGCAAAGTTTTGAGTTGTTTAATCGATAGGATCCTTTATCCAATCGATTTGGGGAGTGAAAATGTTGTCCATAAACAATTAAGGAAAAGTCGTTATGAAGGGAAGTGTCTCTGTATCCATTCTTTATATTTTGAGAAATTGTGATCGATTAATTTTGGGCTCCCAATCGATTGGGCTTTAGAGTCAAATAATTGTCACATTAATTTAGGCCCATGTATCTTTCCTTTCTTATGCCAACCTCTAGCCTATAATAGAGGCCTATCCCTTGATATTTTCACATCCAGAAACGTGATCCTTTTATCTCACTCCTCACACTCTCTCTCTAGATTATTTTCTACTTTCTCTCACTTTAATTTTGTCGTAGCGCTTTGAGAAAGTCTTTGTGTTTAGTGAGGAAGTTTGTATTCTGGAAAGGGTGTTATTGTTAATTCACCAAGGAGTGTTTTTCTCTTGTTTGAATAACTTGTCCTTAAGGAAGTGTTTGTTTGGGTTCAAAAGATAAACCCGTTAAAATCTTTGTTTGGAGATTTGGATTCTTAAGTCGCCGATACGGTTCATAAGCTTAGCCACTGTAAAAGTTTACTTTGGTTTGTGGTCAACCCGGTTTAAAATCACAGCTTGGTTCATGGTTATCTTGATCAAAACCCCAATTTGGTTCGTAAGCTCAGCCTGTGTAAAAGCTTATTTTATTTCGAGATCAGACCGATTCAAAATCTCAACTTGGTTTTTGGTCATCCTGTTTAAAACCTCGATTTTTTTTAGGATAGAATGTTCAAAACTTTGGTTTGGTTCGAGATAACTCCGCAAAAAATCTCAGTTTAGCTGAGGAACTATCTGCTTCCATTTTATGTTTGGAAGGAAGACTAACCCCTTTCAATCACTGTTTCGAAGGAAGACTAACCGCTTCATTCAAATGTTCTTTGTTTGGTTGAAAGTTAGCCTGAAACTTCATTATTCCTTGTACAAGGATGTTACATTGTTTAACCTACTAAATTTTTTTAAGCATTACTAGATACTCACAAAATTAAATCTTGGGGACATGATTAGGTCTTCTTGGGTGAAACTGTATAATTTTCTGGTGTCATTTCTCTTACCCTTAACTCTTTATTTTTCACATATTTACTTTCCGCTACTATTTCTATAAACATTTAAAAAAAATTAAACTTTGAAAATGATAACGAAAGGTTTTCAAAGTATCATTCTTCTAAAACCCATAATTCACCCCCTACCCCTCTTGTGTGTGGAGTCTCATGTCTAACAAGTTACATCACAACCTAACTCCTATTCAAAGACTAATCGTCTCAGGAGAAAGATGACTTCAAACACCTTTTCTAACAAGAGATTTTTCTTAAATACACCTCCATCGTTTAATGGTGATAGGTTTGAACTATGGAAAGCTAGATTCAACATTTTTATTCAAAGTATTGAGTTATAATTGTGGAAAAGAATTATCAATGGTTTGTTTATCCCTACTCACCAAATAAATGAAGAAATAGTATATAAACCTGGTTTTCTTTCGATTGTAGAGGAAAAGAGAAAATTTTAAATTGATTTCAAAACTAAGAATTTTCTAGTAATGTCATTAGATAATAGTAAACTCCTTTATGTTTATAATTACAAAACCGCCAAGGAAATTTAGGATACTTTTGAAATGATATATGAAGTTTCTCCAGGTATTAAACAAGAGGAAATGAACACAAGAGGTGAAGAAGACTAATTTTTCATTCATAAATGTTTCTCCAAATTTAGAAATGTTAGAAATTATATTAGAATGTTTGTAACTAATAAATATCTAAGAGTTAAGAATTGGAAATCTGATCCAATTCTTAAATCAAGAGATGGGAGTGTTTATGAATTTCAGGAAAAATAAAAGAATCATGAAATCATAGAAAAGTTGAACGAACTACTTCAATTACTTAAAGATAAACGCATAAGATCGAAAACTGAATAATCCTCATCAACTTCATTAAACTCCTATCCAACAACATCCATGGTTTTCTTCAAAAGAACACACTCAGTAGTTGAAAGATCTTCAGAGAATTCAACATCTAATGAAGGAACTTCATCTGTGAAAGGAAATGAAAAAGTAGTCTCATCTAGTGGAATCATCGAAAGAAAAGAAAATGAAGTCTCCAAATATGAAGAAGAGTCCATCTTAGGCAGGACCATTGAAGAATCTTCTTCTAACGAAGATTAAGTCTGCTTGAAAGTATCTCGCAAGGAAGTTGACCATGTGGTAACAAATCCATCTCAAAAGTAGTCATTTAAAGTAAGTGCTAAGTTAAATGAAGAAAATGATAAGTTTAAAAAATGTATCTTAGACCTTAAGGAGTATATAGAGTTTCTTGAGAAAAGTAATAAAACACTTAAGTTAGAAATGGATAATATTAGAAACTCGGTAGGAACATGTGAAACTTATGTCTCATTGAAAAAGGAAGTGACATATCTGCATGAAACCCTTATTAAATTTACTAATGGGAAATAAAACCTTGACTTGATCTTATTAAGTCTAAGTCTTTCCTTGAATAAAAATGAACTAGGATTTAAACCCGATAGAGCACCTAGTAAATGATTAAACAAGAAGAAATCAAACCAACCTGTTTATACGTGCTCTCATTGTAGTAGACTAGGTCACTTTAAGCATTTTTGTTTCGATAAATTGAAAAGGTCTAATTAGTAATCTTAGACCTTCTAGAGCCACTAACGCACTTGAACCCAATAAAATTTGGATACCAAAGGTGAAACCCTAGTATGTTTAACAGGGTTGCTTTCCATCTTTTATGAGACCTTAGAGCGTATTAAATGAAGTTGTGCAAAACAAAGAGTATACTTTTGAGTAGTCAGTGGTTTTTTTGTTTAAAGTCTTTGATCCGAGAATGATCAATGATGGTGTATCAACAATAGTGATTGTCGTAACCCGAAATTTGACCTCCTCAATTTGCCTTTTGCATAAACATGTGCACTCGCATTGCTGGCATACGCATTAGAATTTTTTCTCTATGGTTTTGTTGTAGGAACAATCATGTTTTAAAGTCTGGTTAATCGCATCCTCACAAAGTCATCACATCATCAATACAAGCAAAATATAAGGGTTTCCATGCCTATTTGTCAAAGCAAAGAGTCGAAGATCAGAGCCATGGCCATATCACATTGCTTCAAGTAAATTGGGCAAGTTTTGGCTGTGTTAATCGATTAGCCATTTGCTAGGCAAAATGTGTTAATCGATTAACACATGTATTTTGGCAGTTTTTTCCTGCATTTTTCATGACAACAACTTTTCCTCTATGCTTTTGGTTCACTTGGTTCTAGCATCATGTGGAATATTCTAGACACTTCAAGAATCCACTTGCATTTGCTATAATATATCATTTTCAATCAAGACTACCATGTACCTTCATTTCCAAGCATGAGAACCATGGGATTATGAGCTTGCATTGGGATGTTCCCACCGAGTTAACAAATAACTAACCGAGTCAACTTCTGACTCAGTGAGTTAGATGTAACCGACTCCAAACCAAATGCCAAACCACCCTTAGCTAGCTCCAAACCAATTTCCGAACATATCCCACTCCAAACCTCCACTCTATATAAAGAAACCTTCACTTTGTTGCAAGGACCTTCAACCATTTTCACTATTTTCACTTGATCACTCTCTCATTTCTCTCAACTCTCTCTGAATTTGCTGCAACTTTCTCACCTTCATCTTCATATTCTTCACCAAACCACACACAAAAACTCAATTTCCACCATTAGAGTGTAACAATCTTCACATCGAAATTGTTATTCTCTTGAGCTAAATCTCCATTCCACTACATTTCTACTTTGATTTCTGGATTTACAGTAGTTTCTACTTAAATTCAAGTAATCGTTTCGATCGTCTCGATGCAAATTCATATTCGGAGCATTTATCGTGTTTTTATCGGTTTCGCTACAATTCGATCTCAAGCTTGAAATTCTCTGGTTTTCTTTGCTTATTCTCACCACATTTTACTTACAACAATTACCAAGGAAATCCTCTGCCTTGTAGGTTGGTAACTCTTGCTCGATTTTACTGTTTTCGATCATTTTCGCATGTTCACAATGTAGATCCAATGGTTTTTTGATGTGAATTGATCATTCAATTGTTTGATTGTTGATCTTGATGTTTCATGGATCTAATTGATGATTAATTGCCTCTACTTTATGTAATTTTCATGGACAATTGCATGCCATAACCTGTGGATGATTGGAGAAGTGATTAGTTGCTGGAAGTGCTTTTGAAAAACTGATTTTCTGCCACAGTCACAGTGTTAATCGATTAACCATTTGCTAGGCAAAATGTGTTAATTGATTAACACCTCTGTTTTCAGAATTTTTTGCTGTTTTTAAAGGGTTAATCAATTAACCATTTTTACCTGGCAAATGGTTAATCGGTTAACACTGTACCATAGTGTGTTTTGTGAGCTTTTTCATGCTCGTTTGGTATTCTTTCCTCATCTAACTTCCATGGCTTGATATGCTTGATATTTGTGGGTGTTTTGTGAGCTGTTTAACCTCTGATTGAAGCACATACACAAATTTTCGATGCACGATTTATCGATTATGGAATTGTTTGCATTCTTGAAATTGTATGATCATGTTGCTTTTGGTTACTCTTGTTTATGTGTTAACATGATTGGTGATGCATGCTAATTGATGTTTGCTAATGCTTGACAAATTCATTCTTGATTGCATTAAGTTTTTTCTTTATTAAACAAATTTAATTTTGCATAATTATTATTTCACACGTTTGCTTTGACAATCTTTTGACTCGTTTGAAAGATTGTTGGCTTGTTCATTCCCTTTGATCAATTGATTGAAACCTTGTTTCGATTGGTTAATCTTCCATATCTCCTCTCCTTAAGATCTTTTTAGAGCTTCTTTTTCTTGGTCCCCTGCGGAGTCGGAGGTCTGCACATTGCGTTGGAGCACTGTACAAGTTTGCGCTATTACTCTGTCAATTTCGATTTCTGCACTATTCTCTGAGTGCTAGAGAAGGGATGAGAGTGGAGAATTCCTACACTCATTATGATTATTTTGGGTAGGGGACTAATGACCCTGTACCTAGAATAATCGTCTCTATCTCCAGACTGTAGTGTCTCCCAATTCAAGCCGAATCAATCTTTGATCAATTGCACCCTAATCAATCTTTCTTGGGTTAATCACCTTATCTTGGTTAATCACCCGTTGTTTGGTTAATCACAGTTAGTCTATTAATTACCAAATGTTTTTCTTCCCCAACGAAGTCCCAATCCTTTTCTTCGGTTAAACACAGTCTTCCTGTTAAATACTAAATCCTTAGTGGAGTTCACAACCTTCTCTTGGTTATCCCCCTTTCATTGGTTAACCACTACCTGTCAGTTAAAGCACCATTTGCTCATTTTCTCATTTAAACACAGTCTATATGTTAACATACTGAGTTCCCCATGGGTTAATCAGATTCGCTTAGTTAATCACCCGTTCTCTGGTTGATCACAGTCCGCCTGTTAAAACCAACCTTTCTTGGGTTAATCACTTTCTCTTGGTTAATCACCCGTTCCTCAGTTAACAACAGTCTACCTGTTAACATACTGAGCTTCCTATGAGTTAATCACCTTCTCTTGGTTAATCATTCATTCCTTCGGGTTAATCACAATCCTTCTGTTAAAACCAATACCCATGCGAGTTAGTAACCTTCTTTTGGTTCAAATACTTGGGCCTTTGGGCTAGTAACCTTTTTTGGTTCAAATACCTTTTCTTCGGTCAAGTACTGCTTGTTCAGTCAGTGTACCGAACCCCTTTGGGTCACAACCTTCGTTTGTTTCCAAACCTGTCCTTTGGGTTACAACCTTCGTTTGGTTGTACACATGTCTTTTGGGTCATAACCTTTGCTTGGTTCCACACCCGTCCTTTGGGTCACTACCTTCGCTTGGTTCCACACCCGTCCTTTGGGTCACAACCTTCGCTTGGTTCCACACCCGTCCTTTGGGTCACAACCTTCGCTTGGTTCCACACCCATTCTTTCGGTTAACCACTGTTTATCAGTTAACACACCGAATCCCCAGAGAGTCAAACACCTTCTCTTGGTTCAATACTCTCTTTCTGGTTCATCATAGTCCATTTATTGACACCAACCCTTTTCCCCCACAGAATCATAATCTTCTATTTCTTTAGTTAACCACTGCCTGTCAGTTAATATACCGAGTCCCCAGTGGATTTTACCTTGTCTCGATTTTATTCCTTTTCTCCTTTACTCTCTTGGTTGCGACACCATCCCTTTGCCTTTATTGGTTTTGACACCATTCTTTTGCGTTCCCTAGTAGAGTCTTTATAACTCCTTTCGCTCTTGGTTTTGACACCATTTTCCTTTCTTTCTCCGTCTTTGTCCCCCGAATTACGTAGGTTCTGAATTCCTTATTGCACTATGAGGATACGTAGGCACGAGATTGCGAAATCTGGGCGAGCCACCTTCTTTTTCCTTTTCCCTAGTTCCATGAACTACGGAGCTCTGAATTCCTCATTACACTATGAGGATACGTAGGCACGAGGGCCTCAATCCTCCGCGAGCACTTTCTTTTTCTTTTTTCCTTCCCTCTTTTAGCTAGTAGCCTTTAGATAGATAATCCATCCAAGCTTAGAAGCAAGCAAAACGGTTCCCTTTGAGTACGACAGATGCGTGGGGTGCTAGTACCTTCCTCTCGCATAACCAACCCCCTTACCCGTTTCTCTTCCCCTGGGTTTTATTGATATTTTTCGTATCCTTTAGGACTAAATAAAGTTCGGTGGTGACTCTGTTGTATCTTTAAGTGTGCGATTCACTCAGGTATAATTCTGCTAGCTTCAGCCGGCGACTCTGCTGGGGACTCCTTGCTCTTGCAAGTTGGGGTCTCGCCTAGTTTTGTTTGCTTTCCTTGTTTGCTTGGGTGTTTATCTTTATGTTTTATTCGTTTTATCTTGATGTTATTTACCAAATTTCTTTTACTGCTTTAAATATTCGTATGCAGCATACTCTGGATATCTGCTATATTTTCTGTTGTTGTTGGGATGGGTAGATGTTACCAAGGAGATAATCCCACTATATAGGCTTGAGCATACACACAAGATAGAAATGTGGATAGTCGTGACGCCTGCGTTTTGCACGTTGGGTTGTCACGAGAACCTCACCCAGACTAGTTTTGCTTGAGAATACCTTCGTCCTGCGAAAATTCGCTACGGCTGGGTATTTTCACTTGATTCCATGACTCTGGGAGACCTTCTAGGGACCACCTTTGGAAGTCTAGATCACACATGTGAGGGGATATTGGGTTTTTGCAGGAAAACAAAACTCTTCATACCTTTTGTTCTCTCATACACGTTAGATTTTTGCACCGACACATAATTATATGCAGATATTCAGATTATGCAGAATTTGATTATTCAGACTGTGTTTGGCTTCTTGATTCTTGTGTTGCATATCATTTCATCATGACAATTAATTTTTTCATGTGCATTTCTAGGTTATTCAAAGGCTTATTCTTTGTTGACATAATCATAGAAGATGAGTACTAGTTGAAGAGGTATCTTTAGCTACAAGTTTGTGGAGCCTAAGCTGAAGACTTTGAGAGGTTTAACATTCCGTTTGGTTGAAGAAAACAGAGATGTTTTCAAAGATGATTATGGTAACCTTTTGGCCATCCTCAACACTGAAGTCAACATCACTGCCATTAATACACTTTTTCAGTTCTACGACCCGCCATTTAGGTGCTTCACATTTCAGGATTATCAGTTAGGACCTACATTTGAGGAGTACTATCATCTCCTGGGGGTTGAGTTTAAGAATCAGGTTCCTTTTGTCTACACCAGCAGTTGTCTGAAGTCTCCCCTCATTGCTGAAGCTCTTTGCACTAGTAAGAAGGATGTGGAAGCTAATCTTATGACTAAAAGGAATGGTATTCGAGGGTTTGCTTCAATGTTTCTAGTAGACAATGCCATCTCTTTTGCTGAAGCTGGAAGCTGGAAGGCTTTTAACGTTGTATTTGCTTTGCTAATATATGGGATTGTTTTGTTTCCGAACATGGAGGATTTTGTTGATCAAGCTGCCATCAGTATCTTGTCCAAGAACCCTGTTCCTACACTTCTTGCTGATACCTATTATTATATTTATTTGAGGAATGAAAAGAAGAAAGGAACTATTGTCTGTTGTGCTCATATGCTGTACCGTTCTTTCATGTCTCACCTTCCGCAGAAGGGTCCCTTCGTTGAGAATAAGAGAAATCTCAAATGGTATCAAAGGATCATGTCTCTTACTACTGATGACATATGTTGGTATTCTCGAGTATATGACGACACTAGAGTCATTCTTCATTGTGGTAAATTCTTTAATGTACCTCTCTTGGGTACAAAGGGTGGAATTAACTAAAATCCGAGACTTGTCTTCAGTCAATTGGGGTATCTTATGCTTGACAAGCCAGATCCTGAGGTACTGGAAGAGTTCATCTTTCATGAAGGGGTTGATGACATGGGATTACTGAAGAGGTTTGGTGCTGCCTGGACACAGATTCACCGTGAAGGAAGAGCCGAGTTGGGTAAAAAGAACTGTATAGCCAAAGAACCCTACACACAATGGGTTAAGGAACGAGTCAAGGAGACCTTGTTACCATTTCCTTTGGAGTATTCCATGAATGTCAAGCTTCCTGAACTTGCCATTGTTCCTCCATCTGAAGTCGACCATCTCAAGCAGACTATTGAGATGTTGAAGAAGGAGAATGTTGATCTTCATCTCAACCTTGATAGAATCACATCTGAGAAGGAAAGCTTACATATTGAGCTCCATCAGAAGAGATAGTGTATGCTCAAAGAGGTGGAAGTTGAACAAAACAAGCCGAGGAAAATTGGTGATGCTCTGAAGAGTACTTACGATGGACTTACCTCAAAGAAGAGGCAACTCGCTGACACTCAGTATCAAGCCTACAAAGATGAGTTGAGCTACAAGAAGCAACTTAGAGAACTTCGAGGAAAGTTATCAGAGTACAAAACAAGGCTACAAAGTGTTGTCCAGTTGGTAAAATATTTTTCTCAATGCCAAGCCAAGCTCGACAAAGCCTTTGGTGAGATTCAGAAGCTACAAGATCAAGCGCATCAAAACCGAGAAGAGATCAACCTGCTTAACTTGGAGAGTACTTAGTGGGAGCGCCAAAGCCGCCATCTGCAAGTCCTCTTGGATCAGAAAGAGGCCTTTCTACACGATCTTATTCAGGGTCCAAATAATTCTTTATTGCGTAACCTCATCAAGGATGCGAAGTATTGGAGTGAGAGACACGACCGTCTAGCCAGATTTGCTGAGCATGCACTTGAAGACTTACCAGGGTTGTTGAAGGATGCATATGTTGAGGTGCTACCACACAAGACTCTTTGGGCAGTTTTTCACTTTTTATCTGTTTGTAAACTGGTTTTTGATAGGATCCAGACTAGTCTTGTTGTAGCCCAAAAGGCAGATATTTGAGTTGCATTTGACTTGTACTTCTTTTCCTTTATTGAATGAATGAGGATTTTCTCGCTAGTTTTATCTTTGCACCTTTACTTGTATGTGTTATGATTATTGTTAACAAAGATAAAAGCTCACGAATTCCTGGAATTTAAAACTTTATTTTTGCATGCATTGCATTCATTCATGCACACATATGCATGTCCCTCATCCAAAAAAACAAAATGCTTACATTGTCCGTCTCCGCCTTGAAGCAAGACGACGACTCGACATCGCAATTTCACTCGCTCAAGCAAATATAAGATCATGGTTGACTATGAACAAGAGAATGCTGCCCACAAGGAAACCTTGGCTCAGTTTCCAGGTCGGATAGATCAGTTCCAGACCAACATGGATGTTATCATGGAGTTCCTTCGTGCTCAGAAGGACGATGTTGCTGCTGCTGTTGTTGCAACCACTACCGATGCAACCATTGTCACCCCTGTGGTGATTTCTCCTCGTGTTTTTACTTCTTCTCCTGCTACTATTGAAGTGTCAGTTGAGACTGTTGTTCAACCTACTGTCAACCTACAAAGCTCTCAGCGTGGCCCAAATCGGATGCCTGCTGCCTTTCCTTGGGGAATGCCCCCGTAATTTCACTCCTCAGATTGCCAGTGGTGGTGCCTTTGTGCCACATCAACCTTTTGTTGCGCCCGTGCCCAATGGGAGCTCTGTTGCTTACCCATGGGGCATGCCTACTCCGATACCGCCTCCTGTGGTGAACCGTGATGATCATGAAATTCCTCAAGCACAAGCTCTCCAGACTCCTGTGTCTACTGATGTTGAAGCCCTTGATGAAGATGAGCATGTGTACAGAGGTCCTTCGATTTATGTTTCAATTTTGTCCCAATCTGCTCAAACTTCTGTTCAGAATGTTCATTCTGGAATGCCTTATCCTGGGGCATCCTTGGCCGCTGTGGTACCTCCTCTTGGATATCAGTATGGTTTTCAGATGGGTCAGAACTTCGGTCAGATGTTAAATTTTGGGTTGGTGTATCCGTCTCAGTTTACTTCTCCTCAGATGTCTGCTCTGGTTGTGTCATAACATCCAAATCCACAGACTTTTGTTAGATGAAAGGATCAGAGCTGTCGAAGGTTATTCTACTTTTGGCACGGACGCCAAAGACTTGTGTTTGGTTCCCAATGTTGTGCTGCCACAAAAATTCAAGATTCCATAGCTGCCAAAGTAGAAAGGGTTAGGCTGTCCGCGAAGTCACGTGACAATGTACTGTAGGAAAATGGCATCCTACATTAACAATGATGAATTGCTAGTGCATTGCTTTTAAGATAGCTTGTCTGGAGCTTCCTTGGATTGGTATATGGGTTTAGAGCGTAACAAGATTCGCTCGAGGAGAGACTTGTCTAAAGCTTTCTTGAAACAATATAAGTATAATCTCGATTTGGCTCCTACCAGATTGCAATTGCAAAATCAGTCCCAATGCACAACAAAAACTTTCAAAGAGTATGCGCAGAGGTGGCGCGAAAAGGTCTCTCGTGTGCGACCTACTCTTTTTGACACTGAGCTGGTTGATATCTTTATGGGAACTTTGCAAGGCTTGTACTATGAGAAAACGGTGGGCAGTTCTTCTTCAAACTTCGCTGATGTTGTGAATATCGGTGAAAGAATTGAAAATGGTTTGAAAATTGGAAGGATTGTTGGTACCGCTGGTCAACAATCAACCAACAAGAAACCTCAAAGCTGTCATTCAAAGAAGAAAGAAGGCGAGGCGAATGCTGTGATAGCAAAAGCCCCTCCTCAGTATCAGGCTCCTATGGCTCCCACGTCGTACTATCCGTATCCTTATATCATTGCTACCCAGTATCAACAACCACCATATCAATGTCATCTACAACCACAAGCTCAGACCTCTCAGAATAAACAGTCACAATGTCAACAAAACAATGGTAATCATCAGAACAGACAGAACAAGAATAGTCAGAACAAGAACAGTCAGAACAATCGCAAGTGTCCGAATTTTGACAAAATTCATGTGCCATATATAGAGTTGTTTCCTTATCTGGTTCATCAAGGGGCAATCGCTCCAAAAGAGATTTCGCCGGCAATTCCTCGTTATAGTCCGTAGCATAATCTGAATGCATCATGTGCTTACCATTCTGGGTACATAAGACATGATACCGAAGACTGCATTGTTTTCAATACCAAATTTTAATAGCTTATTGATCGGAAAATATTGACATTTGCTGAAGAGCGTCCTAATATCCAGACTAATCCTTTGCCTACTCATAGTGGACCGGGGGTTAATATGGTCGAAGACAATCAAGAGGCTGAGTTAATCAGAGATGTCGACGAAGTGAAAACTCTTATGACTATTGTGATCAAGAAGTTGAATGAACATTGGTTATTGAAAGGTCTTCATGGAAAGTGTCAGATTTTTTATGACAATCCCAATCAGTGTTGAAGGTTGAAGGGCTGTGTTCAGATCTTGATGAACCGAGGTGTGGTTCAGTTTTCCAGATCCAAGTCTGTGGAAGAGGTAGCTACCATTGAGCCGATCACAATTATATATAAGAAGGCTCCTGTGGAAGCTCCTAAGAAGAAAATACAGCCTATCACTGTTTGTGCTCCAAAGCCCTTCTCGTATCAGAGTTCAAAAGAGGTACCTTGGAAGTATTGTTCTACCGTGTTTTCCGGGGGTCGAGAAATATAGTTTTTTGAATCCGAGATTGTGAATGTAACTACCGCTGGAGGTATGATTCATAGTGGACGAGTGTTTTCTCCAAAGGTCACATCTAAGCCAGTACAAATTCGAACTGTTATTCCTCCCAAGGAGAAGTCTGCTTCAGCAACCCCTGTGGTGCAACAAGGGGCATCTACCACTGCATCAGTACCCGTCACTTCGTCTATGGATGCTACAAAAAGTAAAGAGGAAATTGATGATCAAGAATTTCTAAAGCTGATCAAGAAAAGTGATTTTAAGATTGTGGATCAGCTAGGGCAAACACCCTCAAAGATTTCAATCTTATCTTTGCTTATGAGCTCGCCCGCGCACAGATTGGCTTTGCTGAAAGTTTTGAACGCTGCTCATGTAATGTACGATATCCCCGTAGAGCAGTTTGATGACATGGTCGTAAACATAACTGCAAGTCAATATCTAGGTTTCAACAAATCAGAGTTGCCTCCTGAAGGAACTGCCTATAATAGAGCCTTGCACATATCAATGACTTACATGGACGCCTTGTTATCTCGTGCCCTTGTGGATACCGGTTCTTCTCTTAATGTGATGCCTAAGGGCACGTTGAGTGAATTACTGGTAGAAGGGAGCGAGATGAGGCCAAGCGCTTTAATTGTCATAGCTTTTGACAGTTCTAGAAGGCAAGTTATTGGCGAGGTGGATTTACCCATTAAGATCATACCGCATATGTTTACCATTACTTTTCAGGTAATGAATATCAATCCTGCATAAAGTTTCTTATTGGGTCGACCCTGGATCCATGCCGCAGGGGCAGTTACTTCTACATTGCATCAGAAACTGAAATTCATGTACGATGATCAATTGGTCATTATTTGTGGTGAAGAGGATTTGCTAATAAGCGAGTTATCATCCTTCCGATATGTCGAGACAGATGAAAGCATAGTTGAGGTGCAGTTGCAATGTCTTGAATTCAAAGATATCAGCTCCGCTTTCGTCAATCCAAGTAGATCACCAAAAATGGCCTTGTCATCTGCCAAGAATACTAAAGAGACCATTGATAAAGGTGCCTTGCCTAGTTGGGGGCATGTGTTGGATGTGGTAGAGAAGCATGATCGCTTTGGACTGGGTTACCGTCCTGATCAACAGACTAGCTCACATGGTCAAAAGAAGTGCAACTTGATTAAGTCAATAGCTTTGGTTTTCAGAAGGGAGATATCATGGCAGCCATTGATGATGTTGGTCCTAGCAACCATAGTGTAAGATTTGTAGGCAAGTGTCCGCCTGGCTTCAAGTTCAACAATTGGACATCTACTATGGTTCCCGTGGTTTTTCCTACAAATATGTAATGCATTTTGCTTTCCTGCTCCCTCGTTCTCGCCCGAGACGAGTGGATAGCTTGTAAAGGGCCTCCCGCTTTTGACATATTATGTGATCAATAAATAAATAAAAATCTACATTCAAATCATGCTCTTTTCCTTTCTTTATTTTACTTTTTTCACAAATAATAAATGGCAAACGTTTCTTTTATTTTCACCTTTCAAAATAGCTCATTCTAAACAAAATTCATAAACATGCAGAACAAATAAATGCATTGAAAACAACATGGCAAACATCCATTGTAACTCTGGGATTCCAATCAACCAACCCGAAGAAGATGGTGAGAAAGATTGTGAATTACCGGCTGAACTAGCAGAGCTCCTTGAGCACGAGCAGAAAGAGATTCAGCCGCACAAAGAGCCTGTGGAAGTTGTCAATCTTGGCACTGAGGAAGTCAGAAAAGAAGTCAAGATTGGGGCATCCCTCGTTAAGCATGTACACTCCGAGTTGGTCAAGTTATTGCAAGAGTATGTTGATATCTTCGCCTGGTCTTATCAAGATATTCCTGGGTTGGATACCAACATCGTTGAACATCACTTGCCACTCAAGCCCAGATGTCCTCCTGTCAAGCAGAAACTCAGAAGGACCAGACCTAACATGGCACTTAAGATCAGAGAAGAGGTAAAGAAACATTTTGATGCAGGATTCCTAGCCACTTCTGAATATCCTGAATGGGTTGTGTAGCGAGCGATTTTGGACGCGGTTGCGAAGCGCTATCGCTCTTTGGTGTCTATAGCTCAATTCATTTTTTATCCTATAAAAGTTGATGAAGGAAGGGAAATAGATGTCTCAAATTAACCCTGTTTGCAAACTGAGTTTAAACAGCGGTCTGTTAGGTTACAGATGCTACAAAGATTCGGGGTCTCTATCGGGTTTATTTTGTTAAAAGTGGTGGGAGGTTTAGATGTTAGGACGGATGCTTCTTGATAGATATGTGAGAGTATGGGATTTTGGGTTTTTGTTTAGTGTGCTCGCTAAGATTTTTTCTTTCAATCTTATGCCTACGTATTCCTGTTTACCGAAACAGGGAAATCAGAGCGTTCGTAGTTCCTCCTATTCTATGGGAGGAAATGGTTGTTTTGGTGTCTTGTTCAAAGCCCAAGACATGAAGCGAAAGGTGGTTTGTATCTTGTTCAAAGCCCAAGATGTGAAGCTGAAGGTCTATTTGTATCTTGTTCAAAGCCCAAGATGTGAAGCTGAAGGGGTTTGACTTTAGAGAGAATTTGTCATCTCTAAAGGGGGTCTGTATGTCACAACTATTTATAAAGGAGAATTACTTTAACCGGGATTTGTGAATCCGGCAATGCCATAATTTCCTTTACAGGGGATTTTAACCTGAAGGAGAAGACTTTAACTCAGTGTAGAGCAATGCCATCTTTCCTTAGGAATTTCTCATGCTAAAAGAGGGACAGTGACATGGATGTAGATGATCCAGAGGCTTGCCGCTTACAGCGATTAGATGAAGGGAGTTATTGATGTTTGTATACTGTGAATGAGGCACAACTTTGATGCTAAAAGGTTGATTGGATCAACCAGTGATTTTCTTATACAAAGCCTAAGAGGAGGCTAATATGTGTCTCGTACAAAGCCCGAGAGAGAGGCTAAAAGGTTTTGATCCTGCAAGAGGATCTTGTATACTCAACAAGAGAGTTTTTGTATCTCGTACAAAGCCCGAGATGGAGGCTAAAATTTGTTTGGCTCAATAAGAACCTTTTTGTATCTCGTATAAAGCCCGAGATGGAGGCTAAAGGGGTGATTGACTCAACGAGGGAGTCTCTTATGTGTCTCGTACAAAGCCCGAGAGAGAGGCTAAATGTTGTTTGACTCCGCTGGGGAGAATCATTGTACAAAGCCCAAGAGGAGGCTATTGTAACTGTTTCAGTTGAGTGACAGGTCCAGTATACTGATTTTGAAAGAGAAAATCAGTTCTTATATGAGCAATGTTGTACTCAAGGCTTTGATTCGAGGGTCAGGGTTCTTCCTGTTCTTTAAGTAAGTGGGAAATCCAAAGGGTATTGAGGTTGTCCGAGTCCACGGGGTTCCTTCCTATTTAACGAAGGGGTCACTTGAGAATGTCTTTGAGACTCAAGGAGATTAGACTGTCCAAGTCTAGAGTTTTATTTTTTGTACTATGCTTTGAGAAACAGTAGTAGACTCTTTGAAAGGACTGTTCTATACAGATGACTAAGTTCTGTTCCTATACCTCTAGGAGGTCGTCAGGATAATTTGTACGAAGCCCAAGAGGAGGCTGGAAACTTTTAAGAAGCCGATAGGTCCTTGTATGAAGCCCAAGAGGAGGCTATCATTCCCAGAGGAAGAATCATTATACGAAGCCTAAGAGGAGGCTGTGAATACTTCTAAGAAGCCGACGGGTCCTTGTACTAAGCCCAAGAGGAGGCGGGGTTGCTTTTAGGAAGCCTGTGGGTCCTTGTACGATGCCCAAGAGGAGGCCGATGCTTTTAAGAAGCCGATGGGTCCCCAAACCTCAAGAAATTCAAGACAGGCTATTCACGAGGAATAGATCAAGCCAGGAAAGTTCGAGAATTTGGAAGAAACTCAAGAGATGCCATTCACGGAGAAAAGATCATCTCTGGGGAATAGAGTTTCTTGACAAGTGCTTTTAAGAAGCCTGTGGGTCCCCAAACCCCGAGAAATTCAAGACATGCCATTCACCGAGAATAGACAAGCCAGGAAAGTCCGAGAATTTGGAAGAAACTCAAGAGATGCAATTCACGGAGAAGAGATCATCTCTGGGGAGTAGAGTTTCTTTGACAACTTCAACGAGTGACAGTCTGAGAAAGGGTTCAAAAAGAATCTGCCTTTCACATCTCCATATTGTTTAACCCCAAGAGGAGAGAAGACTGTGTCTGGTAATCCTATGGGGATCTAGTTTTGACTATTTAAGAGTGATCAACGGGCTTAATGCTAGACGTAGTTGCCGGGGAAACTCTAAATATCTATACTATTATTACACAGTTGATATGAGTTTATGAAAGAAGACTTACAGCGAAACATCCCCACAATACAGTTATATGTATATGAAAGCGGTAAATGAAAGCGTATAAACACTTACTCGGTTGTAGAGCTTTCATGCTGTTTGTTAGTTGTTCAACAAAGAAAGATTGAAAACAACAATATATTCAAAATCAAAGGAGAAAGTGCTTTGAAAAAGAAAGATTTGGGGCTTACAGCTTAAGGAGAGGCCCAGGGTTTTATCAGTGAGCGCACTGTTGTTTTTGTACAGAGGGACTTATACGAGTGACTGAGGCCCAAAAAGGTTTTCTGTACAAAGGGATGGGTCTTACACTCTCTCCAGAGGCCCAAAAAGTTTTAAAGAAAAAGAGTGGGGCTTATAACACGAGGGTAGGCCCAGATGATTTTTTGTTTAAAATGGCGATCGCGCCGAGATTTTCTTTTAACGCAGAGGGGCTTATACAATATCTGAGGCCCAAAGTTGTTTTTGGTTAAAAGGGGGTTGGGTCTTACACTCTAATAGAGGCCCAAAAGTTTTTGAATGGGTCTTATAGATCAAGGAGAGGCCCAAATGGTTTATTTTTAAACTGGCGACGATCGTGCCGAATTTAAAAATGTACAGAGGGACTTATACAATAAGTGAGGCCCAAAATATTTCTGTACAAGTGGGTTGGGTCTTACACTTTAATAGAGGCCCAAAGTATTTTGAATGGGTCTTATAGCTCGAGGAGAGGCCCAAATGATTTTTTCGACGGACGATGATCGCGTCGAACTTTTTGAAATACAACGGGACTTATACAATAAGTGAGGCCTAAAATGGGTTTGTATTTACAAAGGATTGGGTCTTACACTCTATTAGAGGCCCAAAAAGTTTTAAAATGTTTTATGAGGGTTGAATTAATCCAAAACCCTAATTTGTTTTCAAAATGTGTTTTAATTGAATAAAAATTCAATTAAAATGATCAAAATTGTTTAACATATGAAAAACAAATTGTGATCTTGGATTAATGCTTCAAAAATTTAGTATTTACCTACAAAATAATTAGAAGGCATTAAAAGTTGCAAAATCAAGGTGGAAAAAATATTTTAAATGTCAAAAACAATTAAAACATTAATTCTTTGCAAAAATATCAATTATACAAAATAAATAATATTTTTGGGATTTTTTGGAAAAATAAAATATTTTAACATTTTTGTGAATTATTAAAAAAAGAATCAACTCAAAATCATTAAAACTCAGAGAGAAATTAATTTTTGAATCAATTAAATAAAATCACAAAATTCAAATATTTGAATTTTCAAAAAATGGCGCCAAGAACAGCTGAAGAACACGCGCGTGTTCTGGGTTTGGCTGATTTGCATTTTCTCTCCAATCTCACTGAATACTTGATTATATCATGCAATCCACACACCAATCAACTCGTTTCAACCTCACGATCATGTCTATGGCAATTAATTTCATTTAAATTAAGCATAAAACAAGAAATCACGAAAAAGCCTCAAGAACCCTAATTTCTGCATGAAGGCTAGGATTTTTGATACACGATTCAAACAATGCAATTAATTGAGGGGAAACATTCCATGCATGATTATGAACATATGGCCAAATTATTGTGCAGCAAAAATTGCATGGATCATAGAGTTAGAAGAGCTCATGCTTACCACTTGCAGCTGGTGATCGTGATTTATGTTGGAGGTGTTACAGCTAGGTTCCAATGATCTGGATAGCTTCCCTAGGTGCCATGGAGTGTGTATGAATGCTTGGAATGGATTGAAATGATCTGGAACTTGAGATGGTACCCCAACTGCAAATCTGTCAAGAACTTGAGCAATTGGCTGGTGATTTTGTGAAATCTGTGTTCCAGATGTTATGTGAGTGTTTGGATCACTTCTATATGATGTATGTGAGGTGTGTGTGTGATTGGTTTGATTGGAAAAGCTCTCAAACTCAAAACCCGATAGTGACTTTCCTTAGAAGGCAAAATTGGAGTGAAAGAAGAGATTTTAAGGAAAGCATCTGTTTGATGGCTTTGGTGTACTCAAACTGATCACAATTGAGCTCTATTTATAGTAGAGCAAGTTTGTTTTGCAAGGAATAGTGAATGGCAACTGCTGAGTAGGTTTGGCCAATGTTGGCAAGTGAAAATCCAAGTCTCCTCTAGCCATTGACTAGAGGTTAGGGCACAGGCTGCTGGTTCCCTTGGTCTTGGATAAGTCTTGACTAAATTCAGTTGAGAATGGCTCAGTCCATGCCACCTTGATGCTTCCATTGAATGCTCCAATCCAAAATTGGAGTCTTGTCCCTATTTTGGCAATTTTAGGTTCAACATGCTATTTCTTGTTCCAAATACTTTGGAGGCTTGGCTCAGTGATTGTCCCCTTTAGATTCAATCCTCAGAGGTGTCCAAGTGGATATGAGCATTTGGATTTGGCTGATTTTGGCAAATCGACCAAAAGTGTAAAAATCTGCCTTGCCTTGGCAGATTTCAGCAAGGCAACTTGCCAATGTCATATCTCATGACTCAAATTGAATTTGGTAATGTTCTTGGCCATTTTGGAAAGCCCTTACATGATACAACAACTGTTTGAACATGTTTGGTTTTGATCCCTTTTGAATCCAAGTGAAAAATCCCCCTACATTTGGCAAAAAGTAAGGTAAAATCTGACTTAGTGAAATTTTCACTAAGTGTTGGAACAAAGTGACTTTTCTTGATTTTGATCACTCCATAACTCAAAATCCATGAGGAATATGGACATAGGTCAGTATAAAGCTTTTGTAGAGGGCAATGAGATCTACAAATCAAGCTTTGAATGGGGAACAATGGCCTTGTGGTTTAGGAGTTATGGTCCTCCAAAGTTGGCACATTAGTGTCACTTTTTCCATAACTTAGAGATTTTTCTAAGTTTTTATGGTTACCCCTTTTATAAGTTATCCCACTTTCTTTGATTTTTCTTGATGAATGATGATTCAAATCATACATTAACATCATTTTAGGGTTAAAAATCCCTTTTGGTGAAAAATTTCAAAAAGTCAAAGTTGACTTTTGTGCACAGTTGACTTTTTATCAGATGAATTCCAAACTGTGCAATTCTTCATGAAATCATGTCCTTGACCTAAATCAAACTTGATGGACATGTTCCATGGGTGTCATAGGGTATATTGAATCATGTCTTAGGGCTTGGGAGCATGTCCTGGTCAAAAGTCAAAGTTACAGTTGACTTTCCTCGCGAAACCCTAATTGTGGTGCAGATGAAATTGAGACTTGTTGCTCAAGCTTCTTGGATTAATCCATTGTTCCAAATGGATCAATATAGTTCATTAGAGACCCTCAAACCCTCTCTTGAGGTCTTGGCTCATGATTTGCCCTAAAAGTCAACTTAGGGGTGAATTAGGTCAAGAAACCCTAATTTTTTATTTTTGATGAATGCATCCCCTGAGGCAAAATTGACTTGATGATTGGGTCCATGAGGTCCCATGAAGTATATTAGGTTATGTTTTGGATCATTGGCTTGTGCCCAGATGAAAAAATTTCCATCTGGAGGCCATGGTCGACCAAAACCCTAATTTGGTGATACTGTCGATCTTGAGACTTGATCCACCTAGAAGGGATGAAGTGGGAGTCCTTTTGATCCATTGTGCATGTTTGAAAGGTTAGACAAGTTGAAGATCATGTCATTCCTTGATTGATCCTTTGTCTAAGGCGCTGAGAGGGCTTGAAACCCTAATTTTGATTGTAGTGGATGCTCACCCATCTTTGGGGAGACTGATGAAGTATGATGGTTCCTCCATATCGTGATGATGATTTTCACAATGATGGGAAATATTAGTGGTCAAAATTTGGGGTATGACAGGTTGCTAACATCTTCCTGATTCCTAAGAAAGATGGAAAGGTCAGGATGTGTGTGGATTATCGAGATCTCAATAAGGCAAACCCGAAAGATAATTTTCCTCTGCCTTATATTGATGTCTTGGTAGACAACACTGCACATTTCTCTGTCTTTTCATTCATTGAAGGTTTCTCAGGGTGCCTCCCAAAACAGAAAAACGAGTATGTGGCTTTCTGGGAAGACTTAATTACATCTCCAGATTCATTTCTCATTTGATGGCTACCTGTGAACTGATAGTCAAATTACTAAGAAAAAATCAATTAATTGAATGGAACAATGATTTTCAAGAAGCATTTGACAAGATAAAAAAATTATTTGCAAGAACCACGGATCTTAGTACCGCCGATTCCTGGTAGGCCTTTAATCATGTATCTCACTATTCTCAATGAATCTATGGGTTGTGTATTGGGTCATCATGACGACACTGGCAGAAAAGAACACGCAATTTACTATCTGAGCAAGAAGTTCACCGAGTGTGAGACCAGATACTCACTCTTTGAGAAAACTTTTTTATGCTCTGGTCTGGGTCGCTCGACGCCTAAGACAATATATGATTTGCCATACTACTTTATTGATATCCAAAATGGATCCGATAAGGTACATATTCAAAAAGCCTGTTGTCTCTGGAAGAATTGCTCGGTGGCAAATGCTGTTAGCTGAGTATGACATCCAACATGTTAGCCAGAAAGCGATAAAATGGAGCTTCTTGTCTGACTACCTTGCTCATTAACCTGTGGAGGGTTATCTACAAATGAAGTTTGACTTTCCAGATGAGGACGTTCTATTTATCAGAGATTATGAAACTCTAGACCCTGACATAGGACCCAAACCAGGGGCGTGATGGATGTTTGTGGTTGATGGTGCCTCCAATGCTAAAGGTCGTGGAATTGGTGTTATCCTCATCTCTCCGACAGGTTTTTATCTTCCATTCACCGCCAGATTATGCTTTGCATGTACCAATAATATGGTTGAGTACAAAGCATGTATCCAACACCATGCCTTCTCTTTGGTGAAAACTCCTCTGCAGCCTCTGTCCTGCGCGCCTCTGCTGGTCGCTTCTTTCTCTTTGGTGAAAACACCATGCCTTTTCTTTGGTGAAACTCCTCTGCAGCCTCTGTCTGGCGCGCCTCTACTGGTCGCTTCTTTCTCTTTGGCCTCATCAAAGTTTGAATCAGAGCCTTGTCTAATGCAGCTTGTAGCTGCCCAGTCTCATTAGTATCCAGCTCAGGTACTCTGTTTCTTTGGCATAGCATAGTAATCACACAAGGAAAATACAACATTCCTTCCTTCTTTCGCGAGCAGGCTTGGATCTCTTGCATGATGATTTTCCCAACATTGATTTTGTATAATGAGGTGATGCAATGAAGCAACACAAGTTGAGTTCTACTCATGATTTTATTGTGAGCTGTAGGTTTTAGAGAATGCTTCACAAATTGGTACCAAACCTTCACTGTAGGCAGCAGGTCCATTCTCCTTACAACTTTCTTAGAGCTTGATTCCACCCACTTGGTTCCTGGGTTGCATAGTGACTCCATAATCACATCATAATCAGTTTCGTCCACTTTTAACAACAACTCTTGATATTCATCCACCGACTCCTTAATGTTCAGTGTCAGGTTCAAAGTAGCCTCATCGTAGACCACCTTAGTTCCTCTCACCACAACCTCAATCCTCTTATGGTCAGGATCAGTGAGGTTTGAGTAAAATTCCTTCACAAGTGAAATATTGTAGGGATCGGGTTGACGACAAAGTTTCATCCACCCTAGCTTCTTGATTCTGGTACCCAAATCTCCAGCAAGCCCCAAGTTCTCTTCTTGGTTATCAAACATGAAACCCCTTTCAGCATGGAAGCTCATTTTGCTGAAAAACTCCATGAAACGACGAGAAGCTTCACTATTGATGAACTTCTCATATCCGTCTTACTCTTCGTCAGAATAAATAACATATGGTGTTGCATTCTTCCGTGCAGCCATCTTAACTCTTTTTCTAGTAGGGATTTCCATAGTGAAGGTGTTTTAGGTTGGACGAAAATGGTGAGGCATAACAAAGAGGGGAAATGAGACGGTGATGGAAATGAGGGAGAGTGAGTGAGATTTTTGTGATATTGAAGTGGAAGGGTTGGAAGGAGAAAAATGAAAGAAACTATTTTTTGTGAAAATTAGGGCAAAACTGAAAAGGCAGGTTGATGTAACGTCTTGGAAAGGACAAGATTTTGAATTTTTGGCATGGAAAAGGAATTGCTTGTTGCTGTGCCCCACCAGTCTGACGTGTAAGACTGGTTATCATGATTCCCTAGCGCATGGCTTAAGTCGCGTAATGTCCACCCCATTAATTTCTCTCTCCGCTACTTCAGATCCTTCAATTCCCGTCCAAATAAAATAAAGAAATTGCCAACTCATCATTTCATTTAATTTTCAAAACTTAGGAATATTTGTTATGAATATCTAGCTTCTTTCTCATTTGTCACAGTACCATGGTCGTGACTCCAAATGCATGTTGCTGCCTTGAAAAGAATATTCAACTGTACAAAAATAAAAATAAAATTGCATTAAGCTGGGCTGCCTCCCAGTAGCGCTATTTTAAGGTCTTATAGCCTGACCAACACAAATTCACTTAATCCATGAAATGAATGGTTCCCCTAGGGTTGCTTGAAGGGTCACCAAAATAGGTTTTAATCCTTTGACCATTAATCTTGAACTTTTCACCATCTTTTTCATTCATCTATTCCACAGCTCCATTAGGGAAAATTGTCACTAACTTGAATGGTCCTGACTATCTTAACTTTAGTTTTCCAGGAAAAAATTTTAGTCTAGAGTTAAAAAGTAAAACTCTTTGACCTTTCACTAATTCTCTTTTCTGGCATTTCCTGTCATGCCATCTTTTGGTCTTTTCCTTATAGAGCTCAGCATTTTCATAAGAGAACAACATATGTTCCTCTAACTCATTGAGTTGGAGCATTCTAGCTTGGCCAACAGTTTTTAAGTTGAAATTCAATTGCTTAACTGCCCAAAATGCTTTGTGCTCCAATTCTATGGGTAGATGGCATGCCTTCCCATAAACAAGTCTATAAGGAGACATGTCTAGAGGAGTTTTGTAGGCAGTTATGTACGCCCAAAGAGCTTCGCCCAAATGTTTGGACCAATCCTTCCTTATAGGGTTAACAACCTTTTCTAAAATCCTTTTAATCTCTCTATTAGACAACTCCACTTGGCCACTTGTTTGGGGATGGTAGGATGTAGCAACCTTGTGTTTGATCCCATATTTTTCCATTAAATTTTCAAAAAATTTATTGCAAAAATGTGACCCACCATCACTGATGATTGCTCTAGGCATGCCATGCCTTGTCAGAATGTTTTTAAGCAAAAATTTGGCCACAACTCTAGCATCATTAGTGGCTGTTGCTACTGCCTCTATCCACTTGGAAACATAATCCACAGCTACAAGAATGTATGAATTACCAAAAGATGAAGGAAAAGGTCCCATGAAGTCGATGCCCCACACATCAAAAATTTTAATTTCAAGTATGTTGGTGAGTGGCATTTCTTGCCTCATGGAAATATTTCCTACCTTCTGGCACCTATCACATCTTTTAACTAGCTCATGAGCATCTTTAAAAAGAGAGGGCCAAAAATAACCTGATTGCAAAACTTTTGTAGCAGTTCTGGTTCCTCCAAAGTGTCCTCCGTATGGAGCTTCATGACAGGAAGACAAGATTTGTCGTGCCTCTGTATGATCCACACATCTTAGTAATTGATCTGCACACTTTTTGTAAAGGAAAGGTTTATCCCAAAAGTAGCTCTTGACTATATGAAAGGACCTTTTCCTTTGCTGGAATTTGAAATCAGGGGGCACATATCAGCTGACCAGATAATTCACTATATCAGCATACCATGGTGTCACGCCAGTGCTTATCAGTAGTAACTTCTCATCAGGAAAAGTTTCTTGAATGTCTTCACTGTTGTTGCCTTTCACTTCTTCTGGCAATCTTTAAAGATGATCAGCAACAGAATTCTCTATCCCCTTCTTGTCTCTAATCTCTAGGTAAAACTCTTGCAACAAGAGAATCCGCCGTATGAGCCTTGGTTTAGCATCCTTTTTAGCAATCAAGTACTTGATAGCTGCATGATCTGTGTATACAATGACCTTTGTTCCTACCAAGTAAGGTCTGAACTTGTCAAATACAAACACTACAGCCAGCAGCTCTTTCTTAGTTGTGGTGTAGTTGATTTGCGCTTTAATCAAGGTCTTACTAGCGTAGTAGATGGTGTGGAGAACCTTGTTGTATCTTTGACCTCGCACAGCTCCAATAGCAAAGTCACTAGCATCACACATCAACTCGAAGGGTTTTGTCCAGTCAGGAGTCTTCACAATGGGTACAGAAATGAGGGCTTTCTTTAGCAGATTAAAGGATTCCTCACACTCCTGACTCAATACATATGGCATGTCATGCTGCAGCAGCTGGCACAGAGGTTTGGTAATTTTTGAAAAATCCTTAATGAACCTCCTGTAGAAGCCAGCATGCCCCAGGAAACTTCTGATTCCTTTTATGTTCACAGGTGGTGGTAATTTCTCTATCACCTTCACTTTTGCTTGATCTACCTTCAAACCCTTCTTGGAAATTTTGTGTCCAAGAACAATCCCTTCCTTCACCATAAAATGGCACTTTTCCCAATTAAGGACCAAGTTATTCTCCTCACATCTAGCTAACACCAGATCTAGATTTTCCAAACACTTCTTGAATGATTCTCCAAAAACAGAGAAATCATCCATGAACACTTCCATGGAAGTTTCAATGATATCTGAAAATATCGCCATCATGCAGCATTGGAAGGTGGCTCATGCATTGCACAGTCCAAACGTCATTCGTCTGAAAGCGAATGTGCCATAAGGATAAGTGAATGTTGTCTTTTCTTGGTCTTCTGGGGCTATGGCAATCTGATTGTACCTAGAGTACCCATCTAAGAAACAATAGTATTCTTTTCCAGCCAACCTGTCCAGCATCTGATCAATGAAAGGGAGGGGGAAATGATCCTTCCTTGTTGCCTTGTTCAGCTTTCTGTAGTCCATACAAATTCTCCAACCAGAAACTATTCTGGTGGGAATTAATTCATTCTTCTCGTTGACAATCACAATCATGCCTCCCTTCTTTGGAACACATTGAATTTGACTTACCCACACACTATCAGAGATAGGGTAAATAATTCCAGGATCCAACTAGTTAATAATCTCTTTCTTGACAACTTCCTCCATGATTAGGTTCAACCTCCTTTGACATTCAATGCTATTCTTAGCATTTTCTTCCAACAGAATTTTGTGCATGCAAATTGTTGGGTTGATTCCCTTTATGTCTGAAATTTGCCAATCAATTGCCTTCTTGTGTTTTCTCAACAGTGCTAACAACTGCTCCTTCTGTTCTTCTTTTAAATCTATAGCAATGATGACTGGTAACTTCTATCCTGCTTGCAGATAAGCATATTGTAAATGCTCTGGCAGTTGCTTCATTTCTAGTTCAGGAGGTTCTTCTATGGAAGGTAGATGTTGTTTGTGACCAACAACTATAGATTCTGTTACTTCTATAGTTTCTTCCACGTGCTTCTTTATTTAACCATAAATGAATCCACTTTGTGACTTTTCCTCTTTTTTTAATTTTCCTAGCTCTTGTTCCAACACATCATTAGTCCTGAGAAGGTTTTTATGAATTATACCTTCCCAGCTGGATATCATGGAACAATCAGCTACATCCTCTTCAGGATACCGTAGGGCATTGAGCACAATAAATACTACTTGCTATCCATTAGCCCTCATGGCGAGTTCTCCTCTTTCCACATCAATCAAAGTTCTTCCCATTGCTAAGAATGGTCTTCCTAACAATACAGGGGTTTCTTCATCAGCATCAAAATCCATGATAATGAAATCTGCAGGGAAAACAAATTTGTCAACCCTTACTAACACATCTTCTATCTTTCCTTGGGGGTAACAAATACTTCTATCCGCCAGTTGCAAAGTGATGGTTGTAGGCCTGACAGATCCTATCCCTAACTTCTTAAAGATGGATAAGGGCATAAGATTAATGCTGGCTCCAAGATCACACAACGCTTTTCCACAGAAGGTGTTTCCAATGGTGCAAGAAATGGTGAAACTCCCAAGATCCTTTAATTTAGGTGGAAGTTTGCCTTGCACCAACTGACTACACTCTTGAGTGAGTGCAACCGTGGCAAACTATCATACTCTCTTTCTTTTAGTGAGTACATCCTTCATGAACTTTCAATAATTTGACATTTTTTGAATTGCTTCAATCAATGGTATGTTGATGTGAAGCTGCTTCAAAATCTCCATAAACTTTCCAAACTGTTATTCTTCTTTGGCCCTCCTAATCCTTTGTGGAAAAGGTGGGGGTGGTGTTTCTTGAATAACTTTAGCTTTCTGCAGGAGTCAGTCATGACCTCCTGCGGCTTTTGAGAAGTCAAATATGCATTAATAACCTCTTCATTATGCTTCTGATCTTGAGAAGGTTCTTCATCAGTATCTTTTCTTATTTCATTACACTCTGGCTCAAGCAATTCTGCGCTCGCCTCCTTGTCCTTTGAGATGGATTCTTCAACTTCTTTTCCACTTCTCAGCTTGATGGATTGGCATGTTTCAACATTCTTTACTCCAGCAGGTGCAGTTGGAGTTTCAGTGGAACTAGGAAGAGTTCCCATGTTCCTCGAACTCAAAACAGTAGCTATTTGCCCTACTTGATTCTCCAAATTCTTGATACTTACTCCTTGTACTTGAAACTGATTCTTTGCTTCTTGAATGAAAGACTTCAAAACATTCTCCAGCTAGTTGTTGCTCTGATTCCCCCTTCCGTAGTTAGGAGTAGGAAAACCAGGAGGAGCTTGCGTTGTTGCTTGCGGCTTTGGTTGATTTTGATTATTACTCCAAGAGAAATTTGGATGGTTGCGCCACCCTGGGTTGTATGTGTTACTGTAAGGATTGTTGTATTTGTTGTTGTTGTTGCCAACATAGTTGACTGATACAGGATTTGAAGAACATTCTTCATATAGATGGGGTCCTCCACAGTAGACACAGGCAATCGCAGTTGTATCAGTAACCACCTTTACTGGCTCTGGTTGTGGTACTTTAGGAGTCATCATATTTTTCATCATTTGGTGAATTTGAGCCACTTTAGCAGCAAGAGCTGTTGTCTCAGTGACTTCATAAACTCCAACAGGTTTCTTGTGAGTTGAGTTTGCAGAAGCCCTAGTGACAGGCCACTGGTATGTGTTGGCCATAATGCTCTCAATCAACTTGTAACCATCTTCATAATAGTTGGACAAGAGAGCTCCACCACTGGATGCATCTAACATATTCCTTGAGGATGGAATTAATACATTGTAGAAAGTCTCAAGTTGAATGCAGATGGGAATCCCATGATGCGGGCATTATCTTAGGAACTCTTTAAATCTTTCCCAAACGTCAAACAATGATTCGTCATCTCCTTGCCTAAATGAAGTAATCTCATTTCTCATTCTTGCATTCTTTGAAGGAGGGAAGTATTTTGCTAGAAATTTTTCTGCTAAGGTATTCCATGTAGTGATGGAATTTGGTTCCAAGGAATTTAGCCAGCTCTTGGCCCTATCCCTTAGAGAATAAGGAAATAGCCTCAACCTAAAGGCATCATCAGTCATGCCAGGAATCTTGAAATGTCAGCAACATCTAGAAATTGTCTTAAGTACAAGTGTGGGTCTTCATGAGGAGAGCTTGAATATTGACCAGTGGTTTGCAACATTTGAAACATCATAGGTTTGAACTCAAACTATGGTGTAGTGATCCCTGGTCTAACAATGCCAATGCTCATGGCAGCTGGATCAAAGACAACATAGTCTCTGATGTTGTGCGCCCTGTCATTGGCAATGCCAATGATGTCTTGCTCAGCCATGACACTTTCTGGCTGTGTCTCATCTGATGATGAAGACGAAGCTTCTTCATCTGTCTCCACGAGCCCTCCTTCTTCTGATTCAGCCACAGCTGATGTAGATGGATCTCCACATGGTTGTCAAGAACGCAAAAATCTCCTTGGTGCTATTAGAATTCATTCAGATTCAGGATAACAATTGTAAACTGGTTGTAATGACCTGCGCATCCATTAGCTTAAACCCGTCGTAACACCAAATCATAGCAAAAATGTTAAAGGCTCAAATACAACCTTTAAACAAAAATAACAAATACAGTAGTTCAAAGTGTATCTTCCATTCCTCAGCAACGACACCAAAAACTTGGTGTCTGCTTTCAAAGTGTTTACTTTAATTACTTTTTCTAAAGCAAGGGTGTCAAGTATACATGTATGTTTGATTGCAGCAAGTGATAAAATAAGAGATCGTACCCACAAGGAGTGAATCTTGATATAAGTTTGAACTTTAAAGTATTCAATTCTTGTTTAAAACTAGTATGAGCAAGGTAACAACTAATAGTAATGGTAACAACAAGAATAACACACTACAAACTAAAAATCTAAATCAAGAAGGATAAGATATCAAAGAGAATGATTGATGAGCTAAGATCCATTAATACATTGTTGCTAAACAGCGTCAATGATGTGAAGTGTCGTGCCTCAAAAGGTCAGAACGTGATCTAGTGGTGTATTTCTACAACATCAAAACATACATAACTAAGGCAAGGGAACAAATCTCTCAGTCTCACTTATAACCCTAAAATGTGTCTGGTTTTAGTTCTGCAAAATCTTTATGGTCTCAACTTCTTATCTTTAAGTAAGTTGAATTAAGTGAATATCTCTATCCTAATTTGTTAACCACTTTTGTTATGAAATCAACATGTTGTTGGATCTCTCTCAACCACATACTTGTACCTTTTTCTAAGTTGATCAGTCTAAGAAGCAAGTATATAGAAATGAAAACACATAACAAAATAAGACACTTAACAACACATCATTTCAATGTAAAAACAACTTTATATTAACTTTACTTTGCTCATCAAATACGAGTTTAGCTCATAATGAACTGAGTACAAACTACTGGAATGAAAATACAAGATGACATATTCTTAACAAAAATATAGAAAAGATATGACAACCTATTAATAACTTGAAGATCCTTTGCGCTGGGTAAACAACATCAGACCTCTTTAGTCACGACAGTTCCAAGCTGTGAGTACAGGACTGTATGAGAAGAAGAAATCTCTTTAAACTTCTTAATCCTCTAAGTAACTAAACTAAAAACAGAATATAATGTGTGCTCTCTAGCTTTCGGTCTCTCCCTCAATGCTGAACATGGCTTGCTTTGTATAGCCCTTGAGAATGAGAAATGGGAGTTGATGGGTCTTGGATCATGGGCTTTTGATGAAACTAAGGTTAAGCCCGAATCAAATAAAAAATAGCTCCAGCTGTCACCTCTTCCTTTGTGAACAAGTTATCAAGGACATACAACAATTGGAGACAAGGCTTCTTTGGCAGGCTGCTACAGCATGTAGTGGCGCAGAGCAGACGGCGGGTGGCTGGGTGCAGGATGCACTTTTGCAGGCATGGTCCCCACTGTACCCTCCTTTGTCCTTTAGCTTCTTTGATCTTATCTTGATGCTTCAGCTTCTTCTTGACACGAACCTCTGCCACATATGCCCTAGTGATAGACATTCTTCCAAGGTTTTGGTGAAATTGAAATTGACACATCCCATTTTCTTTTTTCCTCTTATCTCCATTCTGCTCAGACTATGTCTTGAGGTGTCACACCTCAACTTGCCTTAATCTGAATTGCTTTAGGACCAAAAATACACAATAAACCATAAAAGGTGCAACTATTGCACTGCAGACAAATTCATACTTAAACAAGGGAAATGTAAATAAATCTAATTAAACCTAGCCAAATTACTACAGAAAATGGATCATTGTGACACACTAAAATAGTGTTATTAATGGGTTATCTATCTAAAGGCTACTAGCTAAAAGAGGGAAGGAAAAAAGAAAAAGAAAGTGCTCGCGGAGGAACTGGGCCCTCGTGCCTACCTATCCTCATAGTGCAATGAGGAATTCAGAGCTCTGTAGTTCATGGAACCAGGGAAAAGGAAGAAGAAGGTGGTTCGACCAGATTTCACGATCTCATACCTATGTATCCTTATAGTGCAATGAGGATTTCAGAGCCTATGCAGTTTGGGGAACAAAGACGGAGAAAGAAAGGAAAATGTTGTCAAAACCAAGAGCGAAAGGAGATATAAACTCTACTGGGGAACGTAAAAGAATGGTGTCAAAACCAATAAAGAAAGGCAAAGGGATGGTGTCGCAACCAAGAGAGTAAAGGAGCAAAGAAATAGAATCGAGACAGGTAAAATCCACTGGGGACTCGGTATATTAACTGATAGGAAGTGGTTAACCAAAGAAATAGAAGATTATGATTTTGTGGGGGAAAAAGGGTTGGTGTCAATAAATGGACTATGATGAACCAGAAAGAGAGTATTGAACCAAGAGAAGGTGTTTGACTCTCTGGGGATTCGGTGTGTTAACTGATAAATAGTGGTTAACGGAAAGAATGGGTGTGGAACCAAGCGAAGGCTGTGACCCAAAGGACGGGTGTGGAACCAAGCGAAGGCTGTGACCCAAAGGACGGGTGTGGAACTAAGCGAAGGTTGTGACCCAAAGGATGGGTGTGGAACCAAGTGAAGGTTGTGACCCAAAGGACAGGTGTGGAACCAAGCGAAGGTTATGACCCAAAGGAGTTCGGTACACTGACTGAATAAGCAGTACTTGACCGAAGAAAGGGTGTTTGAACCAAAGAAGGTTACTAACCCAAAGGCGCGAGTATTTGAACCAAAAGAAGGTTAATAACTCACAGGGGTATTGGTTTTAACAGAAAGACTGTGATTAACCAAAAGGAATGAGTAATTAACCAAGAAATGGTGATTAACTCAAAAGAAGCTCAGTGTGTTAACAGACGAGTTATGGTTAACTGAGGAATGGGTGATTAACCAAGAGAAGGTGATTAACCTAGGAGGAACTGAGTATGTTAACAGATAGACCATGGTTAACTGAGAAAAAAGGAGGAAATGGTGTTTTAACTAACAGACAGTGGTTAACCAATAAACAAGAGGGAGATATAACTAAGAAAAGGTTGCGAACTCTGCTAGGGATCCGGTATTTAACACGCAGACTGTGTTTAACCGAAGAAAAGGATTACGAATTCGTTGGGGAAGAAAAGAATTTGGTAATTAACAGATTGACCATGATTAACCAAGAGAAGGTAATTAACCCAAGAAAGATTGATTAGGGTGTGAATGATCAAAGATCGATTCGACTAGGTGTTAGAGGACACTATAGTCTGGAGATAGAGACGATTATTCCAGGCACAAGGTCATTCATCCCCTACCCAAGATAATCAGAATGAGTGTAGGAATTCTCCACTCTCATCCCTTCTCTAGCACTCAGAGGATAGTGTAGAAATTGAAATCGACAGAGTAACATCGCAATCTTGTACAGTGCTTCAACGTGTTGTGCAGACCTCGACTCCGCAAGGGACCAAGGGAGAGAAGCTCTAAAAAGATCCTAAGGAGAAAAGAGAGGGAAGATCGACTAATCGATCAAAGGGAATGAACAAGCCAACAATCTTTCAAACGAGTCGAAAGATCATCAATGCGAGCGTGTGAAGTAATGATTATACAAAATTAAATTTGTTCAATAAAGAACAAACTTAATGCAACCAAGAATGAATTTGCAAAGCATTAACAAACATCAATTAGTGTGCATCACTAATTATGTTATCATGTAAGCAAAAGTATGCCAAAAGCAACATAATTACACAACTTCAAGAATGCAAACAATTCCATAATCGATAAATCGTGTATCGAAAATTTGTGTACGTGCTTCAATCAGAGGTTAAACAACTCACAAAACATCCACAAATATAAAGCATATCAAGCCATGGAAGTTAGACGAGGAAAGAATACCAAACAAGCATGAAAAAGCTCACAAAACACATTTTGGTACAGTGTTAATCGATTAACCGTTTGCTAGGCAAAATTGGTTAATCGATTAACCCTTTAAAAACAACAAAAAAGGCTAAAAAAAGGTGTTAATCGATTAACACATTTTGCCTAGAAAATGGTTAATTGATTAACAATGTGACAATGGCAGAAAATCAGTTTTTCAAAAGTACTTCCAGCAATTAATCACTTCTCCAATCATCCACAGGTTATGGCATGCAATTGTTCACGAAAATTACATCAAGTAGAAGCAATTAATCATCAATTAGATCCATCAAACATCAAGATCAACAATCAAACAATTTAATGATAAATTCACATCAAAAAGCCATTGGGTCTACATTGCGAACATGCAAAAGTGATCGAATATAGTAAAATCGAGCAAGAATTACCAACCTACAAGGCGGAGGATTGCCTTGGTAATTGTTGTAAGTAAAATGTGGTGAGAATAAGCAAAGAAGCTTGCAATCGAATCGTAGCGAAACCGACAAAAACGCGATAAATGCTTCGAATACGAATTTGCACCGAGACGATCGAAACGATTACTTAAATTTAAGTAGAAACTACTGTAAATCCAGAAATCCAAGTAGAAATGTAGTGGAATGGAGGTTTAGCTCAAGAGAATAACAATTTCGATGTGAATATTGTTACACTCTAATGGTGGAAATTGAGCTTTTATGTGTGGTTTGGTGAAGAAGATGAAGATGAAGGTGAGAAAGTTGCAGCAAATTCTGAGAGAATTGAGAGAAATGAGAGAGTGATCAAGTGAAAATAGTGAAATGGTTGAAGGTCCTTGCAACAAAGTGAAGGTTTCTTTATATAGAGTGGAGGTTTGGAGTGGGATAGGTTTGGAACTTGGTTTGGAGCTAGATAAGGGTGGTTTGGCATTTGGTTTGGAGTTAGTTACATCTAACTCACTGAGTCGGAAGTTGACTCAGTTAGTTATTTGTTAACTCGGTGGGAACATCCCTATGCATACTCACAATCCCATGGTTCTCATGCTTGGAAATGAAGGTACATGGTGGTCTTGATTAAAAATGATGTATTGTAGCAAATGCAAGTGGATTCTTGAAGTGTCTAGAATATTCCACATGATGCTAGAACCAAGTGAACCAAAAGAATAGAGGAAAAGTTGTTGTCATAAAAAATGCAGAAAAACTGCCAAAATACATGTGTTAATCGATTAAAACATTTTGCCTAGCAAATGGTTAATCGATTAACATAGCCAAAACTTGCCCAATTTGCTTGAAGCAAGGTGCTATGGCCATGGCTCTGATCTTTGACTCTTTGCTTTGACAAATAGGCATGGAAACCCTTATATTTTGCTTATATTGATGATGTGATGACTTTGGGAGGATGCGATTAATCAGGATTTGAAACCCTGATTGTTCCTACAACAAAATCACAGTGAAAAAATGCTAATGAGTATGTCGGCTGTCGAGGCCGGTAAAAAATTTGAGTCGCCATCATCCTTTATTCATCCTAAGGGACATGAAAATAATGATAAAACCTAAATCTTTAGGGAGAGACACTAAGTTCGGGAGTCGGTTAAGGGAGAGGAAGGTGTTAGGCACCCCTCACCTCCATTGTACTCAATGGGATCCTCCTTAAGTTCTAGGGTATGTTTGTTTGCTAATGGAGTGCTTGACTATTTATATTTATTTACAAAATTCTTATTATGATACAAAGAAGATGACCTTAATATAGAAGTTGGGAGCCCTAAGTTTTTATTATTATTGTACTCACTAGGCTTTGCACCCTATGCCTACGTACCGTCAAATTTGAAGGATCAGAGTATCCGTAGTTCACCTCCCCTATCCCATATCCCTAATCCTAATCCTATCCCTATTCCTAATCATTTATTTATACTCTTGGATGAAGAGGTTCTATCCCATATCCTCATCCCTTATTTATACTCTCGGGTGAAGAGTTCTATTCCATATCCTAATCCATTTATTTATACTTTCAGATATCAAGAGTGCTATCCCAAAAATCCTAATCCATTTGTTTATACTCTCGGATATCAAGATTTTTATCCCAAAAATCCTAATCCATTTGTGTATACTCTCGGATATCAAGAGTTCTATCCTAAATCCTAATCTATTTATTTATACTCTCGGATATCAAGAGTTCTATCCCAAATCCTAATCCATTTATTTATACTCTCGGATATCAAGAGTTTTATCCCAAAAATCCTATGCAGTAACCCTAAAGTTTATTTTTTAATACTCAAATAATAGAATTATAAATTGGCAAAAATAGAAAATAAAGTATAAAAATCCCTCATTAGTTTAGGGTTTTTATTTACTCATTATAATAAAACTCTAATTATCCTAATCCATGACACTTACCCTTTACAATTATCCCAACTTTTAATTAATATCAATTATTCCAAAAAATTATCCCAATTATTAAAAATATAAGTTAAATCCCTTAATTTAATTTAAAATAAAATAGAGTATCAATATGTAAATTAAATCCAAAGTATTTTTTTTAAAGGAAGAAAAATAAAATAAACCCCAAATAAGCCTTAACTCTTAAATACCAAATTTATTAAACCATAAAATCCAAATTATCCTTAAGTCTAATTAAATAACTTAAGTAAAACCCTTAATTTAAATAATTAAAGTAATAAAAATTATTAAGATAAACCCAACCTAATGTTATTAATCCTTAATACCCAATTAAGAACCTAAGACTAATTATTAATTTAATTAACTAAAAAGAAAAATTAATTAAAGAGCCAGGGGATGTATTTTATACTTAAAACGAAGTGGGCTAGGCATTGGGGGGTGTGAGTAGCAAAGGGCTCTAAGCCCAAAACGCGTGGAGCCCATCTGTGAGGGCAAGTCCATGCTGGGAAAGTCTGATGTTTGACTCTCCCCACGCCGTCTGATCAGGATCCTAAGGCTTAAAATACGCTTGACTTTACCCGTAGATCCTATTGACTATCCCTAGTAAGATCAACGGAAGGCCACAATGTGGAGCCCACCGTGAGGATGCACGCGTGTGATTACCAGGTGACTCTCCTAGTGAACTAATCGGAGCATAGAGAAGACGCCACTTGGCGTTCATCAGACAACACATGGAGGGAGTATAAAACCTCGTTTCCCTTCGGCCCACTCCCATTTCTCCTCTCCCATTCTCTCTCTTCGTTTCTCCCTCTCTCTCTATCTCTCAAATCTCTCTTCTCTGTTCCTTCGCTGGTGGGCCTCCCTAAGGTTCACAACATGAACCCTAACTTACACGACGAACCCTAACCCTCTTATGGATGAACCCTAACTGGGTTACAGATGAACCCTAACCCTAGTTTCCAAAGAACCATATCCCTAAACATAAAATATTTCTAGATTTCAACACAAGTAGTAACAAAGGCATCAACAGATCCACGACAACAACAAAAAATAGAGCTATGTCCTTACCTTCCTTGCCGTGCTCGTATTAAGCTGCTTCCTTTCCTCTCTGTTATTCCTCTATTGCGCTTCTAATCTCTTTCTTTGTTTTTTTTTGCAGGTGGTTTAGCTCAAGGGACTTAGGATTTTAATGATGAACCCTAATTCTCTGTTTGTAAGAGCTTTGAGTGATGAGTTCAAGGGATTTGTGCAGCAATTGTTTGTTAGCTTAGGCTCCCCTCTTCTTGAATTATCCTTTAGTTTATATAGGGCGCTTTTTAGGTTTTAGAATTAAATTAGATAGGTTTGTATTTGGAATGTTTAGATCAGATGATGTAATTTTTTATTATTTGATTTGATTTTCAGATTTGATATTGTAATTTTGAGATTTGATTTGTTATGTTTTTAGAATTGTAACGTGGCTATAATTTTGAATAAAAATGTAATTTTGGCAAGTTTTGATCCATGACGTTTTGCTGAAGCGTTAATTTAGGGTTTGGACTAGGGAAGACGAAACCCCACTTCTGGTCAATTATTTTGACCATAAAATAATAATAATAATTAAATTAAGAAACAATTAAATATTAAAACACTAATAATAACAATAATATTAATAATGATAATTGATAAAACATATTCTATCCCTACACGAAGACCGGTCCTTCCCCTAATAAAGATGATTAATTAAAAAATCTGACTAATCCCTAATAGTAATATTAATAATAATCCAATGTTAATTAATCTTTTATTAATAACCCAATAATAGAATTAATACCAAAAATACTCTTAAAAATAATTAACCCAAAATAATCTTAATATCCTAATTAAACAATCTGATTAGAATTAAAACCCAATCATCTCTAATTAATAACTAACTAATAATTAAATTATTATAACACACATTACCAAAACCCAATAATAACCTTAATTTACAAACCTCCTCTAAAAATATTTAGTAACAAACTAATTTGGTTAATCTAAAAAAACACTCCTTATACAAAGTTAATTCTAAGATGGGCCTTGTTCTGGACTGGACCGTGATTTCCTACAATCAAACAGGGCCAATCCATACAACGTGAAGAAGCCCAATAAAGTCCTAGAGAAGGACACATGACTGCCATACGCAAGGCCAAAGTCATGTCGGGCACCCTGAGGACCCGAGGACACTCGAGCATCCGAGGACAAAGGAAGACATCACACCATGATGAGATTGACCTCCTCGACAGATTAGCTTCTCCCCGCGAGAATACTCCTAATCTCATTGACTCATAAGTCCTCGACAAGCATGGTTCTCCTCCGTTAGGTCATATCCAGACCACGGCCACCATATTTCCTTGACATCGTAGATTCTCCCCCCGAGGAGCCCATCAACGGTCTTATCTACACAGATACGTTTCATGTAACCGTCTAATAATGGCATTAAAGGGACAATTACACTAGGGTGTTGACCACGAGCTGGTCATTATTACTACACGTAAGCCCTAACAGTTACTTGGAATGGGACACACGCTGGCCCCACCCGTTGCAAGTAACCGTTGGCCACGCGCTGGGGGTTTCCTATAAATACCCTCTCACTTGAGAGGGTCAGGATAAGTCAACTTCTTACTCTCACTCTTTTTCTCTGTATTTGCTGTGCACTCACTGACTTAAGCATCGGAGTGTCCTACAGGTACACCCCCACCGTCTTTCATTATCATTGAAGTAACAACAAGTCCAGACGTCGTTGGCCATCCTCAAACTGTCTGATCCAGGTACGATCAGTGGCGCCGTCTGTGGGAACTTCATAAGTTTCCCCGTTTTCCTCGCGATAAACCAAACTTTCCTCATTCAACTACCAGCAATGGCCAACCCGTCAGCGAATCAAGCTATCGACAATGTCATCACACAACTTGGTGGTAATTCCCATGGCGACAACGAAGTTCTTCAGCCTGTCGTGGAGAATGATGTCAGAGATGGAATCGCCGCCTCCCCATCTTCCGATGAGGTGGAATACGAGACTGCTCAATAAGATGGGCAGGAAGCAATCTTCCAGCCCACCTACCATCCTGTGGATCCACCACTAAATGCAGATCCGAACACTGCTGCCTTGTTTGCATTGGTCAATCAGAATAATCAAATGATCTTCAACCAAAGCTTACGGATCAAGAAGCTGGAAAAAGGCCGTGGTCGAACTTCCCCGCGAAGACACCCACCACCTCCTTATCCCGGACATCCACAATCTCCAGTGGAATCTCGCAGCCCCTCCCCAGTGAATAGAGGTCACAGGCCACGTTTGGAGCGTAACCAGACCGAGCATCCACAGAAGCGTCATCGCTCCCCGCCACCAAAAGGGCCCACTCATCCCTTGAAGACTAAGAGGAATAAACCTGATGTCGAGGAGCCAAAAGGCCGTCATTAGGAAAACTCCCCGAGACGTCACTATGTTCGTGCTCATAACTCTCCTTCTGTATCCCTGGGAGGCAGCGATGATGACGACTACCGGACTCCTCTATCCAGACAAATAATGGAAGCTCCTATTCCTAAAGGTTTGGAGAGACCTCCATCCTTGGGGACTTACGATGGAACATCTGATCCGCACGACCATGTCGAGAGCTTTGAGGCTCTTCTCGACTTTAGAAACGTCTCCGGCGCTATCAAATGTCGATTATTCCCTACGACTCTTCGGAAAGGGGCCATGGCTTGGTATAAAAACCTGGCACCTGAATCAATAACGTCGTGGAAAGCCCTAAGAGAACGTTTCAGGAAGCATTTTACGGCTTCTCGAAGACATCCAAAAACTATATCATCCTTGGAGGCCATCTTCCAAGATAAGAAAGAATCTCTCCGGAGCTACATAGAAAGATTCAACAAAGAAGCGGCCGTGGTCCATATGACCGACCATATAAAATTATATCTCATTATCAAAGGACTGCGGGTTGGTTCCAAGTTCGCAGAATCTGTCAGATTACACCGTCCTGGCAGCTTCGAAGGTTTCCTCGAACGAGCTCAATCACACATTGAGTTCGAGGAAGCGGAGCAGCCCAGATTGCCCTGGATTTAAGAAGCAGAGAAGGCCCCCGCGGCCAGAACAGAGAAGATTCCCCTCCACCTAGGCGAGGCGGGGAGAGGAAAAAAGAAAATCGGAATAAGGACTCCCGCGAATCTCGGGGACCTGTCGGTCTTTTCAAAGATTACACTCCACTTAACGTGTCTCGGGCACGCATTTTTAGTGAATGTGCATATTCGGAGTTCGTGAAAGGGGGAATCCACTTCCCAAAACCAACAGCTCCCAAACCAAATACGGATAAATCCAAGTACTGTCGGTTCCATCGCAGTCACGGGCATGTTACTGAGGATTGCATCCACCTTAAGGACGCAATTGAAACGTTGATTAAAGAGGGCTACCTGAAAAAATACGCCAAACAAGACGAGGCTCCTCGTCCTACCGGCCAATAAGCTCTAAATACCGAGGAGTCAAACCATCCGGACACTGAAAAACTGCAAGTTGCCTTAAGCATCACACGGCCTGAAGACTTCGGTTTCCAAGGAAATGTTAGCAATGCCGAAGCTGTTCAAAACATGTGGAAGAACTTCCCGGCGGAAGAACTAATAAGCATTCGCAGTACCTGGGAAAGTTTCCCCCAAGCCCTAGTCATATCGGGCGGAGACCCTGAACGAGTGACCGTCGGTTTAATAAAGAGGAAGTTCGACGAACTGAGGACATCCACTCCTCGAGACCCAACCCTCAACTTATCTCGTGGAAAATCATGCCCTATAAGTTTCTATCTCGAGGAATTACCAGGTGGATCCTCGAATGCTAATATACCCTCCTAATTCGGGCACAAATGGCCAACTTTTATGTGCATCGGATTTTGGTCGTTCAGGGAAGCTCGGTGGACATCATGTACACTCACCTCTTCGACACTCTCCAGCTGACAAAACATCACCTGTCCCCGTATGTGGGATCTGATCTACAAGGCTTCAACGGTGCATCAACTAGACCTCGAGGTTATGTAGAATTGTTTGTCACTTTTGGAGCAGGCGAAACAGCTCGACAGGCGAAGACGCGTTTCCTAGTGGTCGACTGCCCTTCCCTCTACAACTGCATCTTGGGAATGACCACTTTGGCTGAAATAACAGCTGTACCATCCACTGTCCACCTAAAAATGAAATATTATACGACACGAGGACGTGTGGTTACCCTCCACGGGGATATTTAAGCATCTAGAAGGTGTTTCGATGCAGCGATCAAAGGTCTAAGTGTTGTCGGTGGCATCCACCCCAGAAGAGCAACTTCAGATGTCGCATAGGTTCCACTACCGCCGATCAGCGCGGTCGACCTTGATAGCAGGTTCATCGGGGAACAGGAAGAAGTTGCAGGCAAAGACCTCCCAGTTGAAGTCAACGAGAAACCTCCCTACCCAACACGGCCCATCCCAGACAGAGATTTCGAGCTGATTCCTCTTGGCGACGATCCAGAGTGAACTGTGAAGATCGGCCGTGGACTCCCCGACCTGGCGAGGAGGCAGCTGAAGGCATGTCTCCGAGAGAATGCAGATTTGTTCGCTTGGAGTGCTGCGGAGATGCCCGGATTAGATCCTCAAGTGGCTTGTCACCAGCTGACTATAGATCCAAATGCTAAGGCTGTAGTTCAACGTAGGCGTAGGCAGTCTCCAGAAAAAATGGAGGCTGCTGAAAAAGCTGTAAAAGACCTCCTAGAGGCAAACTTTATTTCGGAGGCCAAGTACACCACTTGGTTGTCCAATGTTGTACTTGTTAAAAAATCTAATGGAAAATGGAGGATGTGCATTGACTACACGGATCTTAATCGGGCATGCCCGAAAGACTCATACCCACTACCTAACATCGACCGACTGGTCGACAACTCTGCAGGATTTAAACTGTTGTCTTTCATTGACGCTTATTTGGGATACAACCAAATTCCCATGGATGAGGCCGACAGAAAGCATACAGTTTTTATGACTGAGTCGGGCAATTACTATTACAATGTAATGCCCTTTGGTCTGAAGAATGCTGGCGCCACCTACCAACAAATGATGAACAAAGTCTTCCGAGCAGAAATTGGTGACATGCTCGAAGTCTACATGGACGACATGATCGTCAAATCCGCAGAAGAAGTCAACCACGCTGCTCATCTTAAAAAGGTGTTCGACACGGCGAGGAAATGTCGCATGAGGTTCAACCCCGACATGTGCACTTTCGGTGTCCGAGCGGGGAAATTCCTTGGCTTTTACCTTACGGAGAGAGGAATTGAAGCGAATCCTGACAAATGTAAGGCCTTTTCCGAGATTCCTACTCCGAAGTCAAAGAAGTCGATACAATCACTTAACGGGATGTTAATTGCCCTCTCTCGTTTTATCGCTAAATCCGCCCAATACGCACTCCCATTTTTCAAACTTCTCCGACAGAAAGCAACATTTGAATGGAGTGAAGAATGCGAACAAGCCCTCCTCCATCTAAAACAAGTCTTATCACAACCCCCGGTCTTGTCCCGACCAGATAACGGGGAAACACTTTTCTTGTACCTGGCCATCGCCAGCGAAGCGGTGAGTGCTATCCTCATACAGGAGACCCCCGACGGAAAAAAACCAATTTACTTCACGAGCAAAGCTCTTCAGGGTCCCGAGCTAAGATATCAACAGATTGAAAAGGTCGCCATAGCCCTTGTAACTGCATCCAGAAGATTACGCCATTACTTCCTGGCCCACACAGTTGTGGTAAGAACTGAGCAGCCTATCAGACAGCTCCTTAGTCGGCCAGATATGGCGGGGAGAATGCTCCGGTGGTCTCTCGAGCTATCCGAGTTCTACGTTCGATACGAAGGAAGAAAAGCCTTAAAAGCTCAGGTACTGGCCGACTTCGTAGTGGAAATGACAGTCCCCGAATCTTCGACCAATGGCTCCCAAAAATGGACAATTTACGTCGACGGAGCCTCCGGTGCAAAGGGCAGCGGGGCAGGCATTATCCTTGAAAATGAAGAGGGTATCCTGATAGAAGTCTCACTAGAGCTATCTTTCAAAATATCAAATAACCAAGCTGAGTACGAGGAATTCCTTGCAGGACTTCGACTTGCAGAAGACCTCGGCGCAAAAGAAGTCAAAATCTTTACAGACTCTCAGCTCGTAGCATCACAAGTTCGGGGAGAATTTCAAGCCAAAAATGATAATCTCATTGAATACCTAACCTTGGTACAAGAAAAGTTGAAGAAATTTGTCTCCGCGGAGGTGGCTCACATCCCGCGCGAGCATTACACTCGAGCAGACGTGCTCTCCAAGCTAGCGAGCACTAAGAAGAAAGAAGGGAACAAATCAGTGATCCAAGAGATACTGACCCATCCGAGCATCAACAAACCTACCTCGACCACAGAGGTGAACGTTATCGAGGACGCATACTGTTGGATGACTCCAATTTACGAGTACCTGATAACGGGCATACTGCCCGACTATCATAAAGAAGCTGGGATAGTTAGGAGGCGGGCATGTGCATACACCATAGTCGACGGTAAGCTATATCGCCGAGGATTCTCCATCCCGCTACTCCGGTGTGTCGAGGAAAGTAAAGTTTGAGAGATTCTCCAGGAAATTCATGATGGAATCAACGCGCAACATCTAGGCGGAAGATCTTTAGCTCGAAAAGCTCTCCGAGCAGGATATTACTGGCCCACTATGCAACAAGACACAAAGGAACACGTCAAAAAGTGCGGCCGTTGTCAGAGGCATGGGGACATGCACCTCACTCCTCTAAACGAGCTTAAATCATTGTCGTCCCCGTGGCCCTTTGCATGGTGGGGAATGGATATCCTCGGACCTTTCATCGTGGGATCGTACCAAAATAAGTACCTAATCTTCGGGGTAGATTACTTCACAAAGTGGATCGAGAAGGAAGCATTAGCCAAGATCACTGCTTTCAACATATTACGTTTCTACAAGAGAAATATACTCGCCCGATTCGGCGTGCCTCAGGCCATTGTCACGGAAAATGGGACACAGTTCACCGACAGAAACTTCCAAAACTTCGTTGCCAAGCTGGGTACGAAGCAACACTTTACGTCGGTCGAACACCCACAAACCAACGGGCAAGCCAAAGCCGCAAACAGAGTAATACTCCGAGGACTCAAACGACGACTCGGCGAAGCCAAACAACGGTGGGTCGAGGAGTTACACAGCGTCCTCTGGGCATATCGAACTACCCCTCATTCCACGACTGGGGAGACCCCGTTCCGGTTAACATATGGAACCGAGGCAGTAATTCCCGTGGAAATCAGGGAACCTTCGAGAAGACAGAAGCTCCTCTTGACGAAGAAGCGAACAACGAAGCCCTTCGCGAGGAACTCGACCTTGTCGAAGAAATAAGGACGGGCGCATCCCTCAAAGAAGCCTCTTTAAAACAAAAAATAACTTTGCGTTATAATGACAAAGTCATCAAACGAGATTTCCAAGTAGGCAGTCTCGTCCTATGGCGAAATCAGAAAAATTCACGTGAAGGAAAGCTGGCCGCAAACTGGGAGGGCCCCTACCGCGTCATTGCAAAGACGGGGACAGGTGCTTATTACCTCGAAAACCTCCAAGGTGAACAACTTGCTCGACCATGGAATGCTGAGAAGCTTAAACAATATTACAGTTGAACGCCACATGTAACTATACAAAAGTTGTCATTACGGGGAGCGTGCCATGGTACAAGCACGACACCTCTACATGCTAACGAAGGTCAAAAGTCACGTTGTGTGTGCGGTGAACTTTGGCCATGCGAGGAGTACTCTATCGAGCTCCGTCGTCGACGTACCTTGAAGGCAGAACACCCAGCTCGCGATGGGAAGTTCACGCCATGAAACTAAGACCTCGATCGACCTCTTAGCTTCATTGAAGGTCGGGGTACAACCTCTGGCCGCTCGACCAGCTCTCTTCGCAGTCGAGGATCACTAGAGTCGAGCAAATTCCCAAGTATCCAGCAATTTTAAAATAACTTAGATAAAAATAAGCAAAATACCACACACAGAGCAGATAAAGAGGCAAAATGGAAACACTAAGTCGGGCAAGCCCATTGTAAAAATATTACATAAAGCCCTGGCTCTTAGGCCGGGCAAATCAAAAAGTATGGCACGCAGGCCAGTCAATACAAAAAATTGGCACGCAGGCCAAACTGACTACACTATCGCTCCGCAGCAGCATCAGCTGCCTCGGGATTCTCCTGCTCCCTGTTTCCCCCATCAGCATTCACTGTTTGTTCGGGCAACACAATCGCACCGTCGACCACCTCAAACTTGGAATCAGCTCCATCAGTTACAAGGTCCAGATTCAGGAGTTTAAGCTGTGCCACAGTGTTCTGGAACCCGACATCTGCAAACTCTAGAGCATCATCTTCGGCCAACCGAAGATCCTTCTCGACTTCCCTGAGCTTGGCTATCAGGGCTACTCGAGAGGTTAATAGTTTGTCCTCCTCAGTTTCATCTTCGTCTGGCCGAACAGCCTCTTCCAATTCGACTATCTTGTCCTTAAGATGCTGCCCTTCCCCCTCCAAAGCAGTGACCCGAGCAAGGTGACCCTTCGCCGCATCCTCAGCTTCCTTCAAATTTTTCTTCGACCGTTCTTGCTGTTCGCTTTGTTCTCTATTCAACTCCCTGCAGTCCTTCAAGTCCTTCTGCACGCCGAGCAATTCAGCCTCCAAAGCTTGAAGCCTTTCTTCTAGTCGAGAAAACTCAGCAGCGGAGCAACTCTCGTCATTTAGAACGAGGGCAGCCGAACAGAGCCGCATGACGGCAGATATATCCTCGACAATTATTTTCCTTCTCGCGTCTGAAGCAATCCCCAACAAAGCCTGGACTTCAGCAAGGGTGACATGAGGACAAATAACCTCGGAGAAATAGCGACGCTGGAGATGACACGGAGGAATCTCGAAGCTGGCAGGAGGATGAGGAGGACTACCCTCCACGTCAACAATGGGCGCCCCAGCAATCCTTGCCCGCTTAGGTGTGCTTTGGGCCCCCGGGGACTGATCCTCAGAGGTCACAGTCGCGGTTAACACTGCATGAGATTGCTCGGAACCCTCGGGCACTGCGGTAGAGGGAGCATTCTCGGGCACTATCGTAGAAGAGGTAGGCTGAGGGGTACTTTGTTCGGCTGGACGGGATTGACCATTTTCCCTACAAAAAGAAAGAAAAATATTAGTAAAACAAGATACACGAACATAAGAGAAATTTAAGTCGAGGATCTTTGCACCACCTAAGAGCTCGACAACCTCCTAATCGGAGAAAGTCTCGAGCAGAACAAGAGTATTAATCAAGCGCCGAGTCTTCGTCACCTGCTCTTTCCCACCTGTCGAGGTCTCTCCGTCCTCGGATACGCTTGGAATTTTATTCAAACTCTCCACGTACTCGACAATCTTGCCATAAGCATCGCGATCCTCGACACTGAGCTTATTATGTCTTACTTTATATTTGTCTACCCCCTCTTTGTAGTGCTCCTCTGTCCAATAGAGGGGGAATTTTGGCACCATCACCTCGGTAGACAGCCCATCCACTTCTTGAGTCACCCTTTCATATATTGAATTAATAGCCTCGGGAGTGACCGGCTTCACTAAATAATAGCGCCACTTGAAGTCTCGAATAGAGTCCAAATAGGTGTGGAATAAAGCTTTATTTTGCTTGAACGACACCCAGCCGTGTTGACCATCGGTTGTAGACTGCTGCAGATGAAAAATTCGGAAGAAAAGGGACACCGTTGCCCTGATGTCCAAGTATTTACAGACGAGCTCAAAAGCCCGGAGAAAGGCCAATGAGTTCGGATGGATTTGAGACGGAGCCAACTTTAACCATTTAAAGACCCCCTCTTGGAAGTCTGTAAAGGGGAGCCTCCACCCCGCCTCTTGAAACATAAACTCATACACCGGGAAACGCATTCCCATATAAGGTGTACATATACGCTGGTCCTCGTTGGGCGGTACACTCTCCAGGATTGCTCTGAACCGAGCAACCTATGCTCGACAGTACAGAACCCATTTTCGTCGGGGATTGTGAAAACGGACAACATAGTGAGGGCCTCATCGCACACCCAGTCCTCAAGCGGACGCTCTTGTCTAAAAGCCATATGGGCCATCGGAATTTCATTTTGGTTATCCTCTTTGAATTCACCCACGGCCACTTCAGCAGCCAATCTGTCCATCAACCTAAAAAGCATAAGGGAACAGGTGAATTCGACGAGTCATACCAAACTAGCCAGTCGTAGACGAATAACGGATGTCCCCGTGGAACTCATCGCTTCCCCGAAAAATCTTGCCCTCTTTTTCCCGTGAAATCAACGAAAAAGAGTAGTTGATGGGGACCCGAAACATTATCAGGTCCCCGCGATATTCATCACGCTCCCCGGAAATTTTCTACAAGTCCCCGGAATATTCATCCAGGTCCTCGGTTTTGTTCAACAAAAACGGAAAAAGAGAAAATTTCATACGCTCTTTCTCTTAAAACAGCCAAAGATCCCTGCCGTATTCGCCAGGAATCCTTCCATTTCTCATGAGAACTTCATCAGTTCGTCAAAGAAACGATTTCAAGCAAGTTAAACTTAAAGGAAATGCCAGAAGAAACAACAGTTTTGAAGAAAATATCTGATAGATAGTGAAATAGGGTTCTGGCACGGCGCAACACGGCGGTTCACGGCGGACTTACGGTGGTTGACGGCGGCAAACGGAAGATGAGAAAATGGAGAAAGAAGAGGAAACGATTCTTGAAAGAAAGAGTGAAAAATGAGAAATGAAGGGAAGGGAGAGTATTTATAGACAAATCGCAGAACTCGAGAAGCCTGCGGCACTCGAGTACTCTACCCTAGGCAGCCACCCTATGCAATGATGACTAGTGACACGTGGCACACTGACACCGGTCAAAATATCCACGCGTGTCCTTTCGTCATCCCATCATTTCAAAACAGAAACTTCTCATCTCCCCAACACTTCAACCATATGCAACTCTTCATTGACCACAAGCTGCCAGTGCCCGCCTCATGATAATTGCCCGCATGATATCAATGCCCGACGTCATGATAATCATGGAAATTTCGACTATGTTGATATCCTCCTCGGATCATCCCTTGGCATTTCCCCGACACGATTATTGACCCTCAAGTCATTACTCTGATACCTCCGAGCAACGACTTGGGGGGGATCCTGTTCTGGACTGGACCGTGATTTCCTACAATCAAACAGGCCCAATCCATACAACGTGAAGAAGCCCAATAAAGTCCTAGAGAAGGACACATGACTGCCATACGCAAGGCCAAAGTCATGTCGGGCACCCTGAGGACCCGAGGACACTCGAGCATCCGAGGACAAAGGAAGACATCACACCATGATGAGATGGACCTCCTCGACAGATTAGCTTCTCCCTGCAAGAATACTCCTAATCTCATTGACTCATAAGTCCTCGACAAGCATGGTTCTCCTCCGTTAGGTCATATCCAGACCACGGCCACCACATTTCCTCGACATTGTAGATTCTCCCCCCGAGGAGCCCATCAACGGTCTTATCTACACATATACGTTTCATGTAACCGTCTAATAATGGCATTAAAGGGACATTTACACTAGGGTGTTGACCATGAGCTGGTCATTATTACTACACGTAAGCCCTAGCAGTTGCTTGGAACGGGACACACGCTGGCCTCACCCGTTGCAAGTAACTGTTGGCCACGCGCTGGGGGTTTCCTATAAATATCCTCTCACTTGAGAGGGTCAGGATAAGTCAACTTCTTACTCTCACTCTTTTTCTCTGTATTTGCTGTGCACTCACTGACTTAAGCATCGGAGTGTCCTGCAGGTACACCCCCCACCGTCTTTCATTATCATTGAAGTAACAACAAGTCTAGACGTCGTTGGCCATCCTCAAACTGTCTGATCCAGGTACGATCAGGCCTAAAAGTGCTAACATCCTCAGAAGCCCAGCCTGATATCTAAACGACACCCTCTGATAATAAAAAATCCCAAAATAGTAATGGATCTCTAATTGACTATAAATCACTAGTCAAAATTTAGGGTACGACATCGGCAATGCGAATGCACATGTTTATGCAAAAGGCAAAGAGAGGAGGTCAAATTTCGGGTTACGACAATCACCATTAGCATGGACCTGAATGTTCAAATTGCGCAAGCTTTTTTATTATTCGAGGTAGAAGAGGATTAAATAAAAGAGTAGCTCAAAAATTTGGCCGACAGTGACAAAAAATGAAAAGGTGAACGTGTAGAGAGCTTTGATTAAGATGGGAATCTAGTTAAATATCTGCTAGGGAGATGAATCAGTCAACAGAGAGTATGTTTGATGCATATGCTATGTATGGTTGATCTTACATGATGCTTGATATCATGTTATGCAACGGTACAGGCTAAGGTACTATGTTTTAAGTAGGCAGGGATTGTAGCAAAACAAGCTTGACATCCTCAGCCAGGGGAAGAATACCGCAAATGGTGATGAATCCGCTGGGGAAAGAGCCTAGAATCTCAAACTTCCAAGCTAATACCATTATTATTGCTGGGGATGAAGGAACTTGGACGACCTTCAAACCATGACTGACTCTGCTTGGAGAAGGACGAGGCCAGTAAGATCTTTATTGCATGGGGCAAAAAGAAAACGAAAACACCACCGCTGCTGGGGAAAAGAGGACAAATACACCTTTGCTTAGAGGCCTATCATGGCTCTGCTGGGGAATGGAAAGCAAACAACCCTTTCAAACAACCATGACGGTGCTCACTGGGGATCAATCTTGCAATAGAGACTACCGATCACCCCTTAGGCATTTCCGGTAAGGCATGCAATGCAAAATGCTTTCTCTTTTGATTTAGCTTTTTATTATTCTCACTACTTTATAGTATGTGATCACAAATAATCGTTTATTTTGCAAACAAAATACTGAAAAGGGACAAATGAGAAATCAAATGATGAATTTTATTGAATATGAAAATCTTTGTACATAAGGTGTGTACAAGGATGCAAAAATCCTTGCTGAGGAAATTTGCAATAAATTGAAAAACAAAGGTAAATGGCAATTGGAAACAATATTTTGCATTGATTACGAAATTGGCTACCATCTGCTGTATGTTTAGGTTCCAACGCTTTGCACCAGTTGACGATGACTTGATTGCTCTGTTACAATCTGAGGTCTAGCTATGATGGAGATGGGTTCAAGTGTTCACAGTCAAATGCCTTTATCCCTAACTTTTTCCTGGACATTTTTCTATTTTTTTCATCCACCGGGATACCCATTTTTGCCTAAGTCGCCCTTTCAGGTTTTCAACTTAGCGGGCTATTATTATTTTCTTTGCTTTGTCCCTAACTTTTGCATGGACATTTCTTTTTTTTTTTTGGTCCATCGGGACACCCATTTTTTCCTAGATTGTCTTTGCGGATGTCAATCTAGCGGGCTTTTTATTCCTCATTTTTTTCCAGGCATAATATTTTTTTACTGCCTCGAAGTTAACAGGTAGTGGAAACTCCTCCCCATCCATGGTGGTGAGGACCAGGGCTCCACCTGAGAAGGCCTTTTTGACAATAAAGGGTCCTTCGTAATTGGGAGTTCACTTGCCGCATGGATCCGAGTGAACAAGAGAATATCTCTTGAGCACGAGTTCGCCTTCTTGGAACGCTTAAGGGAGAACTTTCTTGTCAAAAGCTTGCTTGAGGCATCTCTGATACAATTGGTCATGGCAAATGGCAGTTATGCACTTCTCTTCAATGAGATTCAACTGGTTGTACTTGGATTGGACCCATTCAGCTTCATCGAGATCTGCTTCCATGATGACTCTGAGCGAAGGAATTTCGACTTCAATGGGTAGAACATCCTTCATACCATATACAGGCGAATACGGAGTTGCCCCACTGGAAGTACGAACTGAAGTCCTGTAGCCATGCAATGCAAGGGGAAGCATTTCATGCCAATCCTTGTAAGTTTTGACCATTTTCTAGACAATCCTTTTTATGTTTTTGTTTGCTGCTTCAATGACACCATTCATCTTGGGCCAATATGGTGAAGAGTTGTGGTGCTCGATCTTGAATTCTTGACACAACCCCTTCATTATCTTGTTGTTCAGGTTGTTGGCGTTGTCAGTGATAATACTGCTAGGAATACCATAGCGACAAATTATCTCTTTTTTGATGAATCTGATAATACTGCTAAGAAGCAACTTCAACCCACTTGGTGAAGTAGACGATAGCAACTAGAATGAAGCAATGACCATTGGATGCTTTAGGCTCAATCATCCCAATCATATCAATACCCCACATAGAGAAGGGCCAAGGAGAAGTCAAAACGTTCAATGGAGTTGGAGGCACATGGATCTTGTCACCATAGATTTGGCATTTGTGACATATTTTGGCAAAGTTGTAACAATCTACTTCCATTGTTGTCCAGTAATAACCAACTCGAAGGATCTTCTTAGCCATGGCAGGCCCTTTTGTATGTACACCCTCACAACCATCATGTATGGACCTTATGATTGTGTTTACTTCGTATCTATCCACACATCTGAGCAACATAGAGTCATAATTCCTTTTGTACAATACACCACCACTCAAGAAGAATTTGGCGCAGAGCCATCTAAGAGCTTTCTTGTCGGTGATAGTGATACCATCATGATATTCCTGTTTTTCCAGATATCTTTTGATGTCGTAGAACCAAGGCTTGTCATCAGAATCGTCCTCGATTGCTAAACAATGTGTTGGTTCATTCAAATGATCAATGCGGATAGCAGGAGCTTCATTTTTCCACTTGTTTTTGAACATGGATGCCAGGGTGGTAAGAGCATCAGCTAGTTGGTTTTCTTCCCTAGGAATATGATGAAAAGAGATTTCATCAAAATAGGTAATTAATTTCACGATGTGCTTTTGGTACGAAACCAGCTTGGAATCCCGAGTCACAAAGTTTCCTCTGACTTGGCCAATCACCAGGGCAGAATCTCCATAGACCTCAAGAATCTTGATTCTCGTGTCAATTACCGCTTCAATTCCGTAGATACATGCTTCGTACTCAGCCATATTGTTGGTACATGTAAAGCATAATCTGGCGGTGAAGGGAAGATGAAAACCTGTCGGAGAGATGAGGATAACACCAACTCCACGACCTTTAGCATTGGAGGCACCATTGAACACAAGCATCCAAGTCCTTGAGGTTGGCATCAATTTTGGTAAAACTAACTTAGCAGAAATATGTTGGATAAGATGTCCTAACATGATGAACTAACTGCAGGTTAAGGTGTCAGACAAGATGTCATATCAGGAGGATTCCACATCTTTGTCTGTTACAGTTTTGAAATAACTGTATTTGTTTTCCAGGTGTGATTGGAATATGATTTGATCCTAGGTGGCATCTGAGATTGAGGAATCAGAGATTCTGATTCTAAAAGGAATATGCAGTTTCCTTTCAAGGAGAAATTTTTGGAAACTTAAGATTGAAGAAAAGAATATGTCGCAGATTCTGTGGAGCTGAATTGCTGCATTTTTGAAGCCCAAATCCAATTCTATTTTGCTATATAAATAGGATGGATTTGACCTAGAAGAGGTGTGGAAGCTTTACAGCTGTTATAGAGTACTAGGGTTTGTACTTTTGTGAGACTCTCTTGTATTGCGTGAATACCTGAGTAGGATAGTTTATTGAGTTGTAATTTTCAGTCACTAGTGTAATTGAAAGGGAATTGAGAAGGGTCTCATACCTAGGAGTGTCTTAGGTAGAAATCTAGGAAGGGTAGTTTCTAGGTGCTAAGTTGTAAACTTTGGAGTTTAGCTTAGAACCAATTCTACTTAGTTGATTTCATCATGGCTTGGTAGCCCCCAGACGTAGGTGTTGTTGATCACCGAACTGGGTTAACAATTTCTGTGTGATGTTTTCTTTCTGCTGTTTATTTCTGTTCTTCCTTAATCCTTGTGAGAAGCACAGATCAAGTGTCACGACATTCTGTCTGACATCTTAGTGACCTGCTTTACCAGAATTTCAATTGGTATCAGAGCAGGCATCTGCTCTGTATCTGGTTGAGATTCAGGGACGATACTTTCTGGTTCGATGGATAAAGATGGAGGAATTCTAAATAGACCACCCATACTTGATGGTTCCAATTATGAATATTGGAAAGTGCCCATGGTGGCGTTTATCAAGTCCATGGATGGTAAAGCTTGGAAGTCCGTGGTTAAAGGGTGGGATCCACCAAAAATCAAAGACAAAGATGGGAAGCTCACTGATGAGCTGAAACCGGAGGAAGACTAGGATGATGAAGATGATAAGCTTGCTCAAGGAAATTCCAAAGCCTTGAATGCCTTGTTCAATGGGGTGGACAAGAACATCTTCAGACTCATCAAGAACTGCATTGTTGCAAAGGATGCTTGGGAAATCCTGAAGACTGGTCATGAAGGTACCTCTCGAGTTAAATCTTCAAGACTTCAGCTTCTCGCCACTAAGTTTGAAAACTTGAGGATGAGAGAAGATGAAAGTATACATGACTTTCACATGAACATCGTTGATATTTCCAACACATCTAGTGACCTTGGGGAGAAAATTCCTGAAGCCAAGCTGGTTCAGAAGATTCTAAGGTCTCTTCCCAAGAGGTTTGATATGAAAGTGACAGCTGCTGAAGAAGCTCAGGACATAAATACTATGAAAGTAGATGAGCTTATGGGATCACTCCAAACTTTTGAGATGGCTATAAGCGAAAAGGATGAAAAGAAGAAAAGACTTGTGTTGGTAACCAACCAAGAAGAGGGTTACACCAATGAGGATTTGTCCAAAGCTGTAGGGTTTCTGGAAAAATAATTTTATCAACTGGAGAAGAAACTAGATGAGAAGTCTAAGCCCAATGTCAAGGCTCAGATTTCCGACATCTATAAATCAAGAACATTTGGAAGAAGACCTAGCTATGATAAGAAACCCAACCGAGGAAAAGGAATTCAATGTTTTGAGTGTGGGGATTTTGGACACACAAGAGGTGAATGTCCCACCTTCCACAAGAAGGAGAAAAAAGGTCTATCCACCTCATGGTCTGAGGATGACTCCTCGAGCGATGGAGAATCTGCAAAAAGGGTGTCTGCAATGACTGGAGTATATGATTCTGACAAGGAGTCAGATAGTGGATATCTCAACCCTGGTGATCTTGCTGAGCTGTGTCAATTGGGACATGATCAACATAATCTTATTTCCCAACTTTGTGATGAAAGATTAAATCACTTGGAGACGATCTCTAATCTGGAAACTCCAAACTCAACAACATGACCAAGTACATAAGGATGATGAACAATAGCTCAGATGTGCTAGATGAAATCCTTATGTCAGGAAGAAATACTGGAAGCAGAAGAGGTCTCGGCTACAATGATCAGGTTGAAGGGCAGAGGATTGGAGGGAACTCAGCCCATGTGATTTCAAGAAAAATGTCTCAACATCATCAAAGGCCTCAGAACATCTCTCCAAGAAAAAAAAATAGGACAAGCAGTGCTATTACTGTGGGAAGTTCGGTCACATAAAAGCTCACTACTATAAGCTAAATGGTTATCCTAAATCATCAACACCATCTAGAAGAAGAAAGAAGGTTCCTAAAGGGAAGAAGAAGTGGATCCCTAAGGATTAAATGGTAGCCTTCATAGCCCACACCTCCTTGAGAGCCTCTGCCAAAGAAGGTTGGTATTTTGACAGCGGCTGCTCCAGACACATGACAGGTGTCAAGAAGTTCTTGGTTGATATTAAACCTCATTCCATTGGTCATGTCACCTTTGGAGATAGTTCAAAATGAGAGATAAAAGGTGTTGGTAAGTTAAAGTATGAGGGACAACCCAGCCTTGATAGGGTCTTGTATTTCAAAGGTTTGACTGCAAACCTAATAAGCATTAGACAATTGTGTGACCAAATCCTTAAGGTTAACTTCTCTGAATCTGAGTGTCTGGTGACAAACGACAAAGAAGAACTTATCATGAAAGGCACTAGATCTAAGGATAACTGTTACTTATGGGCTCCTCATGAAAGTAAGTGTCCTTCCACCTGCCTGGTGTCAAGGGAAGGTGAAGTGAAGACATGGCATCAGAAACTTTGTCATTTGCACTTGAAAGGAATGAAGGAAGTCATATCCAAAGAGGTTGTCAGAGGGATTCCTAATTTGAAGATAGATGAAGGCAAGATATGTGGAGAATTCCAAATTGGAAAACAAACCAGAATGTCACATAAAAGGCTTCAACATCAGACCACCTCAAAAAACTTAGAGCTCCTCCATATGGGCTTAATGGAACCTATGCAGGTTGAAAGCCTGGATGGAAAAAGGTATGCATATGTTGTTATAGATGATTTCTCTAGGTACACTTTGGTGCATTTTATCAAAGAGAAGTCAGAAGTTTTTGAAGTTTTCAAAGGATTGTGTCAGAAACTTCAAAGAGAAAAGGACTGTGGGATTATTAGAATTAGAAGCGATCATGGGAAGGAGTTTGAGAATAGTAAGTTTAATGAGTTCAGCTCCTCATAAGGAATCAGCCATGAGTTCTCTTCACCCATCACTCCTCAACAGAATGGTGTGGTAGAGAGAAAGAATAGAACGATTCAAGAATGTGCAAGAGTCATGCTTCATGCAAAAAAACTTCCTTATCACTTTTGGGCTGAGGAAATGAACACAGTTTGCTACATCTTAAACAGGGTAACTAGCAGGTTTGGAACATCTGCCACACTGTATGAATTATGGAAAGGTAGAAAACCAACTATGAAATACTTCCATTTCTTCGGAAGCAAATGATACATCCTTGTAGACCGTGAGCAGAGAAGAAAGATGGATCCCAAGAGCGAAGAAGGAATCTTTTTAGGATACTCTATAAATAGCAGAGCATACCGAGTCTATAATTCAAGAACTCAAGTGGAACTGGAGTCCATAAATGTAGTAGTTGATGACTCTCCTATGGAAGTTGAAGCTACAAATGATGTTGGAGCATTCTTTCCCATGGAGGAGGAAGATGTCACAGAGGATGTTGAGACACCCCAAGATAACTCTGAAGGTGTTGCAGTATCCAACAATGACAATCATGAACCTACTGTGATTGAGCAGGTTGACAAGGGACCCTCCATCAGAATTCAGAAAGATCACCCCAAGGAACTCATAATAGGGGATCCAAATGGAGGAAGGATGACCAGATCTCGAGATTTTGTTGCAAGTGCCTATTTTGTGTCAAAGATGGAACCCATGAATGTCAAGGAGGCCTTGACAGATGAATTCTGGATCAATGCGGTGCAAGAAGAGCTATGGCAGTTCAAGAGACATGATGTCTGGGTTCTTGTACCCATACCAGAAGGATCAAATGTGATTGGAACAAAATGAGTGTTTAAGAACAAGTCTGATGAACACAGAGTAGTCACCAGAAACAAAGCCAGACTTGTTGCGCAAGGGTACACTCAGATAGAGGGAGTGGACTTTGATGAAACTTTTGCTCTTGTAGCTAGATTGGAGTCTGTGAGACTGCTACTAGTGATAGCCTATCTGCTGAAATTCAAGCTTTTTTAAATGGATGTCAAAAGTGCATTTCTGAATGGATATCTCAATGAAGAAGTTTATGTGGAACAACCCAAAGGCTTTTTTTATCCGACATTTCCAGATCATGTATACAAGCTGAAGAAAGCCTTATAAAGGTTGAAACAAGCTATTAGGGCCTGGTATGAAAGACTAACTGACTTTCTTGTTACAAATGGCTACAGAAAGGGAGGAATTGATAAAACCCTCTTTGTCAGAGAAAGATAAGGCAATCTCATGATAGCACAAATTTATGTTGACGATATTGTTTTTGGAGGAATGTCAGAAGAGATGGTTCAACATTTTGTTAAGCAAATGCAATCTGAGTTCGAAATGAGTCTAGTTGGAGAATTAACTTACTTCCTTGGTCTCCAAGTCAAACAAATGGATGATTCTATATTTCTCTGTCAAGGGAAATATGCCAAGAATATTGTTAAGAAGTTTGGCTTGGAAAATGCAAAACACAAGAAGACTCCGACTCCTACTCATCTGAAATTGTCTAGAGATGAGAAAGGAGTGAGTGTTGATCAGAGTCTCTATAGAAGCATGATTGGAAGTCTTTTATACCTGACAGTTAGCAGACCTGATATAACATTTGCAATAGGGGTTTATGCTAGGTATCAGGCTGAACCCAAAGTTAGCTATATTAATCAGGTCAAGAGACTTCTGAAGTATGTAAATGGCACATGTGACTATGGACTACTCTATACACACAGCTCTGACTATGTACTAATAGGATATTGTGATGCTGACTGGGCTGGAAATGCAAACGATAAAAAAGCACCTCTGGTGGATTTTTTTTCTAGGGAATAATTTAATCTCCTGGTTCAGTAAAAAGCAAAAGTGTGTCTCTCTGTCTACTGTTGAAGTTGAATATATTGCAGCAGGGAGCAGCTGTTCTCAAATGATGTGGATGAAGCAAATGCTGATTGAATATAATGTCACGCAAGATGTTATGACACTTTTCTGTGACAACTTGAGTACAAGAAATATTTCAAAGAATCCAATTCAGCACAGCCGAACCAAACACATTGACATCAGACATCACTTCATTCGAGACCTTGTAGAGGATAAAATCATAACTACGGAGCATGTTGCCACAGAAAATCAACTAGTTGACATCTTTACTAAAGCTTTGGATGCAAGTCAATTTAAAGTATTAAGAGGCAAGCTTGGTGTTTGCCTATCTGAAGAAGCATAAAATTTCACTAGTTATGGGAATGCTATTCAATTATCTGAATATGTATTCCCATCTGAGTTGAGAGGATTGTCTTAAATTCTCTCAAGTTCTCATTTTTTTACTTTATGTTTTGGGTTATGTAAGGGGTGAATGCCCAAGATTATTTTTACATTTGTTGGGTGTGTACTTTAACTGATTAATTGGTTTTTGAGTTAGTCATTCCACCTTTGTCAAATTATGGCTAAAAAGGGGGAGAAATACTAACATCACTAACCACTGCTGTTTTGCTACTAACCACTGAGGGGGAGTAGTTTTGTGAGCTTGCAGAATGTACTGGTTGAGGGGGAGACAAAGTTTGTTTCCGCTGATGTTCTGATGATGGTCTCCCTGTTATGTTTCTGCAGGTCTATTAAAGTTATTTTTAGCCAAAATCTGCCAAAGCGGGAGATTGATGAGTCCAAGCCCTTGAGGTTCGCATCAATTTTGGTAAAACTAACTTAGCAGAAAGATGTTGGACAAGATGTCCTGACATGATGAACTAACTGCAGGTTAAGGTGTTAGACAAGATGTCCTATCAGGAGGATTCGACATCTTTGTCTGTTATAGTTTTGAAATAACTGTATCTGTTTTCCAGGTGTGATTGGAATATGATTTGATCCGAGGTGGCATCTCAGATTGAGGAATCAGAGATTCTGATTCTAAAAGGAATATGTGGTTTCCTTGCAAGGAGACATTTTTGGAAACTTAGGATTGAAGAAAAGAATAGGTTGCAGATTCTGTGAAGCTGAATTGCTACGTTTTTGAAGCCCAAATCCAGTTCTGTTTTGCTATATAAATAGGATGGATTTGACCTAGAAGAGGTGTGGAAGCTTTCCAGCTATTATAGAGTACTAGGGTTTGTACTTTTGTGAGCCTCTCTTGTGTTACGTGAATAGCTGAGTAGGACAGTTTATTGAGTTGTAATTTTCAGTCTCTGCTGTGATTGAAAGGGAATTGAGAAGGGTCTCATACCTAGGAGTGTCTTAGGTAGAAATCTAGGAAGGGTGGTTTCTAGGTGATAAGTTGTAAATGTTGGAGTTTAGCTTAGAACCTATTCTACTTAGTTGATTTCATTCCTGGCTTGGTAGTCCCCAGACGTAGGTGTTGTTGATCACCAAACTGGGTTAACAATTCATGTGTGTTGTTTTCTTTCTTCTGTTTGTTCTTCCTTAATCCTTGTGAGAAGCAGAGATCAAGTGTCACGACATCCTGTCCGACATCTTAGTGATCTGCTTAACCAGAATTTCAATTTCAATTTCAATGCCCTTCTGACCCACAATAAAGCCCAACAGTTTACCATATCGGACTCCAAAGGTGCATTTCGCAAGATTCAACCGTAGTCTGAATTTCCATAGTTTATCAAAAAGTTTCTTCAGATGGTCCAAGTGATCATCTTTAGTCTTGGACTTGGAAATCATGTCGTCCACGTAAACCTCAATCTCTTTATGGATCATATCATGAAAGAGGGTTGTCATGGCACGTTGGTAAGTTGCCCTGCGTTCTTCAAACCGAATGACATGACTTTGTAGCAATATATACCCCATGGCGTGATGAAAGTGGTCTTCTCCATATCAGTTGGGGACATCTTGATCCGACTATACCCTGAGAAACTGTCCATGAATGAAAAGACAGAGAACTGTGCAGTGTTGTCTACCAAGACATCAATATGAGGCAGAGGAAAATCATCTTTTGGGCTTGCCTTATTGAGATCTCGATAATCCACACACATTCTGACCTTCTCTTCTTTCTTAGGAACCGGGACGATGTTAGCAACCCATTCAGGATGTTCAGAAGTGGCTAGGAATCCAGCATCAAACTGTTTCTTTACCTCTTCTCTGATCTTAAGTGCCATGTCAGGTCTGGTCCTTCTGAGTTTCTGTTTGACACGAGGATATCCGGACTTGAGTGGTAAGTGATGTTCAATGATGTTGGTATCCAACCCAAGCATATCTTGATAAGACCAGGCGAAGATATCAACATACTCTTGCAATAACTTGACCAACTCACAGTGTACATGCTTAGCGAGGGATGCCCTAACCTTGACTTCTCCTCGGACTTCCTCAATGCCAAGATTGACAACTTCCACTGGCTCTTTGTGTGGTTGAATCTCTTTCTGCTCGTGCTCAAGGAGCCTTGCTAGTTCAGCCAGTAATTCACAATCTTCCTCACCATCTTCTTCAGCTTGGTTGATTGGAATCCCAGAATTACAATGGACATTTGCCATGTTGTTATCAATGCATTTATTTGTTCTACATGTTTATGAATTTTGTTTAGAATGAGCTATTTTGAATAGTGAGAATAAAATAAACTTTTGCTATTTATTATTTGTGAAAAAGTAAAATAACGAAAGAAAATAGAGCATGATTTGAATGCAAAAAAACTTTTATTTATTGATCACATATTATGTCAAAATCGGGAGGCCCTTTACAAGCTATCCACTCATCTCGGGCGAGGACGAGGGAACAGGAAAGCAAAATGCATTACATGTTTATAGGAAAAACCACGGGAACCACAGTAGATGTCCAATTGTTGAGCTTGAAGCCAGGTGGACACTTGCGTACAAATCTTGCACTCTGGTTGCTAAGACCAACATCATCAAGAGCTGCCACGATATCCCCCTTCTGAAAACCAGGGCTACTGAACTTGATCAAGTTGCACTTCTTCTGACTGTGCGAGCTAGCCTGTTGATCAGGACGGTAACCCAGTCTTAAGCGATCATTCTTCTCTACCACATCCAACACATGCCCCCAACCAGGAAGGGAACCTTTCTCAATGGTCTCTTTAGCATTCTTGGCAGATGACATGGTCATTTTTGGTGATCTACTTTGATTGGTAGAAGCGGAACTGACATCTTTGAATTTAAGACATTGCAACGGCACCTCAGCTATGCCTTCATCTGTCTCGACATATTGGAAGGACGATAACTCGCTTACTAGCAAATCCTCTTCATCACAAACAATGACCAATTGATCCTCGTACATGAAATTTAGTTTCTGATGCTATGTGGAAGTGACTGCCCCTGCGGCATGGATCCAAGGTCGACCCAATAAGCAAATATATGCAGGATTGATATCCATCACTTGAAAAGTAATGGTAAAAAACGTGGTTCGATCTTAATGGGCAAATCCACCTCGCCAATAACTTGCGTTCTGGAACCGTCAAAAGCTCTAAAAATTAAAGTGCTTGGCCTCATCTCGCTCCCTTCTACCAGTAATTGACTCAATGTGCCCTTAGGCATCACGTTGAGAGAAGAACCGGTATCGACAAGGACACGAGACAACAAGGCATCCATGTAAGTCACTGATACGTGCAAGGCTCTATTAAGGGCAGTTCCTTCAGGAGGCAATTCTGACTTGTTGAAACCCAAATACCGACTTGCAGTTATGTTTGTGACCACGTCATCAAACTGCTCTACGGGGATATCGTGCATTACATGAGCAGCGTTCAAAACTTTCAACAAAGCCAATATGTACGCGGGCGTGCTCATAAGCAAATATAATATTGAAATCTTTGAGAGTGCCTGCCCCAGCTAATCCATAATCTTAAAATCACTCTTCTTGATCAGCTTGAGAAATTCTTGATCGTCAACTGCCTCTTTACTTTTTGTTGCATTCATAGACGGAGTGACGGGTACTGATGCAGCGGTAGATGCCCCTTGTTGCACCACAGGGGTTATTGAAGCAGACTTTTCCTTGGGAGGAATAACAGTTGGGATTTGTATTGGCTTAGATGTGACCTTTGGAGCAAACACTCGTCCACTACGAGTCATACCTCCAGCGGTAGTTACATTAAGAATTTTGGATTCAAAAAACTGTATTTCTCAACCCCTGAAAAACACGGTAGAACCATACTTCCAAGATACTTCATGATCATCACAGTTCACCACAGGAGGCGGTATCATAGTAGGCATGCCCTATGGGTAAGCAACAGAGCTCCCATTGGGCACGGGCGCAATAAAAGGTTGATATGGCACAAAGGCACTACCACTGGCAATCTGAGAAGTGAAATTTGGGGGCATTCCCCAAGGAAAGGCAGCAGACATCCAATTCGAACCAGGCTAAGAGCTTTGTAGGTTGACAGTAGGTTGAACAACAGTATCAACTGGCACTTCAACAGTAGCAGGAGAAGAAGTAACAATAGGAGTAGAAATCACCACAGGGGTGACAACAGTTGCATCGATAGTGGTTGCAACAGCAGCAGCAACAACATCCTTCTGAGCACAAAGAACTCCATAATAACATCCATGTTGGTCTGGAACTGATCCATCCGACCTTGAAACTGAGCCAAGGTTTCCTTGTAGGCAGCATTTTCTTGTTCATAGTTAGCCATGATCTTAGATTTTCTTGAGCGAGTGAAATAGTGATGTCGAGTCGTCGTCTTGCTACAAGGCGGAGGCGGACAATGTAAGCATTTTGTTTTTCTGGATGAGGGACGTGCATATGTGTGCATGAATGAATGCAATGCATGCAAAAATAAAGTTTTAAATTCCTGGAATTCGTGAGCTTTTATCTTTGTTAACAATAATTATAACGCATACAAGTAAAGGTGCAAAGATAAAACTGGCAAGAAAATCCTCATTTATTCAATAAAGGAAAAAAGTATAACAATATTTGCGACTTTAAATTAAAACATGAACTACAACAATATTTTTTAGTTTATATGAGTTGTCTTGTGGAATTTTTTAAGGCATGTGATTGGCTAAGCATACTCATACTACAATTATGGTGCTCGTAAGTGTAATTTTTACGGTGATTTCAATTTATATTCATTGTTCACATACTTTAACATAAAGATTTGAATTTTGCATTAACTTTTAATTAGGTTCACGCATGAGATGTGTGTTGAAAGGAAATTGAAAAAGTATTATTTCTTAGATCCATTGAACATTCAATTTCAAGGGAATGCAGGAAATTCTATCAAGATGTAAATACAAAATAAGTTGGTTAGTGAGAATAAAGACTGTTACATGGGACTGTTTTACCATGTATAAGTATATATTAATTTGTGTTTTCATTTATAAATCAATTTTATACACATTATTAATTATTCTGAATGTTTATGTAGGCATAATTGGTAACTAATTATTTTATGTTCGAAATAAAATGTTGTAGTTATGTCATATTCATTACACTATAAACTTAATGAAGATATGCAAAACCTTTTGAGCTGGTGAGTGGTATTATTAGTAATAATCAAATTTTATCTTTAGTTTTGAATAACTTTTATTCATGTTTAATTTTTACCGACATGTAGAGCTATGGAGGGATGCGATTTTGTGAAACGTGATACACTTGGTAAAAAACCAAAGTTCATTTTGGCAAATGTTAGTATTACTTGTGCTTTTTGACATTCTTTTATTTTGGCTATTGTATTAATTGTGACATCCTCCAACTGGATCACATGAGACGGATCATGAATGGACTTTCTCAACTGAGACACATGAAACACATCATGAAGATTCGAAAGATACGACAGTAACGCAACACGGTAGACCACCTATCTTACCCTCTGAAGAATTTGAAACAGACCAATGAAACACAACATAAGTTTCTTAGACTTCAATGCATGGCCAACACCAATTACCAAAGTATCTCTCAGGAACACATGATCTCCCTCTTGGAACTTAAGTGTTTTCCTCCTCTTGTCGTGATAGCTTTTTTGACGACTCTGGGAAGTTTTCATCTTCTCTTGGATTATCTTGATCTTCTCAGTAGTCTGCTGAACTATCTCAGGTCCAAGCACAACACACTCACCAGAATCATACCAACACAAAGGTGTTCTACACCTTCTACGATAAAAGGCTTTGAATGGTGCCATTCCAATACTATAATGGAAATTACTGTTGTAGGTGAACTCAACCAACGGTAAGTAATTGTCCCAATTACACCCCTGCTCCAAAACACATGCTTTTAGCAAATTCTCCAAAGACTGAGTAGTTCTCTCTATCTGATCGCCTGTCTGCGGATGATAAGCAAAACTCAATTCCAGCTTAGTACCCATCGCTTCCTACAAACTCTACCAAAACCTCAATGCGAACCTCAGATCCCTATCTGACACAATACTCAAAAGAATACCATGCAATCTAACAACCTTCTCAATGTACAACTCATCCAATTTCTACAAAGGATAACAAATCTTAATCGGTATGCAATGATCCGACTTAGTCAGCCTATCAATAATAACCCAGATGGAATCATATCCTTTTGTTGTCCTCAGTAAACTCGTCACAAAATCCATGGAAATGTTATCCCACTTTCACTCGGGAATACTCAACGGTTGCATCAGACCAGACGACTTCTGATGTTGAATCTTCGACTTTTGGCATGTCAAACACGCATAAACACACTCAGCTACTTCCTTCTTTATTCTTGGACACCAAAACATTTTCTTCAAGTCTTGATACAATTTAGTAGCACTAGGATGAATACTCAGGCCAATCCTATGTCCTTCCTAAAGAATACTCTTCTTAAGTTCTAGCACATCAATTACACAAACTCTGTCTCTAAATCTCATCACATTATTCTCATTTATCCTGAAATCACCTCATTTTCCTTGATTGATAAACACTAGCAGGTCAACCAACTCCAAATCGTCTTTCCAGCCTTCTCTAATTTCTTCAATGATACCACTGGTCAACTTCAACATGCCCAACTTCACACTTTTAGAAGTCTCTTCACAAACCAAACTCACATCTCTGAATTGCTCAATCTACTCAAATTCTTGAACCATCAACATCGACATATACAATGACTGTCTGCTCAAAGCATCAACTACGACATTGGCTTTACCAGAATGGTAACTCAAACCAAAATAATAATCCTTCAAAAATTCTAGCCACCTCCTCTGTCTCAAATTCAATTCTTTCTAATCAAAGATATACTTCAAACTCTTGTGGTCACTGAACACTTCTAATATGGAACCAAGCAGATAATGCCTCCAAATTTTCAATACAAACACCATGGTTGCCAACTCTAAATCACGCGTAGGATAATTTATATAATGAACTTTCAACTGTCTAGAAGCATAAGTCACAACCCGACCATTCTGTATCAACACACCACCCAGACTCATATTTGAAGCATCACAATACACAACAAAGGATTCACTTGGACTCGGCAAAATCAACACTAAAGCTGATGTCAGCTTCTTCTTTAGTTCTTGAAAACTCTCTTCACACTATACACTCCACACCTATTCTTGACCCTTTCGAGTTAACTGAGTCAAGGGTAATTTCAACATTTAAAAACCTTAGATAAACCTTCTGTAGTAATTAGCCAAACCAAGAAAACTTCTAATCTCGGTAACAGACTTCGGAGTCCCACTACAACGCTACATTTATCTTCGACAGATCCACTGCAATACCACCACAAGATATCACATGACCAAGGAAGCTCACCTCTTTCAACCAGAAATCACACTTAGACAACTTCACATACAACTTATTCACTTTCAAGGTTTGCAACACAACTCTCAGATGTTACACGTGCTCTTCATCGGACTTAGAATACATCAGAATATCATAGATGAACACAACCACAGACTGATCTAAGTACGGATGGAATATTCTATTCATAGTGATCATACCTCGTTCTGAACATAGTCTTCAAAATATCTTCTGGTTTCACCCAAATATGACGATAACCTGATTGCAAATCAATCTTGCTGAATACTCAGGAACCAACCAACTAATCCATAAAGTCGTCAATTATTGGAAGAAGATACTTATTCTTGATAGTAACCTTGTTCAACTGTCGATGGTCAACACACACTCTTATGATACCATCTTTCATTTTAACTAACAGCACCGACACTCCCCACAATGAAACACTAGGTCAAACAAACTTCTTCTCAGGTAGATACTCTAATTGTTTCTTCATCTCACTCAAGTCTATAGAAGACATCCTATAAGGAGCCATAAATACAGGACTAGTACCAGATACTAAGTCTAAGTAAACTCCACCTCATGCTCAAGCAAAAAATCACTAATGTCATATGGGAACACCAAAGGAAACTCACACACAACAAGTAGATCTGTAATCATTCTATAGTTTGGTCTTTCAAGGACGTGAACACCATGAACACTTGAGATCTCTCTCCCTCTCTCTCTCTCAGACATCTTTACCTATCTATTGGTCATGAAACTCGCTTTGTACTCTCTTCAGATTCAAGAAAATTCACCAATTTATCAAAATAATTGATAAACACACGGTTGAACTTCAACCAATTCATTCCCAGAATAACATCAAGTTGACTTAGAGGCAAACAAACTAAGTCAATCCCAAAATCTCTACCATAAATTATCAAAGGACAATTCAAACACATCGATGAAGTATTCACTGAACCACACTCTCTTTGGGTTCAGGAAACAACACAGTCTCATCCAACAACACATACTCTTAAAATCAGTGGCACGCTGAACCAATCCTCCACACCTGAAACCTCTCAGAGAAGTAGAAGTTTCTGCCCCACTTGTTTTAATCCCACTCCTACAGGCAAGCGGTTAGAAAGACATACGAACACTGACAATGTTGCACACACATGTCACGTACCAAGGAACATACAAAATTACACAACCTGGCCAGATGGACCAACCAGACTCTGATACCACTATGTAAAACTCTACTTCCCAACTCGACAAATAATTAAATAAAATGTGTATAACACATAAATCCTTCAAGTAGTATGCTACTCAAACATCAACAAACCTATACATGAACCACATAATAAGAAAACTTGATTCATTTGATAAGCGGTGGAACTATGAAATAGTTGGCATTAGAAAGCATTAACAACAATAAGTTTGAAAAAATGGTTCAATCTCCAACTAAAGGTAAAAAAATGCAACATAAGAAAACAAATAAAAATAGTTTGTCCCCTTGTGTTACATATTAGAGCGACTCCAACTATAAGACTCGATCAACAAGCAACTAAGGAGGCATAACATTGTCCTCAACCTCAAGCTCCTGCTAAAGTACTTAATTATATGTACTCCAGAGGAGCACAAATGCAACAACATAAAAGGGGGTGAGAATACATTCAAATAATAAACTATGCACAAAACAATCAGGATAGATTCACACACTACAGAGTTATACACATCAAATATGCACCCCAATATTATGTATTCACATCTCACCCATATCACGGTCAAACACATAAAAATCATACAAGATTACTCATCATTACACAAACATCTCATCATCATGTAATGAAATGCAAAAAATTGACTCAACTCATACTCGTCATGTTCCGGACTCACAACTCAACTCTATATGCATGTTATACTGAATCAACAGCGGGTTCTTCATACGAACCAGGTTCCAATCAACTGCAAACCTTGAGCCTCCACTCTGAGCTCCAAGCCTCCACTATGGGCTTGGGAGAAGTCACTAGTCCCCACTTTGAACTCGTGACTCACCTCTTTCACAACAACGACAACATATGATGCATGTCATATATTGTTGTGAATTAGGATGCCTTAAAACAAAATATACTCAGTTTCTTTATAGGCAAGAAACACACAAGGATTAGGGTTAACAAATAAAAAACAAGAAGAACAACAAGGATTGGTTATAACTGCTATTCTTTACTTTCTCTTCAAATCAAATTATAAGTACTTAAGAATAACAAATAACAATCTCACCCTAATTAGGATTTGCCACACCACATCTATGATGAGAGACTAGTATGTTATTTATAATAAAAACTAACATACTAAACTAATGGGCTTTTTAACAAATACCCATTACAAGCTAACTTAGGGTATAAGCTAACTTAAACAATTGGATCCTTAACACAAGGCCCAATTCGACAACTACATACTAGAACACACTTCGACTACAACATGTAGGTCTTCGACAACAGCATGTGAGCAGACTTCGACGACATGCTTAACTAGAGTTCGATCCAAAATCTCACAAATCTCCACCTTGGATCTAACTCTATAACATCAAGAAACAAACTAGTTTTCCTCATAGGTGTGGTGTGGCAAATCCTAATTAGGGTGAGAGGGTCATTTGTTATTATTGAGTACTTGTAATCTGATTTGAAGAGAAAGTAAAGAATAACAGTTATAACCAATCCTTGTTGTTCTTCTTGTTTTTTCTTTGTTAACCCTAACCCTTGTGTGTTTCTTGCCTATAAAGAAACCGAGTATATTTTGTTTTAAGGCATCCTAATTCACAACAAATTGGTGCGGTGAGCATGGAGGAAGATGCCTTCAATAAAGTATGAGATTGAAAAGTTCACCGAAGTGAACGATTTCGGTCTGTGGGGCTTGAAGATGAAAGCCCTACTGGTTCAACAGAGTTGTTTGGAAGCGTTGAAGGGAGAGGCAGCCATGGACGTTGCACTAACGGGAAAATAAAAAACAAGAAGAACAACAAGGATTGGTTATAACTGCTATTCTTTACTTTCTCTTCAAATCAGATACAAGTACTCAAATATAACAAATAACCCTCTCACCCTAATTAGGATTTACCACACCATACCTATGATGAGAAACTAGTATGTTATTTATAATAAAACCTAACATACTAAACTAATGACAATTACCTATTACTAGATAACTTAGGGTACAAGCTAACTTAAACAATTGGATCCTTAACACAAGGCCCAATTCGACAACTACATACTAGAACACACTTCAACTACAGCATGTAGGTCTTCGACAACAACATGTGAGCAGACTTCGAAGGCATGCTTAACTAGAGTTCGATCCAAAATCTCAAATATATCAATGAAATGACAACAACACACTCAATAAATACAACCCCACTATGATTATAGATAATCATACAACAACAACATAGCAACGAGTACATCCTCACTCTGACTATAAACGATCATGCATTCAAAGCATCACCAGTAGTTCTCACCCAAACTACTCATCTCATCAATCATCAGTAAGCATGTACAACAAATCACATAATTAAACTTACATTTCGCAATGGCAACACCAAATCGAACACATATCCACACATAACACTCAATCATATTAAATCATCTTAACATTGATTAGTCATTAAGCATGTACAATAATTAACACAACTTTTCATACATTCACAAATTTAAAATACATCCACGCATCATTCAAACATGTCAATTCATCTTACAAGGCACTACGATAATGTAGCTCTGTGTGTTAGCTTTCCAACGTTTCAAATCACGCCTCAATCTGAGTCACGAAACTCAAGTTATGATGATTTGAGTCGCAAACAACAACTTTTTGCGGCCATCCTCGCCAGGAGAGCACGACATCTTGCTAGGCAAAGCTCGCTGGGCAAGCTAGTTGGGCGAGGTCATCCAGATCTGCAGCACCAGAAACACGATTTTTGCACTGCATAACCTCCAAACTTTTCCAATTCAATCCCAAACATCTCCAACCAGTCCAAAATTGATACATATATGATTAACACATATTAACATGTTATTTCCCATTAAATTAACATGTTATTACATCATTTAACCATAAAATTTCAGATTCATGATCATACCTAAAAACTCCTCAATTCCAACACAAACAATCCATTCATGAGCAATTTCACATAGACAACAATCATACAACATCAAGCACGAATTTCATGTTAATTCGTGGCATAAAATCATAATCATATTCATTGAATTCACCAAAAGAGAAAAAATAAAACCCTATTAGTGGTTAAGGGAAACCTCTCTACCCTTTCATGATTAGGACACCCTTAGATGAATAATCTCCCCCTTACCTTGTAAATCCAGCAAAACCAAACTCTCAAGCAATCTCTAAGGTCTTCTCCTCTAAGTCCTAGCTCCCAATGCCAATTTTTCTCTTCTTTTTCATGTATTGTCAAAAAATCCCAATAACCTTTGTTTTCTCTAATTTTCTGAATATATAATATTTTAATTAACTTCTCCTAATTCAGTTTTTGGCCCAACTAAAACTCAATTTGTATCCACTCACCACTTACTTCTCTTAATTCATAAAATCTGTCCAACTATACATATTTTACCATTTTCTATTAATTTAATTAATTAAATCCCGACAAAACTAATTAAATCAGTACAATTTACTACAACTGTTGACACCGACCAAACACATAAAATAATTATTTAAATAAATTACTCATTTAAATTAAATATAGGACTAATAAAAATTGGGGTGTTACACTTGACAGGTCCTTCAATTCTTCTATGGCTACTACCACATGATCAAATCTTGGAAGTAATGACCTCAAGATATTTGCAAATATCTGCCTCGATGTCAACACTTCTCGTCACATCTTGATTTGATTCACCATTATTTTTACCCTAGTGAAGAAATCACTCACACTTTCACTTTCTACCATCTGAATCAATTCATACATTCTTTAGTGAGTTTGTAACCTCACCTCTCTCATCTTCTCAGCACCTCCAAAATACTTTTACAAGATGTCTCATGCTTCTTTCGATGAATCTGCATCATAAACTTTCTCAAAGTTGTATTGATCAACGCGCTGATGAATTATAAAGAGGGATTTATAATCTTTCTTCTTCAAATCTATGTGCAGCCTTTTGTTCATCTGTGGCATTGTCGCCAATTGGTGTCACTTCATTCTTCACAGGAACCAAAACATCTTGATATTAGAAGACAACCTTCATCTGCTTACACTAGAGCTGTCAAAATGGGTTACCCGGCCCTAAACGGGCTGGCCTTGGTGGGCCTTGGGCTTTTTAGGGCCGGGCCAAAAAAGCCTTGTTATAATAAGGGCCTTAAATTACTCCTGAGCCCGACCCTAGATGGGCTTCGGGCTACTCAGCCCTAAATGAACTTTTTTTTAATAAAAAAAATTAAAATAAAAATCTCATAATATTTATTATAAATGAAATTAAAAATTATATTATTTTAAACATAATACATTTTTAAGTACTATATTATCTTTTATAAATACTATAATATGTTTTTAAATACAAAACATATCTAAATTGTATAAAATAATACTATAATATTTAACATAAGAGAAACTAATAGAATACGAGGAAAGAATGATGATTATATTAATGTATAAGATTTAAAAGAGAAATATTGAATAGAATAGAGATAAAATTTAGTTAGGTGAGAAAATTCAATGTGTTATTTTGTAGTAAGACAATATAAGTATTAATACATTTTTTTAAAAATTTATAGTTATGCGGGTCTAATGGGCTACCACTACTACAAAACGCCCAAACAACAACGCCAGGTTTACAACGGCATCCTATACACCGTTCTTATAGTGCGTACTGGATGCGCGCGCATTATTTTAATTAGAAATCTCAAGGGTATAATAATGATTGTTATAAAAACCGTGGTGATACAATCTAGTTATCATGGGTTCGAACCTCATCGCCCTCAAATAGTTTATCCCTTTGACGTAAATGCTCCCTTTTTAAGTTTTATTAATATTTAACTAAAAAATAATAATGATATCACGACGGCTTTTTCTTAAAACCGTTGTTACAAACTGTTATGTATTTTAAACACCAAGTATATATCAATTTATCCATTGAAAAAAGAAACAAGACGAAACAACCCTAACACCAACGCCGTCACCATTGTCGGGAAGAAGACAACAACAACAAGAAAGTGTTCTACTTTAAGGTGTTGCAATGTCACATTTGAAGACAAAATCATCCAAAGGTATTTCTACGTCTTCTTCCAGTGTAAAATCTCGATCTGGAAATTTTTGTGGTTGTGATGATCATATGGTTTCGTATCAATGCAAGAAGGGACAAAATAAAGGAAGGATTTTTTGGAGATGTCCATTTTGGAGGAGCGATGAAACATGTAATTTGTTCATATGGGATGAAAACGTGGGAGAAAGAGATGGAAATGACGATGAGAGCATAATGAAGTCAGAGTTGGAAGTTGTGGGCTATCTGAAGGTTATGTATGAGGATTTAAAGAAAAAGAACAAGAATTTGAAGAACAAACTGAAATCATAGATATTTTCTGGAAATATCAAGATGTTATGTTTTCTTGTCTCCTTTATGTTTAACGTTTACTTTGTTATGAAATGTAATAGTTGAATTACGGTTTGAATTACATTGTTGATGTTTAAACTGCAGATGCATTGTGAATTACATTGTTGATGTTTAAACTGCAGATGCATTAAGTGAGAAGTTAAGGCGCACCTTTTCTTTTTTATTTATTTTAAAATTGACAAATAAAAGGGTTATCACTACGGTTCTCCTGGTTAACCGTAATGATATATTTATAATAAATAAATACCTATCTATACGGTTTTTATTTATTTTAAAATTCACAGATAAAATGGTTATCACAACTGTTATTCTAGTTAACCGTAGTGATATATTTATAATAAATAAATACCTATCTATACGGTTGTTATTGTTAACGGTTGTGAAATAGTTTACCCATATATAAGCGAAATAACTTTCACTTAATTGACAGTAACGCCGTTGCCTTCAAAGTGAAACCCTAGAACCCATTTTTTCTCTTCGTTTTCACCATTAGCCGTGAATGTTGTGCTTCATACATTAAGGTATTCTTCTTCTTCCATCTATTGTTAGATATTTCCCATTATCTCGTTTGTGGATTGTTATTTTTGTTGATTGTTCTTATTTTTTCAGATTCGTTTTCACTACCTTAACATAGAGCATGCTTTGGAAACTTCATAATGTTTGTGTAGCTATGGAAAAAAGTACAAGAAGCATGAAGCTATGATAGAAACTTCATCCACCTTGTACTTTTTCTTCATAGCTTTACGAACAAGATGTTAGTAAATGAAGAATCAACACCGTAAGCAAACTTTATCTAGTTTTAGAAACAATGAAAAGAAATATAAGAAGTATGAAGCTTTTGTGTAAGCTTCTTCCTCCTTATATTTTTTTTTCATTGCTTCACAAACTAGTTCAACATCATAATTGATTCATGTTACGCGATTAGTTTCATTAAAAGGTGCGTTATTCCTATTCCTCTCTTTACTCTTCACTGGATTACAGTTTTAGGGTTTGTTTTCAACTGAGGATGCTCATTTTTGAAGTTTGCTTTGTTTCTTTTCAGGTTAAGGGGATGATACAGGGTGATGATGCTGGTGGAAGCAAGCGTATTATATCAGTTTATAATTTCTGGATCTGGTATAGAATGTTGTTTGAGTTATTATATTCAATTTACATTGTTTGTTTCACTAACCCTCACTTAAAGTTTGCTGGTGGTAGCAAGCGTATTATATGAGTTTATAATATTTGGATCTGGTATAGAATGTTGTTTGAGTTTATTATATTCTATGTAGATTGTTTGTTTCACTAACCCTCACTTAAAATACATTCAGTTAATTTGACATAGATACTTATAATCTGCAAATTAAGTTGTATTTGAAAACCAACTTAAACAAACCAATGTTGTTTTCTGATTGCATGCCTCTCATCATTTATCTCACGTTCTTTTATATATAGATTATGGTATAATGATCTGGCTCCTTAGATGCATCGCCATCTTCCATTATAGTTAAATCAAAGATGAGGCAGATTATCCAATGTCTTGTTGATCTTATGGAAATTTAACTATAATCGAAGATAGCGATATATCGAAGGAGTCAGATCAATAAACCACAATATATGTAAAAGAGCGTGAAATGCACAACGAGATGAATGCAATCAGAAAACAACATTGGTTTGTTTAAGTTGGTTTTCAAGAACAGTTTAATTGGCAGATTATAGACATCTTCATCAAATTGAATCCATGTATATTTATTTAGTGAGGTGTTTGGAAAACAAGCAATCTACATTTAATATAATAAACTCAGGGTACTTACAACAACAATTATCTATTGTAACTGATATCATAAGTAATTTATGTTTTATATAATTTCGCTGCTGATGGGTTTCGAACCCAGAACCTAAGTGTATGTATCGCAACGGTTTATTATCATAACTGTTGTAATATATGGCGCGCGTCCTGCCTTTCAACAACGGTTTCCAGACCGTTGTAGAAACAGCGAACTTACAACGACAATCTACATAACAACGCCTTCGCCCGCGTCATTATATGTCATTTCCAACCGTTGTTAAATGGGTTTTTCGTAGTAGTGTACCCACGGTCCATACGGGCTATCCCTAATGGGTAGCAGGCTTTTTAGGGTTAGGCTAAAAAAACCCTAAAAAATATGGGCTCTAATTTTAAGGCTCAAGCTCATGATTTTTCGGGCCTGGTGGACCGCCCCATATGAGCTAGCCCATTTTGACAGCTCTACCTTACACCAATTATCATAATTTTTGTCATTCAAAATGGGAAGATTTACTAGAAAATGTCCGTTTGGATGAGAAGTCATTGTGATATGCTTCCTAATAATCGCAGTCAGTGCTCTAGATACTTGATGTTGGAATCATTCTTGATAGAACAAGATTCAATCACTTTTTTTATTTGTTCAAAATTCTTGTTCTTGACTCTTCACTCGAATTAATCAATCACACCTTGGTTGCAAAATGAATCTCTTTACACAACAATTTGTAAAATAATAAAATTTGAGAATGTAATAATTTTGGAAAAGAAAAGAAGAAGAATGTATGGAAGTGAAAGGAAGAATGTTTATTGACAAATCTATAAAAAAAACCCTTTCTTTGAATCTTTTTGTGTGTTTTTCACAACAACACAAAGCATTGCAACATAACATAAGAGAAAAAATTTAGAGAGAAAGAATATATTGTAGTTTCTCCTATAAGGTTCCTTTAGTGAGTGTTCTCCTATTACAAGAGAGAGTGTAATTTGTTCTCTCCTTGTATTTAGAGAGAAGTGTTGTAATTTCTTCCACTTAGTGAAAATCTTTTCTACCGGTGCCCGTGGTTTTTCCCTTATTTGTTGAGGGGTTTCCACGTAAATATTCTGTGTCAATTTTCCTACTCCTTAATCTCTTATTTTTGTGTTATTTATCTTACTACTCTGATACCCAACAGTGGTATCAGAGCTGTTGGTGTCGGTCTCTATTCCGCTACGGTGTATGGTTACTATTCACATGTGTGATTGTATACTTTTGCAGTGATTGTTAACGTATACTAGATTTATTCTAGTGTGCGGTAAAAATATACAATACTGCTCACGTATACTGTGCTATTCACGGTGAAATTGTGTAAACCAATTCAGTGAGAAAAAAATGGCTGCAAAATTTGAGATTGAAAAATTCAGTGGGAGTAATTTCTCCCTGTGGAAAATGAAGATGCAAGCAATCCTTAGGAAGGATAATTGCTCACAAGCAATTAAAGGTAGACCTACAGATATAACTGATGAAAAGTGGAGTGAGATGGATGACAATGTTGTTGCCAATTTGCACTTAGCAATGACAGATTCAGTTTTGTCAAATATAGCAGAAAAGAAAACTGCAAAGGAGATCTGGGATACTATCATCCAACTGTACGAGGTCAAGTCACTTCACAACAGAATTTCCTTAAAGAGGAGACTCTACACTCTTCGAATGAGTGAATCCACTTCGGTACCGAATCACATCAACAATTTAAATACATTATTTTCGCAACTATCTGCATCAGATTTCATAATAGTGGAAAATGAAAGAGCAGAGCTTCTTCTTCAGAGTTTACCAGATTCGTATGATCAACTCGTCATCAATATTACGAATAATAATATTATTGACCTTCTATCCTTTAATGTTGTCGCCGGAGCTGTTCTTGAAGAAGAATCCGGGCGTAAAAATAAGGAAGATTGGCAAGAAAGCTCAAAACGAATAGAAGCTTTGACGATTACGAGAGGTAGATCAACGAAACGTGGTCCCAGTGGGAGTCAAAATCATGGTAGATCAAAATCTCAAAGAAAAACAAACCTCAAATGCTACAATTGTGGCAAAAGAGGACACTTGAAGAAAGAATGTTGGTTCAACAAGAAGAATGGTGAGAAGTCTTTTGAAGCGAGTACATCTCAAGGATGTATTGCCAGCACCTTCGATGATGGAGAAATCCTTTACAGCGGAGCAGCAGTTAGTACCAAAGGCGAAATTCAACTCACTAATGGTTGGATAGTAGATTCAGGAGCACCATGGCACATGACTCCACGACAAGACTGGTTTCGCACTTACGAATCTATCTCGGAAGGACATGTATTGATGGGGAATAACCATGCTTTGGAAATTGCTGGAGTTGGTACTGTCAAAATGAAAATGTATGATGGTACTATCTGCACACTTCAAGGGGTATGACATGTGAAAGGATTGACGAAGAATTTGTTGTCTATTGGGCAACTAGATGACCTCGGATGCAAGACCCATGTTTAAGGTGGGATCTTGAAAGTGGTGAAAGGTTCGCTAGTAGTGATGAAAGCAGAGAAGGTCGCTGAAAATCTATACATGCTTTTGGGAGAGACGATGAAAGGAGTTGATGCATTAATAGCAGTTGGAAGCCATGAAGAAACAACGATGATATGGCATCGCAACTAGGCCATATGTCAGAACGGGCTTGAAAGTTCTTGCAGAACGCAATCTCGTACTCGGGCTCAAGTCGGTAAATTTACCTTTCCGCGAGCACTATGTGATAAGCAAGCAGCATAAACTAAAGTTTGCTAAGTCAACTGCTAGAAGCAAACACATACTAGACTTGATTCATTCTGATGTGTGGGAGTCACCGGAAATGTCCATTGGAGGAGAAAAATATTTTGTATCATTCATTAATGATTACTCCAGGAGAATATGGGTGTACCCAATCAAGAAGAAGTCAGATGTGTATTTAGTATTCAAGGAGTTCAAAGCACAAGTGGAACTTGAAACTAGGAAAAGAATTAAGTGCTTGAGGACAGATAATGGAGGAGAATATACAGATGGTGATTTCCTGACATTCTGCAAGCAAGAAGGTATTATGCGGCAGTTTACTATTGCTCATACACCCCAGCAGAATGGTGTAGAAGAGCGGATGAATAGAACTCTCTTGGAGAAGACGAGAGCTATGCTAAAAACAACAGGATTGGCAAAGTCTTTCTGAGCAGAAGCTGTCAAAACTTCTTGTTACGTGATAAATCGATCACCATCAACTGCGATTGATTTAAAGACACCAATGGAGATGTGGAAGGGAAAACCGAGTGATTATTCTTCTTTGCATGTATTTAGATGTCCTGTGTACGTGGTGTACAACTCCTAAGAAAGAACAAAGTTGGACCCAAAATCCAGGAAATGCATATTCTTGGGTTATGCTGACAATGTGAAGGGGTATCGTCTGTGGGATCCCGCTGCCCACAAGATTATTATTAGCAGAGATGTAATCTTTATAGAAAGTGAACTACAAAAGGAGCAAAAAGATGACAGCACTATAAAGGAGACTACTACAGTGGAGATGGAGGAAAAGTCAGGAGAAAATGATTCTTCGGAAGCAGAGCCACAACACAAAGAACAAGAACCAACTAAGGTCAATAATGTAGATCCCAGAAGAACCACACGTCCGATAAGAAACCCATCCTGGCACTCAGAATATGTGATGGTAAGTCATGATGCATACTATCTTCTATCAGAAGATGGAGAACCATCAACCTTTCATGTGGCATTAAATGGTTCAGATGCTTCTCTGTGGATGGCATCAATACAAGAGGAAATTGAAGCCTTACATAGAAATAACATATGGAAACTTGTTGAACTTCCTAAAAGTCGGAAAGTCATCGGTAACAAATGGGTGTTCAAAATTAAGCGAGATGGCAAGAATCAGGTGGAACAATATCGTGCAAGACTGGTGGTCAAAGGATATACTCAGAAAGAAGGTATTGATTTCAATGAGATATTTTCTCCAGTGGTAAGACTCACCATAATCAGAGTGGTCTTGGCGATGTGTGTTGCATTTGATCTAAATCTAGAGCAGCTTGATGTAAAGATTGTGTTTCTCCATAGAGAACTTGAAGAGGAAATATATATGCTTGGTTTGTAGGTTAACCAAATCTCTGTACGGTTTAAAACAGGCGCCAAGGTGTTGGTACAAAAGATTTGATTCCTTCATTATGAGCCTTGGATACAACAGATTAAGTTCAGACCATTGTACGTATTACAAAAAGTTTAATGATAATGATGATTTTATCATTTTGGTGTTGTATGTGGATGACATGTTGGTGGTAGGCCCCAACAAAGATCGAGTCCAAGAATTGAAGGCACAATTGGCTAGGTAGTTTGATATGAAGGACTTGGGACCATCAAAAAAGATTTTAGGGATGCAAATTCACCGAGACAGAAAAGACAGAAGGATTTGGCTTTCACAGAAAAATTATCTTCAGAAAGTTTTGCGTCGCTTTAACATGCAAGACTGTAAGCCAATCTCTACCCCACTTCCTGTCAATTATAAATTATCCTCAAGTATGAATCTTAACAATGAAGCGGAAAGGATGGAAATGTCCCGAGTACTGTATGCATCAGCGGTGGGAAGCCTTATGTATGCTATGATATGTACTAGACCAGATATTGCTCAAGCAGTTGGAACGGTTAGTCGGTTTATGGCAGATCCAGGTAATGAACATTGAAATGTTGTTAAGAGGATCCTTATATACATCAAAGGAACCTCAGGTGCTGCATTATGTTTTGGGGGATCGGAATTCACTATCAGAGGCTATGTTGATTCAGATTTTACAGGCGACCTTGATAAAAGAAAATCTACTACTGGCTATGTGGTCATACTTGCAGGAGGAGCGGTAAGATGGTTATCCAAATTGCAGATTGTTGTAGCTTTGTCTACTACAGAAGCTGAATACATGGCCGCTACCCAAGCATGTAAGGAAGCAATTTGGATTCAAAGGTTATTGGAAGAACTCGAGCACAAGCAACAAAAGATAATTGTGTATTGTGACAGTCAGAGTGCCTTGCACATTGCAAGGAATCCAACTTTTCATCCCAGGACAAAACACATAGGAGTTCAATACCATTTTGTCAGAGAGGTAGTAGAAGAAGGAAGTGTGGATATGCAGAAAATTCACACTAAAGATAACCTAGCAGATGCAATGACGAAGCCGATTAACTCTTATAAGTTTACATGGTGTAGGTTTTCCTATGGCCTATTAGAGACGTAATCAGCATGGAGTTGGCAAGGTAGAGAAGATTTTTTGAAGATCACAAATGTGACTTTAAGTGGGAGATTGTCAAAGATTGCAGTCATAGTCAAATATTGTGGTCATGGTAAAAGATTATGGTCAAGGATTGTGGTTGAATAAAGTCACAATTTGTGGACCAAGAAAGAAACACCAATGGTTTTGCACCCATGGTTTTGTAACAACTCCCATGGTTTTGTGAAGATGAGCACCTATAAATAGAGGTGCATTTCTCATTCCTAACACAACAACACAAAGCATTGCAACATAACATAAGAGAAAAAATTTAGAGAGAAAGAATATATTGTAGTTTCTCCTATAAGGTTCTTTTACTGAGTGTTTTCCTATTACTAGAGAGAGTGAAATTTGTTCTTTCCTTGTATTTAGAGAGAAGTGTTGTAATTTCTTCCACTTAGTGAAAATCTTTTCTACCGGTGCCCGTGGTTTTTCCCTTATTTGTTAAGGGTTTTCCAAGTAAATATTTTGTGTCAATTTTCCTACTCAATCTCTTATTTTTGTGCTATTTATCTTGCTACTCTGATACCCAACTGTCTAGACTAACGATTGAATAATACCATAACTTCATGAGTCTTACTGATATAAGCGTTCTTTCATTTATAATACTATAATTTCACGAGTCATACAGAGATAAGCGTTTTTTCACTTCTGAGATTTGAAAGCTGTTTGTTTCTTTAGAGGTTTATGTCATCTTTTGATGAAAGCATGTACAGATGCTTTTCTTATTGCATTGAAGGAACACTGTACAAGGAGGTATGGTATATAAATAGGTAAATTCTTAATTATCCATGAATCTAAGTTGGGTATCGATACCTTTAGTGCAAATTGTAATAAAATTTTAATTTATTTTAAAATAAAATTGTTAGTTCTTGTATTGGCTGGAATTTTGGTAAAACAAAGTTGAACAATGTTGATGTCATATGTCTGATGTCTTAACATTGGTTCCTAACATTAGTTGTTGCAGGGTTGCAGTTTTGTGGTCTGATGTTAAACATGATGTCTTGACATCAGTTGACAGAACATCAGAAAACCATCTGTTGTGGTTTTTGTATTGCAGGATGTTGGGTGAGATGTCCTGACATGGTTAATCAGACATCAGTACAGATATGGAGTATTACTGTCATGACAGTATGTCATAACATCTTGGTTCTGGCACAACAGTTGCTGCTGTTATGTGACAGATGTTGCAGGAGATGTCATGACATCTTAGTCTGGTATAGAAGGTGTTGTTGTTCTGCTGTCATGTGATGTCAAAGGAGATGTCATGACATCAGTTGATAAAACATCAATCTGATTTGTTTTATTAGGGCTGCGTGTTTCTATTATTGGAGAGATATTCTGCTGAAGAGAGGGAGAGAGTGCAGGCGAATATCATGGGACAAATATATTCTGTTGCAATCTTATATTGAGCAGATATTGTTACTATTTTCATGCAAAAAGATATGGAGAATAATTAGATTTAATTGAAGATTTATTTAGTAGCAGAATCTTCTGCAAATTTGGAGCAGTTAATATGCTGAGATTCAAAGCCCAAATCTAGTTGGGGTGGAGGTTATAAATAGGGTCTTTGTAACCTAGGAAAGTAGGCCAGCCATCATGTAGATTATAAGGGCTGTGTTGGTTGATGAATCACCCGGTTTGTGGGATGGTCATCGTGTTTATCTCGAAGCCTGTAGGTAAGAGATGTATTGTTCTTGGAGGAAGCTGTTAAGCAACTCTAAGTATTGTTCTTAGTCATGTGTGTCATGTCTAGGTATTGTCATGGAAGTGTGTCTTCTACTTTTCTGTGATTGAAGAGTTTTTGGAAATCAAGTTGTTGATGCAGTGACTGAGATGTTGACTGCTAGACATCATTGCGATGATTGGAAGTGAGATGAAGTCTCTTATCTAGGGAGGACTTAGATAGAAGGGTCATTGGGTAGTGATTAAATTAGGTAGATTGTCAACTGGTTTGTTGAGTCTGTAATTTGATACTACAAATAGTGGACTTCCTTCCTGGCTTGGTATGCCCCCAGATGTAGGTTGTTAGACCGAACTGGGTGAACAATCGTTGTATATTTTTCAGTTCTGTTATTGTCTTGTTCATACAGTAGATATTGATGTTGTGACACCACACTTAACATCACATATCTGATACCAGAATTTCAATTGGTATCAGAGCAGGCATCCTGTCTATTTCTGGATGAGATATAGGGGAGGTACTTTCTGGTTCATGAGCAAGGAAGATAGTTTTGCTGAGATGGTGTATGGACTTGGTCAGTTCATAGAGATTTTTGTATGATCCCTTGAAGTGGAGGATGAACTGTTCATGACAGGGTGTGTATTGGACCGGTCTATTGTTATCAGGCTTGTAGGTTTGGTGGTAAGCTACTGTGTGGTTTGACTTATTTTCAAACCTATGTTGACCTAGTGCACATGGAGTGTCGTGTTTGTGCAAGGGTTATTATGTTTTGCCTGAAGGTTGTAGAGGAGTTTTCTGGTGTGTGTTCCGCTGCATATATATATATATATATATATATATATATATATATATATATATCTGATGGAAAATTCCTGGTGGTTTTGTGTTAAGGCTGCAACATTTTGTTCTCCTCTGAAGATGTATCACATGGTGTGGTGATACTTGAGGATATCTTCAACTAGCTTGTTAGAGTTGCCAAAGATACTTGTGGTTCATCCCAAGTCCACTCATAAAGGAACTCTTATATGAGCTTGTTGAAAAGAGGCCCGAAGAAAGTTAGAAGCAATTTATTCTTGCCTCCAACCTTACAAGGTCAATCTCTGGGTTGTGTTAAAGGATCTTTTGGTGTGTTTCTTGTGAAGAGAACTTATGTCCTACCAATTGTTGGAACATAAAACCAACAGATTGTGCAGAATCGTGTTGGATAAAGGTATGACATAACAGATGCTTGGGGGCTAAACAAATGTGTATTGATCACATCTGGTTGGAACCTACTCCTGGCTTGGAAGAGGAGGCATCTGGGCTGTGTGTCTAAGAAGTTTCCTTCAAGAAACATGTCTTAGATATGTATGTTGGTCAAGAAATGATCAATTTAGTGTCACTCATTGGATTAGTGTATTGTTGATCCAAGTGAGTAGGTGTTCATAGGCTGTTTGTTTTTGTGGAGGTCAAGCTCAAATGTCAAGGACATTTTCTCTGATATCTGAAAGTTCCTTCTGATCAAAGCAGCCAGTTGTTTGCAATCTTGTTTATGGCCATGGATCAGATTCTGTTTGAAAGGAGTTATATGTGTGTACCAACCATAGGATGAGCATTTCAGATTTGTGCAAGGAGAAGTTGGGGTTTTTTACCGAAGGATTATGGTTCCCTGGTATCTGCATGAGAAGTTACCTCTAAAGCTGGAGTTCAGTTATGTGGTGTCCTCACATAATGGAACATCTTTTTGTAAGGATTGAAGGGCGTCCTTGTAGGTTGAAGTGTTGGGAGAAGCATATTTGTCTATGCTATTTGTGATGACCAGTCAATGGTTTCTCTCCTTTAGGTACAGAAGGGTGGCATCAAACATCTGAACATTAAAAGTTTGAAGATTCTTGAAATGTAGAGTATGCTGGTTCATGTTTAGTGTGATTTACTATGATTGCTGATGTCAGAATGGATTGAAAGGTCAAGACACTGACCTAACCTGGAATGCTTTTGTGGTGTGAATGGTTGTCATGATGGTTTGTCAGCAGATTCCTGTTGTGTGAGAAGGTTACCTTGACAGAAGTTGAGTATTTATCTGCTTTTGATAAGGTTGTGCATTCAACTAATGACAAAATACATTGACGGGAGACTATGTATATGTCTGATGTAAAAGTGCAGGACTGTTGAAGTGTTGAGAATATACTTTTCTCTATGTGGCTGTTTATTTCCCTTCATGGTGTGTTGGTGTGTGAGAACTCTGAGAAGCAATCATGATGGTTAAAAGAATCTTGAGATTATAACAATAAGATTGTGTGTTCTATAATGTATTTAGAAGTGGCATTATTTGGTATAGTTATGGGGTAGTCTTGGACTACTTATTTTCTGAAGATTCAGATGTGGTAGGTTTGAAGTCTTTGGTGTTTCTAAGCAGGATGGAGGTTGTATACTCAGACTTGATTGTTGAACCAAGACTATGAGAGCATGGAAATCTGTTTCTGCAAAGGGAGGAGGTTCTTCTGAGTGGCAGAAGGAATAGCTTAATTCAACAGTTGGATGTCATAATGTTCTGACATCTAGCTTAACATCAGAAGTCTCAGTTGGTGATGTGGCACATCAGCTTATGATAGGGTGATCTACAGGAAGGAACAATAGGATGGTTCAAAAAGATCGTTCTCATGGCAGTTTGCGGGAGCTGCAGGAAGGAGAAGAGGTTACATGACCATGGCTTAGGGAGTCTAAGTGTGCTTGCAATTGAGCAATTAGAACATGTGACTTGAAGGTCAAGTTTCCTTGGTGGATCAGGATATCTTTGTGAGAGTTCTAACAAACGTGAAAAAGGTCAAAATGTGGCATTTGGTTGTTTTCATATGAGGATTCATGAATGAGGTGATCAAACTGTGGCATTTGGTTGTTCTCAGACGTGGATTCGAAGAATCAAGATAATCAGAGTGTGGCAGCTGGTTATTATTGAGGATTGTCTTGGAACAAGTTACTCTTGGGCAGAAGGGTGATGAGTTGAAGACTCAAGGAGATTATTTTTGAAGGTGGATGAGAGTTTATTCCTCTAGTTCTTTGGATTACTATGCTAGAGTAAGTCCAGTTGGTGGAGCATATCAAGAATCATGGTGATGATATCTTGGTGTGTGGCAAATGTTCTAACTTGTGTTGGGACATTATCTGGTTGAATATCCTTGGTAAAGGATGATTTTGTTCTGGTTCTGGAGTTTGGTGCATACATTATGCCTAAGGAGCGTCTACATAGTCATACGAGAGAATGATGAAGTAGAAGGTCTGCCTTGGATGGAGAATGTAGAGAAGACTGAAGTAGATCAGGTATTGATTGCTTGGAAATATGAAGATGAAGAGTATGATAGGGAATGACTATGTTATGATCAAGGAGTTCATTGTGATCATTCCTGTGGATATTACAGAGAGAAGTTGATCAGCTTGGCAAGATGTGAGTTTTGGAGCATGAGAAGATAACAAACCAAGAGGGAATCTTGTGAGTTTTGGTATTTGGATTGTTTGAGGATCAAGCATTAAGTGAATGCGTTCAGCAGGTGTGTTGAACAGAGGGTGCGCTCTTGAAGACATGAAGATGAGTCTTATGTTTTCCATTCATTTAAGGTGTTCTTCTTGCAAATGAGCATTGGTTATCTTAGATAGGGGGAGTTGATCTTTTGTTTTGGATATTTTGTTGAAGTAGTTATCAGACAAGATGTTACTGGTGAAGTTCATGGTGTTCTTGACAGTTTAGACCTGGTTCTATAGATTTGTGTGTCAATGGATTGAATCAGAAGTATACATTTACCCCAATGTTTGTCAATTGTTGGCCAAAAAGGGGGAGAGAATGTACAGTAGTAGCTGCTGAGTCTGGATTTTGTTCTGAGCATATTTGTTGGATGATTCAGAGTTTGATTTTGGAATTTGTTTGTGCTTGCTGCAATGTTCAGAGTTTGTCCAATTGTGGCTAAAAAGGGGGAGAGAGTTGCCAAGGTGTGGTTGTGAAGCCTTTTCTGATATGGTGCAGCAGTTGAGGGGGAGAGTGTTTGAACAGCTGTGAGCTGGTTCTTGGTTTGAGGGGGAGTTTGTCCTATGCTGATGTGAAAGTGAGTTTATGCAGCTTGTTGGTTTTTGCTGCTGCTAGTTGTGTGCTGATGTTAGCTGAGATTGTTTTAGCCAAAACTAGCCGAAGGGGGAGATTGTTAGTTCTTGTATTGGCTAGAATTTTGGTAAAACAAAGTTGAACAATGTTGATGTCATATGTCTGATGTCTTAACATTGGTTCCTAACATTAGTTGTTACAGGGTTGCAGTTTTGTGGTCTGATGTTAAACATGATGTCTTGAAATCAGTTGACAGAACATCAGAAAACCATCTGTTGTGGTTTTTGTATTGCAGGATGTTGGGTAAGATGTCCTGACATGGTTAATCAGACATCAGTACAGATATAGAGTATTACTGTCATGACAGTATGTTATAACATCTTGGTTCTGGCACAGCAGTTGTTGCTGTTATGTGACAGATGTTGCAGGAGATGTCATGACATCTTAGTCTGGTATAGAAGGTGTTACTGTTTTGCTGTCATGTGATGTCAAAGGAGATGTCACGACATCAGTTGATAAAACATCAGTCTGAGTTGTTTTATTAGGGCTGCGTGTTTCTGTTATTGGAGAGATATTCTGCTGAAGAGATGGAGAGATTGCAGGCGAATATCATGGGACAAATATATTATGTTGCAATCTTATATTGAGCAGATATTGTTACTATTTTCATGCAAAAAGATATGGAGAATAATTAGATTTAATTGAAGATTTATTTAGTAGCAGAATCTTCTGTAGATTTGGAGCAGTTAATATGCTGAGATTCAAAGCCCAAATCCAGTTGGGGTAGAGGTTATAAATAGGGTCTTTGTAACCTAGGAAAGTAGGCCAGCCATCATGTAGATTATAAGGGTTGTGTTGGTTGATGAATCACCCAGTTTGTGGGATGGTCATCGTGTTTATCCCGAAGCCTGTAGGTAAGAGATGTATTGTTCTTGGAGGAAGCTGTTAAGCAACTCTAAGTATTGTTCTTAGTCATGTGTGTCATGTCTAGGTATTGTCATGGAAGTGTGTCTTCTACTTTTCTGTGATTGAAGAGTTTTGGAAATCAAGTTGTTGATGTAGTGACTGAGATGTTGACTGCTAGACATCATTGTGATGATTGGAAGTGAGATAGAGTCTCTTATCTAGGGAGGACTTAGATAGAAGGGTCATTGGGTAGTGATTAAATTAGGTAGATTGTCAACTGGTTTGTTGAGTCTGTCATTTGATACTATAAATAGTGGACTTCCTTCCTGGCTTGGTATGCCCCCAGATGTAGGTTGTTAGACCGAACTGGGTGAACAATCGTTGTGTGTTTTTCAGTTCTGTTATTGTCTTGTTCATACAGCAGATATTGATGTTGTGACATCACACTTAACATCAAATATCTGATACCAGAATTTCAAAAATAAAATAAAATAAACGATGTGGCATTAAATTGCGATGTTTGATTAGTTAAGGGTACCGGTACCCAATTAAATTGAAAGATACCGGAGTGTTCATATAAATATCTCATTTATAAAACCTTATATCATAAATGCTTAGTTGGTATTCTATGGTTGGATGATTGACGATACACCATTGACCACATTTGAACTCAAGCGTGCAAAAAGTGTTGGAATATTTTAATAATATAATATTATATTAATATTCCAATAATTATGTGGCCATATATATATATTTATTTATTATATTAGTTATTTTATCAATTAAGTGCCTTTAAATAATTAAGTGATCAAATAATGTTAAAAATGCTATTTAGACTTTATTTATGAACTATTTAATTAATTAATTAATTAATTGGGTATGAACTCAAATATGGGTGGTTGTCGGGATGGTCCACTTGAAAATAATGGGAATCCTAATTGGCCATCACACTATATATAGGCTATGGTCCCCAAAATATCGTACACAAACCAAATTATCTCTTCTCCCCATCTGAAGAGAATTCGAGGCATAAGGAGTATCGGTTGAGGAAGAACCACAAAAGCCATCAACTCATGGGTTTAAGATTACCGCCAAAAGAGATTTTTCTCAATGGATCCAGGTATTCCTGAAATCAGTTTATCGATCCTTTAATTTTATACATTCTTGATTTCGACGTCTAAAATTATATGTTATAATTTCTTGAGCATGTATGTTTTGATCAATCGTTATTGATCTAATTCTAACAAATAGTATCAGAGTTTAGGTTATGATTAAATTATTAATTCAAACGATATATTATTATGTGATTTTTATTGAATATATTGTTCAAGTTTTTATTGTTATCGTAAGGGGAGAATTGTTTACCGTAAGGTGGTTTTTAGGCAGCAGGATGATGAGGGGATACCTTCCCCTCTCATCAGCGCCAAGGGTTTTGGAATGTTAATCCTATTTTTTCTTATTGATTGTATTTTTATTATTTTTGTATTCTGTATTTTCTGTGCGTTTGTATTTAAGCCAAATGGAGTTTCTCTTAACCCCTTTGGCCTTAATTTGTGGTAATATCTCAAAAATGTTAAGGTTGTTATAATATGAGTTATATATACACGTATCATTGTGAATTTGGTGTAAAAGGTTGATTTGGTTGTTTTTTAATACAAATAGCTATTACTATCTCTAACCAAATGGGATTTGGGAAAATCTCATTTGGTTACTGTTTGTTGAATCGATAATGTTTAACTATATCAATTTTTATTTTATGGATCCAACTTTTTTTTAATTGTGAGGAAAATTTAAATACTAATTTTATTTTATTAATAAATTTTTTTATGAGTGTTCATTTAATTTAGAATTTTTTAACACACTTCGAGTACAATCGGTTTATTATGGTATGTACATGACATAAAAACAATTATGTGTTTAATTTTTCAGACTTAATTATGCAAGTATTTTCTTGCATAATTAGGATAGTTTGATAATCATTTGATTATTACGCGATCATATCAACATACAATTTTGACATTACATTTATGTGTAATGGTTGTGTAAATTTTAAGGTCTTCCCATTTAATTTATTAAATTAAAATGTCTAGTGACTTTGATTGGATTAGTTGAAACAACAAGTTGCAAAAGTAAACTCTGATATTTAAATTTGATTCAATTAGAATTACAAAAGATGTAGTGTGTAATTTTTCATGCGAACTGTTATGGTCGGCCAAAAGGAAGACACGGTTTGGCCTAAAATTTGCATACCTGTGATGGTAAATATGTAGTAATTATCAAGTTTATCCACGTGGCTAATGATTGATGTCAAAGACATCCATTATCTGATAGGACTTATTACTAATATTTGATCATTACGTGAGAGTACCACTTACAGTTAATTCTTGCAATCAAATATTGAGAACTGATGGTATTATTTTGGTATTTTGTCAAGGTCTTATTTCATTTGCATATAAAGAATATTGTGCATGTCTATGTGGTTATTTGACATGCCTCCTAATGTCATTGTATGTTCGTTGTTCTTTTCTATGGATCCAGTTGCTGATGTTGCCGCTCTAAATTTTGTTGCTAAGATTAACTCTATTCCTATGCTGAGTGGAATGAACTTTAAGTCTTGGAAAGAATCTGTGGAGATCATGCTTGGATGCATGGATATAGACTTATCATTGAGGGAGGAGTGTCCCACCGCCACTGCTGAGAACTCAAATGAAACTAAAATAGAAAAATGGAACCGATCTAACCGAATGTGCCTGATGATGATCAAAAGATCCATACCTGAAATGATTAGGGGGTCAATTGCTGAGAGTGAAAGTGCCAAGGAGTTCCTCGAAATCGTGGAGCAATTCTTTGCTAAAAATGATAAGGTTGGTACAAGTAGTACCTTGTCCAAACTTATTTCAATGGTTTATAAAGGCAAAGGGAACATAAGGGAGTACATCATGGAGATGTCTAATCTCGCATCAAAACTCAAGGCATTGAAGTTAGAACTTCCCGAGGATTTGATTGTGCACTTGGTTTTGATCTCTCTCCCTGCATGCTTTGGGAAATTTAAAGTGAGTTACAATACTCAGAAGGACAAATGGTCTCTAAATGAGCTCATATTTCACTGTGTGCAAGAGGAAGAGAGGCTAACGAGAGAGAAGACTGAAAGTGCTCACTTGGCTACCAATTCTCAGAATAAATGGAAGAAACCTGCGGGAAATTTTTCTCAAAATAAGAAGGCAAAGGAACAATCTAAGGAGACCACTTGCTTCTTTTGCAAAAAGGATGGACACATGAAGAAAGAGTGTTCCAAGTATGTCGCATGGCGTTTAAAGAAGGGTAATTTTCTCTCTTTTATTTGTTCTAAAATTAATTTAGTTTTTGTACCCAAGGATACTTGGTGGGTAGATTTTGGTGCCACTACTCACAATTGTATGTCCATGCAGGGTTGCCTGTGGAGCTGTCCACCAAGTATTGTGTTAGCTCCTAATTTCGACGCCTGATATTGAATTGAGAGTCTTATTCAAAGAAATGGAATTTTTTGAAGTTATGGAAGACTTCGACAGGAATGGTATTTTCATAGAGTCTAGTCGAAAGTATCCTTGTGCAGAAGAGACATGTTCTATGGACTTAGAAATATTTCTAACAATTTGGAGATATGTTTCGACAGAAGACTGACGGATGACGTTCGATTCAAAGATTCAAATTCAAATAATGGAGGGAACTTTGTCCTTATCCATTTGAGAGAAGGAGACATGTGGCGTACATCTGAAGGGCAAAGACATGCAGAAAGCCATTTGTCTCGCTCTAATTAGTCGGTCATTAGGGATAGTTATTTTTTACAATTATAAATAGCAAGTCTTAGTGTTAGGATTTGTGTGTGATAAAAGTTGTACAAATTTCTCAAATCACTCAAAGTATCCGTGTGTAGAGAAACGAGTTTCTGAAGAAATGTACGTTTTATGTAACACCATTTTTCTTATTCAATTCAATTCAGTTAATCTTTGACCAGAAATTTATCTTTTCTCTTTTACTTTGTTAAGTTATTTTCCAATTCACTTTTAATCATTTCCTCGTATTACTTTTCCTTTAATATTGTTGAAATAACCCTTTTCTTAATTATGAATACTGTCGAAGTGTTCATCTTTTTCCAAATATCCTTTTAAATTGTTTTAGCACATGTCCTAGGATTTAGTATGTTCGATCCTGCAAATTAACCAATTTCTTATAGACTTGGTAGACCAGAGGTTGTTTGCTATTATTCACAGTAAACAAATTGGCACGCCCAGTGGGACAGTGCTAAAGTGATTTGTGAAAACAATTTTCTGTGTTTTCAAAGAAACTTATAATTCTACATTTAATTATCTTTTCTCTGTTGAAAATTTTGTTGTATGTTATTAAGAAGTGGTAAAGTAGCCACCACCAGCGAAGATAGACCAAGGAGAAAATATACGAGGAAAATGGCAAGTACAAACCAGCCAAATAATTCGAACCCTCAACCGAATAGTTCGAATCCTCAAACTACGCCAAGTATTAACGTAGAACCACCCCCAGGATCTTCGACTGGGGGACCAATGGTTTCAGTGCCTATTTCTGAAGCCATACCATCTATGGCAAGTTCGATCCCTACATATTCGATTGCCCATTCTGAGTTACGTTGGATCAAGGGGACTACCAAGGACTCCCCCACAGTGGAAAATGCTAATTTCCAACCATTTATTTCCCCTGGATTCTCTATGCCTTTGCCTAGTCGAGACCCACCTTATGGGATGCCAACTTTGATGATGGCAAACTTACAGAATGCTCCTCTAGTATTTACAAAACCCATAGTGACTTCACCACTACAAGGGTCAGGATCCGGGGTTAACATGGGTCGAAACAACCAATCCTTAGGAATGGGATATTCAACCCAAATGCCAAACTTGATAAATCCTACTGCAGCATACTTAAGGCAACAAATGGACGAAAGTAAACATCAAATGGTCCAAATGATGTCCCAAACTTTGGGAGAAATCTTTTAGCCTCTTATCCAAAATACCACCCAGACTAATTAGCAAATGGAAGCGCAGATGACGCGCCTTGCAGATTTTTTTGGTGTACCAAACCCTCCTCGACATCCACCAAGAGAATATATCATAGAAAACCAAGGGGTAGTGTTCGAAGAGGACCCCACTTTTAACCAAGCCCAAAAAAACCCAGGAAATATACCTCAGGAAAATTTAGCGAACCAGGGAGTAGTCCAACCCCCTAGGAATTAGCCACAAATTCCCGTAGGAGAATAACCAAGGGTGGTTTTGGTAAATAGAAACCAGTACGTTGACAATGTCATACAACAGGTTCGACGTAATGACGTGGCAGCAGATAATAATTTAGCAGCCATGGTCGAAAGGATTATGACGCGGAATGGAGTAAACTTTGGCCTTCGAAGGCCAAATTACACATCACCGTTATCAGAATACATACTTCAGTCGAATTTACCCCCTAGGACAAAGGTCCCTAAATTCACCAAGTTTTCAGGGACACCACTGAATCCACTGTCGAACATGTGGCTAGGTATTTGATAGAAGCTGGGGAGATTTCGAATGATGAGAATCTTGGGGCAAAATACTTCCCAAGTTCTCTTACGAAGAATGCCTTCACATGGTTCACAACTTTGCCACCAAATTCGATCCACAATTGGACCCAGTTAGAACGGTTATTTCATTAGCAGTTCTATATGGGATAAACTAAGATCAGTCTAAAGGAGTTGGCTAGTATAAAATGAAAATTCACTGAGCCAATAGATGACTATTTGAATAGATTCTGACTGCTCAAGGCTAGATGTTTTACACAAGTGCCAGAACATGAGTTGGTCGAAATGGCCGCTGGAGACCTGGATTATTCCATTAGGAAGAAATTGGTTACCCAATATTTAAGGGATATGGCCCAATTGGCCGATAGGGTTCGACAACTAGAACGCCTGAAAGAAGAGAAGGCTAGGGCAAATAAGAATAAGAGGGTAGCCTACGTCGAAGTCAATGAAGAAGACGAAAAATATTATAATGAGACAGTAAGTTTCGACGAGGGCGAGATTGATCTTGCTGAATTGAAACAAGGCCCACTTACTCTTGTAAGCTGTTGGCCCATTCGAATGGAAAGAACCCTGTCGAACCAGAAAAAAATGATAAATTTCCTAAGAAAACCTACACTTTTAACGTTACTAAGTGTGACGAAATTTTCGATTTGTTAGTTAAGGATGGTCAAATGATAGTGCCTTCTGGTGCTAAAATACCTCCTTTAGAACAAAGAAAAAAGAGAGGTTTTTGTAAGTATCATAATTTCTTGGGCCATAAAACTTCTCAATGTTTTCTTTTCAGGGATCTTGTCCAGAATGCTATCCAGGAGGGAAGGCTCAAGTTTAGTGAGAAGTCTAAAAGTCAGATGAAGATTGATTCTGATCCCTTATCAGTGGCTGACGATCACTACGCAGAGCCAATGGAGGTTAACATGATCGAGGTCACTGAAGGTCTCAACAACAATGTCAACATGGTCGAAGTCACTGACGACTTCAACAATGGAGCGGTTATGGTCAGGATCACTGAGGGTCTCGGCCAAGAGTTCGTGAAGAGTTTTGCTAGTGTAGCTGCCCAAAATTTCACCAAAGACATTGCTGATGGTGTCGACATAAGAGTTATTGAAGACTCTGATGAAGGAATCACTGAGGATTCCCATTGGATAATGATAACCAAAGAAACCGCTGACGGTTTCGTTCGAATGGACAAGGCTGCGGGGCCATCAAATGGAGTTACATAAGCTTGGAATCACTGAGGATGTCAAAATGAATATCAACATGGTGGAGGTTTCGCAAGAGACACCCATGGAAGTCGATGACGAACGTCGACAAGAAGAATACAATAAATTGGCCTTCCTAAGTGAGGAGGAAAATCTGATTGACTTCATGCATAGGTGCCAAAGGAAGAAGTCAGAAGTAATGTTGTGTCCTCGATGCAGCGCTGTATTTGACAAGAAGGCAACGTAAAATCTCGAGGGAGTCAGAAAGGCCAAACAAAGGCGCGAGGAGAAAGCCCTTCATGGTCAGCAGGGCTTCGACCTAAGGAAATCATCTTCGAACCAGGAACAGCTGAAGCCAAGAGTTCCAGGGGCAAGGCCCGCCACTTTTAAGCCATTTGCAGAGCTTTCTAATGGCAAGTGGATAAGACCGAATGAAAATAAGGAAAAAAGCCAATAGAAATGGCAGATTTTTGATGTAGATAAAGGCTCATCAATTGCCTCAAAGAAACTAGCCTACATCTCAGAGAACTAAAAAGGGAAAAACCCTATGCCCCAGTCCCAGTGGAGAAGGAAACAGAGATGAAGGAAGGCTCAGACAGAAGCTGAGGCGGGTAGCGGAGTCAAGTACCAACGTACCAGTCGACAGAAAGGAGCCAAATCCTGTCAAAAAGGTGCCGCTGGGAAGGAAGTTAGTTGCTACACAAGAGCAAGCAGCCAAAGAAGAGCATGATCGAAAAGTTGCTGAGGACGAGTTGCTCACTGAAAATTTTGATTCAGGGTCAGATCAGTCTCTCGATATTTTGTTTAACGTGGTATCTGTCCTACCAAGGGAATTCGACCAGATAAGTGAGGTCGAAGAGCTGGAAGATAACACTGATATAGAAATGGTCACTCATATGCCAGTTTGTTACTATGTGATGAACAACGGATGTGTCGAAGAACAAAATGCATTCTTCGAAAGACCCAATGAGGCTATGAAAATTCACTTTAAGCCTCTTTTTATCACTGGGAAAATTGAAGATGTGCCAGTCAACAAGATTCTGGTAGATTGTGGTGCAACGGTAAACTTGATGCCGCATTTCATGTTAAGAAAAATAGGGAAGTTCGACACAGACACCAAGCCCCATAATATGGTGTTGTCCAATTATGAAGGGAAGGTTGGCACCACATTGGGGGTAATTCAGGTTGATTTGACGGTAGAAACAATTACAAGATCAACCATGTTCGTGGTTGTGGAGACGAAGGCTAACTATAACTTATTGTTAGGAAGAGAATGGATTCACAGAATAGGATTCATTCCATCATCAATGCATCAGAGGATTACCATTTGCGAACAGATGGTATTGTGGAAAATATCGAAGCCGACCAGAGCTATTTCCTGACTTCGGTTAATCATGTCGATAGACGTAGTTTCGATAGAAATTTGGCTAACATAGCTCCATGTAACCCAGCCAACTTTGCATTCACTCCAGACGACAACGCATATTGTTTGTTGTATCTGCATCCAACAAATGGTTTTCAGTGGGATCGGGAGGTTGTAGGAGAATATGACTTTGCTTACAAAGGGACATCTGGAGTTAACCCCACAGGCTAGGGGAGCGATTTCGACGATGATGTCTGAATTTGAGGTGTGTCATACCCCAAATTTTGACCACTAAGATTTCCCATCATTGTACAAATCATCATCACAATATGGATGAACCATTAGTCTCCCCAAAGATGGGTGAGCATCCACTACAATCAGACTTAGGGTTTCAAGCCCTCTCAGAGCTCTTAGACAAAGGATCAATCAAGGAATGACATGACCTTCAACTTGTCTAGCCTCTCAAACATCCACAATGGATCAAGAGGACTCCCTCTCCAAGGATTAAGCACAAGGCTGCTCCCTTCTAAGTGGATTAAGCCTCAAGATCGCCAGTGTCACCAAATTAGGGTTTGGTCAACCAGGGCCTCCAGATGGAAATTTTCCTCTGGGCATGAGCCAATGCTTCAAAGCATAACCTATGATGCTCTAAGGGACATCGTAAACCCAATCATCAAGTTAATTTAACCTCAGGGGATGCATTCACAAAAAATCGGGAATTAGGGTTTCTTGACCTAATTCACCCCTAAGTTGACTTTTGGGGAAAAGCATGAGCCAAGACCTCAAGACATGATTTGAGGGTCTCTAATACACCACATTGATCCATTTGCAACAATGGATAGATCCAAGAAGCTTGAGCAACAAGTTTCAATTTCATCTGAACCACAGTTAGGGTTTCGCGAGAAAAGTCAACTGTATCTTTGACTTTTGACCAGGACATGCTCCCAAACCCTATGACATGATTCAATACACCCTATAACACCTATGAAACCAATCCATCAAGTTTGATTTAGGTCAAGGACTTGATTTCATAGAGGATCGCACAGTTTGGAATTCATCTGATAAAAAGTCAACTGTGCACAAAAGTCAAACTTTGACTTTTTGAGATTTTTCACAATTATGGTTTTTTAACCCTAAAATGATGTTAATGTGTGATTGGAATCATCATTCATCAAGAAAAATCAAGAAAAGTGGGATAACTTGTAAAAGGGGTAACCATAAAAACTTAGAAATTTTTCTAAGTTATGGAACAAAGTGGCTAGGGTGCCAACTTTGGAGGATCATAACTCCTAAACCACAAGGCCATTTTTCCCCATCCAAAGCTAGATTTGTAGCTCTCATGGCACTCTACAAAAGCTTCAAACATAACTCATTCCAATTCCTCATGGATTTTAAGTTATGGAATGATCAAAATCACAAAAAGTGAAAATGTCACTTTTTTCCAACACTTAGTGAAATTTTCACTAAGTCAGAATCTGCCTTACTTTTTTCCAAATGTAGAGGCATTTTTCACTTGGATCCAAAAAGTATCAAAACCAATTATGATTAAACAGTTGTTGTATCATATGAGGGTTTTCCAAAATGGCCAAGAACTCCATCAAAGTCCACTTGAGCCATGAGATATTACAATGCCAATATGCCTTGCTGCAAACTGTCATGGCAAGGCAGATTTTGGAGTTTTGCTCGATTTTCTCAAATTTTACAAAGGGCAAGCAACTCTATCCATCTGAACACCTCAAGGGGAGACCAAGGAGGAACCAACTCTGATCCCAAGCCTCTCAAGTCTTTGGAACCAAAAATAGCATACCAAACCTAGAAATGCCTAAAAGAGGGACAAGATTCCAATTTTGGATTGGAGCATTCAGTGGATGCACCAAGGTGGCATGGACTGAGCCATTTCCAACTGAATTCAGTCAAGACTTATCCAAGACCAAGGGGACCAGCAACATGTGCCCTAACCTCTAGTCAATGGTTAGAGGAGACTTGGATTCTCATTGCTCAACATTGGCCAAACCTCTACTGCAGTTGCCATTCACTATTGCAGCCAAAACAAACTTGCTCTACTATAAATAGAGCTCAATTGTGTTCAGTTTGAGTACACCACAGCTTATTTTCCTCAAAATCTCTTTGTCTAGGCAAAACTACCTTCTTTAGCAAGGTAACTCTGAGTTTTTGAGTTAGAGAGCAATTCCACCACAGCTTATGATCTAAACACATCCAATATATCATATCTAAGCTGTCCAAAATCTCACAAGTGACCTGTAACACCAAAATCACAAAGTCACCTCTCAAAACCTCAAAATAGTACTTTTGTGCATTTTTCAAGCCATGTCTTGATTCAGTCACTTTCCAAACTAGATAAAACCTCAAACACACTCCAAATATCATCCTTGAACTGTCCCAAATGGTTCCCCCCATCTGGAACACCATTTGAGAGAGTTGTTATTTTGGCCACTTTTGCCCATTTTGCAAGAAAGAGCTCAAACTTATTCCTGAGGTTTCCAGCTGATTCCAACCATCCTAAAAGCTTCTAAAAGATCATTTGAGGTTGTTCAAAGTATTAAATCATTTCTGGAACAAGTGGCTTGGCAGATTGCACAAAAGCTCCAAAAAGAGGTAAGAATCACAACTTGGATTCTTTGAACCATGCTTTCTTTTGATGTCCACTAATCATGCATCTCTTATACATGTTATATGTGTTGTGGTTGCACCAATTTATCATGTAATTCATGCTTATACCAAGAGATGGCATAGAAAATTCAAATCATGGCCTATTTCAAAACCACTATCGGGTTTTTCAATAGGAGCATGATCTGAAAAAAAATCCCACCACCATTGGATTCCTTGTGAAATTCTAGGCAGGATAGACCTAAATTTAGTCCAAATCCATGGAGAAATGAGAAAGTTATGGCCTTCACGTTTTCAACCAAAATCTTGCCTTGCCTTGTCTTGGGCCAGGCCAAAAACAAGGCAAGCCTTGTATATTTGTGGTTGTATTTCAATCAACGGATGTATCACCACCCCAGTGGTAAGACGCGTGCCCTATACACAAGAGGTCTGGGGTTCGAATCCCCCTCGCCCCAGATCCTCTTTTTTACCACTTTTTCATATTTTCATATTTTTATTATTATTTTTAATGATTTGAAAAATTAATAACTCCCTCAATTTTAATTATTTTTTATTGGTTCTTTTTGCAAAAAATCACAAAAATGTTGCAATATTTTATTCCACAAAAAAATTAAATTTATATTAGTTATTTAATATAATTAGTCTTTTTGTGAATAAATTCCTTTTTAATTGTTTTTAAGCATTTAAAAGTGAATTTTTACTATGAAAATCAAAACTAAATGAGTTTTAATTTATCTTGTGATAAAAACCTCATTTTTCAAACCCTCAATAAAAAATCACAAGTGGTTTATTCAAACTTATTTGGAATTTTTATCATTTTATTTGATTTTCTTTAAATATTTCCTTTTAAAAGAAAACAAATTTAGGGTTTCCTTGATTTTCACTCAAACAAAACTTTTAAACACTTTGGGCCTCTAATAGAGTGTAAGACCCAATCCCCTTTTAACCAAAACAATTTCCGGCCTCAGATATTGTATAAGTCCCTCTGCATAAAAGAAAATCTCGGCGCGATCGCCAGTTCAAAAATCAAACCCTTGGGCCTACCCTCGTGTTATAAGCCCCATTCTTTAAAAATCATTGGGCCTCTAGTAGAGTGTAAGACCCAATCCTTTTTGAAAACCAAAATAATTTGGGCCTCACTTATTATATAAGTCCTGACACCATCAAAAAGTTTGGCGCGATCGTCGCCTTTTAAAACAAAACTTTTGGGCCTATCCTCGTGTTATAAGCCCCACCACTTGTACAAAAATAAACCTTTGGGCCTCTTGAGAGAGTGTAAGACCCATCCCTTTGTACAGAAAACCTTTTTTGGGCCTCAGTCACTTGTATAAGTCCCTATATAATATACAAAACAACAGTGCAATCACTGATAAAACCTTGGGCCTCTCCTTGAGCTGTAAGCCCCAACAATCTTTTCAAAGAACTTTCTCCTTTGATTTTGAATATAATATTGTTATCAAAGCTTTCTTTGTTGAACAAACTAACCAAACAGCATAGAAGCTCTACAACCGAGTAAGTGTTTATCTGCTTTCTTTATCTGCTTTCATATATATAACTGTATTGTGGGGCTGCTCACTGTAAGTCTTCTTTCACAAACTTTTTTATACTCGTCAAATATCAACTGTGTAATACTAGTATAGTTATTTAGAGTTTTCCCCGGCAACTACGTCTAGCACTAGGTAAAGCCATGTTGGTCACTTTTAAATATAAACAAAACTAGATCCCCATAGGATTACCAGACACAGTCTTCCCTCCTCTTGGGGTTAAACAATATGAAGACGTGAAAGGCAGCATTCTCGGTGAACCCTTTCTCAGACTGTCACCCTTAGAAATTGTCAAAGAGATTCTACTCCCCAGAGATGATCTTTTCCCCGTGAATGGCCTCTCTTGAGTTTCTTCCAAATTCTCGGACTTTCCTGGCTTGATCTATTCTCGGTGAATGGCATGTCTTGAACTTCTCGGGGTTTGGGGACGCACAGGCTTCTTAAAAGCATCTCCGCCTCCTCTTAGGCGTTGTACAAGGACCCTTCGGCTTCTTAAAAGCTCTCATGCCTTCTCTTGGGCTTAGTACAAGGACCCAGAGACCTCTACAGGTATAGGAACAAAACCTAGTCATCAATTTGCTAGAGCTGTCTTTCTGAGTCAAGTGTCAGACCAGTTAATGGGTTGACCTTCATCCCTTAACATATCAGCCTTCTCTTGGGCATCATACAAAAACCATTCACTACCTGAGAATCGATTTCTCAAAACACCTGTAGACTTGGACAGTCTCAATACCCTTTGGATTTTCCATTTCCTTAAAGAACAGGAAATCTCCCTGATCCTCTGATCAATCTCAAAGTACAACATTACCCATATAAGAACTGATTTTCTCTTTTAACCAACATACTGGACCTGTCACTAAACTGAAATAGTCACCAACACCCTAGCCTCCTCTTGGGCTTTGTACAATGATTCTCCCCAGCGGAGCTAACCTTTTCACACTCTCTTGTTGAGTATAAAAGACTCTCTTGTTGAGTCAACCTGTTTAGCCTCCATCTCGGGCTTCGTAGGAGATACAAAAACACTCTCTTGTTGAGTATAAAAGACTCTCTTGTTGAGTCAACCTGTTTAGCCTCCATCTCGGGCTTCGTATGAGATACAAAAACACTCTCTTGTTGAGTATAAAAGACTCTTTTGTTGAGTCAAACATTATCAGCCTCCATCTCAGGCTTCGTACGAGGTACAAAGACTCTCTTGTTGAGTCAAGCGCCTTTAGCCTCCGTCTTGGGCTTCGTACAAGACACATACCAAAAGCACTCTCTTGTTGAGTCAACCCTTTTAGCCTCTCTCTCGGGCTTCGTACGAGACACATAAAAACACCCTCTTGTTGGGTCAATATCCCCTTCTTAGGCTTTGTATAAGGAAACCCCGGTTGAGTTAATCAACCTTTTAGCATCAAAATCTGTGCCTCGTTCACAGTATACAAACATCAATAACTCCTTTTCCCCCCATCTAATTGCTGTAAATGGCAAGCCTCTGGATTATTTACATCCACACCACTGTCCCTCTTTTAGCATGAGAAATTCCTAAGGAAAGATGGCATTGCTCTAAACTGAGTTAAAGTCTTCTCCTTCAGGTTAAAGATCCCCTATAAAGGAAATTATGGCATTGTTGGATTCACATATCCCAGTTAAAGTAATTCTCCTTTATAATCAGTCACCCAACAGTTGTGACAAACAGACCCCCTCTAGAGATGACAAATTCTCTAAAGTCAAAACCCTTTAGCTTCACATCTTGGGCTTCGAACAAGATACAAATAGACCATTCAGCTTCACATCTTGGGCTTTGAACAAGATACAAACCACCTTTAGCTTCACGTCTTGGGCTTTGAACAAGACACCAAAACGACCTTTTTCCTCCCATAGAATAGGAGGAACTACGATCGCTCTGATTTCCCTGTTTCGTTAAACGGGAATACGTAGGCATAAGATTGAAAAATCTTAACGAGCACACTAATCAAAAACCCAAAGTCTCGTACCTTCATACATCAATCGAAAAGCATCAGTCCTAACATCCTACCAATAGTATAGTCCCGTCATTTAATTCTTAGCAAAATAAGCAGAGAAAGGCCCACAATCTAAACCGCATCTGTAAACCAACAGACATCTGTTTAAACTCAGTATGCAAGCAAGGTTAATTGGAGACATTTATTTACCTTCCTTCATCAGCTTCAATAGGATAAAAAATGAATCGACCTGTAGTACCCCAGAGTGGCAGTGCTTAAGAACCACGTCCAAAATTGCTCGCTACAAGGTGCTCAAAAGGATTTCGGATTACATAGCCGAAAACAAACTACAAGCGGCCCTGGAGGCCGAAGTTAAGCATATGGCTGTGGAAGCCAACAAAGAATTATACCAAGAAGGTCCTGGTAAGGACTTCGACCTGGAACCACCTGATAAGGTTCAGGGTGGGGTACAAGGCCAGAGGCTTAACGACATCTATGATGATAAGCCTTTGGGTTTCGAGAAGGATCCATTGGCAGCCAACATTAAAATGCTAGCGCAAGATCCTTTGGAATAGATCGACTTTGGAGAGGGGGCAACGAAAAGGCCAACATATATCAGTGCAAATATCATCCCGCGACTCAAAGTCGAAGTGATCCAGTAGTTAAAGGAGTTCAAAGACTACTTTGCATGGGATTACGACGAGATGCCTGGCCTAAGCAGAGAGCTGGTTGAATTGAAGCTGTCAATTAAATCTGGAAAGAAGCCAATCAAGCATAATCCAAGGTGGTTTGCACCGGCAATTCTCTCGAAGATCAAGGAGGAGGTCGAAAGGCTTCTTCATTGCAAATTTATTCAAACAGCCAGGTATGTCGAATGGTTAGCAAATATTATACTTGTTATTAAAAAGAATGGTACTTTGAGGGTTTGCATAGACTTTAGAGATTTAAATGCTGCGACCCCAAAGGACGAATACTCAATGCTTATGGCGGAAATGCTAGTCGATTTTGCCGCTGGCCATGAATATCTTAGTATGCTCGATAGGTATTCTGGATATAACCAAATATTCATTGCTGAGGAGGATGTCCCTAAAACGGCGTTTTGATGTCCTGGGGCCTTAGGCACCTACGAGTGGGTAGTCATGCCTTTTGACCTAAAAAATGCTGGGGCGACATACCAAAGAGCAATGAATTCGATCTTCCATGATTACATAGAGACTTTTATGCAAATTTACATTGACAATATTGTTGTAAAGTCTGTTTTATGGAAGAATCACATTGACCATCTTCGACAATCACTCGAAAGGATAAGAAGCCATGGTCTGAAGATGAATCCTCTCAAACGTGCTTTTTGTATGTAGGCGGGAGATTTCTTAGGCTTTGTGGTCCACAAGAAGGGAATCAAAATAAACCAGAATAAGACCAAGGTCATTATGGAGGCGAAAGTGCCATCAACAAAGAAGGAATTACAATCACTTATGGGAAAGATCGATTTCTTAAGGAGATTCATCTCAAACCTCAGCGAAAAAACTCAAGCCTTCTCACCTCTGCTTCGACTTAACAAGGAAGGATTCGAATGGGGGCAAGCTCAGCAGGAAGCATTCGACAAAATCAAGGAATACTTGAGTCATCCTCCAATTCTGGCACCACCTTGTAGAAATAGGAGCATGAGTCTGTACATATCTGCGTCGAACAAAACTTTAGGGATCATGTTGGCTCAAGAGGATGAAAATGGCGTCGAAATAGCCATTTACTACCTTAGTAGGGTTTTGAACGATGCAGAAACTAGGTATAACATAGTTGAAATTTTGTGTTTATGCTTATATTTTTCTTGTACAAAGTTGAAGCATTATATAAAACCAGTTGATGTTTATGTTTCATCTCATTTTGATATCATCAAACATATGTTGTCTAAACCAATTTTGCATAGTCGAATTGGTAAATGGGCATTAGCTTTAACTGAGTATTCTCTAACTTACATGCCTTTAAAGGCTGTTAAGGGACAAGTGGTAGCTGACTTCATCGTCGACCACTCCATAAACGAAAACATGCTAAACTATCTTGAGCTCGAGCCTTGGAAATATTATTTCGACATTTCTAGTCATAAAGATGGTACAGGCATAGAAGTCTTGATCATTTCTCTTAATAAAATTCCAACAAAATTCAAGTATAAAGTCGAAGGTGTTTGTTCGAACAATGAAGCCGAATATGAGGCTTTAATAGCCGGACTTGAGATATTGTTGGAATTGGGGGCAACTCGAGTTGAAATAATGGGAGACTCAGAGTTATTCATAAAACAAATTACAAGGAAGTATAAATGTGTTAAAGAAAATCTCATTATGTAATTTATAATAGCCAATCAATTACTAAAAAAGTTTGAAGTAGTGAGCATTCGACACATACCTCGATTAGAGAATCAAGTGGCTAATGACTTGGCTCAGATTGCTTCTGGGTATAAAATTTCGAAGGAAAAATTAGAAGATGCAATTGAAGTTAGAGGAATAGTTGTATCACCCAGATTGTCCCCATCAGATTTGGAAATGATGAAGCTAGGATACATTGATAAAGAGAATTTAGAAATCTTAGCAATAGATAGTTTGACGGACGAAGACTGGAGAAAACCAATAGTGGAATATCTGCAAAACCCAACAGCGTCCACAGATCGAAAAATCAGGTATCGAGCTTTAAGTTATGTTTTTTTGGGTAATGAATTATTTAAAAAGACTCCTAAGAGAGTTTTGCTTAAGTGCCTTAGTGAGTCAGAAGCGTACTTATCCCTTTCGACTGTTCATAATGGGGCATGTGGGGCTCACCGGGTAGGCCACAAGATGAAATGGCTTTTATTTCGACAAGGTATGTATTGGCCTACTATGTTGAAGGATTGCATCGAATTCGCTAAAGGATGCCAAGAGTGCCAAGTGCATGCAGGTATACAGCATGTCCCTGCAAGTGAATTACATTCTATAGTAAAGCCATGGCCCTTTAGAGGCTGGGCTTTGGATTTGGTTGGTGAAATTCGACCAAGGTCATCTGGTCGATAAATAGTTTCAAAGTATTTTTGGAAGGCCTGGATTTCTTTAATGTGCGTCAAAGTACCTTTCTTCACTTTTTCCTGCACAGAGAGGAAAACCTTGTTAATGTGGTGTGTAAATGCAGCCACGTAGAAAAAATCCTTGGCATAGTAAGCCTTCCACCAGTCATCGAATTGTTGAGTACAGAGAAAGCTTGGTTCGAAAGCTACTGGAAGAAGCTGTGTTCGACCAGCATACCGTGCGATTTGCTTAATGGCCACGGCTTCAGAGTGAACTGTATCGTAAAGAATGAGGAGGTGTTTCTTCTCATACAAGGGTCTGGGGACAATTTGAACCAGTTCAAATTGTCGAGTGACCAGATTTGGTTGGTAAGCAATCAAAGTAACTTGACTTTTTGAGGGGTTGAATCTGAGGGTTAATACTCTAGGAGTCAGAAAGGCTTCCCAAACCGCAGTAGATTCTGCTTCTTAAGCCTTCGACGATGTTGGGAATGGCCTGGTAAACCACTCAGGACCATATTTCCATGCAGCTAAGGGAGCCATGTGGTGTGTGAAGTCATAGCGTTTTGCGAACATCATGATGAAGTTGGTAAAAGTTTACTGGATGGGTCGACCATCATCAATAGGAGTCAACTTCGCCAAGCGAGGACCTTCTACCCTTTGATTCCTCACGTCGTCAGCATCTTCGTTAATTGGGCTTTTGTGGGGAAGGCAAGCTTCGAACGAAGCGTTCAACCACAACTGTAGAAGCCAGAAGGGTCCAGAGAGAAGGAGGTTTCCTTTGTCACCCAGACATTTGAGTTGGGTAACGCCTTCTCTCATGGATTCTTAGAGGTTGGCGAGAATCAATTCGATCAATCAAAGGTTGTGGCTAGCATGGAGTTGGTTCGCCATAGTCACGAATTTCTTAGCCACTTGAAGGGACTTCGAATAGAAGACACGGCGAGACAACCATAAAGCTAAAAAAGCTATGTGTTTGACATCCGAAACCCCCTATACGTCCTTGTCGTGATAATGCGCGATATGGGTCGAGTACGCTGCTTTAGAGGTCAAAAAACTAATATTGTCATCAGCTATAAACTCAGGGTCGTAGGTGTTCCCAGTTGGTTTAAGCCCTGTGATAACGGCTACGTTGAACAGGGTCGGTGTCATCATTCCACATGGAAGATAGAGTGTATAGTGTGTGATGTCCCAGAAATATAGAGATGAAACCAGCATGTTCGAGCAATATTCAGGTCCTATTTTCGACAACATGATTAAGTCATAAATACCCATTTCTTTCCAAACTTCAGATTTTGTTTTCTCTAACTTACCCAACCATCCTAAGTAATCAGAGGGGTTCTTCAAAGATGGACTAGCCCTAAACACTCTAAAATTGTTCATATACCTAAGATCAATAGCCTCTTCAGTTGGAGGATTGTCTTGGTTAGCAGGTTTAGGATCCTCATTGCTAGCCCTAGGTTTTTTACATTGTCCTATGGGTTTGTATTTATGATACGTAGGAAAGAAATCCCTAAACTTACTAAAATCAACACTGGGGTCCGTCAGAGGACCACACAAAGCTTGAGGCTTGCCAGAAACAGTTAAAGGAATAAGTAACTGGGAAGCATAAATTCTCCTTTTCTATTCAGCAAGAGGTTTAGGTAGATACTGTTGGTTTCCCACCATGGCAGGTCCAGAGATGGAATCGAACGGAGGAAGTTTCGTGACCTTCTTGGGAGCCCTTGCAGGTTTGCCAGGTTCTTTGGTGATCTTGTTAGCGTCCTTGTTTGATCGTGTGGAGGAAGCCATCTTTGGAAAGCAGGAAGTTTTTCTCGGGAGATTTGAGAGTAAGAGAGCGTAAAAGTGAAATAAGTTGTTGGAAATGGGTATTTATAGAGCTGAAAGTGGAAACAGTTGCAGAAATTATGTTAATGTTAATTTTTGGAGTGGGACGCGTGTCTTCCCCACGATCTCTGATGAAGCAGTGGCAATTAATGCCTTTCCCCATGATCTCCTAGACTATAGGAAACGTGATGATGATGGAGATTCTTGCATGCTTTGAGGGGACGTGTCAGATATGGTAATGATGGCTATGATGTTATAGGTCTGCTGATGGGAAAGTGAACTGTTTTATAACATTGGAACTTTGAGCAAGCGTCGAAGCATCACAGGGACTGAATAAGGCGTCGAAAGACATTCTCAAAAAAATGCCTTTTTCTTCAATGGTGTCGAAAATGACATTTTTAGGGGGCAATTTGTTAGCTCCTAATTTCGACGCCTGATATTGAATTGAGAGTCTTATTCAAAAAAATGGAATTTTTTGAAGTTATGGAAGACTTCGACAGGAATTGTATTTTCAAAGAGTCTAGTCGAAAGTGTCCTTATGCAGAAGAGACATGTTCTATGGACTTAGAGATATTTCTAACAATTTGGAGATATGTTTCGACAGAAGACTGGCGGATGACGCTCGATTCAAAGATTCAAATTCAAATAATGGAGGGAACTTTGTTCTTATCCATTTGAGAGAAGGAGACACGTGGAGTACATTTGAAGGGCGAAGACATGCAGAATGCCATTTGTCTCGCTCTAATTAGTCGGCCGTTAGGGGTAGTTATTTTTTACTATTATAAATAGCAAGTCTTAGTGTTAGGATTTGTGTGTGTAAAAAGTTGTACAAATTTCTCAAATCACTCCAAGTATCCGTGTGTAGAGAAACGAGTTTCTGAAGAAATGTACGTTTATTGTAACACCATTTTTCTTATTCAATGCAATTCACTTAATCTTTGACCAGAAATTTATCTTTTCTCTTCTACTTTGTTAAGTTATTTTCCAATGCACTTTTAATCATTTCCTTGTATTACTTTTCCTTTAATATTGTCAAAATAACCCTTTTCTTAATTATGAATACTGTCGAAGTGTTCATCTTTTTCCAAATATCCTTTTAAATTGTTTTAGTACACGTCCTAGGATTTAGCGTGGTCGATCCTGCAAGTTAACCAATTTCTTATAGATTTGGTAGACCAGAGGTTGTTTGCTATTATTCACAGTAAACATAATGCTGAAAGATTCATCAATAGGGGTGATGGCCATAAAGTTGCAGTAGAGGCTATAGGGACTTTTAGATTATTATTAAAGACTGGTTTTCATTTGGATTTGATTGAGACTTGTGTTGCACCGTCTATTAGACGAAATTTAATTTCTATTTTTATTTTGGACAAATCAGGTTATACTTGTTCGTTTGGAAATAATAAATTTAGCCTCTCATATGATTCAAATGTTATTGGTTACGGTTCTTTGAATGATAATGTTTATAAGCTTGATAACAAAATAATTCAAATAGAGTCACACGGTAAAAAACGAAAATTAAATGAGAATTCTGCCACTTTATGTCATAAGCGATTAGGACATATATCTAAATAAAGAATTTAGAGGCTTATGTCGGACGGTATTCTTTGATCCCTTTATTTGTGGGACTTTCAAGTCTGCATTCAGTGTATCAAGGGTAAGCAGACAAACAAGAGGAATTTCCATGCTGAAAGAGCTAAGGATATCTTAGAATTAATTCATACCGATATATGTGGTCCTTTCCCTACAGGTTCTTGGAATGGACAACGGTATTTTATTAAGTTCATAGATGATTACTTGAGGTATGGCTACCTATATTTGATTCATGAGAAATCTCAAGCATTGTACGTGTTCAAGTCATTAAAAGCTAAAGTCGAACTTCAACTTGGAAAGAAAATAAAAGCTGTCAAATCCGACCGTGGTGGTGAATACTATAGTAGGTATGATGGATCAAGGGAACAACGTCTAGGGCCCTTTGCCTTTTTCCTCGGTGAGTGTAGAATTCTTACACAATACAAAATGCCGAAAAAACCCAGCAAGAATGGAGTTCCAGAACGAGGAAACCAGACTCTTAAGGACATGGTAAGAAGTATTGAAAGCTCTAGGTTTTTGAACAAATTTTAGGAGAACATAATTGTTATTGCAACAATGAGATCAAACTAAATAATTCTGCTGAAGACGTGATGTCGAACAAGATGTCTTAACATGCATATTAACATCCTGGACTGAATGGCTCAAGTTAGTTTTAATCTGCTGCAACACTCAAGGAGAATTTGCTGCATGGATCAAGGACTGAAGCCCAAGGAAGCAGAAGACACTATAAATAGAAGACATAGACCTAGGTTTCTGTATGCCTTAGTACGCCTGTTGTAATCTTGTTTTTCTTGCGTAAGAAACAAGGGTTTAGGGTTTTGAGAGTCGTTGGCTTTCTAGGTTGTAAGTCTCCCTTAGTATCAGTTGATACACTGTGGTAGATATAGGTGTCGCACAGATCCATAAGCCTTGAGGTATTGGATTGTGTATTGTTCTTGGATGAAGCTTTTAAGCAAATCCGAGTTAGCTTGTTTGTCAAGTATGCTTGACAGAATTATGTATTGATAGGGACGATGAAGAAATCAAAGTTGGTGATTAAGGGAAGTGAGTGGGGTATCTTGTATCAGGGTTCTAAACGTTTGAGTTTAACCTTGGTAAAGATGTTCATGGGGTAGATGTTAGGGATAAAGTTGTAAACGTGGGAGTTTAACTTTGTAACAGTCTACACAATAGTGAAGTCTTCTTCCTGGATTGGTATCCCCCAGATGTAGGTGAGTTGCACCGAACTGGGTTAATAATTACTGTGTTCTTTATCATTCTGCAGATTTATGTTTTCTGTTAGGGTTCATGATAAACATGTTGGATCAGATGTCGTGACATCTGAGAGTGTGCAGTTCTGATATTCAAGGTATCAGTCTGCATTTGCGCCTCCAAGTTTAAAAGATTATGCAGCACAATGTCTTGACATGTGGTAGGACATATGATGTCTGCATAGGCCAAAATTTCAATAGGTATCAGAGCAAGCATCATGTCTAGTTCTGGATGAGATCTTTGGGAGATACTTTCTGGCATTTAAACAAGGAGGAGTTTTGGAGATCAGATCAATAAACTCAAACATACCCAAGGGTATTGATGGATGAGATGAATGTTCTGGATCGAAGGGGGCAACCCGGAGGTTGTTCAGGTTGCTGAGGAGATTCTACAACAACTACATGAGAAGTGGCTAGTTCTCTTGTTGGTGTGTCTTATAAGATGTTATGACATCTTATTAGGGCAAGCAGAATTTGTTCCTTGGTGGTTCCGCTGCATGTGTTTCTGATGGAAGAGCTCTAGAATTATGGGATTCTAGAGTTATTACTAAAGACAGTTGGTGGAAGGTCTCAATCGCCGGCCTCTATATATTTGAAGATATTTGTGTTCTTTTATTCCAGAGTCGGGAGCGATGGAGTGAAATGTGTTGTGGATAGATATCTGGTATGGTGACTTGGTACTTGGAAGCTTGGTTTCTTAGTGCAGTTTGGAGTCAGTTGAAGATGAGAGGAGTTGAGTTAAAGTTTATCAGGTTCTTGCTCTAGGAGTTTGATAAATGTTTGGATGGCTAGGTTGTCAAAGATACTTGAGAATTCTCTTAAGTCCATACATAAAGACATCTATGTCGTGTATCCGAAGTCTTCTAGTTACTCTTATGACTAGAAGGTGTTTCTTTGAAACACAGTCTGAAGAAAGTGGAGGTGATCTATTTTCACCATCCAAAAACAGCAAGGAAGGATTCATCTCTCTTGACCTTAAGAGTGGATCCAATCTGATTGAAGAGTTGTTGAGGTAAATAAGACTTGTTCAGAGAAAGTCTTAGTCACTTGAGTCAAGGGTGGTAGCTTTGGTATCTCAACATTGTCCTTTGAAAAGGATACTTGCAAAAAGGATTGAATACTTTTTAAGTGTTCATGACATGATCTGGTGGAGCTTAGCTGCAGCAGTGAAGAAGGGTTATTGTACAAGGGTTTAAGATCAATTGCTATTTGTGGAATTCATAAGTATTTAATTGATTATCCTTGAAAGTCAAGATTGAGGATGTTCTGTCAGATGTTCTAACATCTTTTCATCAGAGGTTTTGAGAATCATGGGAAGGATTTTGCATTCGCTTAAAAGTCTCCTAGGTGTTGACCTGAGATTATTGGCTTAACGTCTGTTCCTGGAAAGTATTGTGAATGACTTATCTATATGGTGATGCTGTTGAAGATGGAGATGGAAGACTATGAAGACATCATAATCTTGATGGTTACAGCTTGGGTCAGTTTATTTCTGATCCAGGTGCTTTGGAGCATAGTGTTTGCTCTGGTTGTGAAGGTCGAGGATAAGTGGCAGTTATCTCTGGCTTTCTACTGACGGCTCTACCAAGGGAAATGGCATCCTTTAGTATTGCTATCGGGGAGTCGTGGACTACTTATTTTCTAAAGATTCAGATGTGGCAGGTTTGAAGTCTTTGGAGTTTCAAAGCAGAAAGGAGGTTGTCTACTCAAAACTTGGTTGTTGAATCAAGTCTGTGAGAGCATGGACATCTGTTTCTGCAAAGGGAGGAGGTTCTTCTAAGTGGAAGAAGGAAGAGCTGAATTCAACAGGTGGATGTCATAATGTTTTGACATCTAGCCTAACATCAGAAGTCTCAGCTGGTGATGTGGCACATCATCTTAAGATAAGGTGATCTACAGGAGAATGAGAGTGATGGATTCTTCAAAAAGGTCTATCTCATGCAGTTTGCGAGAGCTGTGGATGAGAAGATGTTACATGACTAAGAGGCTTGCTGGATCCAAGATGTCTTGCTATAGGGCAAGTAGTTCGTGTGACTTGAAGATCTGGTTTCATTAGTAGATCAGGGTATCTTGCGGGAGTTCTGAAGATGAGTGAGGTCAATCAAAAAGTGGCATTTGATTGGTTTCACAATGTGCATTCAAGCAGGATGCTTGAAACTGATTGCTCTTTTGTAGAAGAGTAGTTAGTTGAAATTATTGAAGGTTCTGATTCTCTGGGAGCTTGTGGCAGAAGTTCTGGGTTGAGAATGGAAGCATACCTTCTTGGTGGTTAAGAGTTTATTTCTCTCTGGGTTCCTGAAGACTTCTTTGTTCAAGCTGGTGGGTCAGTGTTATGTGAAGATCTTCAGTGTGGATTACTATGCTGATAGTAAGTCCAGTAGTGGAACATATCAAGAACCATGGTGTGTGGTGTCTGTGATGTGTGGAAGATGTCCTAACTGATGTTAGAACATATTTGGGTTAGTTATCCTTGGTGAAGGATTTCAGGTTCTGTGATGAACTGGTTACTTGCATCGTGTCCAAGAAGTATCTACATGATCATCCGGGAGAATGATGGAGTAGAAGGGTCCCTTGGAAGGAGGATGTAAGTATTTGTGAAGACTGAAGTGGATCATGTGTTGATTGCATGGAATTCTGTTTCCTGAATGCGTTCAGAAGTGGAAATTCACCATAAATAAGAAGTATTCCAGATTATCATACGGGAGAATGATAGGAATGACTGTCTTGGATTGCGGGGTTTATCTTTATTGCATGATGGGTGAGGTCAGTGGAAAATTATCCATACGGCATTGGAGCCCTTGGAGCAAGTCATCCTAGTAGTGGATCAGTTTAGCAGCTGTGAAGTTCTGGAGCATGCATACGATAGCTGACATCGTTATAACAAACTAAGAGGCCATGTGCGTCTCTTTGAGGAATGTGAAGCATTCTGATTCAATTGGTTTGTGCCTCAAGCAGCTGGAGGTCTATACATAAATATTCAAGAGGAGTTTGTGTGGTGTGTAGATGGTTGCAGAATCAGGGGGATCAATGGGACTTTGATCTCAAGCCAAGAGTTTATTATGGTTGGTATACACGTACTCATGGGATACATGACTTTGATCATGTGTGAGTAATTATTGTTTCTTTTCAGAGGGAACAATAAAGAGTTAATGGCTGCGTTCAGCAGGTGTGTTGAACAGAAGGTGGGCTCTTGAAGACATGAAGATGCGTCTTATGTTTTCCAGTCATTAGCTTGGGTGTTCAGTGGAGGAGCATCAGTTACCATAGTCAGGGGGAGAGGCCTCTTGATCTGAGATGAAGTTCCAGTTTGCATTTGTGCGTCAAGAAAACTGAGATGTCAAGATGGCTTGACATTATTGTTGAAGTTCCAGTTTGCATTTGTGCGTCAAGCAAACTGAGATGTCAAGGAGGATGGCTTGACATTACTGTGGAAAATCCAGTTTGCATTTGTGCGTCAAGCAAACTGAGATGTCAAGGAGGATGTCTTGACAATGGAGTATTATTGCAAGTTGTGGGAAACTTGGCAACACATACTTGAATGGTTCTTATTGGATGCTTGAGAATCATTGATGAGTCTGGGAGGATTTATTTTTCTCTACAGATTGTGGTCACTATACTGTGAAGATTGTATTCAATACAGATATTTTCTTTAACATTGTTGGGTGGGACTTGGTCGAGGACGTCATTGCAGTAAAGTGTGTTTGGAGAATCTCTGAAACTCTAATGACAGAAGTATTGATTCCGTCTTGGGAAGCGCTTAGGGTGTATACTTGTCAGAAGGACGTGTAAAGTCTTGTCCTTGAATATACACTCACATGTGTTGGAACTTGTACTTCAAAAAGAATATGTCCAGAAATGAATAAAGACAAAAATACTAGGTAGTGGTTGATACACTTCAAATATGGGGATCTCAAAAGTCATCTTACTCATTACTGTATCTCTCTAGCTGGTGTCTTTATGGCTTACATAAGGTTCTGGGTGAGCACTCTTTGGATCTGGATATACCTTGGTAATACTTGTCAAATTGTGTCTAAAAAGGGGGAGAAATGTTCTAATCTTATCATAAGGATCTCATGTCTGATAAAGTAGCTTGTCAAAATGCTCAACAGGATGTTTCAACATTCTAGATCTCAGTTCTCAAATAGACTTTTTGTGTCTTGTGATCTGAGTTATGAACACAGTCATGTCCTGTGTTCTGAGTTACCCAATGAAGTACTTTACTACTAAGGGTATTGCTACTGCTTTTTCCTAATGGTTTTCTTACGCCTCTTAAGAGGAAGATTTATCCTTTCATGACAAGTATTGGTTCATGGGTTGAGGGGGAGCGTCTTGCATCTTCTTTCTCATGTACTCCATCAAGGGTAATGTATAGGTCACTGCATGCACCATCGATCTGGAGCTTACCTTGCATATGTGTTTTAGCCAAAATTTGCCAAAAAGGGGGAGATTGAAAGCTCTAGGTTTTTGAACAAATTTTGGAAGAACATAATTGTTATTGCAAAAATTAGATCAAGCTAAATAATTCTGCTGAAGACGTGATGTCGAACAAGATGTCTTAACATGCATCTTGACATCCTGGACTGAATGGCTCAAGTTAGTTTTAATCTACTGCAACACTCAAGGAGAATTTGCTGCATGGATCAAGGACTGAAGCCCAAGGAAACAGAAGACACTATAAATAGAAGACTTAGACCTAGGTTTATGTATGCCTTAGTCTGCCTGTTGTAATCTTGTTTTTCTTGCATAAGAAACAAGGGTTTAGGGTTTTGAGAGTCGTTGGCTTTCTAGGTTGTAAGTCTCCCTTTGTATCAGTTGATACACTGTGGTAGATATAGGTGTCGCACAGATCTATAAGCATTGAGGTATTGGATTGTGTATTGTTCTTGGATGAAGCTTTTAAGCAAATCCGAGTTAGCTTGTTTGTCAAGTATGCTTGACAGAATTCTGTATTGATAGGGACGATGAAGAAATCACAGTTGGTGATTAAGGGAAGTGAGTGGGGTATCTCGTATCAGGGTTCTAAACGTTTGAGTTTAACCTTGGTAAAGGTGTTCATGGGGTAGATGTTAGGGATAAAGTTGTAAACGTGGGAGTTTAACTTTGTAACAGTCTACACAATAGTGAAGTCTTCTTCCTAAATTGGTATCCCCCAGATGTAGGTGAGCTGCACCAAACTGGGTTAACAATTATTGTGTTCTTTATCATTCTGCAGATTTATATTTTCTGTTAGGGTTCATGATAAACATGTTGATTAGATGTCGTGACATCTGAGAGTCTGCAGTGCTGATATTCAAGGTATCAGTCTGCAGTTGCGCCTCCAAGTTTAAAAAATTATGCAGCACAATGTCTTGACATGTGGTAGGACATCTGTTGTCTGCATAGGCCAGAATTTCAATAGGTATCAGAGCAGGCATCCTGTCTGGTTCTGGATGAGATCTTTGGGAGATATTTTTTGGCGATTAAACAAGGAGGAGTTTTGGAGATCAGATAAATCAACTCAAACATACCCAAGGGCATTAATGGATGAGATGAATGTTCTGGATCGTAGGGAGCAACCCAGAGGTTGTTCAGGTTGCTGAGGAGATTCTACAACAACTACAGGAGAAGTGGCTAGTTCTCTTGTTGGTGTGTCTTATAAGATGTTATGACATCTTATTAGGGCAAGCAGGATCTGTTCCTTGGTGGTTCCGCTGCATGTGTTTCTGATGGAAGAGCTCTAGAATTATGGGATTCTAGAGTTGTTACTGAAGACAGTTGGTGGAAGGTCTCAATCGTCGGCCTCTATATATTTAAAGATATCTGTGTTCTTTTATTCCAGAGTCGGGAACGATGGAGTGAAAGGTGTTGTGGATAGATATCTTGTATGGTGACTTGGTACTTCGAAGCTTGGTTTCTTAGTGCAGTTTAGAGTCAGTTGAAGAGGAGAGGAGTTGAGTTAAAGTTTATCAGGTTCTTGCTCTAGGAGTTTGATAAATGTTTGGACGGCTAGGTTGTCAAAGATACTTGAGAATTCTCTCAAGTCCACACATAAAAGATCTATGTCGTGTATCTGGAGTCTTCTAGTTACTCTTCTGACTAGAAGGTGTTTCTTTGAAACACGATCTGAAGAAAGTGGAGGTGATCTATTTTCACCATCCAAAAACAGCAAGGAAGGATTCATCTCTCTTGACCCTAAGAGTGGATCCAATCTGATTAAAGAGTTGTTGAGGTAAATAAGACTTGTTCAGAGAAAGTTTTAGTTACTTGAGTCAAGGGTGGCCGCTTTGGTATCTCAACATTTTCTTTTGAAAAGGATACTTGCAAAAAGGATTGAATACATTATAAATGTTCATGACATGATCTGGTGGAGCTCAGCTGCAGCAGTGAAGAAGGGTTATTGTACAAGGGTTTAAGATCAATTGCTATTTGTGGAATTCACAAGTATTTAATTGATTATCCTTGAAAGTCAAGATTGAGGATGTTCTATCAGATGTTCTAACATCTTTTCATCAGAGGTTTGGAGAATCATGGGAGGGGTTCTACATTCGCTTAAAAGTCGTTGACCTGGGATTATTGGCTTAGCGTCTGTTCCTAGAAAGTATTGTGAATGACTTGTCTAGATGGTGATGCTGTTGAAGATGGAGATGGAAGACTATGAAGACATCATAATCTTGATAGTTATAGCTTGGGTCAGTTTATTTCTGATCCAGGTGCTTTGGAACATAGTGTTTGCTCTGGTTGTGAAGGTCGAGGATAAATGGAAGTTATCTCTGGCTTTCTACTGACGGCTCTACCAAGGGAAGTGGCATTCTTTGGTATTGCTATGGGGTAGTCGTGGACTACTTATTTTCTAAAGATTCAGATGTGGCAGGTTTGAAGTCTTTGGAGTTTCAAAGCAGAATGAAGGTTGTCTACTCAAAACTTGGTTGTTGAATCAAGTCTGTAAGAGCATGGAAATCTGGTTTTGCAAAGGGAGGAGGTTCTTCTAAGTGGCAGAAGGAATAGCAGAATTCAACAGTTGGATGTTATAATGTTTTGGCATCTAGCCTAACATCAGAAGTCCCAGCTGGTGATGTGGCACATCAGCTTAAGATAAGGTGATCTACAGGAGAATGAGAGTGATGGATTCTTCAAAAAGGTCTATCTCATGCAGTTTGCGGGAGCTATGGATGAGAAGATGTTACATGACTAAGAGGCTTGGTGGATCCAAGATGTCTTGCTATAGGGTAAGTAGTTCGTGTGACTTGAAGATCCGGTTTCATTATTAGATCAGGGTATCTTGTGGGAGTTCTAAAGATGAGTGAGGTCAATCAAAAAGTGGCATTTGATTGGTTTCACAATGTGTGTTCAAGCAGGATTCTTGAAACTGATTTCTCTTTTGTGGAAGAGTAGTTAGTTAAAATTATTGAAGGTTCTGGTTCTCTGGGAGCTTGTGGCAAAAGTTCTGGGTTTAGAATGGAATCATGCCTTCTTGGTGGTTGAGAGTTTATTTCTCTCTGGGTTCCTGAAGACTTCTTTGTTTAAGCTGGTGGGTCAATGTTGTGTGAAGATCTTCAGTGTGGATTACTATGCTGATAGTAAGTACAGTAGTGGAACATATCAAGAACCGTGGTGTGTGGTGTCTGTGATGTGTGGAAGATGTCCTAACTGATGTTAGAACATCTTTGGGAAAGTTATCCTTGGTGAAGGATTTCAGGTTCTGTGATGATCTGGTTACTTGCATCTTGTCCAAGAAGTATCTACATGATCATCCGGGAGAATGATGGAGTAGAAGGGTCCCTTGGAAGGAGGATGTAAGTATTTGTGAAGACTGAAGTGGATTATGTGTTGATTGCATGGAAGTCTGTTTCCTGAATGCGTTCAGAAGTGGAGATTCACCATAAATCAGAAGTATTCCAGATTATCATACGGGAGAATGATAGGAATGATTGTCTTGGATTGCGGGGTTTATCTCTATTACTGGCTGGGTGAGGTCAGTGGAAAATCTTGCATACGGCATTGGAGCCCTTGGAGCAAGTCATGCTAGTAGTGGATCAGTTTAGCAGCTGTGAAGTTTTGGAGCATGCATACGATAGCTGACATCGTTATAACAAACTAAGAGGCCCTGTGCGTCTCTTTAAGGAATGTGAAACATTCTGATTTAATTGGTTTGTACCTCAAGCAGCTGGAGGTCTATACATGAGAATTCAAGAGGAGTTCATGTGGTGTGTAGATGGTTGCAGGATGAAGGGGATCAATGGGACTTTGATCTCAAGCCAAGAGTTTGTTATGGTTGGTATACACGTACTCATGGGATGCATGAATTTGATCATGTGTGAGTAATTATTATTTCGTGTCAGAGGGAACAATAATGAGTTAATGATTGCGTTAAGCAGGTGTTTTGAATAGAGGGTGCGCTCTTGAAGACATGAAGATGCTTCTTATGTTTTCCAATCACCACTAATAGTTCAAACTCAACAACCTCAAGAGCCACCATTAAGAAGATCCACTAGAGAGAGGAAGAGTACAATTTCACATGATTATGTTGTATTTCTTCAGGAACGTGAGGATGACATTGGTTTGACTGAGGAAGATCCTATTAAATTTAGTCAAGCTCTGCGGAGTCCAAACTCTTTTAAGTGGGCTGATGCCATGAAGGATGAGATGAAGTCAATGGATGACAATGATGTTTGGGATCTCGTTAAATTACTTGAAGGAATGAAACCCATTGGTTGTAAATGGATATTTAAAACCAAAAGGGATTCAAAGGGTAACATTGAGAGATATAAAGTTCATCTTGTCGCAAAAGGCTTTACTTAAAGGAAGGAATTGATTATAAAGAGACTTTTGCTCCAGTTTCTTCAAAGGACTCTCTTAGGATCATGATGACATTGGTATCTCATTTTGATCTAGAGTTGCATCAGATGGATGTAAAGATTGTGTTTCTAAATGGAAACATTGAAGAGACAATATATATGGTGCAACCAGAAAACATTTTGTCAGGAGACCCAAAGTCCATGGTTTGCAAACTCAAGAAATCCATCTATGGCCTTAAACAGGCTTCCCGTCAATGGTATTACAAATTTCATCAAGTAATATCCTCATTTGGTTTTGAGGCTAATCCGATTGATAACTGTGTATACCAAAAGTTCGGTGGGAGTAAATTTGTTTTCTTGGTACTATATGTAGATGATATCCTTTTGGAAAGAAACAATATAGGCTTATTGCACGAAACCAAGAGATTTCTCACAAATAAATTTGAGATGAAAGATCTTGGGGACACCTCCTTTGTCTTAGGAATTCAAATACTTAGAGACCGTTCTCAAGGTATCTTAGGATTGTCACAAAGGAGCTATATTGATACACTTCTAGATAGATTCTCAATGAAATATAGTAAACCAGGAGACACACCCGTTGTTAAAGGAGACAAGTTTTGTCTCAAACAGTGCCCCACTACGGATATTGAAAAGTAAGAGATACATAAGGTTCCATATGCTTCAGTAATGGAAGTCTTATGTATGCTCAAGTTTGCACCCATCCCGACTTAGCATTCATTATAGGAGTTCTTGGTAGATATCTAAACAACCTTGGTATGCAGCACCAGATAGCAGTAAAGTGTGTAATGCGCTACCTGAAGAGAACAAGAGGCTTCGTGCTCACTTATCGAAAGTCAGATAACTTAGAGATCATTGGGTATTTGTTGCACCCCAAAATTTGCTCTCCTTACTTTAGTACTAACTGGCTTATGTTTCATTACATTTTTGCATTATCATGTGTGCATATCATTGGTTCTTAACATGGGGTCAAGGTGCCTGAGGCAAGTTTAAGAGGAGAAGATGTTCTTCAAAGGGTCAAGCAAGAGAGTTCAAGTGGATCACTCTCTCCTAACCAGTGCAGAAATTAGGGTTTTGAGATTCTTGGGTTTATTGCTCCAATGGGCAAGTTTCTTGGGTTTTTATCATCACCAAATGGCATATCTTATCTTTGTTGGAGAGGATACACATCATATACAGAGGAATTTGGATTTGGAGACTGTACTATTTCCTCCTAGACTGAGGGTACCAAGATTAGGGTTTGCTATAAAGTTAGTTTATTTCTGATTTTTTGGGCAAGACTTGAGTCCATGGTATTCCTTGGGTCCCTAAGTATCTAGGAATGGAAGATTGTCCATCAGTTTGGTTCAGGAGGAGTTCAATTGGCCAATGGATTGGGAATCAGGTGAATTGGGTAAAAGTCAGCAGTGAGAGGGGAAGTCAACTGTGGAATTTTGAGATTCTCTCCAAGGTTTTCAAGGTCTCACTTCCTCATATGGTCTTCAAGGGTCAAGTTTCACACCATTCATCAAGAATCAAGGGTTGGCACAAAAGTTACTAAATATGGAAATGACCTATAATTTGAAAGTTTCCTTTTTGGGCAAGTCCTTACACTACATTCAACTTAACTTTTCATCATCAAAGAAGCTTCAAATGAAGTTTCCTCCAACATGAAAGTTGAATATCTTTTTCTCCTCTTTCCAACAAGTACTAGTGGGTCTCCATATCATTTGTGAAACTCAACTTATGATCAAAAGAAGGCAAAGTGGTTTTTAGGGTTTCTCATGATTCCATTTTCACAACTTTGGCATAGTGACCTATAATTTATTCCATTGCTTCATGTCACATGCTAACATCAAAGGACACTCCTCAAGGATCATTTTAGGCCTTTGAATCAAGTGAATCCATGGTGTATTTATCATTTATTCTCCATTATTCAAAATTGCCAAGTCATTGAAAACTCATGAACCAAAATGTCTCAAGGCCCAAATCAAATTCAGGTGTGGTTAGCAATTCAAACATAAGTGATCCATCATGAACTATTTGGATATCCATGCATGGAAGGAGGTGTATCTCACATAATGTAATTTTTCTAAAATCATCCAAAACTCTTTAACAAAGGAATTGCCAAGGCCCAATTGATCATCAGTGGTTTAACCTAATGTATTTAAGCCAATTCATGCACTGGTTAGGGGAAGGAACACGTGACTTGGAGGAGAAAAGAAGCTTGAGCCCTAAAAAATCATCTCTTTGAATCTCACGATCTACAAGGAGTCTTCACACAATATTTCACCATCAGAACCCTTGGGATCCCTAGAACACAAACCAACCATCACTTGAAGCTAAAAGCAGGGATATAGGAGGCGTGATCTCAGGTTGGTGGTTTTTTCCATGATCATAAAACTCTTCTTTTTGATATGCATATTGATGTGTGATGTCCATGGATCATCCTGATATAATCTATTTTGATTTTGGACGTGTATTGTGTGCGTATGGTGAGTTTAAAGTTTTGAACCCTAACATTATTTCCTTCGTTTTTCATTATATACTGGTTATTTGTGAATTTTGATTGCATATTTGAGACCCTCGTGGAATTCTGGTCAAGGTAGTATATTGGTTTGCGTTTTCTGGGTGCTTTTTGAATTACAGGTGACCGTGGGTGGCGGCCGGAGCTAGGGCTCCGGCGCCTGGTGTGTTTCCGGCCGGTGAGGGGTTTATACGAAGAAGATGAAATCAAGACCATCCATTGGCTTGATCCAACGACCATCACGTTGCCACGTTTTTGTTTTTTTGTTTTTTATTTTATTAGTTGTGTGTGTGACATAACATGGTAATTATAATGCACCCTCAGATCCAAGCCACGCATCATGTTGCTTTTTGTTTTTGGTTGACTAACCCTGGTCGTCTGATCCATCATGTGGCCATTATTGTGCCAACAAATTAATGAAGCCATGTGCCAGGCACGTGGGAGAGTATAGTATGCTGACCAATTATGTGCGTGCGTGCGTATTATTACTATGGTGTGTTGTGAATCTAGGCCCCTCATCATGATTATTTTTTATTTTGTTTGACCATTTATGAACACAGGATCAATCTGGTGGTAAGCACACAGTCAACATGGTTGACTGAGGTTCACACGTGGACCCTTTTTTCTATTTTATTTTTTTTCTTTTTTTCTGATGGATTTGTGATTGGGCCTCGCTAATGGCACCCCCCCCCCCCCCCCCCTCTGAGCCCATTGGTTTATTTTAAAGGTGCAATTGTTGCTGATTACGCCCCCATTCATTTTCTTTCTATGTTATTTTTATTTAATTATTACATTTCATTTTCATTTTTTAAAAATATATAATTGCATTAAAAATTCCCAAAAAATTCATGCATCATATTTATATTTTTATAAAATTTTCACAAATTTTATTTTATTATTTTATTTTATTTTTAGCATCTGAAATAAATATTGGTTTATTTTCTTTTTGAATTATTCATATCATGCATACCTAAATTTGTTTATTTTATTTCTCTGCATCCATAAATTATTTAGAACTCATTCTTTTTGCATTTTTTCATCAATACTTTTAAATGCATTAAAATATTTTTCTTTCATTTTTAAAATCATTTCATGTTGCATTTTAGTCCTTGCCTTTTGCATGTTGAGCCATATTTCTCATCTGGATTTGCATAATTGTTTGAGTGACTAACATCTTGAATTTTTGCAGGAGTTTTTGGTATTTGGTTTGTTTCTAGTTGAGCAATGTTGATAATTTATTTGGTGATTTTAAAAGATGTTTTACTACTTGTTTAATGGCTCTTTGCGTGAGATTTTCTTGTATGCACATCCTTGATCTTGTCTGGTTATCTGTTTGAGAAGGCACTTGTGCCATTGCTTTGGGGGTGTGTCTTTGACTTCCTAATTCATGTTTGGATTGTTATAGGTCATTTAATCACTATTATATGTCATTGTTTGGTTTTCATTTGCCTTAATATTACTTGTGTCTGTTTTGTGCTAACTTCTTATGCAGGGGCTGAGGTAAGTTCTTTGAGGGTGTGGATAGTTATCCATATTCACCCTTACTCTTTCCTTCCCTCCTCTTCTCCTTTCTTTAGGCTTAGGTTGTCGTCAAACCTCACTAACCGTAGGTCACCCATGCATGATAACATTAGGACTCGTAGTTTCCCTTTAGAGTTTCCTTTGTGTCTTCTCTCTTCTCATCTCAGAACTCCTTGAAAACATTTAATAAGAATAAAGTGTATTGTGCACGAGCCTTAAGCGTGGGGAATGAGAAATGAGGGGCTTCCTCTCATCTTTCTAGAGTGCTTAGCGAGCGTCCTGTCTTGGGACGATGCGTTAAGTATTCGCCCATGTGCCCTAGACTTTGGTGTAATGCAACTTATGAACTAACTTAAGTCACTTCTGTCCTAAAAAATACAAACAAACTTCAAACCTTTTTGTCCTTTGGGATTGTCAAACTAAAGGCTATTTTCAAAAAGGGCACGTTACTTTCCGTCTGAGTCGAAAACAGGCATCGACCCTAACTGCCGGACACGAACTTAACGTCGCTCATAAAAAACACAAAAAGAGCTTAGTCCAAACTACGTTGGCTCTGAATTCCCCATTGCACAAAGGGGGTACGTAGGCCTAGGACGTCGACGTCCTACCGAGTCTGTCTTTGTTTTCCCTCGTCTTAGTACAGCCCTAGATGATAGTATAACTCACCCTTAGAATAGACAACAAGCGTGGATCCCATCGAGTACGATGGACGCGTGGGGTGCTAACACCTTCCCCTCGCGTAACCGACTCCCGAACCCTGGTTATGGTTGCGATGACCATTCTTTTCCCTCTTCCTCAGGTTTATGTAGTGTTCCCTTTCCCCCTCTTGGGATAAATTTACACGGCTGGCGACTCTGTTTTTCCGCGCCACTCTCGCGTTTGTACCTGGATGAAAATCCTGGGAGCGACAGCTGGCGACTCTGCTGGGGACCCTGGTTGACCTATGCTGGTCCATCCCTAAGCGAGTCAGTCCTAGCGCTTGCTTGTCTTGGTTCTCTTTGGGTGTTGTTGTTTTTGTTTTGCTTTATTTGTCGTGTTTTATTTTTACCGCATTATCTGCATTGCATTTCATTTTTATTACTGTCATACTGTTGTGTTGTACTGGCTGTTTCTGTTTTGCAGGTTGGGTTGTTCTGAGAGATAAGCCCAATACCCAGGTTTGAGTATACCCTAGGACTAGAGTGGAAAGTAGTGGGACCTACGTGCCCGCTTGGTACGTTTGTGTGTTCACGAAATTCACAACCAGACGAGGCTATCTTAGGACGCATTCTAACGTGTGTGTCTTGTGCATGTTAGGGTGTTGATCTAGAGAGCTGTCGACTCTGGTGACCGATCATCGAGGACCTTAGTGGAAACATCCCTCTTTAGTGGTGACAATGGCAGACCACATCCTGTGGCAAACCCATTCGCACCCGAGGGCCCACTTTGGAACTTGCATAGGATAGCCCCTATCTTTTGAAGAGAATCAGTAGAGGCACTCCTCGATTGACGATAGTACTGTACCCCGAGGGATGAATGTACTATTGTTTCTCGACCTCAGTGCCAGAAGCTGAGGACCTTCTGTTTTGGAGAATCTGTTGAGGCCTCCTCGATTGATGATGATGCCAAACCAGAAATGGTGAACGTATCATCATTTCTCGACCTGAGAGCCCGGGATACTGAACATCCTAGTACCCACACGTGAGAGGGGATGGGTGTTTGCAGGTGTCATACCCCAAATTTTGACCACTAATATTTCCCATCATTTTGCAAATCATTACCACCATAGGGAGGAACCATCATACTTCATCAGTCTCCCCAAAGATGGGTGAGCATCCACTACAATCAAAATTAGGGTTTCAAGCCCTCTCTGAGTGCTTAGACAAAGGATCAATCGAGCAATGACATGATCTTCAAGTTGTCTAGCCTCTCAAATATCCAAAATGGATCAAAAGGACTCCCACTTCAAGGATTAAGCACAAGGATGCTCCCTTCTAGGTGGATCAAGCTTCAAGATCGCCAGTGTCACCAAATTAGGGTTTTGGTCGACCAGGGCCTCCAGATGAAAAATTTCATCTAGGCATGAGCCAATGATCCAAAACATAACCTAATATACTCCATGGAACCTCATGGACCCAATCATCAAGTCAATTTTGCCTCAGGGGATGCATTCATCAAAAATCAGGAATTAGGGTTTCTTGACCTAATTCACCCCTAAGTTGACTTTTGGGACAAATCATGAACCAAGACCTCAAGAGAGGGTTTGAGGGTATATAATGAACTATATTGATCCATTTGGAACAATGGATTAATCCAAGAAGCTTGAGCAACAAGTCTCAATTTCATCTGCACAACAATTAGGGTTTTAAGGGAAAAGTCAACTGTAACTTTGACTTTTGACCAGGACATGCTCTCAAGCCCTAAGACATGATTCAATATGCCCTATGACACCCATGGAACATGTCCATCAAGTTTGATTTAGGTCAAGGACATGATTTCCTGAAGAATTGCACAGTTTGGAATTCATTTGATAAAAAGTCAACTGTGCACAAAAGTCAACTTTGACTTTTTGAGATTTTTCACCAAAATGGTTTTTTTAACCCTAAAATGATGTTAATGTATGATTTGAATCATCATTCATCAACAAAAATCAAGAAAAGTTGGATAACTTGTAAAAGGGGTAACCATAAAAACTTAGAAAATTTTCTAAGTTAAAAATAAAGTGACAAGGGCACCAACTTTGAAGGATCGTAACTCCTAAACCACAAAGCCATTTTTTCTCATCCAAAGATGGATTTGTAGCCCTCATTACCCTCTACAAAAACTTCAACTAGACCTAAGCCCAATTCATTAAGGATTTGGAGTTATGGAGTGATCAAAATGGCTGAAAAGTGAAAATGTCACTTTTTCCAACACTTAGTGAAATTTTCACTAAGTCAGAATCTGCCTTCACTTTTTGCCAAATGTAGGGGGATTTTTCACTTGGATTCAAAAGAGATCAAGACCAAACATGTTCAAACAGTTGTTGTATCATGTAAGGGCTTTCCAAAATGGTCAAGACCATTACCAAATTCAACTTACACCATGAGATATGACATTGGCAAGTTGCCTTGCTGAAATGTGTCAAAGGCAAGGCAGAATTTGCAATTTTGCTCGATTTGCCAAAATCAGCCAAATTCAAATGCTCCTATCCACTTGGACACCTTAGAGGATTGAATCTAAAGGGGACAATCACTGAGCCAAGCCTCCAAGGTCCATGGAACAAGAAATAGCATGTTGAACCTAGAATGGCCAAAATAGGGACAAGACTCCAAATTTGGATTGAAGCATTCAATGGAAGCATCAAGGTGGCATGGACTGAGCCATTCTCATCTGAAATCAGTCAAGACTTATCCAAGACCAAGTGAACCAAAGCTATGTGCCCTAACCTCTAGTCAATGGCTAGAGGAGACTTGGATTTTCATTTGCCAACATTGGCCAAACCTACTTACCAGTTGCCATTCACTATTCCTTGCAAAACAAACTTGCTCTACTATAAATAGAGCTCAATTGTGATCAGTTTGAGTACACCAAAGCCATCTAACAGATGCTTTCCTCAAAATCTCTTTCTCTTGGCAAAAATGCCTTTCTTAGCAAGGTAGCTATCGGGTTTTGAGTTTGAGAGTTTTTCCAATCAAACCAATCACTCACACACCTCACATACATCATATAGAAGTGATCCAAACACTCACATAACATCTGGAACACAGATTTCACAAAATCACCAGCTGGTTGCTCAAACTTTCAATCAAGTTGCAGCTGAGGTACCACAAATCGTTCCAACCCTTTTCAATCAAGTCCAAGCATTCAAACACACTCCATAGGGTGTAAGGAAGTTGTTCAGATCATCACCACTCATCTGTAACACCTCCAAATCAAAAATCACATTGCACTTGCTGTCACGGCCTAGAGGTAAGCATACACTTGGTCATCTCTCAATCTATGCATATTTCCTCGCACAATAATTTGGCCATATGTTCATAATCATGCATGGAATGTTTTCCCTCAATTAATTGCATTGTTTGAATCGTGTATCAAAAATCCTAGCCTTCATGCAGAAATTAGGGTTCTTGAGGATTTTTCATGATTTCTTGTTATATGTTTAATTTAAATGAAATTAATGGACATAGACATGATCGTGAGGTTGAGACGAGCATAATGATATGTGGATTGCATGTTATAATCAAGTATTCAGGGAGATTGGATAGAAAATGCAAATCAGCCAAACCCAGAACACGCGCGTGTTCTTCAGCTGTTCTTGGCGCCTTTTTTGAATTTTCAAATATTTGAATTTTGTGATTTTTCTTTAATTGATTCAAAAATTAATTTCTCTCTGAGTTTTAATGATTTTGAGTTGATTCTTTTTTTAATAATTCACAAAAATGTTAAAATATTTTATTTTCCCAAAAAATCCCAAAAATATTATTTATTTCATATAATTGATATTTTTGCAAAGAATTAATATTTTAATTGTTTTTGACATTTTAAATATTTTTTCAACCTTGATTTTGCAACTTTTAATGCTTTCTTATTATTTTGTAGGTCAATACTTAATTTTTGAAGCATTAATCCAAGATCACAATTTGTTTTTCACATGTTAAACAATTTTGATCATTTTAATTGAATTTTTATTCAATTAAATATATTTTTGAAAACAAATTAGGGTTTTTGGATTAATTCAACCCTCATAAATCATTTTCAACATTTTGGGCCTCTAATAGAGTGTAAGACCCAATCCTTTTTTTTGACCAAACATTTTGGGCCTCAGTGTATTGTATAAGTCCCGATACCGTCAAAAACAAACGGCGCGATCGTCGCCTTTTGAAAAATAACCTTGGGTCTCTCCTCGAGCTATAAGACCCATTCAAAACTTTTGGGCCTCTATTAGAGTGTAAGACCCAACCCCCTTGTAACCAAAATCAATTGGGCCTCACTTATTGTATAAGTCCCTCTGCGTTAAAAGGAAACCTCGGCGCGATCGCCATTTTAAACGAAAAAATCATTTGGGCCTACCCTCGTGTTATAAGCCCCACTCTTTTTCTTTAAAACTTTTGGGCCTCTTGAGAGAGTGTAAGACCCATCCCTTTGTACAGAAAAATATTTTGGGCCTCAGTCACTTGTATAAGTCCCTCTGTACAAATTCAACAGTGCGCTCACTGATAAAACCCTGGGCCTCTCCTTGAGCTGTAAGCCCCAAATCTTTTTATTTCAAAGCACTTTTTCCTTTGATTTTGAATATACTGTTGTTTTTTCAATCTTTCTTTGTTGAACAACTAACCAAACAGCATGGAAGCTCTACAACCGAGTAAGTGGTTATTGCTTTCATTTACCGCTTTCATATACATATAACTGTATTGTGGGGCTGTTTCACTGTAAGTCTTCTTTCATAAACTCATATCAACTGTGTAATAATAGTATAGATATTTCGAGTTTCCCCGGCAACTACGTCTAGAACTAGGTGACGCCGTTTTGTTTATTCGTAGAAATAGACAACTAGATCCCCAATAGGATCACCAGATACAGTCTTCTCTTCGGCTGTCCTCATTAGGAATTATCAAGAAACTCTATTCCCAGAGATGAATGTATTCTCCGTGAATGGCATCTTTGAGTTTCTTCCAAATTCTCAAACTTTCCTGGCTAGATCTATTCCTTGTGAATAGCCTGTCTTGAATTTCTCGGGGTTTGGGGACCTACGGGCTTCTTAAAAGCATCAACCTCCTCTTGGGCGTCGTACAAGGACCCACAGGCTTCCTAAAAGCAACCCCGCCTCCTCTTGGGCTTAGTACAAGGACCCTATGGCTTCTTAGAAGTATTCATAGCCTCCTCTTAGGCTTCGTATAATGATCTCTTCCTCCGGGAATGATAGCCTCCTCTTGGGCTTCGTACAAGGACCCGTCAGCTTATTAAAAGTTTCTGGCCTCCTCTTGGGCTTCATACAAATTGTCCCGACGACCTCCTAGAGGTATAGGAATAGAACTTAGTCATCTTCATAGAACAGTCCTTTCATAGAGTCTACTACTGTTTCTCAAAGCATGGTACAAAAGATGACACTCTAGACACGGACAGTCTAACTTCCTTGAGTCTCAAAGACATTCTCAAGTGACCCCTTCGTTAAATAGGAAGGAAACCCGTAGACTCGGACAGTCTCAATACCCTTTGCATTTCCCGCTTCCTTAAAGGACAGGCATAACCCGGACCCTTGAATCAAATCCTTGAGTACAGTATTGCTCATATAAGAACTGATTTTCTCTTTCAAAATCAGTATACCGGACCTGTCACTCAACTGAAATAGTAACCATAGCCTCCTCTTAGGCTTTGTATAATGATCCTTCTTCAATGAAGTTAGCCTCTCTCTCGGGCTTTGTACGAGACACATAAGAGACTCCCTCGTTGAGTCAATCACCCATTTCGCCTCCATCTCGGGCTTTATACGAGATACAAAAAGGTTCTTATTGAGCCAAACAAATTTTATCCTCCATCTCGGGCTTTGTACGAGATACAAAAACTCTCTTGTTGAGTCAAATAGCCTCCATCTCGGGCTTTATACGAGATACCAAAAGATTCCCTCGTCGAGTCAAAACCTTTTAGCCTCTCTCTCGTGCTTCGTACGAGACACATAAAAACACCCTATTGTTGGGCCAATAGCCTCCTCTTAGGCTTTGTATAAGAAAACCACTGGTTGATCCAATTAACCTTTTAGCATCAAAGTTGTGCCTCGTTCACAGTACACAAACATCAACAACTCCTTCCCCTCCATCTAATCGCTGTAAGCGGCAAGCCTCTGGATCATCTACATCCATGCCACTGTCCCTCTTTTAGCATGAGAAATTCCTAAGGAAAGATAGCATTGCTCTACACTGAGTTAAAGTCTTCTCCTTCAGGTTAAAATCCCCTTTAAAGGAAATTATGGCATTGCCGGATTCACACATCCCGGCTAAAGTAATCCTCCCTTTATAATCAGTCACCCAATAGTTGTGACATACAACCCCCTCTTTAGAGATGACAAATTCTCTCTAAAGACAACACATTTCAGCTTTACATCTTGGGCTTTGAACAAGATACAAATATACTTTTTCAGCTTCACATCTTGGGCTTTGAACAAGATACAAATCACCTTTCGCTTCACGTCTTGGGCTTTGAACAAGACACCAAAAACCCATTTCCTCCCATAGAATAGGAGGAACTACGAACGCTCTGATTTCCCTGTTTTGGTAAACGGGAATACGTAGGCATAAGATTGAAAGAAAAGATCTTAGCGAGCACACTAAACAAAAACCCAAAATCCCATATCTCCATCAATCAAAAGCAGTAATTCAAAACATCAGTCCTAACATCCTAATCCTTGTTTCCCGCCAGAAACCTGTCTGTCAAAATAACACAAGAAAGGCCCCCCCACATTGATCGCATTCGTAACCTAACAGACCGCTGTTTAAACTCAGTATGCAAAGCGAGGTTAATTGGAGACATCTATTTCCCTTCCTTCATCAGCTCACAATAGGATAAAAAATGAATCAACATGTAGTTTAAGCTCAACCGCAGAGAGCGACCAGCGCTTAAGAACCGCGTCCAAAATCGCTCGCTACAGAAAAATGGCGCCCACCGTGGGGCCCTTCAAAGTTAGATCTAGGCACGGTCTTCCTTTTATTCACTTGTGTGAATACCACATATTGGGGCTTCCGCCGGGGAACCCATTTCTGTCAGGAACTTAGGATTCATAGCTTTAAAGGTCTAAGATGTTTTAGGACAAATATATATATATATATATATATATATATACTGCTTTTCCTAATTGTTATACGTGTTTATTTTTCTGCTAATGGGAATGTGGGTGATGCCGTATGTGGAAAGATTGAGTATACACTTAAGATAAGTGATGGCGACGGGGTTGACCATCAACCTCAGTGGAGGCTGACCAACACAACCCATTCTCTCACCTAGACAATGGGCCGGTTGTTAAGTCTGAGAAGCTGAGGAGCTAAACCCTTTCGTAGTGCGGAAACTATCGGGAATAGTTGTTACGCGATACTACCCTCATTTGAGGCTGGTGATCTATTCTGAGTGAATGGCACTTACTCTAAGATTGCTCTACAACTCGCTGGCGATCCGCTTGTTGTTTTGCTTTCTTGGGAGGAGCTGATGATAATGAGTACAGGTACAAAAATCACCTTAGTATAAACCTTTGGGGATGGGTAGAGCCTTGACTTCATGACAACGACCCTTTGACCCCATGTTTTTTCTATGTTTTTGTGTGCTGCATTCATGCATTCATCTAAAAAAAACATTAAAACATTCAAAAAACTTCTCTTCTAGTCTCTCTGTTTTTTCAAATTAAACTAAGACTGTGATTACAAATATCAGAGAAAAGGATGGCACTAATGGATTTCGGTAGGAGGAGAACTCATAGTTACACCTTCAAGGTTCCAAAGCTAGAGGATTTGAGAAGGTTAGCGAGGATGATCACTAACCCAGAGGCTTTCAGAGCCAAGTACGGAGGTTTTCTACCGCTATTAAGAGTCCATGTGATTGAGGGAATCATGGATGCGCTCATTCAGTTTTATGATCCAGTTTATCACTGTTTCACATTCCCGGATTACCAGTTAGCACCAACGCTGGAGGAGTATTCTCATCTGATTGATTTACACATCACAGATCGAGCTCCATTTTCTGGACTGGAAGAAATTCCAAAGAATCAGACCATTGCAAGAGCAATTCATTTGAACGAGTTTGAGGTCAGGACTCACATGACCGCTAAGGGTGGCATCCAAGGTTTGCCAGCCCAGTTCTTGACAAAGAAAGCCCTGTATTTTGCCAGTATAGGAAACGTGATTGTTTGCTCGCGGATGCGTATCATTCTGTACACTTGGGAAATTTGTACAGCGGAGGGGAAATCACATGTTGTGTACCTCTGCTTTATAAATGGTTTACTTCCCACTTGCCCAAGTCTGCTGCTTTTTGGGATTGTAAGAGGGCCTTACGTTGGTCGCAGAAGATCAAGTCTCTTACCAACTCTGATATAGATTGGTGTAATAGGATTTATGAGGGAATTAGGATCATTGATTGTTGTGGAAACTTCCCCAACGTACCCCTCATAGGAACTAAAGGAGGAATCAACTATCATCCGGTATTGGTTCGCCGTCAATTTGGATACCCGATGAGACACATCCCACTGGGTGTTCATCTGGAAGGTCTTTTCTTCAAGGAAGGGGAAAATGACAGAGCACTAAAGATGGAAATAGTGCAAGCTTGGAAGCATGTTCATAAGAAAGGACGAGAGTCTCTAGGAAAACCGGACTGTGTCTCGGTGGAGCCTTATCTCCATTGGGTACAAACTAGAGCTCTCAAGCTAAAGATGCCTTATCCTCGTTACGGAATTCTTCCACCGAGGGAATCTGTCATGTACTTCATGACGGAAACTAAAAAGCTTCAGGTTACTCTCAACAAAGTTCAACGGGAGAAGAGGTCTTGGAAGAACAAGTACCGCACCCTCGACGTAGAGTGCATCAAAATACAGCAATTACTAAAAGAGAAAGATGCTCTGATTGAAATTTTAGAGCAACGTGCTGTAGAGAATCAAGATGGTCAAAGGAATTTGCTCGCTCCTTTCACCTGGCAAAGGAATGACAACCCGACAACGGCTCAAGAGCCCCGGTCAAAGAAAAGGAAGATACCAGAATCAGCACCTGATTTCTCTTCAGAGAGGACTCGGGACCCATTAGTTTAGGTTTCTGTTTCTGCACTTTGTAATCTACTGTATTTCCATTTCTGTAATCCTTTGAATTCAATAAAAAGGGGTTTCCCCACCATTTAATATTTGCAATCTAATTGTCGAAGTTTATTTTGATTAAACCTTAAACAATTAATATAATCATTGCATTCATCATTCTCACATCGCGTATTCTTCTTACCTACGAATCTCACATTTGTGTCTCGGTTCTAGAGTCAAACTGTCTCATTCGTATAATACTCGAGCCAATCGTTAGAAAAAGATGGATGATCTTGAGGAAGAGAACAGAGAGTTGAAAGAAGAGATCGACGCTCTGAGAGAGGATATGAGAAAGCATCGTAACGACATACAAGCCATGGCAGAAGCTCAGCTACAAAGGACTGTGATCTCAGAGATCACCTCAACGCCCATAGTGGAGAAGTATGATCCTAGGTATCAGATATCGAAAGATGGTCCTTGGGGCATGCCTGTTAACTATATCCCGGAAGGATATGTTCCACCGATCACTGAAGATCAGGGAATCACAACAGAAGCCGATGGGCCTGAAGGTTACAAACTTTGGGAAAGCGAAGATGCCAGGGGCATACTGAAGACTCCTGAAGGTTACAAACTTCGGGAGACGCCAAGACTCACTGCCGTAGTTACGGTACCACCCCCTGTGGTGCACACTGTCCCGGAAGGACAGATTCCACAGACACCTTCTGGTAAGAAGGAAACTATGTTTGACATAATGGAGGAATTCCAGGAGCAGTTCTTGGAAATGCAGAAGGAACTGCAAGCCATTCGCGGTCAGGATCTATTTGGAAAGGACGCCGCAGATCTCTGCTTGGTCCCAAATGTGAAAGTTCCGCACAAATTCCAAGTGCCCGACTTTGAAAAATACAAGGGTAACTCTTGCCCTCAGAGCCATCTGGTGATGTACGCTCGGTGAATGTCAGCCCAGACGGAGAATCAGGACCTACTGATTCACTACTTCCAGGATAGTTTAACCGGTGCCGCACTCAAATGGTACATGGGTTTAAACCGTGCCACGATCAGCACTTTCAGATATCTTGGCACTTCCTTCGTCCAACAATACAAATACAATTTGGACATGGCACCCGACAAAGATCAACTCAGATCGATGTCGCAAAAGAACAAGGAAACCTTTAAGGAGTATGCTCAAAGGTGGCGTGAAATTGCCGCTCAAATTTGTCCACCTCTTGAGGAAAAAGAGATGACAAAGATCTTCTTAAAGACCTTAAGCTCATTTTACTATGACTGAATGGTTGCCAGTGCGCCCAGTGGTTTCACCGAAATGGTCGGCATGGGCGTACGTCTTGAGGAAGCCGTCCGAGAAGGACGTCTGGTAAAAGACACTGGATCGACGAGCGGTACTAAAAAATACGGTAGTGCTCTCCCTAAGAAAAAAGAGCAAGATATTGGGAATATCTCTCTTGGAAAGCAAAGGCGACGTTATCAACCAGTAGCAGTTGTAACTCCTGCTATCAGCCCCGCGCCTATTCCTATGTACCAACCTCAGGTTGCGCAGAGCCAGCCTGATCAGCAAAGGACACAACAGCCTCTTCAGCAGGCTCATCCCCCATATAACAACAACCGTACAACACGACCATCAGGGTTTGATCCTATACCCGTGTTGTACGCAGAACTATTTCCATTACTACTGGCTAAGGGGCACATCCAGACTAAGTCTCCTCTTACAGCATCGGAAAATCTGCCTTTTTAGTTTAAGGTGGATCAGACATGCCCTTATCATCAAGGAGGATCAGGGCATAACATTGAGACTTGTCTCAATTTCAAGTCCGACGTGCAAAAACTTGTTAGGAGCGGGGTCTTATCCTTCAAGGATACAAATCCTAATGTTCTTACGAACCCGCTGCCTCAACATGAGAAGGCTGCAGTCGATTTGATAGAGAGAGAATCTAACGATGTCTATCAAATTCACGATGTACTATTGTTAAAGACTAATCTGGTCAAGATGCATTATAGACAGAGTGGATATGGCCATGTGCCACCTCATAATTATCATCAATGTGATGTCTGCTCTAAAAAATACCAAGGATGTTCTGTGGTGCAAGCAGCCCTACGGGAACAAATGGATCTCGGATGGATCCAAGAGCACCGAGTTCGTGGAGTTAACATGGTCTATACGAATTCTAACGTCATTCAAAACCACGATATCCGTGCAATGAATGCCAACTTGGTGGCGATGCACTCAAGGCAAAGCCAGTATCATAATCTGCCGCGGCACGATTACAGTTCTTGTCTGACTTGCTCGGTAAACAAACAGGGTTGGTCTTTTGTACAAGAAGCCCTCCAGCGTCAGATGGATCTTGGATGGATCCAAGACTACCATGATAGGAACCCTTATCAGATCAACATGGTTCAGATCTTCGATATTCGCGTGATGAATACCAACCTGGTAGAGTTACAAGCTGAGCAGGTCCGACTCAGATTCTTAATATCACATGACTATCAAAGCTGTAAAGCAGGTTACGAAAACGATCGAGGTTGTACCCTTGTCCAGGAGGCACTTCAGCACTTGTTAAATCATTGGTGGATGCCAATTTATATGGATGAAGATACTCAACAGATTAGTATCAGTAATAGGAATCCTACTCGGTGTCAAAGTCAGGATGTCCGATCAGTGGAAGCTAACCTAGTAAGGTTACATTGTATTCAAAGTGGGCGTGGCCAGGTGCCACCACACAACTATGAACGTTGCGGCGTCTGTTCGGAAAGTTACCAAGGGTGTTACCTTGTGAGAACAGCTCTTCAGGGTCAGGTCGATCGTGGAGAAATTCGTCCATATCCGGGTTCTGGACCCATTAACTGGACGCCGAATTACCTTGCCGATCAAATTGAGGATGTTTTTGCCATTATTCCTCTGCTTGACGAATCTAAAGTTCCCAACCGGGAACGAATCAAGATCACTTACGATGGTCAGAAAAATCAGAAGGTTCCCATAGTCATCTATCTACCGGGACCACTACCGTATGAGTCAGCTAAGGTTATCCCTTACAAATACGGTGCAACAACAGTTGAAAATGGAAAGGAAATTCCATTACCCTCCGTCGTGAATATTGCAGACATCAGTCGTGTAACACGGAGTGGTAGAATCTTCAACCGAGGAGTTGGAGAACTTAACAAAGAAAAGGAACTTCAGACAGAAGCTCCCGATCAACCAGTCGGTTAATCCAGTAATCCCGACCTTTCGAAAAATGATGATGAGATGCTGAAGCTCATCCAAAGGAGTGAATATAACATTGTTGATCAACTGTTACAGACTCCTTCAAAAATCTCGGTATTATCACTGTTACTCAGTTCAGAGGACCACAGGGAGGCTCTACAGAAAGTCTTGGAGCAAGCCTTTGTGGAACAGGATGTAACAATCAAACAATTTGATAGCATTGTCTCTAACATCACTTCCTGCAATAATTTGGGGTTTAGTGATGAGGAATTACCTGAAGAGGGTCACCGTCATAACATGGCACTCAATATCACAGTTAACTGCCAGGATGATGCTTTAGCCAGCGTACTGGTAGACACAGGGTCAGCCCTGAATGTTATGCCGAAGTCCACTTTGATGAAATTATCATTCAAGGGCCCTCCGATGAGAATCAGCGAGGTTGTCGTCAAAGCATTCGACGGATCCAGAAAAATAGTTATCGGCGAAGTTGATCTTCCTATAACTATCGGTCCTCATACTTTCCAAGTCACTTTCCAGGTCATGGACATCCGAGCAACGTACAGTTGTTTATTAGGAAGACCTTGGATACATCAGGCTGGAGCGGTCACTTCGACCCTCCACCAAAAGCTAAAATTTGTCAAGAACGATCAACTTGTCACAGTTTGTGGGGAACAGGCCTTGCTTGTAAGCAACTTGTCATCATCTACTGGTATAGAACCCGAGGAGGTTATTGGAACTCAGTTCCAAGCACTGTCAGTGAACGAGAATAATCAGTTCAGAGGAGGAACTTCGATTTCCTCATACAAAGATGCTATCAAAGCGGTCGAGAGTAACGATACAACAGGATCGGGACAGCTTGTCATTCCTACTGACAATAAAACAAACAAGGGTCTTGGTTTTTCTGCAACCTGTACCCGGACAGCTGCCAACGATGAAGGTCTTCATCCCCTTCAAAACTTCTTCCACAGTGGAGGTTTCCTTCACCCAGTGTCTCAGACAGTTCATGCTATTAATGAGGAAGATCCCTCTGACACAAATGAAGAATGGAAGTCCTATCTTAACAAGGACGGTTATATGTCTCAGGAAGAGGTACCTATGCCTTTTTGCTTTCCCACAGAAAGTCCGAGATTTATACCCCGGTCAGACGTCGAAATGATATATGGAGATTGTGATCCGGAAGGATGACGTGCTCCGCCAAATTCATTAGAGGAGGACACTCTGATGAAAGACAACTTTGACCACAATTACTATGGCCTGATGGATGGTATGCCAATGTGGCAACCTTACCCAGGAAACTTGGGTCAAGAAAGTCAGCCGAGCAATGAAAATCAGCTGACCGTCATTGAACAGAATACATGTGTCCCCACCATGTCATGGGATCAACACTCAGGTCATTCAGAAACTACTCAACATGAAGATGAATTTGCAACATTTGCAGGACTTGAATTCATCAACTATGCTTTTCCTGAGGTCAACGTCATCGAGAGAGATGACTCCTCCAGTTCGAAAGAAGTGTGGGACACCCTGGGACAACCAAGTGGAAAGTACGACTTCATGGTCAAGTACACCGCTCCCGAAAGCTCTCGTATCAGGCTCGAGGATATCCAGCCTACTGGATGGGGAGGTACAGCTGAGAGCACAAATGCTATGCAAAATGCAACTGAGGAATTCTTCTGCGACAATTCTGCCTGGGAGACAGATTCCAATGATCCCGCTCCACCAGAAATCAGCGTCATTTCTGAAGACAAATCAAGGAAGGTGCCAGACTTTGTGATTCACCGAGGAGTTCGCCGCCAATGGGTTGTCGTCGAGGTTCCGAAGATCGTTCGTCAGTCAAAGTAATTGCCATCTTTTAACCTTTCACCCTGCCCAGGTGAAACGGATGTTTTGATAGGGCTCGCTTTCTGTAAATTTCCCTCTTTGCTTTGCCCGAAGCGATAGAGTTTTGTTTTATAGGGCTGTAGTTTCAAGAATCGACTTGTTCATTAATAAAATAACGTCGTTCTGTAATTTTCGCATTAATTGTTGTTTTCTCTTTTTGCTTTTTCAGAAAATGGTAATCCTAAAAAACAATTCAATAATAAAAACAAACAGTAAAATAAAAACACTGCACACACTTGCATTTCCTCTATCTCTTCTAAACACGAATCATCACGTCATGCAGATTGCTTGTTTTAAACCCCGTTGAAACATACGATCCGATGCCTTCTCCCGACTTTGGGTTCCCGATATTTGGGGCTGAAGAAGAAGTTGACAAAGAAATTCCAGAAGAGATCTCTCGACTACTCAGACAAGAGAAAAGGTCCATTGAACCTCACAAAGAGCCGTTGGAAACGGTAAACTTGGGTTCAGAGCAAGAGAGAAAAGAAATCAGGATTGGGGCACTGCTCAGTCCAACTGCCAAAGAGAGTTTGATAAAGCTTCTCAAAGAATTCCCCGATGTATTCGCTTGGTCCTATCAGGACATGCCAGGGTTGGATACCAGCATCGTGGAACATCACTTGCCGTTGAGATCGGAATGTCCGCCAGTAAAGCAAAGGTTGAGACGGACTCACCCGGACATGGCCATCAAAATCAAAGAGGAGGTGCAGAAACAGATCGACGCGGGTTTCCTCGCTACATCTGAATATCCTCAATGGTTAGCCAATATCGTACCTGTTCCAAAAAAGGACCGAAAGGTCAGAATGTGTGTCGATTACAGGGATCTGAACAAGGCTAGTCCAAAGGACGACTTTCCTTTACCACACATTGACATGCTGGTAGACAGTACAGCAAAGTTCAAAGTCTTCTCCTTCATGGATGGATTCTCGGGCTATAACCAGATCAAAATGGCGCCGAAAGACATGGAGAAAACTTCGTTCATTACCCCATGGGGTACCTTTTGTTACAAGGTAATGTCGTTCGGTTTGAAGAACGCCGGGGCAACCTATCAAAGGGCTATGACTACTCTGTTTCATGACATGATACATAAGGAAATCGAGGTATATGTCGATGATATGATTGCAAAATCAAAAACAGAGAGTGAGCACATTGAACATCTGTCAAAATTGTTCGAACGTTTAAGAAAATTCAAGCTCCGCTTGAATCCCAACAAGTGCACCTTCGGTGTCCGTTTAGGGAAACTATTAGGGTTCATCGTCATCCAGAAAGGAATTGAGGTTGATCCTGACAAGGTCAATGCCATTCGAGAAATGCCTTCTCCGAAAACTGAAAAACAAGTCAGAGGATTCCTGGGACGTTTGAACTACATCTCCAGATTCATATTCCTTATGACCGCCACGTGTGCGCCGATTTTCAAATTACTGAAAAAGAACCAGGATTGCGTTTGGTCAGAAGATTGCCAAACCGCCTTCGACAGTATTAAGGAATACCTGTTGAATCCGCCGATTCTATCACCTTCAGTGGAAGGAAGACCACTGATCATTTACTCACAATCCTAGAGGACTCAATGGGATGTGTACTTGGCCAACAAGACGAAACCAAAAGGAAAGAGTCTGCCATTTACTATTTGAGCAAGAAATTCACCGACTGCGAAACTCGGTACACGATGCTTGAGAAAACTTGCTGCGCTTTGGCTTGGGCAGCCAAACGTCTTCGCCAATACATGATTCGTCATACTACTTGGTTAATCTCAGAAATGGATCCAATCAAGTAGGTTTTCGAGAAACCTGCTCTTACGGGAAGGATTGCCCGTTGGCAGATGTTGTTATCAGAATATGACATAGAGTACCACGCTCAGAAAGTCATTAAGGGAAGTATTTTAGCTGATCATTTGGCTCATCAACCGATTGACAATCAAGAATCAATCGGGTTTGACTTCCCAGACGAAGATGTCATGTATCTAAAAATGAAAGATTGCGATGAACCGTTACCCAGTGAAGGGCCAGAACCAGGTTCCCAATGGGGACTTATCTTTGACGGAGCAGTTAATCATTACGGAAACAGAATTGGGGAAATCATTGTTACCCCTCAGGGTACCCACATTCGTTTCACTGCTAGACTTACGTTCAAGTGTACGAACAATGAGGCCGAATACGAAGCTTGTATCATGGGTCTCAAAGAAGCAATTGATTTAAGGATCAAAAACTTGGACGTATACGGCGACTCAGCCTTGGTTATCAATCAGATAAAAGGAGATTGGAACACATACCAATCAGGATTGATTCCTTATAAAGACTACGCAAGAAGGTTGCTACCTTTCTTCAACAGAGTCGAGCTTCATCATATCCCTCGTGAGGAGAATCACATGGCTGATGCATTAGCCACTATCTCTTCCATGATTAGTGTAGGTCAATGGAATGGCATACCTAAGATCGACATCATGCGCCTTGAACGGCCCGCCTACATCTTCACGATTGAAGCAGTCATAGACGACAAACCTTGGTATCACGATATCAAATGCTTCCTTCAGAAACAAGGATACCCATCTGGGCATCCAGGAAAGACAGAAAAACCCTCAGAAGATTGGCTGGAAACTTCTTCCTGAGCGGTGACACTCTTTATAAGAGAAATTTTGACATGGTCTTACTCCGATGCGTCAACAGACCAGAAGCAGAAATGCTGATGAAAGAAATTCATGAAGGATCCTTTGGCACTCATGCCAACGGACACACAATGGCGAGAAAAATTCTGAGAGCAGGGTACTACTGGTTGACCATGGAATCCGACTGCTACAAGTACATAAGGAGGTGTCACAAGTGTCAGATATACTCCAACAAAATTCATGTACCGCCATCATATCTCAAAGTTCTTTCTTCCCCATGGCCATTTTCCATATGGGGAATCGACATGATTGGCTTGATTGAACCTAAGGCTTCAAACGGACATCAGTTCATTCTAGTAGCCATTGACTATTTCACCAAGTGGGTCGAAGCAGCGTCATTCGCTAATGTAACCCGACAAGTGGTGGTCCGATTTATCAAAAACAATATCATATGCCGTTATGGTGTTCCAAGCGAGATCATTACTGATAATGGATCTAACTTGAACAACAAGATGATGAAAGAGTTGTGCGCAGAGGTTAAGATCGAACACCATAACTCATCTCCCTACCGGCCCAAGATGAACGGAGCGGTAGAAGCGGCCAATAAGAACATCAAGAAGATCGTTCAAAAGATGGTTGTAACCTACAAAGACTGGCACGAAATGCTACCCTTTGCTCTTCACGGTTATCGCACATATGTCTGCACTTCAACAGGGGCTACCCCTTTCTCTCTAGTGTATGGCATGGAAGCAGTGCTCCCCATAGAGGTAGAGATCCCATCAATCCGGGTATTGATGGAAGTTAAGCTCACCGAAGCTGAATGGTGTCAAAGCCGACACGACGATCTGAATCTGATCGAAGAAAAGAGAATAACGGCACTATGCCAAGGTCAGTTATATCAACAGAGAATGAAGAGGGCGTTCGACAAAAAGGTTTGACCTCGTGTTTTCAGAAAAGGAGACCTCGTGCTCAAGAAGATACAATAGTTTCTTACTGATTCGCGAGGCAAGTGGACTCCGAATTATGATGGCCCCTATGTGGTCACGAAAGCTTTCTCAGGCGGCGCCTTGAGACTTGCAACCATGGACGGAGAGGAATTTGCCTACCCCACAAATATTGATGTAGTCAAGAAATACTTCGCCTAAACCAAAAAAAAACGTCTTGGTCGATTGAAAACCCGAAAGGGCGGTCCAGGCAAAAGTTAGAGACAGAAAAAGAATCATCCCGATGGATTGGAAACATCATAGTACAATTCAGGCAAAAATTAGGGATAATGGCAAGTAAATATGGTCAACAGAGGCAAGTCTCTCAGCAGCAGTAGTTACACCATCCATCGGAGGAAAACTCCAGTCAAGGTCATCTTCGACAGAAGCTCAGGATGTCCCGAATTCAAAGTTGGTAGAAGGATAGTGGTCGTTATGTTTCAACGTAGCCCTTTTCCCTGTAAATTACCATTTTCAAACTTTGTATATACTCTTTGGAATCACGCGTTTGGCTGATCTCCATTTTATCAATGAAATTTGAGCCCTTGTGCTTTTGTTTGTAATTTTTATTTGTTTTAGCTTTACGGAACGACGTTGTTAACATGATTAACGATTCTTGAAATAAAACAAAAATGAATTTACTTGTTAAAACTTTTTCTGCTTTTTAATAAAGATGGCAATTTCTTTTGACTGTTGAACATCGAAAGAGCATCGATTGCGTCTTCAAAGGCATTTGAACTTCAAAGTGCTGAATCAAAGTACTCCTTCTAGGCCCAGTACGCCTGAATGAAGGGATCAACTGTGTTAGAGACCTTGTTTCGTCTGACACACCACGGCAGAGTTCTTATCTCCTAAGCCCGATCAACGGTGCTCCCAACAGGGACTATCTCTCCTAAGCAAGGTGGAATTGCTATTTTGAACCAACGTACTTCTTCGCCCCGCTATGGTCGAATATCCAGGCGTGTTCATCCATTAGTTTGTATGACGCGTCAGTTTTGTCAGCATAAACATACATACATCATGCATTATTGATTTGCATTCATATTGCATCACTATCACTCTAGTCAGTCTTGTCCCCTAGTGATAGAAGTTTTCTCAATTGAGTTATCAGTTCTTGCCTCGTCAAGAAATGCTACGTTTGAACAACCTCGCCTCCAGTTTATTTCTGGGAGGAAGTTGGCCTTTGACCACTTTGATAACTTGAACCTCTGAAAAGCCAGAGAAGCCTTCTACAAATGTCACTCTTCGCCATTGAAGATGATATCCTTGCTTTCCCGGATTAAGGAAAATCCACAGAGAAAGCCTCTTAAGCAGAGATTTGGCAGTACAACTGCCATTCTCTGAAAAACCCACCGATGAAAAGGTCATCGGCACCTCAAAATTGGATCACATCATATGGCATTTCTCCGAGAAAAGTATGATGTAAAGACCCCAAGCGACAGCAGTCTCCCAAGAGACTCGCTTTCCCTAGTATAAACAAATGGCGTCTCCAACAGAGAAGTTTGTGCAACTCTACAACTCAGACGACTGGGTTCTCCAGCAAGTCTGACATCAAAATTGTTTCCGTCAAATGGCATCTCCCCAGGAAAATTCGGCGAGAAGTTTGAGGGAAATCTGCTACAAATAGTGTTCCTTGTCAGTAAAGTTTATTGACGAAAGAAACTAAGACCAGTTCCTTGGTGGGAAACAAGGATCGAGGGGAAGTTTAAATCAGCAACTAAGACCAGTTCCTTGGCTGAAAACCAGGATCGAGGGGAAGTTGACAAAAGAAACTAAGACCAGTTCCTTGGTAGGAAACCAGGATCGAGGGGAAGTTTATTTCAGAAACTAAGACCAGTTCCTTGATAGGAAACCAGGATCGAGGGGAAGTTTATTTCAGAAACTAAGACCAGTTCCTTGGCTGAAGACCAGGATCGGGGGGAAGTTTACCTTTTCTAAGCATCATTGCTTAGCTAAAGAAGATGAATGCGTAAGCTACCATTCATAACCACCATCAAAATTTCGGGTATTCTGATATTTAATCCTCTTGCACCCCGAATGCCCGAATACCTTCGTCATTCACACCTTCGGGTCCAAGAAGATTAAATATGGGCATCTGTCATACCCCAAATTTTGACCACTAAGATTTCCCATCATTGTGCAAATCATTACCACAATAGGGAGGAACCATCATACATCATCAGTCTCCCCAAAGATGGGTGAGCATCCACTACAATCAAAATTAGGGTTTCAAGCCCTCTTTGAGTGCTTAAACAAAGGATCAATCAAAGAATGACATGATCTTCAACTTGTATAGCCTATCAAATATCCACAATGGATCAAAAGGACTCCCACTTCAAGGATTAAGCACAAGGATGCTCCCTTCTAGGTGGATCAAGCTTCAAGATCGCCAGTGTCACCAAATTAGGGTTTTGGTCGACCAGGGCCTCCAGATGAAAAATTTCATCTGGGCATGAGCCAATGATCCAAAACATAACCTAATATACTCCATGGAACCTCATGGACCCAATCATCAAGTCAATTTTGCCTTAGGGGATGCATTCATCAAAAATCAGGAATTAGGGTTTCTTGACCTAATTCACCCCTAAGTTGACTTTTGGGACAAATCATGAACCAAGACCTCAAGAGAGGGTTTAAGGCTATATAATGAACTATATTGATCCATTTGGAACAATGGATTAATCCAAGAAGCTTGAGCAACAAGTCTCAATTTCATCTGCACAACAATTAGGGTTTTAAGGGAAAAGTCAACTGTAACTTTGACTTTTGACCAGGACATGCTCCCAAGCCCTAAGACATGATTAAATATGCCCTATGACACCCATCGAACATGTCCATCAAGTTTGATTTAGGTCAAGGACATGATTTCCTGAAGAATTGCACAGTTTGGAATTCATCTGATAAAAAGTCAACTGTGCACAAAAGTCAACTTTGACTTTTTGAGATTTTTCACCAAAATGGTTTTTTTAACCCTAAAATGATGTTAATGTATGATTTGAATCATCATCCATCAAGAAAAATCAAGAAAAGTTGGATAACTTGTAAAAGGGGTAACCATAAAAACTTAGAAAATTTTCTAAGTTAAAAATAAAGTGACAAGGGCACCAACTTTGAAGGATCATAACTCCTAAACCACAAAGCCATTTTTTCTCATCCAAAGATGGATTTGTAGCCCTCATTACCCTCTACAAAAACTTCAACTAGACCTAACTCCAATTCATTAAGGATTTGGAGTTATGGAGTGATCAAAATGGCTGAAAAGTGAAAATGTCACTTTTTCCAACACTTAGTGAAATTTTCACTAAGTCAGAATCTGCCTTCACTTTTTGCCAAATGTAGGGGGTTTTTTCACTTGGATTCAAAAGAGATCAAGACCAAACATGTTCAAACAGTTGTTGTATCATGTAAGGGCTTTCCAAAATGGTCAAGAACATTACCAAATTCAACTTACACCATGAGATATGACATTGGCAAGTTGCCTTGCTGAAGTCTGTCAAAGGCAATGCAGAATTTGCAATTTTGCTCGATTTGCCAAAATCAGCCAAATTCAAATGCTCCTATCCACTTGGACACCTCAGAGGATTGAATCTAAAGGGGACAATCACTGAGCCAAGCCTCCAAGGTCCATGGAACAAGAAATAGCATGTTGAACCTAGAATGGCCAAAATAGGGACAAGACTCCAAATTTGGATTGAAGCATTCAATGGAAGCATCAAGGTGGCATGGACTGAGCCATTCTCATCTGAAATCAGTCAAGACTTATCCAAGACCAAGTGAACCAAACCTCTGTGCCCTAACCTCTAGTCAATGGCTAGAGGAGACTTGGATTTTCATTTGCCAACATTGGTCAAACCTACTTACCAGTTGCCATTCACTATTCCTTGCAAAACAAACTTGCTCTACTATAAATAGAGCTCAATTGTGATCAATTTGAGTACACCAAAGCCATCTAACAGATGCTTTCCTGAAAATCTCTTTCTCTTGGCAAAAATGCCTTTCTTAGCAAGGTAGCTATCGGGTTTTGAGTTTGAGAGCTTTTCCAATCAAACCAATCACTCACACACCTCACATACATCATATAGAAGTGATCCAAACACTCACATAACATCTGGAACACAGATTTCACAAAATCACCAGCTGGTTGCTCAAACTTTCAATCAAGTTGCAGCTGAGGTACCACAAATCGTTCTAGCCATTTTCAATCAAGTCCAAGCATTCAAACACACTCCATAGGGTGTAAGGAAGCTGTTCAGATCATCACCACTCATCTGTAACACCTCCAAATCAAAAATCACATTGCACTTGCTGTCACGGCCTAGAGGTAAGCATACACTTGGTCATCTCTCAATCTATGTATATTTCCTCGCACAATAATTTGGCCATATGTTCATAATCATGCATGGAATGTTTTCCCTCAATTAATTGCATTGTTTGAATCGTGTATCAAAAATCCTAGCCTTCATGCAGAAATTAGGGTTCTTGAGGATTTTTCATGATTTCTTGTTATATGTTTAATTTAAATGAAATTAATGGACATAGACATGATCGTGAGGTTGAGACGAGCATAATGATATGTGGATTGCATGTTATAATCAAGTATTCAGGGAGATTGGATAGAAAATGCAAATCAGCCAAACCCAGAACACGCGCGTGTTCTTCAGCTGTTCTTGGCGCCTTTTTTGAATTTTCAAATATTTGAATTTTGTGATTTTTCTTTAATTGATTCAAAAATTAATTTCTCTCTGAGTTTTAATGATTTTGAGTTGATTCTTTTTTTAATAATTCACAAAAATGTTAAAATATTTTATTTTCCCAAAAAATCCCAAAAATATTATTTATTTCATATAATTGATATTTTTGCAAAGAATTAATATTTTAATTGTTTTTGACATTTTAAATATTTTTTCCACCTTGATTTTGCAACTTTTAATGCTTTCTAATTATTTTGTAGGTCAATACTTAATTTTTGAAGCATTAATCCAAGATCACAATTTGTTTTTCACATGTTAAACAATTTTGATCATTTTAATTGAATTTTTATTCAATTAAATATATTTTTGAAAACAAATTAGGGTTTTTGGATTAATTCAACCCTCATAAATCATTTTCAACATTTTGGGCCTCTAATAGAGTGTAAGACCCAATCCTTTTTTTTGACCAAACATTTTGGGCCTCAGTGTATTGTATAAGTCCCGATACCGTCAAAAACAAACGGCGCGATCGTCGCCTTTTGAAAAATAACCTTGGGCCTCTCCTCGAGCTATAAGACCCATTCAAAACTTTTGGGCCTCTATTAGAGTGTAAGACCCAACCCCCTTGTAACCAAAATCAATTGGGCCTCACTTATTGTATAAGTTCCTCTGCGTTAAAAGGAAACCTCGGCGCGATCGCCATTTTAAACGAAAAAATCATTTGGGCCTACCCTCGTGTTATAAGCCTCACTCTTTTTCTTTAAAACTTTTGGGCCTCTTGAGAGAGTGTAAGACCCATCCCTTTGTACAGAAAAATATTTTGGGCCTCAATCACTTGTATAAGTCCCTCTGTACAAATTCAACAGTGCGCTCACTGATAAAACCCTGGGCCTCTCCTTGAGCTGTAAGCCCCAAATCTTTTTATTTCAAAGCACTTTTTCCTTTGATTTTGAATATACTGTTGTTTTTTCAATCTTTCTTTGTTGAACAACTAAACAAACAGCATGGAAGCTCTACAACCGAGTAAGTGGTTATTGCTTTCTTTTACCGCTTTCATATACATATAACTGTATTGTGGGGCTGTTTCACTGTAAGTCTTCTTTCATAAACTCATATCAACTGTGTAATAATAGTATAGATATTTCGAGTTTCCCCGGCAACTACGTCTAGAACTAGGTGACGCCGTTTTGTTTATTCGTAGAAATAGACAACTAGATCCCCAATAGGATCACTAGATACAGTCTTCTCTTTGGCTGTCCTCATTAGGAATTATCAAGAAACTCTATTCCCAGAGATGAATGTATTCTCCGTGAATGGCATCTTTGAGTTTCTTCCAAATTCTCGAACTTTCCTGGCTTGATCTATTCCTTGTGAATAGCCTGTCTTGAATTTCTCGGGGTTTGGGAACCCACGGGCTTCTTAAAAGCATCGGCCTCCTCTTGGGCATCGTACAAGGACCCACAGGCTTCCTAAAAGCAACCCCGCCTCCTCTTGGGCTTAGTACAAGGACCCTACGGCTTCTTAGAAGTATTCATAGCCTCCTCTTAGGCTTCGTATAATGATCTCTTCCTCCGGGAATGATAGCCTCCTCTTGGGCTTCGTACAAGGACCCGTCAGCTTATTAAAAGTTTCCAGCCTCCTCTTGGGCTTCGTACAAATTGTCCCGACGACCTCCTAGAGGTATAGGATCAGAACTTAGTCATCTTCATAGAACAGTCCTTTCATAGAGTCTACTACTGTTTCTCAAAGCATGGTACAAAAGATGACACTCTAGACACGGACAGTCTAACTTCCTTGAGTCTCAAAGATATTCTCAAGTGACCCCTTCGTTAAATAGGAAGGAAACCCGTAGACTCGGACAGTCTCAATACCCTTTGGATTTCCCGCTTCCTTAAAGGACAGGCATAACCCGGACCCTTGAATCAAATCCTTGAGTACAGTATTGCTCATATAAGAACTGATTTTCTCTTTCAAAATCAGTATACCAGACCTGTCACTCAACTGAAACAGTAACCATAGCCTCCTTTTAGGCTTTGTATAATGATCCTTCTTCAATGAAGTTAGCCTCTCTCTCGGGCTTTGTACGAGACACATAAGAGACTCCCTCGTTGAGTCAATCACCCCTTTCGCCTCCATCTCGGGCTTTATACGAGATACAAAAAGGTTCTTATTGAGCCAAACAAATTTTAGCCTACATCTCGGGCTTTGTACGAGATACAAAAACTCTCTTGTTGAGTCAAATAGCCTCCATCTCGAGCTTTATACGAGATACCAAAAGATTCCCTCGTCGAGTCAAAACCTTTTAGCCTCTCTCTCGGGCTTCGTACGAGACACATAAAAACACCCTATTGTTGGGCCAATAGCCTCCTCTTAGGCTTTGTATAAGAAAACCACTGGTTGATCCAATTAACCTTTTAGCATCAAAGTTGTGCCTCGTTCACAGTACACAAACATCAACAACTCCTTCCCCTCCATCTAATCGCTGTAAGCGGCAAGCCTCTGGATCATCTACATCCATGCCACTGTCCCTCTTTTAGCATGAGAAATTCCTAAGGAAAGATAGCATTGCTCTACACTGAGTTAAAGTCTTCTCCTTCAGGTTAAAACCCCCTTTAAAGGAAATTATGGCATTGCCGGATTCACACATCCCGGTTAAAGTAATCCTCCCTTTATAATCAGTCACCCAACAGTTGTGACATACAACCCCCTCTTTAGAGATGACAAATTCTCTCTAAAGACAACACCTTTCAGCTTCACATCTTGGGCTTTGAACAAGATACAAATATACTTTTTCAGCTTCACATCTTGGGCTTTGAACAAGATACAAATCACCTTTCGTTTCACGTCTTGGGCTTTGAACAAGACACCAAAAACCCATTTCCTCCCATAGAATATGAGGAACTACGAACGCTCTGATTTCCCTGTTTTGGTAAACGGGAATACGTAGGCATAAGATTGAAAGAAAAGATCTTAGTGAGCACACTAAACAAAAACCCAAAATCCCATATCTCCATCAATCAAAAGCAGTAATTCAAAACATCAGTCTTAACATCCTAATCCTTGTTCCCCGCCAGAAACCTGTCTGTCAAAATAACACAAGAAAGGCCCCCCCACATTGATCGTATTCGTAACCTAACAGACCGATGTTTAAGCTCAGTATGCAAAGCGGGGTTAATTGGAGACATCTATTTCCCTTCCTTCATCAGCTCACAATTGGATAAAAAATGAATCGACCTATATTTTAAGCTCAACCGCTGAGAGCGACCAGTGCTTAAGAACCGCGTCCAAAATCGCTCGCTACAGCAGGTTTGCAGGTAACCGAAACCTTCAACCTACCCGATTTTTCTGGATTTCTCATCAATGTTTGATTATCTGGGTTCCTGGTTATCTCAGTGGTTCGGTATTTTGGAATTCTGGTTTTCTGGGTTGTGGTTCTCGTTCAGTTAACAGCACAACACATCCTGCAGTGTTGCCTTGATCCCATGTTTGCATAAGCATGTCATTTTTCTTGCATTCTGACATGTTTGACATTTTTCAGGGCTTGCGTCTTACTCTTGATTCCGGTTTTCTGAGGTTGCCTTGACATGGATGTCCAGAGAAAGAAGACTGTTGCCTATTCGTTCCCAGAGCCGACCTTGACATTGATTCACAAGCTGATTAGTATGGTTGGTCCCGGAGTTCGTATAGAGTTCAGTGGAGGTATGGGAGACTTCTGAAGTTTGTCTACAATATCTCCAAGTATGAGAAGGATGACATTCACACACTTTTTCAGTTTTACGATCCGTCTTTGCGTTGCTTCACTTTCCCAGACTACATCTTGGCCCCAACGTTGGAGGAGTTCTCATTTATTTTGGGAATCCCCATCAGGCATGACTTAGTATTCTTTTCTGAAGAACACCCCGGGATAAAAGAAATGGTTGTTGCTCTTCATATTAGTGAATCTGTTCTGAGCAGTAATATTGAGGAAAAACAAGGAGCTAAGGGTTTCTTATTAAAGTTCTTGTTTGATCAAGCTTGTATACATGTTAAAGAGAAGAATTGGACTGCTTTCCAAGCTATTCTGGCTATGTGCAACTATGGGATTGTCCTGTTTCCCAATGTTCCTGATCTGGTGGATATGCATGCTGTCAGAATCTTTATTTCAAAGAATCCTATACCTACCTTGCTAGGTGATGTGTATCACTCAGTCCACTACAAGAATGAAAACAGGCAGGGAAAAACCGTGAGCTGTTGTCCACCACTCTTATCTACTTGGTTTCTGAGCCATCTCCCTGAAACTGGTGCCTTTGTTGATACGAAAGATTCTCTGAAGTGGTCAAAGAGGTTAATGGGCTTGACGGCTAACAACATTGTCTGGTTCAACCATGATTTGCTAGGAATGGAGATTATTTGCAAGTGCGGGGAGTTCCCTAATGTACCCTTGATATGGAGAAGAGGTGGAATTAACTATAATCCTTCCCTTGTTATCAGGCAGTTTGGTTATCCTTTGAGAGGTCCACCTGAAGAGCGAGATATCAGAGAGTCCTTATTCTTCAATGGTATTGAGGATCAAGAGATGATAAGGAAGATTGTGAATGCTTGGAAACAGGTGACCAAGAAGGGTAAAACTTCATTCGGGAAATGTAATAACCGGGCTTTCTCTTCCTATAAAGAGTGGATTAAGAAGAGAGCAGAAGAAGAGCTTCTTCCCTTCCCGGTGGAGCCACCTTTGTATCCTTTGACGATCGAGCCTCCTACCACAGTTGAGATAGAGAAGTTTAACAAGTTGTGGGCTGAAAAGGAAAGACTGCGGGAAGAAAATAGTGAGCTAAAAAGAGAGATTTATCAGTTGAAGCATGAGCGGGGTGAAGCTGTTCATACCGCCAAATTGAAGACAGAGCTTCTTGCTAAGGCAGAAAAAGAGCTAGCTGACATGGTCATATCCAGACGAAGGATGAAGCAAGCTTTGGATGGTATCAGTAAGGTTCTCGAGTCTAAGAAGGAGGAATTGGACGAGGCTTTGTTAAAAATTCACAGGTTCAATAATCACCGAGAAACTGCAATAGCTGAGAATAAGCGAAAGGAAGACGATTATCTAGCTCAGATTGATCAGTTGAAGTTGAAGCTCAAGAAAAAAGACGCTGAAATCCTATCAGGGGTATTTCAGAGGCAAGCAGTCGAGGGTCGACTCAATGAAGCCATAGCCTCCATAGAGGAATTGAAGGTCCAAGCTGAAGTGAAGAGATCTAGACATGAGGGACCTAGCATGGATGGTGTTTCAGGAGAAGACGCTTGGGAGTTACATTGTCGATACTTGGAATGGATCATGCATAGGAGAGACATTCTCATTCAAGAGCTAATTCAGAGACCGAAGCATCCCGACACCAGAAAGCTGTTCAAGGAAATTCAAGACTGGAGCAAGAAGCATAATGGATGGGGGGATTGACACTTGTAGACTTTGGTGATATGCCATAGTTTTCTTTTTTCTTTCATTATCTGGACCACCGCCAGGCTGGTTGGTTGGGATCTTTGATTATTATGTTCAGGCTTGTTATCTTGGATTTGTGATTATTGACATTTGGTTTTCCTCTGGTTTTCTTAATATATGAGCAGAAGTTCCATTCTATATTGTTATTAAACTGGAATCAAGGGGTGGATCGCCCTGCGAATATTCAAACATGTTCATTTGCATTTGCATATTCATAATCATTTTGCATAATCATTTTGCATGATAGGTGTTTATCTCTGGTATTCTTATCTTGTTCTAATCTCAGGATTGCAGATCAGCACATTCACCGGTATCCTACCAGACAAAATCAGAAGAGATTCATGGATCAGCTATAGAATGAGATCATTGAGATGCAGACTCGCATGAACCAATTTATGGAATTAATGCAAGGTGTCGCTCAAGGCCAAGAGCAGTTGAGGACTTTCGTTCAGCCACTGATTGCAAGGGTTGATGAGGACGGTGTCGTTCATACTGGTGTTACTGGTAACAATGTTCAGAATGGCCCTCCGGGCGGAAGTATTCCTGTTGCTGGTGTTGTGATTCCTCTGGGCGGAGGAGAAAATGTTGTGATTCCTAATGCTGGGGGAGGTGGTATTGGTGCTGGCGCAGTTCATGGCCGTCAGTATGATGATGTTCAAGATGATGCATTCTCTATCCCAGGTGGGGATGCTGATCCCCAGATTGACAACGATCAAAGGCTCCGGTTGATTGAGGAACAGCTAAGGGGTGTTGTGAATCAGGATGCTTTGGGTATGGATCTAGAGGATTTGGGGTTGGTTCCAGGCGTTGTTATTCCGCACAAGTTTCAAACTCCTACTTTTGAGAAGTATAATGGCACGACTTGCCCAAGGACCCACGTGAGGGCATACGCGAGTAAAATGGCTGCGCATGTGAAGAATGAGAAGATGGTGATGCATTGCTTCCAGGATAGCCTATCTGGGGCATCCCTGGAGTGGTACATGCAACTAGAGAGGAAGGATGTACATAGTTGGAGAGATCTAGCAGGGGCATTTATTAGACACTATCAATATAACACTGACATGGCTCCGAACAGAACACAGCTGCAGAATTTGTCACAGAAGAACAATGAGAGTTTCAAGGAGTACGCCCAGAGGTGGCGTGAATTGGCAGCAAGGGTTCAGCCTCCCATGTTGGAACGTGAAATGATAACTATGTTTATGGCCATCTTGCAGGGTCATTACTATGAAAAGCTGGTACCGTGTATGACTGGAAAGTTTGCTGACTTGATCTTAGTAGGAGAGATGGTGGAAAGCGGAATTAAGGCGGGAAAAATATCAGGCGGTGATGGGTCCTCATCTGGAGGAAGTAAGAAGCCTTATGCCAGTGGTTACAAGAAGAGGGAGGGAGATACAAACTCTGTGTCATCATATCGTGGTAGAGAAGGACCTCGTCAGAACTTCAATCAACATGTGGCTTCTGTAACCATCCCAGCAGCACCCCAGCAACCAGCAGTGTCTCAACAACAAAATCAGGCTCCTCGCCGATCGCAACCTCTGACTAGGCATGATAGGCATTTTGACACTCCCCCTCTTCCCTATTCTCAATTATTTCAGCACTTGCTAAAGCTCCAGTTAATTCAGAAGAGAACCTTGGCTCCACCCACTGGTAATCCACCTCCCGGCTATGACGCCAACGCCCACTGTGAGTTTCATTCTGGGGCACCCGGACATCATATTGAGAACTGTAAAACTTTTAAGCATCAAGTTTAAGATTTGGTGGATTCCAAAGCCATCAATTTCTCCAATGATGTTCCAAATGTGAATCAGAACCCGATGTCGAATCACGGTGAGCCAAGGGTCAATGCTATTATCAAAGATTGTGAAGACTTGAGTTTGATTTCAGATATGAACGAGGTTCAAACTCCTTTGCATGTGGTGAAGGACAGACTGTTGAAGGGAGGGGTATTTCCCGGCTGTGATGAAGGTTGTGTAGGATGTGTGTCATAGCCAGGCGATTGTGTTTTATTAAAAGCAGGTATTCAGAAAATGATCAGTGAAGGGATATTACAGTTTGACAGAGGTTGTAAGCAGAGTAATGTTACTGACAGAGAGATTGATGTTGCCACGATAACAATTTCATTCAAGACAATAACTATATCAGCGCCGGCGAGACCAGCGCCGGTCACTATCACTGTTCCTGGACCAGTCCCGTATGAGAGTACCAAGGCCATCCCATGGAATTATGGGGCCGAGGTGTTTGTTAATGGTAAGAAGCAGGAATTGGAAGAGACATCAGCTGTGAATACAGGGGTTAAAAATCTTGTTGAAACAGGGGCTATCACTAGGAGTGGTAGAGTCTTTATTCCGTCCGAGGATCAAGCTGGCAGTTCAAGACAAGACAAAGGTAAACAGATGATGGATGAGTCTGTACAGAGGCAGGAAGCAAATAATTCTATGACAAAGCAGGTTGGGGATACCTTTTCAGAAGACGTAGAAGAGTTTATGAGGTTGATCAGGAGAAGTGATTACAAGATTGTTGATCAACTTCACCAAACTCCACCGAAGATTTCCATTCTATCCTTACTGTTGTGCTCTGAGGCACACCGAAATGCATTGCTGAAGGTTCTAAACATGGCTTATGTACCGCAGGAAATATCTGTCAACCAGTTAGAAGGGATTGTGGCTCATGTGAATGCTGGTAATGGTTTGGGTTTCACCGATTTAGATTTGACTCCAGCTGGGAGGAATCACAACAATGCTCTGCATATTTCAGTGGAATGTCGTGGTTCCTTGATGTCGCATGTGTTAGTTGATACTGGGTCATCTTTGAATGTGTTACCGCAGAAGGCTTTGATGAAACTGGATACTCGTGGGTTGATTTGTACGCCAAGTGACTTGGTGGTACGCGCTTTTGATGGCTCCATGAGGTCAGTTTTTGGAGAGTTAGTTCTGCCAATCAAGGTGGGTCCTGAAATTTTTAACACCACCTTTTACATAATGGATATTCAGCCTACCTATAGTTGTTTGTTGGGTCGCCCTTGGATCCATGGTGCTGGGGCAGTAACTTCTACGCTGCACCAGAAGTTGAAGTATATGGTGGATGGCCACGTTGTGACTGTTTGTGGTGAAAAAGATATCATGGTGAGTCACCTATCGACCTTCAAGTATGTAGAGGTAGATGGTGAAGTACAGGAAACTTTGTACCAGGCCTTTGAAGCTGTGAAGATTCCCGAGGAACCCCCAAAGGCAGTCAGTCAGCCTGAGGTGGTTGCCCAACCTGAAGTTATCGGACAACCAGAGGTTCCAATGTCCTCTTTCAAAGAGGCGCGTGCTATAGTTGAAGCTGGTGGTTCTCAGAAGTGGGGCAGTGTCATTGATGTTCAAAGAAAGCAAGATACTCATGAACTGGGTTACAAGCCACCTAGGCGTTCTGAAGAGCCTCCCAAGTTCTATGGTTCAGTCCGTTTCACCAGTGCCGGTGTTTTCTTCGACAGAGTCAATGCTATTGAGGATGAAGGAGATAGTGACTGTGACATGGATGAGTGGATCCGTCCCTGCACCCCTGGTCAGATTTTAGGCAACTGGTCCTCCGAGAAAGTCATCCAAGTGACGCGCCCGGAGTAATTTACTTTTGTTTTCTGTTATGTTGAGTCCTACGTTCTGCCCAAGACGTAGTGATATTTATTTGTAGGGCTTGGATGTTTATTTACTATTTTTATCATCAATAAAGGACGTTTTTTCATTCAAATATTTTGATCCCTGTCTTTCTGTTTTTACTTTTTGCATTAACCCACATCAAAATGGCAATGTGTTTTCTTGTTTGTTGCACTCATAATAAACATAAAACATCCATCATGCAGGTTCCTTTGTTCAGATTCCACCCATGACTTAGCTATGGCTCGGTATGACTTCGACAATCCCATCTATCAAGCCGAAGAAGAGATTGACGAAGACTGTGACTTACCAGAAGAATTAGCCAGGCTATTAAAACAAGAGGAAAAGGTTATTCTACCTCATCAGGAGGAAGTTGAGACTGTTAATCTGGGAACCGAGGATGTTAAACGAGAAGTAAAAGTTGGGGCTGCTTTGGAAGACACTGCTAAGAGAAGATTGGTTGAGTTACTTCGAAGGTATGTGGATATCTTCGCCTGGTCTTACCAAGACATGCCTGGGCTTGACACTGACATTGTTTCACACCGACTGCCGCTTAAAGAGGGCTATACTCCAGTCAAGCAGAAATTGAGAAGGACGAAACCAGATATGGCTGTCAAGATCAAGGAAGAGGTTCAGAAACAGTTGGACGCCGGATTTCTTGCTGTGACAAATTATCCCCCGTGGGTTGCTAATATTGTACCTGTACCTAAGAAGGATGGGAAGGTCAGGATGTGTGTTGATTACCGAGATTTGAATAGGGCGAGCCCGAAGGATGATTTCCCGCTCCCCCACATTAACGTGTTAGTAGACAATACCGCTCAATATTCTGTGTTTTCCTTCATGGATGGCTTCTCTGGGTATAACCAAATCAAAATGGCCCCAGAGGACATGGAGAAAACTACGTTCATAACACCGTAGGGAACATTTTGCTACAAGGTAATGCCCTTTGGATTGAAGAATGCTAGGCCAACCTTTCAGCGGGCGATGGTGACTCTCTTTCATGATATGATTCACAAGGAGATTGAAGTCTATGTTGATGACATGATTGCGAAGTCACAGACAGAGGAAGAACACTTGGTAAACCTCCAGAAGTTGTTTGAAAGGTTGAGGAAGTTCAGATTGAGATTGAATCCGAACAAGTGCACTTTCGGCGTAAGGTCTGGTAAATTGCCGGGATTCATTGTTAGTGAAAGAGGTATCGAGGTTGATCCTGCAAAAATAAGAGCCATACAGGAGATGCCTGAGCCGAGAACAGAGAAAAAGGTTCGTGGTTTCTTGGAGAGGTTGAATTACATTGCTAGGTTCATCTCTCATCTGACAGCCACGTGTGAACCAATTTTCAAGTTGTTGAGAAAGGATCAAGAGGTCAGGTGGAATGAAAATTGTCGAGAGGCATTTGAAAGGATAAAGACGTACTTACAAGAACCTCCAGTCCTTATGCCACCGGTGTCCGGGAGACCGTTGATTATGTACCTTACGGTTCTTGAGAATTCGATCGGTTGTGTGCTCGGTCAACATGACGAGACAGGTAGGAAAGAGCACGCCATTTACTACCTGAGTAAGAAGTTCACTGATTGCGAATCAAGATACTCTATGCTGGAAAAGACATGTTGTGTACTCGCTTGGGCAGCCAAGCGCCTAAGGCAGTATATGTTAAACTACACAACATTTTTGGTTTCAAAGATGGATTCGATTAAGTACGTGTTCGAGAAGCAAGCACTTTCTGGAAGGATAGCCCGTTGGCAGATGGTTTTGACAGAGTATGATATTCAGTATGTTTCTCAGAAGGCCATTAAAGGAAGTGTTCTGTCAGAATATCTTGCCGAACAGCCGGTCGAGGATTATCAGCCAATGAAGTTTGAGTTTCTGGACGAGCATGTTATGTTTCTGAAAATGAAAGATTGTGAAGAGCCTCTGCCTGACGAAGGACCTGAGATTGGGTCACAATGGAAGATGATTTTTGATGGGGTTGTCAACTCATATGGTAATGGAATTGGGGCAATCATCACGACCCCGAAGGGTTCTCATATACCTTTCACTGCCCGGTTAGCATGCGTGTGTACCAACAACGAGGCGGAGTATGAAGCATGCATCATGGGTTTAGAAGAAGCAATTGATTTGAGAATTAAGAACCTCGATGTCTATGGTGATTCCGCGTTGGTAGTTAATCAGATTATAGGAGAGTGGGAGACTCGTCAGGCAAATTTGGTGCCTTATAACAACTATGCCAGAAGGCTATTACCTTTCTTTGATAGGGTGGATTTTCATCATGTGCCCTGAGCTGAGAATCAGATGGCTGATGCGTTGGTGACATTGGCATCCATGTATAAAGTGAACCGGTGGAATGAAACTCCGTCAATTAGAATCATGCTTTTGGATAGACCAGCTTTTGTGTTTGCAATTGAAGATGTGTCTGATAGCAAACTGTGGTATCATGATATTAAGGTTTTTCTGAAGAGACATGAGTATCCAGAGGGTGCCTCCACCAAAGATAAGAAAACTCTGAGAAGGTTGGCAGGAAACTTCTTTCTGAACAAGGATGATGTGTTATATAAGAGGAACTTCGATATGGTCTTGCTACGTTGTGTGGATGAACACGAGGCAGGCTTATTGATGGAGGAAGTTCACGAGGGTTCTTTCGGTACTCATTCCAGTGGACACACCATGGCTAGAAAGTTGTTGAGAGCAGGATATTATTGGATGACTATGGAGTCTGATTGTTTCAAGTACGCTCGAAAGTGCCATAAATGCCAGATTTATGCAGATAAGATGCATGTACCGCCTACGCCTCTAAACGTGTTATCATCCCCTTGGCCTTTTACAATGTGGGGCATAGATATGATTGGAAAGATTGAGCCCACTGCTTCCAATGGGCATCATTTCATTTTGGTTGCCATTGACTATTTCACAAAGTGGGTGGAGGCAGCCTCGTACGCCAACGTCACCAAGCAAGTGGTAGCCCGGTTTATAAAGAAGGATATCATCTGTCGTTATGGGGTCCCAGAGAGAATCATTACTGATAATGGCTCGAATTTGAACAACAAGATGATGAAGGAACTATGTCAGAGTTTTAAGATCGAGCATCACAATTCTTCTCCATATCGTCCGAAGATGAATGGTGCTGTTGAGGCGGCGAATAAGAATATCAAGAAGATTGTGCAGAAGATGGTGGTGACGTATAAAGACTGGCATGAGATGTTACCTTATGCTCTACATGGTTATCGTACTTTGGTGCGTACGTTAACTGGGGCAACTCCTTTCTCATTGGTGTATGGTATGGAAGCAGTTTTACCCTTAGAGGTCGAGATTCTGTCTTTGAGAGCTCTGGCAGATGTGAAGCTTGATGAAGCTGAATGGGTGCGTTCTAGATTGGATCAGTTGAACCTTATTGAAGAAAAGAGATTGGCAGCCATCGCACATGGTCGGTTGTATCAGAGTAGGATGAAGCACGCCTTTGACCTGAAAGTGCGTCCTCGGAGTTTTCAGACAGGTGAATTGGTTTTGAAAAGGATCCTTCCTCCTCAAATAGATCACAGGGGCAAATGGACTCCAAACTACGAAGGGCCATATGTAGTAAGAAAGGTTTTCTCTGGTGGAGCCTTACTACTTTCAACTATGTATGGCGAAGATTTTACATCCCCTGTGAACGCAGACGTAGTCAAAAAATACTTCGCATAAAAGAGACCCGCTGGACATAAAAAGAAAGTCCAGGCAAAAAAGGGGCATCCCGGCGAACCATAAAAAGGAAAAGGTTCAGGCAAAAATTAGGGATAAAATGTAAAAAGAAATGAGTAAACCCGCAAAGTTGAAAACCGGTAAAGGCAACTTTGGCAAAAATGGGTATCCCGATGGATTGAAAACCCGAAAAGGGCGATCCAGGAAAAAGTTAGGGATTTATAAGCGAAAGGCTACAGTCTGCGTTCGATCTGTGAGCACCTTCAATACCTGGAAATTCTGAAAGAAAGGAATCAGTACAGTTGGTCTCTTCAAAGGTCAAGACATTTGCGGATAAGCAAGACATATGGGTCATAGCTGAGTCGAATCATGGTGGATATCTGTTCCCACATTGCTGACATGTGTATTTTCTTTTTGCTTTTGCGCAATTACCTCTTTTTAGGAATTGCTTCCTATTGTAAATGCCTATTTACAGGCCACTTTTCTCAATAAAATATTCATTTCACTTAAAGAGCTTTATGTTGTTTGTTTTACTTTTAATGTTTTGTTTGCAAAACACGTCTGATATTTTTTATAAACATTGCATATAAATCTTTGAGCTTTGCGGAGCATAACGAAAAGCAGTAGAAATTACTTGGGCGTTAACGGTGATGGCCATGTTGTGGCATATTCTATTTGTTGTTATTTGACTTGCAGGGCAACAGCATTGTACTCCCCCAGCAGGTTGCTCTCCCCAGCATTGAGATTGCACTTTCCTCAGCAGAGCAGACCTTCCCCAGCAGGAGACTTGGGAAGCATTTTCTCCGGATCAAGACGTTATTTCCCCCACAGAATCAGGGTGTTCACCTTCCCCATCCAGTCAGGAAGCGTGCTCTCACTGACGATGTCATATTCTAATCCCCAGCAAGGAGGGGGTAAAATCATTCTCCCCATCAGCAGGCTAAGATCAGCAGTATCCCCAAGCAGGATGGTATTATGGGATGGTATCCCCCAGCAGGTTCTGAGCCCAATTGGTTATTGGCAATCCTTAGTAACAGACTTCCGGTTCCGTTATTGGCATTCATTCTCAACTCCCCCAGCAGAGGAGGAATCTCAGGTTCTATGTCGCCTTCAGTAGAGGACATGTATAATCCCCGGTAGTATGGATGTTTCTTTTGGGATTTCATCCCCAGTAGAAGTTGTTGATCCGAAGAGTCGATCAATATGATCATTCTCAGCAGAGTTCCTGGATTCAGAGGACAATTTATTTTTGTCATCCCCAGCTGAATTGGTCTTTTCTCTCCATGCATTTATTTTGCTGGAGGGACCCCTTTTGCATATCATAAGCATTGGCATTGCATCCTCAAAACGCGTAGCATTTCCACTTCGTGTGGAGCATTATGGCAAAATTCAAACATTTGCATTCGAAGCATAAGCCAGGTTTGATGCTTTCCTTGCCAGTTCTCTTTCCCAACAGAGATGGCATAACTCAGGAGATTTTGGAGGGATGCGTTCCTCATGCTTGTGCTCCCTGGCAGAATCTTTTATTTAGACTTATCCTTTCCCCGGCAGAGTCATCTTATCTGTGGATCGTGAGTCCATTAGAAGTTTGCCCGGTAGTCAGTTCTTGCTTGGCATGTCTTCTCAGTAGGGGTGGTATGAACTAGAAGTTTTGTTTCACGTTATCCCCAGCAAAGCCCACTTTATGTTGGTTATCCTTTGCGGGTACAATTGAGGTTGTATTCGTTTTGTGGATGCGATTGAGGTCGTATTCGTCTTTTCTTTGTGGGTAGAGTGATTGAGGTCAGTCTTCCTTTGGGGGTACAATCGAGGTTGTATTCGTTTTGTGGATGCGATTGAGGTCGTATTCGTCTTTTCTTTGTGGGAAGAGTGATTGAGGTCAGTCTTCCTTTGTGGGTACAATCGAGGTTGTATTTGTTTTATGGATGCGATTGAGGTCGTATTCGTCTTTTCTTTGTGGGTAGAGTGATTGAGGTCAGTCTTCCATTGGGGGTACAATCAAGGTTGTATTTGTTTTGTGGATGCGATTGAGGTCGTATTCGTCTTTTCTTTGTGGGTAGAGTGATTGAGGTCAGTCTTTCTTTGTGGGTACAATCGAGGTTGTATTCGTTTTGTGGATGCGATTGGGGTCGTATTTGTCTTTTCTTTGTGGGTAGAGTGATTGAGGTCAGTCTTCCTTTGGGGGTACAATCGAGGTTGTATTCGTTTTGTGGATGCGATTGGGGTCGTATTTGTCTTTTCTTTGTGGGTAGAGTGATTGAGGTCAGTCTTCCTTTGGGGGTACAATCGAGGTTGTATTCGTTTTGTGGATGCGATTGAGGTCGTATTCGTCTTTTCTTTGTGGGTAGAGTGATTGAGGTCAGTCTTCCTTTGTGGGTACAATCGAGGTTGTATTCGTTTTGTGGATGCGATTGAGGTCGTATTCGTTCTTTCTTTATGGGTGGAGTGATTAAGGTCAGTCTTTCCTTTGCGGGTACAATTGAGGTTGTATTCGTTTTTTGGGTACGATTGAGGTCGTATTCGTGTTTTTCTTTGTGGGTAGAGTGATTGAGGTCAGTCTTCCTTTGCGGGCACAATTGAGGTTGTATTCGTTTTGTGGGTGCGATTGAGGTCGTATTCGTATTATTCTTTGTGGGTGCAATTGAGGTCGTATTCGTCTTTTCTTTGTGGGTAGAGTGATTGAGGTCAGTCTTCCTTTGGGGGTACAATCGAGCTTGTATTCGTTTTGTGGGTGCGATTGAGGTCATATTCGTATTTTCTTTGTGGATATGGTTGACGTCATTTTTCAGCACGCTCCATCTCGCTATTCTCACCATTAGCAAACTTTCGGGGCTCTTTCGGTATTCAATCCCTGTGTATCCTGGAATGTCTGAGAGTCGTCGCTATCATACCTTCAGGACCAAGTTGATTGAATAGGGGAAGCTGTTGCACCCCAAAATTTGCTCTCCTTACTTTAGTACTAACTGGCTTATGTTTCATTACATTTTTGCATTATCATGTGTGCATATCATTGGTTCTTAACATGGGGTCAAGGTGCCTGAGGCAAGTTCAAGAGGAGAAGATGTTCTTCAAAGGGTCAAGCAAGAGAGTTCAAGTGGATCACTCTCTCCTAACCAGTGCAGAAATTAGGGTTTTGAGATTCTTGGATTTATTGCTCCAATGGGCAAGTTTCTTGGGTTTTTATCATCACCAAATGGCATATCTTATCTTTGTTGGAGAGGATACACATCATATTCAGAGGAATTTGGATTTGGAGACTGTGATATTTCCTCCTAGACTAAGGGTACCAAGATTAGGGTTTGCTATAAAGTCAGTTTATTTCTGATTTTTTGAGCAAGACTTGAGTCCATGGTATTCCTTGGGTCCCTAAGTATCTAGGAATGGAAGATTGTCCATCAGTTTGGTTAAGGAGGAGTTCAATTGGCCAATGGATTGGGAATCAGGTGAATTGGGTAAAAGTCAGCAGTGAGAGGGGAAGTCAACTGTGGAATTTTGAGATTCTCTCCAAGGTTTTCAAGGTCTCACTTCCTCATATGGTCTTCAAGGGTCAAGTTTCACACCATTCATCAAGAATCAAGGGTTGGCACAAAAGTTACTAAATATGGAAATGACCTATAATTTGAAAGTTTCCTTTTTGGGCAAGTCCTTACACTACATTCAACTTGACTTTTCATCATCAAAGAAGCTCAAATGAATTTTCCTCCAACGTGAAATTTGAAGATCTTTTTCTCCTCTTTCCAACAAGTACTAGTGGGTCTCCATATCATTTGTGAAACTCAACTTATGATCAAAAGAAGGCAAAGTGGTTTTTAGGGTTTCTCATGATTCCATTTTCACAACTTTGGCATAGTGACCTATAATTTATTCCATTGCTTCATGTCACATGCTAACATCAAAGGACACTCCTCAAGGATCATTTTAGGCCTTTGAATCAAGTGAATCCATGGTGTATTTACCATTTATTCTCCATTATTCAAAATTGCCAAGTCATTGAAAACTCATGAACCAAAATGTCTCAAGGCCCAAATCAAATTCAAGTGTGGTTAGAAATTCAAACATAAGTGATCCATCATGAAATATTTGGATATCCATGCATGGAAGGAGGTGTATCTCACATAATGTAATTTTTCTAAAATCATCCAAAACTCTTTAACAAAGGAATTGCCAAGGCCCAATTGATCATCAGTGATTTAACCTAATGTATTTAAGCCAATTCATGCACTGGTTAGGGGAAGGAACACGTGACTTGGAGGAGAAAAGAAGCTTGAGCCCTAAAAAATCATCTCTTCGAATCTCACGATCTACAAGGAGTCTTCACAAAATTCTTTCACCATCAGAACCCTTGGGATCCCTAGAACACAAACCAACCATTACTTGAAGCTAAAAGCAAGGATATATGAGGCGTGATCTCAGGTTGGTGGTTTTTTCCATGATCATAAAACTCTTCTTTTTGATATGCATATTGATGCGTGATGTCCATGGATCATCCTGATGTAATCTGTTTTGATTTTGGACTTGTATTGTGTGCGTATGGTGAGTTTAAAGTTTTGAACTCTAACATTATTTCCTTCGTTTTTCATTATATACTAGTTATTTGTGAATTTTGATTGCATATTTGAGACCCTCGTGGAATTCTGGTCAAGGTAGTATATTGGTTTGCATTTTCTGGGTGCTTTTTGAATTACAGGTGACCGTGGGTGGCGGCCGGAGCTAGGGCTCCGACGCCTGGTGTGTTTCCGGCCGGTGAGGGGTTTATACGAAGAAGATGAAATCAAGACCATCCATTGGCTTGATCCAACGACCATCACGTTGCCACGTTTTTGTTTTTTTGTTTTTTATTTTATTAGTTGTGTGTGTGACATAACATGGTAATTATAATGCACCCTCAGATCCAAGCCACGCATCATGTTGATTTTTGTTTTTGGTTGACTAACCCTGGTCGTCTGATCCATCATGTGGCCATTATTGTGCCAACAAATTAATGAAGCCATGTGCCAGGCACGTGGGAGAGTATAGTATGCTGACCAATTCTGTGCGTGCGTGCGTATCATTACTATGGTGTGTTGTGAATCTAGGCCCCTCATCATGATTATTTTTTATTTTGTTTGACCATTTATGAACACAGGATCAATCTGGTGGTAAGCACACAGTCAACATGGTTGACTGAGGTTCACACGTGGACCCTTTTTTCTATTTTCTTTTTTTTCTTTTTTTCTGATGGATTTGTGATTGGGCCTCGCTAATGGCACCCCCCTCTGAGCCCATTGGTTTATTTTAAAGGTGCAATTATTGCTGATTACGCCCCCATTCATTTTCTTTCTATGTTATTTTTATTTAATTATTACATTTCATTTTCATTTTTTAAAAATATATAATTGCATTAAAAATTCCCAAAAAATTCATGCATCATATTTATATTTTTATATAATTTTCAAAAATTTTATTTTATTATTTTATTTTATTTTTAGCATCTGAAATAAATATTGGTTTATTTTCGTTTTGAATTATTCATATCATGCATACCTAAATTTGTTTATTTTATTTCTCTGCATCCATAAATTATTTAGAACTCATTCTTTTTGCATTTTTTCATCAATACTTTGAAATGCATTAAAATATTTTTCTTTCATTTTTAAAATCATTTCATGTTGCATTTTAGTCTTTGCCTTTTGCATGTTGAGCCATATTTCTCATCTGGATTTAAATAATTGTTTGAGTGACTAACATCTTGAATTTTTGCAGGAGTTTTTGGTATTTGGTTTGTTTCTGGTTGAGCAATGTTGATAATTTATTTGGTGATTTTAAAAGATGTTTTACTACTTGTTTAATGGCTCTTTGCGTGAGATTTTCTTGTATGCACATCCTTGATCTTGTCTGGTTATCTGTTTGAGAAGGCACTTGTGCCATTGCTTTGGGGGTGTGTCTTTGACTTCCTAATTCATGTTTGGATTGTTATAGGTCATTTAATCACTATTATATGTCATTGTTTGGTTTTCATTTGCCTTAATATTACTTGTGTATGTTTTGTGCTAACTTCTTATGCAGGGGCTGAGGTAAGTTCTTTGAGGGTGTGGATAGTTATCCATATTCACCCTTACTCTTTCCTTCCCTCCTCTTCTCCTTTCTTTAGGCTTAGGTTGTCGTCAAACCTCACTAACCGTAGGTCACCCATGCATGATAACATTAGGACTCGTAGTTTCCCTTTAGAGTTTCCTTTGTGTCTTCTCTCTTCTCATCTCAGAACTCCTTGAAAACATTTAATAAGAATAAAGTGTATTGCGCACGAGCCTTAAGCGTGGGGAATGAGAAATGAGGGGCTTCCTCTCATCTTTCTAGAGTGCTTAGCGAGCGTCCTGTCTTGGGACGATGCGTTAAGTATTCGCCCCTGTGCCCTAGACTTTGGTGTAATGCAACTTATGAACTAACTTAAGTCACTTCTGTCCTAAAAAATACAAACAAACTTCAAACCTTTTTGTCCTTCGGGATTGTCAAACTAAAGGCTATTTTCAAAAAGGGCACGTTACTTTCCGTCTGAGTTGCAAACAGGCATCGACCCTAACTGCTGGACGCGAACTTAACGTCGCTCATAAAAAACACAAAAAGAGCTTGGTCCAAACTACGTTGGCTCTGAATTCCCCATTGCACAAAGGGGGTACATAGGCCTAGGACGTCGACGTCCTACCGAGTCTGTCTTTGTTTTCCCCCGTCTTAGTACAGCCCTAGATGATAGTATAACTCACCCTTAGAATAGACAACAAGTGTGGATCCCATCGAGTACGATGGACGCGTGGGGTGCTAGCACCTTCCCCTCGCGTAACCGACTCCCGAACCCAGGTTATGGTTGCGATGACCATTCCTTTCCCTCTTCCTCGGGTTTATACGGTGTTCCCTTCCCCCCTCTTGGGATAAATTTACACGGCTGGCGACTCTGTTTTTCCGCGCCACTCTCACGTTTGTACCTGGATGAAAATCCTGGGAGCGACAGTATTCTGACTCAGATTTTGCTGGATGCCCAGATGATGTTCCACATCTAGTTACACTTTTCTCTTGGCTGGAGGAGCCATCTCCTGGAAGTCTTCCAAACAGACTTTAGTGGCTCCTTCCACCATGGAAGCAGAGTTTGTGGTTTGCTTTGAGGCATCAAATCATGCAATTTGGCTGCGGAACTTTGTCACAAGTCTACACATCGTTAGGAGCATTGAAAGGCCCTTGAAGGTTTATTGTGACAATAGTGCAGTTGTGCTCTACTCCAACAACCATATGGATTCTACAAAATCAAAATTTATTGATATCAAGTATCTTGTTGTGAAAGAAAGAGTTTAGGAGAAACAAATTTCGATAGAACATATAGGGACAGACTTAATGCTAGCTGATCCACTAACCAAAGATTTAGCACCTAAGACTTTTCATGGGTATATTGCTCATATGGGTCTTGGTTTTGAGATTGCCTTAGATTAGACAGAGTTTTTTCCTTATTTTTCTATGTTTTATGCTTTGGTTTTATTTTGGTACAAACTTTATGTTATGTTTAATTTTCTGCAGAAATAAAAACTTATGAGGTATTATTGTTATAACAATATCAAGTTTTTTTTTGTTATGTGCAAATATTGTAGATTTTGAATTGCACCTAAGGAACTTCAATTTGATCTCACTAAAGACTCCAGTAGGACCAGTTGGAAATATGCATGATTTAGAGATCATATTGCATGAAATTTCCATGCCACTTATCCATATCGATCTATGTCATCAAGTACGTTGATTTGGTGGTCATCAGGGTTTCGTCACGTTATACATTAGTGACGACAGCCGTGATGATCTCATTATTGATGTATGAGGTGGACCAGATTGTAAAGTTGAAATCTAAAGAAAAATAGCATTCAGATGCGCGCCTAAAGAATTATGATATAATCATTAAGATATATTGGCCAAGTGGAGATTGTTGGAATATTTTAATAATATAATAATATACTAATATTCCAATAATTATGTGGTCAAATATATTTATTTATTATATTAGTTATTTTATCAATTAAGTGCCTTTAAATAATTAAGTGATCAAATAATGTTAAAAATGTTATTTAGATTTTATTTATGAATTATTTAATTAATTAATTAATTAATTAATTGGGTATGGACTCAAATATGAGTGGATGTCTGGATGGCCCATTTGGGAATAATGGGAACCCTAATTGGCCATCACACTATATATAGACTATGGTCCCAAATATACTGTACACAAAGCAAATAATCTCTTTTCCCCATCTGAAGAGAATTCAAGGCATAAGGAGTACCGATTGAGGAAGAACCACAAAAGTCATCACTCATGGGTTTATGATTACCACCAAAAGAGATTTTTCTCAATGGATCCAGGTATTCCTAAAATCAATTTATCGATCCTTTAATTTTATACATGCTTGATTTTCGCGTCTAAAATTATATGTTATAATTTCTTGAGCATGTATGTTTTGATCAATCGTTTTTTATCTAATTCTAACAAAAAGTGGTCTTACAAATGACAAATAATAATTATTTTGTTTCATGTTTTGTTTATGTGTCATGGTATAGAACATGATTGGAACCCAGAGATCTAAAAACCTCTGATAGTTGGAGTTGAAATTTTGTCAAAGAGGATAATGTGATGTAGTGGTTGTTTGATCCAATGGTTGCTCCTCAAGCTATAACTTGTGTTTAAAGTTTTAAAAAATGGTATGCGACCAGGAAAATGGCTGCGACAATACCGGTATCACCGTTTTATATTTGAAATTCTGGTTAAGCAAATCACTAAGATGTCAAACAGGATGTCGTGACACTTGATCTCTAATTCTCATAAGGATTAAGGAAGAACAGAAACAAACAGCAGAAAGAAAATAACACACAGAAATTGTTAACCCAATTGGATAATCAACAACACCTACGTCTGGGGGCTACCAAGCCAAGAATGAAATCAACTAAGTAGAATTGGTTCTAAGCTAAACTCCAACGTTTACAACTTAGTGTCATACACTAAATTTTGACCACAAGATTTCCCATCATTGTGCAAATCATCCCCACAATATGGATGTACCTTCATGCCTCATCAATCTCCTCAAAGATGGTTGAGCATTCACCACAATCAAGAATTAGGGTTTTGAGCCCTCCCAGAGCACTTAGACAAAGGATCAATCAAGAAATGACATGATCTTCAACTTTTCTAACCTCTCAAACACCCATAAGGGATCAAGAGGACTCCCACATCAAGAATCAGGCACAGGAGTGCAACATTCCAAGTGGATCAAGCCTCGAGATCGCTAGTGTCACCAAATTAGGGTTTTGGTCGACCAAGGCCTCCAGACTAAAATTTTCATCTGGGCATGAGACAATACTTCAAAACATGATCCAAAATACTCCAAGGGACCTCATGGATCCAATCATCAAGTCAAATTAGCATCAGGGGAAGCATTCATCAAAAATCGGGAATTAGGGTTTCTTGACCTAATTCACCCCTAAGTTGACTTTTGGAGCAAAGCATGAGCCAAGACCTCAAGACATGATTTGAGGTACTCAAATACACTACATTGATCCATTTGCAACAATGGATTGATCCAAGAAGCTTGATTCACTAGTTTCAATTTCATCTGGACCACAATTAGGGTTTTGAAGAAAAAGTCAACTGTGCCTCTGACTTTTGACCAAGACATGCTCCCAAACCTTGAGACATGATTCAAGACACCCTACAACACCTATGGAGTCCATCCATTAAGTTTTAATTGGGTCAAGAACTTGATTGCACAAAGAATCACACAGTTTGGATTTCATCTGACAAAAAGTCAACTGTGCCCAAAATCAAGTTTGACTTTTTGGAATTTTTCACAAATATGGTTTCCCTAAGTCAAAAACAATGTTAATGTATGGTATTGATCATCATTCATCGAGAAAAATCAAGAAAAGTGAGGTTTCTTGCAAAAGGGGCAACCTTGAGAAACCAAATTTTTTCTAAGTTATGGAACAAAAGTGATTTTGTGCCAACTTTGCAAGGTCATAACTCCTAAACCATAAGGCCTTTTTCTCCCATTCAAAGCTCAAATGAAAGTTCACATGACATACTTTAAATATGTCAACTACAATAAATTCCAAATCCTCGTGGATTTTGAGTTATGGATTGATCAAAATCACAAAAATAGGAAATGGCCTCTTTTTCCAACACTTAGTGAAATTTTCAACAAAGTCAGAATCTGTTTCACTTTTTCCAAACTTTGAGGCCATTTTTCACCATGATCCAAGCTAAACCAGGTCCATTTGTGAACATCAAAGTTGAAGTATGTCATGAGATCTTTCCAAAATGTGCCAGAACTCATCCTAATTCAACTTGAGTAGGGAGTTACAAGCATGGAAACATGATACCTCCAAAACTGTTTTTCACAAGACAGCTTTATACATGCCACACGATTTTGGCATTTTCATGACTTGGCAAGCCTTGTCACCATACAAGACAAGTTTCTAAAGTACAATAAACATGATCTCTGCAGAGCTACAACACCATAGAGCCTTGCAAGTCAAAAACCTTATCATTTGGCAAGTAGCATTCAAAGTTCAAAATCCAAAACTTTCAAATTTGTCATGGAGCATTTAAAGTATGCATATAGTTGGCATGTATCAATCCATGATCAGCCAAATGAGTCAAGATAAACTCATGCAACAGAAGACCATAGGCCTGCTCCCTAATCTCAAGTCAATGGCTAGTGGAGACTTGAGATTCCATTTGGTAACCATTGGCCACAGACCTGTACCAGTTGTCATTCACTATTGATGCCAAAACAAACTTGTTACACTATAAATAGACATTAATTGTGATCAGTTTAAGTACACCAAAGCACCCAAACTGATGATTTCCTCAAAATCACTCTTTCACTCCAAATTTGCCTTCCATTTCAAGTCACTATCGGATTTTGAAATTGGAAGTAATTCAAACCAAACCAATCATGCCAACACCTCATATACATCATATATGAGTGATCCATGGCCTTGAAACACATCAGAAACACCTGAATCACAAAATCACCAGCCAGTTGCTTAAGCTTTTGACAGGGTTGCAGTTGAGGTACCACAAGGTGATCCAAGCATCTCCAATCAAGGCTAAGCATCTCAACACACTCCATAGGGTATAAAGAAGTTATCCAGGTCCTTACAACACATCTGTAACATCTCCATCATCAAGCTCGATCACCAGATGCAAGAGGTAAGCCTGAAGCCTTCAAACTCCATATTACACGCATCATAAATGTTATTTCAAGTTACCATCTTGTCTCTGCATGTATATAGAGTGTTAACCCTCAATCAATTGCCATGAATCAATCGTGTATGGAGTTTCATTGTGTTCATACTGAAATTAGGGTTCTTGAGGTTATCCTTTGATTTCTTACTCCACACTTAATATAAATGCAATTAATCTATATGGTTGTGATCCTTGTTCAAAAACGAGTAAGATTGGTGTTTGAATCATGCAAAACCATTGAGTAATCAAAGAGAAAAGTGAGAAAATGAAAATTGGAGCAAAACAGGGCACACGGGCAAGAACAAGTTGTTCTTGGCGCACTTTTTCAAACTTTTGAATTTTTGAATTTTAGTAATTTTATTTAATTGATTCAAAAATTAATTTTTCTCTGAATTTTAATGTTTTTAAATTGATTATTTTTTCAAAATTCATAAAAATGTTAAAATATTTTATTCAACAAAAATTTCACAAAAATATTGTTTATTTTGTATATTTAATATTTTTATAAAGAATTTATTTTTATTTGTTTTTTAACATTTGAAAATATTTCTTTTTCTTGATTTTTCAAACTCAAATGATTTTAAAATCATTCTAGGGTTAAAACATGATTTTTCAAACATTAATCCAAAATCACAACTTGTTTTTCACACATGTTTGATAATTTTGATCATTTTATTTGAATTTTATTCAATTAAAATACATTTTTAAAATCAAATTAGGGTTTTGATTATTTTTCACCCTCACAAATCTTTTTCAAAACACTTTTGGGCCTCTAATAGAGTGTAAGACCCATCCGTTGTCAAATACAAACCTTTTTGGGCCTCAGTCATTGTATAAGTCCCACTGTGTTTTCTAAAACCGCGGCGCGATTGTAGCCTTTTAAACAAAATCATTTTGGGCCTCCCCTTGTGTTGTAAGTCCCATTTTCCTTTTTTTTCAAAAATTTTTGGGCCTCTAATAGAGTGTAAGACCCAACCCCCATTTGTACAAAAACTTTTTGGGCCTCAGTCATTGTATAAGTCCAGATACGATTTTCAAAATAACTGTGCGATCGTTGTTTTCATCTGGGCCTCTCCTTGAGTTGTAAGCCCCATCTTTTTGTATAAAATAAACTCTTTGGCATCTAATAGAGTGTAAGACCCACCCCTTTGTAAATAAAAACCTTTTTGGGCCTCAGTCATTGTATAAGTCCTGATACGATTTCAAAAATCTCGGGGCGATTGCCGCTTTCAAAACAAAAATCATCTAGGCCTCTCTTTGAGTTGTAAGCCCCATCTCTTGTATAAAAATAAACTTTAGGCCTATAATAGAGTGTAAGACCCAACATATTTTGTAAATACAATAAATTTGGGCCTCAGTCATTATATAAGTCCCGGTACAATTTTCAAAATAACAGTACGATCGTTGTTTTTCATCTGGGCCTCTCCTTAAGTATAAGCCCCAAACTTCCTTTCAAAACAACTTCCCTTTTGATTTAGATTCAAATTCATAGTTGTTATCAAAACTTTCTTCAATTTCTTGAAAAATTAACCATGCAGCTGTGTTTATAACACTGGAAGCTTGCTCACCTGTAAGTTCTACCAGCTTTCTTTTATATACTTGCTTATATATTTCATCTGTATATATATATATATATATATATATATATATATATATATATATATATGCCTGTATATTACTTGCTTAAAGTTTTCCCCAGCAATTAGGTCTAGGATTAGATCAAGCCAGTGGTCACTCTTTCAACACAGTCAAAACTAGTTCCCCATAGGAAATTCCAGATACAGTCTTGCCTCCTCTTGGGCTTATATAATATGGAACAGGGAAAGGCATTATTCTCGGTGAAACTTTTCTCAAGACTGTCACTACTAGAAATTTGTCTAAGAAATTCATTTCCCCAGAGAGGATTAATTCCCGGTGAAACCTCTCTTGAATTTCTTCAAACCCTAGAACTGTTCACAAAAGAAAGGATTATTCCCGGTGAAACCTTTCTTGAACTTTTCTTAGGTTTGGACCCACAGGCTTCCTAAAAGCATCCCCAGCCTCCTCTTGGGCTTTGTACAAGGACCCTCAGGCTTCTTAGAAGTTCTCATGCCTCCTCTTGGGCTTAATACAAGGACCCAAAGACCTCCTACAGGTATAGGACAGAACTTAGTCATCTTTTGATAGTTCAATCCTTCAGAGAGTCAGAGTCAAAACATCAGACCAATTTAGGGTTGATACTCATCCCTTAAAACACCAGCCTCCTCTTGGACATCATACAAAGATAAACCTTTTCATACCAGTAGACTTGGACAGTCTCATCTCCTCTTGGATCTCCAGAAACCCTCAAGTTTCCTAAAAACACAGGAAAAACCCTGATCAATTTCCAACAGAGTTAAAGCCTCTATAGGTTTTTAAAACTCAATCTTTAAACTCTCATTCTAAATTTCCCCAGCTAGGGTCAAGTTATTCCCAGTAAAACCCTCAATCAGAACCTCAAGGCATCTGATATTTCAACTCTTCTGTAATCCTCAACAAGAGTTGATTCCCCACTTTGGACCTGTCTTTGGATCTCAATAATCCTCAGCAGAAGTTAGCCTCCTCTTAGGCTTTATATAAGAAATTCCCCCAACCAGCCTCCTCTTAGGCTTTGTATAAAGATCATCCCTCAGCACCTTTTAGCCTCGATCTTGGGCTTTGTACAAGACACCCATAAACATTCTCCAGCTGAGTCAATCAACCCCTTTTAGCCTCAATCTTGGGCTTTGCACAAGACACATATGGAACCTCCCCAGTGGAGTCAATCCTCTTTTAGCCTCAATCTTGGACTTTGTACAAGACACATATAAAACCTCTCCAGTGGAGTCAATCCCTTTTAGCCTCAATCTTGGGCTTTGTACAAGACACACAAAGTATTTCCCCGGAAGAGTCAATTCCTTCCAGCCTCCTCTTAGGCTTTGTATAATGATCTCCCCAAAAGAGTCAGTCTCTTTTCAGCCTCAATCTTGGGCTTTGTACAAGACAGATATAAAACTCCCTAGTAGAGTCAACCTTTTAGCTTTAACCTTGGGCTTTGATCAAGGCACACAAAAATCAACATCCCCTCAGAGGAAATAAAAAAAAACTCTCTATAGGAAGACATTTCTCTGTACATCACACATCAAAACAAACAATCAAAACAAACCTCAATCCCAAATAACTGCTATAAGTGGCACACTTGTTGATTCAAAAATCCAAGTTGTAGTCCAACTCTTATCCCGGTAAATCCCCTTCTTTCATCTAATTGCTGTAAGTGGCAAGCCTCTAGGTTATTTACATCCAAGCCAATGTCCATCTCTTAGCATGAAAGATTCCTAAGGAAAAATGGCATTGCTCTACACTGAGTTAAAGTTTTCTCCTTCAGGATAAATCCCCTATAAAGGAAATTATGGCATTGCTGGATTCCATATATTCCAGTTAAAGTAATTCTCCTTTATAATCAGTCACCCAACAATTGTGATAAACAGATGAGATATCTCCCTTAGAGAGGACAAATTCTCTCTTAGTCAAAACCTTTAGCTTCAATCTTGGGATTTGAACAACACACAAATATCCCTTTATCTTCAATCTTGGGTTTTGAACAAGACACCAAACATCTTTTTCCTCCCATAGAATAGGAGGAACTACGATTGCTCTGATTTCCCTATTTTCTTTAACGGGAATACGTACGCATAAGATTGCGAAATCTTAGCGAGCACACTAATAAAAAACCTTAGGTCCAGTACCTTACCAAAAACATTGGAAACCCCGAAATCAACAAAAAATACTCTCTCAAACATTCCAAAAGGAGAAACTTTCCCAACCCACGACAGATAAACACCAGTAAGTAGATAACAGTAGAATTTGCTAAACAATCTATGGATAACCATATATAGGATGGGTAATTGACAACTCCCAATTGTATAACCTGGCCCCGGACCCCTCAATCTCTTAGCATTTGTTAAAGAAAACATTTGCATGCAAGGTTATTAGTTTTAGATAGCTTCCCTTTCCTTTCCAGCTTCATAGGATAAATAAGAAATCAGAAAGTAGCACCCAATTCCAACCAATGGCGATAAGGTGGTCGCGTCACCGACAAAAATCGCACGCTACACTTAGCACCTAGAAACTACCCTTCCTAGATTTCTACCTAAGACACTCCTAGGTACGAGACCCTTCTCAATTCCCTTCCAATCACAGCAGTGACTGAAAATATTACAACTCAATAAATTGTCCTTCTCTGGTATTCACGCAATACAAGAGAGGCTCACACAAGTATAAACCATAGTAATTCTATATCAGCTGCAATATTCAATCCTTCTAGGTCAAATCCATCATATTTATATAGCAAAACAGAACTGGATTTGGGCTTCAAAAACGCTGCAATTGTGCTCCACAGAATCTGCGACCTATTATTTTCTTAAATCCCAAGTTTCCAAAAATGTCTCCTTACTAGGAAACCACATATTCCTTTTAGAATCAGAATCTCTGATTCCTCAATCTCATATGCCACCTGGGATCAAATCATATTCCAATCACACCTGGAACATAAATACAGTTATTCCAAAACTGTAACAGACAAAGATGTCGAATCCACCTGATAGAACATCTTGTCTAACATCTTAACCTACAGTTAGTTTATCATGTTAGGACATCTTGTCCAACATCTTTCTGCTAAGTTAGTTTTACCAAAATTGATGCCAACCTCAAGGGCTTGGACTCATCAATCTCCCCTTTTGGAAAATTTTGGCTAAAACTAACTTTAATTGACCTGCAGAAGCATATCAGGGAAACCATCATCAGAATAGCAGCAAAAACACAACTTTGTCTCCCCCTCAACTAGTACCTCCTGCAAGCAGCACAGAACTACTCCCCCTCAGTGGTTAGTAGTATACCAGCAGTGGTTAGTGATGTTAGTATTTCTCCCCCTTTTTAGCCAGAATATGACAAAGGCAGAAGAACTAACTCAAAAACCAATTAATCAGTTCATAATAATTAAATTACACACCCAACAAAAGAAAAAATATTCTGGGCATTCAGCCCTTACACAACCAAAAACAAAGTAAAAGCATAAAAATAAAGGCGATATCTTTGAGAGAATTTGAAGACAATCCTCTCAAGCCAGATGGGAATACATATTCAGAAAAATGAATAGCATTCCCATAACCAGTGAACGATTATGCTCTTTCAGTTAGGCAAACTCCAAGCTTGCCTCTTAACACTTCAAATTAACTAGTATCCAAAGCTTTAGTAAAAATGTCAGCGAGTTGAGTTTATGTGGCAACATGCTCCAGAGTTATGATTTTGTCCTCTACAAGGTCTCGAATGAAGTGATGTCTGATGTCAATGTGTTTGGTTCGACTATGCTAAATTGGATTCTTTGAAATATTGATTGCACTCAAGTTGTCACAGAAAAAGGTCATGACATTTTGAGTGAAATTATATTCAGTCAGCATTTGCTTCATCCACATCATTTGAGAACAACTGCTCCCTACTGCAATATATTCAGCTTCAACAGTAGACAAGGAGACACAATTTTGCTTTTTACAGAACCAAGAGATTAAATTATTCCCTAGAAAAAACAACCACCATAGGTGCTCTTTCTATCTTCTGCATTCCCAACCCAATCAGCATCACAGTATCCTATTAGTAAAGAGTCAGAGTTGTGTGTGTAGAGTAGTCCATAGTCACATGTACCATTTACATACTTCAGAATTCTCTTGACCTGATTAATATGGCTAACTTTGGGTTTAGCCTGATACCTCGCACAGACTCTTATTGCAAATGTTATATCAGGTCTGCTAGTTATTAGGTATAAAAGGCTTCCAATCATGCTCCTATAGAGACTCTGATCAACACTTACTCCTTTCTCATCTCTAGATAATTTCAGATGAGTAGGGGTCGGAGTCCTCTTGTGTTTTGCATTTTCTAAGCCAAACTTTTTAACAATATTCTTGGCATATTTCCCTTGACAGAGAAATATATAATCATCCATTTGTTTGGCTTGGAGACCAAGGAAGTAAGTTAATTCTCCAACTAGACTCATTTCAAACTCAGATTGCATTTGCTTAACAAAATGTTGAACCATCTCTTCTGACATTCCTCCAAAAACGATATCATCAATATAAACTTGTCCTATCATGAGATTGCCTTCTCTTTCTCTGACAAATAGGGTTTTATCAATTCCTCCCTTTCTATAGCCATTTGTAACAAGAAAGTCAGTTAACCTTTCATACTAGGCCCTTGGAGCTTGTTTTAACCCATATAAGGCTTTTTTTAGCTTGTATACATGATCTGGAAATGTCGGATCAACAAAGCCTTTGGGTTGTTCCACATAAACTTCTTCATTGAGATATTCGTTCAGAAAGGCACTCTTGACATCCATTTGAAAAAGCTTGAATTTCAGCAGACAAGCTATCCCAAGTAACAGTCTTCCAGACTACAGTCTAGCTACAGGAGCAAAAGTTTCATCAAAGTCCACTCCCTCTATCTGAGTGTACCCCTGCGCAACAAGTCTGGCCTTGTTTCTTGTGACTACTCCGTGTTCATCAGACTTGTTCTTAAACACCCATTTTGTTCCAATCACATTTGATCCTTCTAGCCTGGGTACAAGATCCCAAACATCATGTCTCTTGAGCTCCCACAACTCTTCTTGCATCACATTAATCCATAATTCATCTGTCAAGGCCTCCTTGACATTCTTGGGTTCCATTTTTGACACAAAACAGGCACTTGCAACAACATCTCGAGATCTGTTCATCCTCCCTCCATTTGGATCCCCTATTATAAGTTCCTTGGGGTGATCTTTCTGAAATATGATGGAGGGTCCCTTGTCAACCTGCTCAGTCACAGTAGGTTCAAGATTTTGATTGTTTGATATTGCAGCACCTTCAGAATTATCTTGGGGTGTTTCAACATCCTCTGTGACATCTTCCTCCTCCATAGGAAAGAATGCTCCAACATTATTTGTAGCTCCGACTTCCATAGGAGAGTCATCAACTATAACATTTATGGACTCCAGTACCACTTGAGTTCTTGAATTATAGACTTTGTATGCTCTGCTATTAGTAGAATATCCTAGAAAGATTCCTTCTTTGTGACACCCCCAATCTATACCCCCAAGCTATTAAAGCAATATATAAAATACAAAATTTCATCAGAGTATATTTACACATTCATGGCATAGACTGGAGACGCCACATCAATTTGAAACAAACATACACTAACCCTGCTCATAAAGATATGCAACAATTCAGGTAGTAATACACCCACAATTCAAATACAGAATAAAAGCGGAAAATCTGTACTGAAATCTCATATATATATATATATATATATATATATATATATATATATATATATCATAGAAGTGTATGTGTCATATACAACCATACATGTACAAACCAAAAGATACATATACATAATACAAAAAATCACAAACGGCCTCCCTAACTACCCGGTGCCACATATCAGAGCCGACCGACAAAAGAATGAAGACCCTAGCTTCACAAAAAGACCTCCAGCAACTCTAATCTGCAATGCCTCATAAAGTAATATAAAACAGCAGAAGGGTGAGAAACACAATCATAGTACAGTTGCATATAATTATATATTAACACAGAAATGCACAAGTAAACTATTCTCACCACAAATACGCCACAAACAAATACAACACAACACAGTACAATTATCAAGTATCCATCACCAATGCACATCAATCATACACAATGCACTCATCATCAACACAATTATACACATTCCATCTCATCAATCACATTCACAATTCCATACACAATTACTCCATGATTTATGCAAATGCACAGAGACCGACACAACGACTCTATGCAATGCACATGCGGTACCGTCTTCCAATGTTTCTCATCACTAGTTCACTCAGGAACTCTGCTGGAATCATCGCTCGTTACATCACTGTAACTCCTCGTCGGGCATACGATGTTCCCCGTCGCTCACACCCCACACGGGCACACGACGTTTATGGATCGCTCACACCCCACACGGGCACATGATCGTCTATAACCATCGCTTTCGGTCCTCTTATTTTTAAGGCGATTCATACCTCTTATTTTTAAGGCTCACGATGTTATAGCAGATTCCCTCTGGAATCAATCCGTCACTCAAGACGTCACAAGAATGCATATCATGATGCTTGGCATACAATGACTCATGACATTCAAAATGCACACACATACACATCCACAATCATGCATATATCATCAATTACCACACATTGCATTTTCTTGTCCTAAGGCCACCAATCATCATCACAATATGTATTTCATGCAATTTCATCACACAACAGTACACAGGTCATACAATATCCACACTAACAGCATATTGCGTATACACATCAAGTTCACACAATTAAAACGACAAAAGTCAACAAAACAATATATTTTCTAATTCCCGACATAAATTAATCGGCCAACAATCTCAAAACCATCATCATAAGCAAGAACATTTTATAAGCTTTCTAACGCACCAAACCACGCCTCAAACTGAACCACCGATCAAAAGTTATGAATTTTTCAAAGAAAATAATTTATTGAGAAACTGCCAGATTCGCCTGGCGACTTAGGAATTCGCCTGGCGGATCCCCATTCGCCAGCACTTCGCCTGGAACTACAAAATTAGAAAACCCCAAAAGTTACAGAAACTACCCCAATTCTGTCTTTCCGATTTCGCCTGGCGACTTACGATTTCGCCTGGCGAATCTCCCTTCGCCAGCACTTCGCCTGGCGAACGTGTGGCGAGACTTAATTTGCCTGGCGAATCCCAAATTTGCCTGGCGATTCACACCAGAACCAGGAAAATTCTGTTACGGGTTACACGATCCAAAACCCCCAAAAATCTCATTTTTCATTCCAAAACAATTCCAACAGCAAAACAATTATCAGTAATGACTCATAAACACATTGTGATCATACAACGCAAATTATGTCGATTTCCGACCGTAAAAACATCGATTTCTACTCGTTTTATCATTTTCGACCTAGAAGTGAAAAACATGGAAAGGCAGGAGAATCATCCAAACACACACATACATAATCATACACAAACATAGTATAATCGAGTTTCGCACCCTTACCCGATTAATCGTGTTTTTGAAAGTCGGTTGATTAGATTTCTTGAGCCACAAGTTTTTCTCTCTTTTCTTCTTTCTCTTCTCTTTTCTTCTTTTCTCTTTTTCTTCTTTTCCTTACTATTTTCTCTCTTTTTCTTTCTATTTATATTCTAACTCAATCAAAATAAAGTGAAATGACCAAAATACCCCCACACTCAAATACCTCGCAAACGCTCCCAAAACGCGATAAAATATAATTACAATGAAAAATAACATATTTTCACATAAAAGTCAGAGATAAAATAATATAATAATAAAATACTCAAAACGACTCAAATAAATAAAACGACAAAACTGACAAAACTGACTGGGGCGTTACAACTCTCCCCCACTTAGAAATTTTCGTCCTCGAAAATATTACCTGAGACGAACAACTCTGGATACGACTCCCGCATCCGACTCTCTAACTCCCAAGTCAAATTGCCCTCAGCAGCACCTCCCCACGCTACCTTCACAAGTGCAATTTCCTTGCCTCTTAACCGCTTCACCTCGCGATCCAAAATACTAACCGGTAAAGCCTCGGCCGTAAGGTTCTCCCTTACCTCAACCTCATCCATCGGAATCACATGCGACGGATCCGGAACATACTTCTGAAGTTGTGAAACATGGAACACATCATGCAAATTCGACAGACTCGGCGGCAACGCCACCCTATAAGCCACAGCACCCACTCTCGCGGATATCTGGTAAGGACCAATAAACCGAGAAGTAAGTTTCTTTGACTTCAATGCCCTACCAACACCCGTTACCGGCGTAACCCTCAGAAATACATGATCGCCCTCTTGGAACTCGAGATCTTTCCTTCTCCGATCATGATAACTCTTTTGCCTACTCTGAGAAGCCTTCATTTTCTCACGAATAAACTTCACTTTTTCCGTAGTCTGTTGCACTAACTCCGGTCCAACCACCATCCTCTCACCAGATTCATGCCAACACAACGGTGTCCGACATCTTCGTCCATACAATGCTTCAAACGGTGCCATTCCAATACTATAATGAAAATTGTTATTATACGTGAATTCAATCAACGCAAGATAACTATCCCACGCACCACCTTGTTCCAAAACACAAGCTCGCAACAAATCTTCCAAAGACTGAATCGTTCTCTCTGTCTGCCCATCTGTCTGCGGATGATACGCCGAACTCAACCTCAATTTAGAACCCAACGCCTTCTGCAAACTTTCCCAAAATCTCGAGGTAAACCTCGGATCTCGATCCGAAATAATACTTAACAGAACTCCATGCAACTTCACAATCACACTGATATAAAACTCAACTAACCGCTCCAAAGAAAAACTGATGTCAATCAGAATGAAATAAGCCGATTTAGTCAGTCTATCCACAACCACCCAAATAGCATTATACCCTCGCTGTGTATTCGGCAACCCCGTTACAAAATCCATCGAAATGCTATCCCATTTCCATTCCGAAATATCCAACGGTTGCAACAAACCACTAGGCCTCTGATGTTCCACTTTCGACTTCTGGCACGTCAAACAAGCATACACAAACTAAGCCACATCTTTTTTCAATCCAGACCATCAGAAAATCTTTTTTAAATCTTGGTACATCTTGTTCGCTCCTGGATGTATACTCAAATTACTCCGGTGTCCTTCTTCCAAAATCATCCGTTTCAAATCCGAATCGTCCAGAATGCAAATTCGCCCACGGAACCTCAACACACCATTAACATCCATTTGAAAATCACCACTCGCATCTTTTCCGCCAACCAACATCAAATCCACCAATTTCACATCCAACTTCTGTTTCTCACTTACCGTCATCAGAAAATCATTAGTAATCTTTAACATACCCAGCCTCACACTATCCAACGTCACTTCACATACCAAACTCAAATCTCTAAACGATTCCAAAAGTTCCCACTCCTTAACCATTAAAGCAGACATATGCAACGATTTCTGGCTCAACGCATCGGCTACCACATTAGCCTTACCAGGATGGTAATTCAAGCCAAAGTTGTAGTCCTTCAAAAATTCCAACCATCTTCGTTGCCTCATATTCAATTCCTTCTGATCAAACAAATATTTCAAACTTTTGTGATCACTAAAGACTTCAAACCTCGCACCAAAAAGATAATGCCTCCAAATCTTCAACACAAAAACCACAGCCGCTAATTCAAGATCATGAGTAGGATAATTTTTCTCATGCACTCTCAGTTACCTCGAAGCATAAGCCACGACCTTACCGTCTTGCATTAGCACACCACCTAGACCAATCAAAGACGCATCACAATACACCACAAACGGTTCAGTAGGATTCGGCAAAATCAAAATCAGAGCTGTCGTCAATCTTCTCTTCAGCTCATTAAAACTTTCCTCACACCAAATATCCCAAATGAACGCTTGTCCTTTACAAGTCAACTGGGTCAAAGGAAGTGCTAGCTTAGAAAAACCTTCAATGAACCTTCGATAATATCCGGCCAAACCCAAAAAACTTCGAATTTCAGTAACAGATCTCGGAGCCTCCCATTGTAGAACTGCTTCTACTTTAGATGGATCCACAGCAATACCATTACCTAAAATCACGTGTCCAAGAAAACTCACTTACGACAACCAGAATTCACACTTGGACAATCTGGAAAAAAGCTTCTTTTCCTTCAAAACCTGCAAAATAATACGTAAATGCTCCGCGTGCTCCTCCCGAGACTTAGAATAAATCAATATGTCGTCAATAAACACAACAGCAAATCGATCCAAATGCTCGTGGAAAATACGATTCATGTACTCCATAAACACACCTGGCACATTAGAAACCCCGAACGGCATCATAGAATATTCATAATGACCGTAACGTGTCCTAAAAGCCGTCTTCTGAATATCTTCCTCCTTCACCCTAATCTGATAATACCCCGACCTCAAGTCAATCTTACTGAACACACAAGCACCAACCAACTGATCCATCAAATCATCAATTCTCGGAAGAGGATACTTATTCTTAATCGTCACCTTATTCAACTGGCGATAATCAATACACAGTTGCATACTTCCATCTTTCTTTTTCACCAATAAAACTGGAGCACCCTAAGGAGAAACGCTTGGTCTCACAAACCTCTTTTCCAACAATTCATTCAACTGTTTCTTCAACTCTACCAATTCAGATGCCGACATTCGATAAGGTGCCATCGATACAGGTTTAGTACCCGGAACTAGATCTATAGAAAACTCCACCTCTCTCTCTGGCGGCAAGTCCGAAATATCCTCAGGAAACACTTCTGGAAAATCACACACAACAGGAAACACATCAAGTGAAACTTGACTATCCACAGTCAACGACGCAAACAACCCAAACAACTGAGCTTCATCTGCCAAAAGTTTCTTCAACTCTTTGGTAGATAAGAAACTCGAATCTTCATCTTCCTCAAGAGAAGGAAACCCTACTAACTTATGGTAACAATCAATATGAACCCGATTGAACTGCAACCAATTCATTCCCAGAACCACATCTAACCCCTCCAACGGCAAACACACCAAATCCATCTCAAAGTCTTTACCATAAATGGTCAAAGGACAACTCAAACAAACCAAAGAAGTAGTTACTGACCCCATTGCTGGAGTATCAATAACCATCTCACCATCCATCAAAGACAACACAAGATTCAAATGCTTAGCGCACTCAGACGACATAAACGAATGAGTCGCTCCAGTATCAATAATAGCAACTAAAGGCATACTATTAATAAAATAAGTACCTCTGATCAGATGATATGCATTAGTAGTCTGAGTCCCTGCCAATGCAAACACTTTCCCATCAGATGGAGCCTGCTTCGGTTTCGGACACTTTGTGTTAATATGACCAGGTTCACCACAGTTGAAGCACTTCACCACATTCTTCCTTTTACAATCAGCTACGACATGTCCGACACCTGCACAATTAGTACACTTCCTCATATCTTTCCCGCACTCAAACTGACGATGCCCCAACTCACCACATCTATAACACCTCAAAGGACCAGACATACCTCCACCACTTGACCTTCGATCAAAAGTACCCCTTTGTTTACCCTTATCAGCTGGTGTCACATATGGACCACTACGGAACTGTTGCTTCCCTTTCCTGTCACTCACACTCTTATAGTGAGTAGAACGAGCCTTACTATCCTCTTCATAAATCCTACAACATTCCACCAAATCAGAAAACCTTTGAATCCTTTGATAACCGATGGCCTGCTTAATCTCAGGACGCAATCCGCTCTCATACTTCACACACTTAGAAAACTCCGCAGTCGCTTCAGCATAATGAGGATAAAACTGCACAAGCTCCATAAACTTAGCAGTATAATCAACAACAGACATATTACCTTATTTCAATTCCAAGAACTCAATTTCCTTCTTTCCTCTTACATCTTCAGGAAAATACTTCCTCAGAAACTCCCGGCTAAACAATTCCCAAGTAACTTCTTCATCCCCAGCTTCTAACACCTGACGAGTACTAACCCACCAGTCATCAGCTTCTTCCTGCAACATGTGAGTACCCAGTCTCACCTTACTGTCCTCCGCACAATCCATAACTCGAAAAATCCTTTCAATCTCTTTCAACCAAATCTGTGCACCATCAGGATTATGTCTCCCTTTAAAGACAGGCGGTTTGTTCTTCCTGAACTCATCATTACCAGCAGCATTAGGTGCACCCTGCACAGCCCGAGCCATAGCTTGCATCGCAGCAGCCAATGCAGCATCATTCCTACCATCCATATTCTGTTCATTTCCAATGATAGCAACTATGGTTAAACAAACAGCTCACCGAACCACAAAGACTAACAAGGATTGACACAAACAGACACGAACTGACACGGACTGGCTCTGATACCACTTAATGTGACACCCCCAATCTATACCCCCAAGCTATTAAAGTAATATATAAAATACAAAATTTCATCAGAGTATATTTACACATTCATGGCATAGACTGGAGACGCCACATCAATTTGAAACAAACATACACTAACCCTGCTCATAAAGATATGCAACAATTCAGGTAGTAATACACCCACAATTCAAATACAGAATAAAAGCGGAAAATCTGTACTGAAATCTCATATATATATATATATATATATATATATATATATATCATAGAAGTGTATGTGTCATATACAACCATACATGTACAAACCAAAAGATACATATACATAATACAAAAAATCACAAACGGCCTCCCTAACTACCCGGTGCCACATATCAGAGCCGACCGACAAAAGAATGAAGACCCTAGCTTCACAAAAAGACCTCCAGCAACTCTAATCTGCAATGCCTCATAGAGCATTATAAAACAACATAAGGGTGAGAAACACAATCATAGTACAGTTGCATATAATTATATATTAACACAGAAATGCACAAGTAAACTATTCTCACCACAAATACGCCACAAACAAATACAACACAACACAGTACAATTATCAGGTATCCATCACCAATGCACATCAATCATACACAATGCACTCATCATCAACACAATTATACACATTCCATCTCATCAATCACATTCACAATTCCATACACAATTACTCCATGATTTATGCAAATGCCCAGAGACCGACACAACGACTTTATGCAATGCACATGCGGTACCGTCTTCCAATGTTTCTCATCACTAGTTCACTCAGGAACTCTGCTGGAATCATCGCTCGTTACATCACTGTAACTCCCCATCGGGCATACGATGTTCCCCGTCGCTCACACCCCACACGGGCATACGACGTTTATGGATCGCTCACACCCCACACGGGCACACGACCCGATTGCTCACACCCCACATGGGCACACGATCGTCTATAACCATCACTTTCGGTCCTCTTATTTTTAAGGCGATTCATACCTCTTATTTTTAAGGCTCACGATGTTATAGCAGATTCCCTCTGGAATCAATCCGTCACTCAGGACGTCACAAGAATGCATATCATGATGCTTGGCATACAATGACTCATGACATTCAAAATGCACACACATACACATCCACAATCATGCATATATCATCAATTACCACACATTGCATTTTCTTGTCCTAAGGCCACCAATCATCATCACAATATGTATTTCATGCAATTTCATCACACAACAGTACACAGGTCATACAATATCCACACTAACAGCATATTGCGTATACACATCAAGTTCACACAATTAAAACGACAAAAGTCAACAAAACAACATATTTTCTAATTCTCGACATAAATTAATCGGCCAACAATCTCAAAACCATCATCATAAGCAAGAACATTTTATAAGCTTTCTAACGCACCAAACCACGCCTCAAACCGAACCACCGATCAAAAGTTATGAATTTTTCAAAGAAAAGAATTTATTGAGAAACTGCCAGATTCGCCTGGCGACTTAGGAATTCGCCTGGCAGATCCCCATCCGCCAGAACTTCGCCTGGCGAACTACAAAATTAGAAAACCCCAAAAGTTACAGAAGCTACCCCAATTCTGTCTTTCCGATTTCGCCTGACGACTTACGATTTCGCCTGGCGAATCTCCCTTCGCCAGCACTTCGCCTGGCGAACGTGTGGCGAGACTTAATTCGCCTGGCGAATCCCAAATTCGCCTGGCGAATCACACCAGAACCAGAAAAATTCTGTTACGGGTTACACGATCCAAAACCCCCAAAAATCTCATTTTTCATTCCAAAACAATTCCAACAGCAAAACAATTATCAATAATGACTCATAAACACATTGTGATCATACAACGCAAATTATGTCGATTTCCGACCGTAAAAACATCGATTTCTACTCGTTTTATCATTTTCGACCTAGAAGTGAAAAACATGGAAAGGAAAGAGAATCATCCAAACACACACATACATAATCATACACAAACATAGTATAATCGAGTTTCGCACCCTTACCCGATTAATCGTGTTTTTGAAAGTCGGTTGATTAGATTTCTTGAGCCACAAGTTTTTCTCTCTTTTCTTCTTTCTCTTCTCTTTTCTTCTTTTCTCTTTTTCTTCTTTTCCTTACTATTTTCTCTCTTTTTCTTTCTATTTATATTCTAACTCAATCAAAATAAAGTGAAATGACCAAAATACCCTCACACTCAAATACCTCGCAAACGCTCCCAAAACGTGATAAAATATAATCACGATGAAAAATAACATATTTTCACATAAAAGTCAGAGATAAAATAATATAATAATAAAATACTCAAAACGACTCAAATAAATAAAACGACAAAACTGACAAAACTGACTGGGGCGTTACATTCTTCACTCTTGGGATCCATCTTTCTTCTCTGCTCACGGTCTGCAAGGATGTAGCATTTGCTTCCGAAGACATAGAAGTATTTCACAGTTGGTTTTCTGCCTTTCCATAATTCATACACTGTGGCAGATGTTCCAGACCTGATAGTTACCCTATTTAAGATGTAGCAAGTTGTGTTCATTGCTTCAGCCTAAAAGTGATAAGGAAGTTTCTTAGCATAAAGCATGACCCTTGCACATTCTTGAATTATTCTATTCTTTCTCTTGACCACACCATTCTGTTGAGGAGTGATGGGTGAAGAGAATTCATGGCTGATTCCTTCTGAGGAGCAAAACTCATTAAACTTACTATTCTCAAACTCCTTCCCATGATCGCTTCTGATTCTAACAATCCCACTATCCTTTTCTCTTTGAAGTTTCTGACACAGTCCTTTGAAAACTTCAAAAACTTATGACTTCTCTTTAATAAAATATACCCAAGTGTACCTAGAGAAATCATCTACAACAACATATACATACCTTTTTCCACCCATGCTTTCAACCTGCATAAGTCCCATTAAGTCCATGTGGAGGAGCTCTAAGTTTTTTAAGGTGGTCTGATGTTGAAGCCTTTTATGCGACATTCTGGTTTGTTTTCCAATTTGGCATTCACCACATATCTTGCCTTCATCTATCTTCAAATTAGGAATTCCTCTGACAGCCTCCTTGGAGATGACTTCCTTCATTCCTTTCAAGTGCAAGTGACCAAGTTTCTGATGCCATATCTTCACTTCATCTTCCCTTGACACTAGGCAGGTGGGAGGGTACTTAGTTTCATGAGGAGCCCATAAGTAACAATTGTCCTTAGATCTGGTACCTTTCATGATGAGTTCCTCTTTGTCGTTTATAACCAGTCACTAAGATTCAGAGAAGTTAACCTTAAGGCCTTGGTCACACAATTGGCTAATGCTTATTAGGTTTGCTGTCAAACCTTTGACATATAAAACCCTATCAAGGCTGGGCTGTCCATCATACTTTAACTTACCAACACCTTTTATCTCTCCTTTTGAACCATCTCCAAAAGTGACATGACCAGTGCAATGAGGTTTAATGTTAGTCAAGAACTTCTTGACACCTGTCATGTGTCTGGAACAGCCATTGTCGAAATACGAGTCTTCTTTGGCAGAGGCTCTCAAGAAGGTGTGAGCTATGAAGGCTACCGTTTGATCCTTAGGGATCCACTTCTTCTTCCCTTTAGGGACCTTCTTTCTTCTTCTAGATCATGTTGATGATTTAGGATAACCATTTAGCTTATAGCAGTGAGTCGTTATGTGACTGAACTTCCCACAGTAATAGCACTGCTTGTCCTATTTCTGTTTTCTTGAAGAGATGTTCTAAGGCCTTTGATGATGTTGAGACATTTTTCTTGACATCACATGAGTTGAGTTCCCTCAAGTCCTCTGCCCTTTATCCTGATCATTGTAGCTGATACCTCTTCCGCTTCCAGCATTTCTTCCTGACATAAGGATTTCATCTAGCATATCTGAGTTATTGTTCATCATCCTTATGTACTTGGTCATGTTGTTGAGTTTGGAGTTTAACAACACAACTTCATCCTCCAAATCAGATATCATTTCCAAGTGATTTACTCTTTCATCACAGAGTTGGGAAATAAGATTCTGCTGATCATGTCCCAATTGACACAACTCAACAAGATCACCTGGGTTGAAATATCCACTACCTGGCTCCTTGTTAGAGTCATAGACTCCAGTCATTGCAGACACATTCTTTGCAGATTCTCCATCGCTCGGGAGTCATCCTCAGACCACGAGGTGGATAGACCTTTTTTCTTCTTCTTGTGGAAAGTGGGACACTCCCCTCGTGTGTGTCCAAAACCTCCACACTCAAAACACTGAATTCCCTTTCCTCGGTTGGGTTTCTTATCATAGTTATGTCTTCTTCCAAAGTTTCTTGATCTATAGATGTCGGAAGTCTGAGCCTTGACATTGGTCTTAGACTTCTCATCTAGTTTCTTCGCCAGTTGATGAAACTATTTTTCAAGAAACCCTACAGCTTTGGACAAATCCTCATTGGTGTCAACCTCTTCTTGTTTGGTTACCAAGGCAAGACTTTTCTTCTTTTCATCCTTTTCACTGATAGCCATCTCAAACGTTTGGAGTGATCCCATAAGCTCATATACTTTCATAGTATTTATGTCCTGAGCTTCTTCAATAGATGTCACTTTCATATCAAACCTCTTGGGAAGAGACCTTAGAATCTTCTGAACCAGCTTGGCTTCAGGAATTTTCTCCCCAAGGTCACTAGATGTGTTGGCAATATCAACAATGTTCATGTGAAAGTCATGTATACTTTCATCTTCTCTCATCCTCAAGTTCTCAAACTTAGTGGTGAGAAGCTGGAGTCTTGAAGATTTGACTCGAGAAGTACCTTCATGAGTAGTCTTCAGGATTTCCCAAGCATCCTTTGCAATAGTGCAGTTCTTGATGAGTCTGAAGATGTTCTTGTCCACTCTATTGAACAAGGCATTCAAGGACTTGGAATTTCCTTGATCAAGCTTATCATCTTCATCATCCCAGTCTTCCTCTGGTTTCAGCTCATCAGTGAGCTTTCCATCTTTGTCTTTGATCTTTGGTGGATCCCACCCTTTAACCACAGACTTCCAAGCTTTACAATCCATTGACTTGATAAACGCCACCATGCGCACCTTCCAATATTAATAATTGGAACCATCAAGTATTGGTGGTCTATTTAGAAACCCTCCTTGTTTATCCATCGAACCAGAAAGTATCGTCCCTGAATCTCACCCAGATACAGAGCAGGATGCCTGCTCTGATACCAATTGAAATTCTGGTTAAGCAGATCACTAAGATGTCAGACAGGATGTCGTGATATTTGATCTCTGCTTCTCACAAGGATTAAGGAAGAACATAAACAAACAGCAAAAAGAAAACAACACACAGAAATTGTTAACCCAGTTCGATGATCAACAACACCTACGTCTGGGGGCTATCAAGCCAGGTATGAAATCAACTAAGTAGAATTGGTTCTAAGCTAAACTCCAACGTTTACAAATTAGCACCTAGAAACTACCCTTCCTAGATTTCTACCTAAGACACTCCTAGGTATGAGACCCTTCTCAATTCCCTTCCAATCACAACAGTGACTGAAAATATTACAACTCAATAAATTGTCCTTCTCTAGTATTCACGCAATACAAGAGAGGCTCACACAAGTATAAACCCCAGTACCTTTATATCAGCTGCAATATTCAATCCTTCTAGGTCAAATCCATCCTATTTATATAGCAAAACAGAACTGGATTTGGGCTTCAAAAACGCAACAATTCTGCTCCACAGAATCTGCGACCTATTCTTTTCTTCAATCCCAAGTTTCCAAAAATGTCTCCTTACTAGGAAACCACATATTCCTTTTAGAATCAGAATCTCTGATTCCTCAATCTTAGATGCCACTTGGGATTAAATCATATTCCAATCACACCTGGAACATAAATACAGTTATTCCAAAACTGTAAGAGCAAAGATGTCGAATCCACCTGATAGGACATCTTGTCTAACATCTTAACCTGCAGTTAGTTTATCATGTTAGGACATCTTGTCCAACATCTTTCTGCTAAGTTAGTTTTACCAAAATTGATGCCAACCTCAAGGGCTTGGACTCATCAATATTAAAGAACAAATTGTGGTTAATTCACACCGTGACGATCGAAATCAGTGTCACAACACTTGTACCAACCAAAATCACAAAAAAACCTTTATGCGACCGCGACTGTTTTTCAAAACACAGTTTGTGATGATTATGATAAACTCTTTGAACTCATCCTAATCGGTGATAACAAATCTTATTTTATTTGGCCATGATCACGATCAATGCACCATCACTCATAAATATAAATTTAAGCATGTAAGGTATTAGAAAATTAATTGTAAAATAAATATATTGATGCTAGAATCGTGAACGGATCATTTTTCTTATAGTATTTCAAACACTCTCAAATTATTTTAGAGTCAACACGCAGGAATATCCAAGATAAGTCATCCTATTTCTAGTTTGCATAAGACCGATGAAAACTTGAATATAGAGAAGATGAAGTTTGGATTTTGTAGTGAAGAAGATGTAATTTTTATGTGTTTTTCTAAATCCAAAATTATGAATCTATAGGACAGGTAATGTTGTTTCACAAGGGTGTGACCCTTGATGAAACACACCCTTTCAACAACAGTTTTCTTACTAAGTGTTGCAATTTTTTGCTTACTGTAACACTTCTAAAGGGTTGCCTATTTTGATTGCTTACAACAACATTTCACGAAGCGTTGCGTATTTTCGAATTCAAAAAATAAACTGCCTATTGCAACACTTCACGAAGTGTTGCCTATTTCCAAATTAAAAAAAGAACTGGTCACTACAACACTTCACAAGTGTTGCCTATTTTTGAATTCAAAAACAAACTTCAATCACATATTTTCTTGTCATTTTGGAACACACTCATGGTCATTAATTATTGTTATTAATTGCAACAACCCCCACTTGTTCTAATAATGAAAAAATCAGTTCTAGAAAAAAAAACAAAGAATGTTAATATTGTTAAGTATCTTTCAATTCGAACTTAGCCTTAGTAAAGATATCATAAAGTCTAATCAAAATTTTAGGTAGCAAAGCTTTAAACATGTTAGCCCTTCTGATTATGTCGGTGTTACCTTACACACACTATTTAATAGTTTTTCGCCTACATATCTCGCTTAACACTATTTATAGCCATGTGTTTTTCCTGTTTTATGCATTTATCGTGAGAGAAACTCCATTTTCCACTTTAAGATGAACTTCATTAAAACTTTGAAAACAATACCCTCAATATGCAATAGCCAACATTATCACATAATATTACACAAACATCTAAATCAATGACTTGTTTTTACCCATTGAATCTTGAGATTAATGTTTTATTAATGTTAGATTGAGTTGTCACCGTCATATGAACTCTTACTCAAGGAGTTTCAATCCCATGCCTTTCGAGGCAGTCTTTACTAAATCTCTGGCCATTGGTTTAGTAAACAGATCAACTAAATTATCGCTCGATCGTATATATGTGAGTGAGATGATTCCATCCTTAATCAATTTTCTCATGAAAGAGTGTTTAAGACCTATGTGCCTAGACTTTCTATTATACACTTTGCCGAATACTTTAGCTAAACTGGCTTGACTATCGCAGTGTATCAATACCTTTTAAACATTGTCTTTAGCCAATGGAACTTCCAATAGAAAGTCCCTAAACCATTTAGCTTCTTGGCCAGCAGAAGTGAGAGCCACAAACTCTGATTCCATGGTTGAAAAAGTAATACATGTTTATTTCTTGCTCTTCCAAGAAGTTGCACCTTCATCTAGTGTAAATATCCACCCATTTGTCAATTTGTGATCTCCAACAGGTGATATCTAACTCGCATCGCTATAACCCTCTAGTATGACAAGAACCCTACCATAATGAAGGCCTAGATTTTTTGTTTTCAGAAGATTGTCGAAACCCTTTGTGATGGCATTCCAATGCTCACTATTTGGATTCCTAGTAAATCTACTTATTTTACTAACTACAAATGCTATATCAAGCTGGTACATTGCATTAAATACATTAGACAAGAAGGTTTTTAGATGAAGTGAGAGATGAAATCATGAGCAATTTAAAGTAGTATAATATTAATTGCAGTGAGCACCTTAGTTATAATCACTTGTCTCAAATCTTCACTTGAATTTCTATGTTCAATCTTTTGATCAACTTCATCATTGATGTGCATGACACCTTTGATCATTTTCTTATTTAATAATATTTATCTTCATCAAAATTGAACAAGATAGATATAAGATGTATTCTTCGCAATCTCCCAATTTTGATGATGACAAACTATTTAAATTTATGTTTTGATAATGATTGAAAAGTATCCCCTTAAGTTATGTGTCTCCCCCTTAATTAGTGAATATTTAAATGACAGAGTCAAAATTTTGATGTCATCGTTTTTATGTTTATTTTAATCCAAACAAGGATTTGACAAGCTTGCACATCTTTTGTTCATTATCAGGAAGCACATAACTTTCTGGTTGCAAATAAGCTAATGCAAACAATGCTCTAATTGTCACCTTCCTTGCTACTGGTGCGTTAACACATTCCTTTTGTCTAAAACCCTTGCCTACTAATCTATCCTTGTATGTGTTTAGTGTACCAATAAAAACATACATCATAGACTAAATCATTTCTTTAAAACTGAATGCATTCTTATAACATTTTTTGTATTAATACTAAAAAACAAATATTTCTTATAAGGTCATGCAAAGAAGCTAATTCAAACAATACTCTAACTGCCATCCCACATTACTCATACACAACATAAAAAATTGAATTTAAGTTAGAAAACTAATCACACAAAATTTAGGATTCTATGATAGAGAAATCAAATCCTAATCACTATCTTCTTACATGTTTATGTTTTAAGATTGCTTGATTAGCAGTAATTGGCCTTATATTTGTATTTTTTTAAAGTTAGCAACTCATGCTGATAGAGTGTATACAGATTCATGATAAAGATTCTTCTTGTGCTCATAATGTATCCACGACACAACAATTTATCCTTTAATGCTTGAAACAAAAGTCTTGGTTGCCGTTATTTGAAATATTATAAGATTATTGGAAAATTAATTATAAATTAAATGGATCATGGCTAGAATCGTGAATGAATCACTTTCTTTAGAGTATTTCAAGCACTCTCAAATTATTTTAGAGTCAATGCGTAGGAATACAAAGGATAATTTAGCCTATTTCAAGTTTGCATAAAACGAATGAAAACTCGAATGTAGGGAAGATAAATTTTAAAATTTGTAGTGAAGAGGATGTACTTTTGTCATGTGTGTTTTTTGAATCCAGAATTATAAATTTATAGGACGTGTAGTATTATTTCACAAGGTTGCGACCCTTCATGAAACACACTCTTTCAGCAATAGTTGTTTTACTAAGTGTTGCAACTGTTTGCCTACTGCAACACTTCTAAAGGGATGCCTATTTCGATTGCTTACTACAACATTCACGAAGCGTTGCCCATTTTTGAATTCAAAAATCAAACAACTTACTGCAACACTTCATAAAGCATTGCCTATTTCTAAATTAAAAAAACAAAAGGCCTACTGCAACACTTCACAATCGTTGTCTGTTTCTAAATTCAAAAAACAACCTCCACTTGCATATTTTCGTGTCATTTTATAATACACCCGTGGTCATTAATTATTGTTATTAATTATAACATAAAGGAGGTAAGCACTTGATTTTTTTGTCTGAACAATCTTGTTTAATGTTTGACCACTTTAACTGACAGTAGCATGCATCACATTTTAGGTACTATAAGTTGGCAACAACGAAAAATTGTATCATTATTTCATGCTCTTATCAGTTAATAACTCAAATATTCTTAACGCTTCCATTCTATAAGAGCTTATGTTGACTCATCTATGTTACCTTTCAAAGCAATTACATATTTATATATGGTATTTTGTGATACTTGCTCTTACCCTTCTTGTTCTCCTACTGTGGCCAACAAGCAAAACAAGATTCTGCCACCAATGTTTGAACTTTGTGGGCCATCTAAAAAAATTATTTAAGGATTGGATTGATAAGTAAAGATGACATTCATATGTGAGTTATATCATTCAGGTTTTATTGTAATGAAGAGTATACTAGAATAGATAGTTCAAGTAGGTAAGTTCTATCAGCATGATCTACTAAACAATGTGCTTTGCTTTTATTTTATTGATAACTTGATACATATATTTAAATTACTCATGATAGTGCCATGAATATTATTATATGAAGCTTCCTTAGATTTTAGTAGACGGTTTTAAAAGTTGAATTATTGGTTATGTTGTTATCATGCAAAATTCAAACAATAATGAGTCACCAATAAAAAAAAAAGTTAAATAAATTCACCTCAGAAATGCTATGAGCTGGGCACAAAAAAACAAATTCATTGTGCCCTATAGAGTAATTTTGTTAGACCTTCACCGAAGGATCCTTGCCACCTTATTATGCAACATTTTGTTGGACATTTATCAAAGGATCCTTGCTACTTTATTAGGCATTATTTTGGTGCACCTTTGTCAAATGATCCTTGTCGCTTTATCAAGAAATATTTTGTTGGACGTTCACCAAAGGATCATTGTTGCCTTATCAAGAAATATTTTATTAGACCTTCACTAAAGGATACTTGTTTTCTTATTAAGCAATATTTTGCTGGACCTTCACTAAAGAATCCTTGTCGCCTTATTAGGAAATATTTTGTTAGACCTTCACTGAAGGATCCTTATCGCCTTATTAATCAATACTTTGCTGGAACATCACTGAAGGATCCTTGTCGTCTTAATATTTTGCTAAACCTTTATTTAATAATCTTTTTCGCCTTATTAGGAAACACTTAGGTGGACATTTACAGAAAGATCCTTACAACATTATCAAGCAAGTTACTATTGGAATCCTCTTCAAAGTAGACTCAAAGTAACACTTGAGGGAGTCAGCCCAAGTAAAGCTTGACGAACTCACCCCAAGGGCAGCATAAAGGAATACACATCAAAAACTAATGAAATTACAAAGAAAGAAATCCAAAATAAGGTTAATCACCATAAGGTCTAAACATTTTCATTAATAAACTTTGGAGAGCATGGTTACAAAGGCCCTACCAATAGAAAAGGAGAAATAGTGAAAAAAAATTACACATACCTAGAGGATGTATTGAAGGACTCTTCCCAAGCAGAGATTGAGGGCCTCGCCCCATATAAAGTTTGACGGACTCACCCCGAGCTGAACTCGAGAAATTCGCCCCCAATCTTCATATCAGGAATGCACTTCTCTAGAAAGATATCAATGTCTCGCGGATTTAAATCACTTTGCCTTCCCAGGCCTCACTTCTTCGTGAGTAGTTAAGAATGCCCTAAGAGACCATCTTGTTCGAGTCAAGAGTGGAAATTATCACGACCTCTTAGAGCTAACCCTCATAAGGTGTTTTCTTCGACAGAATTAATAAACATACTGCCTAAGGGGGAAATATTAAACTTAAGAAATCCTAAACAATGATGTTACAAGAAAACCTCTAACGGGGCAACAATACAAATGCAAAAACCTAAGAGTTGTAAGGGGGAACTCACCTTTTCAAGTATCTCATGAGGGACTCGACTATTCAAGTTATGTATAAGAGACTCAAATATCTAAGTCACGCTTAAGGGACTCGACTATTCAAGTCTTGTTCGAGGGACTCGCCTTTCAAGTCTAGCCCAAAAAGAAATTACCTTATGTCTGAATTAAATCACTTCATCCATTCTCAGGCCTCGTGATTGAGGGACTATGGAGTGGAATGATTTTATTGGGCCTAAAATGGGATAATCCATGACAAAGTAGCCAAAACCAAGTACAACAATATAAAGAGGTACACTATGATTTGCCCAAAATGGGCCTAATCGCCTAAACTGACATCTAATATCTATTTTGCTTAATTCAAGTGACCTGTGAGGTGTTTAAGTAGCAACGACTTATAAATATCAATAAAAGGGGAAAAAGTTTCACCTACAAATTAGGGGAAGAATTGATCTTCCCTTACTCCCACGTGTTAGGTCATCACGAGGAACATCCACATTGGGTCAATAGCAACACACAAGTGAGAGAAACACCAAATATTCACTCAATACCTTAAGGTGATATGTGTATGAGTCCTCTCATTTATAAAGTGTTCAACCCCCACTTTTCTAAGCAATGTGAGACTTCCAACTCACACTTGTACCCAACACCACGTTCCTGATAAAAAAATGGAAGAAATTGTTTCTTCTGGGATCCAGCCTAGGCATCCTCTATATATCACAATCTCAAAATTGAAAAAATGATCATTCCATAATTCCACAAAACAAAAATTCATTGAATCTCTCACAATTTTTACGTGAATAGGCTTTTCCCATTATTATACTCTTAACAAGTACAAGGAGTATTTATTTTAAAGAACCACTTAAATTACAAAAGTAAATAGTAATACTTGTTTTTTATATACATTACTGAAATAAAACAAAATATAAATTAAATTTATATAATTGATCCAAAGTTCAAAGAAATATTTCTTTGTATTTTTTTATAAAATATTTAACATAAATTATTTGTTGATACTTATAAATCAACAATTTTAAAAAATAAATAAGTTTATAGAAATTATAAAATTTTAAATAGACTATAAATAAAGTCTCAAATAAGTTTAATTACTAAAAATTTATAAACATAAAATATTTTAAAATCAAATTATACAAAAAAAAAATTACAGTAAAATAACGACAAACAATCAATTCAGTTTTTAAACTATTTCTACACGTGTGATTAACAATTTAGATAAAATCATGGTTTTAGATAGAATATTACAACGAAAGTTAATTCATGTATCTGATCGCACTTAAAGTTTAGTTGTTGTTATTATACATGTCTGATTTCTTGAGTCGGGTCGTGTAGCAGATAAGAGTCAACTCGAAGTCAATGGAGTTCTTTCCAATTAAATGATCCACTGAGAAGAGCTTGATCATACTAAAATAATTAAAAAACTAGATTGTATGTGCCGATCTAAGTTTGGTGCAAAACAATATCAAATTAAGATGATGAAAGGATATCATTATCCAGAATTTTAGATTATTAAGCTTGATTCCTTTATAGTAATTAAAATGCCATAAAAATCACCGTCAATTACATTAAATAACTTCTAATTAGAGGTGGAAATAGGCTATGCCGATAACATGGGCCTACGGCCTAACCAACACAGATTTAAGTCAGGCCAAGTTTTTTTTTGTTAAATAGAAAAGGCCTAGACTTTTTTATAAGTCTGTTTTGTTAAAAAGACTAGGTCTCAGACCATGAAAAAATAGTCTTTTAACCCTATTAGGCTGACCTATTTAAATAAATATGAATAATTTTTTATTATCATTATGTTATGTTTTGTACTTTGAATTAAAATACATAAATAAAAATTGGTTATCTTTGAGAACTTATGAAAACACCTTATGAACAATATTATAAGTTGTTTTCATAAGTTATCTTAAACAACTAATCTCACAAAACTTATGCTAATAGGTAAGTTAAAATAAGTAAATACAAACAAACTTTTAGTCTCATTGGTTTTTAAGTTTGTTAGTTTATTTAAACATTGTTTTAACTGCTTATTTATATATGTCTAAAATAATAGGCATTTATGTAGGCTATCAGACTAATCAGACGTTAGAAAAATGTCAGGCTCAAATCTAAAAATAAGCATATGCCAGATTACAGACTAAGTTTAGGTTTGGCAAAACCTAACTCGTCCCAGTCTATTTCCACCCCCACTTCTAATAAACTTTCATGTGCGCCATAACAAAACAACTACTGTATAAAAAGAAGAGCACAAAAGAAATATTCATTCACAATTCACAATTCTTTAGATTAATTTTCTCCAATAGAGTTTACATTGATGTACTTTTACAAATACAATTAGTATAAGGGTGTGTTTGTTTCAAGTATTTAAATTACATTCTCGAGAATGTGACTTGAAAATGCAATAATCTCATGTTTGTTTCAAGTTTTTAAAAATTATTGTCGGATACTTTTTATTTCCAAGAATGTTGTTTGCACATAATACTTGTCATATTTATTCTCACGCATAAATGTGAGAATTCAACATTCCCATGGGAATAAACTCAACTTCCTATAATTTCCCATTATTATTCACATATTATTATTTTTTATTTTTTTTATAATTTTTAAATAAATAAATATGTAATAATTTCTGAGAAATTTAATATTTATCCAAACACATAAGTGAAAATATTATTTTTAGGAATAATAATCCAAGAAATATGATTCCAATGAATGTTTTTTTATAACTTGAAACAAACACACCCTTATTCTATTTAGTTTTCGAAACTATTATTATTTATCAATTTAGTTTATTATATATGAAAATTAATTAAAAAATTAAATAATTATAAACTTAATTATATATAGTTTAGAAAAATTAAATTAATAAAATAATAATTTAAAATTCTTTTAATTGATTTTATAATTTAAATACTAAATTACTAAAAAAAGTAATAATTTAAAAAATAAATTGAATTTTCATTAGTAAAATAACATAAAATGGAGTTCAATCAGCACATACTTCCAAACACGGTTCACCGGAGAATGGAGAAGAAGCGGAAAAGGAAGCAAACGGCGGAGACCGTCGAGCGAAAGGCAAAGTCTGTTCGGGTCGGTAAAATCCAAACGGAGAATCCGAAGAATCCATTCCCTTCACACAGTGCTCCGACACCACAAGAATGTCTCCACATACGAGACACTCTCTTAGCCCTACACGGCATACCTCCAGAACTCGCTAAATACCGCAAATCGCAACAAACCGACGACACCGCGCAACCGGAAACCGTTCTCGACGGTTTAGTCCGAACAATACTCTCACAGAACACCACGGAAAGTAACTCTCAGAAAGCTTTCGTTTCTCTGAAATCATTATTTCCAACATGGGAACATGTAGGTAACAGCTTCGATAGCGTTATAGTCTTTCTAATTGCATCATCGTTATCATTATAGGTTTTGTGTTATCTGAAACGGTGTCGTTATGGTTGTTGAAGGTGCATGGTGCTGAGTCTAAGGAGTTGGAGAATGCTATTCGATGTGGTGGTTTAGCGCCGACTAAGGCTTCGTGTATTAAGAATTTGTTGCGGTGTTTGTTAGAGAGAAAGGGTAAATTGTGCTTAGAGTATTTAAGAGATTTTTCTGTTGATGAAGTTAAAGCTGAGCTTTCTCTTTTCAAAGGAATTGGTCCCAAAACAGTAATCATCTTTCCCTTATCTCTCTCTCTGTTTTAGCTTATTGGTTTGTTCATGAATGCAAATCAAAATAACTTGTGGGCTATGAAGCACGGACAAGACACACCGACACTGACACGTTGACACTAGTAATAATTTGAAAAAATAATAAATTGGACGTGATCACAAGTGTTGGTGTCCGACATTGGCACGGACACGCCATTTGTTAGCGGTTTTGGTGCAAAAGAGCTTGTGGGAAATGTTTATCATATATTACCATTATAGTCACATGTGTATTTTTGTTATTTATACGGAATTAGGGTTAGGATTACTTTTGATTTTTGAAGGCATCTCCACAAAATTGGATTTGGCAGTGGAATTTTCTAGATTGAATCATATACAATGTTTTCTACTTGGCTGTATGTATAATATTTGCCATGATTCTCGTTGAGTTGCAAATTTGCTATAGCTAAACAACAGATATTGGAAGTTATTATTCTGAGTATCTCAATGCTGTTTTTGCCTTTTGGCGTTTTAAACAATAAAGTTCATATCATATGTGCTTTTAAAAGCTATAATGTATTGTAGAAAACAGAAGATGCATATGTTATGGTTTGGTAAAAATGTGACTCTGGGGCATAATGTTGTTTTCCTCCCATTCAATTTTATCTATTTGATCCCTTTTCCAATTTGATGACCGCATCAGCACCTTGTTTCTCATTCAGAAGCGACTGTCCTCCAAATTTTTTAATTGATCTCCGTGTTGCATACATTTTATCCGCAGAAGTTTCAGCCTTGTAAAATTATGAACATTTGATATTTGGTGTCATTGATTTTGGTTTTTTATTTTACATTTTATCTTAGTTAAGAGGCTCAACCTTGCCGAGCTGAAGTAGATAGTAAGATTATTTTGCAGGTGCATGAATGTATATTGACCCTGTTTTAGCAATATGTATATTGTAGTATATGATATCAGGGGTGAAGAGACTGAGATATGGAAAGTCTATTAAGTATATAACTCAAGGCTTTGGTGTAGATAAGGCACCCTTCATCCCTCCTAGCTCCATGGATTCTAGTGCTTTAAGTGATTCTGGTGGATTTTGTTTACACAATAGGCTTAATTTCAATGTTATCTGAAACATGAGACTATAGGCTTGATGTTCAGGGCACATGCTTGAAAGGTTTTGATTCCTGCAAAGCATAGTGACTTCCCTTCATGAACCTGGCTTGGCCTAGGGATTAAAATGATCGGCTACCTGTTCACTATGTTGCTTATTTTCTTGAAATGTCAAAATGTTCATCTATGCTATAATGTTAGGACATTGTCTTTTTTAATTTTTTTATTAGGAGAATAATTTTGGAACTGGATGATGGAAGGACTTTTCCATGTTGTTTTTGGGATTTAATGGTACCTAGACATCAGAACTTGACTGAAATGTGTATACTTCCTTCTCTGGTACAAAGAGACTTGTGACAAACAATATTAGTGGGATAATTTTGTTGCATCATTTGTAACATCATGTTAAAATTTGCAATCAATTCAACATAAATGTGTAGATATTTCCCTCCTTTTTGTGTTGATTTATCTAAACTACGTGATTGATTATAGGTGTCTTGTGTGTTGATGTTCAACCTTCAGCTAGATGATTTTCCCGTGGACACTCACGTATGTATTCGTTCCATCTTTCTTTTACAGCATATGATTCCATTGAGTTATTTCACAACACTTAGTTATTTATGCAGATATTTGAGATTGCAAAAACCATGGGTTGGGTACCAGCTGTTGCAGACAGAAACAAAACTTACCTTCATCTAAACCAGAGGATCCCGGATGAACTTAAGTTTGACCTGAATTGCCTTTTGTATACTCATGGAAAACTCTGCAGTAAATGCTCCAGTAAAAAGGGAAACAAGCAGCAGGAGAAATTCAATGATAACTCGTGTGCTTTATTAAATTATTATAAAGAGCCAGTTTGAACTTTTGAATCCTGCTAACGAATTGTTTTCAGTCGTTTGGTTCCTAGTTCAATATGGACACTGATCTTCTAACTATTTTGAACCCTTGTAATGTAGACTTAGGCAGGATAACAATTTTGAAAATAGTCGGAAGAAAGGTTCACAATTTTGTGATGGTGTGAAAACATGCGTAGGGTTAAGTTTGGATTGTGTGAAAGTTTGATCGGTTTCTAATTCATTTAGTTGGCCTTTTATGTGACATCTATCTTTATTTATAGAATGATAAGGATAACATAGGTCATGAAGAGACGGGATGCAAATTACATCTATTTGGAAGTCTGTCCTAAAGTTTGCATCGCAGGTTTTTGACTCATGCATTTCATTATGCTTCTAATTCCATGTTCCTGGTATCCAACAGGTAATTGAGATCAATCACCAAAAGTATAGCAGAATTGAAAATTTGAACAAAGGAAGTTTTCCTTTTGATACTATTGAAAGAACTGAGCACATATCAGAACTAGCAACCATTAGAGATTAGAAACCAAACCGAAAATAGAACAATGTTCCTTTTGATACTATTGAATCTCTTCATTTAAAAAAAAAAATGGAGAATCTCATTTAAGGAGGGATAAACCCAAATAGATTGTGGGTTCTACTACCAAATAGATACCACCACTATTTATTACTATTTTTACATTTTATTTAATTTTTTTTGTATCTATCTATCTTTAAATGGAGTTTTAAATCCAATTGAAATTCACTTACCTCGTTAAAAAAACTGGGGAAAAAAATACAGTCAATATAAATTGAATTATAAAAAGTTCTAGTTAAATCTATATGATGAAATGCTTAAAATTTTTAACCCATTAGATTAGCATAAAAACGGGTTTAGTCACAAGGTTGCTGATTTTTAGAGAGTCCAAGACATATTTTTGTATAAAGGAGAGGGGAAAAAGCTCTTTCATAATTGTTGTAAGTTTTTAATTTTTCTTTTTTATTGTTAAATCACAAATCTCTTAAGGATGAATGACTAGATCTCTTAAATTAGATTTTTTGTTAAATTAAATTTCTTGTTAATGATTATAGAAGACATGTGCATCTGCATGAGTTCATTATTTTAACTGATATATAAATTATTTAGATAGTATTACTTATACTTATAAATATGAAGCGATAAATTTCACTTAGTTAGATAACAAATTCTCAATTAACTCAAAGTTAGTTATGTAACAAATGCAAAAACTTCTTTTAACAATGATAATCAAAAGAATAACATTATATGTAAATTATTACCATTACCCCAAATTCCAACAACTTTCTAAGTACAATCACATTTTTCAAAAACAAATATTTAAATACATTAATATTAAAGAAAAAAAAATCAAACACAATTTAAACCCATATATCTTATGTCAAAGACATTAATATTAAAGAAAAAAAATCAATCACAATTTAAACCCATATATCTTATGTCAAACACACACCGACAAATCTAGACTAAAAACTTTGGAGTGTCCACTAAAATAAATTATAATTAATAGATTCAATATTCAAATGATCATTTATATATAATATTTAAGTTCTAATAAAATAAAAAGTTGAACATCAAATAATTAAAAAGATGACATAAAAATATCTTAAATTTTTAATGTATTCTCAATGTCACCTGCATAAACTTAGTAACAATTTTTCAGTCTCAACAAGTTCAATTGGTGGTCATTTGTAGTATTCAAAATGTGCTCTGTAAGTCTCAAAGTTGTTGTTTGAGAGTGTTGATTCCATACCAACATCTACTCATATAATAATAAAACATGACATTGAACAAACGGTAAATTAAAATGTCTAAAAACAATACTAAGCATAAAGCTTATAAACATACAATTTAGTGTGTTGGTATCTTGATTATCATTACCACCAAAAGCAAATTTCCTATCAACACAAGACCATTTCAATCCACAAACATGTCAAATTAAAGGATAAAAATTGCCAAAAAAATTCTCTGCTGACATAAAATTGACGTTATAAGATATTATTACTAGTTTAGTTCAATGTCTATATGTTGTTATTTTTTTTTTTTTATATTTGCAAATACACTTATATCCTCACAAATCTGAAGAGGTGAGTTTGAGAGAAAATGAGGTAATTTAGAGCCAAAGAAAGAAAAAGAGAAGAGTGACGGTAATTGATTAAGGTTTGGTGGATAGAGTTATAATTTTCAACTTTAAGTGAGGGTATTTTAGTAAATTAATGAAATAACCATATTTATTCAAAGTAGAAGGAGATTAAAATTGTAAATCATAAAATAAAATTTAAAATGTGGATTCTTCCTTCCCCTATTCATTTTTTGTGTATATAAGACATTTCTTTGGTTGATTTATATTGGTTTTTTTTTTTAACAAACCAAAGAGAACTCTATTAATAAAAGGCATAAGATATGCCAAAACAAAAACACCAGTACAGATAACGCAAACAACCAGACTGCAGAAGAAAACCCAAAATAGAAAACAGCACCTAAACAACAAATAGCCTGCAAAAAACCAGAACACCAGAAACTAAGCCATCAACAATGGGAACGACTACAAGTTCTCCCCCTAGGCTAAGACCCCCAAGACCTAATTCAGGCTGTATGTGACAGCCTAAGTTCCCCCCTAGGCTATGAATTGTTACTATATCCGCATAAAAATCCAGATGAGCAAGGAAACAAAGCCAAACAAAAGCCAAACAAGTTCTGATCTAATTCTGTGAGTACTTCGGATGTAACAAAAGCCAGACAGCCAAACAAGAGCTAGCCAAGCAAGATCTGATCAGATCACCTGATCCAATTCCGTGAGTACTTTGGGTGTAACACAGATGATTCCAACAACCAAAAACTTCGGATCCTGAGTAAGGAAACTAAGCAAAACACAAGCCAATATGTTCAACCAACACATATTGACGGGGCGACGCCACTGCAGCCAGACCGGAAAAGCCACCACGGAACACCTGAACCAGGAAAAGATGATATCTACGCACAAATCAAAACTGAATTCCTAAGCAGGCAATTGGGTTTGAGCACCACGATCCTATATCGTCTTTATTCAGATTAGCTTTAAATTTAAGCCAGCTTCAGGAAGTGATTTTCGCCTCTTCCGAAATCTGATCGATGTGTATTTCTTTATTTCTGAAAATTCTGTTGTTTCTGCTCTTCCAAATATTCCACACCTCGGCGCACCATATGATCCGAAGCTGCGAGACTCGATTGTTCTCCCTGCCCAAGAGATTTTCTAACTGCTCTAAATGTTGCCAACCGCCTTTTTGGAAAGTTGCTTTCACTCCCAGCCACCTGCAAATGTTATACCACAGACCTGCAAATAAAGGGCATTCAAAAAATATATGTTGCCCCGTCTCCTCTGACCCGCACTCACCGCTGCAACTATTCTGATTAACTGAAAGAATTCCTATCTTTGTTAAGTTGTCCTTAGTCGGAAGCCGGTTTTGGAGAATTCTCCAAATCAAGCAATAGACTTTTATCGGTATCGCATTACTCCACACTTTCGACCATTTGAATGGAGATACGTCGTGGATTGATTCTGATATATTCTTGTAGGCCTCTTTTACAAAGTAGCAACTCCCTCCTGATTGACTCCATAAATCTAACTGCATTATCTCCTGCCACCAACTTGAAGAATTCTTATAACTCACCCTACCATCTCCTACATTCATTCTGTATCTATTCACCAAAGCTCTATACCACAGACAATTTATCTCGTTTTGAATTTTCCACTTCCATTTCCCAAGTAGTGCTAGGTTAAATACTCTAAGATTCTTAATTCCTAGTCCCCCCTTATCAGTAGGCCTCCTTACCATGTCCCATTTTACCCAGTTGATTTTTCTCTCGCCCTCACACCTACCCCAAAGGAACTGTTTAAATAAGCTTTCGATTTTGTTGCAGATACCTACTGATACCTTAAAAAAAGATAAATAGTAGACCGGAAGAGCCGACAAGATAGATTTTTATCACTACCACTCGAGCTCCTATTGACAACGATTTGTTCTTCCACTTCGATAATCTTCTTCTAATTGCTTCCATAACAGGCTGCCACATAGCTTTCTTTTTAGCGTTATCACCGATCGGAATACCAAGATACGTGAAAGGTGCAGTGTCGATTTTGCAGTTTAATAAATCAGCCGCTTCCTCTAACCACTTATGGCATACATTCACTCCGATTAAACTGCTCTTGTGAAAGTTCACCTTGAGTCCTGACATGATCTCGAACAACATAAGCGTCGACTTGATCAAGTTGATATTTTCCCAACTTTTCTCACCAATGATTAAAGTGTCGTCCGCGTACTGTAAATGCGAAAACACTTCTTCTCCTCCGTTAAATCTGAAGCCTTTAAATCTACCCGCTTCTTTCGCCTTGTTTAACAGAATGTTCAATCCTTCTGCTGCAATGAAAAAGATAAAGGGAGACAACGGGTCCCCTTGTTTGAGACCACGCTCTATTTTTATCTCATTTGTGGGGCTGCCATTAACCAGAATTGAAATAGTAGTTGTTCTTATACATTCTATAATCCATCTCCTCCAGGTTTTGCAGAATCCCATCTTCATCATCGAGAAATCAATGAATTTCCAATCAACCGAATCATAGGCCTTTTCGAAGTCCACTTTAAATAATACCACTTCCTTCTTATTTTTCCGAGCCTCATCTACTATCTCGTTGGCCACCAGAATTCCATCAACTATTTGTCTTCCTATAATGAAAGCGGATTGCGTTTCCGCTATGACTTTGCCTATCACTCCCTTTAATCTATTCGCCAGCACCTTCGACAGAACTTTGTATATACACCCAACTAACGAAATTGGCCTGAAGTCAGTCATTTTTGCAGGGCTGGATTTTTTTGGAATTAACACTGTGAAGGGGCAATTTGCTCCTCTGACAATCTTTCCGAATTTGTGAAATTCGGACATAGTTCTCATAAAATCCTCCTTGATTACTCCCCAGAAGTCTTTGACGAATCCGAGATTTACTCCGTCCGGTCCTGGACTTTTTTCACTATCACATTCCCACACGGCTGTTCTCACTTCCTCTACTGAAAACTCCTTAATTAATTTTCCATTATCATCATCATTCAACTGTTTGAAATTTAGAAGAGCTGGAACAGGTCTTACACCGTCTGCCGCAAATTGTTTTTGGAAATGATCCTCCACCAATTTTTTTATCTCTGAAACTCCTGTCACTTGTTTGCCTTCATGATCAAGACTTAGGATTTCATTTCCTCTTCTTCTTTTGTTAATAAGACCATGGAAAAAATTCGTGTTAGCATCTCCTTCATTTATCCACCTCACTCTAGATTTCTGCCATTGAATGCTGCAGTGCAATCTTGATAGGTTGTGAATCTCAGCTATTGCCTTCCTTTTCGCGTTAATTTCTTCTTCCGATAAAGTGATTTCTTCTCCTCTTTCTTCAATTCTTTTTAATTCCGACTTTTCCACTTTGATCTTCTCTTCCAAGTTCTGAGAATTATTCTTATGCCATTCCTTTAGTGCCGCTTTGATTAGTTTGAATTTTTCTTTAAGAACGAACATTCCCCGCCCTTCCACCTCACTTTTCCGCCACTGATCTTCTACATATTGTTTATATCCTTTAATGTCCTTCCAGCATTTCAGCATACGGAACGGTCGAGGCCCCCAATTTAGTTTTGAACTGCTAAGCATTACGGGGCAATGGTCTGATAATGATTTTTCTAAACTCCACTATTTGCAATCAGGCCATAATCTCAACCATTCTTCTGATAAAAGGATCCTGTCCAGTCTGCTCATTGCTGTTCCGTTCACTTTCGACCACGTGTATCTTTTGCCATGGAGAGGAAGATCAATTAGCTCTGCTTCTGTAATAAAATCGTCAAATGCTTCCATTTCCTCTCTCCTACCTCCATTGTTAATCCCTTTTCTTTCATCTTCTAACCGAACCGCGTTAAAATCTCCAAGTATACACCAATTACCTTCGCTTCTTGCTGTGATAATCGATAGTAATTCCCTCCACAGGTTTTTCTTCTTCCTTGGTTCGCATGGGGCGTAAACGTTTACAATGATTACTGACTTTTTCTCTTTTCCCCATTCTCCTTCCACTATCAACATGTGTTCTTTATTCCAACTTCTTTGAATTGAAAATATATTAGGATCCCAAATTGTTAACAACCCTCCAGATCTTCCTTGGGATGCCCTATACGCAAAGTCGCATTCTGCTGAACCCCATAACGCGACACACATATTCCTATCCACCAGTTATGTCTTTGTTTCTTGAATGCACATCATTTCTGCTTTCGCTTTCATTACTAAGTTTCTGATTCCTTTCTTCTTTGCTAACCCACCCAAATCTCTCACATTATAACTTATTAAAATCATTATCCTAGATTGGTCTTTCCCCGTCTGTCTCCCCTCCTTAATGGCCATCACCGCCATCTCCTTCACAAGTTTTCCTCCTACTGATGTCGATTTTTGTTACTAGTTCCTGCAGTAATTCTGCTTCCTCCCCCTTATGCACTATACCATACTCTCTCCCTAAATCCCAGACTCCGTTCGCAATTTGTTTAGCCTCCCCATGTAGGAATTTCTAGCTCTTTATTTATGTCTCATATAAAGGTAAAGCTAGACTAGAACAACCATTTACCTTCATATTTCCTTGACTTCTCTGTTTACATGAGCATTTTTACACTTTGTTCTTTCCTTTCCTCCATGCTTTTCTTCTTTCCGTCATGATTTCTTTCCTTCTTCTTCTTCTCTCTTTGTAATTTTGGGCCAGTGTAGCCTCCACTCGTTTTGATTCTTTTGATTCTTGTCCCAAATCTGAGTTTTGTGGTGCTATTCTCTTCTCAATGTCTATGGTTTTGTCTTGATTTTGTTCGCTGCTTTGATTCTCCTCTGGTTTACTACTGAATTTGTCCTCACTTTTATTCTGCGCCAGCTGTTCTCTTTCTACGCTATGTGGGTCCACGTGTTTGCTGTCGTGCCCTTCCTGTTTGAGATTTCTGAGTGTTCCATCCACCTCCTGAGTACACATGTTTTGTCTTGATCCACTGACAATATTATCACTTTGATCAATCGGACCCACTTCTTGAGATTTCTTTTCTTGTTGATTAGAGATATCTTTATTATTTTTTGTTTCCTCTTCATGTGCCTTTGAACTTCTCAATGTAGCTTTTAATTTCTGGGCCCCACCTATGTCGCCTATGTTAATGCCCTCTCTCTATCTCCTCGTGTCCGTCGCCACATTCATTGTCTTTTCTGTTTTCCAAAGATTTCCTTTCTCCCAAATATTTTTTAGTGATTGCTTTCTCAGCTATTCTGTCTGGCCCACCGCTTTCCTTCTCTTCCCTAATTATTTCATTTTGTCTTTCCAAGGTCTTCATCATCAACCTATAGTTTTCTTCCAACTCCTGAAGGTTCTCTTCGTCTTCCGTCGACGCCATTGACGGCGGAACAAAGGATTCATCTGAGCTGCTGGATGACTCATCTTCTCCATCTTCTGGAATTTCAGCATGGTTGTGGCAATCGCATAGCTCTTCAGACACTCTAATCATGAATTCTTCGTCGTTGACCTGAATCCTAATCACTTTGTTGATGAACTCTATGGACGTTGTTCTAATCAGAACTCTCGCCATGTTAAGTCTCTGAAGGTTCTCTGTATTCTCATCTAATTCGATGATCGAACCAAACTTCAGAACCAGAGTCGAAAATACCTTTCTTCTCCATGCGTGGACTGGAAACCCATATATTCTGACCCAAATATGTCTCTCTCCTCCTGAATCCCTTGGTTCCCAATTCCTCACTGTTCTGAACAATTTTTGGAAGATATCTTTGTACTTTTCTAACAATTCCTTCATGTCTTCTTCTTTGTCCACTTTTAAGAATACTTTATCTCCTCCTAGCGGTATTACTTTTATGGATGCAATGCCTTCTTCCGTCATCATTTCTTGCAATTTGCTTATATGTTATATATTATGCACGAATCCGGTGTATCCCTCCTTGGCCCAAGACATCTCCTCCTCTTTGACTGCGAATTTCACTCCTGTTTCTGGTGTTACTTTCTCCTTCTGTGCTTCCTCTTTGTGTTTAATCCTCCTTGTTATGGCCTCCTGATTGTATTGCTCTGCTTTCCTGTTCATCGTTGCCTCAACATAAGATTTCCCATCGACTCTCTTACTGTGACTCCACATTTGTTTGTTCTTCGTCCTCTGGTGCTCTGTAAGGCTTTGTGTAACGCCCCGGTTTTTGTTAGATTTATTTAATCGAGTCGATTTAATTGTTTTTGTCTTTATATTATTTTATTCTTGGTTTTTATTTGGTAAATGTGTTATGTTTATCGTTATTATGTTTTATCGCGTTTTGAGAGTGTTTGCGAGAAATTGAGTGTAGGGGTATTTTGGTCTTTTGCTTGGTTAGATATTATTGTTTTTCATTTAAAATAGAAAATAGAGGTTAGAAAGATAGAAAAAATAGAAAGAAGAGAAAGAGAAGAGAAGGAAAAAGAGAGAAGAGGAGAAAGAGGAAAAACTTGAAAGTTTAGGAATCGATTCAACCGACACTTCAAAGCACGATTAATCGGGTAAGGGTGCGAAACTCGGTTATGCTATGCTTGTGTATGATTATGTATGTGTGTGTTTGAATGTTCTCTAGCCTTTCCTAATTTTTGCATTTTAGGTTGAAATGAGAAAAATGAATCGGAATCGATGTTTTCGCGGTTGAAATGCGATATAAATGTTGTAGAATACTTGCTGTTATGATTGGGGAATGTTTTGGTTGTTATGTTATGGTTTAATAGTGTTTTGGTGGATGAAATGTTGGTTTTGGGGTGAATAGCAGCGCTGCTGGGATTCTGAGTTTTCTAGGGTTCGCCTAGCGAACCTGGGGCGAGTCCTATCGAACAGCTTTCGAGGGTTCGCCTAGCGAACCCGTCAGCGAAGGTCAGCAAATGTTCGCTAATAACGTTCGCCTAGCGAACTTTGTACTGGTTTTTCTCTGCCACTGTTCGCTGGTGTTCGCCTAGCGAATGCTGGAGCGAATGTGATGATTTTTCTATTTTGTTTTCTTCATAACTTTCAAACCGTAAGTCCGTTTTAGCCGCCGTTCGATGCGTTGGAAAGCTAATGAGATGTACTTTCTTATAAAAGGGTTTTGGGATTAGTGGCCGATTTAATTGTGTCGGGAATGTAGAAACGTATGATTTTGTCGACTTTTACCATCGTAATTGTGTGCGATTGATGTGTTATCATGCAATATGTTTTGATATATATAACGTATAGCTTGTGTGCTGTTATATGATGTGAATGCATGTAATGAAATGTTGTGATGATGGTTTATGGCCTTATGGCAAATAAATGCATTGTTTTGGGTTTGATTTCAATGCATGATTATTGATGTTGAGATGGTTCACATGGTTATGTATGTTATGCATTTGATTGTCATGAGTCATTGTATGCCAAGCATCATGATATGCATTCTTGTGATGTCGTGTGCCCTAGTGGGTGTGAGCGACGAAATGATTCCCGAGGGAATCTGCTATAACGGTCGTGAGCCTTATACAAAGAGGACCGAAAGCGACGTTATAGACGATCGTGAGCCTTATACAAAGAGGACCGAAAGTGATCGGATCGTGAGCCTTATACAAAGAGGACCGAAAACGATCCATAAACGTCGTGAGCCTTATACCAAGAGGACCGAAAGCGACGGGGAACATCGTTTGCCCGACGGGGAGTTACACTAAGTAACAAGCGATGATTCCAATAATTCCTGAGTGAATTAATGATGAGAATGACGGATGTAATGGTACCGTATTGCATTTGCATAGAGTCGTTGTGTCGGTCTCTTTGCATTTGCATAAGTCATGAATGGATTGATTATGTGTGAGAATTGTGAATGGAATTGATGAGTTGATATATACATATGTTGGTGATAAATGTATTGAGCATGATTGATATGCCTTTGTGATGAATGTATGAGATACGAATTGTGTTGTTTGTATTTGAATTATGGTGTAAGTTGTGGTGAGAATGTTTTACATTGTGTATTATGTGGTATTACATAATTGTATGCAACTATATTATAATTGTGTTTCTCACCCTTCTACTGTTTTGAATGCTCTATGAGACATTGTAGATTAGTAGTCTTGGAGGCTTTTGTGAAGATTAACTCTCCATCCATTTGTCAGTCAGTCTGCTCTGATACATAACACGGGAGTCGGGGAACGCTTTTGTTATATACGTATACATTCGTGGATCTATTTTGTATTAACTTTGTATGAATATTTTGATGTTATAAAACCATTTATTTTGTAAAACAAGTCAGTTATGGATCTTTCCGCTTTATTCTATAATTGAACTTTCCTTTTTGTTGAAAAAAGTTTCCCTTTTATATTTATTCCATTTTGTGTTATGTATCAAATTTATGAGCAGGTATTGTGTTTGTTTTCTTTAAATGTGGCATCTTTGTTTCCGTCTAAGAAAAATAAATTTTTATTTACTCTGATTTATTTAAGTGTTATTTATTCGCGATGGGAATTGGGGTGTTACATTAGTGGTATCAGAGCAGATCGGTCTGTCCGGCCAAGTTGTTGAGTCTGTTGGTGTGACAGTTGAATATTGTCGATGTTGCTTGTCCCTTAGTACGTGATATGTGTGTGAAACACTGTCAGTGCTTTCTGGTTTTCTAATCCTTTGTCTTCAGGATTGAGAATGAGATAAGTGGGGGAGAAGCTTGTACTTCTCCAAGTTGCTTCGGTTGTGTGTCGTTGGTTGCAAGATTGTAAGTTTTGTTTGGACAGTGTTATTCCCGATTCCAGAGGGAATGCGGAGGTAAGGTTTATGTCAACTAAGGATTTGTGCCTGAGGTAGTTTTGTGCACAAGATGCAAGAAATGCTATTATAGTTTGGTAAAGATGGTTTATGCCCCATCATGATTGTCGGCTGTCTATTGACAAATTGAGGAACTGATCACCCTTAATCTCTTGTTGATAGCAGACGAGAATTATGTTGGATGGAATAGACGTGTATTTCCGGCTTTGATAGTGTGTGCAATGAATTATTTGGAATTAAGAAAATGATTACGGATTGTTTTGATGAGTCGATGAAGATTCTTATATCGGAAGATGAGGCAGATTAGAGGTTTTGGTATGTTGGTCAAGTTGGGAAGTCATTGAGAGAGAACGATTGGGTATTGTTAAAGGTTGTTCTCAGAGAGTAGAGTGTGAACTCAAATTTGACGAAGGTGAGGATTTGAGGTTTGGATCTGCTAAGTAAGTAGGAGAACTTTTAGGAAGTGAGACCAAGATGTTTGTTATTGTTAGTTTCTTGGATTGGCTGAAATTTTGGTAAAACAAAGTATGTTCAATGTTGATGTCCAGGTGGTGATATTGCAACATTGAGTCTTAACACTGGGCTGTGTTAAGTAGTGAAGATGTTCAATGTTTGATGTCATATGGGTGATGTCACAACATTGAGTCTTAACGCTGGGCTGTGTTAAGTGGTTAAGTTACTGAAGTTGGATGTCTGATGTCACAGGCGATGTTGTGACATTAGATCTGCAGAATTAATAACATCAGGTTTGTGATGTTGTTAGAGTTTGCGTATTAGCTGGAATTGTGGAGAGCTGTTAGTCTCATTGGATGAGAATATCTTGGGATAGATATTTTTTGCTGCATAGGAGATCTGGTGCAGATTTGTAGGAGATTTAAAAGGTTGAAGATTTGAAAAGATTTTAGGAGAAAATCTGTTTTGAAGATTCAGTTTTAAATAACAAATCAGGTCAGATATTGTAGGAGGTCTAAGTCCAATTCAAAGAGCTATATAAAGCGCACCAGTACTGAAGAAAAAGAAACGAAGAAAGTGAGCTAAAGACTGAGTGTCGTCTATGTCTTCGTGTATGTTTTGTAAACCATTCGAGTGTGAATTGGTATTGATGTTTTGAGTTGTTCTTGATCAAAGTTGTGAAACATAATCAAGCAGTGTTATTCAAAGTGTGTGATCTTTGAATTGTATCACTGAAGTGTTTTAGGGATTGAGTAGTGTTCTCATATCTAAGTGGTTTCTTAGGTAGAAAGTCACTAGTAGGAATTAAGATTAGGAGATTGTCAACTGGGTTGTTGAGTTTGTAATTTAATTCTACAAGTAGTGAAATTCATCCCTGGCTTGGTAGCCCCCAGACGTGGGTAGTTAGACCGAACTGGGTGAACAATTCATTGTGTTGATTTATTGTTGTTATTGCATTGTCCATTGTTCAGAGTGTGTTGTTGTGACATCGCACTTAACATCACACATCTGGTACCAGAATTTCAATTGGTATCAGAGCAGGCATTCTGTCTGTCTCTGGGTGAGATCTAGGGAAGTTACTTTCTGGTGTAAAGATGGACAAAGAGGTTGGAGGATTTGTCAACAGACCCCCTATTTTGGATAGATCCAATTATGACTATTGGAAGCCAAGGATGACTACCTTCTTAAAATCCTTGGACAGCAGGGCATGGAAGGCCATTATTAAAGAATGGAAAGCACCTGTTGTGTTTGAAAAAGATGATGCTGGGAAAGATAAAGAGGGCACCTCAAAGCCGAAACCTGAAGAAGAATGGACCAAGGAAGAAGATGAGCTTGCCCTTGGCAATTCCAAAGCTTTAAATGCAATTTTCAATGGAGTGGATAAGAATATATTCAGGTTGATCAATACCTGTGAAGTTGCTAAGGAAGCTTGGGATATTTTGAAGGCTACACATGAAGGAACATCTAGAGTTAAGATGTCAAGACTTCAGATTCTAACATCAAAGTTTGAAAGTCTGAAGATGAAGGAAGATGAGACTATTCATGACTTCCACATGAGTGTTCTTGAGCTGGCTAATGCATCCAGTGCTCTTGGAGAAAATATGTCAGAAGAAAAACTTGTAAGGAAAATCCTTAGGTCCCTTCCTAAGAGGTACAAGATGAAGGTGACTGCAATTGAAGAAGCTCAAGACATCAGCAAGATGAGGGTTGATGAGCTCATTGGATCTCTTCAAACTTTTGAGCTTGGCTTGAATGAGGAAGAATCAGAAAAGAAGCCCAAGAGTATAGCCTTGGTCTCCACTCCTGCAGAAGCTAAGAAAGTCAAAGATGATGATTCTCAGGAAGATCTGTCTCAAGCCATTGCTATGTTGGGAAGGCAGTTCAACAAAGTGATCAAGAGGATGAACAATAACTACAAGCCTAATGTCAAGAACATCCCTTCTGACATCAGCAAGTCAAAAGAGAAAGATGAAGAGAAGACTGCCCAGGATAAAGGTGTTCAGTGCTTTGAATGTGAAGGGTATGGACATGTCAAGAAAGAATGCCCCACATTCTTGAAGAAGCAGAAGAAGGGCATGTCAGTTTCCTGGTCTGACTCTGATAGTGAAAGTGAAGGTGAGTCAGCAAAGCATGTTAGAGCTTTGACAGGAACTATTGTTTCTGATGATGATAGTGATGGAGAAATAACTTATGAGGAGTTAGCATCTACTTATCGAGAGTTGTGTTTAAAAAGTGTTGAGATTTGTCAAGAAAACAAGTGTCACAAGCAACAGATTGCTTAGCTTGAGAATGTAAAAGCTGATCTGGAAAATGAAGTTGTACTAGTTAAATCTCAACTTGATCAGATGACAAAATCTGTTAGGATGATGAACAGTGGTACAACCACTCTTGATAAGATTCTTCAGTCAGAGAAAGTTGCTGGAGATAAATCAGGTATAGGATATGTGGTTGAGGAAAAGAGTTCTACAGAAGCAAGCACTTCTGGAACAAAGAAGAAGGTGTCTCAACCAATGTCTCAGCATCAAACAAAGAGACATGATTCTACACCTAAGAAGGTTACTCATCCACAGCCTCAGAATGTTGAGAAGAAGAATGCTCATCATCAGAAGGTGCAGTCTCAGGGAGCTAGTCAGTATATGCCACCTCAATATCACAAGAGCATAAAGGCTGCTAGGTTCAATCAAAACATGGTTCATCAACATCAGGGGAACATGTATGAATATGGATACAACAATGTTGTGCCTCATTACTATGGAAGAAGGAAGCCTCATCACCATAGGAGACAGTTCAAAAGACAGTATCCTTACCATAGAAGACAGTCAAACTATGGTAGTAGAAGACAACAACCTTACCATAGAAGAAGAAATCAACACTATGGACAGCAGCACCAGTAACATCATCATCATGGTGGCAGAAGGTTTAACCACTTCAGAGAAGACAGAGTTAGATGCTTCTATTGTGGCAGATTTAGACATATGCAGTTCTCTTGCTTCAAGCTTCATGGTTATCCAAATTCTGCTCCTCAACCCAGACAGAAGGAGGTCAGGCCCAAAGTAGTAAAACAATGGGTTCCTAAAGCTCAGGTCACATGTCTATTGGCTCACACATCAGATGGACATTTTGCTATGGATGCATGGTACTTTGACAGTGGATGTTTAAAGCACATGACTGGATCCAAGAAGCATTTGGCAGAGTTCAATCCTTGCCATGCAAATGATGTTATTTTTGGCAATGGTGAAAAAGGAGTAGTAGAAGGAGTTGGAAGAGTGAAGAATCATGATGGTCTTACTCTTGATAATGTGCTCCTTGTTCAAGGGCTGAGTGCTAATTTAATTAGCATAAGTCAACTTTGTGATGAAGGTTACAAGGTAAGCTACACCAAAGATGAATGTGTGGTAGCTGATGAGCAGAATGAGGTAGTGATGAAGGGAGTAAGATCCAAAGATAATTGCTATCAGTGGATACCTCAAGTGGACAGCTTATCTAGTGATGTTAAGGTTGATGTTGTAACATCAGATGGTGACATCAAGTGTGAAAGTATGGTGAAAAGTCAATATGGGTTAATGACTTATGGTGCTGTTACTCCTAAGTTGGATGATGTGTTAAAAGCCAACTTGAGTAGTCAGTTATGTGAGCAAGATGAAGGAGTCAACAATGCTGATGGAAGGATCAAAAGTTGTGACCTTAAGAAGTGTTGGGAGCTGAATACTTGCAAGGCCAAGAAAGTTGACAATCCTTAGGTTGGAAGATGCAGATGTTAGAGCTGATGTTAAAACATCTCAAGTCAAGAAAGGTACTTCTAGCCTTAAAATAAAGAAGAGTGATGATGAACTAATTGCAAAAGTGGTGCCTGGGGTTGCTAAACGACTGAAATCAAGGAAGAGGAAAGCTATTGAGTCACCTCCAAAGATGAGAACTGATAAGCAGAAGATCTATGTGAATGGTACTACAAAATCCAGGAGTAAAGTGTTCATCTCTTCCAGAAATAGGAAGATCAAAGATAAGTTCGATGATAATGTCCAGGATATCTCTCAAATGAAGGAAGATGTTGTTGTTAGAACTTCTGAGAAAATTCAAAAGGCCATACTAGATAACATTCATGTGCTTTTCATAAAATGGTGGAAGTATGTTCTGGAAAAAGAATTTGGTATAGATACTCTGAATATGGTTGAGTTTGCTAGGATATGGTTCAGAGAGGGTGTGGGAACTTATGGTATTCAGGTGTGTATGAATAAGTTGCCCTGACTGTGTTTTATTGGGAGCTTCTTGAAGGACTTCCTTGTACAATGAGTCCTTTGAATGGTGATGAGAAGCTGATGTCCCAAAAGATGTGATAACATCATGGTTATATCTGGAAGATGATTAAGATTGGACATGTGGAGTTGGATGCTCTAGCATTTTTTTGGTCTGAAGAGGTGGAGATTATGGTCATGTGTTTAGTAGTTAGTTCTGGCAAAGCATGACTACTGTCTTTGAAGACTTCACCAGTTTCAACAACTACTGGTGGATGTAAGGATAGAGGAATTGTGATCTCTTGAAGAGACTGGATCTCAGTAAAGCTTATAAGTAAGCTGAGAATTTGTGGAGTTTGTGACACAGTGTTGAGTTTGGATTATTTTGCTGATAGTAAATCCAGTAGTGGAGCATATGTAATACCCTGGTGTCAAGAGTGTCAAGAGTATCCTTGGTGAAGGACGTCTTTGTTCTGGATCTGAAGCTTAGTGCTTACATTATATCTAAGGAGCATCTACATAGTCATACAGGAGAATGATGAAGTAGAAGGTTTGCCTTGGATGGTGAAGATGAATTGTATGATAGCCTTTGGAGAAAGGGACAGTGGTACCAAAATGCATGGACGCAGAAAATGTGCTCAAATGTTCATCTCCATCTAGAGCATTTGTTAATCATGACAGGGGGAGTACTTGTCTATGGATTTTGCAGCAAAGGTGCATTTATCGTGAAGATTGCATGCTGATCAAGCTTGTGGAGATTGATTGCCTCTTATGAGGATATAATGTCAGATAGCATGTTATGACATTAGGCTGTTGATTGGTGTTTTGGTGTGGCCTTGAATGGTTCTAGTCATATGAAGCAAATTGGTTGAATCTTGTGCGCGCATGCTTCTGAGGAGATGTCTGAAGACAAGATTGAATCATGGCCTTAAATAGATTGTACACTTGTCTTGGTGTGTGTTATTCTAAGTGTGAGGAGTTGACTTAGAGTTCAGTGGAAGGTATTGTGTGTGCTTCAGATCTTGTGGATGATTGTGTGAAGCCTTCATAACTGGATGGATGAAGAATATGTCTGGATTTTCAAAATGTGGATATTGCTGACAAAAGAAGTATGGTTTTGTACAGGGTGTCATAGGACTTACTTGTTGAGGTTTGTCCAATTGTGGCTAAAAAGGGGGAGAAATAGTCAAGAGTAGTACAAATGTCAGTTGCTGCTAAGGAATGAAGTCAAGAAATATGCAGCTGAGGATGTAGCTAATTGCTGATGTTATAGTACAGAAGTGCAGATATTGAGGGGGAGCAATTGATTGCTGATCTGCTGATGCTGGTTCATGATTGAGGGGGAGCACCATTCTGGTTGTTGCCAAGTTGATGTTGAAGATGGTGCTGCAGCAGAGTTTTGTGTGAAGTGAAATCTTTATGTATTCAAGGTGCTGCTGCTTGAAGTTTTTAGAATTATTCAAGTTTTTTTTCCGCTGCTGAAGTCTCTGAAGGTGCAGAGATTGTTTTAGCCAAAATTAGCCAAAGGGGGAGATTGTTAGTTTCTTGGATTGGCTGGAATTTTGGTAAAACAAAGTATGTTCAATGTTGATGTCTAGGTGGTGATATTGCAACATTGAGTCTTAACACTGGGCTGTGTTAAGTAGTGAAGTTGTTCAATGTTTGATGTCATATGGGTGATGTCACAACATTGAGTCTTAACGCTGGGCTGTGTTAAGTGGTTAAGTTACTGAAGTTGGATGTCTGATGTCACAGGCAATGTTGTGACATTAGATCTGCAGAATTAATAACATCAGGTTTGTGATGTTGTTAGGGTTTGCGTGTTAGCTGGAATTGTGGAGAGCTGTTAGTCTCATTGGATGAGAATATCTTGGGATAAATATTTTTCGCTGCATAGGAGATCTGGTGCAGATTTGTAGGAGATTTAAAAGGTTGAAGATTTGAAAAGATTTTAGGAGAAAATCTGTTTTGAAGATTCAGTTTTAAATAACAAATCAGGTCAGATATTATAGGAGGTCCAAGTCTAATTCAAAGAGCTATATAAAGCGCACCAGTACTGAAGAAAAAGAAACGAAGAAAGTGAGCTAAAGACTGAGTGTCGTCTATGTCTTCGTGTATGTTTTGTAAACCATTCGAGTGTGAATTGGTATTGATGTTTTGAGTTGTTCTTGATCAAAGCTGTGAAGCAGAATCAAGTAGTGTTATTCAAAGTGTGTGATCTTTGAATTGTATCACTAAAGTGTTTTAGGGATTGAGTAGTGTTCTCATATCTAAGTGGTTTCTTAGGTAGAAAGTCACTAGTAGGAATTAAGATTAGGAGATTGTCAACTGGGTTGTTGAGTCTGTAATTTAATTCTACAAGTAGTGAAATTCATCCCTGGCTTGGTAGCCCCCAGACGTAGGTAGTTAGACCGAACTGGGTGAATAATTCATTGTGTTGATTTATTGTTGTTATTTCATTGTCCATTATTCAGAGTGTGTTGTTGTGACATCGCACTTAACATCACACATCTGGTACCAGAATTTCAGTTATGTTTGTGATAATAGTGTTCTGGAATTGGCAGGAAGCCACAACGATGGGTCGTCAGTTATGCATGGTTTTCAGATGTGTTTTTGGATGATAGCATGAGGTTGCGTGTTAATCAGTGAGTAGTATGGAAACTTGCAGTTGTGTTCTGGATAGCTTGAGTTTTGAATTGTGATGAATTGCGAACGATTTGAAGTTCCTTGAAGGTATTACTTTTGTTATGGGTTGAGATCTCGTGTCAGCAGAAACCTTGAGTGAGTTGGAACCCCGTAATAAGAATTGATATGAAATGTGGTAACCAGAGATTGTTAGGCTATTTTGGATAAATTGTTTCGAGCTCAGGACGAATTTTGAAGGTGGTGTATGTTATGGTTGTGGAGTATATGAATCGTATCTTCCATACTTGTTTGGATAAGTTCATAGTGATGTGTATTGGATGATATTCTGATTTATTTTAAATCAAATGATGAGTATGTAGAGTATTTGAGGATTGAGTTACAAGGGTTGAAAGAGATGGAGCTTTCTGCTGAATTATCGAAGTGAGAATTTTGATTGAAAGAGGTTAGTTTTCTTGGATATGTTATTTCAGATGAGAGTATGGTTATGGATCCATCAGAAGTAGATGCAGTTCTACAATGAGAGGCTCCGAAGTTGGTTAAGGAGATTATAATCTTTTTGGACTTTAGTTGGTTATTACCGGAGGTTATGGAAGGCTTTTCCAAGTTAGCGTTTTCGTTACTTCAATTGACTTGCAAAAGGTAAGTCGTTTGTTTGGGATGTTCGTTGTAAGGAAAGTTTCAGAGAGCTGAAGTAGAAGTTGTATACGACTTCAGTTTTGATTCTGTGTGATCCTAATAAACTGTTTGTGAGGTATTGTGATGTGTCTTTGATGAGTTTAGTCAGTGTGTTAATGCAAGAGGGTAAAGTCGTAGCTTATGCTTTACGACAATTGAGGATTCATGATTTCAAGGTGGCTGCGGTTACTTTTGTGTTGAGAATCTGGAGGTATTATTTTGAGGGTTTTAGGTTCAAGGTATTTGGATGGAGAAAATGATGGTTTTGGATGAGTAACAACGCTGTTGGGATTCTGAGTTTTCCATGGTTCGCCTAGCGAACCCGGCAGCGAAGGTCAGCGAATGTTCGCCAACGACGTTCGCCTAGCGAACTTTAGGTCGTTTCAGTTCTGTTTTGTGTTTTGATCTCGTTGGGAGGTTCTCCTAGCGAAGGCGGAAGCGAACGCTCGCTAGAGGTTCGCCTAGCGAACATGGCAGTTTGTCCCATTTTGTTTCCTTCATAACTTTTGATTTGTAACTCGGATTGAGGCACGGTCGGATGGTTGGAATTCCTGATTAGTTATGACCTTGGCTCGAATTATCCTATTGGTAAAGTTAATGTCGTGCGTGATGAGTTAAGTCGAAAGCTTTTATGCATGTCTATTTTGATGGTCAGAGGATTAGAATTATTTGAGCAGTCAGAGACTTGTGTCTGGTGTGTGAGATAACTCAGTGGAGTGTAAGGTTGGGTCTTTTAGAAATGAACTATGCTTTTTCTGGTGAATATTAAAGAGAGTCAGAAGTTGGATATGGAATTGGTAGATTTGATTGTTTCGAATAATCAGAGTGCGCATCGAAAGTGTGAGGTGGCACATTTCGTATATGCATGTGTGACTTGTAAAGGTTCATAGGTTGAACATTGGGAACGTGTAGGAATGATGAGACCATTGGAAGTTTCAGAATGGATGTTTTGGTTATATGTTCGATTGAGGAATCGTAGCATTGTTGTAATAATGTTGGGTGACAAGGTTGTTGGTATTGTGGTTATGTAGAGGTTGTTGAATGATGTTGTGTTGTTGCCTCGTTTCCATCGTGATGGTTCGAGTGCGAGTGGCTAATTCCTATGTGGGGAATTAGGGGAGTGTTACCTATGGTGAGGGTAACGATCTTGTTGTGTTTCGGTTCAAGAGTGAACCTGTGTATGTTCGTACCTTGGGTATTCTTGAGTCGTGATTTGGTCGTCAAGTGTATTGAATGGGCTTTGCATCTTGTCGTTGTAGTTGTCGTCGTTGTCGTGTCGTTGTTGTAGTTGCTGTTAGCAAGGTGGTTTGTCAGTTTGTGTTATTCGTGGTGTGCCTAGTGTTGGCATGTTAGTTGGTTAGTCGGATGCGATAGTCGTATCCGGAGTTGTTCGTCTCAGTATATTTTCGAGGACGAAAATTTCTAAGTGGGGGAGAGTTTTAACGCCCCGGTTTTTGTTAGATTTATTTAATCGAGTCGATTTAATTGTTTTTGTCTTTATATTATTTTATTCTTGGTTTTTATTTGGTAAATGTGTTATGTTTATCGTTATTATGTTTTATCGCGTTTTGAGAGCGTTTGCGAGAAATTGAGTGTAGGGGTATTTTGGTATTTTACTTGGTTAGATATTATTGTTTTTCATTTAAAATAGAAAATAGAGGTTAGAAAGAGAGAAAAATAGAAAGAAGAGAAAGAGAAGAGAAGGAAAAAGAGAGAAGAGGAGAAAGTGGAAAAACTTGAAAGTTTAGGAATCGATTCAACCGACACTTCAAAGCACGATTAATCGGGTAAGGGTGTGAAACTCGGTTATGCTATGCTTGTGTATGATTATGTATGTATGTGTTTGAATGTTCTCTTGCCTTTCCTAGTTTTTCCATTTTAGGTTGAAATGAGTAAAATGAATCGGAATCGATGTTTTCGCGGTTGAAATGCGATATAAATGTTGTAGAATACTTGCTGTTATGATTGGGGAATGTTTTGGTTGTTATGTTATGGTTTGATAGTGTTTTGGTGGATGAAATGTTGGTTTTGGAGTGAATAACAGCGCTGCTGGGATTCTGAGTTTTCCAGGGTTCGCCTAGCGAACCTGGGGCGAGTCCTAGCGAACAACTTTCGAGGGTTCGCCTAGCGAACCCGTCAGCGAAGGTCAGCGAATGTTCGCTAATGAAGTTCGCCTAGTTAACTTTGTACTGGTTTTTCTCTGCCACTGTTCACTGGTGTTCGCCTAGCGAATGCTGGAGTGAATGTGATGATTTTTCTATTTTGTTTTCTTCATAACTTTTAAACTGTAAGTCCGTTTTGCCCGCCGTTCAATGCGTTGGAAAGATAATGAGATGTACTTTCTTATAAAAGGGTTTTGGGATTAGTGGTCGATTTAATTGTGTCAGGAATATAGAAACATATTGTTTTGTCGACTTTTACCGTCGTAATTGTGTGCGATTGATGTGTTATCATGCAATATGTTTTGATATATATAACGTATAACTTGTGTGCTGTTATATGATGTGAATGCATGTAATGAAATGTTGTGATGATGGTTGTGGCCTTATGGCAAATAAATGCATTGTTTTGGGTTTGATTTCAATGCATGATTATTGATGTTGAGATGGTTCACATGGTTATGTATGTTATGCATTTGATTGTCATGAGTCATTGTATGCCAAGCATTATGATATGCATTCTTGTGATGTCGTGTGCCCTAGTGGGTGTGAGCGACGAAACGATTCCCGAGGGAATCTGCTATAACGGTCGTGAGCCTTATACAAAGAGGACCGAAAGCGACGTTTATAGACGATCGTGAGCCTTATACAAAGAGGACCGAAAGCAATCGGATCGTGAGCCTTATACAAAGAGGACCGAAAGAGATCCATAAACGTCGAGAGCCTTATACCAAGAGGACTGAAAGCGACAGGGAACATCGTTTGCCCTACGGGGAGTTACACTAAGTAACAAGCGATGATTCTAATAATTTCTGAGTGAATTAATGATGAGAATGACGAATGGAACGGTACCACATTGCATTTGCATAGATTCGTTGTGTCGGTCTCTTTGTATTTGTATAAGTCATGAATGGATTGATTATGTGTGAGAATTGTGAATAGAATTGATGAGTTGATATATACATATGTTGGTGATAAATGTATTAAGCATGATTGATATGCCTTTGTGATGGATGTATGAGATACGAATTATGTTGTTTGTATTTGAATTATGGTGTAAGTTGTGGTGAGAATGTTTTACATTGTGTATTTTGTGTTATTACATAATTGTATGCAACTATATTATAATTGTGTTTCTCACCCTTCTGCTGTTTTGAATGCTCTATGAGGCATTGTAGATTAGATGCTGGAGGTCTTTTTGTGAAGATTATGTCTTCATTCTTTTGTCGGTCGGCTCTGATATGTAGCACCGGGTAGTCGGGGAGATCGTTGTGTGACTATGTGTGTGTACATGTATTTATATCTTTTTGGATGTACATGTATGACCTTGTATAAAACAGACAAACTTTTATGTTTATATATATGAGATTTCAGTTGCAGATTTTCCGCTTTTATTCTGTATCTGAATTGTGGGTGTTAGGAACTGAGTTCCTCTGTTTATGTTGCTACCTGATTGTTGCATATCTTTATGAGCAGGTTATTATATTTCATCATTTTGATGTAACGCTCCCGTTTATGCCATGAATGTTTTAATTATACTCTGATTATCTATTATCGCTTTAAATAACTAGGGGTATAGATTGGGGGTGTTACACTTTGATGCTTCTTTGATGTGTTCTCCTCCTTCTTTTCGTTATGATACACCTTATATGATTTCCTTGTGTCTCTCTCAAATCCGGATATATTCACCCATACTTTGTATGAACCAAGCCAAATATCTTTCATCTGGTTCTCAAGCCATTCTTCATCCTTTACATCCATGAAGCGAATGAATCCGAATATGCGTCCCATCCTGTTCCTCTTCCTTGATATGTATATGTCCGTCACGATGCCCCATCTTTCAAATGTTCTGAATAGTTCCTTTTCACTTATGTCCTTCGGAAGGTTATTAACGTAACATGTTGTACTTCTGTCTTTGTCGATTTCCTGTCTGTTATTTCTCCTTTTTCTTGATGTCACGTAGGTCCACTCCTCTCTGTTCTCTCTGTCCTCTCTAACCCTCATATCTTTAATGAAAATTCGCACGTTGGTTGATTTATATTGGTAATACTACCATTCTACCTTATGATCTATTTATGCACACTGTTGACTAGGGGTGTTCCAAACCGAACCAATCCAATAGAAAACCGCAAACCAAACCAAACCAAATCGAAACCGCAAAAAATCGCACTTGGTTCGGATTTGTTCGGGTCATCTTTTAACAAAACCGCACGGTTCGGTTTGTTTGCGGTTTGTATTTTGCAAACCGAACTAAACCAAACCAAACCGCATTATGTTACAGCCCAAACTTTACTTATCCCACATCTAACCCAAAACTCAAACCCATTATGTCTTAACCTTACAATTACGAAATATTTTTTCTTACTCACACTTAACTTTTCAGTTTTAATCTTCTCAAATCTCTCCTAATAGTATTGCGCATTCTTCTCATCTTCTTTGTCATGTACGTCTCACCTCTTCTACACTAATCTCTCATCTCACAAGTTCTTTCTTTTTCATCTTCTCATTTTTATGTTACTATGTTCTCTTCTAATTATGTTTTTGTTGCACATTTCTTCTCTAATTTCACATCTTTTATGTTCTTTCTTTTTTATCTTATCTAATCTCCCTTCTCCTCTATTTTTCTGTTTTATTATAATATTTTTGATATTGTTTTATGCTACTATTTTTTTCCACTTTTGTTTAACTTGATTTTTGTATATTGAATGAGAACTTTTTGTCTAAATATGATGAGTTTTGCTATTATTTGGTAATGTATGAACGACTAAACACAAAGTTATGTTGTTCTCTATATATGTAAATATCACTCAACAAAAATATTGTAAAAAACCGAACCAACCGAACCAATCCAAACCGCATTGGTTTGATTTGGTTTGGTTCGAATTTTTTTTAAAAGCCAACCGAACCCAACCGCATATTTTTTTCTCTTGCGGTTCGGATAATTTTTAGCGTCAAAACCGCCCAAACCGCACCGCGAACACCCGTACTGTTGCCATATTGCATGACTATTGAATAGTCTAGTTTTCCATTTAACAAAAAGCAATAAAACATTACTCCATTGTTCAATTACCGACCGGCCACACCGTTTGCACAAGTGGCAACCACATGTACAAAAAAACAAAAACACAAACTCACGTGTACTCTCGATATTCATTCTTGTGACAAACATCTACGAAATCGAAACACACATACGAGCAACAGATCTTACCTATACGACCTCTTTGTCTTTCCCCTTTCAACACCATTTTCAAACCAAGTCCGCAAACAAACCTCTTTCCAAATCCAAAAGCACATGATTCCTCCTCGTTACTATTCCGCATGTCTCCTTCTCTTCCTCCTCCTATTCTCCACCTCCCTCTCACAATCCCATCGCGCTGCCAAGAAAAAACGCATGCGAGAAAAAGTTCGCAATATGTAAGTCAATTCTATCACCACATTTCACAATCGTATATGAATTATTGATTATTGATGAATTGTGATGCAACCTTGTGAATTGTGAATGTGATTATTCATTGGTGTTTTATTTATTTTAGGTTTCACCATGCCTATGATAACTATATGATTCATGCGTTTCCGGTTAGTTAATGTTATTCATTATTGGTTGATTATTACTAACTTGTTCAATGTTAATATCATTATGTTTATTGTTTTTTTTTTTTTTTTTTTTTTTTTTTTGCAGCATGATGAGTTGAAACCTCTTACTAAAACTTTCACCGATTCCCTAGTCGAGCTGGGGAATTTGAAGGTAAATATTCAATGATGTTTGTTTTAAGGATACAAGAAGAAAATTAGTTGGAGAAGGTAGTGGTAGGAAGTAACTGCTTAATGTTTACTATTGTAGCTTGAACGTTTGCCTCAAGATTATAATGGCTCTGCGCTTTCGCTTATTGAATCGCTGTCTAGGTATTTGATACAGCTGCTAGATGGATTAGTAGTTTGTTTGATTATGTGTTTATTCAATTTGGATTGGAGACTGATATGAGTTTTGTGCGTGTCTTTAGCCTTGTGATTATGGGAAATAGTACTGAATTCGAGAAGGGAGTGCGTTGGCTTTCAGAAAATCTAACATTTGATGTTGATGCTCGAATAAATCTTTTTGAGGTGAATATTTGAGTTGGTTGAAATTATTGACTCTATAACTTCTTGTAACATGATATCAGACTGCCAAACTTTGGAAAATTATTCATTCTGAGCATTTGATTTCAAAGTGTGATGTTGTGATTTTCTTATTGCTTGATATCTAATTTGGAATCATTCAGTGTAACATTAGAGTTCTTGGAGGACTTGTGTCTGCTCATTTACTGGCATCTGATTCTTCAAAAAACTTGCTTAAAGGATCTTACAAGAATCAGCTACTAGGTCTGGCTGAAGATTTAGGGAAACGTTTTCTACCAGCGTTCGATACGCCTACTGGATTACCATATGCATGGATTAACTTAAAGGTACTTTATTGAACACTCAAATGTTTGAAATTCTGTTAAATTTTTATTTACATGTGGAGATATCACAGTTGCAAGTTATTTTTGTTTAATTGCTTTTGGATGTTTAACTATAGGTAATAATACTTTTCTACGCCTAAACTAAGGTTGTAAAAATCACGATCTAGGTCTTAAAATCTTACGATTTTGTGATCCCACTCAACCTCAACGATTATGATCTTAAGTAGAATCGTGTGTTGTAGCCAAATTGTAAAAAAAAAAAAAACCATAAAACCATTGATTATGTGCGATCTTGGTCAGTTCCGGCCACAATCGACCATTTTCCAGTCACCACCATTACAAGCCGAGAAGGATGACAAGATGCCGAGGCGCAACAATTATTGATCGGCGGAAGCCATTTTCCCGCGAATACACTTGCCTACCAAAATATCATGTAAAAGAACTTCAAATGTGTAGTATTATTTTTTCGTTTTAGTAATATCTTACAAGTTTTGTTAGGATCGTATGTTTTATGATCTTGCTACCCCCTCCCAATCTTAGTTACGAACTTATGTTTTATGGTCTTCACAACCTTTAGGAGCTCTCATTACGTCACTAATATTAAAAAAAAAAAAACTGTAAAGTAAAAGTTCTATCTTTATCCAGCATGCCATTTGAGTTGAAGCTAAGGTGTAAACCGATTCGGCACTCGCCTGTAAAGAGTTATTTTGTAATATTACCATTGTTATTGTTTTGGATTCTTATAATAATAAGTGTTACTGGATTCAATTTGTACTGGTTGTACAACACTAGTAATCGACCTAGAATATATTAGTATGTCTTATATTGCATCTTGTAGTGTATTATTAGATGTTTTTCTTTGTATGCAAACCATGTTGCTTTAGTTTTATTGTGATATATATATATAAATCATAATCTATTGCTTTTTCTTTCTTTTGTTTTCCATCCTTTTAGAATGATATATAACTCCATACCAATGCAAAATATTCTGTGCACAGTATGGAGTAATGGAGAATGAGACTACAGAAACAAGCACTTCAGGGTGTGGTGAGAGGTCAAGCTTAGTGTTTTAAAACTAGCGTATTGTAAAACGATATGTGTGATTGCTTCTAACTTCCAGCTTTGTGCAGGTTCTCTGATTCTTGAAATGGGAGCTTTATCAATAATGACTGGTGACCCTAGATATGAATCCGTAGCTCTACGAGCTCTCCGTAAGCTATGGAGTATGCAGAGCTCGTTAAAATTATTTGGAACCACTCTTGATGTGTCAACTGGGAAATGGATCGAACATTCTGCAGGAATTGGAGCTGGTAGTTAGCCATGAACTTGGATATTGTCAATCTCTTTAGTTACATCTAAACTTACAAACGCTGTCGAGCTGAGCTTGATGTTTATTATGTTTGATTAATTGATTTATTTTCCGGAATTATTTTAGGGGTAGATTCCTTCTATGAATATCTACTTAAAGCTCATATTCTTTTCGGAAAGGAGGACTATTGGAGAATGTTTCATTCTGCTTATGTTGCTGTGCAGAAGCACTTCAGACACGGTCCCTGGTATCACTTTAACTTCAAAAATTGAAATTGATTGACGAAAATATGATCGAGAGTTATAACCAGGTTAGTTGATGTCGCGCAGGTACCATGAAGCTGATATGAGGACCGGAAGAGCAACCTATTGGCAACTTACAAGTCTTCAAGCATTTTGGCCAGGCCTACAGGCTAGTAGCTGGACTTTGAATTCACTGATTAGAAATTTTCTTAAAATATCTTTCCGAGTTTGTCTATAACTTATTGAAACCAGGTTCTTATTGGGGATATACCTGCTGCTAATTCATCACACCGTGAGTTCTTCCATGTGTGGAAGCAATTTGGAGTGTTACCGGAGAGGTATTTTCTGATTTAGTTAGTTTTGTTATAACATTGGTCTCATTGTGTATCGTTATCATTCTATCATTATGTTTTTGTTATTACAATACTAGATGATATATATTGAATCGTAAATCCATGTTAAGGTATTTACTGGATCATCAGATGCTTCATCCTACTGAAAAATATTATCCATTACGCCCCGAGTTTGCCGAGTCAACATTCTACTTATATCAAGCTACTAAAGGTCTGATAATTCTTCTATCTTTGTATTTTCAATTTCAATTTGTATTTCACTACATCCACGTCACTTGTTCACATGAAACTTTTGTTAATTTCAGATCCATGGTATATTGAAGTCGGCGAATTAATAGTCAATTCCCTTAATTTATACGCCAGAGTAGAAGGCGGGTTTGCAAGCATCAAGGACGTGACAACTATGCAGTTGGAAGATCATCAACATAGTTTTTTTCTTGCCGAAACGTAATAGGATCTGCTAATCAATAATGGAATTCCTTACTCTGATAGGTCCTGAACTTGAAAATTTTCTCTGATTACTGATCCTGTGCTTTCTGCAGGTGTAAATATTTGTATCTTCTCTTCGATGATTCATTTATGCTTGAGAGTAATTACGTATTTACGACCGAAGGTCATCCACTTCCAGTTCTAAGCACTTGGCATGAAGAGCTTCCAGAAGCTTATATTCCAACCAATTGGACCAACCTGAAGGTATTTTCTTCAACAAAACTTCACAGTTTTACACCTGCACAAAACCAGTGAACTGGAAAAATGCTTAAATATATTTTCTGCGCAGAGACCGAGACGAGCCAGTGCAATGTCTTTGCAAGAATGTCCTGCTATGACTTTAGATTCCGGTCAACATATAGAAAGTGCTTGCCATATCCCCGATGTTCGCAGTGATTACAAGTGCTTGACAGATGAAGATTGCGGAGTTGATGCAATAACCTGCAGAAGAAGATCATGTAGCATGGCTGGTTATTGTGGGCTATGGCTCTTCCTTTGATACAATGTTTAGACAATTTTCTTTTTAGGAACAAAAAATGTAAGTTAGAAGTGAATTCACACATTACAGGTTTATAGAGTAAATTTGTAGGCACATAATTTATCATGTTTTTTTAGAAGGTTTTATTTTGAGACATGTTTTGATAGAAGAGATGGGAGAAAAAAGAGGTCACTGTATTTTGCTGTGATATTATGTTATTTAATTTAATACATTGAAAATTTGTATTTATAAGGTAATTCATACTTTATACCTTAAATGTGATTGAGACTTCTACATTACCTTCCAAACATGTTATGAAGTGAAAGGACTTGAAAAAACATTGTTGCCATGTTGTGCAAACATGTGACAAAAATGCCTTAGTACGTTGCAAATACATTGAAGAATTTAAACAAATTATTTATTTAAGTGTTTTTATTTTAAGTTAATATTTTAAATTATTATGTTTTTCTAAGGGGTATAGGATTTTCTATTACCGATTTTCAAAAAATCATATGCATTTTCAATTATGATGTATGAGAGACTAAAATGAATTTTAGTTTATTTTTGTGAGGTACTAACATGACTTCTTTTAATTTTTTTTTTTTGTTAGAGACTAGATAAAATATGGTAATGTATAAGTCTAATTGAAATCGCTGAATGAAATTTAGGCCTTATACAAGAGTTGGGACCGAAATTTAGGCCTTATACAAGAGTTGGGAAGGGAAGAGAGTGAAGAGTTTTGGAAGGAGATAATGAGAGAAAAATAGATAATTTTTAAATTATTTTTGAGAAATATTTTGAATAAAATTGATAACTAAAATTTTCTAATTTAAAAAAAATTAAAAATTTATATTAAAGAAGGATTTTAGAAGATTTTGTAAGAATTATATAAGTTCCCTAAATTTAATCTATATTACTATAATAATTTAAATGCTAAAAATATACTAATGATAAATAAATATTTATTATTGATATACTTTTAATATTTAAATTATTATAATAATAATGATAAATTAAATTTAAAGAATTTATCTAATTTGTACAAAATCTTCTAAAATCCTTCTTTTAAGTAAATTTTAAGTCCCGCAAACTATTAAATCTTTCAAAAGAAAAATAAGTCCCGCAAACTATTAAATCTTTGGCTTATTTAGTTCTGAAGTTCTTTACCTTAATTTCAGTTTTCAATTAGGTCCCTTACTTAATAAACGTTACATGTAAGTCTCTTATCGATTGTTCCGTTAACAACCTTGGTCCAAACCGTTAAATTGGAGAAGAAAACGTTAAGTGAGATGAGGTGGCATGCCAGCAATGACTATTAAGTAATGTTGAGTCAGCATTAGGACATTATATCAACGTTGGATTATTATTCATCCTTCTTCTTCTTCCAAAATTGCGTGTTGTCTTCTTCATCCTTCTTCTTCTAAAACCTTGTTATCTTCTTCATCCTTCTTCTTCCGAAATCCTTTTCGTCCAAAATGTCAATGAACTCTGGCAACTCATCAAAATCAAAAACCAAAAGCTATGGGTCATTTGGATCTGTGATAAAGAGAAACAAAAGGATGGATTGTTGGTGTCAAGAAGAATGTGTAATGCGTACTGTTATGGATCTGAATGTGTCAATGTTGGGAAAAAATTTTGGGGTTGCAGGAATTATAGAAATCAATTGGAGAAGGGATGTAATTTTTTCAAATGGGTAGGAGATGAAGTTGTAGATGGTAGGGATTTGAAGATTGAAAGACAAAGGAAGAAGATTTTCAAGTTGAAGAATGAAGTTTTGAGCACTAGAGGAATGTTGAAAAATGCAATTGTGTTTGACATGATTAGTTTAGGGTTTAATTTAGTTTTTCTCACAATGTATTTGAAATAGAATTGTGGCTAACACAACATGTATTTTAATGTGTTATGAAATGAAACTTGTTGAATGTTATTAATGTTATTCAGTTTTTGTTTATTGATATTGCTTCCAATTTGCAACCAGTTTTTGTTATTCAGTTATTGTTGATTGATATTGCTTCCAAAAGTAATGCTCATTTAATACTGTATTTGCAATCAAATTGATATAATGTTCATTGCAAAAGTAATGTTCATTTAATATTGTATCTGTAATTGTGAGGTATATTTGAAATCAAATTGTCATTGCAAAAGTAATGTCACAACATGTATTTGTAATCAATGTTGAGGTCTATAACATGTATTTGTAAGTAATGTCACAGCATTGCAAAAGTAATTGCATTATAAAAAAAGCCAATGTTGAGGTCTATTACATAACATGTGAAGTTTGGCACTAATACTAGGTTAGCTCTATTACATATTCAACATTATAAAAAACTTAACCCTCAATACAAAAAATAATTGTTAGATGTTACATAAACTTAACCATTAGTACAAAAAAGATTAATTATGCAGCTGACTCTAAAACTGGTTCATTGACAGTAAGTACATAAACTTAAAACACTAATTATGCAGTTGTTTCAGGCTGAGTCCCATCAACTTGAGAAGGTGCAGGTTGACTTGCTTCAGGCTGAGTGGCTTCAGGCTGACTTGGTCCTAACTGAACTGGTTCAGGTTGAGTTGGTTGTGGCAGTTTGCAGGTTGCTTTATTGTGCCCCATCATGTGACATCTGCTGCAATTTATACCAAAATTAGCCCTCTTAAGCTGAGTATCATCCCTTATACTCTCTGATGCATCTCTAGTCCTCTTCTTCTTTGGTATTCCTGGCTGTCTTTTGATTGGTGGTGGTTGTAATTCAGCAAAGCCTGTTTTCTCCCAAAGACTTTTCCCATTGTCTGGAAAAATGACAGTTGCGTAGCAAACCTGATACAAATCTTTCTTGTAGCAATCAGGCACATAACTGTCAATGTCTATTTGTTGAGACCATTGTGTATGACATATGACCTAATAGCATCCTTGAAATCTTGGTTGGAAGCAAAGTAGGTTCCCAACTCCCACTTATAGTCATCCATCCTTTTAGGCATTTTTAAAGTTTGCCATACTTCTTTTCCAACTTCCTCATATTCACTATAATACTCTTCAAGACCATCCTCAATATCACTCAAACTCTTCAAGTTTAAATTTGTTTCTCCTTCATCCTCACTAATATCATCCAAGAGGCTTTTTTCACCAGATGCTTCACAATCAGTAACTTTCTTGCATGACCTACCAACTTTCCTTTTGCCCTTTGCTTTCCCTTTACCTTTTGCTTTACCCTTTGCTTTCCTTTTTCCACCTTTGGCTTTCCCTTTACCCTTTCATTTACCCTTCCCTACTTTTTTTCCTTTTTCAATGGTCCCTTCAACCAACTCATCTTCAGAAACATGTTCCTCTTCAACCACTATATCTTCACTCATAACAACATCATCTTCAGAATCTTCAAAATTTATTCCCAAAGCACTGTCATCACTACCATCATCTATTCCATCATCTCCCTCAATGTTACAGTTCAGTCCCTCATCTCCCTCTTTGTTACATGTCAGTCCCTCAGCTCCTCCAACATTGTTACAATCCAGTCCCTCAACACCTACAACATGTTCAGCTTCAGTGGGCCCATTGTCTCCATCATCGACACCATGTGGAACTTCAATGGGCCCATTGTCTCCATCATCCACACCATGTGGAACTTCAGTGGTCCCCTTCTCATTTAAGTTTCCAACCTCCACATCATCTTCAACGACATTGTCTCCTTCACCCATAACAGTCTCAGTCGGCCCCTTATCAGTATTGTCCCCACCTTCCATAGCAGTATCTACTTTGTCAATTTCAGTGTCTCCCACCTCTACATTGTACTCTAGTGATAATATAGGTTTCTCAATTACATCAGCCTGTAGTACAGGATGCATAACATATAAATGAACTTCCCCTGTCAACTCAGCAATTATTTGCATCCTCCTAGCTCCATGATGAACAATGCACTTAAAACGACTATCCATGACCTAGATATGGTAACTGTATGAGTAATATACCAAATGAAGATAAAAAAACCTAACTAAAAAACATAAACAACAAAGATTAAAGATCCAATATGTATTTCGTACCTTAAAGAAAGATTCCACAAACCCTAACACAATGCAGATTCCAACGATCTTCTTCTCGTTCCCAGACGAAGATTCCAGAAACCCTAAAACGTGACAAGATGAAGTTTCAGAAACGAACAAGGATTGAGATGGTGAAACGAACAAGGAAGGATTTGTTACCATACCTATACGAACGAATGAACAAGGATCAAGCAAGGATTTGGTCGACTGATACTTCTTCTCGTTGTTTAGGGTTTTTTAGAGAGTTCAAGGATTCAAAATGAAACTGATGGTGAAGATTCTGAAATGAGATTTCTAAAAACGATTAGAATTCCATAATTTGAAAATATTTTTATCTTACCTGGATTAAGTTACGCCATGTCATTTCCTGAACACCAGCTGGATTGCCACATTGGCAATAACTAACGGAATGTATGATTATTTAACAGAAAGGACTAGAATTGTTAATGGAATAAGAAATACGGGACTTGAAAGGAACGTTTATTGTATAAGGGACCTAACTGAAACCTGAAATTAAGTTAAAGGACTAAAGGATGCATTAAGCCTAAATCTTTCAATTCTTTCGTTTAATTATTTTCTTTTTTTCAAACTCTTAATTTTCCTCTAAATTGTTAAATAAAATCATAAAATTTATAAAACATAACAGAGCCCATCCTAATTCGCTAAAAATTATTTTTTATAATAAATTAAAATGTGACTATTTTTAATTACATAATGTATTAACGAAATACTCAATTTCATTCAATATTATTTTTACAAAATATGGTTTCAGCACCTCTCTAAGAGTTAGCCACAAATTTATTACATCTAATCAATTCACTTACAGCTTCCTGTTGCTTTCTTCTTTCACTTTCTTCATCGAGGTTGCGAATTTTTTTGATTTCATATTCATCATTGCCTCATTGAATTCCATCTTTTTGTTTTTCTCTTCCTATATATATATATATATATATATATATATATATATATAACCCTCTGGTCACTATTATAAGCATAAAAAAACTTTTTTGGTTCATTGAATATTTGATGTATCTGATATATAATAATGTCCAAATACATCATTTATTCAATGAATCTAAAAAAGTTTTTGTTGCTTATAATAGTGACCGGAGGGTATATATATATATATATATATATATAGGGTTCATATCCTATGAGAATGTCATTTTTATGTAAGAACATGAGAATGAATCTGAATCATTAGATTTTAAAATAAATGGTAGAGATTATATGTGGTTTTTATTTTTCTCTCTCCTCCATTATAAAAATAAATGATGGAGGAGAGAGAAAAAAATTGACATATAATCTCCACCATTTATTTTATAATCTAATGGTTCAGATTCATTCTCATGTTCTCACATAAAAATGGCATTCTCATATGATACGTTCCCTATATATAAAAATATATAATTTTTTTTATTAATATACAAAATTATTTATTTAACATTTTTTATCGTTTCAATCTATAAATATAATCTTCGTTTTTGTTGGAATTATTTTCATCGTTATAAATTTGGGTGACAAGTACTAGTATCCCGCTCCATTTGAATCTTGTGGAAGAACGGGTATTGCATGCATTTAGTTACTTTATTCGGCTATCGATAATCAACACACAATCTCATGCTACCATCTTTCTTCTTAACTAACAGCACCGAAGCTCCCCACGAAGAAACACTCGGTCGAACAAACTTATTCTCAAGCAACTCTTCCAACAGTTTTTTCAACTCACTCAACTCTGAAGCAAACATTTTATAAGGAGCTATCAACACTGGACTAGTACCAAGTACTAAGTCTATAGCAAACTCCACCACGCAATCTGGCGGCAAATCATTGATATCATCAGGAAACACTTCGGGAAAATCACACATAACCGGCAGCTCTCCCATCACAACTTTACTATCGATTCCTAAAGAAGCAAACATAGCGAACACCCGCGCCTCCTCTTTCAAGAATTCTTCTACTTGCATAGCAAACCAGCTCAAAAGATCCACGGTCACCCCGATCCTCAAGTAACGGCAGACCAGCTCAAAAGCGCGAATAAACGCCAGTGCGTTTGGATGGAGTTGGGTCGGGCACAGCTCTAAGTAGCAGAAGATGGCCTCCTGAAAATCGGTAAAGGGCAGGCAGTACTTTACCTCCACAAAGGCGAACTCGTACATGGGGAACCGCATCCCCAGATACACCGAACAGATTTGACCGTTCTTTGTCGGGCAAATAACTTTCCAATGCACCAGCGCGCCCTCAGCCCGATCTTATAGATAGGGAAACTCTCGAGCTTCCTCTTTAGTAAACGTCGACCTCGTCGACAAGGGTTCCTGGGCGATCCACTTAAGGTCCCCCTCAGCTACGTGGACGTTGGCATAATCTACGGGCTGCTCCGCCTCCTCGTGCATAGCCCCAACGTTGGGTACGATCCCTTCGCGTTGGTCAGCCATTTCACCTGAAAAGCAGAGGAAGAAAAAGTGAATTCGACGACTAAGATCAAATCCACCCTTCCACCACTAGTCAAGTGAAAGGGAGAGGAATAAGTCGAGGATGACCACGATAGAATACGGCGACGTCACTTCCCCCACGTCGGGAACGAGTCTCCGCGACTCTAAAAAGATTCTGCGTGAAAGCCAAAGTTTCATGCCGGACATGCCTAATGCCCGACTACAGACCTCAAACTAATCCTAACCAGAATCTAGAAAGATCTACACAAGCCTACGTAATAATCATGAACATTCATCCCATGTTCTTCGTATTCTTCATGTTCTTCATGAATTTTCCAGAAATTCTTGTGTTCATCGAAGAACACATGAACATTTAACCGGAAAATTCATGCGTCACCGGAAAGTTCATGCAAATTTCTAGAAATGAAGAACACCTGGGAAATTACAGAAAAGGATGAAAAACTTACTTGCTAAAGGAAAGGTAGAAGACGAAGATCACGGACTAAGGTTTGAAGGTCGACGATGGCGAAGAAGCTCTGACGAGAACACAAGTTGCAGAGCGTAGAGATTTGGGGATAAGAATTTGAGTGAAATGTCAAATGAATCTCCCCTCCCCCCTTTTATAAGCACTTCCTCGCTTGGGCAGCGCGAAGGCCATCATAGCCTAGGCATCTCTAGGCCTGACAAGAATTGAATGCTCCACCACGTGTCAGAAAGGGAATCTTCGTTAGGCATTCCCAAAGCTAGATGATACACTCACCAAGTCTGCTGCTATCTCGCGAGCACACCATCCACGACAATACACGCAACCTGTGTCCTTGTCAGGGCTCGTAGACATAAAAATGCCACTTCCGCGAGCATGTCCTAGCATATGAAAGGCTCGTCGGGCTGGTTGAAAACCAATGTCGACCACCTCAACATTGGAACAGGCGATGGGCATGTCCCCGAACACCAATATTCAAAGGCAATTGTCCATTAGGATATCTCAAGTCATCACTCTTCCTCAGAGCAAAGACTTGGGGGGCTCCTGTTCTGGACTGGGCAGGCGCTTGGTCCACAGTAGGACAAAGCCCAATCCAGTCCAGCTTTTGGTCAGGCCCAATACGCAGAAACTAGCCGTTGGGCACAATATGACCGTTGGGGATGTCTCTCTCACTCGCTTGGCAGTTCACGCGACCAACTGTTTCCCCGGGTCTCACGGAAACAGTTGGACCAGGTCAAAGGGTCACACGCCTGACCCTCTACCTAGCAGTCTCCCATTGGTCGACCAGATATTTCGGCCACACGGGAGACCTTGACCCCGCGCTGCGGGTTACTTCTATAAATACCCTCTCACTTGAGAGGGACAGGTTTGATCACTATTCAATACTTGAAATCATACTTTGTACTTGCTTTCTCTCTAGCCCAAACATACGTTGGCATCGGAGTACCTTGCAGGTACACCCCTCATCTCCTACGAGCATCATCATCTGCCCTACACAGAAGGCCACGAAGATCCATTCTGATCGCTCAGATCAGTACCTGTTATGGACTGGGCAGGCGCTTGGCCCACAGTAGGGTAAGGCCCGATCCAGTCCAGCTCTTAGCCAGACCCAATAGCCAGAAAATAACCGTTGGGCATAAACTAGCCGTTGGGCACAATATGACCGTTGGGATGTCCCCCTCACTCGCTTGGTAGTTCACGCGACCAACTGTTTCCCCGGGTCTCACGGAAATAGTTGGACAAGGTCAAAGGGTCACGCGCCTGACCCTCCACCTGGTAGTCTTCTATTGGTCGACCAAATATTTCGGCCACATGGGAGACCCCGTGCTAGGGGTTACTTCTATAAATACCCTCTCACTTGAGAGGGCCAGTTTTGATCACTATTCAATACTTGAAATCATACTTTGTACTTGCTTTCTCTCTAGCCCAAACTTACTTTGGCATCGGAGCACCTTGCAGGTACACCCCCTCATCTCCTACGAACATCATCATCTGCCCTACGCGGAAGGCCACGAAGATCCATTCTGATCGCTCAGATCAGTGGCGTCGTCTGTGAGAAACTGCTTCCCCATCTTTTTTATTCAAGATTCCTCATCTTTTTCACCCAAAAAACCAAAGCTCTCTCCGAACTTCATCTGATCATCATGGCCTCCAACAGGAACGATGATTCCCGTCAAGAACCTGTCGTCGCCATTATCACTGATAACGTCGATCACCTCGTCCCCGGAGCTACCTTCCCAGAGACAGATCATCAGGATGGAAAGATCGTCTCTCCTACCCCCAATGATGTGAAGTCACGCGCACAAGCTACTGGTCCCATTTTTGAGTCTATACATGTCCCTTAAAATGCGGAGCCAAGCACTGCTGCCCTAATCGCCTCCTCAACAGGTCTAACTTTCTGATCTTCCAACAGGGCAAAAAGATCAGTATGCTCGAGCACGCCCTCCAGGAGCAGCATCCCTCGCAGAAGCCCAACAGTCCTTCTCCGCGACCACAATCTCCTCCTCAGAAGTGTAGGCGAGACAGGTCCAAGAGTCTCTCTCCTGCCCGGAGATGCTCAAGATCGGAGGAACCTGATTCAGAAGTCACCAGACGATGACACCGATCTCCCCTGCAGAGATCCAGATGCTCTCCCTCTCCGAAGAGGACCAGACCTTCGAGGAACCATCACGAGCACCGCAGATCACACAGACATTCTCCCCGATGCAGTAGAAGTCGTGGGCATAACAACTCCCCCTATCAGTCATCCAGCGCAATCAGTGACGATGATGTCCATGGGCCCCTATCTCAGGAGATCATGGACATGCATATTACTCGTGGATTAGAGAAGCCACCTCCCCTGGCCACTTACGACGGGACCACCGACCTAGGCGAGCATATAGAAAACATCGAAGCCATGCTCCACTGTCATAGCTTAAGCGGGGCTATTAAATGTAGGTTGTTCCCCATCACTTTCAGGAAGAGGGCTATGACCTGGTTCAAGCGGCTTCCCCGGGGTTCAGTCACGTCCTGGAAGGATCTAAAAAACCAGTTTGCCTGCCATTTTACCGGCTCCTGACGACATCCCAAGTCGGAGGCCACGCTGGAAACCATTATGCAGGGCAAGGATGAGCCCTTGCGTGTATATATCGAGCATTTCAACAAGGAGGTTGTTGAGGTCCGCACGACGGACTGTATGAAGAAGTATCTCTTCAAAAAAGGGTTGAGACCGAAGAGCGAATTCCGCAAGGCGAGGGGCATAGAGCCTCCTCGCACCCTGGCTGAATTACTCCGTAAAGCTCAATCGTATATACAATACGAGGAGAAAGAGGCGGCATACATAGCCCGAGACTCTAGGGATCAAGAGAGTTCCTGGGCAACAAAAAAAGATGAATGAGAGACCCTCAGACTCGATAGAGAGAGACGACGAGATGATCGTCCTCGTGAAGGCAAGGGACTCGCTGGTCGTTTTACAGAATATACCCTGCTGACAGCTCCTCGCGAGCGCATTCTCTCAAAATGCATCAACGCGGAGTTCAAGCAGGGGGGTATCCGGTTGAAATTCTGGTATCAGATGTGTGATGTTAAGTGTGATGTCACAACAACACAATCTGCTATATGAACAAGGTAAAAACAATAGTAAATGACACAAAGAATTGTTCACCCAGTTCGGTCTAACTACCTACGTCTGGGGGCTACCAAGCCAAGGAGGAAATTCACTATTAGTAGTATCAAATTATAGACTCAACAATCCCAGTTGACATCTACCTAACTTAATCACTACCCAATGACACTTCTACCTAAGAAACCACTTAGGTATGAGAAACCACTCATTCCCTAATTCACCACAGTGATACAATCCAATGATTACACACTAATCACCCAACTTGATTCTGCTTAACAGCTTTGATCAAGAACAACACACTCTTTCTTAAAAGCTCTAGAGTGAATACACTTACAACTCAAAATAGTAACACCAATTCACACACGAATGGTTTACAAAACACACACGAAGACACAAATGACACTCAGTCTTTAGCTCTCTTTCTTTGTCACTTTTTCAACAAGGGATGAGGTTGCTTTTATATAATTCTGACTTGGGCTTGGATCTCTTCCAAAGATATCTGATTTTTTAAAACAAATTTGATCTTCAAATCTTTTTAAATCTCTCCAAATCAGCCCTAATGTTGGTTACAGAATCTGCTCCATAATCTGCAAATTTATCTGATTGGAAATCTCTTCTCCAAGATATTCGCATCCAATCACTCTAACAGATCTCCTCAAAACTCACTAACACGCGTAGCCCTAAAACATCACAATCTGATGTTCTGATGTTCTGATATTGTGATGTCAAGACATCACTTATAACATCAGCATATAAAACTTCAACCCAGCAACAACAAATGTTAGGAACCAATGTTATGACATCAGACATATGACATTAACATGTTTCAACTTTGTTTTACCAAAATTCCAGCCAATACAAGAACCAACAATCTCCCCCTTTGGCTAATTTTGGCTAAAACAAACTCTGCCATCATCAGAGGTACCTGCACAAAGCTAAACTCCCCCTCAAGGCAAGAACCAGCACACTCCCCCTCAAGCTTAGAGCCACATCAGACAATTAGGCAACACATAGGCTAACTCTCCCCCTTTTTAGCCACAATTTGACAACATCTACACCAAACACAAGGATCTGACATCCATTAAGACATGGTCAAAATCAAGCTTCCCAAGGAACACAATACCCCAAAAACTTTGACTGGTCATGCGATACAACCTATGGATTCTTATAGTACTATAAAATCCAAGCCTTATTCCTTCTAATAGCACCAGACACCAAACAAGAATGAGTCAGTCAACCAAAGATGCAGGAAAGCAACACATGCAAGTGGACAATAAACCAGATCCCATGAAGAACAAGAGCACATCAAGGAAAGTCACTGGAACTTCTTCAGGAGCAACAAGAACACGAAAACCATCAGAGACAAAAACCATCAAGAAACCTCCAGTGCAACTCCATGCTTCTGATGATGAATGGGATGAAGATTGGAAAACTTTTCTTGATGCAGGGGGTTGGGATAATCTTTAGATCTTATATATATATCTATTGATGTACCAAAATCCAATCTTGTATGCTTTCAGCAGTTGAATAAAATGTTGTTTTCATATGCAAAATCACAACTGCACAAATACTCCTTCCAGTACACCTAATCCTTATAAATGCAAATTCCCAGTTTGCTTCTTAAACTTTCAAATTGGTTTGCATCTAAGGCCTTAGTAAAAATGTCAGCTAATTGTTTATCTGTAGCAACATGTTCCAAAGCAACTACTTTATCCTCAACCAAATCTCTTATAAAATGATGCCTTATATCAATATGCTTAGTTCTGCTATGTTGAATAGGATTCTTAGAAATATTGATAGCACTCAAATTATCACAGTACAATGTCATGACATCTTGCTTGACATTGTATTCTGTTAACATCTGCTTCATCCAAACAAGTTGAGAACAACTACTCCCTGCTGCTATGTACTCAGCTTCAGCAGTAGAAAGAGACACACAGTTCTGCTTTTTGATAAACCATGATATCAAATTATTCCCTAAGAAGAAGCAACCTCCTGAAGTACTTTTTCTAGCATCAGCACTCCCTGCCCAATCAGGATCACAAAAACCACATAACTCAGTGCCTGATCCATGACTGTAAAGCATTCCATAGTCACTAGTCCCATTCACATATTTCAGAATCCTCTTCACTTGATTTAAGTGACTAACTTTGGGCTCAGATTGATATCTGGCACATACTCCAACAGCAAAAGAAATATCAGGTCTTCTAGCAGTGAGATACAATAGACTTCCAATCATGCTTCTGTATAAACTTTGATCCACACTAACACCATGTTCATTCTTGGACAACTTTAAATGAGTAGAAGCAGGTGTCCTCTTGTGATTAGCATTCTCTAGACCAAACTTCTTCACTATGTTCTTTGCATACTTGCTCTGAGAAATGAATATGGAGTCCTCCATTTGTCTAACTTGTAGACCAAGAAAATAGTTGAGCTCTCCAACAAGACTCATTTCAAACTCAGACTGCATCTGTTCCACAAAATGTTTCACCATTGCATCTGACATCCCACCAAATACTATGTCATCAACATATATTTGAGCTATCATCAGTTTTCCTCATTCCTCTTTAACAAACAAAGTCTTGTCAATCCCTCATTTTCTGTAGCCATTCACAACCAGGAATTCAGTAAGCCTTTCATACCAAGCCCTTGGTGCTTGCTTCAAACCATAGAGAGCTTTCCTTAGTTTCTAAACATGGTCAGGAAATGTTGGATCAATAAATCCTTTTGGTTGATGAACATACACCTCTTCATTTAAGTACCCATTCAAGAAGGCACTCTTAACATCCATCTGAAAAAGCTTGAATTTGAAATTACAAGCCACCCCTAAGAGTAATCTGATAGATTCGAGTCTTGCCACAGGAGCAAAGGTTTCATCATAATCAATTCCTTCAAGCTGAGTGTATCCCTGCGCAACTAATCTGGCCTTGTTTCTGGTGACCACTCCTTGTTAATTAGATTTATTCTTGTAAATCCACTTGGTGCCAATCACATTAACTCCATCAGGCCTTGGTACAAGATCCCACACTTCATTCCTTTTGAATTGCTCCAGCTCTTCATGCATGGCATTGATCCAAAACTCATCAGTCAAGGCTTCTTTGACATTCTTGGGCTCAATTTTAGAAATAAAATAAGAATTTGACACAACCTCTCTTGATCTAGTGCTAACCCCTGATTTAGGATCACTTATTATAAGCTCCCTTAGATGGTCCTTTAGCACTCTGATAGAAGGTTCTTTATTAGATTGTTCAGGTTCAGGCTCAGCATCAACATGACTAGGAGACCCACTTCTGTCTTCAGTTTCTTTTGTGACTTCTTTAACTGATGTTTCAACATCATCCAGGACATCAGCATCTTCCTGCTTATCAATGTCATCAATCACCACATTTATAGACTCCATCATAAACTTTGTTCTGGAGTTGAAAACCCTGTAAGCTCTGCTATTTGTAGAGTATCCTAGAAAGATTCCCTCATCACTTTTAGGATCCAATTTTCTCCTCTGTTCACGATCTGACAAAATGTAACATTTACTTCCAAAAACATGAAAGTACTTCACATTTGGCTTTCTTCTTTTCCATAGTTCATACCGAGTAGCTGAAGTGCCCCTTCTCAAGGTAACTCTGTTGTGAATATAGCAAGCAGTGTTCATAGCTTCAGCCCAGAAATGGTAAGGAAGCTTTTTGGCATGAATCATTGCCCTGGCAGACTCTTGAATAGTTCTATTCTTCCTTTCAACAACTCCATTTTGCTGAGGAGTGATTGGAGAAGAGAACTCATGATTATGCCTTCAGCCGAACAATATTTAGTAAACTTGTTATTTTCAAACTCTCTTCCATGATCACTCCTTATTCTAATAACATTACTCTCCTTTTCCCTTTGGAGTCTTTGACACAGATCTTTAAAAACATCAAACACCTCTGATTTGTCTTTAATGAAGCTCAGCTAGGTGTACCTAGAATAGTCATCTACAACAACATACGCATACTTCTTCCCTCCTAGACTTTCTACCTGCATAGGTCCCATCAAGTCCATATGAAGCAGTTCTAAAACTTTGGAGGTGGTGTTATGTTGAAGCTTCTGATGTGACATCTTGGTATGCTTCCCTATTTGACACTCTCCATAAACTCTTCCCTCTTCAATATCGAGTTTAGGAATTCCTCTGACAGCTTCTGAGGATATTATTCTCTTCATTCCCTTCAGATGAAGATGTCCCAACTTTTGATGCCAAATTTTGACTTCATCATCTCTAGCAAACACACATGTTGAGGTACTTGAGTCTTGTTGCAACCATAGATAACAGTTGTCCTTAGACCTAACACCCTTCATGATGACTTCTCCTTTCTCATTTGTGACATTGAACTCAGATTTTGTAAAGTCTACTTTGAATCCTTGATCACAAAGTTGACTAATACTGATCAAATTTGCTGTCAACCCTTTGACAAGTAGAACATCATCCAGTCTAGGAGCACCAGCACAATTCAACTTTCCCATCCCCTTGATTTCTCCTTTGACACCATCACCAAATGTAACATGACCTGAAGACTGAAGCTTAACATCTACCAGCAAATTTTTAACTCCTGTCATGTGTCTTGAACACCCACTATCAAAGTACCAGTCTTCTTTGTTAGAAACCCTAAGAGAAGTGTGAGCTATTAAGCTGGTAACTTTACCTTTTGGAACCCATTGCTTCTTAGAATTTAAGGCCTGATTACCTATGGGAAACTTCTGTGTGGGAGTATACTGATGTGCCTTCTGAGGATACCTATGTAGCTTATAACAGTGGGACTTTATGTGTCCAAAACGCCCACAGTGATGACATCTTCAACGCCTAAATTTCTTCCTAGAAGGAATCCTGTCAGGATGTTTAAACATCTGTTTGAACATCACTGGTTTGGAACTGGTAATAACATCATCAGAAGCTGCAACATTGTTGAATCCCAAACCACTTTTGTCTCCAGCAATTTTCCCAATACTAAGAATGTTGTCTAGAGCATCAGTACCATTGTTCAACATTCTGACAGTTTTGGTCATAGAATCCAATTTAGAGCTAAGCATCCTGACTTCATTTTCAAGATCAGTCTTTTCAGCCTCTAACTGCACTATGATTTTCTTCAGCTTCTCTCCTTCAAGACACACTTGTTCACTTCTCATGCACAGTTCTTTATAAGAGGCAGCAAGTTCTTCATAAGTAACCTCATCATCACACGAATCATCATCTGACTCACAAACCCCAATCATAGCTCTAACAAGCTTAGCTGATTCATCTTCAGATTCACTTTCACTATCAGACCAGGAAGCAGATAACCCCTTTTTCTGCTTTTTGAGATAAGTAGGACATTCCTTCTTGACATGGCCATACCCTTCACACTCATAGCATTGGACTCCCTTGTCATTATTGGACTTCTCTTCATCTCTAGTTTTCTCCCCCTGATCTCCTGATCTGTTGGTGTCAGATGTGATGTTCTTGACATTAGGATTATAACTCCTATTTATCCTCTTCATAACCTTATTAAACTGTCTTCCCAGCAAAACAATGGCCTGGGACAGCTCCTCCTGAGACTCAGCACCCTTCTCTTTCTTAGAATCTTCAGAACTAGATAACAACGCAATACTTTTGGTTTTCTTTTCAAGTTCCTCTTCCATTCCTAATTCAAAGGTTTGAAGAGAACCTATCAACTCATCAACCCTCATCTTGCTGATGTCTTGGGCTTCTTTTATAGCTGTCACCTTCATTTTATATCTCTTGGGAAGAGATCTAAGAATTTTCCTCACCAGCTTCTCTTCAGTCATCCTTTCTCCTAGGGCACTAGAAGCATTTGACAGCTCCAGGATGTTCATGTGGAAATCATGGATAGTTTCATCCTCCTTCATCTTCAGATTTTCAAACTTTGTTGTCAAAAGTTGAAGTCTTGACATCTTGACTTTGGAGGTTCCTTCATGAGTAGTCTTTAAGATATCCCATGCTTCCTTAGCTACTTTACAAGTGTTGACCAGCCTGAAGATGTTCTTATCAACACCATTGAATATGGCATTCAAGGCTTTAGAATTCCCAAGGGCAAGCTCATCTTCTTCCTTGGTCCATTCTTCTTCAGGTTTCAGTTTTGAGTTACCCTCTACTTCATTTCCATTCTCATCCTTTTCCACAATAACATGATGTTTCCATTCTTTCACAATAGCCTTCCAAGCCCTGCTGTCTAATGACTTCAAGAAGGTAACCATCCTTGGTTTCCAATAGTCATAATTAGAGCCATCTAGAATAGGGGGTCTATTCACAAATCCACCAGTCTCCTTGTCCATTGTACCAGAAAGTATCAGCCCTAGATCTCACCCAGATGCAGAGCAGGATGCCTGCTCTGATACCAATTGAAATTCTGGTATTAGATGTGTGATGTTAAGTGTGATGTCACAACAACACAATCTGCTATATGAACAAGGTAAAAACAACAGTGAATGACACAAAGAATTGTTCACCCCAGTTCGGTCTAACTACCTACGTCTGGGGGCTACCAAGCCAGGGAGGAAATTCACTATTAGTAGTATCAAATTATAGACTCAACAATCCCAGTTGACATCTACCTAACTTAATCACTACCCAATGACACTTCTACCTAAGAAACCACTTAGGTATGAGAAACCACTCACTCCCTAATTCACCACAGTGATACAATCCAATGATTATACACTAATTACCCAACTTGATTCTGCTTAACAACTTTGATCAAGAACAACACACTCTTGCTTAAAAGCTCTAGAGTGAATACACTTACAACTCAAAATAGTAACACCAATTCACACACGAATGGTTTATAAAACACACACGAAGACACAAATGACACTCAGTCTTTAGCTCTCTTTCTTCGTCACTTTTTCAACAAGGGTTGAGGTTGCTTTTATATAATTCTGACTTGGGCTTGAATCTCTTCCAAAGATATCTAATTTTTTAAAACAAAGTTGATCTTCAAATCCTTTTAAATCTCTCCAAATCAGCCCTAATGTTGGTTACAGAATCTGCTCCATAATCTACAAATTTATCTAATTGGAAATCTCTTCTCCAAGATATTCGCATCCAATCACTCTAACAGATCTCCTCAAAACTCACTAACACGCGCAACCCTAAAACATCACAATCTGATGTTCTGATGTTCTGATATAGTGATGTCAAGACATCACTTATAACATCAGCATATAAAACTTCAACCCTGCAACAACAAATGTTAGGAACCAATGTTATGACATCAGATATATGACATCAACATGTTTCAACTTTGTTTTACCAAAATTCCAGCCAATACAAGAACCAACACCGGTTCCCTAAACCAACATCGTCTAAGGGCAACATGGACAAGAGTAAATACTGCCACTTCCACTGCAGCCACGACCACGTAACCGAGGACTGCGTGCACTTGAAATACGCCATTGAAATCCTCATCAAGGAGGGTCACCTAAAGCAATATACGAAGAAGGGTGAATCCTCTCGACGAGAGACTTCGGAGACCAAGAAGGATGCAGAGTCTACGCTGCCCAGTCCTCCTCCTCAGGTCACTATGTCGATCACACGGCCAAAGGACTTCATCATCCCCAACCATATGGAGGATCCTCCTCAGATATCTGTTAGGTGCGGATTTGACCTAAAAATGAACTATCTTTCTTTGCACTTTTTCCACTCTTTTCTCATGTTTTCATTGGTTTTGCTAATGATTGTTGTTATTCTTCTAACCTTGAGAATATACCTTTGGTGCTTGTAATGTGTGTGTTATTGTGCAGGAAAAGGCACTAAGTGATCAAAGTTGTAAGACACAAGGAAATGATCCAAGTTGCCAAAGAGCAGAGGAAAATAGCAGAAGGTTCGCTTTGCGAACTCTGGAGAATTGCCAACGAAGGTTCGTTGTGCGAAGGATGGCGAGGTCTCCAGCGAATGGTCCCAGATTTGGATAGAGGAAAAAGGAGCTAAGATTCGCTTTGCGAGCTTGAAAGTGAGTGTTCGCTTTGCGAACTCACGAGAATTTCTGGGGCGGTTTAACTATTCAGAGGCACCTTGTCATACCCCAAATTTTGACCACCAAAATTTCCCATCATTGTGCAAATCATCATTGCAAAATGGATGAACCATCACGCCTCATCAGTCTCCTCAAAGATGGTTGAGCATTCACTACAATCAAAGATTAAGGTTTTGAGCCCTCTCAGAGCATTTAGACAAGGATCAATCAAGAAATTACATGATTTTCAACTTGTCTAGCCTGTCAAACACCCAAAAAGGATCAAGAGGACTCCCACATCAAGAATCAAGCACAAGGTTGCAGCATTCCAAGTGGATCAAGCCTCAAGATCGCCAGTGTCACCAAATTAGGGTTTTGGTCGACTGAGTCCTCCAGATGAAAATTTCCATCTGGGCATGAGCCAATGCCTCAATGTATGGTCCTATAAGCTCAAAAGGATCTCAATAACCTATCCACAATGGCAAAATCACCTTGAAGGTCCATTTATCAAAGAATCAGGAATTAGGGTTTTGACCTAATTCAACCCTTGAGTTAATTTGTGAAGTGAGGCGTGGCTTGAAGCTTCAAAATGAACTTCAAAGACCTGAAATACATCATATTGGCATGTTTACAAGATTTGATTAACTCAGAGAGCTCAAGTCATAAGCCACAAGAGCTCAAAACCATCTGATCACAAATTAGGGTTTCTGATGAAAAAAGTCAACCCTACCTTTGACTGTTGGCCTACCCTTGATCTCAAACCTTGGGGAGGGGTCTAAGATAAATACCCTTGGAGGCCATCCATGAAGTTTAATTAAACCCAGGGATTGATTTCACAAAAGGATCACAATGTCAAAATTTCATCTGATGAAAAAGTCAACTGTACAAAAATCCAAAGTTTGACTTTTTGGATTTTTGGTCAACCAAGGTTCCTTAACCCTAAAACAATGTTAATATGTGATTTGAATCATCATTCATCAAGAAAAATCAAAGAAAGTGAGTTAACTTGTAAAAGGGGTAACCATAAAAAAACTTAGAATTTTTCTAAGTTATGGAACAAAGTGGCTAGGGTACCAACTTCCAAGGATCATAACTTGAGATCCAAGCAACCATTTTGGGTGATCCAAAGCTGGATTTGTAGGTCTTGCTACACTCTACAAAAGCTTCAACTACATCAAACTCCAATTCTTCATGGATTTTTAGTTATGGAGTGATCAAAGTGGCTGAAAACATGAAAATGACACTTTTCCAACACTTAGTGAAAATTTGCCTAAGTTACCAGCCTTGAACATCAATGTTCATGAGGTTTTTTCAATTGGATCCAAATAGTTTCAATACAAACTATGATCACACATGTGTTGTATCATATGAGAGCTTTCCAATGAGCCCAAGAACATGAGAAAACTCCACCTGAGCTAGAGGTTATGACAGCTGCAACATGCCTTGCTAAAACTGTTTTTGCAAGGGAGATTTGTGCCTTAGTGCTCGAATTGATCAATTTGGGCAAATTCAAGCATGGTTATCCATCTGCACACCTCAAGGGGGAGCAACCAAGGGACAAACACTGATTCATCAGCCTCACAAGTCCATGAATCGAAGTTTAGGCATGTCATCCCTAGAATTCAAGATGATTCAAATATTCAATTTTGTCTTAAAGCATTTAACTGATGCATAGAGGTGGCATTCATCAAGACAATGTTATCCAAGTTCAGTCAAGATTTATCCCTGAACCAAAGAACCTTAGGCCTGTGCTCTAACCTCAAGTCAATGGCTAGAGGAGACTTGAGATTCCATTTGATCACAATTGACCAAAGGCTAGTTGCAGTTACCACACTCTGTTTCTTGTAAAAAACAAACTTGACACACTATAAATAGGCCTCATTTGTGATCAGTTTGAGTACACCAAAGGTCCTAAACAGATGTCTTTCTGAAAATCACCCCTTTCACTCCAAATTTGCCTTCTAACTCAAGTCACTATCGGGTTTTGAGTTTGAGAGCAATTCCAACCAAACCAATCACACACACACACACACACACACACACACCTCATAAACATCATGTATGAGTGATCCATAACACAAAATCACAACTAGAACATCAAATTCACAAAATCACCAGCCAATTGCTCAAGTTCTTGACAGATTTGCAGTTGAGGTACCACAACCAGTTCCAGATCATTTCCATCCATTCCAAGCATTCAAACACACTCCTTGGCACTTAAGGAAGCTGTCCAGATCATTAGAACCTAGCTGTAACACCTCCATCACCAAACTCGATCACCAGCTGCAAGAGGTAAGCATGAACCCTTCAAACTCTATGTTCCATGCATCATAAATGAATTTGTGAGTTACCATCTTGTTCCTGCATGTATATAGAGTGATAACCCTCAATCAATTGCCATGAATCAATCGTGTATGGAATTTCATCGTGTTCATGCTGAAATTAGGGTTCTTGAGGTTTTCTTCTGATTTCTCACGCAATACTTAATATAAATGCAATTAATCTATATGGTTGTGATCCTTGTTCAAAAACGAACAAGATTGGTGTTTGAATCGTGTAAAACCATTGAGAAATCATGGAGAAAAGTGAAAAAACGCAAATCTGAAAAAACAGAGGACGCGGGCAAGAACCAAGTGTTCTTGGCGCCATAATTCAAATTTTTGAATTTTAGTTATTTTTGTTAATTGATTCAAAAATTAATTTCTCTCTGAATATTTATGATTTTGAATTGATTCTTTTTCTCAAAATTCACTAAAATGTTTAAATATTTTATTTTACAAAAAAAATCCAATTTATATTATTTATTTAATATAGTTAGAATTTTTGTAATTAATTTCATTTTATTTGTTTTTAAACATTTTTAAATGGAATTCCCACATTGATCTTTCAAAACCAATTGAATTTCAAACTCTCATGTAATTAGCCATGATTTTTCAAAATATTTTTCAAAGTGTATAACTTATTTTTGAATATGTTTGGTATTTTATATCATTTTTTTCATTTAATTTCCTTTGAAAAATAACATTTTTATTTATAATTAGGGTTTTCTCTCGATTTTAAATTTTCAAACATCTTTGGGCCTCTATTAGATTGTAAGACCCAATCCTTTTTTAACCAAAACCTTTTTGGGCCTCAGTCATTGTATAAGCCCCACTGCGTTAAAAAAATCTCGGCGCGATGACCATTTCAAAACGAAAACCATCTGGGCATACACTTGTGTTGTAAGTCCCATTTCTTTTCTTTTTTCAAACTCACGGGCCTCTAATAGAGTGTAAGACCTAATCCCCTTTGTACATAAATAATTTTTGGCCACAGTCATTGTATAAGTCCCAGTACATTTTTCAAAACGACGGTGCGATCACTGTTTCTCCATGGGCCTCTCCTTGAGTTGTAAGCCCCATCACTTGTACAAGAATAAACATTTGGGCCTCTGATAGAGTGTAATACCCTATCCTTTGTAAATACAAACCATTTTGGGCCTCAGATGTTGTATAAGTCCCACTGTATTTTCAAAATAACGGCGCAGTCGTCGCCTTTTAAAACAAAATCATCTGGGCCTCCCCTCTTGTTGTAAGTCCCATCTTGCTTTTTCAAAACATATTTGGGCCTCTTGAAAGAGTGTAAGACCCAACCCTTTTGTAAAAAAAAACCTCTTTGGGCCTCAGTCGTTGTATAAGTCCCGATACGATCCTCAAAACAACGGTGTGATCACTGTTAAACCTTGGGCCTCTCTTTGAGTATAAGCCCCGAAAATCTTTTCAAAAACAACTTCTCTTTTGATTTAGATTCAAATATACAGTTGTTATCAAAACTTTCTTTAATTTCTTTGAACAACTAACAATACAACATGAAAGCTTGCTCACCTGTAAGTTTTTATCAGCTTTCATTTAATTGCTTTCATATATATATATATATATATATATATATATATATATATATATATATATATATATATATATATATATATATAACTGTATTGTGGGAAGCTGCTCCCCTGTAAGTCCTTATTTTACATCCTTTTAATTACTTGTCATATATCAACTGTATATATACTAGTATATCTATTTAGAGTTTTCCCAGACAACTAGGTCTAGAACTAGGTAAAGCCAGTTGGTCACTCTTTGATACATTCAAAACTAGATCCCCATAGAACTTCCAGATACAGTCTTGCCTTCTCATGGGCTTACACAATATTGAACAAAGAGAAAGGCAGTATTCTCGGTGAGCCTTTTCTCAGACTGTCACGATTAGAACTTGTCAAAGAAATTCAGTTTCCCCAGAGAGGATTAATTCCCGGTGAAACTTCTCTTGAATTTCTTCAAACCCTAGAACTGTTAACTAAAGAAAAGATTATTACCGGTGAAACTTTTCTTGAACTATTCTTAAGTTTGGACCCACGGGCTTCCTAAAATCATCCCCGCCTCCTCTTGGGCTTTATACAAGGACCCTCCGACTTCTTAGAAGTTCTCATGCCTTCACTAGGGCTTAATACAAGGACCCTGAAGACCTCTTAAAGGTATAAGACAAAACTTAGTCATCCTTTGCTAGAGCAGTCTTTCCACTGTCAAATCTCAGACCAATTTAGGGTTGATTCTCATCCCTTAAAAAGACCTGCCTCCTCTTGGGCATCATACAAAGATAAACCCTTCCATACTAGTAGACTTGGACAGTCTAATCCCCTCTCGGATCTCAAAGACATTCTCAAGTTCCCTACAAACCTAGGAGAAACCCCGGTCATTCTGGATCAATCTCCAGTAGAGTTAAAACCCATGGGTTCTAAAACCCAGTCTTTCTCCTAAAAATACCAGCTAGGGTCAGTTTATCATCAGTATAACACTATCAGAACCTCAAGGTATCTGATACCTCAACTCTGTTGTAACCCTCAGCAAGAGTTGATTCCCCATTTGGACATGTCTCGGGATCTCAATAATTCCCAGTAGAAGATAGTCTCCTCTTAGGCTTTGTATAATGACCATTCCTTTCCTCAGCACAATCAGCCTCCTCTTGGGCTTTGTACAATGATTCTCCCCAGCGGAGCTAACCTTTTCAGACTCTCTTGTTGAGTCAATCACCCTTCAGTACTCTCTTGTTGAGTCGACCCTTTTAGCCTCAATCTTGGGCTTTGTACAAGACAGATAAAACCATTATCTTGTTGAGACAATCTTCCAGCCTCCTCTTAGGATTTTTATAATGGTTTCCCCTAGCAGAAGTCAGCCTCCTCTTAGGCTTTGTATAATGATTTCTCCATCTTATCCAGCCACAATCCTGGCCTTTGTACATGACAGATAAAAGCACTCTCTTGTTGAGTCAAACCCTTTTCAGCCTCAATCTTGGGCTTTGTACAAGACACCATATAAATTTCCCTAAGCAGAGTCAAACTCTTTTCAGCCTCAATCTCAGGCTTTGTACAAAACAGATAATACTCTCCAACAAAGTCAAACTCATTTCAGCCCCAATCTTGGGCTTTGTACAAAACACTTAAAATACCCTCAGCTGAGTCAGTAAAGTCTCTTTAGCCTCAAACTTAGGCTTTGTACAAGACAGATAAAGATTTATTTCCCACAGAGTCAGTCTTCTTTCCAGCCTCAATCTTGGGCTTTGTATAAGACACATACAAACCCTCCCCGACAGAGTCAAAATACCCTTTTAGCCTCAATCTTGGGCTTTGTACAAGACAGACAAAATATTTCCTCGGAAAAGTCAACCTTTAGCCTCCTCTTAGGTTTTGTATAATGATATCCCCAAAGAGTCAGTCTCTTTTAGCCTCAACCTTGGGCTTTATACAAGACATATAGAAACACTCCCTTGTTGAGTCAGTCATTTCCAGCCTCCTCTTAGGCTTTGTATAAGGACTTCCCTAGTGGGGTTAATCAACCTCTTAGCTTCACCCTTGGGATTTGATCAAGGCACACAAAAATCAATATCCCCTCAGAGGAAATCAAAATTTCTCTATAGGAAGTCATCTCTCCGTTTATCACTTATCAAAACAGAAAATCAAAACAAAACCTAATCCCATATAACTGCTGTAAGTGGCACACTTGTTAATTCAAATATCCAAGCTGTCATCCATCATTTATCCTAGTAAAATCCTTTTCTTTCATCTAATTGCTGTAAGTGGCAAGCCTCTGGATTATTTACATCCACGCCACTGTCCCTCTCTTAGCATGAGAAATTCCTAAGGAAAAATGACATTGCTCTACATTGAGTTAAAGTTTTCCCCTTCAGGACAAAACCCTATAAAGGAAATTATGGCATTGTTGGATTCACATATCCCAGTTAAAGTAATCCTCCTTTATAAACAGTCACCCAACAACTGTGATAAACAGACTAGATGTCTCCCCTTTAGAGATGACAAATTCTCTCTTACTCAAAACTTTTAGCTTCAATCTTGGGCTTTGAACAAGACACCAAAATATCTTTTTCCTCCCTTAGAATAGGAGGAACTACGATTGCTCTGATTTCCCTGTTTCGTTTAAACGGGAATACGTAGGCATAAGATTGCGAAATCTTAGCGAGCATACCAAACAAAAACTCTAGGTCCAGTACCTTCATACCAATCAAACATTAGGTCCAGTACCTTACCAAAAACATAGGGAAAACCCGAACATTAACAAAAACTCACTCTCTCTCTCTCATATTTCCCAAGAAACTTTCCCAACCTATTAACGGATAAACACCATCAAGTACAAAGTAGAACCTAAAGCTAACATCCTGTGGATAACCACATATAGGATGGGTAATTGATAACTCCCCATTGTATAACCTGACCCCGAAATCCCCGAATCTCTTTAAGCGTTTGTTCAGTTAAACATTCGCGTGCAAGGTTAGTTTTAGATAGCTTCCCTTTCCCTTCCAGCTTCATGGAATAAATAAGAAATCAGAAAGTAGCACCCCCTCCTCTTCATTGAGGAGAAAACCCAAATTCCGCGATAAGGTGGTCGCGTCACCGTAAAAAATCGCCCGCTACAGAAAAATGGCGACTCTGCTGGGGAGAAGAAGTAGGATTTGTCTTACCTTAGTCATCATCGTCCCCATTTTCCACAGAAAAATGGCGACTGCTGGGGAGGATTATTTTGTCTATTTAGGATTACCTCTTAAGAGGTCTAGGATGTTAATTTTAGGAACGAATATATATATCGCTTTTCCTACTTGATATCCGTGTTTATTTTTCTGATAATGGGACTGTGGGTGATGCCGTATGTGGAAAGTTTGAGTCATACCTAAGATAAGTGATGGCATAGAGGGGTAGTCTTACAGGGAGTGATTCCCGAATAAGAGATCCAGGTAGACCATCGAATCGGTGGAGATACCCTTTGCGGATTCAATGTCTAGTGACTTCGATTGCATAAGCAGATTGTTTGATTGTGGTATCCATGAAACTGAGGATTTAGTAGACTGAGACCATGTGACTCTTTTGTAGTGCAGAAGCTATCAGAAATAGTTGTCACGCGATACTACCCTCATTTGAGATTACCCTAAGATACTACAGCTCGCTCGGGTGAACCAGCCTGCTGTTGTTATCCCAAGGGGGGTCAATGATTTTGAGGACAAGTACAAAATTCACCATAGTACAAACTTTGGAAATGGGTAGAGCCATGACTCCATGCTCGTGACGCTAAACCTTTGAACCCATGTTTTTTCTATGTTTTTGTGTGCTGCATTCATGCATTCATTTCATTAAAAAAACTTTTAACAAAGAAAAAATCTTCTCTTCTACTCTCTTTTTTCAAATTAAACTAAGACAATGATTGCAAATATCAGAGAGAAAGATTGCGTTATGGATTTCGGTAGAAGGAAGACGCACAAGTACACCTTCAAGGTTCCAAAACTAGAGGATTTAAGAGGGTTGGCAAGGATGATCACCAACCCTGATGCTTTCAGAGCTAAGTATGGAGGACTGCTGTCTTTGTTAAGGGTCCATGTAATTGAAGGAATCCTGTCTACGCTGATTCAGTTCTATGATCCGGTCTATCACTATTTCACATTCCCAGATTATCAACTAGCACCAACACTGGAGGAGTACTCTCACCTGACTGATTTACCCCTCACTGACCAAGCTCCCTTTTCTGGACTGGAAGAAATTCCAAAGGATCAAACCATTGCAAGAGCAATCTATTTGGACGAGTCAGAAGTTAGGACTCACATGACCATTAAGGGTGTAATCCAAGGTTTACCAGCCAAGTTTTTGGTAAAGAAAGCTTTGTACTTTGCTAGTATAGGAAACGCGACTGCTTTCAAGAGCATCTTTGTTCTGCTCACCTATGGGTTATTTCTGTTCCCTAACATTGATAACTTCGTTGATACCAATGCTATCAAGATACTTTTGATTGGAAACCCTATACCGACCCTGCTCGCAGATGCTTATCATTCTGTACACTTAAGGAATTTGTACAGTGGAGGAATGATCACATACTGTGTACCCCTGCTATACAAATGGTTCACTTCTCACTTGCCCAAGTCTGCTGCTTTTTGGGATCACAAGAGTACTCTACGTTGGTCACAAAGAATTATGTCTCTTACCCACTCTGACATAGATTGGTACAATCGGATCTATGACAGGATAAGAATCATTGACCGTTGTAGAAATTTCCCTAATGTACCCCTCATAGGAACTAAAGGAGGAATCAATTATCATCTAGTTTTAGTTCGTCGTCAATTCGGATACCCGATGCGACATGTCCCGTGTAATGTTCATCTGGAAGGTCTTTTCTTCAAGGAAAGAGAAAATGACAGGGCACTAAAGACAGAAATAGTGCATGCCTGGAAACATGTTCACAGAAAAGGAAGCGAGTCTCTAGGAAAACCAGACTGTGTCTCTGTGGAACCTTATCTCCACTGGGTACAAGCTAGAGCTATCAAGTTGAGGATGCCATACCCTCGTCAAGAAGTTCTTCCGTTAAAGGAATATGTCCTTTATTTTATGTCTGATACAGAAAAACTCCAGGTCACTCTCAACAACGTTCAACGGGAGAGGAAATCTTGGAAGAACAAGTACCGCATTCTTAATGTGGAGTGTACCAAAATACAACAACTGTTAAAAGAAAAAGATACTCTGATTGAGATTTTAGAGCAACATGCTGTAGAAAATCAAGAAGACCAAAGGAATTTGCTCGCTCCTTTCACTTGGAAAAGGACTGACAACCCGACAACGGCTCAAGAGCCCCGGTCAAAGAAAAGGAAAATACCAGAACCAGCACCCGAGCTCTCCTCAAAGAGGACTCTGGATCCATAAGCTTAGACATTTCCTTTTGCAGCACTTTGTAAATTACTGTATTTCCATTTCCGCAATCTTTGAATTCAATAAAACGGGATTTCCCCACTGTATGATATTTGCAATCCAATTGTTGAAGTTTCTTTTGATAAAATAAAAATAATATAATCATTGCATATCTTTCATCATTCTCACATAACCCATTCTTCTTACCTACGAATCTCACGTATGTGTCTCGATTCTAGAGCTAAACTGTCTCATTCGTACAATGCGCGGGCCAATCGACAAAAGAAAATGGATGATCTCGAGGAAGAGAACAGAGAGTTGAGAGAAGAAATCGACACTCTGAAAGAAGATCTGAGGAAACTTCACAGTGACATGTAATCTCTGGCAGGAGCTCAAAAACAACAACAACGGAATGTGATCTCAGAGATCACATCTACGCCCATAGTGGAAAAGTATGATCCTCGGTACAATATGCCTAAAGATCGTCCCTGGGGCATGCCACTCAACTATATCCCGGAAGGATATATTCCTCCGATCACGGAAGATCCGGAAACTGCAGCAGGAACCGTTGGGCCTGAAGGTTACAAACTTCGGGAAAGCGAAGATGCAAGGGGCATGACAATGACTCCTAAAGGTTTCAAACTTGGGGATAGGGAAGCACCAAGAATCAGTGTCGTAATGACTATATCACCACCCGTGGTACACACTGTCCCGGAAGGGCAGATTCCACAGATACCTTCTGGTGGAAACGAAAGTATGTACGACAGATTAAATGAGTTCCAGGAACAGTTCCTGGAGATGCAGAAGGAACTGCATGCCATTCGTGGTCAGGATCTATTCGGAAAGGACGCCGCAGACCTTTGTTTGGTCCCCAATGTGAAAATTCCGTCTAAATTCAAGGTGCCCGAATTTGAAAAATACAGGTACAACTCTTGCCCTCAAAGTCATTTGGTGATGTACGCTCGAAAGATGTCAACTCAGACAGAGAACCAATAGCTACTGATCCATTATTTTCAAGATAGTTTAACCGGTACCGCACTTAAATGGTACATGGGTTTAAACCGCACTAAGATCATCACTTTCAGAGACCTTGGCGCTGCCTTCATTCAGCAGTATAAGTATAACCTAGAAATGGCACCAGACAGAGATCAACTCAGAGACACGTCGCAGAAGAACAAGGAAACCTTTAAGGAATATGCTCAGAGATGGCGTGAAATTGCCGCCCAGATTTGTCCCCCTCTTGAGGAAAATGAGATGACAAAGATCTTTTTGAAAACCTTGAGCTCATTCTATTACGACCGAATGGTCGCCAGTGTGCCCAGCGACTTCACTGAGATGGTGAGCATGGGAGTTCGTCTTAAAGAAGCAGTCTGAGAAGGACGTATGGTTAAAGATACTGGACCATCAAGCAGTACCAAAAGATACGGTAGTGCTTTTCCTAAGAAAAAAGAGCAGGATATCTGTAATGTCTCTCTCGGAAAGCAAATGTGACGGTACCAACCAGTAGCAGCTGTAACTTCTGCTATCAACCCTGCGCCTATTCCAACGTATCAACCTCAGGTTGCTCAGAGCCAACCGAATCAACAACAATATCAGCAAAGGACACAACAACCTCTTCAGCAGGTTCTTCCTCAGTACAACAACAACCGTACAATGCGACCATCAGGGTTTGACCCTATGCCAATGTTATACGCAGAACTGTTTCCATTACTATTGGTCAAGGGGAACGTCCAAACCAGGTCCCTCTTACAATACTGGAAAATATGCCTTTTTGGTTCAAAGCAGATCAGACTTGCCCTTACCATCAAGGAGGACCAGGGCATAACATATAAAACTATATATGCTTCAAGTCCGATGTACAGAAGCTTGTCAGGAACGGGGTCTTATCCTTCAAGGATACAAATCCAAATGTTCAGACGAACCCGTTGCCTCAACACGAGAAGGCTGCAGTAAATTTGATAGAGGAAGAGTCTAACCACATCTATCAAATTCATGATGTACTCTTATTGGGATCCAACCTGGTCAAGATGCATTTCAGACAGAGCGGATACGGTCATGTACCGTCTCACAATTATCACCAGTGTGATATCTGCTCTAAAAACAATCAAGGATGTTTTGTGGTACAATAAGCTCTACAGGAACAAATAGATCTTGGATGGATCCAAGATCACCAAATCCGTGAGGTCAACATGACTTATACAAATTCCAACATCATTCAAAACCACAACATCCGTGCGATGAATGTCAACTTGGTGGCAATGCACTCCAGGAAAGGCCAACATCATAACCTGACACGACACGACTATGATTCCTGTCTGATCTGCTCGGTAAACAATCATGGATGCTCTTTTGTACAAGAGGCCCTCCAGCGTCAGATGGGTCTTGGATGGATTCAGGATTACTGTGATAGAAGTCACTATCAAGTTAACATGATCCAAATCTTTGATGTTCGCTTGATGAATACCAGCTTGGTGGAATTACACGCTAAGCAAGTCCAGCTCGATTTTCTGACTTCGGATGATTATCAGAACTATAAAGTGTGTCATGGAGATGACCAAGGATGTGCACTTATTCAGAAAATGCTTTAACACTTGTTGAACCACCGGTGGCTTCCGATCTATCTTGATGAAGACACACAACAAGTCAGTATGATTAACGGGAACCCTACTAGGCATCAAAGTCAGGGTGTTCGATAAATGGAAATAGATCTAGTGAGGTTACACTGCATACAAAGCGGACGTGGCCGGGTGCCACCACACAACTATGAGCGCTGTAGAGTTTGCTCAGAGGATAACAAAGAATGCTACCTCATGCGAGCAACCCTTCAAAGTTAGTTGGACCACAAAGAGATTCAACAATGTTCAAGCTATGGGCCAGTTAACATAATGTCAGACTATCTTCCCAATCGAGGCAAAGAAGTTGTCTTAATCCCTAAACGAGAAGTGGCCAAAGATGTATGTGCCATAATCCCTTTACTCCATGAATCAAGAGTTCCTCTTGATGGCGGAAAGATTCTCAACCTCGAACCAATTGAGGCCGGCTACGATGGTCAGAAAAATCAAAAGGCTCCTGTAGTTATCTATCTACCGGGACCAGTACTGTACAAATCCGATAAGGCTATCCCTTACAAATATGGTGCAACAACAATTGAGAATGGAAAGGAAACTCCATTACCCTTCGTCGTGAATATTGCAGACATCAGTTGAGTGAAACGGAGCGGTCGGATCTTCAACAGAGGAGTTGGAGAACCCAGCAAAGAAAAGGAACCTCAAACAGAAGTTCCCAATCAACCATTCGGTCAATCCAGTGATCCCGACCTTTCAAAAAATAATGATGACATGATGAAGCTCATCCAGAAGAGTGAGTACAAAATTGTTAATCAACTGTTGCAAACTCCTTCAAAAATCTCTGTGCTATCTCTTTTACTTAGTTCTGAAGCCCACAGAGGGGGTCTATAGAAAGTCTTAGAGCAAGCCTTTGTGGAACAAGATGTGACGATAAGACAATTCGACAGCATCATCTCTAGCACCACTTCCTGCAACAACTTAGGATTTAGTGATGAGGAACTGCCGGAAGAAGGCCAAAATCACAACATGGTGCTAAATATTATAGTCAACTGCCAGGATAATGCTTTAGCCAGCGTACTGGTAGACACCGGATCAGCTCTGAATGTTATGCCAAAATCTACTCTGATGCGACTATCATTTCAAGGATCTTCGATGAGAGGCAATGAGGTCATCGTCAAAGCATTTGACGGGTCCAGCAAAATAGTTATCGGCGAAGTCGACCTTCCCATAACTATCGGTCCTCACACTTTCAAAGTCACTTTCCAGGTCATGGACATTCGGGCAACATACATCTGTTTGTTAGGAAGACCTTGGATACACGAGGCTGGGCAGTCACTTCGACACTTTACCAGAAGCTGAAGTTTGTCAAGAATGACCAACTGATCATAGTCTGCGGAGATCAAGCCTTGATCGTGAGCAACTTATCGTCGTCCACTTGTGTAGAACCAGAGGAGATTGTTGGAACCCAGTTCCAAGCACTTTCGGTGAGCAATGACAACCAATCAGAAAAGGAACATCAATTTCCTCGTACAAAGATGCTCTCGAAGTAATCAAAAGTAATAATGCAAAAGGATGAGGACAACTTGTCATTCCTACTGATAACAGGACAAAGAAAGGTCTTGGTTTTTCCTTAACCTGTACCCAGACTGCTACTAACAATGAAAGTTTTCATCCCATTCATAACTTCTTCCACAGTGGAGGTTTCCTTCACCCAATATCTCAAGAAGTACATACCATTAACGAGGGTGATTCCTATGATACAGATGAAGAATGGAAGTCCTATCTTAATGAAGATGGTTATATGTCTCAAAGAGAGGTGCATACGCCATTTTGCTATCCCGCACAGAGTCCGAGATATATACCAAGATCAGACGTCAAAAAGATATACGGAGATTGTGATCCGGAAGGATGTCGTGCTCCACCAAACTCATTAGAGGAGGACACTCTGATGAAAGAGAACGTTGACTACGACTATTATGGCCCAATGGATGGCTTGCCTATCTGGCAGCCGTACCCAGGAGACTTGGGGCAAAAGAGCCAGCCCAACGATGCATATCAACTGAGCATCATTGAAAAGAATACCTGTGTCCCCACCAAATCATGGGATCATTACTCAGGGCATTCAGAAAATATGTAGCACGACGATGAATTTGCAAAGATTACAAGATAAGAGTTAATCAACTATACTTTTCCTAAGGTCAACGTCATCGAGAAAGATGACTCCTCCAGTTCCAAAGAAGTCTGGGACACCTTAGGACAACCGAGTGGCAAGTATGACTTCTTGGTCAAGTACACCGCTCCCGAAAGTTCTCGTATCAGACTCGAAGACATCCAGCCCACTGGATGGGGAGATCCACCTGAGAGTATGAATACTATACAAAATACAACAGAAGGGTTCGTCTACGACAACTCTGCCTGGGAGACAGATTCCAACAATCCTGCTCCACCAGAAATCAGCGTCATTTCTAGAGACAAGTCAAGAAATAAAGTGCCAGACTTTGTGATTCACCGAGGAGTTCACCGCCAATGGGTTGCTGTCAATGTCCCAAAAGTCGTTCATAAGTCTAATTAATTGCCGTCTTTGTCTTAACCTTTCACCCTGCCCAGGTGAAATGGATGTTTTGATAGGGCTCACTTTCTGTAAATGTCTCTCTTCGCTTTGCCCAAAGCGACAGAGTTTTGCTTTATAGGGCTGTAGTTTCAAGAATCGACCAAATCATAAATAAAACAACGTCTCTGTAATTTCCGCATTTATTGTTATTTTCTCTTTTCGCTTTTTCAGAAAATGGTAATCCTAAAAACAACTCAAAAAAACAAAAAAAAACAAGCATTTTTCAGAAAATACACAGCACACACTTTTGCATTCTCTCTATCTCTTCTAAAAAACAATCATCACGTCGTGCAGATTGCTTGTTTTAAACCGCATTGAAACGTATGATCCAATGCCTTATCCCAACTTTGAATTCCCGGTATTTGAGGCTGAAGAAGAAAATGACGAAGAAATTCCAGAAGAGATCTCTCGATTACTCAAACAAGAGGAAAGGTCCATTGAACCTCACAAAGAGCCGTTGGAAATGGCCAACTTGGGTTCAAGAGAAGAGAGAAAAGAAGTCAAGATTGGGGCACTGCTCAGTCCGACTGTCAAAGAAATTTTGATAAAGCTTCTCAAAGAATTTCTCGATGTATTTGCTTGGTCCTATCCGGATATGCCAGGGTTGGATACTAGCATCGTGGAACATCATCTACCGTTAAGAGTAGAATGTCCGCCAGTAAAACAAAGGTTGAGAAGGACTCACCCAGACATGACCATCAAAATCAAAAAGGAAGTACAGAAACAGATTGACGCAGGTTTCCTCGCCACATCAGAATATCCTCAATGGTTAGCCAACATAGTACCAGTTCCGAAAAAGGACGGAAAGGTCAGAATTTGTGTAGATTACAGGGATCTGAACAAAGCCAGTCCAAAGGATGACTTTCCCCTTCCGCACATAGACATGCTGGTAGACAACACAACAAAGTAAAAAATATTCTCCTTCATGGATGGATTCTCGGGCTATAATCAAATCAAAATGGCGCCAGAAGACATGGAGAAAACTTCATTCATTACCCCATGGGGTACCTTTTGTTACAAGGTAATGCTGTTTGGTTTGAAGAACGTTGGGGCAACCTATCAAAGGGCCATAACTACTTTGTTTCACAACATGATACACAAAGAAATAGAAGTGTATGTCGATGATATGATCACCAAATCTAAGACAGAAGGGGAGCATGTGACCCACCTGTCAAAGCTATTCGAGCGTCTGAGGAAGTACAAACTCTGCTTGAATCCTAACAAGTGCACATTCGGTGTCCGTTCAGGGAAACTTTTAGGGTTTATCGTCAGCCAGAAAGGAATTGAGGTTGATCCTGACAAAGTCAAGGCCATTCAAGAAATGCCTTCTTCAAAGACTGAAAAACAAGTCAGGGGATTCCTAGGACATTTGAATTACATTTCCAGATTTATATTCCTCATGACCGTGACATGTGCGCCGATCTTCAAATTACTAAAAAAGAATCAGGACTGCGTATGGACAGAAGACTGCCAAACCACCTTCGACAGTATCAAGGAATACCTATTGAATCCACCTATCCTGTCACCTCCAATAGAGGGAAGACCGCTGATCATCTACCTAACAGTCTTGGAAGACTCCATGGGTTGTGTACTTGGCCAACAAGACGAAACGAAAAGGGAAGAGTCTGTCATCTACTATTTGAGCAAGAAGTTTACCGACTGTGAAACTCGGTATACTATGCTTGAGAAAACTTGCCGTGCCCTGGCTTGGGCAGCCAAACGTCTTTGCCAATATATGATTTGTCACACTACTTGGTTAATCTCCGAAATGGATCCAATCAAGTATGTCTTTGAAAAGCCTGCTCTCACGGGAAGGATAGCCAATTGGCAGATGTTTTTATCAGAATACGACATCGAGTACCATGCTCAGAAAGCCATCAAAGAAAGTATTTAAGCCGATCATTTGGCTCATCAACCGATTGACGATCAAGAATCAGTCGGGTTTGACTTCTCAGACGAAGATGTCATGTACTTGAAAATGAAAGATTGCGATGAACCATTACCCAGTGAAGGGCCAGAACCGGGTTCCCAATGGGGACTTAATTTTGACAGAGCTGTCAACCATTACGGAAACGGAATTGGGGCAATCATTATAACATCTCAGGGTACCCACATTCCTTTCACCGCCCGACTAACATTCAAGTGTACAAACAACGAGGTCGAATACGAAGCTTGTATCATGGGTCTCGAAGAAGCGATCGACTTAAGGATCAAAAACTTGGATGTATATGGCGACTCAGCCCTGGTTATCAATCAGATCAAAGGAGATTGGAACACATACCAATCAGGGCTGATTCCTTACAAAGACTATGCGAGAAGGTTGTTACCATTCTTCAACATAATAGAGTTTCATCATATCCCTCGTGAAGAGAATCACATGGATGATGCATTAGCCACTCTCTCCTCCATGATTAGTGTAGGTCAATGGAATAACATACCTAAGATTGACATAATACGCCTTGAACGGCCCGCTTACATTTTCGCGATTGAAGCAGTCATGGACGACAAACCTTGGTATCACGATATCAAATGCTTCCTTCAAAAACAAGAGTACCCACCTGGTGCATCCAGAAAAGACAGAAAGACCCTCAGAAGGCTAGCAGGCAGTTTCTTCCTAAGCGGTGATACACTCTATAAGAAAAATTTCGACATGGTTTTGCTTCGATGTGTAAACAGACCAGAAGCAAACATGCTGATAAAAGAAATTCACGAAGAATCCTTTGGCACTCATGCCAACGGACACATAATGGCGAGAAAATTTCTGAGAGCATAATACTATTGGCTAACAATGGAATCCGATTGCTACAAGTACATGAGGAAATGCCACAACTGCCAGATATACTCAGACAAGATCCATGTACCGCCAACACATCTCAAAGTTCTCTCTTCCCCATGGCCTTTTTCTATATAGGGAATCGACATGATTGGCATGATCAAACCCAAAGCTTCAAACGGACATCGGTTCATCCTAGTAGCCATTGACTACTTCACCAAGTGGGTCGAAGCAGCGCCATACGCCAATGTAACCCGACAAGTGGTGGTCCGATTTATCAAGAACAATCTCATCTGCCGTTATGGTGTTCCAAGCCAGATCATTACTGATAATGGATCCAACTTAAACAACAAGATGATGAAAGAGTTGTGCGCTGAGTTCAAGATCGAACACCATAACTCATCTCCCTACCACCTAAGATGAACGGAGCGGTAGAAGCGGCTAACAAAAACATCGGTCAAAAGATGGTTGTAACCTATAAAGACTGGCACGAGATGCTACCCTTTGCTCTTCACGGTTATTGCACATCTGTCCGCACTTCAACAGGGGCAACCCCTTTCTCTCTAGTATATGGCATGGAGGCAGTGCTTCCCATAGAAGTAGAAATCCCATCAATCCGGGTATTGATGGAAGCTAAGCTAACAGAGGCTGAATGGTTTCAAAGTCGACACGATGAACTGAACCTAATCGAAGAAAAACGAATAACGGCTTTATGCCATGGTCAGTTGTATCAGCAAAGAATGAAGAAAGTGTTTGACAAAAAGGTTCGACCCGTGTCTTCAGATGATGAGACCTTGTGCTCAAGAAGATACAATCATTTCTCACTGATTCTCGGGGCAAGTGGACTCCGAATTATGACGGCCCCTATGTGGTCAAGAAAGCCTTCTCAGGCGGCGCCTTGAGACTCGCAACCATGGATGGAGAAGAATTTTCCTACCCCACGAATGTTGACGTAGTCAAGAAATACTTCGCCTAAAAAAAGAAAGAAAAATGTCTCGGTGGATTGAAAACCCGAAATTGCGGTCCAGGCAAAAACTAGAGACATAATAAAAAATCATCCCGATGGATTGGAAATCTCAAAGTATAATCCAGGCAAAAGTTAGGGATTAATGGCAAGTAATTACGTCCGACAAGGTTAAATCTCCTGCATTAATTCCATCCATCAGGAAAACTTCCAGTCAGGGTCATCTTCCACAGAAGCTCAAGATGCCTAGAATTCAAAGTTGGTAGAAGGATAACGGTCGTTATGTTTCAATGTAGCCATTTTCCCTTAAATTACCATTTTCTAAACTTTGTAAATACTCTATGGAATCACGCGTTTGGATGATTTCCATTCTATCAATAAAATTTGAGCCCTGGTACTTTTGTTTGTAATTCTTATTTGTTTTAGCTTTATAGAATGATGTTTTTAATATGATCAACCATTCTTGAAATAAAACAAAAATGAATTTTACTTGTCAAATTTTTCTGCTTTTAAAATAAAGATGGCAATTTCTTTTGACTGTTGAACATCGAAAGAACATCGATCGCTACTCCAAAGGCGATTAAGCTTCAAAGTGCAGAATCAAAGTACTCCTTCTCGAACCAGTATGCCTGAATGAAGGATCAGCTGTGTCAGATGCGAATATTCCATATGATATCTTCGGCATAGTTCTTATCTCCTAAGCCCGACTAACGTTTTTCCCCACAGGGACTATATCTCCTAAGCAAGGTACAATTGCTATTTTGGACCAAATAGTACTTCTTCGTCCCCAGCGGTGGCCGAGTATCCAGTCGTGTTCATCCACTAGTTTGTATGTCGTGTCAGTTTTGTCAGCATAAACATACATACATCATGCATTATTGATTTACACTCATATCCATATTGTATCACTATCACTCTAGTCGGTCTAGTTCCCAAGTGGTAAGGTCCTCTTGTCAATCGAGTTGTCAGTCATTTCCTCGTCAGGAAGTGAATCATTTAAGCAATCTCCCCCCCAGTTTATTTCTGGGATGGAGACGGCCCTCGACCACTTCGATAACTTGAACCTCTGAAAGGCAAGAAGACATTCGACAAACGTCATTCTTCTCTATTGAAGATGATATATTCGCTTTCCCGGATTAAGGAAAATCCCCAGAGAAAGCCTCACAACCAAAGACTCTTAATAACACATTGGTTTTTCTCTCCAGAAAGTCAATATTAATAAAGTCATCAACACCTCAAAATTGGATTACATCACATGGAATTTCTCCGAGAAGATCTCGAGGAAAAGTATGATGTAATATACCAAGATGGAAACTGTCTCTCAAGAGACTCGTTTTCCCCAGTAGAGTCGAAAAATGGCGTCTCCAATAGAGAAGTTTGCACACCTCTACAACTCAGACAATTGGGTTCCCCAGCAAGTCTGACATCAAAAATTTTCCCCATCAAATGGCATCTCCCCAGGAAAATTCGGCGAGAAGTTTGAGGAAAACCACTAACAAATAGCGTCCCTTATCAAGAAAGTTTATTGACAAAAGAAACTGTGACCAGTTCCTTGGCTGAAGACCAGGATCGAGGGGAAGTTTATTTTAGAAACTGAGACCAGTTACATGGCTAAAGTCCAGGATCAAGGGGAAGTTTATTTCAGAAACTAAGACTAGTTCCTTGGGTGTAAATCATGATCGAGGGAAAGTTTATTGGCAAAATAAACTGAGACCAGTTTCGCGGCTGAAGACCAGGATCGAGGGGAAGTTTTTACCTTTTCTAAAGCATAATTGCTTAGCAAAAGAAGATGGATGAGCAAGCAGCCATTCATAGCCACCATCAAAAATTCGGGTATTCTGATATTTAATCCTCTTGCACCCCGAATGCCCGAATACCTTCACCATTCACACCTTCGGGTCCAAGAAGATTAAATAGGGGCATCTGTCATACCCTAAATTTTGACCACCAATATTTCCCATCATTGTGCAAATCATCATCACAATATGGATGAACCATCATGCCTCATCAATCTCCTCAAAGATGGTTAAGCATTCACTACAATCAAAGATTAGGGTTTTGAGCCCTCTCAGAGCATTTAGACAAGGATCAATAAAGAAATGACATGATTTTCAACTTGTCTAGCCTGTCAAACACCCACAAAGGATCAAGAGGACTCCCACAACAAGAATCAAGCACAAGGTTGCAACATTCCAAGTGGATCAAGCCTCAAGATCGCCTGTGTCACCAAATTAGGGTTTTGGTCGACTGAGGCCTCCAGATGAAAATTTCCATCTGGGCATGAGCCAATTCCTTAATGTATGGTCCTATAAGCTTAAAAGGATCTCAAGAACCCATGCACGATGGTAAAATCGCCTTGAAGGTCCATCTATCAAAGAACCAGGAATTAGGGTTTTGACCTAATTCAACCCTTGAGTTAACTTGTGAAGTGAGGCATGGCTTGAAGCTTCAAAATGAACTTCAAAGACCTCAAATATATCATATTGGCATGTTTACAATATTTGATTAACTCAAATAGCTCAAGTCATAAGCCACAAGAGCTCAAAACCATCTGATCACAAATTAGGGTTTCTGATGAAAAAAGTCAACCCTACCCTTGATTGCTGGCCTACCCTTGATCTCAAACCTTGGGGAGGGGTCCAAGACATTCCTAAATACCCTTGGAGGCCATCCATGAAGTTTAATTAAACACAGGGATTGATTTCATAAAAGGATCACAATGTCAAAATTTCATCTTATGAAAAAGTCAACTGTACAAAAATCCAAAGTTTGACATTTTGGATTTTTGGTCAACCAAGGTTCCTTAACCCTAAAACAATGTTAATATGTGATTTGAATCATCATTCATCAAGAAAAATCAAATAAAGTGAGTTAACTTGTAAAAGGGGTAACCATAAAAAAACTTAGAATTTTTCTAAGTTATGGAACAAAGTGGCTAGGGTACCAACTTCCAAGGATCATAACTTGATATCTAAGCAACCATTTTGGGTGATCTAAATCCGGATTTGTAGGTATTGCTACACTATACAAAAGCTTCAACTACATCAAGCTCCAATTCTTCATGGATTTTTAGTTATGGAGTGATCAAAGTGGCTGAAAACATGAAAATGACACTTTTCCAACACTTAGTGAAAATTTACCTAAGTTACCAGCCTTGAACATCAATGTTCATGAGGTTTTTTCAATTAGATCCAAATAGTTTCAAGACAAACTATGATCACACATATGTTGTATCATATGAGAGATTTCCAATGAGCCCAAGAACATGAGAAAACTCCACCTGAGCTAGAGGTTATGACAGCTGCAACATGCCTTGCTGCAAACTGTTTTTGCAAGGCAGATTTGTGCCTTAGTGCTCGAATTGATCAATTTGGGAAAATTCAAGCATGGTTATCCATCTGCACACCTCAAGGGGGAGTAACCAAGGGACAAACACTGATTCACCAGCCTCATAATTCCATGAATCTATGTTTAGGCATGTCATCCCTAGAATTCAAGATGCTTCAAATATTCAATTTTGTCTCAAAGCATTTAACTGATGGATAGAGGTGGCATTCATCAAGACAATGTTATCCAAGTTCAGTTAAGATTTATCCCTGAACCAAAGAACCTTAGGCCTGTGCTCTAACCTCAAGTCAATGGCTAGAGGAGACTTGAGATTCCATTTGATCACAATTGGCCAAAGGCCTGCTCCAGTTGCCACACACTGTTGCTTGCAAAACAAACTTGATACATTATAAATAGGCCTTATTTGTGATCAGTTTGAGTACACCAAAGGTCCTAAACAGATGCTTTTCTCAAAATCACCCCTTTCACTCCAAATTTGCCTTCTAACTCAAGTCACTATCGGGTTTTGAGTTTGAGAGCAATTCCAACCAAACCAATCACACACACACCCCTCATAAACATCATGTATGAGTGATCCATAACACAAAATCACAACTGGAACATCAAATTCACAAAATCACCAGCTAATTGCTCAAGTTCTTGACACATTTGCAGTTGAGGTAGCACAACCAGTTCCAGATCATTTCCATCCATTCCAAGCATTCAAACATACTCCTTGGTACTTAAGGAAGCTGTCCAGATCATTGGAACCTAGCTGTAACACCTCCATCACCAAACTCGATCACCAACTGCAAGAGGTAAGCATGAACCCTTCAAACTCTATGTTCCATGCATCATAAATGAATTTGTGAGTTACCATCTTGTTCCTCCATGTATATAGAGTGATAACCCTCAATCAATTGCCATGAATCAATCGTGTATGGAATTTCATCGTGTTCATGCTGAAATTAGGGTTCTTAAGGTTTTCTTCTGATTTCTCACTCAATACTTAATATAAATGCAATTAATCTATATGGTTGTGATCCTTGTTCAAAAATGAACAAGATTGGTGTTTGAATCGTGCAAAACCATTGAGAATCATGGAGAAAAGTGAGAAAACGTAAATCTGAAAAAACAGAGGGCGCGGGCAAGAACCAAGTGTTCTTGGCACCATAATTCAAATGTTTGAATTTTAGTTATTTTTGTTAATTGATTAAAAAATTAATTTCTCTCTGAATATTTATGTTTTTGAATTGATTATTTTTCTCAAAATTCACTAAAATGTTTAAATATTTTATTATACAAAAAAATCCAATTTATATTATTTATTTAATATAGTTAGAATTTTTGTAATTAATTTCATTTTATTTGTTTTTAAACATTTTTAAATGGAATTCCCACTTTGATCTTTCAAAACCAATTGAATTTCAAACTCTCATGTAATTAGACATGATTTTTCAAAATATTTTTCAAAGTGTACAACTTATTTTTGAATATGTTTGGTATTTTATATCATTTTTTCATTTAATTTCCTTTGAAAAATAACATTTTTATTTAAAATTAGGGTTTTCTCTCGATTTTAAATTTTCAAACATCTTTCGGCCTCTATTAGAGTGTAAGACCCAATCCCTTTTTAACCAAAACCTTTTTGGGCCCCAGTCATTGTATAAGTCCCACTGCGTTAAAAACATCTCGGCGCGATCGCCATTTCAAAACGAAAACCATCTGGGCCTATGCTTGTGTTGTAAGTCCCATTTCTTTTATTTTTTTAAACTCATGGGCCTCTAATAGAGTGTAAGACCTAACCCCCTTTATACATAAATAATTTTGGGCCTCAGTCATTGTATAAGTCCCAGTACAGTTTTCAAAACGACGGTGCGATCACTGTTTCGCCATGGGCCTCTCCTTGAGTTGTAAGCCCCATCACTTGTACACAAATAAACTTTTGGGTCTCTGATAGAGTGTAAGACCCAATCCTTTGTAAATACAAACCATTTTGGGCCTCAGATGTTGTATAAGTCCCACGGTATTTTCAAAATCACGGCGCAGTCGTCGCCTTTTAAAACAAAATCATCTGGGCCTCCCCTCGTGTTGTAAGTCCCATCTTGCTTTTTCAAAATATCTTTGGGCCTCTTGAAAGAGTGTAAGACCCAACCCTTTTGTAAAAAAAACCTCTTTGGGCCTCAGTCGTTGTATAAGTCCCGATATGATCTTCAAAACAACAGTGCGATCACTGTTAAACCTCGGGTCTCTCTTTGAGTATAAGCCCCGACAATATTTTCAAAAACAACTTCTCTTTTGATTTAGATTCAAATATACAGTTGTTATCAATACTTTCTTTAATTTCTTTGAACAACTAACAATACAGCATGGAAGCTTGCTCACCTGTAAGTTTTTATCAGCTTTCATTTAATTGCTTTCATATATATATAACTGTATTGTGGGAAGTTGCTCCCCTGTAAGTCCTTCTTTCATATCCTTTTAATTACTTGTCATATATCAACTGTATATATACTAGTATATCTATTTAGAGTTTTCCCCGACAACTAGGTCTAGAACTAGGTAAAGCCAGTTGGTCACTCTTTGATACATTCAAAACTAGATCCCCATAGGACTTCCAGATACAGTCTTGCCTTCTCTTGGGCTTAAACAATATGGAACAAAGAGAAAGGCAGTATTCTCTGTGAACTTTTTCTTAGATTGTCACAATTAGAACTTGTCAAAGAAATTCAGTTTCCCCAGAGAGGATTAATTCCCGGTGAAACTTCTCTTGAATTTCTTCAAACCCTAGAACTGTTCACTAAAGAAAAGATTATTCCCGGTGAAACTTTTCTTGAACTCTTCTTAAGTTTGGACCCACGGGCTTCCTAAAAGCTTCCCCGCCTCCACTTGGGCTTTATACAAGGACCCTCCAGCTTCTTAAAAGTTCTCATTCCTTCTCTTGGGCTTAATACAAGGACCCTGAACACCTCTTAAAGGTATAAGATAGAACTTAGTCATCCTTTGCTAGAGCAGTCTTTCCAGTGTCAAATCTCAGACCAATTTAGGGTTGATTCTCATCCCTTAAAAAGACCTGCCTCCTCTTGGGCATCATACAAAGATAAACCCTTCCATACCAGTAGAATTGGACAGTCTAATCCCCTCTCAGATCTCAAAGACATTCTCAAGTTCCCTACAAACCTAGGAGAGATCCCGATCATTCTGGATCAATCTCCAGTAGAGTTAAAACCCATGGGTTCTAAAACCCAGTCTTTCTCCTAAAACTCCCAGCCAGGGTCAGTTTATCATTAGTATAACACTATCAGAACCACAAGGTATCTTATACCTCAACTCTGCTGTAACCCTCAGCAAGAGTTGATTCCCCATTTGGACCTGTCTCGGGATCTCAATAATTCCCAGCAGAAGATAGCCTCCTCTTAGGCTTTGTATAATGACCCTTCCTTTCCTCGGCATAGTCAGCCTCCTCTTGGGGTTTGTATAATGATTCTCCCAAACGGAGCTAACCTTTTCAGACTCTCTTGTTGAGTCAATCACCCTTCAGTACTCTCTTGTTGAGTCGACCCTTTTAGCCTTAATCTTGGGCTTTGTACAAGACGGATAAAACCATTCTCTTGTTGAGACAATCTTCTAACCTCCTCTTAGGCTTTGTATAATGATTTCCCCTAGCAGAAGTCAGCCTCCTCTTAGGCTTTGTATAATGATTTCTCCAGCTTGTTCAGCCACAATCCAGGGTTTTGTACATGATAGATAAAAGCACTCTCTTGTTGAGTCAAACCCTTTTCAGCCTCAATCTTGGGCTTTGTACAAGACACCATATAAATTTCCCTAAGCAGAGTCAAACTCTTTTCAGCCTTAATCTCGGGCTTTGTACAAGACATATAATACTCTCCAGCACAGTCAAACTCATTTCAGCCTCAATCTTGGGCTTTGTACAAAACACTTAAAATACCCTCAGTTGAGTCAGTAAAGTCTTTTTAGCCTCAATCTTGGGCTTTGTACAAGACAGATAAAGATTTCTTTCCCACAAAGCCAGTCTTCTTTCCAGCCTCAATCTTGGGCTTTGTACAAAACACATACAAACCCTCCCCGACGGAGTCAAAATACCCTTTTAGCCTCAATCTTGGGCTTTGTACAAGACAGACAAAATATTTCCCCAGAAAAGTTAACCTTTAGCCTCCTCTTAGGTTTTGTATAATGATATCCCCAAAGAGTCAGTCTCTTTTAGCCTCAACCTTGGGCTTTATACATGACATAAAAAACACTCTCTTGTTGAGTCAGTCATTTCCAGCCTCCTCTTAGGCTTTGTATAAGGACTTCCCTAGTGGAGTCAATCAACCTCTTAGCTTCACCCTTGGGCTTTGATCAAGGCACACAAAAATCAACATCCCCTTAGAGGAAATCAAAATCTCTCTGTAAGAAGTCATCTCTCCGTTTATCACTTATCAAAACAAAAAATCAAAACAAAACCTAATCCCAGATAACTGTTGTAAGTGGCACACTTGTTGATTCAAATATCCAAGTTGTCGTCCATCATTTATCCTGGCAAAATCCTTTTCTTTCATCTAATTGTTGTAAGCGGCAAGCCTCTAGATTATTTACATCCATGCCACTGTCCCTCTCTTAGCATGAGAAATTCCTAAGGAAAAATGGCATTGCTCTACATTGAGTTAAAGTTTTCCCCTTCAGGACAAAACCCTACAAAGGAAATTATGGCATTGTTGGATTCACATATCCCAGTTAAAGTAATCCTCCTTTATAAACAGTCACCCAACAACTGTGATAAACAGACTAGATGTCTCCCCTTTAGAGATGACAAATCTCTCAGCCAAAAATTTTAGCTTCAATCTTGTGCTTTGAACAAGACACAAATACTCCATTTAGCTTCAATCTTGGGCTTTGAACAAGACACCAAAATATCTTTTTCCTCCCTTAGAATAGGAGGAACTACGATTGCTCTGATTTCCCTGTTTCATTTAAACGGGAATACGTAGGCATAAGATTGCAAAATCTTAGCGAGCTTACCAAACAAAAACTCTAGGTCCAATAACTTCATACCAATCAAACATTAGGTCCAGTACCTTACCAAAAACATCGGGAAAACCCGAACATCAACAAAAACTCACTATCTCTCTCTCTCTCTCTCACATATTTCCCAAGAAACTTTCCCAACCTATTAACGGATAAACACCATCAAGTACAAAGCAGAACCTAAAACTAACATCCTGTGGATAACCACATATAGGATAGGTAATTGACAACTTCCCATTGTATAACCTGACCCCGAACTCCCTGAATCTCTTTAAGCGTTTATCCAGTTAAACATTTGTGTGCAAGATTAGTTTTAGATAGCTTCCCTTTCCCTTCCAACTTCATGGGATAAATAAGAAATCAGAAAGTAGCACCCCCTCCTTTTCATTGAGGAGAAAACCCAAATTCTGCGATAAGGTGGTCGCGTCACCGACAAAAATCGCGCGCTACACACCTGAAGTGCCTATTTTTCACCATTCGCTGTGCGAATGAATCGTTCGCTTAGCGAACATGAAAATTCCTGATGTATTATAAATAGAATTTTCACACTTTTGAGAATGATTATTAGATTTCACCAAGTTAGATATTAGGAGAAAGACATTTTTCAGCATAGAAACTCAAATCCCAAGGGGGAGAAGGTAAGAGCTTCAATCTCTTGTTGGATTTGGATGTAATCTTTTGATACCTTATGTATTTCATCTAATGTTTGTTTGTGAATATGTTTCGATTCTCTATTGGTGCTGTCTTTGATTGATTATTTATGGTCTTGACAAAACCTTTACAAATCCTTGATCTTAGATTTTCATCTATCAATGAACCAAACTTTTGACATGGTTGATATTCATTGTATCTTTTGTTGTATTGTGTTGATTAAGTAGCATGGCTAGCATGAGTAGGATCGTACGGTATTGTGAGGATGCGTGATAATAGTGATGAAGAACAGTATTCACATTCATTTGGCAAATTAGTTGAATACATGTAAAAAAGGGTTAAACGTATGTACGTATTCTGATCGTTGGCATTTTATATAAAGTAGTCATTTATCTGATGTGGGTGTCATCTTTGTTTACCTGTTTATCTTTGATTTAAACCACTATAGACATATACTTTTCAGATTTGGATCTAAGTTGATTATCTGTTTTGTTCTGAACTCTAGAAATAGCTTTAGGCTTAACACTTGCGTGAGTATCAGCTCTTATGCTCTGTGTTGGTTTTTGTTGCGTGAGACATCACCAATGAGGTAATACGGTCGATCTCTCGACGTTGCGTTAGACATAACCTCTGTCGTGGGTGATGCGTGAGGATATTAGGCGAATGATTGATTTATGTATAATATGATTAGAAAAATGCATGTGTTATCAATTGATGAGATCCAATTCCAACAAGGCTCCGTTTATAATTCAGTCTTTATTTTATATTTTCTGTCTTTACATTTTCCGCATTTGCTTTTGGTTCCGCTTTAAACCAAAACTTTTGAACCATGAGCTTAGAAATGTAGAGACCGTCGAATGGCATTCTTTCCCTCACACTGATCCATGTGGTACGACAAAACTGGGTTACTTATATATTTTTGCTTGCTGCTATTCTAGATTCAACAAAATGGCACCGTTGCCGGGGATCGGTGTTTAGATATTGAATCGCATCGCGATAGTTTCTATATTTTTGAGCTTTGTCAATTTGTTTATATTACATGTATTTGTTTTCTTTGATGTTTTCTCTAGTGTGATAAGGAATGATGAGAACTCCTTCTAGATTGGTTGCTATTTGTATAAAAGTATTCAATGAAGCTTCGACCGAGTCTGGATGTTGAGCTTTGAATGTATGCAAGGTAAATTGTACCGCTTCATAGAATGTTAGAATGATCTAAGAATTTTGTGCTTTGTGCAAATGTGTATTTTTGTTTCATGTTGCAACTTGTTTGAATGCTTGTTTCACTTAGGTCCAAAAGCCACAAATTGTGAGGAAACCTCCATTGTTTACTATATGCTTGGTTGACTGATAACTTTGTTTAATTCGTTTGATTCATGCTTTATCTTTTGATTATTGTGATTTTGTGGAAGCATTAGAAATGATCAAGGGATTTGTTTATATTGAGCACAACCGTATCCAAAAGTACCTTACCTGTGAGTAGAGAGAATTCGTTAGCCCTTTTGAGCCTAAACAGTTTAGATCTCATTTTAGTGATGAACTTTGTGTTTTATATAATTTGAAAGTGTAGTTCATCATTGAATTTTGTGAGGTTCTAAATTTTTTTTCTTGAACCTTTGAACTTTGTTTTAATTTGATTTCCTTGCCTTAAAAAAGCAAGGAGCATTCACTTGAGGTTTGGTTGAATTTAAGTTGGGGAGAATGAAAAAGAAGATTGGTAAGTTGCTAAAACTTTTGAAAATTTTCAAACAAGCATGAGAAGAAAAAGTGTGCATATGAATGTGAAAAACAAAAGAAAAAGAATGCTTGTTTGAGTGAGAAAAATAGAGAATGAAATAATTGTGAATAAGGAAGTTTGAGAAAGTTTGTGATGAAGGAGTGAAAATGGTGAATGAAATTGTGATGTGTAAATACCATGTATAGTGAATGTTTCTTTTTGCATCGGCAATTTCGACTCAATGGTCTTTAGAAATGTCCCTTTGCTGTGAACCCGACCAAGTTACAACCTTTAAAGCCCTTAGTGATCTTTTTGCTTCCATGTTTTCATTTTTGATTGTTAGATGTTGTATGAATTGGATTGCTATTTGCATTGTTTGTCGCGTGAGTGAAATTTCCCCGCGGTTGCAAACGCGTCAATTTCTTCATTCTTATTCTAAAGAGGAGTGTTAGAGTGATTCAAGTATGAAAACTTAGTTGTTCTTTGAACCATTATGATATTTGTTTAAGAACTTAATTCTTTTTCGTTGTTTGATTCTATTGAGTGGTAACCGTTGCTTGTGCGCAATTTCATGCTTGACTTTTGTTGAATCTTAAGCTTGAGCAAATCTTCTTGTTTTAATGAGAGGCATACTTTGCTTGAGGACATGAAAAAATCTAGTTGGGGAGAGTTGTTAGGTGCAGATTTGACCTAAAAATGAACTATCTTTCTTTGCACTTTTTCCACTCTTTTCTCATGTTTTCATTGGTTTTGCTAATGATTATTGTTATTCTTCTAACCTTGAGAATATACCTTTGGTGCTTGTAATGTGTGTGTTATTGTGCAGGAAAAGGCACTAAATGATCAAAGTTGTAAGACACAAGGAAATGATCCAAGTTGCCAAAGAACAGAGGAAAATAGCAGAAGGTTCGCTTTGCAAACTCTGGCGAATTGCCAGCGAAGGTTCGCTGTGCGAAGGATGGCGAGGTCCCCAGCGAATGGTCCCAGATTTGGACAGAGGAAAAAGGAGCTAAAATTTACTTTCGAGCTTGAAAGCGAGTGTTCGCTTTGCGAACATTCCTTCGCTTTGCGAACTCACGAGAATTTTTGGGGCGGTTTAACTATTCAAAGGCACCTGAAGTGCCTATTTTTCACCATTCACTGTGCGAATGAATCGTTCGCTTAGCGAACATGAAAATTCCTGAATGTATTATAAATAGAATTTTCACACTTTTGAGAATGATTATTAGATTTCACCAAGTTAGATATTAGGAGAAAGACATTTTTCAGCATAGAAACTCAAATCCCAAGGGGGAGAAGGTAAGAGCTTCAATCTCTTGTTGGATTTGGATGTAATCTTTTGATGCCTTATGTATTTCATCTAATGTATGTTTGGGAATATGTTTCGATTCTTTATTGTTGTTGTCTTGGATTGATTATTTGTGGTCTTGACAAAACCTTTACAAATCCTTGATCTTAGATTTTCATCTATCACTGAACCAAACTTTTGACATGGTTTTGTGAGTTGATATTCATTGTATCTTTTGTTGTATTGTGTTGATTAAGTAGCATGGCTAGCATGAGTAGGATCGATACGGTATTGCGAGGATGCATGATAATAGTGATGAATAACGGTATTCACATTCATTTGGCAAATTAGTTGAATACATGTAAAAAAGGGTTAAACATATGTACGTATTCTGATCATTGGCATTTTATATGAAGCAGTCATTTATCTGATATGGGTGTCATCTTTGTTTACCTGTTTATCTTTGATTTGAACCGCTATAGACATATACTCTTCAGATCTGGATCTAAGATGATTATTTGTTTTGTTCTGAACTCTAGAAATAGATTTAGGCTTAACACTTGCGTGAGTATTAACTCTTAATGCTTTGTGTTGGTTTTTGTTGCGTGAGACATCACCAATGAGGCAATACGGTTGATCTCTCGACGTTGCGTTAGACATAACCTCTGTCGTGGGTGACACGTGAGGATATTAGGCGAATGATTGATTTATGTATAATATGATTAGAAGAATGCATGTGTTATCAATTGATGAGATCCAATTCCAACAAGGCTCCGTTTATAATTCAGTCTTTATTTTATACTTTCCGTCTTTACATTTTCCGCATTTGCTTTTGGTTCCGCTTTAAACCAAAACTTTTGAACCATGAGCTTAGAAATGTAGAGACCATCGAATGGAATTCTTTCCCTCGCACTGATCCCTGTGGTACGACAAAATTGGGTTACTTATATATTTTTGCTTGATGCTATTCTAGCTTCAACAATATCCGTGCATAGCACCTGGGAGACCTTCTCGACGGCCATGGTTATCTCGCGTGGGGGATACATCGAGCTCACAGTGGGGTCGGTCAAGAGAAAATTCGACCAGCTCATCGACTGCAGTCTCGACCAGCTATCCACGCTCGAGAAGGTTCAGGGGCGTTCCCAGCCAGTTACGTTCTACCGTGAGGAGCTGCCTGGACCCAAACTCACAGATTCCTCTGCTCATCAGAGAGAGACTTGCCAACACCGATGTCCAATGGATCCTAGTCAACCAGGGCAGCTCTATGGACATCATGTACACCGGTATGTTCAGAGCCTTGAAGCTGGACCAGAAGAACCTGTCGTCATACGTAGGACCCGACCTGCAAGGATTCAACGAGGCAACCGCCAGACCCTGGGGGTACGTGGAGCTTCCGGTCACTTTCGGGGAAGAGGAGGCGTCGAAGTCGATCAAGACTCAGTTTCTGGTAATTGATTGCCCTTCATTGTACCAATGCATCCTTGGCATACCAACCTTAGCGGAGCTGATCGATGTCCCTTCAACCGTTCATCTCAAGATAAAATACTATACGGAGAAGGGCCACGTCACAACGTTGCACGAGGATATAGAAGCTGCAGGGAGGTGCTTTGAAGCAGCTACCCGAGGACAAAGCTCAATCGGTGCAGCACCCAAGGCCTCCAAGCGGGCAAGGGAGGAAGACCATCCCGGCGAGGAAAGCCAGCCTGACAAGAAGCCAACTCTCCCTGTGCACATCATTGACCTCGACAGTCGGATTTCTAAAGAGGGTTAGGACTATGGTGAAGGCACATCAACGGGGACAGGCAGTTCCTCTGCAATGGCCCTCATGCACCCTGTCCCAGAAGGGGAGTTCGAGGTCATCACCTTCAGAGCCAACCCGAGCAGAGGAGTAAAGATATACGCAGGGCTGCCCGACGAGGTAAAGCGGAAGTTGAAGACATGTCTGGAAGACAACGCAGATTTGTTTGCATAGAGTGTCGTGGACATGCCCAACCTGGACCCTGAGACCGCATGCCATCAACTAACCATTAACCGAGCTGCTCGAACCGTCGCACAACGCAGATGCAAGCAATCCTATGAGAAGGCTCAGGCTGCCGAAAAACTTGTACAAGACCTCTTAGAGGAAAAATTTATCTCGGAGGCTAGGCACACAACCTGACTGTCCAATATTGTACTTGTCAAGAAACATAGTGGAAAATGGCGCATGTGCATTGATTATACTGATCTCAATCGGACTTGCCCGAAGGATGCTTATCCTTTGCCCAGCATAGATAAGCTCGTAGATAATCCTGCCAGTTTCAAGCTCTTGTCCTTCATGGACGCCTATTCGGGATACAACCAAATCCCTATGGCCGAAAAGGACAAGAAGTATACCGCGTTCATGACTTCGTCAGGGAACTATTACTATAATGTAATGCCCTTCGGTCTGAAAAACGTTGGGGCCACGTACTAGCGTTTGATGAACAAAGTCTTCTAATCAGAAATCGGAGACATGCTCTAATTTTACATGGACGATATGATCGTGAAGTCCTAAGAGGAATCCGATCACACGACCCACTTGCAAAAGGTTTTCGACCAGGCAAGAAAATGCAAAATGCGTTTTAACCCAGAAAAATGCACTTTCAGCGTGCAGGCGGGGAAGTTCCTTGAATTATGCCTCACCGAGAGGGGGATAGAGGCCAATCTTGACAAATGTTAGGCATTCGCTGAATTTCCCACACCCAGGTCGAAGAAGTCCATACAGTCCCTCAACGGGATGCTCACTTCACTTTCTCGCTTCGTGGCCAAGTCTGCATAGCACACTCTGCCCTTCTTTAAACTCCTCAGAAAGGAGGCCACATTCGACTGGACTGAAGAATGCGAGTAGGCTCTGACCCACCTTAAGCGAGCCTTGTCTGAATCCCCCGTGCTTTCATGACCGGAGTGCGGGGAGAGATTGTACCTGTATCTCTCTGTCACCAGCGAAGCCATTAGTGTCGCACTCATTCGTGAGACAACGGACGGGTAAAAACCAATTTACTTCACGAGCAAGGCCTTACAAGGGCCAAAAATCAGATCCGCACAAATAGAGAAGGTCGCTCTCGCCCTCGTCAACGCCGCGAGAAGGCTCAGGCATTACTTCTTGGCCCACTCCATAGTAGTGCGTATGGACCAGCCCATAAAACAGCTGCTTTGTTGACCATACATGGCTGGCAGAATGCTCAAGTGGTCCTTGGAGCTGTCAGAATTTGACATTTACTACGAGGGCAGGAAGGCCCTCAAGGCACAAGTCCTGGCCGATTTCGTGGCAGAGATGACACTGCCATCATCCCCACCAAGCGGAACGCATAGATGGACCATCTACGTGGATGGGGCATCCAATTCCACGGGTAGTGGCACAGACATCATCCTCGAGAACGAGGAGGGAATCCTAATTGAAGTATCATTAGTCCTATCCTTCCCTACGTCCAACAACCAAGCCAAGTACAAAGCCTTCCTCGCATGATTACGGCTGGCTGAAGACTTGGGCGCTAAGGAGGTAAAGATCTTCACCAATTTCCAACTCGTAGCATCTCAAGTACGAGGAGAATATTAGGCAAAAAATGATCAGTTGGTCGAGTATTTGACGGTGGTAATGGAAAGAATTACTAAGTTCGACGCGTGGGAAGTCCAACATATCCCTCGCGAACGAAACACGCGGGCATATGTCTTGTCGAAACTGGCTAGCACCAGAAAGAAAGGTGGTAACAAATCCGTCGTACAAGAGGTACTCGCTCGACCAAGTATTGAGAAGCCATCAGAGCTGCTCGATATTAACACCATTGGAGACATCCGCTGCTGGATGACCCCAGTGTATAATTATCTCACCACGGGGGAACTGCCCGAGGACAGCAAGGAGGCCAGCGTGACTAAACAAAGAGCCTGCTTGTACGTGCTGATCGAAGACAAACTCTACCGACGTGGATTCTCCATTCCCCTCATGAAATGCGTTCAGGAAGACAAGGTACCTGAAATTCTCCAAGAAATTCATGAGGGCATCAACGCGCATCACTTGGGAGGGAAGTCATTGGCATGAAAGGCCCTCCGGGCAGGATACTATTGGCCGACCATGCAGCACGATGCTAAGGAGCATGTCCAAAAATGTGACTGATGCCAGCGCCACGGGGACATGCACTTGGCGCCCCCTAACAAGTTAAGGACTCTATCCTCGCCTTAGCCCTTCGCCTGGTGGGGGATGAATATACTCGGCCCCTTCACAATGGGGTCTTATCAAAACAAATATCTGATTGTGGCCATCGATTACTTTACGAAATGGATCTAAGTCGAAGCTCTCGCCAAGATCACAACCTTCAACATACTCTATTTCTACAAAAGGAACATTCTCGTGCGATTTGGAGTACCCCAGGCCCTTGTGACCAACAATGGAACCCAGTTCACGGACAGGAAGTTCTAAAACTTTGTCGCCAAACTAGGCACGAAGCAATACTTCACTTCCGTCGAGCACCCCCAGACTAACGGGCAAGCAGAGGCTACAAACAGGGTAATCCTTCGGGGTCTAAAACAAAGGCTAGGTGAAGCAAATAAGAGGTGGGTCGAGGAGTTACACAGCATGCTCTGGGCCTACAGAACAACCTAACACTCCTCCACCGGGGAAACCCCTTTCCGACTAGTTTACGAAACCGAGGCGGTGATACCGGTGGAGATCAGAGAACCTTCCAGATGAACGTAAGATCCTCTCGACGAGGAGATGAACGACGAGGCTTTAAGGGAAGAGTTCGACCTGGTCGAAGAAATATGGTCGGGAGCAGCTCTCCGCGAGGCTTCGCTAAAACAAAAAATAACCTGCGCCACGACGCTAAAGTCATAAAGCGCGACTTCCTCGTTGGCAGCTTGGTCCTACGTAAAAACCAGAAGGATTTGCGCGAGGGCAAGCTGGCCGCGAACTAGGAAGGACCCTACAGGGTGAAGTCAAAAGCAAGCACTAGGGCCTACTACCTAGAAACTCTGGACGGAGAATCATTTGCTCGACCATGGAACGCTGAAAAGCTCAAACAATATTACAGTTATGACCAACCACTAGGTCGGGCTAACTGCTGACAAATCACCCCCAATGGGGAGACCGCTCGGCCACGGGACCGTGCACCGGTGCAAGCACGATCCTTCATGTTACAACGTCAGCCAGTTTCTGCTCATGGGACGAGTAGACTCTGCGCACAACAGGGACACCTCAATTGAGCTCCGCCATTGCCGCACCATTAAGGCAGAACACCCAGCTCGCGATGGGAATATTCTAAGCCTATGAGATTAGTATCTCGACCGAGATCCTAGTCCCATCACCGACGAAACTACTTTGCCTCCTCGACGAGTCTCCTAAACTGTCGAGCATAACAAGAACAAGTTGAGCAAAGCGTCCATACTTAGCATTTAAACAATAAAAGAATAAAAAAATAAATGCAACGAAGATAATGCCAAACGAAAAATATTTATATAATTTTGGCCACGAGGCCAGAATAAGTCATCAGTACAAGAAAAGAGTTGTGCCCGACAAAATGTTACATATCGAAAGGCACGCAGGCCCACAAAATACAAGTACTTCAAAACAAAAACTAAACTGCATCACCAGGAACCACCTCGCCATTGACAACCACGTTGAGAACGCCCATCCCCTCGGTCAGCAGCTGGACGTCGGAGTTGAGGGCTTTCAACTGCTCCAAAGCAGCGTTAAAACCAAACTCTGCTGCCCTGAGATTATCTTGCTCAAGAAGACAGATCCTCTCAACCAGGTCCTTCTGCGTCTTCAGAGCCTTTTCGTCATCGGTCTCATCCTGACCAACCGCCGATGATCCCTCAAGCTCAGCTATCCTCGCCTTCAGGCGGGCATTCTTCTCGGTTACCTTGGTCACCTCCCCCTTCATCTGGGTTACTTCCTTCTGAAGTTCTATCTTGGCCTCTAGATTGCCTTGTAGCTTCTTTAGATTATTGTAAATCTCTGCATTCTCCAGCTCCAGGTCGGTGATCTTAGTCTTCGCCCTCTTAAGGTCAGCAAGTGGAACCATCTCCGCGTCCCCAAGGGCCAACGCCGCCTCCAGCACCCTAATCATAGCCTCCACGTCCTGACAGAGGAACTTCCTCCACACCTGAGGGTCTGCGGACAGGATGGCCGAAGCGTCAAGTGTGGGAACAACGACAGAGCTCTCCCCGTCAAAAATTTTCCCCTAAAGATAACACGGGGGCAACACGGATCTCTCCCCGACGAAACTGCCAGAGCAACCAGTCGGCAAAGAGCTAACATCATCCTGTTTCCTCTTATGGGTCGTGTCCGGGGTTGGGGGAGTTGAAGTAGTCCTCGGGGCAGAGCCAGTGCCATCCACAAACTTTTCCAATGTTACTTGCTGCTTCACAGCACTCGCCTTCGACATTGGGGGCACCTTCTTCAGGTTTTTGGCCACCGCGGACCTCACCAGACGCTCCCTCATGTCCGCCATTTTCCCCTGCAAACATAAAAGAGGAAGATTAGTACGGTAGGCGAAAATTTTAAACACGGGCAAATGAGCAAGTTATACTAAGGAGCTGGAACGCAACATCGTCAATTTCGCCCTCAAGAAGGGCCCTAGTGTTAATTTAACGAGCCGCCCAAGCAGGCTCTTCATCCTCCCCGAACAACTCTTTGCGGTCCCTGTCCACCACGAAGGCAGGCCTGAAAGTCTCCACGTATGCATGCAGAACCCGATAGGACTCCTTGTCCCCGTCACAAAGTTGCTCGTGCTTGACAAGGAACTTATCGATCCTATATCTGAAATGGGCATACACCCACTCCAAAGGGAACTTGGACACGGCCTTCTCAACATGCTGACCATTAACCTCCACGGCCTCAAGCATAGAGATGAAACTCCTAGCCACTTCAGAGACAGGTTTTACGACCAATAACTTGTCCTTGAAATGTCGGACAGATTCTGAGTACGGCCAGGATAGCCTGCACTGCTGCTTGAAAGACACCCAACTTTGCTTTGGGCCCGCTGTGCTCCGCTGGATCTGGAAGATATAGAAGAAAAGATCCACGGCCACCCCGATCCTCAAGTAACGGTAGACCAGCTCAAAAGCGCGAATAAACACCAGTGCATTCGGATGGAGTTGGGCCGAGCACAACTCTAAGTGGCAGAAGATGGCCTCCTGAAAATCGGTAAAGGGCAGGCGGTACTTTTCCTCCACAAAGGCGAACTCGTACATGGGGAACCGCATCCTCAGATACACCGAACAGATTCAATTGTTTTCTGTCGGGCAAATACTCAGCCCGATCTTCTAGATAGGGAAACTCTCGAGCTTCCTCTTCAGTAAACGTCGACCTCGTCGACCGGGGTTCCAGGGCGATCCACTTAAGGTCCCCCTCAGCTACATGGACATTGGCATAATCTACGGGCTGCTCCGCCTCCTCGTGCGCAGCCCTAACGTCGAGTACAATCCCTTCGCATTGGTCAGCCATTTCACCTGAAAAGCAGAGGAAGAAAAAGTGAATTCGACGACTAAGATAAAATCCACCCTACCACCACTAGTCAAGTGAAAGGGAGAGGAATATGTCGAGGATAACCTCGAGCCCTAGTCGACCACGACAGAATGCGGCGACGTCACTTCCCCCACGTCGGGGACGAGTCTCCGCGACTCTACGAAGACTCCATGTGAAAACCAAAGTTTCACGTCGGATATGCCTAATGCCCGACTACAAACCTCAAACTAATCCTAACCAGAATCTAGAAAGATCTACACAAGCCTATGCAATAATCATGAACATTCATCCCATGTTCTTCGTGTTCTTCATGTTCTTCATGAATTTTCCAGAAATTCATGTGTTCATCAAAAAACACATGAACATTCAACCGGAAAATTTATGCGTCATCGGAAAGTTCATGCAAATTTCCAGAAATGAAAAACACCAGGGAAATTACAGGAAATGAGGAAGAACTTACTTGCTAAAGCAAAGGTAGAAGATGAAAATCACGGACTAAGCTTTGAATGTCGACGGTGGCGAAGAAGCTCCGGTGAGAACACAAGTTCCAGAGCTTAGAGATTTAGGGACAAGAATTTGAGTGAAGTGTCAAATGAATCTTTTCTCCCCCCTTTTATAAGCACTTCCTCGCTTAGGAAGCGCGAAGGCCATCATCGCTTAGGCGTCTCTAGGCCTGACAAGAATTGAATGCTCCACCACGTGTCAGAAAGGGAATCTTCGTTTGGCATTCCCAAAGCTAGACGATACACTCACCAAGTCTACTATTATCCCGAGAGCACACCGTCCACGCTAATACGCGCAACCCGTGTCCTTGTCAGGGCTCGTCGACATAAAAACGCCACTTCAGCGGGCACACTTCCTAAACCTGGTCGACATAAAAACGCCACTTCAGCGTGCACACTTCCTAAACCTGGTCAACATAAAAACACCACTTCAGCGAGCATGTCCTAGCATATGAAAGGCTCGTCGGGCTGGTTGAAAACCAATGTCGACCACCTCAACATTGGAACAGACGATGGGCATGTCCCCGTACACCAACATTCAAAGGCAATTGTCCACGAGGATATGTCAAGTCATCACCTTTCCTTAGAGCAAAGACTTGGGGGGCTCCTGTTCTGGATTGGGCAGGCGCTTGGTCCACAGTAGGGCAAGGCCCGATTCAGTCCAGCTCTTGGCCAGGCCCAACAGCCAGAAACTAGCCGTTGGGCAGAAACTAGCTTTTGGGCACAATATGATCGTCGGGGATGTCCCCCTAAATCGTTTGGCAGTTCACGTGACCAACTGTTTCCCCGGGTCTCATGAAAATAGTTGGACCAGATCAAAGGGTCACGCGCCTGACCCTCCACCTGGCAGTCTCCCATTGGTCGACTAGATATTTCGGCCACATGGGAGACATTGGCCATGCGCTGGGGGTTACTTCTATAAATACCCTCTCACTTGAGAGGGGCAGTTTTGATCACTATTCAATACTCGAAATCATACTTTGTACTTGCTTTCTCTCTAGCCCAAACTTACTTTGGCATCGGAGTACCTTGCAGATACACCCCCTCCTCTCCTACAAGCATCATTATCTGCCCTACACGGAAGGCCACGAAGATCCATTCTGATCGCTCATATCACATCGCTCATGCTACCATATCTCTTCTGAACTAACAGCACCGAAGCTCCCCACAAAGAAACACTCGGTCGAACAAACTTATTCTCAAGCAACTCTTCCAACAGTTTTTTCAACTTACTCAACTCTGAAGCAAACATTCTATAAGGAGCTATTAACACTGGACTAGTACCAGGTACTAAGCCTATAGCAAACTCCACCACGCAATCTGGCGCCAAATCATTGATATCATCAGGAAACACTTCGGGAAAATCACACACAACCGGCAACTCTCCCATCACAACTTTACTATCGATTCCCAAAGAAGCAAACATAGCGAACATCCGAGCCTCCCATTTCAAAAATTCTTCTACTTGCATAGCAAATATAAACATCAACTCTCAATCTCCTTCCACTTCTAGAAACATCATAGTCTTGGCATAACAGTTGATATGAACACGGTTGAACTTCAACCAGTTCATTATAAGGATAAGGTTAAGTTGACTCAACTGTAGACATACCAAGTCCATCGCAAAACTCTTACTATAAATATTCACTGGACATTTCAAACACACCAATGAAGTAGTTACTGAACCCTTGGCTGGTGTATCAATAACCGTACTTCCAACAATAGAAGATAATTTTAAATCCAATCTCTTAGCATAATCAAGAAAAATGAAAGATTGCGTTGAACCTGTGTCAATAAATGAAATCAAGGGAGTACTATTAATAAAACATGTACCTCAAATCAACCTGTCAGCACTGGTAATTTCTGTCCCAGACAAGACAAAAAATTTCTCTCCAGACGGTGGCTTCTTTGGTTTTTGGCAATTAGTACTGATATGACTCTGCTCTCCACAATTGTAGCTAGTCACAACATTACCCCTACAATCAGTGATATGGTGCCCTATCTTCCCACACTTGTTACACTTCTTCTCAGAACTGGAGCACTCATTGGCACAATTCCCTATCACATCACACCTATAAAATTAGACTGAAGCAGGAGCTCCTCCCCCACTTGGCTTATTTTCAACTTTAGCTTTCTGTTTTCCATTGTCAGCAAACATCACATATGGATTTCCTTGAAACTGTCCCTTCCCTTTCTTTTCATTAATACTCTTGTAGTGAGCAGATCGGGCTCTATTATCTTCATCATAGATTCTACACATGAGTATCTCTGCAAGATGTCCATGGTGGACAACATCAAAAAAAAGGGTGAGAATTCACATCAATAATTTTAACGGCATAGGCTGCAAGGTAGAATTCAAACATCTACACATTCAACAACAATCACACAACATCATTCTCACACCCAATTTATCAGCATACACCAAGCAATCACATATTCGTCATTTAAATTATGTAATAAGATTCACAAATTTAACTAGACTTATATGCATGCGGTACCATATCATCATTAATTGGTTCACTCAGAAACCGAGATCGCCTTGGTCGAACCCCGAATCCACCCTGCTCGGATTCGGGGCAAGTCACCAATTCATTCTGCTCGGATTGCAAATTGCCTCTTTCATCATCAATAACAATGAAATAAATTCATGTCATAACACGTCAATACAACAACAACATACTGTTTAAAATCCCCTCCCAATAATAAACAAAACATGCATTGACCCAACAATAATAGTTCCCCTCCCGAACTATCATCCTACAATAACATACTCACAATGTAACAACATAATTCATGCTTATACATCAACATATCATTATCACAATTCACAACAATTAACACAACATCATCATCACATGTGCACATATTCATCATTCACAAAATACTACATATAGTTCGATTAAAATCATGTTTAATCGTTAATTCATACCAAACATTACTCAAATAGTAGCTAATAGAACCTAACAGTACCCAAAACATTCACAAAAGTCGAAAAGTCAAAATCTGCAACTTAATATCATTAAAATAAGCATTTACGCTCACTGCAAACTCATAACGGGTTACCCATCACGGTTGTGACACTTATCACTGATCTCAACTCTTCAGAACGTCACCCATGTGACGTTCGACTTGTAAGACAAGCCTAGACATTGTGATGGATTACCCGTCACTAGCGTGATGTCCGTCACCACCCCGTAACCAGCAAAGTTTCGTCTTCTTCAATGGAGTTCAATGCATAACTCCTATTTCTCATCCAAGACATACAAAACCGACCCCAAAACATTTCCCACATGATATATATTCATCAATAACTTCAATTTTCATCAAATCAACACTTTTAATTCATGGTTTTCATAAAATCATATTATTCATTAAACCTTCAAAATAACATCAATGGTGAAAATATGCTAACTCCCCAAAACAGAATTTACCACACATCATAGCATAAGAATTTCCTCACTAATCATCATCATATACAGCAAATCAATCATCAATAACAGAAATTTGTTAAAAACCCCAAAGCCCTATTGGAGGTTAAGGACTCCTCAATTCTACCCCTCATGCATACACCCATTATTAAGATAGTTCTCCCCCTTACCAAGTTATCCTAGCAGCAGTGAAAATTGTTGTTTGTTGATTATCTAATCCCCTCCAAGCCCTAAGCGTTCTCTTTCACTTTCTCTAGCCACTTTTCTATTCTCCAAATTCTAGTTTTACGTACTAATGAAAATCCCTTAAACTATGTTATGCTCTAATTTATATCATTAGGGTAAACTTTATTAAAATTCCAACTCTGCCCCAAACTCTTATTCCTCTTGCTCCTTCATCCCTTCTACTATTCATAAATCACATTATGGCTATAATCTCTCTATTTTCTATTAAATTAAAGTCTTAATACCCTTTTTCATCCATTATCTTTTATGTAGGGTTCATTTTGGTCCTTTAATTTTAAAAAGGAGCATTTTGGTCCTTTAGCTTTTTAAATTGGTTCACGTTTATCCTTTCTGTCCAAAACGTTAGTCAAAGTCAATTGAGATGCTATGTTTTGGTACAATGTTGTAAGCCTTATATGGTAATTCTGTTAATACTATTGGTACTATGTTTAGGTCTATGTTTTGTTACAATGTTGTAAGCCTTATATGTCAATTTTGTTATGACTACTGATACTATAATGAAAGACATATTTTGCTTATATTCTGTTGTGTTTTGGTACCAAATTATACCAGTTAGGTAATAATAAAATTATATCATTTCACAACTCTATTTTGACATACACATTATACCATTAGAAACAACATACCATGTGATAAACAACATTGCACATTTCCATTTCATTGATCTCATAAAACAATATTTTAGAAATACAACTCATTCATCCCATAGAACAACCTTTGGAAATACAACTCATTTATTCCATTTCATTGATCTCATAATTACATTAACAAATTATAGATTAATACACTAAAAGCAACAAAAAATGAATTTCTCCATAATGTCTTCTACTTCATTGTGTTATTGATAGCCCCTTCAAGTTCTTCAACTAATACTTCAGATTTAATTAATTTCTGCTGTAATTCTTCATTCTCTTTTGCTAAGCATTCCAACCTCTTTTTTTATTCTTGATGAACATGTCACTGTCATCTTTCACTTCAGCACAAAACCAATCAAAATAATCACATCCATTACTTGTATTCCCCTGCACATGTTACATACAACATTACTCACTGTGTAAAATCGCAATCGCAAACTTAACAACATAGATCGTACCTTATAATGTGGACATCCCCAAAACTGCTTCCCAAAGTTTTTGACGGTTTTTGCCCTTCTGAGTACAGCAAAATCACCACACCAACAGTTAGGTCTCCATTGATTTTTCGAAGATGAAGAATCAACCCTAGATTCAGAACTGTAACTCACATCTCCACCGTATCCATACCCCTTTTGCGACGAACTTGAACTTTTATGTGCCATTACTCTTCACAATCGATGTTTTGCAGCGTCAACTAGATTAATGTTGAAGAAGATGAAAGCATGAACAGAAGAATATGCAGGCATGAACAGAAGAAGATGAAGTCGTGATTTTACAGAAAAAGATAAAGGAAAACGGAACAAACCATAATATACATGAAGCGTTCCTCACTTTGACATTTTTAGAGAAGAAGTTGTCCTACCTGGCGCTGACATGGCAGTTGACATTGTCACGTTTAACACCGTTACTGTGTTTTGTCTCAAAAGGGTAAACGTGGTACATATAATACAGTTGAGGGACTAAAATGACCCTTTTAAAAATTAAAGGACCAAAATGAACCCCGACCCAAACATACGGGATGAAAAAGCCTATTTTGCCTGAATTAAATAAATCTAATAAAATACTATGATTTTAATAATTAAAATAAACTCTAATAATTTAATCAAACTCTACAAGTCTCTAATTACTCTCGACACTCTCACCTCAATGTCACAAGCCCCCATTACCCTTGTTTATTTAATTAATATTGTCCAATAATCAAATAAACACACAAAAATCATAGTAAATCAACTAAATTCAATAAATGAAAAACTGGAGTTTACACTATTCGTTACCTCACCTATGAAATTGAAGTAAAATCCTTTTTTCAACCAATGTAAAATGTGTTTTTCGTTGTAGTGCTTTTTGGACCAAATATTTTCGATCAACGAGTTTTTCTCGATCAAATAAGATATACAACACCTCTAAACAAAGCAATATAAAGGTACAATCCCTTCCCTCCTTATTCATCTTAAATTTTTTCTTTTATTGTGTGAGGACTTATATTCTCTTATTACTATCATCATCATCATCATCATCATCATCAACAACATCATGGCTTCATCAAAGCCTCTTCTTGCTGGAATTTCTTCATCAAAGTCTCCTCCAAATCTCAAGAAGAAAGTGCGAATAAAACTTTATCAAATACAAGGTTCTCAAGCCCATTTATTTTGATGCAAAGCATTTTAAAGTTCTCATCTTCTACAATGTTGTTTATCTAAGCTTGCTCAAGGAATTCCTCTTCAAGAAATCAGAACTCATTTATCAAAACCCATTTATCAAAGACTTATCAAAATATTTTATTCTATGCGAATCTCAAGCCTGAAGATTGGTTTCTCACATCTGAAGTTTGCAAGAAAGATATATTCCTTACCACGTTGCTTTAAATCATTAATAATAGTCTCAGAATCAATACTTGCAACAGTTTCTCTTTCAATGTTAACCATCATGTTATCTCTTAGAAAATTAGCTTCCCTTTTCCTTCTCAATTTTGTATTGATAGTTTTCATTATTGAAACAAAATATTTCAATAGTAGCTGTAGATACAGGAAGAGTCATGATAAGGCAGAGCAGTCTATTAAATAAATAGTAAATTTCATTTTTTTTGTTGTTGCAACCAAAGATGAACATAAGTCTTGAATAGTTGATAAATTGTTCAAACTTGATGATTAACGAGCGTTAATAATAAAATTCCAAAGTTAAAATTGTAAATTAATCCTCTCTTACTCATTAAAGTCCATAGGATAATATTTTTCAACTAGAGTTCAAATAGTATCAAGATTAAAAGTCTGGTAATTCAGTGTGCGGGTGCTCTTGCAAAAGTCAGTTGTAGTTTAAGTAGGGATATGAATTGTTATACTATTGCCCCTAGTTTTATTGAGCAATTATTAGTAGAGGATATTGTGGGGGGTTACATGTCTAGGGAGGTGTCCTTATAATTCATTTTCTATTTGGGCCTTTGGCCGTCCCCATTACAAAAAAAAGAAGTCTGGTAATTATCCTTTGGAGCCAAAACACAACTTAGAGTTAACAAATCAATTGTTTGCTCATTAAATATGATATCCATCTCTTGTAATTGTTTGGTAATGGTAGTGAAAACTATTTCAACTCTAAAATAATGCTTAATGATAAGCTGGTTATCTTCAAGGTGGGAACGCTCAAATCTAGTTTGTTGGTTCTGTATTGGTAGCACTTTTGGTAAAACAATGTGTTGCATCAAGATGTTCTACTTGATGTCTTGACATGCTGTCTCTAACATTCTGCAGGTGAAGTGTTGGTGGTGTTTGTTAGTATTGCAGACTGTGTGCTTGATGTCAAACACGATGTTCTGACATCAGTTGACAGAACTTCCAGTTCTGGTTTTAGGTTTTATTTGCTGCGCTATTTTTAGCAATCTTTTGTGTGTTTGTGTTGAGTGATTGCATGCGTAATTCTGGGAGTAAAATTATGTTGGAGTGATATTATTTGGAAGCAATCTGTTTGTGAAGAATAGGGTTGGCTATTTTCATGCATAAAGATTTGGAGAATAATTAGTTTTAATTATTAATTAAAACTAAGATCTGCTAATGCCCAATATGTGGTGCTGTTTTATAGGTTTCAAGAAGAATATTGAAGAATAATGACTTTCTAATTATGGAGATAAATTAGGAAGGAATTGATTGAAGACCTATTATGTAGCAGAAGTTTCTGCTGATTTGTAGCAGCTGTTATGCTGTGATTTGAAGCCCAAATCCAGTTGGGAATAAGTTATAAATAGAATGCTTGTAACCTAGAAAAAGCACGGGTCAAAGATGTAGATCATTAAGGTTTGTGTGAAATTGTGAGCCACTCTGGTACTGTTTTATACTTAGAGTTGGACTGTTTAGTTGAGTTGTAATTTGTCCACTCAAAGCTTTTAAGCACGAGTGTATTGTTCTTGGTTGATGCTCTTAAGCAAGACCAAGGTGTTTCTTTGACGTGTGTCTTCTACTTTTCTGTGATTGAAGAGTTGTTGGAAATCAAGTTGTTGATGTTGTGGCTGAGGTGTTGACTGCTAGACATCATTGCGATGATTGGAAGAGAGATGGAGTCTCTTATCTAGGGAGAACTTAGGTAGAAGGGTCATTGGGTAGTTATTAAGTGAGTAGATCGTCAACGGGTGTGTTGGTTGTACGGTCTATAAATTGATACTGCTAATAGTGGACTTCCTTCCTGGCTTGGTATGCCCCCAAATGTAGGTTGTTAGACCGAACTGGGTAAACAATTCTTGTGTGCACTTTACTTTTTAGCTTTTCAGTATCATGCTTAATGTTTATATGCCTTGCCTATGTGTTTTGTTCAGATCAGATGTCTCGACATGTCATAGAACATCTAGGTTCTGCCATACCGGAATTTCAATTGGTATCAGAGCAGACATCCTGTTCGTTTTTCTGGGTGAGATCCTAGGGAAGATACTTTCTGGTTCATGTGCAAGGAAGATAGTTGTGCTGAAAAGTTGTTTGGACTTGGTCAGTTCATATGTTGTTTGAATGGTCCCTTGAAGTGGAGGATGGACTATTCATGATAGGGTGTGTATTGGCTCTGTTTGAAGTTGTCAGGCGTGTAGCTTTGGTGGTGAGCTGCTTTGTGGGGTGATTTATTTTCAACCTATGCTGACCTATTGCACCTGGAGTGTGGTGTTTGTGCAAAGGTTATTAAGTTTTGTCTGAAGGTTGTTGAGGGGTTTTCTTTATCTGTGTTCCACAACATATGTATCTGTCAGAAAACTCCTGGTGGTTTTATGTGTTAAAGCTGCAATACTCTGTTCTCCTCTGAATGTGTATCACATGGTGTGGTGATACTTGAGGATATCTTCAACTAGCTTGTTAGAGTTGCCAAAGATACTTGAGGTTCATCCCAAGTCCACTCATAAAGGAACTTTTATATGAGTTTGTTGAAAAGAGATCTGAAGAAAGTTAGAAGCAATTTATTCTTGCTTTCAACCCTACAAGGCCAATCTCTGGGCTTTGATAAAGGATCTCTTGGTGTGTTTCTTGAGAAGGGAACTAATGTCCTACCAGATGTTGGAACATAAAACCAGCATATTGTGCAGAATCTTGTTGGATAAAGGTATGGCATAACAGATGCTTGGGGCAAAACAAATGTGTATTGATCACATCTGTTTGGAACCTACTTCTGGCTTGGAAGAGGAGGCATATGGGTTGTATGTCTAAGAAGTTTCTATCAAGAAACATGTCTTAGATAAGTGTGTTGGTCAAGAGATGATCAACATATTGTCACTCATTGGATTAGTGTATTTCTGATCCAAGTGAGTAGGAGTACAAAGGCTGTTTTTTTTTTGTGGAGGTCAAGCTCAAATGTCAAGGACATTCTCTCTGAAATCTAAAAGTTCCTTCTGATCAAAGCAGCCAGATGTATGCAATCTTGTTTATGGCCATGGAGCAGATTCTGTTTGAAAGGAGTTATATGTGTGTACTAACCACAGGATGTGCAGCTATTGGATGAGAGAATGAATAATTCCCTTAGGAGTTCTTAGCAGTTAATAAGGGGGAGTCCTTAATCTGATGCTAGAAAAACTCGAAGAAATGCCAGGCATAATTTCTTGACATCTTCGTATTGAGAATTTATTTTTCTCAATATTTCTGGTGGTGTTTCTCAAAAACAGGATGAAGGTTGTTTACTCAAACTTGATATCACTATCAAGTCTATGAGAGCATGAAACTCTTGTTCTAGTGGAAGAGAAACTCAAAGGGTTGTGCAAAGAGGATATGTATTAACCTAACTGGTTGACTAGTGTCTTCATTGTTGGAATGTCATCCAAACCATCTAGAATGAGCATTTCGGATTTGTGTTTGGAGCAAGGAGGAGTTGGTGTTTTTTTTTGGGACCAAAGGATTATGGTTCCCTGGTATCTGCATGAGAAGTTTCTTCTTAAGCTGGAGTTCAGTTATGTGGTGTCCTCACATAATGGAATATTTTTTTTGCAAGGATTGAAGGGCATCCTTGTAGGTTGAAGTGTTGGGAGAAGCATATTTTTTTCTGAACAATCTGTTTGTGATGACCAGTCAATGTTTTTTGGTATGCTCCAGAAACCTGTTAGAGGGAATCTCCTCTTTAGGTGCAGAAGAATGGCATCCAACATCTCAAAGTCAGATAAGAGGTCTGAACATTAGAGTTTGAGAAGAAGATTCTTGAGATGTAGAATATGCAGGTTCTTGCATGTGTGTATGATCTGGTTTTGAAGGTTGATCAGCTACTGATGGTTGATCCTCTTATGTCCCTTGCAAGAGATGTGTGTGGATTACTATGATTGTTGTCTCTAAAGCCATAGTAAATGTTTAAATCCATGTGATTTAGACTGATGTCGGAACTGATGTTGAAACATCATTTCAGTTCTTTGCTTCCTCAGCCAAGGAAGGTTGTTTAGCTCAGGGTGGAGTGAAAGGTCAAGAAACTGACCTAATCTGGAATGATTTTGTGGTGTGAATGGTTGTCATGATGGTTTGTCATGAAGAAGAATCAACAGATGCCTGATGTGTGCGAAAGAAGAATGTCAGACCAAATGTCTTACCTTGTGTGAGAAGGTAGTCTTATCTGACTAATGATAAATACTTTGACGGGAGCTGAGTATTTGTTTGTCCTCTGATAAGGGTGTGCATCTGACTAATGATAAATACTTTGACGGGAGCCAAGTATTTGTCTGATGTCAGTATGCAAGGCTGCAGTCTGAACTCTTTGCTTCAGAGAGGGTGTGTGAGTTTATTTCTCTCTATGGTGTTCAGGTGTTTATGTTAACCTGAATAACCTGCTCTGGCTGTGTTTTATTGGGAGCTTCTTGAAGGACTTCTATGTGCAATGAGTCATTTGAATGGTGATGGGAAGCTGATGTCCCAAATGATGATTGTAACATCATGATTATTGATGGTTATATTTGGAAGATGATTGAGATTGTGCACTTGGAGTTGGATGCTCAAGCATTTTTGTTAGAAGAGGTGTTTCTGACTATGTGGATTAGAATGTGGAGATTCTGATCTTGTTTTTAGTAGTATGTTCTGGCAAAGCATGACTACTATTTTTGAAGACCCACTAGTATCAACAACTACTAGTGGATGTAATGGCAGAGGAATTGTGTCAGATGAGGTGATTTGATCAGAAAGTTTTTTTTAAGAGCTGTTCTTTCTCTTGAAGATATTGGATCTCAGTAAAGCTTTTTAAGTAAGCTGAGCATTCGTGGAGTTTGTGAGCAGTGTCAAACCAGTCAGGGTACTTGGATGTGTTCTCCAGGAGTGAAAGTACAGTATGTGAATGTGCTCAGCAAGTGTGTGAAGATTTGGTTCTCAAATGTTCATCTCCATCAAGAGCATTGGTTATCCATGACAGAGGGATTACTTGTCTATGGATTTTGATGCAAAGGTGCATATATTGTGAAGCTTGCATGCTGATCAAGCTTGTGGAGATTGGTTGCCTCTTATGAGGATATAATGTCAGATAACATGCTATGACATTAGGCAGTTGGATGGCGTTTTGGTGTGTTCTTAATAGGACATGTATGGTTCTAGCCATGTGAAGCTAATTGTTTGAATCATGTGCACACATGCTTCTGAGGAGGAGTCTGAAGGACGGTTTTGTTTGTGTCTGGGAGAATGTATTTTTCTCTGCAGTTTTTGGAAGAACTCTGTAGGGGTCTTTGTTGATGAGAGATGTCACACTTGTCTTGGTGTGTGTTATTAATTCAAAGTAAGAGGACTTTACTTAGAGTGTAGTGGAAAGCAGTGTGTTTGTGCTTCAGAACTTGTGGATGATTGTGTGAAACATTCCTGATTCAATTGGATTGTATCTCAAGGAACAAGAATGTCTATGGCTGTAAAATTCAAGGTGGAGTTGTACAGGGTATGGATGGTTTCTGGATGAGAGGGATCAATGGTGATTTTGGTCTCAATCCAAGAGTTTGTTGGTTGTAGTACAAGGATGTGATTATGGTACTTTCTTACTATATGATCATAAAGGTGTCATGGGATATCATTGGTGATTTTGTGGTATTTCTTGTTGAAGGAGCAACTTCTGTCAGTTAAATGTACTAGTGTTGTTTAAGGATCAAACATTAAGTGAATGCGTTCAGCAGGTGTGTTAAACAGAGGGTGCGCTCTTGAAGACATGAAGATGAGTCTTATGTTTTCCATTCATTTAAGGTGTTCTTCTTGCAAAGGAGCACTGGTTATCTTAGATAGGGGGAGTTGAACTTTTGTTGTTGAAGTAGTGCAGTTGTTTATCAAGATTGTTTGTGGCTCTGGTGAGGGTGTTATGTCAAACAAGATGTTGTGACATTGTGTTACTGGTGAAGTTCATGGTGGACATGACAGTTTAGACCTGGTGTGTCAATTGATTGAATCAGAAGTGTACATTTACCCCAATGTTTGTCAATTTTAAGCCATAAAGGGGGAGAGAAGTAGGTTTCTTCAGCTATTGTGTCTGGATTTCGTATTTGAACCAGTCTCACAAGGATGTAGAATAGTCTGTCTGTTCTGAGTATGTTGGTTGGATGATTCAGAGTTTGCCTTTGGAACTTTTTGTGCTTGGTCTGTATTAATGTACTCTCTTCTCTATGGATTTGTTCTAGTTGTTATGGAAGTTTCCTAGTGGAGTTTGTCCAATTGTGGCTAAAAAGGGGGAAAGTAGTAGTGTAGTAGTTGTTTTGCTGGTTTTGCAGATGGTTTTCTAGTGTGCAGGTGCTGGTTTTCTTGATTGTTTTTCTGTGCTCCTTGGCTTGAGGGGGAGTTTCTGGTTTTCTGAGAATGTTAGTTGTGTTTGTGTGGGTTGCTACAGGGATCTCTGATATGGAGTTGTTTTAGCCAAAATTTGCCAAAGGGGGAGTTTGTTGGTTCTGTATTGGCAGCAATTTTGGTAAAACAATGTGTTGCATCAAGATGTTCTACTTGATGTCTTGACATGCTGTCTCTAACATTCTGCAGGTGAAGTGTTGGTGGTGTTTGTTAGTATTGTAGACTGTGTGCTTGATGTCAAACACGATGTTCTGACATCAGTTGACAGGACTTCCAATTCTGGTTTTAGGTTTTATTTGCTGCGCTATTTTTAGCAATCTTTTGTGTGTTTGTGTTGAGTGATTGCATGCGTAATTCTGGGAGTAAAATTATGTTGGAGTGATATTATTTGGAAGTAATTTGTTTGTGAAGAATATGGTTGGCTATTTTCATGCATAAAGATTTGGAGAATAATTAGTTTTAATTATTAATTAAAATTAAGATCTGCTAATGCCCAAGCCCAATGTAAGGAATGTTTCTGGGAATATTATGTTATCCTATGTGGTGCTGTTTTATAGGTTTCAAGAAGAATATTGAAGAATAATGACTTTCTAATTATGGAGATAAATTAGGAAGGAATTGATTGAAGACCTATTATGTAGCAAAAGTTTCTGCTGATTTGTAGCAGCTGTTATGCTGTGATTTAAAGCCCAAATCCAATTGGGAATAAGTTATAAATAGAATGCTTGTAACCTAGAAAAAGCACGAGTCCAAGATATAGATCATTAGGGTTTGTGTGAAATTGTGAGCCACTCTGGTACTGTTTTGTACTTAGAGTTGGACTGTTTAGTTGAGTTGCAATTTGTCCACTCAAAGCTTTTAAGCACGAGTGTATTGTTCTTGGTTGATGCTCTTAAGCAAGATCAAGGTGTTTCTTTGAAGCGTGTCTTCTACTTTTCTGTGATTGAAGAGTTGTTGGAAATCAAGCTATTGATGCAGTGGCTAAGGTGTTGACTGCTAAACATCATTGCGATGATTGGAAGAGAGATAAAGTCTCTTATCTAGGGAGAACTTAGGTAGAAGGGTCATTGGGTAGTTATTAAGTGAGTAGATTGTCAACGGGTGTGTTGGCTGTAGGTCTATGAATTGATACTGCTAATAGTGGACTTCCTTCCTGACTTGGTATGTCCCCAGATGTAGGTTGTTAGACCCAACTGGGTAAATAATTCTTGTGTGCACTTTACTTTTTAGCTTTTCAGTATCGTGTTTAATGTTTATATGCCTTGCCTATGTGTTTTGTTCAGATCAGATGTCTCGACATGTCATAGGACATCTAGGTTCTGTCATACCAGAATTTCATAGTTGTTGAATGAATATCATCTAGATCGGGAATCTCAATATCATTTTTTTCATAAAACAGACTTCATAGAAGTAAACAATTTATCCAAACCATTTTCTATTAGTTCTTGAATAAGAGCTTATGTTGTACAAACCAAATGTATAACATTAATTACATCTTGAGATTTTTGTTGTAAGGTTTAACAAAAGATATTTGTGATCCCCATAATTTATTTCATCATATGCAATATCAATATAAAATCAAATGTCATCTAATAATTGTAAGCATTATCAACATATCCATGTGAAACATAACTTTATCTTTCCTTTGTAATTTATTTTAAAATAATACAAGTTACTTCATATATATTTATCAAACTACAAATAAAAAAGAAGTGTAATCTCTAACAAATATCTACAGTTCATTTCAAAGTACGAATTCGATTTTCATCTTTACTATATACAATATCATAAATCTCTTATAAATATTCAATTTCATTTAATTGAGAAGCTTCTAACTCATCGTGATGCTTTGTAAAAGAATAAACAATATTGAAATATAAATCAACTTCTAAAATAATTTGTTTAACTTCTCTTGGTTTAACTTCTCAAATAATTTTATCTTATAATTGTATTTATTAAAATGTCAACAATCTACTTAACTGCCGACATAGTCACTTAATAGATAATTAGATAATTTGTGGATTGATATTGATTTAGAGACTATAATTTCTAATGAAGTATCTTTTTTTAAAGACACAAAAGTTACATTTTTTTAAGATGTGAACAAAAACAACAATGAAAAAAATATCTCACTCTAAAAATAGTAAGAATCTTTGAATATAACTTTACAGCTGTTAAAACAGTAAAGAAGTGTTTGCTTTAATAGCACGTTTAGGTGAAGGGCTTATAGTACGGAATGTACTTTAACCCCTCCTCTAGGAATCATTTCGATTCTTTCCTTCTGTTTTCCACTCTCTCCTAGTGACATGAAGTCTGGTTTGTTTGTACTCACCAAGTGATAAGGATCGAGGGAGCAGAGTACAGTTTTTACAGCTTCATACAGCTGTCTACAATCAATATTCTAATCTCTCAACAACTCTGTTTTTTTCGATTTGGATGTATGCAGCCAAGTTGGACTCATTTCATCACAAAAGAAACAATATTGGACCCGGTTTTGTCCTCTTCAACAAAAATTGTGCCACTGTTCTAGGTGAAATACCAGATAAGCATGAGATTACTATATGTAGTAAGCACTTGGTTTATGATTATGGATGTAATAATTCTTATGAACATAAATTAAATATTATCAAAACAATAACTTTATTATAGAGAATTAATATTGTTTTTTTTTTAATTTTTTTTTACTATTATTTTAATTAAAAATAATAATTTTTTTAATCACAAGTGTGTGTGACAAAAATTTTCTATAACAAAAATTTAAGACAAATATGAAAAATAGATTAGAAGGCGGTAATCAAGATGAAAATATATCTCCGCTTTCGTTTCGTTCCTCTGACATCCCTAAATATATTTGAATATGGCTTGAAAAAGCTTGTATATTTTTAAATAATTTTTTTTTTCACTACATACAGCTTGCATGTATTTTATATGATGTCTATAAACAATCTCATTTATTTTGGGTCTAAATACTAATACTCTTTACAAGATTTGTTAAGAAAAAATTGATGGCTAGATTATTATATTTAAGGATATTTTTTCAAATAACTGTTTGAATTTAATTAATTTTTTATTTATTTTATCTCATTTACAAAATTAATCATCTATTTTAAGAATACATTAATCATTTACAAAGAATCTAATAAGTCATGCATTATAATATTGTCCTTTTATAGTATTTTTAAGAATTAGTTTTGACATCTAAAAATAGTTAGGAACGTTTATTAACTAACTGTTTATCTTAAATATTCATAATTGATTATATTATATGATGACTTTCAAAAATAAAAAAAAAATTATTTTTTTATAAAAAAAAGTAGAAATTATTTTGCAAAATATTTACAATATTGATGTTAGTTTGCCTATTTACTCTAAGAAAATAAAAACTGAACGTCAGGTATTTGAAATAAAATGAAATGGAAATGTAGTAATTTTTTTATATAAATAAGATATCTTCTTGAGATTTGGGGTGGATTAGGGTAACAAATATGCATGTTTTGATTAAACTCGTCGCATAAAATTTTTTAAAAAATTGGAGTCGGACAAACATAGTTAAATGCGGATTTAAAACTTTAATCTATTCAAACTAAAATTAAAAATGGGCCAAATTGAATCCGTAAATACTACACATCTTAAATCTAAAAATACAAAATTTATATTAATGTCCGTGTTTTAAAAAATGGAGCAATATTGAACAGACATATTAGCAAGTACGAGTTTAAACTCTTGGCCAACCATGCACTTTTGCGTGTAAAACGGATATATCAAACGAACTTGATATATTTTGTTACTCCTAAAAAACACCATAATAGATGGCAAAATTCTCTCAAAAAATTTAATATTACTGCAATACTCAAAGATAAATTCAAACTTAAGAATTCTGATTAAGAGATTAAGAGAGAAGAGGAGGTGTCTATAATCTCAAGTCGACCCCATAACGTAAGAAAGAAACACATAGTACCATTACTGTTCTGGAATTCGCTACGGAAAAGTCCAAAAGGATAGAAATTAAAAAAAACAATAATGTAACAAATATTGGGTCATGACAGTAATTTCATCTACTTGCAAATGAGCTGTGACACACTTTTCACCTATATAAATAGCAGCATACAGAATTAGAAATAAATATCAAAATAAACTCTAATACTCCTAAACTTAAACTGCTACATTCTGTAATGGCATTGCGTAACCTTTTTGTCCTGGGTTTGTTGCTTCTAGTATGCCTCTCTAATCTGATGCAGGTTTCATCTGATCATGAGATAGAAATGGAAGAAGATGAAGAAGAACTTCAGCTACCTAATGAGTTACTTACTGTGCGAGACGGCAACAGAAAGCTAATGCAAGGCATAGGTACAAAAAACATAATAATCGATGTTGTAAATTTCATTTGTTTTTACTATGTTTTTTTTATTTGAATTGGTTTTGGTATTATGTTAGATTGTGGAGGACTGTGCAGTTCAAGATGCAGTGTACATTCAAGGCCAAACTTGTGTAACAGAGCATGCGGAACTTGCTGTGTGAGGTGCAAGTGTGTTCCACCTGGTACTTCTGGTAATAGGGAGCTTTGTGGGGCTTGTTACACTGATATGACAACCCATGGTAACAAAACCAAGTGCCCTTAGGGCCTTTATTTGTTTGTTTGAGATCTTATTTGGTACCAACTAGCGTAGTTGTTCAGTAAATGGTGTGTGTGTGTGTGTTTTGGGTTAAAAAAAAGGGTACTTCTGCTGTTGTTGTTGTTGTAGTAGTATGTTATGTTTGTATTAGTAGGGTTTTGTCTGTAATTTTAGCTAAGTGTGAATCAAATGTAATGTATACAATGTGGTTTTAAGGTTGTTTAATATATAAAATAGTGCATTACATTTCAATTTAGTCCGTCTTTTATTCTTGTAAAACAGAGACAACATGACAAGGTACCTTGGCCATAAGTGAAGTGTGAATTTTAGCCTGGGCTAGTACTAAATTTGTTCATCAAAGGATATTGAACTTGTGACCTATTGTTGTTGCAATAAAGATGTGGATGCATAACATAAGATTAAAGATAGATCAGTTAAAAATGAAAGAAAAGTTGAAGATAGACAACTTGACTTACTCGTTTATTTAGACATTGGTATCATTAAAACTATTTTAGTATAATTTTTGTTTTAATAATTATCACAAAGATTGATCCATCTAATCGACATTATTTGTGGAAAAGGCTAGGAAATTGTTGACTTGATATAATTTTTGTTTAAATAATAATCCAACTTATTTTAATATTTTCCCTGTTGCTTTGATTACTCATTTTACATTAATGTTTGCATAATGCTGAAACTTAAGTTGCGGACCGGAGACATTATTTTTGGGTGGAGTCATACCTGACACCTTCTTGAAGCTATGTTTTTATCGATATATCTTGATGAATTTTATCGGTTTTTTTAAAAAATGTTGTGTTTTTTTTAAGCAAATGTTGTGTTTTTTTTAAAAATGTTGTGTTGTATCGGACTTTTTCTTAAATTATGGATATTTTATAAGTTTTTAATTTTTTGGGATTTAACATGAATTATTTTAGATCATTCCATGTGTCTATAGAATTTAGTTCCAAAGAGTTGAGCTAAATTTTTGCTTTATACTTAGAGAAACTAAAAAAACTTCAACCTAAATGCATCATACGTGACTCTAGGGATTTTGAAATTGCTAGTAACTTTTAAAAATTGTCTTAAATGGAGATGAGGATCATCAGTAGCAACACTTGGGTATTGATCAATGGCTTGTCGCATTTGGAATATCATTGGTCTGATGATTTTTGGCAATGATCATCTTATTTATCAATTATTTGTCAATTGTGGCATAAGATGTTCAACACATTGCCTTAGGCATCTGGTCTATCAAGTGTCCCCTAGAAATAAAATTTCAATTGGCATCAATGCAAGAACCATGTTCTGTTTGGGTGAGCTCTAGGGAAGATATTTTATGTTCAAATAGACAACACACAGGATGGAGGGTTTGTCAATAGACCACCTGTTTTGGATGACACCAATTATGATTATTGGAAAGCCAAAATGGTTGCTTTTCTCAAATCCATGGACAAAAAACATGGAAGGTTGTGGTAAAAGGTTGGAAACACCCTGTTATTATTTTTCAAGATGGTACATCAAGTTTAAAGATAGAAGCAGAATGGACTGGTGCAGAAGATAATGAAGCTCTTGAAAACTCTAAAGCTTTAAATGTTATTTTCAATGGTGTTAACAAGAACATGTTTAGATTGATCAACACATGAACTGAAGCCAAAGATGCATGAAAGATTCTGAAAACTGCTCATGAAGGCACATCCAAGGTTAGAATGTCAAGGATGTAACTCCTCAATACAAAGTTTGAGAATCTGAGAATGAATGAAGATGAATCTATCTATGAATTCAACATTAGACTATGTGACATTGTCAATACCTCTTTTGAACTGGGAGAAAAGATGTATGAAGAAAAGCTGACCATAAAAATCCAAAGATCTCTTCCTAAGATGTTTGATATGAAGGTTACAACTATTGAAGAGGCCCAAGACCTTGGCAACATCAAACTTGATGAACTCATTGGTTCTTTATAAACCTTTGAGATGATTTTGAATGACAGATCTGAAAAGAAGAACAAAAGTATAGATTTTGTGTCCAACATTAAAAAGGATGAAGATTAAGGTGGAGAAATCTTATCAGAGGCTATAACCCTTGTTGGGAGAAAGTTTAACAACTCTTTACAGAAATTGGATAGAAAATGAATGACAAATGCCTCAGTCAAGGTGTCAGACATCAGTCCCATGAATAAGAGTAAAGAAGATTACAAACCTAACAAAGACAAATTAGCACAAGGTTATGAATGTGAAGGGTTTGATCACATTAAATTTGAATGTCCTACTTTTCTAAAGAAAAAAAAAACGGATTGTCAATCACTTATTATGATTCTGATGATGAAAGTGAATTTGAAATAGCTAATAACGTGATGACCTTCACTGGAAAATATGACTCTTGAAGTGAGTCTAGTGATGAAGATATCTCACAAGAAAAAGAGCTACCTGAAACATATAGACAATTGCTTACTAAGTGGAAGGAATCTTACTTGAGAGAAGAGAAACAAAGGAAGACCATAAGTGCTCTACTTCTGGAAAAAGAGAAACTTTGTTCAACCATTACGAGTATGGAAGAAGAAGTTACATTGTTAAAGTACAAACTTGACAATACGACAAAATCTGCACGTATGTTGAACAATGGTTCTGATATGTTAGATGAGATCTTGGAGATTGGGGAGAAGAAGGCCATAGGATTTGATTGCAGTTCCATGAACAAAAAGGTCAAAATTCCCACAAAGAAGTTTACTGCTTCTAAAAATAAAACTGAGTTTCTGATGAAGGACCACAAGTCTGTTAGACGAAGGCGACTTATCAAGAGGGGGGTGAATAGATCCCCAAAAAAAAAGTTTAACAATTTTTTTTCAAACACAATGGCTAGCGGAAGTGACTTGGATCAATTCGTCTAAACCGAACCACTATAAAAAAGCTCGGATATGCGTATATGAAAACCAATTGAAGATAAGGATAAGCTATTCAATAAATATGTGTGTTACGCTGGATTTTTCGACTTAACTATAAATTGAAAGTATTCATGGGACTAGCCATAAATGTGCCACGTGGAAAATAAAATAGAGTGGGTCAAACATGATCAAAATGACTAAAGGTCGGGAATCACGTAAGGGGATGCTGGTCAAAGGTGGAGTAGTCGAAAGGTACAGTAAGAAGCATGGGGACTTAGAGAAATTGAGTACTATGCTATGTTAGCCACTTAGTGAAATTGAATACTATGCCATGTTGGCTAAGGTTGGAGTCCATCATTACCATTGAATACTATGCCATGTCGGCTAAGGTTGAAGTCCATCATTACAATGGAAGTAATGACATGTCAGTCACCACATGTGGAGTACATCACTATAATGGAAAATATGTTGACTGGGGTATTACATGTGGAGTACATCACTACAATGGACAATACGAAGAAACATGTTACATGAACATGGTCGACGTCGAAGGTTTTGACGGAGATATTTAGTTCTTGGCGACGACAAAGCAGTTGAGGAATTCAAATGATATCACAAGGCGGGAACTACTACATCAGCGTTGACGGTTACGTAGAGAACGTGGGATACTCCTCGTTTTTCAGAATATGTGTTACAGTCAGAATTGCCAAGGGGATGGAAAGCCCCTATGAAGATTGATGTTGCTGACCCACTGCAGATTGTGGATGCCAGTTATGTAGAGCGAGCTGTGATCAACACGGTCGAAATTACTAAAGATTTTGACATGACTGAATTTGAAAGTGAGAATCAAATCGAAGCTTTGTTCTCAAAGGTTGGTGAGAGTATGGTGGAGTTCTTGTGCAGGTGACATATTGACGATTCTAAGGTAATGCTATGTCCACGATGTAGCGCGGTGTTCAACAAGAAAGCTGTTGAAAAGGTCGAAGGTGCTCAGAAGGCCAAAGAAGCTGAGAAAGCTAAGCCTCAATACTACTTCGACAAAAAAGGGGTACCACAGAAGAAGGAACAAATGCCTAATTCGCAAAAAGCTAGGCCGAATACCTACAAACCTTCGGTAAATGCTGTCCAAGGGAAAGGGAAGAAGCCTGCTGAAAGAAAGTATGAGAGGAAACCAAAATGGAGAAATTTCAAGATTGGACGGGGATCTTCCATGACCTATAGGGAAAATTTCCAGATGTTTGAAAAGCGGTCTTATGGTCTTAGTGCTAACTACAAGGGGGAAAATCCTATGACGAGGACACAGTGGCGGAGATTTCATAGGAAAAAGAAGGCGGAAAGAGATGCTGCAGAGTCAAGCAACACCAGGCAACATAAAAAACAAACAGGTGAGCAGGCGAAAAAACCAGTGGGCAGGAAGTTGTTTGCCCCCAAGTCGGGTGTGACAAAAGAGAAGATCGAAAAGGATGAGCATGTTAAAGAGGATGAGTTGTTGACAGATAACTTCTATTTTGGGTCAGAAGGAGATTTTGATGTTTTGTACAACGCGGTGTCTGTGCTCCCTTATGAGTACGACATGGTAATAGAAGTCGCTAAGGAGGAAGACTATGAGGTAGAAGAGCTGGCTAAACACAAGCCAGTCTATTATTTTATAATGAATAATGGGTGTATTGAGGAGCATAACACATTCTTCGAGAGGCCCCATGGAGGGATGAAGAACAACCTAAAGCCATTTTTCATAAGAGCTAAGGTTAAGGGTACCACCGTAAACAAGATCTTAGTGTATGGTGGGGCAGCGGTGAACTTGATGCCTCATTTTTTGTTGGCCAAGATCGGGAAGTATGATACTGATCTCAGGCCACATAATATGGTCCTTTCTAATTATGAAGGGAAAACGGGCCAAACAATTGGGTTTATTCATGTTGAAATAACAGTTAGATCTATTACTCGACCTACAATTTTCATGGTGATAACTGCCAAACCTAGTTACAATTTATTGTTAGGAAGAGAGTTGATACATGGTATAGGGGTGGTTCCTTCGTCTCTGCATCAAATAATAACTATATTGTGTGAAGATGGGATAGTGGAAAATATCGAGGCAGACCAAGGCTACTTCATGGCTGAGGTCAACCATGTGGACAAAAGGAATTTTGACAGGAATTTGGCGAATATAGCGCCATGCATACCAGAGGAAACTGGCTACGTGCCTGTAGAAGAAGCATTTTTCTCTCTGAACCTTTACCCAACCCATGGATTTACCTGGGGCGAGAAGTTATGGGTGAGAAGGTCGACGACGTAGATGCAATCCGGCTAACAAGTTGGGGAGACGAATTTAGTGCTAATGACTGAGTTCAATTCATTAGATCGAATGACGACCTACGTGGCCGAGAACAAACTTCAAACGGCTTTGGAAGCTAAAGTATCACACATAGATGTTAAGGCCAATGAAATAGAGGTGTTTGATGTGGGTAATCGAATCAACGTTGAACTTCAATCCGTTGGAGAGCCGCAGAAGACTGGTTCAAAAAAGGTCGGCCGAGAGGGCCAGATGCTAGACTGCATCTATGACAACGAGCCTTTGGGGTTTGAGAAAGGCCCAGTAACATGTACCACCAAGATGCAACTTCAGGACCCACTGGAGGAAATAGATCTGGGTGGCAGATCAGTTCGAAGGCCAACTTATATAAGCGTAAAGATCAATTTGACTCAAGGTTAGAAATAATAGAATTGCTTAAAGAATTTAAAGATTGTTTTGCTTGGGGTTATAACGAAATGCTAGGTTTAAGCAGGGAATTGGTGGAACTAAAGCTACCAATAAAGGCAGGAAAGAAGCCAGTCAAGTAGACGCTAAGACGATTTTCCTCAGAGATAATGTCTAAAATAAAGAAGGAGATCGAAAGACTCCTATGAAGCAGGTTCATAAGAACCGCAAGGTACGTTGAATGACTTGCCAACATCGTTCCAATTATAAAGAAAAATGGAACGTTATGGGTTTGCACATATTTTAGAGATCTAAATGTTGCGACCCCTAAGGATGAATATCCAATGCCGGTCGCCGATATATTGGTCGATTCAGCAGTGTGTTTTGAGTACCTTAGTATGTTATATGGTTATTTCAGAAATAACCAAATTTTTATTTCAGATAAGGACGTGCCGAAGACGACATTTCAATGCCCAAGAGCTTTAGGCACCTACGAGTGGATAGTGATGCCATTTGGCTTAAAAAATGCTGGAGCAAATTATCAAAGGGTGATGAACTCTATCTTCCATGACTATATTGAGATATTTATGCAAATTTACATCGATGCCATAATTATTAAATTTGTGTCGAGGAAAGATCATTTTGATCACCTTAGGCAATCATTTGAAAGAATAAAGAAATATAGTTTGAAGATAAACCCCCTTAAATGTGCTTTCTGTGTGCAGGCAGGAGATTTTCTTGGCTTTGTGGTCCACAAGAAAGCGATCAAGATAAATTAAAACAAGACAAAAGCCATCAAAGAGATGAAGCCTCCGTCGACAAAGAAAGAGTTGCAATCTCTCTTAGGGAAGATCAACTTTTTAAGAAGGTTTATATCGAACCTTAGTGGAAAACTGCAGACATTTTCACCACTGCTCCGCCCGAAGAAGGAAGAGTTTATGTGGCGACCTGAGCATCAGAAGGTGTTCGAAAAAATCAAGGCATATTTAGAAAATCCTCCTATCTTAGCACTGCCAGTTAGAAACAGATGTATGAGGCTATATATTTCGGCCTCAGACCTGACCATAGGGAGTTTATTAGCCAAAGAGGATGATAGTGGCGTCGAAAAAGCCATATATTATATTAGTCGAGTTCTTAATAATACTGAAACTAGGTATAGCCCAATTAAAAAGATGTGCCTATGTTTGTATTTTTCTTGTATGAAATTGAAACATTATATAAGGCCAATTGATGTTTTTGTTTCTTCCCATGTTGATGTTCTTAAATACATGTTGTCTAAACCAATTTTGCATAGTCGAATTGGAAAATAGGCACTTGCTTTAACCGAATATTCTCTAACATATGCGCCGTTAAAGACCATGAAGGGTCATGTAGTCGCAGACTTCATTGTAGATCATGCAATAGTTGTGACGCCTGTAAATTACTTGGAAATGGAACTGTGGAAGTTATACTTTGATGGTTCAAGTTATAAAAATGAAACTGACATTGGAATTTTAATCATTTCGCCGACCAAAGTACCAACAAAGTTCAAGTTTAAAATCGAAGGTTCTTGCTCCAACAACGAGGCTGAGTATGAAGCTTTAATAGCTGGACTCGCAATCTTGTTAGAATTAGGGGCAAAAAGAGTCGAGATAAAAGGATATTCTGAGTTAGTCGTGAAGTAAATAACAAAAGAATACAAGTGTATTAAGGAGAACTTGATCATGTACTTTGTTGTAGTGAATCGACTGAACAAATGTTTTGACTTCGTGGATATCAGGAATATTCCTAGACTTGAGAATTTCGAAGCAAACGAATTGGCACACATCGCTTTGGGATATAGATTTCCAAAAGGAAAGCTAGAAGAATTTATTGATGTTCGAGGAAGAGTTCAGGCGACGAAGCTTTCTCCATCAGATCTGGCACTGACAAAGCTTGGGTCGATAGACTTAGTGAACTTTGAAATTTGTACTGTCAGGGACTTGCTTGGCACTGACTGGAGAAAACCCATAGTTGATTACTTGAGGAATCCAGTTGGATCAATGAATTGAAAGATCAAGTATAGATCATTAAATTATGTGATTATTGGAAATTAGTTGTTTAAGAAAACCCCTAAGGGGGTGTTACTCAAGTGCCTTGGCAAAGAAGAGGCATATCTGGATGTTTCGAACACCCATAGCGGGGCGTGTGATGCTCATCAAGTGGGGCACAAGATGATATGGTTGTTGTGTCGACAAGGTGTCTATTGGCCAACATGCTTAAGGATTACATTAATTTCGCTAAGGGTTGTTAAGAATGCCAAATTCACTCAGGCATACAACATGTTCTTGCAAGTGAGTTGCATGCGGTAGTAAAACCTTGGCCGTTTAGGGGGTGGTCTTTAGATTTGATTAGAGAAATCCGACATGCATCCTCTAAGAGCCAGAAATATATATTGGTCGGAATTGATTACTTCACCAAGTGGATTGAAGCAGTCCCTCTGGTAAAGGATGATCAAGAGGCCATAATTGAGTTTATTGAAAGAAACATTATTTATAGGATTGGGATTCCTGAGACCATTACGACAGACCAAGGGTCGGTATTCACTGGTCGAAAGATGCAGGATTTTACGTTAATAATGGGGATTAAATTGTTAACCTTGACTCCTTACTATGCTCAGGAAAACGGGAAGGTCGAGGCTGCTAACAAAACGATTATCAGTTTGATCAAGAAGCATATTGAGAGGAAGCCAAAAAATTGGCATTAAACGTTGGACCAAGTCCTGTGGGCTTGTTGTACGTCTCCCAAAGAGGCAATTGCCACAACGCCGTTTCGACTACGTATGGGCATGAAGCTCTGTTGCATATAGAAATTTACTTACAGTCAGTTCGAGTGCAACGTTAACATGAGATTCTATCAGACTAATATTGGGGAATGACGTTGGATGAGATAGTTGATTTATATGAGGAGAGACCAGCAGCATTATATGCATTAATAAGGAAAAAAGAACGAGTTGCTGAAGCCTACAATAAAATTTTAAGTCCAAAACGTTCTCAAGCGGATATTTTGTTTGGAAAGTTATTTTGCCTATGGATCAAAGAGATCGAACCTTAGGCAAGTGGTCCCCAAATTGGGAAGGGCCATTTCGAATTCTTCAAGTGTTTTCAAATAACGCTTATGAAATCGAAGAACTGGCTATGGACAAACGAATTTTTATAGTAAATGGTAAGTACCTAAAACGGTATAGAACTATTCTGGAAGAGATTCGAATTAAATAAAAGTAATGTGATAAACTAAACAAAAGTTACCACCATGGTATTAAAATGCCAAAATGGCAAAGTCATCACATAAGGAGGCATAGCCATTACAAGGACGAAACAAAAAGTAACAAAAGATAAACAGGAATGTTGATCAAGCAAAAAACTGCGCCCTGAATTCTTCTAGCTTGGTCTTGGAGAGGTCGACCCTGATGCAAAGGCGATCGTTGAGTTCTTCCAAAGGGGTGAGCTGAAGTCCTAGATTGAGCGCATGTTCAGCGTGCTCGACTCCTTTGGTGGCTTCAACATCAATCATTTCCTTTGTTGGGAGTGACTATCCTGAAGCCAATTCAACTTTCTCCCTCTCCAAGCCATCAATCTCCTTGGAGAATTCTAGCATCTTCGTAAGATGATGAGCAATTTTCTCATTAATCAAAGTTGTCTTGTCATTGAATTCCTGAAGCTGGCCATCAAGTTGATCAACCTTTTGATCAGATGCATCACTAACTCAAATAAGAACTTGAGCAAGACATCAGACGCCTGATATTTGTTGAGTTCAGCTAGCCGTTTCTGAATATCATTTCCAAGCTTAACATCTTCTTCGATCGCAGCAAGAAGGTATACTTCAAAAAGGTTAGCTTTCAGCTGTTGAACAAGAAGGTTGATAGCATCATTGCTATTGTCGGCCAGTGGTGAATCAAAAAATTAGGTCGATTTAGAGTCCATCGATAGCATATGGAACTTCTGCAGTCTCTTAAGGGCCTTAGTTGGATTTCTCTTCTTGAGAGCTAAGATATCTGCTTGGCTGAGAGAAGAATTTGACATGGAGTCATGCACATCAGCTTGAGTTGGATCTAGGAGACCTAGTTATATGTTCTCTTGAACAAGAGTAACTTCGACACGAGCAGTGGTTCGTTCTCCATTGTCTTCATCAGGCTTATCAGTTTGTGAGTCATTTGGGACAGTGTTGTCATGATCAGACACAATATTGTTATCCGCTTCTTCCATGACATCGGCAGGATTGGATTCAATATCTATTATTATTTCTGGTTGAGGCTGTGCAACAATGGTTGTTATTGTACTCATTGGTTGGAAGGTTGTTTCAATGGTTGAAACACTAGAGTCAAGGAAATCTGACAAGTGTATGGGTGAAAGTGAAGGAGAGAAAAATCAGAGGATACCTGCGGGTGTCGCTTCTTGGTCATGGGTCATGTCTTGATTGTTGGTCGCGGCCAGATTTTCCTAATAGAAGAAAGAAGGTGTCATAAATGGGAAGAAGAACAACAAACTAGTTACGAAGGGGACTAACGCATATTTCGTACCCTAAATTTTACCCTTAGATTCTTTGATCTTGTGCATATCATTCTAGGTCAATCATTTATGCATAGCTAACCAAATTATCAGACTTTACTTTGTTTTGTTTCACTTGTGAATTAGGGTTTGTTTCAAGAGGCTCAAGAGATTGATCAGTCAAAGTTTTAGATGAATCATCAACCAATCAAGTTCTCATACTCTCAAGAGACCTATCTCCATCAAATATCAAGTGCAAAATGGCTTCATTACAAGTTCTTCAAAGTTCAAAGTCATCTGGTCACTAAACTAGGGTTTTTCAACCAAAGTCAACTGCATCTTTGACTTTTGAACAAGACATGATATCAAGCCTTGGGACATGATTCAAGACATTCAAATACACCCTCGGAGTCCATCCATGGTGTTCAAGTGGCTCAGGAGATTAATTTCATTGAAGATCAATAGGTGAAATTCATCTGATACACAAGTCATTAATTGCAAAGTCAAACCTTTGACTTTAGAGTTTTTTGGTCAAACATGAACTTTTCAAGTCAAGTTCCATGAAAATATGTCTTATGATTGAGTTTGATCAAGAAAAATCAAGAGAATTGAGGTTACTTGCAAAAAGGGCAATAATGAAGAAAGTGAAATTTTTTCTAAGTCATGGAAAAACCCTAGTTTGGTGCTGACTTGCCAATGTCATAACTTCCAATCTAGACATCCATTTTCTTTGATCCAAAGATCAATTTGGAGAGCTCATTACATACTACAACTTTTTCAATGAGGAGGAATTCCCAAAAAGTGCATAGATTTCAAGTTATGATAGCCTGATGTTGAGAAAAATAAGATTTTGGAGTTCTATACTTAGAATGTTTTCAAAGTGTTGAATCTCAACTTGGAGGATGAGTTTTCAAGGCCATTTTTCTCATGGTTCTAAGATCCAATTCAAAATTCTCACAACATGAAAGTTGTTAGGCATTCTTCAAGCTTTCCATTGATGTCAAGAACTCCTTCATTGGATCAATATACCTCAAGATATTGGTTTTCAAAGTTAGGGTTTCCAAGGTGAAAAATCCATAACTTAGTGGATTTTTTCTAAGTCATTTTGAGTTAGTTTGTGGACATGATTTTAAGGCAAGTTTTCATAACCTTCCAAGCTTCATTTCACTTTGCTTTCAACATGAAGTTTGTTCATCAATCTCCCTACTTTCGTTTGAGCCAAGGATCTCACAAATTGGATCAAAATCCATCATGATATTATTGTTCAAAGTTGGTCATGTGACTTGGTTCTAATGCTTCATTCTTGAACTTCTATTTCATGCAACATGAACTTTTCATGCAAGATGAGTTCGGTATCATTTTCATGAGCATAGTAGCTCATAAAACCTCACCAAAACATTTTCATAAGTAGTTAAACCAAGCCATGTGCATTGTGTATCCATTTCGAAACCTTTTGCCAAGTAGAACAAGATGGAAAAAGTATGAAAACTTGCTCAACAAGGTTGTTCCTCCACCCTCTCCATTATGATCCTCTCTTTTCCACAAAAGGACAACCAAAAACAAACCACAAACCATTCACCTTCGTACTACCTCATCATGACCTCCATTTAAAATTTTTCATAAAAAATCATTAACCACAAGTAAACCCTAGTAACTTTTCTCTTTAACCACACCACAAACCACCATATATATTCTAAAAACCCTAGAAGTGGAAAACAATCTCATTCAGCAGCCAAGTAAAACCAAAACATTCTCTCACCCTCAAATTTTCTCTCTCTTCGAATCTCCATTGGCAAAGCTCATTTCTTCATTTTCTGATCACCATCATCATTCTAGAAGCTCTAGGAAGCAGAAAGGAAAAGTTTAGTGAAGCTTTGAAGCAAGGTCAGAAGCCATAGAAACTCCACTTAGGTAACAATTTTCTCTAACTCTTTTCTCACTTTTTATTGCTCTCTTGAACACATGACTAGTGCATTTGAGGTTCTGGATGTATGAGGAAGATGTTAGTGTTGTTGTTGTTTTGTTTTATGAAAGTTTCATAATGCACATCATTTTTTGGTGGCCAGTTATTAGAGGATTCAAAAGCTAAAACTAATGTCATGTATGGATTCTATGTGAAAATCCGAGTGGAAAAGAGTAAGGTTTTGGGAGTTTTAGTGAGATTTTCAGGCAACTCTGGCGAGGGCCACCAGAGAAGACGACCGGAGCCCTAGCTCCGACGTCTGACTTTATTTTGCCTATGTGGCTTGGTTGACTCTGGTCAAGGCTTGTGTGGTGATGAATCATTTGCCACATCATTTAATGAACGCACGTGTGGCACCTTTTTTTATTTTGATTTCTGATTTTGATTTTTTTTATAAAAATGACATGGGCTTAGGACATTTTCTTTTACCACCCCCATGTTGTGGCCCATCAACGCGTTACAACTATCTTCCTTGTTATTTCTGCATTACTGATACACCCCCTTTTTTACTTTACTTTATTTATTTTCTTTTCTTTTCCTTTCCATTTCAATTTTTATTTTTAATTATTTCTTCACATTAAAAATTCAGAAAAATATGTTTTGAATACTTAAACGTCTTAAGAATTTTATTACATTTTTATTTTTTATTTTTAAATTATTTTCCTATTTTATTTTTATTTATAAACTACCCTTGAACTAGGGTTTTGGCTTTTGATGCTTTGAATACACTTTCTTGATCCCATCTTTTGCCATCTTTTTACACTTGAATACTTGATGTTTGAGAGGTTTTTTTTATGCTTTGATGATGCATGTTTGGTCTCTTTTCATTTGATTTTTGTGGAGCCTCGATTTATGCTCGATTAGTAAGGTCTTAAACTTGTTGAGTGGTTTTGTTTGTGCACTTGTGCTATTCTTTTGGGGATCTTTTTCCCACATATTCTTGGACATATTTCCATGAGATAGAGCCTTTAAATTGCATTTATTTTATCATTTTTATATTTTTGGTTGATGCCTCAAGCTAGTTTTGTTTTGAACTTGATGTTGATTTGTCTTTGACCTAGTTTTTGGATATGCTTCTTGTGTGAATCTCTTTGATGCTTGGTGCTTTTATATGACTTGAATACCATGTTTGAGCTTCTAAATTTCATTGTTTAAATGTGTATTGCTTGCCCATTTATCTTTCTTACTTGCTTTGAATGTTTGTTACCTTTTGTGGATGAAATTGATGGATGTATGATTAGTTATTTGCTCATATTTTGAATGTGTTACTTGTTGAAATTTCTTGATATCATGGTGATATTTATGAGTTGAAATGCTTGGTATAGCTACTGTCCCATATTGGTTTCATGCTTTGACCTTAATGTTTGATTCATCTTTGACTTTTTATTATGAATTTGTTGTTGACAAGTGTGTGACTCATGATTTGGTGCATGTTTGATGTTCTTGTGGCATTTTCTTAATATTTTTAATGTGTTGAACATGATGTAGTGTATCTACTGACCTTTATGAGTTATCATTTTATTTGGTTCATTTTGGTTTTGTGTGTTAGATAATGTTGTTTGTTTGGCACTCCAAGATATAAATGTTTGTGTCATACCCCAAATTTTGACCACTAAGATTCCCCATCATTGTGCAAATCATCACCATAATATGGATGTATCATTATGCCTCATCAGTCTCCCCAAAGATGGGTGAGCATTCACCACAAACAGGAATTAGGGTTTTGAGCCCTCTCCCCGCCTTAGACAAAGGATCAATCAAGGAATGACATGATCTTCAACTTGTCTAACCTCTTAAAACACCCATAAAGGATCAATAGGACTCCCACATCAAGAATCAGGCACAAAGTTGCAGCATTCCAAGTGGATTAAGCCTCAAGATCGCCAGTGTCACCAAATTAGGGTTTTGGTCGACCAGGGCCTCCAGATGGAAATTTTCCTCTGGGCATGAGCCAATGCTTCAAAGCATAACCCTAGATACTCCATGGGACCTCATGGACCCAATCATCTGTAACTTATATGTGAGCCTAAGAGGGGGGGGGGGGGGGTGAATTAGGTTCTTAGATGATTATCCCGATTTTTTACGGTTTTTGTATTTTACTTTCCTAAAGATTTCTAAGTGATGAATTGGTAAATGCGGAAAGTAAATGAACACTGAGACGTATAGTGGTTCCCCTCACACGTCGAGAGTACTCCACTCCCCTTTCAACTTGAAAGAGAATTTCACTAAATGTTAGATTCCTAGACAAGACAAAACTATGTCTTTCTATACTACTCTAACAACCAAGAACAATCCTCTTGGATTTACAAATATTTAAAGTCCAACCGAGAATCAATACCTCACAAATGGACCTCTTGTATCCACAATCCAGATTACAAGGAAAAACCTTACAAACTTATCTTTAACAATCCTCAAAATAAGTTGTAATCAAAATATCAAAAATCTGAATTTTGTATATGAGTAGAAAGTTGAATCTTCAATGTATCAATCTAAAGATTAATCTTCTTCTTTGTTGCAATCACTCTAGGAATGTTATACAAGTGTTCGACACACTGAGGAGGAAACTAATGCAGTGTATATGAAGATTTCACTGTAGAAGTTTCACTTAGAAAAGTTTGAAGAACACTTTGATAAAAAATGTAAGAATAGAGAAGAATGATTGTTTGAAAATTTTAGCAAAGAAGGTGAGTTTAAAATCTGACAATTTTGTGCTTTTATAATGCTTAAACACCTCTACAAACAACTATAATTGATTAAGGGATGCCATGGTTCGTATGGAAAAGGTTTGTGAAAGAAGCATGAAGAGTTGCAAATATTTTTGAAATCTGATCAGTGGTAACTGGTTAACATTCTGTCAGTAACCGGTTACTTTATGCAACGTTTAATTAATTTTTGAAAAAATGCTCAGAGTAACCAGTTAACATACTGTCAGTAACCGGTTACTTGAAGCCAGTTGTGTGAAAAATGCTTAGAAACAGATCTGCAACATTCTTTTGATGTTAAAAATATTTTCCAATGACCATGACACAAATAAAGACCAGTTTGAACACTTGTATGCACATTGCTAAGGAGTAATTGATTATACCTTTGATCAATCCTTGAGAGTTCTTCAAGACTTGAACCAATGCACAATTTTGTTCAATTCTTCAATGTAGCTTCAAAGTCCTTGATCCAATTCCATTTTAAGCAAGCATAGTAAATGACATAACCAATGTTGTCTTCATCAAAATCTTTGAGAAGCCATGTCTTCACATTCTCCCCCTTTTTGATGATGACAACCTAATATTTGAAACTTAATTCCACCATTGTTTCTCTAACCACATGAAAGCTCCCCCTTAGATGATGCTCCCCCTAAATCCAATGTTCTTAGGGATGTCTGAAAGCTTTTAAAATTCTGCATAATTTGTTAGAGAAACCATACAACATAATATAATCTTCTCCCCCTTTGTCATTACCAAAAAGGAAAGGGAAAAAGAATTTGGAACAAGGTATCACAAGTTGTATAAACAAACTATAGAGATGATAAAACTACTACCACACATAAGAAGATGAAACAAACCAGAACATAATACATAAATAGATTAACCAAAGAAAGTACCAACTTAATAATCAAGTACAACCAACACAAAATAACTTAGCAAGTTTTAGACAAAAACATAATGAACTAAACTTAAAACTTAAAAAAAACATAAAAACAAGAACAATTAATCACTTCCAGAATATTCCTCCATTTCCTCATCATCATCTCCGTCTCCTTCCTCTTCATCATCATCATTTCCTCTTTCTTCTTCATGAGAGGCTTGGTTGCGGAACATGGACCGGAAGAGCTTCTTGAGAGACTTTATGCCACGGGTGGTTTGTTGATGGTTTTGGGTCATTGTCATCTTTAAGCTCTGAATTTCATTGTAGAGAAATTCGTTTGTAAACCCTCCTTCCGGAGCAACAGCCGGGGCAGCCGCTTCATCTTTGTAACGGTATGTTCCATTAGGCGCCACAATAATTCCGGTGTTTTTAGTAACCGTTGTAGCATTGATTTCACATGCCCTAGCAGTCATTTGATTTTGTGGCTCCCTTTTGAGCAAAAGCTTGTTATACTCCAGAATCTTTGACACAATTCTCGCATATGGTAACCCGCCAGAAAGAGATAGTTGATGTCCCATGTGGTGAAAAATCACATAAGCCCAATTGATTTCCATACCCAATTTCATTGCCCTAATGAGTTGTACTTCCAGCTCACTTACTTGAGCATGATTGGAGTGCTTTGGAACCAAAATGTATGCCAAAATATAGTGTAGCATACGGTCACTAACAGTAAAAAAGGCAGCATATTTGATAACTCGTCCAACATTTGCCGGTTGTTTGGCAAGGAGTTCATCATACGTTCCTCTAGATATTTCCACAAAATATGCCAAGCTATCAAAATCTTTCCAAGTCCTAGATTTTGGTAAAATGCCTTGACGAAGTTCCTCACCATCATATGGAACACCCAAACATTTTCCTAGTTCTTCTAAATCCATTGAAATTTCCTTATCCTTAACAGTGGCAGTAAGTAAAGGTTCATCTAACTCATTTTTTCCAAAAGTGAGAGTATGGTAAAATTCCCTAATAAGGTCTGGGTAATAAGGTCCAACATCACAGACTAAATCCTTAACACCAGAATCTTTCAACAATGTCTCAAAGGTAAAACTATGATTCGGAAAAGATGAGAAATTTACATATTTTACCTGCATTAGAGTTCTGGTTCTGACATTGAAATCCATTCTCCGAAGTTTCACAGGTTGCATGTGGTGTTCTTCAACAGAGTCAGAACTTTCTCCCATTTTCTTCTTTCCCTTATCTTTCCTTGAAGGAGCCATGGAAGCTTTGAATTCCTTTTGAAGGCTGAGATTTTAGGGTTTGTAAATGAAATCTGAAATTGGACTAGAGAGAGGTATTTAGAGGAAATATAGTAGAGTGGGTGAGATGTGACTCCTTTGGATTTGCTTGAAAACGGGAACATAAACACACACTTAACATTATGTCAGGACGGCTTTCCGTCAAATATAATAAAGAACCAATCATACCTCGATACTTTGTAATATCAATGGAGGCACCCGATTCATCTTGATCAACATAGGTTCTGGATCCCATTGGTGTAGCCATAGCCTTGCAACTATCCATGTCGAATCTTTTCAACAATTCTTTGCAATACTTGGATTGGTTGATGAATATACCATCCTTTAGTTGTTTGATATGAAGTCCAAGGAAGTAATTCATTTTTCCCATCATTGACATTTCAAACTCTCCTTGCATCATCAATGAGAATTCTTTACAAAGATCTTCGTTCGTTGAACCGAATATGATGTCGTCAACATAGACTTGAACTAACAAAGTATTACCTTTTGCTTTCTTAATAAACAATGTCTTGTCAACTTTGCCTTTTACAAAACCCTTTTCACAAAGAAAATTGCTAAGACGATCATACCATGCTCTTGGTGCTTGCTTTAAGCCATAAAGAGCTTTCTTTAATTTGAAGACATGTGAAGGATTCTTGAAGTCTTCAAAGCCCGGGGGTTGTTTGACATAGACTTCTTCATTGATGTAGCCATTCAAGAATGCGCTTTTGACATCCATTTGATATAGTTGAAAATTTAATGAACATGCATAAGCAAGTAATAAACGGATAGCTTCTAACCTTGCAACCGGAGCGAATGTTTCCTCAAAATCAATGCCTTCCTCTTTATTGTAACCTTGAGCTACCAATCTTGCCTTGTTTCGAATAATTATCCCATTCTCATCAAGTTTGTTTTTAAACACCCATTTGGTACCGATGATGTGTTTATCACTTGGTCTAGGAACAAGTTCCCAAACTTGATTCCTTTCGAATTGGTTTAACTCTTCTTGCATAGCAATAATCCAATGATCGTCACTTAAGGCTTCACCAACTTTGGAAGGTTCAATTTGTGAGACAAACGCCATATTCAAGCAAGCATCTTTAAGATTTAACCTTGTTGCTACACCTTGACTAATATCACCAATAACTTTGTCAATAGGATGATCTCTATGAGTCCTTCATTCTTTAGGTAGATCATTTAAGTTTGTCTCTTGTTGAATCGGTTTTTCTTGGAGTTCCTCTTGATTCTCTCTTGGAGTATCTTCTTGGGGAACTTCTACAATTTCATCATCATCATCACACAAAACAATATCCTCCTTGGAGGGGTTAGATTCATCAAACTTAACATGCATAGATTCTTCAATTGTTAAAGTTCTTTTATTATAAATTCTATAAGCCTTACTTGTAAGTGAATAACCAAGAAATATAACTTCATCCGATTTTTCATCGAACTTACCAAGATTGTCTTTATCATTGTTTAAGACAAAACATTTGCATCCAAAAATGTGAAAATAAGCAATGTTTGGTTTCCTCCCTTTGAAAAGTTCATAGGGGGTCTTCTTTAGAATAGGTCTAATGTTAACACGATTACTTACAAAACATGCCGTACTCACCGCATCCGCCCAAAAGTATTTTGGAAGATTTGAATCGCTAAGCATTGTTCTTGCAAGTTCCACCAATGACCTATTCTTTCTCTCCACCACTCCATTTTGTTGAGGAGTCCTTGGTGCCGAGAAGTTGTGAGATATTCCATGTTCTTCACAAAATTCTTCAAAGGAAGCATTTTGGAATTCTCCACCATGGTCGCTTCTTATGGAGGCAATTGAAAGTGACTTCTCATTTTGAATTTGCTTTACATATTTCTTGAACTCCTTAAAAGCATCACTTTTCTGCACTAAAAAGAAAGTCCAAGTATATCTAGAGAAATCATCAACAATAACTAAAGTATATACATTACCTCCGAAGCTTCTTGTTCTTGATGGACCAAATAAGTCCATATGCAACAATTGTAGTGGTCTTGAAGTGGACACCACATCTTTAGATTTGAAAGTTGACTTGGTTTGTTTCCCCTTTTGACATGCATCACACAACTTATCTTTGACATATTTTATCTTTGGTAATCCAATAACTAAGTCATGCTTAATTAATTTATTCAAATGCTCCATGTGAATGTGAGCAATCCTTTTGTGCCAAAGCCATGAATCATTATTGCTTGCCATAAGACATTTAACCTTCAAAGAAGTGTCATTAAGGGAAATCATAAAAATATTGTTAATTCTATTACCTTTAAGCATTACCTCATTAGTGACTTTGTCTTCTATCAAACATTCATCTTTAGTGAACTTGATTTTGAATCTTTTGTCACAAAGTTGGCTTATGCTAATAAGATTATGCTTTAAGCCTTCAACATAAAGCACATCTTCAATTGTTGTGAAAGGTGGTGAACCAACATTGCCTACGCCAAGAATCTTTCCTTTATTGTTATCTCCATAAGTAACATAACCCTTGGCTTTAAGCACTAGACTTGAAAATTTGTTTATATCTCCGGTCATATGCTTTGAACAACCACTATCAAGATACCATAGATTAGAAGTGGTCTTCAAGCACACCTACAAAACAAATTAAGTTTTGTTAGGTACCCAAATAGCCTTGGGTCCTTCATAATTAGTACCTTTATTTACCCACACATAATGCCCACTTGCAACACTAAAGTTTCTTACATAGCAAGCATTAGGTGTATGGCCAATAATACCACAATAAAAACAAGTAGGAACAAAATTGCTTTTATATCTAGGAACATATGATTTCTTTTTAGGAAATCTCTTCTTAATGGGAGTTCTTTTCTTTTTAGGATAAGGATGCACAATTTTAGGTTTGTTCACTTTCTCCTTAGAAGTTTGGTTACTAGCCTTAACAAAGATTGTTTTACTAGAACTTGGTTTAGAAAATTTAGAGTAACCAAGTCCACTTTTATCATTTGAATATCTTTGTTGACTAAGGACCGCTTCTAAACCAATTTGTCCATTCTCATATCTTTCTAAGACTCTTTTTAATTGAACAATTTGGAATGAAAGTGACTCACAATTTTTACACACCAACTCTTGTTTTTCTTCACTTGCTCTCTTTTGTTTTTCATCTTTTGACTCTTTTTCCATAACATCGACTTTTTCTTCTAAAGATGTTGTTTGTCTTTTTTGAGAGGAAATTGTTTTACATAAGACCTTACATTCATTTAAGAGTTCATTTATGGCTTCTTGTGCATCATTATCATAAAGAGAAAATTTAGTACTAACCTCGTCATTTTCATCTTCGGAGTTATGTGTAGCCATAAGTGCTAGTTTTGCGCTTTCATCGCTCTCCGAGTCGGATGATGAACTAATTTCGTTGTCTTCCCATGCAATGTATGCCTTCTTATTTTTTGATTCCTTCTTGCCTTTAAAACTTCTTTTCTTTGCAAGTTGTGGACATTCAGGTTTTATATGACCTTGCTTCTCACATTCATGTAATGTCTTGAGAAGAAGTTGACGTATCCTTTTTCTTAAAGTGTTTCTTCCTTTTAGCATAAAAGGACTTATCTTTATTTCCAAAGAATTTTCCAAGTCTTTTTACTAGAAGCATGAAATTTTTGTCTTCCTCCGATGAGTCGTCATTTTGTTTTCCTTTTGCATATACTTTTAAAGCAATACCCTTGGACTTCTTGTCTTGAAGTTCATGTTTTTCAAGTTGTCCAAGTTCTAACTCATGTTCTTGAAGTTTTCCAAATAGAGATGCGGAAGTCATCGTAGAGAGGATTTTCTTTTCTGATATTGCCGTTACTTTTGGTTGCCATTCTCTTGTCAAAGATCTTAGAATTTTGAGATTTAGTTCATCATTTGAGAATGTCTTACCAAGTGCTATTAAGTGATTAGTCAAATGAATAAATCTTTTTTGTAATGCAACAATGGTTTCTCCGGGCTGCATTCGGAACATTTCATATTCTTGACTTAGAGTATTTAGTCTAAATCTTTTAACTTCAGTCGTTCCTTCATGTGTTTCTACCAAAGTATCCCATATTTCTTTTGCCGATTTACATTGACAAACACGAAAGAACTCATCAATACTTAAGGCACTTTGAAGAAGATTGATAGCTTTCTTTTCATTTAGAATTTTTCTCTTATCTTCTTCATCATATGTACTTTTTAATTTTGCGGTACCAACACCATTGACTACATTTACAGGATTATGTGGACCATTCTCAATAGCTTCCCATATACCTTCTCCTTGTGCTTCAATATGTGCTCTCATACGAATCTTCCAAAAATAAAAATACTCTCCAGAGAAAAGTGGGGGCGTGTTACTACTTCCACCATCTTTGAAAACCGGGTTCGTGCTTGCGGAAGCCATGCTGGATCTTGTCGAAACAGGTTACCTAACCTGCTCTGATGCCAATTGTAACTTATATGTGAGCCTAAGAGGGGGGGGGGGGGGGTGAATTAGGTTCTTAGATGATTATCCTGATTTTTTACGGTTTTTGTATTTTACTTTCCTAAAGATTTCTAAGTGATGAATTGGTAAATGCAGAAAGTAAATGAACACCGAGACGTATAGTGGTTCCCCTCACACGTCGAGAGTACTCCACTCCCCTTTCAACTTGAAAGAGAATTTCACTAAATGTTAGATTTCTAGACAAGACAAAACTATGTCTTTCTATACTACTCTAACAACCAAGAACAATCCTCTTGAATTTACAAATATTTAAAGTCCAACCGAGAATCAATATCTCACAAATGGACCTCTTGTATCCACAATCCGGATTACAAGGAAAAACCTTACAAACTTATCTTTAACAATCCTCAAAATAAGTTGTAATCAAAATATCAAAAATCTGAATTTTGTATATGAGTAGAAAGTTGAATCTTCAATGTATCAATCTAAAGATTGATCTTCTTCTTTGTTGCAATCACTCTAGGAATGTTATACAAGTGTTCGACACACCGAGGAGGAAACTAATGCAGTGTATATGAAGATTTCAGTGCAGAAGTTTCACTTAGAAAAGTTTGAAGAACACTTTGATAAAAAATGTAAGAATAGAGAAGAATGATTGTTTGAAAATTTTAGCAAAGAAGGTGAGTTTAAAATCTGACAATTTTGTGCTTTTATAATGCTTAAACACCTCTACAAACAACTATAATTGATTAAAGGATGCCATGGTTCGTATGGAAAAGGTTTGTGAAAGAAGCATGAAGAGTTGCAAATATTTTTGAAATCTGATCAGTGGTAACCAGTTAACGTTCTTTCAGTAACCGGTTACTTCATGCAACGTTTAAATAATTTTTGAAAAAATGCTCAGAGTAACTGGTTAACATACTGTCAGTAACCGGTTACTTGAAGCCAGTTGTGTGAAAAATGCTTAGAAACAGATCTGCAACATTCTTTTGATGCTAAAAATATTTTCCAATGACCATGACATAAATAAAGACCAATTTGAACACTTGTATTCACATTGCTAAGGAGTAATTGATTATACCTTTGATCAATCCTTGAGAGTTCTTCAAGACTTGAACCAATGCACAATTTTGTTCAATTGTTCAATGTAGCTTCAAAGTCCTTGATCCAATTCCATTTTAAGCAAGCATAGTAAATGACATAACCAATGATGTCTTCATCAAAATCTTTGAGAAGCCATGTCTTCACATCATCAAGTCAATTTAGCCTCAGGGGATGCATTCACAAAAAATCAGGAATTAGGGTTTCTTGACCTAATTCCCCCCTAAGTTGACTTTTGGGAGAAAACATGAGCCAAGACCTCAAGACATGATTTGAGGGTCTCCAATACACCATATTGATCCATTTGCAACAATGGATTGATCCAAGAAGCTTGATTCACAAGTTTCAATTTCATCTGAACCACCATTAGGGTTTTGAAGAAAAAGTCAACTGTACCTTTGACTTTTGACCAAGACATGCTCCCTGTAACACCCCACATTCCCTTCGCGAATAAATAATACAAATATAAATCAGAGTAATTAAAAATTTATTTTTCCGACAGGAAACAGGGATGTCACACTTAAAGAAAGAAAACACAATCCCTGCTCATAAATTTTGATACATAGCACAAAATAGAATACCCTCACAGGGAAACTTTCTCCATATAAAAAGGAAATCTCAATTATGGAATAAAGCGGAAAGATCCATAACTGACTTGTTTTACAAATAAATGGTTTTATAACATCAGAATATACATACAAAAGTAATACAAAATATATTCAACAATTGTATACAAATAACTAAAGCGTTCCCTGACTCCCGTGCTACGTATCAGAGCAGACACCAAGACCGACAAAAGAATGGAGAACTAATCTTCACAAAAGCCTCCAAGACACTAATCTGCAATTGCCTCATAGAGCAGCAAACCACAGCAGAAGGGTGAGAAATAACAACTAAACCAAGATTGCATAATAATATGCACACACATAAAATTTCACATGCATAGTTATTCTCACCACAAACATCACATACTAATACATATAACATATTTCTAACATTCCAACAACATAGCATATATCAATTATTCCAACATAAGGCACACCAAGGTTATGACATATGGAAACACACCACCACACCACATATTTTCACACATAGCATATCGTCCATAAACAATGCATTTATCACATATGCACATCAAATTACCAATGCTATCACAATCTCAACACATAACAAATCAATGCACAATTTATCACACATAATCAATCAAATCGTGATTTTCCACACATAATGCATCCATTCACAATTCTCATACATAATCAATCAAATCATGATTTTCCACACATAATGCATCCATGATTTATGCAAATGCACAGAGACCGACACAACGACTCTATGCAAATGCCATGCGGTACTGACTTCCAATATTTCTCATCACTAGTTCACTCAGGAACTTTGCTGGAATCATCGCTCGTTATTGAGGATCACTCAAGTAACACCCCGTCGGGAAAACGATGTTCCCCGTCACTTTAGGTCCTCTTGGTATAAGGCGCACGACATTTATGGATTGCTTTAGGTCCTCTTATTTTTAAGGCGCACGATCCAATCAGATCGCTTTAGGTCCTCTTATTTTTAAGGCGCACAAGCCGATCGCTCACACCTCACATGGGCACACGATCGTCTATAACCATCACTTTAGGTCCTCTTATTTTTAAGGCGATTCATACCTCTTATTTTTAAGGCGCACGATGTTATAGCAGATTCCCTCTGGAATCAATCCGTCACTCAGGACGTCACAACAATGCATATCATGATGCTTGGCATACAATGACTCATGACATTCAAATGCACACTTATACACATCCATAATCATGCATATATTTCAACTCATCAATTCCATACATTCACAATCCAACAATATGAATTTTCTCATCATCATTATTCATGCATTGAAAACAATTCAAACAATGCATTTCAAACCATAATGACCACCACACAACATACATTGAATTTCACATAAACAATGCATTTCATCACAAACTAAAAACCACAACAATCATACAATCACAATTACTTCCACAAGGGATTCACACCACAAAGGCTACCCACAGCACATCATAACAACATACATTGATATTCAGTCAACAATGTATTTTACCACACAACAACATCATTAATCACGCATCAAGGTCTAATCCAAAACAATGCACATATTGGCCATAAAGCCACAAACCATCATCACAACATTACATCATGTATATTCACATCATATAGCGGCACACAAGCTACACGTTACATAACAATAGCACAACACATAGTAAAACACCAACCGCACACATTTAACGCGATAAAAACCCGACAACCCGACTATTTTTCAAAAACACGAATTAATTAAATCATCTTTTACCCTCAAAACCATTTTTAATAAAAAGAATACCTTATAAGCTTTCTAACGCTTCGAACGGGGGTCAAAACGGGCTTACGGATCAAAAGTTACGATCGAAACAATTTTGAAAGAAAAACCTACAGCAGGGCTGACACGGCCGCCCGTGTTGTGTGACACGGCCGTGTCACCCAAAAATTCCAAATGGCCGCAAATTGACACGTCTGACACGGCCGCCCGTGTTGTGTAACACGGCCCGTGTCAGAACCCAGAAAAATGCATTTTTTTACCGTCGGAAGCCTTCCGGACCTCCAATTTCGATTCCGTAAAAAGTCCCGGTCTCAGAATTCAACGTACTACAATATTCTCACCATTAAAAGACCATCCAACACATTTTCCATTTTTGAAATATTTTGAAACATAATTTTATCAATTTAACCCGATTCCAAACTCGATCAAAACCACTCGAAAACACACCAACAACCATTCACCGATTAAATATCAACCTATACCAATATTACCAGACATATCCAAACACTTTTACTCTATCACAACATCAATTTGCACAAAAACATCGATATATATCAAAAACTCAAAAGTTATAAATTTAACTCGATTCAATCAAACGATCACGCTAAATCACGACCCAACATCCCTCGACTCTACTACGCGATTTATTCCGACTTTCGTCCGTGAAAACATCGATTTCTATTCATTTTTCTCATTTCAACCTAGAATGAAAACTAGAAGGAAATCACCAAAACAATCCAAGAAAACATACACATATACATATACAAGCAAGATATAATCAAAACTTCTCACCCTTACCCGATTATTCGCGCTTGAAACGGATGAATCTTCACTTTTTTCCTCTTTCTCCTCTTCTCTCTTTCTTTCTCCTACTTTCTCTTCTCTTCTCTTTCTTTTCTTTTTCTTTCCTCTCTTTTTCTCTCCACTTTCTATTTATAAAATATCTACTACCCAAATGACCAAAATACCCCTCAGCTCAAATATCTCCCAAACGCTCTCAAAATGCGATAAAACATAAACATACCGATGAAATATATTTCGGGAAATAAAAGTTGAAAAGAAATTATAATTTAATACAATTATTTTATCTATCAGAGAAATTAACCAATTAACTCAATTAGCAGGTAAAATACAATAAATTCACACATTTCACAAAATTCACATAAATGAAATAAATAAATGCAATTAAACAAATTAGGGCGTTACACTCCCAAACCTTGGGACATGATTCAATGCACCCTATATCACCTATGGAATCCATATATTATGTTTGATTTAAGTCAAGGACTTGATTTCATAGAGGATCACACAGTTTGGATTTCATCTGCTGAAAAAGTCAACTGTACAAAAAGTCAAAGTTTGACTTTTTGATTTTTTTGGTCAACCAAGGTTCCATAACCCTAAAATGATGTTAATGTGTGATTGGAATCATCATTAATCAAGAAAAACCTAAGAAAGTGAGATAACTTGTAAAAAGGGTAACCATAAAAAACTTAGAATTTTTTCTAAGTTATGAAACAAAATGGCTAGGGTACCAACTTCCAAGGATCATAACTTGAGATCCAAGAAACCATTTTGGATGATACAAAGATGGATTTTTAGCTCTTATGGCATACGTTAAAAGTGTCAACTACACCTCATTTCAATTCCTCATAGATTTTTAGTTATGGAGTGACCAAAATGACAAAAACATGAAAATGCCACTTTTTTCAACACTTAGTGAAATTTTCACTAAGTCATAATCTGTTTCACTTTTTTCAAAATGTAGGGGCATTTTTCACTTGGATCCAAAAAGTTCCAAGACAAAATATGATCACACATATGTTGTACCATATGAGAGCTTTCCAAAATGGCCAAGAACTCCATCAAATTCCATTTGAGCTAAGAATTATGACAGCTGCAACATGCGTTGCTGCAACTGTCATGACAAGGCAGATTTGTGCATTATGGCTCGATTTGATCAATTTGTGCAAATGACAAACAAGTTTATCCATCTGCACACCTCAAGGGGAGACCAAGGAGGGACAAACACTGATCCATAAGCCTCCCAAGTCTTTGAAACTACAAGTAGCATGCCAAACCTAAAAAGCCAAAGATGCCTCAAGACTCCAATTTTGTTTTGAGGCATTCAATGGATACTTAGAGGTGGCATGTATCAGAGCAAGAATGAACACTTCAGTCAAGCCTTATCCTTGAATCAGAGAACCATAGGCATGTGCTCTAATCTCAAGTCAATGGCTAGAGGAGACTTGAGATTCCAAAGTGATCCAATTGGCCAAAGGCCTGCTGCAGTTGCCATTCCCTATTCCTTGTAAAACAAACTTGACACACTATAAATAGACCTCATTTGTGTTCAGTTTAAGTACACCAAAGGCCTATAACACTTGCCTTTCTCAAAATTATTCTCTCACTCTCAAAAATGCCTTTCTTAGCAAGTCACTATCGAATTTTTCAGTAGAGAGCAATTCCACTCAAACCAATTGCTCTAACACCTCATATACATCATACCTGAGCTGATCAAACCACTTCCAGCCATCTGGAACACCAAAATCACAAAGCTCCAAATCCACTTGAAGCCTATATACAGCTGAGATGCCATGAAGTGATCCAAGCATTTCCAACCAAGTCCAAACATTCAAACACGCTCCATATGGTGTAGGGAAGCTGTTCAGATAATCACAACTCATCTGTAACACCTCCAATTCAAAAATCATATTGCCCTTGCTGCCACGACCTTCAAGTAAGCCTAAACTTGCTCATCTCTTAATCTATGCATATTTCCTCGCACAATACTTTTGCCAAATGTTCATAATCATGCATAAAATGTTTCCCCTATATTAATTGCTTTGTATGAATCGTGTGTGGAATTTCTGAGCCTTCATGCAGAATTTAGGGTTCTTGAGGTTTCCCTTTGATTTCTTATTCCATGCTTAAAATAAATGAAATTAAAGACCATAGACATGATCGTGAGGTGAAAACGAGTAGATTGGTATGTTGATTGTGTGATTTCATCAAGTATTCGGTGAGATTGGTGAGAAAATGCAAATCTGGGCAAAACTCAGAACACGCGCGTGTTCATGGGTGTTCTTGGCGCCTTTTTTCAAATATTTGAATATTTGAATTTTTGTGATTTTATTTAATTGATTAAAAAATTAATTTCTCTCTGAATTTTAATGATTTTGAGTTGATTATTTTTTTAATAATTCACAAAAATGTTAAAATATTTTATTTTACGAAAAATTCCCAAAAATATTATTTATTTCATATATTTGATATTTTTGCAAAAGAATTCATTTTTATTTGTTTTTAACATTTAAAGTATTTTTTCTTTCTTGATTTTCCAAACTTAATTGATTGTCAATCATTTTGTGGATAAAAACATGATTTTTGAAGCATTGATCCAAGATCACCACTCATTTTTCACATGTTTTCAATAATTTTTATTAATTTTAAACAAAATTAATTACATTTTAAACAAAATTAGGGTTTTGATTAATTCAACCCTCATCAATCTTTTTCAAACAAACCATCTGGGCCTACCCTTGTGTTGTAAGTCCCATCTTTATTTTTCAAAATAATATTTGGGCCTCTCCTTGAGTTGCAAGACCCAACCCTTTTGTAAATAAACCTCTGTGGGCCTCAGTCATTGTATAAGTCCCTCTGCGATATTCAAAACAACGGTGCGATCACTGTTAAACCTTGGGCCTCTCCTTGAGTATAAGCCCCAACAATCTTTTCAAAAATAACTTCTCTTTTGATTTAGATTAAAATATATGTGTTTATCAAAACTTTCTTCAAATTCTTTGAACAACTAACAAAACAACATGGAAGCTTGCTCACCTGTAAGTTTCTATCTGCTTTCATTTACTCGCTTTAATATATATAACTATATTGTGGGAAGTTGCGCAAGGTTAGTCTTCTTTCATTCTTTTAAATACATGTCAAATATATATAACTGTATTGGGGGAAGCTGCACATGGTTAGTCTTCTTTCATACTCCTTTAAATACTTGTCATATATCAACTGTATATATACTAGTATAGTTATTTGGAATTTTCCCCGGCAACTAGGTCTAGAACTAGGTAAATCCATGTTGGTCACTCTTAAATACAAATAAAACTAGACCCCCATAGGATTTCCATATACAGTCTTCCCTTCTCTTGGGGTTAATCAATATGGAACAAAGAGAAAGGCAGTATTCTCGGTGAACCTTTTCTCAGACTATCACCCTTAGAAATTGTCAAAGAAATTCTACTACCCGGAGTTGATCTATTCTCCGTGAATAGCATCACTTGAGTTTCTTCCAAATACTCGAACTTTCCTAGAATGATCTCTTCTCTGTGAATTGCATTTCTTGAACTTCTCTTAGTTTAGGGACCCACAGGCTTCTTAAAAGCACCCCCGCCTCCTCTTGGGCTTTGTACAAGGACCCGTCGGCTTCTTAAAAGTTCTCATGCCTTCTCTTGGGCTTCATACAAGGACCCTCACGACCTCTTAGAGGTATAGGATAGAACTTAGTCATCCTTTGCCAGAGTTGTCTTTCTAAAAAGAGTCACAAAATCCCTCAGACCAATTTTAGGGTTGATACTCATCCCTTAAACAAGTCAGCCTCCTCTTGGGCCTTGTACAAAGATAAACCACACTAATAGACTTGGACAGTCTAAATATCCTTGAGTCTCAAAGACATTCTCAAGTTCCCTATAAACATAGGAAGAAACCCCGGATTCTGGATTAATCTCAAACAGAGTTAAAACTTGTGGGTTCTAAAACCCCGTCTCTCTTCCAAAATCCCCCAGCCAGGGTCAGTCTATCACTAGTACAACACTATCCCAAATCAGAACCTCAAGGTATCTGATATATCAACTCTTCTGCATTCCCTTGCAAGAGTTGATTCCCCACTTGGACCTGCCTCGGGATTTCAATAATTCCCAGCAGAAGATAGCCTCCTCTTAGGCTTTGTATAATGATCCTTTCCTCAGGAAAGTCAGCCTCCTCTTGGGCTTTGTACAATGATTCTCCCCAGCAGAGCTAACCTTTTCAGACTCTCTTGTTGAGTCAATTACTTTTCAGACTCTCTTGTTGAGTCACTCACCCTTTCAGACTCTCTCGTTGAGTTGATCACCTTTTCAGACTCTCTTATTGAGTCATCCACTCTCATAGACTCTCTTGTTGAGTCCGTCACCTTTTTGTACTCTCTTGTTGAGTTAACCATTTTTAGCCTCAATCTCGGGCTTCGTACGAGACAGATAAAAGCACTCTCTTGTTGAGTCAAACCCTTTTAGCCTCAATCTTGGGCTTTATACAAGACAGATAAGTACCTCTTCAGTGGAGTTAGCCTCCTCTTAGGCTTCATATAATGATATCCCCAAAGAGTCAGTCTCTTTTAGCCTCCGTCTTGGGCTTTGTACAAGACACCAATATGTCCACTATCTTGTTGAGTCAGTCTCATCCAGCCTCCTCTTAGGCTTTGTATAAGGACTTCCCCAGTGGAGTCAATCAACCTCTTAGCTTCAACCTTGGGCTTTGATCAAGCCACACAAAAATAAACAATCCCTCTTTGGAGATGACAAATTCTCTCTCAGTCAAACCTTTTAGCTTCAATCTTGGGCTTTGAACAAGATACAAAATAACCCTTTAACCTCTGTCTTGGGCTTTGAACGAGACACCAAAACATCTTTTTCCTCCCTTAGAATAGGAGGAACTACGATTGCTCTAATTTCCCTGTTTCATTTAAACGGGAATATGTAGGCATAAGATTGCGAAATCTTAGCGAGCATACTAATAAAAAAACTCTAGGTCCAATACCTACATACATCAATCAAAACTTAGGTCCAACACCTTACCAAAAACATCAAAAACTCACATCAACAAAAAAATCAATCTTACTCTATCATTTCCCAAGAAACTTTCCCAACCCATTAACGGATAAACACCATCAAGTACAAAGCAAAACCTAAAGCTAATATCCTGTGGATAACCACATATAGGATGGGTAACTGACAACTACCCATTGTATAACCTGACCCCGAACTCCCGAATCTCTTTAAGCATTTGTTCAGTTAAACATTCGTGTGAAAGGTTAGTTTTAGATACCTTCCCTTTCCCTTTCAGCTTCACGGGATAAATAAGAAATCAGAATGTAGCACCCCCCTCCTACCATTGCTGTGAGGAAAACCCAGCGATAAGGTGGTCGCGTCACCGACAAAAATCGCTCGCTACAGTTTGTACTACTTGTTTGCCTTCATCTCTAACATGTTGTGTGCCTTATTGGTGACTTGTTGCTTTACTTCTTGAGTTGATTTGGTTACCTTATCATTTAATTTGCATATGTTGCCATTCATTCATGCCTTTAGCTTTGATACTTGAAGCTTTTATTGGTGCTCCTTTGATGTTGTTTACCTGTGCCTAATTCCAAAGGAAAAGGTTCCCCTCTTGTTGACTTATTGTCATAAGTTATTTTAGCCTTGCCTACCATTCCCTTGAGACCTTGTTAGAGTCTTTAGCTTTCCCATCCTAGCCTTAGGATTAGAGTTTGTTAACTCTAGGAGTGTTATGGTTATGAGCATTCCCATCCCCTCTTGACCTTGTTAGAGTCATTATGTTTTTCAACTTAGACTTAGGATAGAGTTTGTAAGCCCTATGTAAGTGTCATTGCTATAGACACTTACCTTTACCCCTTGGAACCATGATCACTATCAAGTGTTCCTCACCCGTATTTAGGTGAACTACGAATGCTCTGATTTCATCCTTGTTAGGATACGTAGGCACAAGATCGTGAAGTCTTGGCGAGCATACTTAGGAAAAACCATAGGATATCCCCATAGAGTAAGCAAACAATACAATAACACAAATACAAGTAAGAGGTTCATGTATAGTACTACTGATACTTAGGGTGCTAGTATCTTCCCTTAGTATAACTAACCCCCGAACGTTAGATCTATTGGCTTTGTTTTTACATTGCGCACTTAGGGTTTTCTTTCGTTATTTTTCCCTTCCTTTGGATAAATTAAAGTTCGGTGGTGAACATCAAAGATTTGTGATTCAAGTTAATTCAATAGATTGATATCCGATTCTCATCGCAACAACATACCTTGGGATCATCAGCTTTGTTGTCAGGATTATTTGAGAGTGGAGTGGTGTTTTCATTGACTGGGGGCATAAGAGTCTGGGTATATTCCTTTTCCTTTCTTTTTTACTTGTTCTTCTTCTTCGGAGTTATTTTTGGAGATTTGTATGAAGGGCCTGCAGGGGTCTCAGTTGTGTCCTTTTGGAGCATAGACGCTTTGGGAGTCTCTTTTTGCTGTTGGCTGGAATCAGGCTTCGAGGAAGCCTTCAACCTCGACCTTGAGAAGATCAGAGGTTGCTCAGACTCCCCTAAGCTTTCTTCATGGACTTGAACTGGAATGAGTTGTGGAATACCCTAAAGAATTAGTCGAATAAGTGACGTGTTTAAAGAAAAAAGAGAGTATGAGTGAGATTCAACCATGATACCTGACTAGGGGCAGTAGTAGTCAGTGGTGTAGGAGTAGTTCTTAGGATTGTAGCAGTCTTGGTGGCAGAGGAAGTCTTTGCTTTCTTCTTCTTGTGTCGAGTGGGAGACTCAGGATCTCGTTGTCGGATCTGAAAGGAACAAATTTATGAGAAAGTGCCTTATAAAAAATAATAAAATATGGCTCTGAGGAAAAAGTGAAGGCACCTTCTTCTTGGGATCTTCTGGTTGCTTCGTCTCTCTCACCTCAGAAGGCCCTTCAAAATTGTTGTCAACGGGAAGTTGAGTCTCATCTGACGGCCAAAGAGTCAGTGGAAGAAAATTAGAATAAAGTTAAAAGAGGTGCTTAGAGAAACATACCTTGTTTCTCTTTGGGCACGTCGGAAAGAGCTTCAAAGATCCTTGCAAAGAAGTTGTCTTCTAAGAAGTTTGTAGCCAGATAAGCTTGCCACCAGTTGTGGAATTCATCAGTTACATTGAATGACAAATGGAATTTGAAGAGAGGGAGCTCAAGGACTTGGTTGCCAATATACTGGATACATTCCTTAAATTTATCATGGGAAAATTTACGCTCCGACCAGCAGACGTCACCTTCCTAAACATAGAGAGAAGTAGTTTGAAGTTGGCTGCAACCAAATTGCCTGGCCACCAAATTAGGTTGATAGCCAGTAAAACCATAGCTAGTAGCCTCAAGTCTCGATGAAAAGATTGTAGGGGTAAGAAAAACGGACCAAATCATGTTTGACATAGCAGCAGTCGAAGGAGAGGAGCCAGGAAACTTATTATTCAGCCACGTTAGGCCAACTGAGCGATCGACAAAAGGTGCCATGGTCACATCAAAGACCTTGGTGCCAAGGAAGAGCTCGATATACTTAATGAGAGCATTTTAAGTGAGAGTTTCATCAGGGGTGAGTAAATCTAGCCTCGTACCTTCGATGGCCCTTTGCTCAGTCGCCCTCATCAGGGCTACAGAATCAGTGACATGGAGTCGAGGTTCGAAAGTGGCGTTCAGCCACAACTGTAATATCCAAAAGGGGCCATAGAGAGGAAATGACTTACTTTTAGTGTTCTTAGGAAAATGCTTGAGTTTGTTAGAGGCTTTTCCAAGGGATTGGTTGAGATTTTCCAAAAGTAATTTGTTGAAGGAAAACATGTATCCCTCATGAAGTTGGATGGCCAGGGGGACGAACTTCTTCGCCGCCTGTAAGGATTTGGAGAAGAATACATAATAGGATAGCCAAAACGCCAAGAAAGCGATGTGCTCTTGGTCAGAGACGTCTGGGCTAGCTGTGTCGTGATGGTTTTTGATGAAATTCTTGTAGGTAGGATGCCCAATGGTGAAGTCATGCTGGGTTTCCAATGTTGGACATAAATTGGCACCAACAAGATTCAAACCTGTAATAGAAGCAATGTCGAACAATGTCAGCATCAACATGCCACAAGAGAGGTGGAAAGTGTTTGACGTACCTTCCCAGAAGAAAAGTGAGGCCAGTAGCATGCACGGGTTATACCTGGGGCCGATTCTAGACAAATTGACCATGTCATTGATGCCTATGTTTTCCCAGTGTGTTTTCTTCTTGACTTGGACCTTGTTAAGCCATGGCAGGTATTCTTTTGTGGGAGCCAATAGAGCAGATCAAAAGATGCAATTAGGATTGACCATAAGGGAAAGGTCAATAGCCCGTCATTCAAACTCGGCAGGCACAATAAGTAGATAACCTGGAAAAAGGTGAGAAACCTTTAAAGCTTGCGACCGCTTGGAAGGATACAACCTATAGAAGGCGTAGATTTATTTATTCATGGAGTAGGGGATCAACATTTGTTTTTGCCGAATGGAAATTTTATTGTTCTCAAAAGAAGGTTCATAAATGAAATCCTTCACCTCTTCTCTTTCAGATGGAGGAATGATAAAAGCCAGCGGATTGTTACCAATAGAGGGTTTGAAGTAAACTTTGCTTTTAGTCATGGTGAGGGAGAGAATTTTCTGAAATGGAGATGGAAAAATAGGGTTTGGAGTTTCTGCGAAGGAGAAAGAATGTAAGAAGACGAAGTAAAGAAAAGAAAGCAAAGAGCTGAGGAGAACTATTTATAGTCTTCAATGCATGCATTGAATCTAACACCTGACAATGGCGTGTGAGTGATTGAAGAGATTGTGTGGGGTTCCGATGCACGCATTAATGACGAGTGGGAGTAGTTACTACAAAACTTGAAAACCCACGTCTTCTTAGAAAGTAGGAATGATGAGTGATGATGAGATTCTGAGCGAATCTCTTAAAAGTGACAATGCACCTTAAAAAGAGAAATGATGACTATGACGTCAGCAGAAGTGAAACGTCGTCGAAAAATTATGGTAAAAAAGGCCACGTCTCTCTTGTTAAATACAAATCGAAACATGGTCTTTTGGGGGGAAATTTGTTACGCTGGAATTTTCGACTTAACTATAAATGGAAAGTATTCATGGGACTAGCAATAAATGTGCCACGTGGAAAATAAAATAGAGTGGGTCAAACATGATCAAAATGTCTCGAGGTCGAGAATCACGTAAGGGAATGCTGGTCGAAGGTGGCGTAGTCGAAAAGCACGGTGAGAAGCATGAGGAATTAGTGAAATTGAGTACTATGCTATGTTAGCCACTTAGTGAAATTGAATACTATGGCATGTTGGCTAAGGTTGGAGTCCATCATTACCATTGAATACTATACCATGTTGGCTAAGCTTGGAGTCCATCATTACAATGGAACTAATGTCATGTCAGCCACCACATATGGAGTGCATCACTATAATGGAAACAATGTTGACTGGGATGTTACATGTGGAGTACATCACTACAATAGAAAATATGACGAAACATGTTACATGAACATGGTCAACGTCGAAGGCTTCGATTGAGATATTAGTTCTTGGCGCCAACAAAGCAGTTGAGAAATTCAAATGATATCACAAGGTGGGAACTACTACATCAGCGTCGATAATTACGTAGAGAACGTGAGACACATCAGGGAGAACCGCTACACGATCTGAAGACGTGTCACCATGGGAGTAGTTTATCATACTTAGGCAGTTATCTTAGTATTGTATATATAGACACTTAAGTTCATTTTGTATGGGGTCCGCAAATTGTACACATTTTTGCTACACTCAAAGTACCTTCACTGTGATAAACGAGTGAGGAAAATGTACGTATGTGTTCCACCAACTTAATACATTTCTAGCATTTTATCTTAAAAGTCTATCTTTCATGCATTTAAGCTTTTTCGAATTCCTTTACCTTTCACGCAATTTTACATTTTCTTGCACTTTACTTTCAAGTCTCTTTTAACTTCAAGTTTTTTCTTTCCTTGCATTTTACCTTTCGACGCAAATGTTTGTTTACTTCACCTTTCGTTTTATTTAAAATAGCCCCGTCCTTTAATTACTTTTATTATTTTCAAGAAATCACAAACATTTTTAGACATTGTCCAGAAGTTTATGTTAACTTCAACAAGCCTTATGATTTTCACGAATAACACATACAGAAACATGTCTGGGAGATTTTCGAGTTTGATCCCATAAGTATTAATATAAAATTGTATTTGTTTACTAAATTTCAATGTAAACAATGTGTCAATCACAATCCCTTGAAAGCTACTCAACAATCAATGTTATATCCAATGATAATTCACACAAAAATACTATTAAGAAAAATTATCAAACACCTTGTGTGCAATTGATTTTGTTTGGAAACTTGTATGGTTTTTGTTGATCTTAAAATCCAACCACAAACTAAAGGATTGTTATCAACTTAACAAAATGTTTATCAAATCATTTTCAAAAGAATTTACCAAACTAATTAATTTCACAAATGATGAACTCAACAATTTGCAAGCGAAATGTAAAAGAGATAGATAGATAGATATATACATATATATATATATATATATATATATATATATAAAGAGAGAGAGAGAGATAGAGAGAGAGAGAGAGAGAGAGAACACACGTATTTGTTTAGGAAATTCCCCAATCGGCCTTGTGTGCAATTGATTTTGTTTGGAAACTTGTATGGTTTTTGTTGATCTTAAAATCCAACCACAAACTAAAGGATTGTTATCAACTCAACAAAATGTTTATCAAATCATTTTCAAAAGAATTTACCAAACTAATTAATTTCACAAATGATGAACTCAACAATTTGCAAGCGAAATGTAAAAGAGATAGATAGATATATATATATATATATATATATATATATATATATATATATATATATATATATATATAGAAAGAGAGAGAGAGAGCACACATATTTGTTTAAGAAATTCCCCAATCGGCCTTGCTATGGGTATGTCTGCCCTCAATTCGAACTTGAATTGAGATAGTGAAATTAACCTTATTTTAATAATGTAATTTACAAGAGAAATATAGCAATGCAACCCTACAAACCCTATCTTTTTTGTTGATCCTAACACTTTCTCTTCCCTTAATCTGAGCTTGATCAAGTCTCCCAACAACATCAATTTGATTCAATGTCTCACACTACTCCTTTGCAAGAATTGAAGCTCTTCAAAGCCTTCACTCGATCGAATCCAAATTACGAATTGTAACCCAAGATTTATCAAGATGATTCACCGTCTCACGCCACTCCTTTTCAAGAACCGCAACTCTTCAAAGCATTCACTCGATCGAATGCAACTTGAGTAATCTTGTCCAAAACCTTCAAATCCCCACTTTGATCTTGAAGGAAAACCCCACCTTGGTTTTATTATTTGAAACCCCCCAAAGATCTCAACCCAATTTACAATACCATAAGCTAAATTAGACGGTATCAACTTGATTCTAGATGGCACCCAAACAATGAATGATTATGTGTATGCATAAATTCAAGGTTGAAGATGAAGCATACTCTTTGTATGTTCCAGGTTTCGTTTAGGATTTTACCAAAATAATTGAAAAGAAATTATTCATGTAAAAGGTATATATATGTGAGCAAGTATGAAACAAAAGGAAAGCAAAAAGAATGGAAAACAATGCAAATTTTCAAGATTTTTAATGTATAGGTCGACCTATGCAAGTCATGTGTCGACCTATGCATGTCATGTGTTGACCTATACAGGTCATGTGTCGACATATAGAGGCGACTTATCTAACAGAGCCTACAGGCTTTAAAACTGTAGCACACGAGTCAACCTATAAAATGATGTGTCAACACGTAGACAACTTTTTCTTCTATATGCTGACTTGAAACATGGGTGTGTCGACACATAGAGATATTCTTCTTGTATGTGTCAACTTGAAACATGTATGTGTCAACACATAGCTCATTTTTCCATAAAAATGAGTTTTTGATGCATAAATCCATTTCTTGATGCATGAATCTTTTCTAACCTTTTTTCCAACATGTTGTCATGCTCCCTAAAGTTAAAATGCACAACTAGACTCAAATGATATCGTCCAATGTACATAAACGCTATGGTATCCTAGTTTTGACATCATTCAAAAAACTTTTAATCAAAAAGTTGCACTCACATACTTCACTTTTTTTATGATGGCAAAACTTGAGACGATGTGTTTCGTGTCCATGAAGGCTCCCCCTGAATGTATGCATCATAGCTTCATATGTTTCTCCCCCTTTGACAACATCAAAAAGAGACAAAGTAAGCACATTAGCAGTATCACATTGATACAACATAGCACATATACAATATAACATATAGAGGCATTTGCAAAGATAAGAGCGTGTAGTCACATATACGGTATATACATGTAGATACACAATATAAGTCAACTCAACATAAATAGAAAGGCAAAATAACAACATTACATAATAGTCATCCAAGGTAATGCACATAGTAAAATCATTATCTCATATTAAAAATAGTAGTAACATTGCCAAGATATAAGCTAAAAGCAAATACAAACCAGAAGAAAAACATAAAATGCATGATGACTTAAACTATGGAACACATGACTTAAACTATAAACGATACAAAGACTCAACACTTCAGCGTCCTCCATGACCTCTAGGAATTGGCCTCACTCCACGGTGCCAGCCTTGTCCATCATTTCCAAACAGATAATTCAAGAAGTCACACATCTCTTGGTAGAATTGAGCATAGTGGTGGTGGTTTGCATTTTGAGAAGCAATCATGTGATTGATCCTGGAAATTGTGCCAGCATGATTATCTTCTATCTCACTATGTATAGAAACCAATCTTCCAGTCACATATGAGCCAAAGGCATCAAAATTGGCATCTTGTGATGTCATTTGCTCTTGCATTAGACAAAATTGTTCCACTTGAGTTGCTTCAAAAACATCGTGCTTCTGACACTTCTCCTCAGAGTGCTCATCTTGCTTAATCTACATATTTTAAAGTATAGCCATGATTGAGGATTGATCTCCATATTCATCACCCACTTGACCATCCTCATGGTCAGCATCTTGCATAAATTCATCACCTTGAGAAACACCATGAGAAGCTCCAATAGGTTGATCACCAATCACATGTGGCTCCGCAGGTGTATCAGCAAACTCAAAAGAGTCATCAAAGTTGTACATTTTCTTACCATGCTTGCCCATACGGAAGTAGTACATCGAACACTTTTCATCCCAAAAGTAACCCATGTTGGTTAAGGTGCATTGGGAGAACTCCTGAACCTGGCCAGGAGATTTAATTAGAAGATTTGACACTCCTATGTCAAAGTAGTTTAGGATTTTAGCAATCATGGAGGCGTAACAAAATGAGGTTCCCCTGTTGCATTCCTTGATGGCAAACATACGGGAAACAAAATAATTTTCCCAATTGATTCGAATCTTGTTTAGAAGAATGTAGACGAGATGAACTTCAACATTGTCTATTCTTGAGACCTTGTCATTCTTTGGGCACAATACGTGAGAAACTAGCCACAACAGAATTCTAGGAACCATCTTCAATTGGTAAACAACTAAGGTGTTATAGCAGTCATCTGATCGAGGAGCTTTAAATCTCTCATTCAGATGAGTGTTCCACTCAAACTCTTGATGCAAATTGACATCCGTACCAATGGTTCAACATCAACTCTAATAATGATAATTCCAAACAGAGACATCCACAGTTCATCAGTAAAATCATAAACCTTGTTAGCTATTGTGAATTTGAAATAAGTGCCATGTCTATCGTGCAGCCCGAAGTAGAACACAGAAATGAGGTCTTCATTGTAATCCTGTGAAAGCTTCAACAAATAGTTAATTTGCTGATGCTTGACAAGATGAACAACATCAGAAATGTCCAAATATCCAGCAACAACCGGTTTCCAAACATGTTGCTTCATAACAAGACAGTGTTGGTGTTCCTCTTCAAACTCCTTAACACAATCAGAAGAGACAAGTGAAAAAGCAGTTTTTAGAGCAGTATATGATGTGGTAGCTTTACCCTTGTCTTTTTAATCACCTTTAGTTTCTGCAAGCTTAAGTGCCATTGACAATTGTTCAAACAGAGTTCGCACACTAGGTGTTTGAGGGAATGTGTGAATGAGAAGTAGAGAAGTTTGAGGGATATATGATTACCCACTAACCTAAATCAAGGCTAAAGATTCTATAACACAAAAAAAATAATAATGAACACTAAGAATGAATTGAAATTTGGAGTCTTGAAGACTTGGGTGTGATTTGAAATATGAGGATAAAGAGGTATTTATAGAAGATGAAGAATGATGATTAAATTATGAGATTTAACGAGATTTTGGAAAATTTAGAGATGAATGAGTTGTATTGGATGAATCCAAGAGGAATAATAGAGAGATTTATGACACTTTGAAGAGTTACAAGGCTCAAGAGGAAATGGAAGATGAGGGAGACAAGTTCATGAATGAGAAATGAATGAAAATTGAGGTGAATGTCCATTTAATGCGTTAAGAGGTCGGTCAGCTGTAAGCATAGGTCAACCTCTTGGAAAGCATGTGCCGACCTAAAAAGGTTATGAGTCGACACATACTGATGCAAATTTAAAATACTTCAAAAAATTTAATCCTATGTGTCGACCTATACAAGCATGTGTGACACATACTGAACCAATTTTGAAAAATTCAAAAAGTTATTTTCATGTGCCAACCTATACGACATATGAGTTGTACCTATGAAGACCAAAACTTGACAATTTTGACATATATGAATTAGGGAAGACTTTGGAAGACTCAACTTGACTTATGCATAACTAATTGATGAGAGACACATGTATATGATTGTTTTTTATGAGTTGTCAGCCAATAACATGCAAGCACACAAATGTAAGCATGATATAATAGAAGATATAGATCACATGTGAAGATATTATGAATGAGGCCACTATAAACATATTAAATGAAACACACAATGGTTACACTTGAATTTTTTGGAAATGAACACTCATAACATGTATCATACACAACATATATAACATACCTTCGAGAAATAAACAAGTAAAAGATAGAAACTTAATTACAAAGCAAAAATTGAAATGATATTACCTCACTGTACGAATGACGGCAGATGCACATGCATTCCACAAGGAAATCTCGAACGAAAGTTGGAATAAATGCAAAATGTGCCACAAACTTATTAACAACAACGATCTTACCACCTTTCACTTTGACAAAGTATACAATAGTGTAATTTGCAATGAATCTATGAAAGGAAAATTATTGATTTGATCATCATCCCTTTTTGGGTTGACTTTCAATCCTGTCTCTTTCATGGTAGCTATCTTACCCCTCCTCAAGCTTCATCGTCTTAGGTTGATCAACCCCTTATTTAATGTTCTTATGTCTTTTGAAGATCTGCTTATTGCATGAAATGAAATACCTTTTATAAATTTCTTGGATGGAAGCATTACAAGTAATATACACTCTTTTACCAATTAACAAACACTAGTTGTTGACTCCCTTGGTAACACACCCCTTCTTTCTTGCCACAAAGTCAAAGAAATAACGAGATGTCACTTGTATCATGTCTTGAACATCCACAAATGAGATCCCATACCCTCTTCATAAAATCAAGACATTTGTCCTGCAAAATCAACAATAAATGCTAGGTACCCAATCTTCATTGGGTCCTTGCGGGTGAGTGAAACCTTGGTTGTATTTAGGAAACCATTGAAAAATGCCTTTAGGTACAAGAAATTTCCTAAACTTGCATTTTGCAATGATATGTGTAACACCCCAAAATGAGTAGAATATTTATTTAATTGATTTATTATAAATATTTGTATTTTCGGTGAATTTTTTGTGAATTATTGTGATGTCTGATAATTGATGTTGTGAGGTATTATGATGTGAAAGGGGGTGCTGGGAGTATTTTAGAAGTATGTGATGTGTTAATATTATTTTAGTAATAATAATATGGAATTATGTGAAATATATTACTATTATTATTATTATAAATAATTAAGTGAAACATTAGGGGCAATATAGTAAAATTGGAGGAGTTAAGTGAGGACAAGGTTGGAAAAGAGTATTAGGGGTCCTAGGGGTAAGTTGGACAAAAAGGAATTACAGAGCGTGGAGAAGTTCAGTTTGTACGATCAAATTTTGGGAAACGCTCTGAAGAAATAAAAAGAAGGCTAGGGTTCACAGAGGCTTCAGAGGAACTCAGAGAGGAGATTTCGGAAGCAAATTACTAAGGTATGGGGAGTATTGTTATCATTATATTTGATATAGGTGTAGAAACATGTAGGTAGTAGGTTTTCTGGGAATTTGATGAGTTCATGCCGAAATTTGGGGTTTTTGGGACGTAATTGACGTTAGGAATAAACCTATGATGATGTGTTGGGGTTGCCATGTTGTTCTATGATGAATTCTGATGAAAATTGGTTGATTTTGTGCTGTAATCGCAGACCTCTTAGGGTCTGAGTTAGTGCAGAAACGCAATTGAGAGTTGCAGGTTCACACACTTTCGTCGGGCGAAATTCCCAGCTCGCCGGGTGAAGCGATTCGCCCAACCTCGCCGGGCGAAAGAGGAAGCAAAGGGAAGGTGGAAAAAGTGGGTTTCTAGATTTTGTATGGGGGAAGGTGTTTCGCCCCAGCTTCGCCGGGGCGAACATCCAAGCGAGCCAGCGGCTTCGCCAGGCGAAATGGAAGTGAAGGAGAACTTGAAAATGTGAGGTTCTGGATTTTGTATGGGGGAGTTGTCTCGCCCCTGCTTCGCCGGGCAAACCCAGGGGAGCGCGCTGCTTCTCCGGGCGAGCAGGAGAAATGTTTTTTTCTTTGTTCTTGTGTTTGTGCTTCCTTGTGCCTTGATTGATCATAGGCCTTGGATATTTGATGTGTCGTGTTTTAATAGGTGATGACTTGTGATGTGATTATGATGATTTTGATGCATGAATGATGATGTGATAACATGATAATTTACGATGAATTTGTGATGTATGTTGATAATGTGTGACCATGATGCTTGATGAGAGTTTATGAATGATGATGCAATTGACGACTTTGTGACGATGACGATTTATGACGTTTACGTCATGCAATCATAGCATCCTAGGACTTTGGTCCAGTGACGATTTTTAGGACTTCGGTCCAGTGGTGGCTTCAATCCTATTGTGCTGATTGGAGTGTATGAAGTTGCTCTTGTTCTTGTGTAGAATCGATCTTATTGGTAGGGATCTTTGGAGGGTGATGGCCCAGTGTCCATCAATTATGACGAGTTGGTACCACATGCATGAGTCTGTGTATACATTTCATATTTATGTGTCATTGTGTGTTTGTGAATGATGATGTGATTGATGACATAACTGTAAATGATGTACGATGATGATGATGATGTATTAATGACGATGTTGGTTATTCTGATGAATGCTATAGTACTGTTTCTTATCTTATATCTTGTATAATGGTTTATGATTACTCACCCTGCCTGTTTGAATGTTACCTCCATGTGGATAACATTCAGGTGATCAGGATTAGCTATTTGGTGCCTGAAAATTTTGACTTGAATTACTTTTGGTTATTTTGGTCGATGTAGAGGGTCTTTCTCTGATATGTAACATCGGGTCGGGACGTTTTGATTTGAACCATAGTGTTCATTGATTTGGTGATATTATGATGTTTTGAGTTTCAATTTTTAACCTTTGGATTGTTTTGAAGACTTATGATGTTTATGAAGTTTCCGCTGCAAAGTATTTGATTTAACTTTGATGTTTTAACCCGAGTTAAGGAGCAGGATAATGCTATTTATGATGTTATGAATAAATGTGACGCCCTTGTGGTGAATTTACTCTGATAATTGCTGTTATTTTATTCGTGGATGTCCGTTGGGTAGAAGGGTGTTACATTAGTGGTATCAGAGCAGGTCGGTCTGTCTTGCCAGGTGTTGTATGATGTTATTTTATGTCAGTCGATGAGTGTGTGTACACTGTCGATGCTTTGTTTCTTCTAACCTTGTTGGTGATATGCAGAATGGCTGTAAGAAATGATCGTGCTATTGCTGATGCGCTGGAATCACTTGCTTAAGTGATGGCTCAGAACAATCAGAATGGTGAACCTCCTGATGAGTTCCGTGCTTTGGGGAAATTCCAGAGGAACCTCCTGATTGAGAAGATCTTCTGGATGATGGGGTGTACGGATGCTCAACAGGTTCAGTTCAGTACTCATATGCTGTCAGAGGAAGCTGAAGATTGGTGGGATAACACCCGTCAGAGGCTGGAGGATGTTGGTACCGAGATAACAAGGGGTGGGAAAGTATTTTCCTGAAGATGCATGCGGTAAGAAGGAGGTAGAATTCCTTGAGCTGAAGAAAGGAAATATGACTGTGGCAGAATATGCGCCGATGTGTGAGGAGCTGGTGAAGTTTTGTCCGCATTATAATTGTGCTGATGCTGAGATGTCCAAGTGCCTTAAGTTTGAGAATGGGCTAAGACCAGAGATTAAGCAAGGTATTAGTTACCAACAGATTTGAAGGTATGCTGAGCTGGTGGATAAGAGTAGAATCTATGATGAGGATAGTCGAGCTCGATCTACTCACTACAAGCAACTCAATGAGAAGAAAGAGAAGGGATAATTAAGAGGAAAACATTATGTGACTACAGCTGACAAAGGAAAGTAGAAGGCTTCAGATGGGAAAAAGACAAGTAGGGGAGCAGCTCCAGCTTCTTGGAAGTGTTACAGGTGTGGCGAGCAAGGCCATCATGCTGAAGTTTGCAACAACACTCTACTGAGATGCTACAGATGTGGTAAGAGAGGTCACAAAGCTACCGACTGCAAAGATGAGGGTCCGACTTATTTTAATTGTGGTGAACAAGGTCACATCGATACCCAGTGTCAAAAGCCGAAGAAGACTGCTACTGCTGCTCAGGCTAATGGCAGAGTGTTTACTTTGAGTGGTTCAGAGGCTCCTAAGAAGGGCAACTTGATTCGAGGTACTTGTTTTATTAATAACGTTAAGTTGGTCACTATTATTGATACTGGTGCTACTCACTCGTTTATTTCGCTTGAATGTGCTAATAGATTGGGTTTGGAATTGTCTGATATGAATGGTAGTATGTTAATAGAGACTCCTGCTAATGGTTCTGTTACTACTACTTTTGTGTGTTCAAGATGTCCTTTGATGATTTTTGGGAAGAGTTTTGTGATGGATTTAGTGTGTTTTCCCTTGCACTAAATCAATGTGATTCTAGGGATGAACTGGTTAGAGTTCAACTGTGTTCACATCAACTGTTATAATAAGACTGTGGAGTTTCCTGAGTTTGGTGATAATGCAGAGTTGATGTTCTTGTCTGCTAAGCTAGTGGACGAACTCTTAGAAGACAAAGCCTTGATGTTTGCGTTGTTTGCATCGTTGCAAGTTGATCGTGAAGCCGCGAGTGTCAAATTACCTATCGTTTGTGAATTTCCTAAAGTGTTTCTGGATGACATAAGTGATTTGCCTCCAGAACGTGAAGTTGAGTTCGCGGTTGATTTGATACCAGGTCCTAGTCTGATGTCAATGGCTCCTTATTGGGTGTCAGCTTCTGAGTTGAGCTAATTGAAGAAACAACTAGAAGAATTGCTTGAGAAGAAGTTTGTTCGACCAAGTGTTTCTCCGTGGGGTGCTCCTGTGTTGTTAGTGAAGAAGAAAGATGGTAGCATGAGGTTGTGCGTTGACTATCGGCAGTTGAATAAGGTAACTATCAAGAATAAGTATCCACTTTCGAGAATTGACGATTTGATGGATCAGCTAGTAGGCACTTATGTGTTCAGTAAGATTGATTTGAGGTATGGTTATCATCAAATTCGTGTTAAGCTTGATGATATTCCGAAGACAGCTTTGAGGACGAGGTATGGGCACTATGAATATACTGTGATGCCGTTTGGTGTATCCAATGCACCTGGTGTGTTCATGGAGTATATGAATCGGATTTTCCATGAGTATTTGGACAAGTTTGTTGTGGTTTTCATTGATGATATTCTGATATACTCTAAATCTGAATAAGAGCATGATAAGCATTTGAGGACAGTACTGCAAGTATTGAAAGAGAAGAAGTTATATGCAAAACTGTTGAAGTGTGATTTTTGGTTGAAAGATGTGAGTTTTCTTGGCCATGTGATTTCAAGTGGTGGAGTTGTTGTTGATCCTGCTAAGATCGATGTTGTGCTATAGTGGGAGACTCTGAAGTCTGCTACTGAGATATGAAGTTTTCTTGGGTTGGCAGGTTACTATCGCAAGTTCATAGAAGGTTTTTATAGATTGATGTTACCATTGACGCAATTGACTCGTAAGGGTTAGGCTTATGTATGGGACATTGCATGTGAAGAGAGTTTCGTGGAATTGAAGAAGAAATTGACGACCGCTCCGGTTTTGATTTTGCCTAATCCGAATGAATCCTTTGTGGTGTATTGTGATGCATCGAAGATGGGTCTTGGTGGGGTGTTGATGCAGAATGGACAAGTTGTTGCTTATGTTTCGAGACAATTGAGGGTTCATGAAAGGAATTATCCTACGCATGACTTAGAGTTGGCAGCTGTGGTGTTCATGTTGAAAATTTGGAGACATTACCTTTTTGTCTCTAAATTTGAGGTGTTCGGCGATCATAAGAGTTTGAAGTACTTATTAGATCAGAAAGAGTTGAACATGGGGAAGAGGAGGTGGTTGGAATTATTGAAAGACTATGATTTCGATTTGAATTACCATCCTGGTAAGACAAATGTGGTGGCCGATGCATTGAACAGAAAGTCATTGCATATGTCGATGCTTATGGTGAGATAGTTGGAATAAATTGAGCAATTGCGAGATTTGAGTTTGGTATGTGAAGAGACTCCTGACTGTGTGAAGTTGGGTATGTTAAATTTAACTAGTAGTTTTTTGGAAGAGATCAGAGTGGGACAACAATCTGATTTGAAGCTGGTTGATCAGGAAACTTTGATTAACCAGGGTAACGGAGGTGAATTCTGGATTGATGAGAATGTGTGATGAGGTTCAGAGACAGAGTGTGTGTTCCAGATGTTCCTGAAATTAAGAAGAGTATTCTTGAAGAAGGACATCGAAGTAGATTGAGTATTCATCCCGGTGCTACGAAGATGTACCAGGATTTGCAGAAATTTTTTTGGTTGCCGGGTATGGAGAAGGATATTGCTGAATTTGTTTATGCCTGTTTGATTTGTCAGAAGTCCAAGATTGAACATCAGAAGCCCTTGGGTATGATGCAACTATTGGGTATTCCACAATGGAAATGGGATAGTGTTTCCATGGATTTTGTGTCGGGATTGCCGAAGACTGCGAAAGGAAATGATTATATCTGTGTGATTATAGACAGGTTGACCAAATCGACTCATTTATTACCGATGAAGATTAACCATTCTATACAAAAGCTAGCTGAGATGTACATTGAGGAAATTGTGAAGTTACATGGGATTCTTTCGAGTATTGTGTCCGACAGAGACCCAAGATTTACGTCGAGGTTCTGGAAAAGTTTACAAGATGCTTTGGGTAGGAAGTTGAGGATGAGTTCTGCATATCATCCGCAGACGGATGGCCAAACAGAGAGGACTATCCAGTCTTTGGAGGATTTGCTGAAGGCTTGTGTGTTGGATCAAAGAGGATCGTGGGATAGCCATTTACCGTTGATCGAGTTCACATACAACAACAGTTTCCATGCTAGTATTGGGATGACGCCGTATGAAGCTTTGTATGGAAGGAGGTGTAGAACTCCGTTGTGTTGGTATGAATCGGGCGAGAGTGCTGTACTCGGACCTGAAATTGTGCAGGAGACGACTGAAAAGGCTAAGGTGATCCAAGAGAGGATGAAAGCTTCGCAGAGTCGTCAGAATATTTATCATGATAAGAAAAGGAAAGCACTTGAATTCCAAGAGGGAGATCACGTGTTTTTGAGAGTTACGCCGGTGACTGGTGTGGGTCGAGCTTTGAAGTCTAAGAAGCTCACTCCACGTTTTGTTGGTCCGTATCAGATTTTGCAGAGGATATGGGAGGTAGCCTATCAGATTGCTTTACCACCATCGCTTGTAAATTTACATGATGTGTTCCATGTGTCTCAGTTGAGGAAGTATGTTCCAGATCCATCGCATGTGATTCAGATGAATGACGTACAGGTGAGAGATAATCTGACCGTTGAAGCATTACCTGTGTGGATAGATGGAAGAGAAATGAAGCAACTGCGGGGTAAAGATATATCTTTGGTGAAGGTGTTATAGGGTAGACTAGCTAGTGAGAGTTGGACTTGGGAGAACAAAGATCAGATGAAGGAGTCATATCCGACTCTGTTTTCTTCAGGTAATTTTCGAGGACGAAATTTTTTTAAGTGGGGGAGAGTTGTAACACCCCAAAATGAGTAGAATATTTATTTAATTGATTTATTATAAATATTCGTATTTTCGGTGAATTTTTGGTGAATTATTGTGATGTCTGATAATTGATGTTGTGGGGTATTATGATGTGAAAGGGGGTGCTGGGAGTATTTTAGAAGTATGTGGTGTGTTAATATTATTTTAGTAATAATAATATGGAATTATGTGAAATATATTACTATTATTATTATTATTATTATTATTATTATTATTATTATTATAAATAATTAAGTGAAACATTAGGGGCAATACGGTAAAATTGGAAGAGTTAAGTGACGACAAGGTTGGAAAAGAGTATTAGGGGTCCTAGGGGTAGGTTGGACAAAAAGGAATTAGAGAGAGTGGAGAAGTTCAGTTTGTACGATCAAATTTTGGGAAACGCTCTGAAGAAAGGAGAAGAAGACTAGGGTTCAGAGAGGCTTCAGAGGAACTCAGAGAGGAGATTTGGGAAGCAAATTACTAAGGTATGGGGAGTATTGTTATCATTATATTTGATATAGGTGTAGAAACATGTGGGAAGTAGGTTTTCCGGGAATTTGATGAGTTCATGCCGAAATTTGGGGTTTTTGGACGTAATTGACGTTAGGAATAAATCTATGATGATGTGTTGGGGTTTTTGTGTTGTTTTATGATGAATTCTGATGGAAACTGGTTGATTTGGTGTTGTAATCGCATACCTCTTAGGGTCTGAGTTAGTGCAGAAACGCAACTGAGAGTTGCAGGTTCGCACACTTTCACCGGGCGAAATTCCCAGCTCGCCGGGCAAGGCGATTCGACCCAACCTCGTCGGGCGAAAGATGAAGCGATGGGAAGGTGGAAAAAGTGGGTTTTTGGATTTTGAATGGGGGAAGGTGTTTCGCCCCAACTTCGTCGGGCGAACACCCAAGTGAGCCAGCGGCTTCGCCCGGTGCAATAGCAGCGAAGGAGAATGTGAAAATGTGAGCTTCTGGATTTCGTATGGGGGAGTTGTCTCGCCGCTGCTTTGCCAGGCGAACCCAGGCAAACTCGCTGCTTCGCCGGGCGAGCTCCAGGCGAGCAGGAGCAATGTTTTTATTTTATTTTGATTTTTTTCTTTGTTCTTGTGTTTGTGCTGCCTTGTGCCTTGATTGATCATAGGCCTTGGATATTTAATGTGTCGTGTTTTAATAGGTGATGACTTGTGATGTGATTATGATGATTTTGATGCATGAATGATGATGTGATAACATGACGATATATGATGAATTTGTGGTGTATGTTGATAATGTGTGACCATGATGCTTGATGAGAGTTTATGAATGATGATGCAATTGACGACTTTGTGACGATGACGATTTATAACGTTTGCATCATGAATTCATAGCATCCTAAGACTTCGGTCCAGTGACGATTTTTAGGACTTCGGTCCAGTGGTGGCTTCAATCCCATTGTGCGGATTGGAGTGTACGATGTTACTCCGGTTCTTATGTAGAATCGATCCTATTGGTGGGGATCTTTGGAGGGTGATGGCCCAGTGTCCATCAATTATGATGAGTTGGTACCACATGCATGAGTCTGTGTATGCATTTCATATTTATGTGGCTTTGTGTGTTTGTGAATGATAATGTGATTGATGGCATGACTGTAAATGATGTACGATGATGATGATGATGTATTAATGAAGATGTTGGTTATTCTGATGAATGTTATAGTACTGTTTCTTATCTTATATCTTGTATAATGGTTTATGATTACTCACTCTTCCTGTTTGAATGTTACCTCCATGTGGGTAACGTGCAGGTGATCAGGATTAGCTATTTGGTGCGTGAAGATTTTGACCTGAAGTAATTTTGGTTATTTTGGTCGATGTAGAGGGTTTTGCTCTGATATGTAACATCGGGTCGGGACGTTTTGAGTCGAACCATAGTGTTCTTTGACTTGGTGATATTATGATGTTTTGAGTTTTAATTTTTAACCTTTGGATTATTTTGAAGACTTATGATGTTTATGAAGTTTCCGCTACGAAGTATTTAATTTAACTTTGATGTTTTAACCCGTGTTACAGAGAACGATAATGGTATTTATGATGTTATGACGAAATGTGACGCCCTTGTGGTGAATTTACTCTGATAATTGCTGTTATTTTATTCGTGAATGTCCGTTGGGTAGAAGGGTGTTATAGTATGACCCTTCTTGCAACAAAAGTGACAAGTTAAATGATGAGAAGAGTGTCCTTTTTTCTTTTGATCCTTTTCAACAAGGTTATACCTTCTGTAGGGATTATGAGAAGACACCTTATACTTGGTAGTATCAATAGCAAAAGTGACCTTTGGTTGTAATGCCTTGTACAACATAGCTTTAAGAGTATTTACCTCTTTTTGTCAAGTGTGAGAAGTTTCACAACTGAACGATGAAGGTTGTCATCCTCATCTTTAACTTTTTGAATATCTACCATATATTGCTTAAGAGCTTCCATCTTCATTTTGGTTTCCAAAACTTTAGCTTCTAAATGTGCAAAAATCATTTTGTTTGAAGCTAACATTTTGAAAGCGTCTACGACTTCTCTATGTAGATTTTCAAAAGCTTTTTGCAAATCGAAATAAGACAATTCATCAACATGTTCATATTTAGAGTGACTTACATTCTTTTTCTTCTTGTCATCATAATAAGTGGAGAGACAAACATTTGTCGATTCTTCCTTATCACTTGAGCTTTCATCACTTGGGAATCGCTATCCCTTTCCCATGCAATATAAGCTCTTCTAGACTAACTATATTTCTTGTGATGGCCTTCCTCTTTCTCTTTCTCTATCAATGGACACTCTGGCTTGTAATGTCCGGTTTTGCCACAATTGTAACATGAATGTCTTGATCTTCCTTTCTTGTCATCATCTTCCTTTGATGAGTTTGATTGTCTTCTAAATTTAATGAGAACTTTACACCATTTCTTTTGATGTACTTGTTGAATCTTTTAACAAAAAGTCTCATATCTTCATCATCCAAATTCTCGTAATCTCTTGTTTCACAATCAATTTTCTCATTGGTTGAGGACGTTAAACTTTAAGCCTTTAAAGAAATAGACTTTTTTTTTCTTCCTCCTTATCTTTACCTTTCTCCTTCTTCATCTTTTTCTCTTGCTTTTTCTCATATTTTTCCAAGCAAGTGAGTTCTTTCTCATGTTCTTTTAGCTTGCCAAATAAAGTTTTGAGATCAAGTGTTTTAAGATCATTCACTTCTTTGATCGCAGTGACCTTGGGTTGCTATTCCCTATTAAGACACCTCAAACCTTTATTAGTAGGTATATCATTGGAGATAGGATTACCTAGAGCTTCAAGCGATTTATAAGATGTATGAACCTCTTTTGCATGTCGGCAATGGTTTCACCATGCTTCATGCAAAATAGTTCAAACTCTTGATTTAACATATTGATCCTAGTTTGTTTGACCCCATTAGTTATCTCATGGGAAACTTCTAAAGCGTTCCACATAGCTTTGCCGGTTTCACAATGAGAGACACGATAATATTCATCAACACCGAGTGCGGGTATGAGAATATTTTGTGCCTTCCAATCATGTGACCACAATTTCTCATCATTATCATCCCATTGTGCTTCCGATTTTGGTACGAAGACACCTTGAGCATTGGTCATTGTAATTTCATTAGGATCATTGATGATGGCGTACCATACACCCTTATCAACCGATTTGACATGGATATGCATACAAGCTTTCCAATAGCCATAATTTTCACCGTTAAAAAATGGCGCTCTATTGTACGCCCTTTTAGGTTTCGTAGCCATTTTCTAATAAGAGAATATTGAAGCACGAAAATAATCGGAGCTCTTATACCATTTGTTAGACGAACACGACTTATCTAGAGGAGGGGTGAATAGATCTCCAAAAAAAAATTCTTTACAAAAATTTGTTTTCAAACACAATGGCTAGCGGAAGTGACTTGGATCAATTCGCCTAAACCGAACCGCTATCAAAAGCTTGGATATGGTATATTAAAACCAATAGAAGATAATGATAAGCTCTTCAATCAATATGTGTTAATCACAATCCTTTTAAAGCTACTCAACAAGCAATGCTATATCCAATGATAATTCACACAAAAATACTATTGAGGTAAATAATTGAACACCTTGTATGCAATTGATTTTATTTTGAAACTTGTACAATTTTTGTTGATCTTAAAATCCAACCACAATCTAAAGGATTGTGATCAACTCAACAAAATATTTATCAAATCATTTTCAAAAGTGTTGTGAATTAGGATGCCTTTGAACAAAATATACTTGGTTTCTTTATAGGCAAGAAACACGCAAGGGTTAGGGTTAACAAAGAAAACAAAGGAAAAACAAAAGGAAACAACAAGGATTGGTTATAGACTTCTATTATTTCCTTTCTCCTTCAAACAAGGTTACAAGTATACAAGAATAACAAATAACCTCTCTCACTTGAATTAGGATTTTATCATCCTATTTTTCCTTATGTTCAAGATGAGAGACTAGCATGCTATTTATAAGAAAACTAACACACTAACCTAATGGACATTTTAACAATTACCCATTACAAGCTAACTTAGGGTACAAGCTAACTTAAACAATTGAATCCTTAACACAAGGTCCAATTCAACATGCTAACAAACCTAGCAATATTGACTAATGCATGTTAGAACAAACTTCGACTACAACACGCATTACTCCGACAGCAGCATGCGAACAGTCTTCGACCTCATGCTTAATTCCCGTCGAACCTGAAGCTACCCTTCGACCATACTAGAGTTCGATCCAATATCTCACAAAAATAATTTACCAAACGAATTAATTGCACAAATGATAAACTCAACAATTTGCAAACAATATATATATATATATATATATATATATATATATATATATATATATATATATATATATATATATTAAAAAAAATATTGTTATAGTTTACATAATACATGCTTCAACTATCAACTACCTACTCATTACTAAGACATGCCATCAAACTCCCTTAACTATCCTTCTTCATTTAAACATTTACACTACAGAATTGACATAACTATAAATAACATAATACCCAAAGTTTTTGTCCAATTTAATTATCTAATCCACCACATTGCATGATCCTATTGGTCCTATTTCAGACAAACCTCATGCTCTCTCTCCTTATTTCCCCAAACTTATTCACCCTTTTGAAAAACATTCTCCTCCTCTCAATTGAATCATCTTCTTTCTAGATTGTAATGTTCATCTTTGTACTCAAGTTGAATTATTCTTCTCTACTGTCATGTGATGTTTGTTGCGTATTTGTTTTTCATTTTTCTGTGAAAGATGACAACACATGAATTGAAATCAAAACACATTTTTTGTTCAATCTCCATTTCATGGAAGTGTTCATGGTCTCCTAAAACTTTTTGTTATACTACGACTTTCAAGCAACGATTTTTGTGAAACCTATTTTTATTTCTATTTTTTATAATTGATTTCATAGTCATACGACACTTTTTTCCCTTTTCGATTTTTCAAACACGGGTTTTCATAAATGGTATGTTAGTTTTTCTGCATTTCTCTTTAATGGATGTTTTGAAAAACTTATCTTTATGCATATATATATATATATATATATATATATATATATATATATATATATATATATATATATATAGTGTTCTTCAACAACATATTTATGTTTCTTTACTTTGTTTTGGATTTTTAATGTTGTTTTATTTAAATCGTGTGACACTTTCTCTTAGTTTAAGAAAATTTCTCCTATATTTTACATTAGTTTAATCAAAAAGTTAGGATTTTTGTTGGTTTAAAACCTGGTTTTATGTTGTGACTTTCATGTTCTAACTTTCAAAATATTTCTCAAATCAGCAAATTTCTATGTATATTTTAAAACCTAAATTGTTTTGTTGTGACTGTGAGAGCTTGCTGGTAATAAGATACGTGTTTCCATTTATCTTATGTTTTATTAGACTGTGTTTATCTTTTCTCTGCTGCTCCGAAAGATGATTGCAACCTATAATGTGTATAAATAAACGGTTCTGAAATCAACAAGTTTGGATTTTGGCGTGTTTCAAGTCCGGACTTCTATTCTGTCATTTCCTACCTAAAATGGTTACCAAGCTGATTGATGTTCCTTGTAAGGGAGGGAGGTTCTCCTGGTACAGTGGCGATGGTAGATCAATGAGCAGAATTGATCGTTTCTTGCTTTCTGATTCGTTGGTAGATAGATGGAACATTGTTGGGTAGCTCATTGGTAATAGAGACGTCTCCGACCATTGCCCGATTTGGCTCATTTACAACAACTCGAATTGGGGTCCCAAACCTTTTAGAGTGGTTAATGCTTGGATCGAGAACAAGGATTTCTTAAGCTTCGTCGAGAGAGAATGGAAGAATTTTCATGTAGAAGAAAGAAGTGACTTTGTGATTAAAGAAAAACTCAAATTATTGAAAGGAAGCCTTAGGAGGTGGAACTCGGAAGTGTATGGCAAGGTAAATCTTGATCTGAAGGCGAATATTTCTACCTTAAACGAGATTGATGGTTTACTTGGAGGATGCAGGGATGAAGAGATTGAAGATTTGGTGGTTTCCCGTAGTAAAGTCGTTTCCTCTATGTGGGCTAACTTGGTGTCTCAAGAGAGAATCCTGCTTCAGAAGGCTAGAGTGCGATGGATTAGGGATGGAGACAATAACTCGTCTTACTTCCACAACATTATCAAAGGTAGGAGAAGAAGGAACTCAATCTTCTCTATTATGTCTGATCATGTTTTGTTGGATGGGGTTAGGGAGATCAAAGAGGAAGTGATGTCCCACTTCAGAAATAAATTTTTAGAACCTGATTTTGATAGGCCTATGATGGAAGATTGTGTCTTTATGTCATTATCTTCGGCGAAGGTGAATTCTTTGGAGGCAGAGTTTTCTGACTTGGAGATAAAAAAGGTGGTTTGGGATTGCGAAGGTACGAAAAGCCCTAGCCCTGATGGTTACAACTTCACTTTTATTAGGAATTGATGGCATTTCATGAAGGAAGACATTTATTGCTTTGTTAAAGACTTCCACATCAAAGCAAAGTTAAACAAGGCCATTACTTCTAGTTACTTAACCTTGGTCCCTAAGAAAGCTAATCCTCTTTGTCTGGATGATTATCACCCTATATGTTTGGTGCGAAGCCTTCACAAAATCATATCCAAGTTACTGGCCGGTCGGTTGAAGAAAGTATTGGATAAATTGATTTCTAAAAATCAATCGGCGTTCGTCCCTGGTAGGCAGTTGTTGGATGGAGTCCTCATCGCAAACGGGGTTGTGGACTTTGCTTCTAGAGAAAACAGGAAGTGCTTATTGTTCAAGGTCAGTCTCGAGAAAGCCTACGACAAGGTAAATTGGGATTTTCTTCGATTTCTATTTAAGGCTATGGGATTTGGCAAGCGGTGGGTCAAATGGATGGAAGATGTTGTTTTTTCCAGCCATATGCCGGTTTTAGTTAACGGGAGTCCTACAAAGGATTTTGAAGTCGAAAGGGGTTTGTGTCAAGGTGATCCTCTACCTCCCTTCCTTTTCATCCTTGTTATTGAAGCTTTGACGAGGCTCTTTAGTAAGGCTGCTGAGATAGGCGTTTTTGAAGGTTTCTCTTTTAGTGACTCTTGTAAAGTGGACATGTTGCAATTTTCGGACGATACTCTCATTACGAGCAATGATAATTGGCAGAACGTTTGGTCTATCAAAGCTATATTGAAGGGCTTTGAAATGTTGTCAGGTCTTGGAGTTAATTACTCTAAGAGTAGGGTCATTGGGATCAATTTGAATCCTCACTTCTTGCAAGTTGTAGCTTCTTTCTTGGCTTGTAGGATCGAAGAAAAGCCGTTCACATTCCTGGGCATCCCCATTGGCTCAAATCCAAGACGAATCAGATCCTGGACAAAGGTTATAAATATCGTTCGATCTCGATTGGCAGGTTGGCATGGAAAGCTTTTATCGTTTGGTGGAAGAACTTTGTTGAAATCTGTTCTCAGCAGCCTCACTATTTTCTTTATTTCGTTTTTCAAAATGCCGAAAACGGTCTTGAAACAAATTGAATGCTTATTTAATAGGTTTCTTTGGGGCGGTTCTTCGGACCATCTTAAAACTGTTTGGATTTGCTGGAAAAAAGTTTGTCGCGCTAAGGATCTTGGAGGCCTTGCATTAAAGAAGTTGGATACTTTCAATATCTCTCTGCTTCAAAAATGGAAGTGAAGGATATTAACTGATAACTCTTCTCTCTGGATGGATGTTTTAACTGCTAGGTACGGTAACATTAAACTTGCAGTTCTAGGTGGTGTCGAAGCTGCTCCCTTTAAATCCAACTCTAATTGGTGGAAAGACCTGATCAACCTTACTTCTAGGGACCCTTCTTCTGATTCTGCGTTTTTGAACAACATCAGCGTTATAGTTGGTGATGGCATGACAATCCCTTTTTGGCTTGGAAATTGGACTGGTAATTCATCGGTGCAGAACAGTTATCCTTCTTGTTACTTGATTAGCTCCCTCAAGGGAGCTGCTGTAGGTAGAATGGGAACGTGGCCTGTTGGCATTTGGTGTTGGGGAAATCTCGGATTGGGATCTTATCAGGACAACGCGACTGCTAACGAGATTATTGCCCTGAAAGCTGCTTTGGTTAACCTCTCTTTGGTTGCAGGTAAAGAGGACCAGATGCTCTGGAATCCGGATCCAATTGTTGGGTATTCAGCTAGATCCGGTTATGCTTGTTTGCAGGATAGCAGAGACGCTGTCGAAATTGCTAGCAGCAAGTCTGATGCTTGCATTTCTATTTGGAAAGTCGTTGTTCCGTTGAAAATTCGAGCTTTTGCGTGGAGGTGTTGCTTTAACGGCATCCCGACAATTGACCACCTTTTAAGGAGAGGCATTATTCCCTTAACTTCCAACTCGTTATGCTCTTTCGGTTCTGCTGGCACTGAAGATTCATTTCACCTTTTTCCCGGATGTTCATTGTCTAGATTAGTTTGGACGAAAATTAAGAAGTGGGTTGGAGTTTTAGTGAATGAAAAAGAAAACTTCTGGGAATGTTATTTGGAGTGGACTAACTCTGTGAAATCTAGTAAGAAAAACAAAGATAGGGTCGGAATCATTTGGTTATCCGTTATCTGGTGCATTTGGCTTTGTAGGAATCAGATCATCTTTAAGGGTTCAAATCTTGTTATTTCTGATCTGTTATCGGAAATCAAATGTATGGCATGGAAGTGGTGTATAGATGGAGAAAATTCTCATTGCAACTATAACTTTTTTGCCTTCTGTCAGCACCCGTTCGACGGTTAGGCTTGGTGTTTAGTTGGTCCGGAGTCTCTTTGTTTCTTTCCCTCTTGTAGGCTTTTTTGTAAGTTGGGATTGAGTACCCCTAGTACTCCATTAATACAAAGTCTTGCTTATAAAAAAAACTCATTAAAAGTTATGTTCATTGCTTATCTTTGTTAGTTGAATTAAGATAAAAGATATTATAAATACTTGGTTAAGTTATATGCTTGATGAGTTGGAAAAATACTTGAGCATGAAATGATTAATTTTCAGGCAACAAATGGTGCAAAAAATGATTCATTATTACCTCTCTTTGTTATGTATGTTACATGTTGCAGTAAGATATGCATGTGATAATTGTTTGAATTAATAATCTACATGGTCAAATATTATTATATTGACTATTTAAAATTTTATCTTAACATCTTAAAAGGTAGATCTATGATAGTGCAGCTCATTCAAGTATGATAAAGTGTAAATACTCTTTTATGTATGGCTTATTTTGGTTTATGTAAGTTAATCTTTTTTTATTGGTCTATATATACTAAATTGATTTATTCATATTATAGATTATGTGCAATTGTCGTGTATAAATTAGTCATCTTTTTTATTATATGTTATTGGATATAGAAAATGTATTTATATATAGATGATATATCTATATGAAAAATTGGGTATTTAAGTGACAAACTTGTTGACGAATTGAGCTTCAATAATATTTGAAATATTACAATTAAGTCTCACTTGATAGCAGTTCCTATGAATTAGGAGTTGTCCTAAGCACACGCTTTGACATTTCCAATGATTTTCATAATTTGGTGCAGGTCATCCTATACCTTTTTATTTTAGGTTAAAAACCTAACTTTATTGTTCAAAATTATTGGAATTAACTCAAAATTTTTTGAGAATTTCTAATCAATCTTAATTTTAAGAAATATTATGCGCAACAACTTGTTAATGAAAAGAAAGAGAGAAAGAAAGAAAATAGAGTTTAACAAAATAAAGGAAGAAGATAATGATTTTCAACTGTGGAATCTCCGTCCACAAACTGTGCAAAACTTATTTTATTCACTTTGCAACTGTAAAAATTATGTGAATACAAGTTCTTACAAAATAGGGGTTACTCCCTCTATTTATAATAGAAGAAAACCCAAAATTACAAAAGCCCAAAAATTACTATTTTGGTCTAAGTCGAAATTCTGTGTCAAGCAACCTGCTTCGACACTTCGACAACTAAACAACTCGACACACACACATTAGGCTAATTTCGACTAATCCTTGTTTTTGTCGAGCTACACTGCTTCGACACAAGGAATTACAATCTCAACACACCACCTAACTCATTGTGCCTAAGCTATCTACATTCATCATAGACCTTAGTTTCTTGAACACTTCGACTTGCACTCCTTTCGTCATGATGTCTGCAATCTGATTCTCAGTTCTGCAGTGTTCCAAATTCATCTTTCATTCTGCTACCTGCTCTCGAACATAATGGAACATCATCTTGATGTGCTTGCTTCGTCCATGTGCTATCGGATTTTTCGCCAGGTTGATAGCTGACATGATGTCGATCTTCATGGTAATTGCTCCATGACTCTTCGCTCTAATCTCTTCGAACAGATTCACCATCCAATTTGCTTGACATGCACAAAGAGAAGCAACTGTATTCTGCTTCGCATGACGACAATGTCACTACTGGCTCTTTTCTCGAACTCCAAGCAACTGGTGCAACACCTAGCATAAACACATAGCCAGCTGTAGATTTTCTAACCTCAGTATCACTACACCAACTTGAGTCAGTGTATCCCACTAACTTGCATTCTTTTCCTTTATCAGCTGCAGAAAACAAAATGTCGTAGTCGAGAGTTCCTTTCAGATACCCTAGTATCCTCTTCGTCGCTGCTAGGTGTGATACCTTTGGCTTCTGCATGAATCTACTTACCATACCCACACTGTATGCTAAGTCAGGCCATGTGTGACAAAGGTATCGAAGTGACTCAATAAGTCTTCTATATTGGGTTGGGTCGACATCATCTGAATCTGAATCTTTCGACGGTTTCAGTCTTGGCTCAGTTGGAGTCGAAGTTGGGTTGCAATCTTGCATCTCAAATCTCTTGAGTATTTTGTCTGCATATCATTTTTGGTGCATCATCAAACCTCTACCACTTTTGTAGAATTCGATGCCAAGGAAATGTGAGAGATTTCCCAAGTCTGGAATTTCAAACTCCTCACTTAGGTCATGTTTGAAATCTTCGATCTCCTTCTTGCAACTTCCTGTTATCAATAGGTATCTACATAGAGACATAGTATAAGCAATTCACTATGCTTCTCCTTACATATACTCTATGCTTAATTGTGCACTTCACAAATTCTTTCTCCTTTAGAAAACTATCGATCTTCTTATTCCAAGCTCTTGGAGCTTGTTTAAGTCCATATAAGGCTTTATACAACCTGTACACCTTTATTTCTTTGCCTTGTTTCACAAACCCAGCTGGTTGTGCAACATAAACTTCTCCGTCTAAGGGTTCATTCATGAATGCACATTTCACATCCATCTGACATGTGTGCCAATTTTTCATGTTTGCTAGACCAACAACCAACCTGATTGTTTCGATCCTAGCAATGGGTGCAAAAACTTCGTCGAAGTCGATTCCTTCTTTCTGAAGAAATCCTTTTGGTACAAGTCTTGCCTCGTGTCGAGTTACTTCTCCTTTAGGATTCAACTTCACCTTGTATACCCATTTAACATTGATTGCCTTCTTTCCTTGAGGCAATTCGACAAGTAACCAAGTGTTGTTGACTTCGATAGACTCTAGTTCCTCATTCATTGCGTTCACCCACTTCAAATCTTTCAATGCCTGAGCTGCATTGACTGGTTCGCCATCTGAATAGAAAGCATAGTGTACCAGCTCACCTTCTTCATTTGCCACATTATCTGATGTAATCACACATTCTTGCAACATTGCATGCACGTGTCTTATTCATTGAGGTCTGCTTGGGCCCGTTTCACCTCAGACTTCTTCTTGTCGAACTTCTCTTTCGACTTCACTAGCTGGTTCTTCACATAAGATTCTCACTGAATCCTTCTTAACATTCTCAGTCCAATCTCATTCCTTAAGCTCATCTATGATCACGTCCCTGTTGATCACTACTTGCTTGTTCAATGGGTCGAAGAACTTGTATCCTTCAGTCTAATGATATCCTATTAGGATCATTTGACTCCACTTATCATCAAGCTTTCTTCCCAACTATTATAGCACATGTTTATGTGCTATATATCAAAACACCTTCAAATGACTTAGGCTAGGCTTGACACCGGACCAACATTTTTCTGGTGTAATTCCTTCTAGCTTCTTCGTCAGACATCTATTGAAGATGCATGTTGCAATCGACACAGCTTTTCCCCATAATTCTTTGGGTAGATGCTTGCCTTTCAACATACTTCTCACCATATTCATGAGGGTTCTATTCTTCCTTTCTGCATTTCCATTCTGTTGTGGAGTGTAGGGTGGCACCACCTCATGCATAATCCCTTCTTTTTCACATATTACATCGAGATCTTTCGACACATACTCTCCACCACCATCAGTCCTAAGAATCTTTAGCTTTCGACCGCTTTGTCTTTCGACCATAGATTTAAATTTGGCAAATACTTCGATCACTTCACTTTTCTTCTTGATTAGGTAAGCCCGCAATTTTTGATTGAAATCATCTATGAACGTGACAAAGTATCTGTTACCTCCAATCGAATCTACCTGGATATAACCACATACATTAGAGTATATGACTTTAAGAATTGCCTTCAACTTGCTTCATGCATCCTTGGTGAAGCTATTCTTGTGTTGTTTCGCCTGAACACATTCTTCACACACTTCACTTGGAATGTCGATTTATGGTAATCCTGAAACCATATTTCTTCTCTTCAAATCTCTGATGTCTTTGAAGTTGAGATGGCCAAGTCGATAATTCCAAATCCATTCAGCTCCGTTGGATGCAGTTGCAAGGCATTTATGCTCCATCACATTAAGCTCAATCTTGAAGGTTCTATTTTGAGACATAGGAGCCTTCAAGATTAACTTTCCTCCTGAATCGAGAACTCTCATCATCTTGTCTTCGATCGACACCTTGTAGTTCTTTTCGACCAACTGCCCTATGTTAAGCAAATTACTCTTCATGCCTAGTATGTACAATACATTAGAAATTGCTGACCTCTTGCCATCTTTGCTTATAATAAGAATATCACCTATACCTTCAACTGCTAGAGTATTGTCATTTGCAAATTTCACCATGTTCTTCATTGAGGGCTTTATGTTGACAAACCAATCTTTCCTACCAGTCATGTGTGATTAGCATCCTGAGTCCAAGTACAATTGGTCCTGGAATCTTTCTTCATCTCTTGTTGTGTCCATCAGCAACATCTCTTCTTCTTCATGTTTCACCAGCTTTGCATCAGTTTCTTGATTCTTCTTCTTTTCTGGACAATCACTAAAATAGTGACCATACTTCTGACAATTGTAACACTGAATGTGACTTTTATCAGGTTTTCGACCACCACCTCTTTGGTTGCCTTGGTTCCAAGGTTTTCTCTGATTCGACCAGTTTCCTTCTTTCTGATTTCAACCAGTCGAATTGTGGTAGCCTCCTCTGCCTTTGTTGCCATTCCAACTTCCTTTTCCTTTCTTTTCTTTTTCTGATTGCGCCTGTAAAGCCATATCACTCTTCGACTTTCCTGCAACTCTTTCAGCCATCTTTTGTTCCTGAGACTCAAGCGTCCCTTGAAGCTCTTCCTTTGTCAATGCTGACAAGTCTTTCAAATCTTCTATGGCTACTACCACGTGGTCGAACTTTGGAGCCAATGACCTCAAGATCTTTGCAACAACTGATCTTGATGTCAACACTTCTCCACATACCTTGATTTGATTCACCAATTTAGTAACCTTAGTGAAGAAATCAGTTATGCTTTCACTTTCTTCCATCTGAAGCAATTCATATGTCCTTTTGTGAGTTTGTAACTTCACCTCTTTGACCTTCTCTGCACCTCCATAAGATTTCTCCAAGATTTCCCATGCTTCTTTCGCTGATTCTACATCACTAACCTTTTCAAAGTTATCTGGATCAACACATTAAAGGATTATAAAGAAAGCTTTATAATCTTTCTTCTTCAATTCTTTGTATGCAGTCTTTTCTTGACCCGTCGCGTTTTCTGCAAGCGGTGCTACTCCTTCCTTCACAAGATCCCAAAGATCTTGATAACAGAAAACCACCTTTATCTGCTAGCACCATTTCTCATAATTATTGTTCTTGAGAATTGGAAGGTTTACCAGAAAATGCCTGTTTGGATGATTCAGCGTCATCGTGATTTTCTTCCCTCGAATCACAACCGGAGCTCTAGTTACCATATGTTGGAACTAACCCAAAACCTTTTGAGAATTCCTAATCAATCTTGATTTCAAGAAAGATTATGCGCAACAACATGTTAATAAAAAGAAAGAGAGAAAGAAAGAAAGTAGAGTTTAACAAAATAAAGGAAGAAGAGAATGATTTTCAACTGTGGAATCTCCGCCCACAACTGTGGAAAACTTATTTTATTCACTTTGCAACTGCAAAAATTCCGTGAATACAAGTTCTTACAAAATAGGGGTTACTCCCTCTATTTATAATAGAAGAAAGCCCAAAATTACAAAAGCCCAAAAACTACTATTTTGGTCTAAGTCAAAATTTTGTGTCAAGCAATCTGCTTCAACACTTCGACATCTAAACAACTCGACACACACACACACATTAGGCTAATTTCGACTAATCCTTGTTTTTTTCGAGCTACACTGCTTCGACACATGGAATTACAATCTCAACAAAAGTAACTATTAGATTAAAGTACATTAATGTAACTCACACTTTTCAATTGCCAATTTTTTAATACATAGAATAATTGCTTCTTTATCATCACAATAAACATATTTTCATAAAAGAAATTTAAAAAAACTAGTCTAGGCGAATTGAATTTTGAAGAATTGGTAATCACATATATTTCTTTTGTACAAAAGAAGGCTTAAATGGTTTAAAGGAAAAAAAAAACAAAAAGACTAAAGTACTGCTCTAATACGTCTAGGGATCGATGCCACATTTTTATCATGAGTTAAAGTGACATCCAACTCATTCGGCTTGAGATTCAGAAGAATGAGTAAATCATTATTATTCAAAGTAAGACTATAATTGGATATCTAATTAGCACCACGATTTCCTTCCCGCCAAGTGTGGTTGAACTTGATATGCCAATTCCTTTGGGTCATCCTTCTAATTCAATGAACTAAAGTTAGGAAGTTTTTCTCATCCACAGTCACCTGGTTAACCATATCTATTAAGACATTGGAGTCTCTCTCGACCACTAGATTTTTAATTTTCTCATGCCAAGCTATCTCAATCCCATGCAACATCTCTCACATCTGTGCAGTAAGAGCATCACAATGACCAATTTTCCACGCGTATCTTGTTACCGAATTTTTGAATGACTCCCTGAACAAGCCTTCACATCCTACTGTGGAAGTAGACTTCTTGCAGGCATCGCCATAATTGATCTTGATCCAATTGTCCTTTGGCCGATCCCATTGGATATGCTTGATCTTTGACTCTAATAACCTAACATTTCCCTTCACACAACCACTTGTCTTGATTTCCTTAACAAGATACATGATTGGCCCAATCAGGTTGTCCAATCAATGAAATCCTTTTTTAAAGAGAGATTTGTTCCTCTACTTCCATAAATACCAACAAGAGATCATGAATATTAACTTCTGGTGGTGTTTGTGAGCATCCATAATATTTCCATTCATATTGTAAGCTATCCAATCCCTGCAAAACAAAGAGTAAAAGTGAGTCATTTTATTAGAAGGGGCAATTTTAATCCATACTTGTGTTGCATAAAAGCAATCTTGGAGCACATGAATTAAGTTGGGTTGCACTTATGGCACTGAGAGTTTGTCAAGAGTCTCTCATTAGTCATGAGCCAAGTGAAGGTTTGGATCCGATGGGGACCTTTCCATTTCCAAATGATATTTTAGTCCATATGTATTTCCATGACATTTGGAGGAGAAGAAATATATTTATAGGCATTACCCATAGAAAATTCGTTGTCTCTATAATCTTCCCACCCTATCCTATCTACCCTATCTTTAGGGAGACGAGGAGGGATATGCATAATACATTTGACTAGCTCAGCATTGAACAAACTCTAAAGCAAATCTAAACCTCCCCATCTAAAGCTTGACATCAAGAGGAGAAGAAATATATTTATAGACATTACACATTGAAAATTTATTGTCTTTATAATCTCCATATCCTATCCTATCTACCCCATTTGTAGGGAGAGGAGGAGCATAGCCATAATACACTTGAGTAGCTTGACATTAAAAAAATTGTTGTCTCTATAATCTCCCCATCTTAAAATTTTCATTACAGTTTTATCTAATGATTTAAGATATGAATGTATTTCCCCATGCAAAAGCACGAGTCTTCTACTAGTATATTAATAAAACAAGCTTAAAATACTTAAAATCCTATACAAAATTACAATTGTCTTCTTCAAATTTCCAAATTTAAAAAATGTTTAATGAGTTTTTCATTGTAATTATTGTTGAATATGCCACTTTCTAATTATATATAACTAAATAATCATTTAGTCATTCATCTCTTATTCAATTGCGTATTTCATTCTTCACAAAATTCATGATTAGAAAATATTTGTTGCAGTTGCCACCAAATAAAGATAAATTTATTTTAAATAAAATATCAAGCAAATAAAAACTAATTGATATTGAAGTTTGTCAATGATATATAAATTTTAAATTGTTGTTACATCTTATTAACGTCAATTTAATAGGAAACATGTGGAGCAAGATGTCATGACATTATATTAGACATTTTGTCTCTATGAGGTCAAACTACGAAGCAACATGTGGAGCAAGATGTTTCATAGATGGTGAGACATTTTACCTAGCTCATAAGCTTGTATGCGCTGAGTGAATCTCCCGCCTTTTAAAGATTTGTTTTCATTCTTGTTCAATATTTTTTAATTGTTTTATGTGCTTTTTGGATTATGGATAGTTTTACCAAAACATCTCTCTCTAAAATAACTAAGATCACACACACACACACACACACACAGGTAGGCACGCACGCACGCGCACACAAATATTTTTTTCAAACATCATATGTTTTTAAAAATTCTTTTAAAATCACTTTGACTTGGGAAAATCTCTTTAAAACCAAAGTATAATCGATTATGATGTTTAATTAGTATATTATAAAGCGAAATTCTTCCTATATTCAATTATGGAACTTATGTATTGTTTATGGGGAAAACTCACTCAATAATCTATTAAGGAAACCTTGTAATCGTTTATGCTTCTGATACAGCAAAACTTTTTTATTTTTCTAGGCCATAATCGATAACTGTCGTAGCATAATCTATTATGAAGAAGATACAACCCTAAAAATATTTCCTTTCTTGGGAAAATATTTTAATGTACAAAAATAAATTATGTTCATCTGAATATTATCTCTCTTATACTCTCACTCTTTCTCTTAGAATTTTCACATAATTTGTATGCTGAGAGAGTAAACACTTAGTAGATTTTTTCTTGTGTAACCACTGCTTATGATTTTTAATTGTAAAACAAGATAAAACAAATTTCTTGAACTAATATATTATAAATGTTGCAAGGTTGATATGGGATAAAATCTTGGTGAAAGTAGGTCGAGGGATGAACATGTGTTAAAATTTGTGTGGTAATGAAACTATCAAGGCGTGATCCTTGGGGATTAGAATAGGTCTTAAGGTTTTGGGCCAAACTAGTATAAACTCTAGTGTTTTCCTTCCTTACCCTATATATTTTATTTTTATGTTATTTATTTTTAAAATATAATTCTCTTCTTATACTCCTTTCTTAAAATCAATCTTAAATTAAACCCAATTTATGTAAGTGTTCAACCGTCTCTTTGGTTTGAAGTCATTTGGGTAACAAGTGGCATTAGAGCATAACTCATATTTAAAGACTGATTGTCTTAGAAGGTAAGATGACTTCATACAATTAACTAAACAAACTCTTACTTTCAATGGTGAAGGGTATGCTTATTGGAAAGAGAAAATAAATTTTGTTATTGAAGGGATGGGTTATGATATCTAGACCACAACTTAAAATGGTCATTTTGTTCACAACATCAAGTTAATGATGTTGTGTAAAATAAACCTAGCAAATTATGGACCAAAGATGATAAATAAAATGTGTTATACACTTTAAAAGTTAAAACCATCATAACTACCATTTTAGATATCAATAATTTTTTTTCGTGTATTACACTATAACACTGCCAAAGAACGTGGGACAACCCTCAAGTTACCTATGAAGGTAAACCGAGGTAAAAAGGGATATAATGAACACATAGACTCATGAGTATGAACTATTTAGAAAAAAGCCTAAAGAAATTATTCAACCCATGGAAAAACTATTTTTTCATACTATTAATCATTTAAGAACTTGAATAAATATTTTTAAAATAAGGATTTAATTAACGAAGTCCATAGATGTTTAAATTACAATTGTTAGCTTAAAGTAGGCATGGCAACGGGGCGGGTCGGGTCAGGGCTTGTTTTTACATGCCCTCAAACTCAAATTTGAATCTCAAAAAAATCTATGTTCCCTTCTCCAATCCCCATTGGGGATGGAGAATTAAAAATCAAACTCGTCCCAAACGGATTTGAGATGAGTTCAGATATCCCTGCCCTGCCACCATATATTTAGAGAAATCAATTTTTTAAATAAAAGTATTTATTTTTCCAAAACCAAATTACATTACAAATAATAAAATTAAAAAATCTTGGTCGCTATTTAGTGTGCCTAAATAAATCTAACTGCAAGTATACAGTCGTATCGCGTAGTTTTAAAAGATTATCGATCCCACAGAGACTAAAAATCGAACGTACAGTTATCTAATGTTACTATGTAAATCTAAGGCTAATCTGATATGGTTTTAGGTTCAAAAAGGGAAATTAAAGGGAAATTAAAATTTAGGAATGAACTAGTTATGATTAGGATATCGGTATATAATTCAGTATACCATCGTGGATTTCATTAAACTTAAGTGTTGCGGTGAAGATAACAAATTATTAATTAATTTGCATCATATTTCTTTTACAACCGACTTTGATTTATCCAAAGGAAAGGTTCAAGATCGTTAGAAAAACCTAAAGGGGAAAGATCTAAGGTTCGGGGGTTGGTTACGCCTAGGGAAGGTGTTAGCACCCTAAACGTCCGTAGTACTCTACGGGAACCTCTTGTTTTAATGTTATCTTATGTTTGCTAAGGGTTCTATGCTAAAGGTTGAAACTCTAGGGGTTAGTATCTAAGTATACTCGATAAGGCATCGCACCTTACGCCTACGTATCCTCGGGAATAGAATCAGAGTATGCGTAGTTCTACTTCTACTGAACTATTGACTGTGGTCAATATTCAGAGGGGAAATGAGTACCAGCTCATTGTAGAGTTTAAGAACTCTCTAGATCTAGTTGTAATGGTCCTATGTTATGTTTTAGAGTAGGGAAAGTGATAAATTCATTAGGATGAATATCACTAAGAGTTTAAGAACTCTCTCCTAAGGCTAGTTATGATTTCTATGGCTCTGATGAGGCCAAGAAATAAAGTTTCTCCTAAGAGGTTACTTAGGTTAAGGTGGGAGGTCAATGACTTTAGGAGTCAACATGTTTAACCTTCCTTTGGAATGGGGGGGAAAGACAGTTGATAAATGATATGATGATAAATGATAAGAGATGATAATGATAGGATAGCAACAAAAGATGATTCGTGATAAATAGGGCATAAACATGAGATGAATATTACAAAGATCAAGTGTACCAATTAAACTTGAGAAATATGCCACACAAGTAATTATAAAGTCAAAACATGGTTAGTCATAACATTAAAACAAGAATAATATTCAAGGTTAAATGATAATAATCACACGTTAATGATCATATGACAAGATAAACTAATTCAAACATTAAATGATTGAATTAGAATTATCAAGGAAGGATTATGAATAAAAGTCCAAACACTTAATTAGAATAACAAATAAAACTCACATGATACTAATTACACTTAAATAATCATTTAAGAAATAACATATTTTGGAGTTTTTATAAGATATTTTTGAAGATTAGAGCATAAACTTAAAAAAATAGTAAAATAAATAAGTGATAAAAAAGAAATGGAAACCATGGGGATTGAACCCACGTTCAAACGTGTACAGCCTAAAACTACAACCATCGGACCAACATGCACGCTATTGATAAGTAATGAAAACGTAAATATAAATAAGAGGCGAGCAAAATAATCAAAAAGAGCAAAAGGACTGGGTGGGGATCGAACCCCAGTCCTGTGAGCGAAAGGGCAAAGGCAAGGTGAGTGTATGACCGTTGGGACGGCTGTTTCATCCAATTATAATACGACTCCATAAACATATTACTTGAATATGCGCGCCTTTCCCAAATCAAGCTATGAAACCTCAATACTTATGAAACACAAAAAAACCACAACCAACATCCATCAAAATCAAGCCGTCACCATTAGAGTTCAGACCAAAACCTTGAAAACGTAGTACGCACTAAACATTCATGATACGGTTACAAAACGTTGTTAATTCACCATAACTTCACACCACCAAAAGAAATCATACAAGGGCATACACATTATAGGATTCAAAAAATAGTAGGGCATAGTTGATCATAAACTAACATGTTGGCAAACAGATTTGGAACCTAGGCAAACATATAGGCGATTAATCCTCGATCCAAAAGTCAGATTTCTATCCCTCTACAAGTTAAACTACTAACTCATGCCATTCAAGTTACAAAAAAGATTCTGATAAATACTAAAAACTGAAACCAGATCAATAAAAAGACTAAACATGAAGAGCAAGAAAACACATGGTTGCAAAAACCAAACGACATAAATTCGTGCACATCCTAAAACATTCAAACGCAAGAAAAAGGTATGTTGTATGCTCTATCTGCTTCAAGTTCTCAAATTGGATAATAGTCATGAATTAAATAAACACACCTCATACACATAGATCAAGATCACAATATTGTCACACAAGCAAATCAACTATGCAAAAGTTCAATGGACCAGCAACAGATTATAAAGCGAATGCAGGGTTCAAAAATGAATTCCTATACTCTCCATCAGCCACAAATCAACCGTTATTAACCTATGCTAATGTCAAACAAAAACACAACAAAACATGTCTAAAACAATCTAAAATGTACAAGTTCTAACATGAAAGCAAAGACTTATCATGCCCATGGCAAAGTACATTCCAATACACATGGTGCCAGCAAATAACTGTGTGTACCGCAGAACAAATTGAAATAAGCATGCTTATCAAGATCATTCATCAACAAAATTATGTTTATCAAGCATGGAATAATTCAAGACAAAAAGGGTGATATTAGCACTTTACACCTCATAGCATGATGATTTAACTTGATTTCAAACATGGACAAAGCAATGGTGATAAAACTGGTACACACATATCATGAGTTCATTTACATTCTTTGTTGGCAGTAGCAGCCCATAGCATAGCAAATTTTGTGTACCTCAAACGCTTGTTGTACTAAAGGTCCAACAAATAACATTCTTAAAAGTCAAAGGACAAGTATGCTACAACATACATTTAAACCATAAAGCAATAGATTCATGGGAATAGATTCACATAAAGTCCATGGCATTCCAAACAGAAACAAACCGTCGCAAACCAAAACCTTAAACCAAAAAAAGGCTTACATAATGAAGACACTCTATACACACCGGCAATAATGAAAATGACACAGGTTATACCAAAAGTTTGACGCAACTACGATACGTTTGGCAGAAAATAACTTGAATCATTAGGGCAATAAAGTGAACACAACCAGCAGACATGACTTCAATATGAGTAGCATACAAAGTGAGTGTAAATAGCAGTATTGGTTCAACATCACGTCAAGGTTACAAACACACGAATTGAACCTCATGTCAAAGAAAGTTTGTATTAATCCTAATATCAAAGTAGCAAAAGACATAAGCTCCTGGCATTCTACATACACGAATGGTCATGCATTCCAAAACAAGATCGCATATATTATGGTCAATGATATTCAAGTTAAATGGCAATTAAGCATGAACATTACATATAAGCATAATAGAGACCGCACCTTCAACATTTTGATACATGTAAGATCAGTTATATCTCAAATGATAAACATACAACAATAACAATCCCCTGGTGTTTGAGTGTAAAGACCATATACAATACATGCCTCAAATCATATATTATACATGAGTTTCACTTTTGGTACTGAAACATAATAAGTTCCTAGTTAACACATTGTACACATAAATGCCTCTAATACAAAACACCTAAAAGTCTAAGGCATTACATATACAAGATGTTCCAAAATGATAAAAAACTAAGAACTAGATCAAAACAATGATCTCGAAACATAACGCCATAGCGGAAGCCATGCCATCACAAAACCACGATCCGTAAGGAAAGTCAAATAACCTTGTCCTTACCCTTTGCCGAACCTACAGAACCTGTGATGTAAACAACAACAGTGGGGTGAGATACATCAAATCTCAGTGAGTTCCCTATCTTAAAGTCCTCTCGGCTTTACAAGTTTCTAACAAAGTCCTAACTCATGTCCAAGGGGAAAGGGGAAAGACCATGAGTACACACACACAAGTAGCCAACATGGTGAGCTTGTAAACTCACACTAGTACCGAAGTACCTCTTGAGCCTGTAAACTCAAGGATTCACAAAGTACCGAAGTACGTTCTGAGTCCGTACACTCAAGAACTCACATATCAATAACCAATACCAAGGTATCCCCTTTTCCCGTACCCTTCTACGTCTAGAAGGCGATCCGAGTCATGGATCCTTGTAGCTACTTGGCATACGATTGGATTCGGGATCACCGGTCCGTACACCGTGATCCGTCACTTCTCACGGCCCGTACACCGTCACAAGTCTCTTTACCCATAGGCTCCAATCGTACTTAACACGGGACTCAAACCTGCCAAGTAGTTGTGTATAATGTTCAGAGGAGGTGCTCGAGTCTCATGAACTACACCGCACAACTGTGGTTATTGATAAACAGAATGCACACGCCTCGGCCTTTCATGCACGAGCGTTGCCACACATGGAACAATTCACACTTCCGACACAGTTTGGTAATAATCCTCACCCTGCCTAGTCCATATTTTAACATGCATAAATTGTCAATAATAATTACACACAATTAACAGATAAAAGTCGATAAAACGACACAATTTCAGAAATCCAGACTTAATTAAATCGGCCGACAATCTTAAAACCATTGTAATAAGAAAGTACATTTTATTATCTTTCCAACGATACCAAAATTGTTCCAATCCGATTTATGTACAAAAAGTTACGGAATTGTAAACAATCGATCGTAAAATAAATCACAACAGCAGAATTTCTGCAACTCTCCTGGCCGTACGCGTATTGGCACTCCCCTTACGCGTATTGCCCAAGATTCTCGCCCAGCCATACGCGTATTGCCCCAAGCGATACGCGTATTGCTCAAAATGCTCGGCCATCCATACGCGTATTGCCCAAAGCCGTACGCGTATGGGCAGAGACGTTTTTCCTTGAAAATTCCTTTTAAAAAATGCCGTACGCGTATTGCCCTTTCCGTACGCGTAATGACATGCCCCATACGCGTATTGACATGCTCCATACGCGTATGGGCAGAGAAAAATGCAGAAAAACCTGCAGAATTTCCTGTTTACGGGTTCCACCAAAATCACCCCAAAATCCCATTTTTCATCAATCAAAATGCATCAAAACATGTTATAACATCACAACCAGTATAACATATAATCAAACATTGAATTTTAACAGTTAGATTCATGATTTTGTACCAAAATACCCATTTTTCCCAATTTCCAATCTAACTCTAAACTCAAAATAATCCTACTCTAAAGAGTCTAACTAGAACCCACCTGGATTACTAGACGAGGAGGTTGATACTGAGACGAATAGATGAAGAGTTGAAGCTAGATGATGATCTTGAGCTTCTTGAGAAATTTCTCTCCTTTTCCTTCTTCCACTTTTCCTTTCTCCTCCTTTTCCTTTGTTTTTCCTTCTTTCTATCTTTTGTTTGTTTTTCCAAGGAAAATGAAAAGAAAAATAGATAGTATAGAAACTATCATTTTTAGTAACACTACTAAATGTCCAAAATTAGCTCAAATACATCAAATTATAAAAACTCAACGTTAAATACTATTAATTTAATCGACTCTGAGTTCGTCAGTTTACTCTAATTATTTTATCCAATAATTACTCAGAGTACCCCGGAACCCAGTTGATCATAATAATATTCACCAGAGCGTTTATAAATTTACGGGGTATTACATCCTCCCCCCCTTAAATAGAAATTCGCCCTCGAATTTAGAATATTACCTGAACAGATGTGGATAAGAATCTCGCATTTCCGATTCTAGTTCCCAAGTAGCATCGTCCGGATGCGTCATATCCCATTGCACCTTAACAAGTGGAATATCTTTATTCCTTAACACTTTTGTTTTCCTTCCCACAATACCACTCGGTTGTGGTTTAAAAGTCAAATCTGCTTCTATTTCCACTGATTCCGGTAAAATCGGCTGAAGAGGATCGGGAATGAACTTACGGAGCTGAGATACGTGAAAAACGTCATGCATCTCGGATAGAGAGGGTGGTAAGGCTAATCTATAAGCAACTTCACCAATCCTTTCTAAAATCTGATAAGGTCCCACGTATCTCAGACTTAACTTTCGCGACTTAAACGGTCCTTTCAATCTCAATCTCGGAGTAACTTCGGATCTCTATCGGACACAATACTAGAAGGAATACCATGCAATCTCACAATCTCAGCAATAAACAACCTTGCAAGATGACTTGCCTTATAAGTAGTCTTTACGGCTAAGAAGTGTGCAGATTTCGTTAGTCGATCAACAATTACCCAAATAGAATCATACCCACCTTGGGTACGGGGTAAACCCACTGCAAAGTCCATAGAAATACTATCCCACTTCCAAACTGGAATATCCAAAGGTTGTAACAAACCGCCCGGTCTTTGGTGTTCAATCTTCACCTGTTGGCATACCGCACATTCTGACACATATCCCGCTATATCCTTTTTCATCCCAGACCACCAATAATCCTTCTTTAAATCCTGATACATCTTCGAAGAACCAGGATGTATCGTAAAAGTACCTTTATGAGCTTCATCTAAAATCTTCCTTTTCAATGTCTCATCCTTCGGAACACAAATCCGTTGATTAAACAAAACAATACCATCTGTCGCTCGCGTAAAGCCCGGTTGAAGTAACAACTCTTGTAACTCTTCCTCTAACAATTGTGCCTGTTGAATCTCAACTCTCAAAGTAGAATTGACATTCAAATTTCCCATAATCACACCATTTGGAGTCCACACAAATTGGAGATTAAGATCTCTAAACTTTTCCAATAATGAATACTCCAAAATCATCAATTCCGCACTATGAACCATTTTCCGACTTAAAGCATCCGCTACTTTATTCGCCTTTCCTGGATGATACTTCAATTCTAAGTCATAATCCTTTAAGTACTCCATCCACCTTCTTTGTCGCATATTCAACTCCTTTTGGTCAAATAAATACTTTAAACTTTTGTGGTCACTGAACATTTCAAAACGTACACCATACAAGTAATGAAGTCACACCTTCAGTGCAAACACTACGGCAGCTAGTTCCAAATCATGAGTTGGATAATTCTTCTCATGAACTTTTAACTGTCGAGAAGCATAAGCTACCACTTGCCCACCTTGCATCAGAACACCCCCTAATCCCCTCTTAGAAGCATCACAGAATACTTCATAAGAGTTGTTAGGATCAAGAATAATTAATACTGGAGCACTCGTTAAACTTTCCTTCAAATGCATAAAACTTTGTTCGCAACCTGAATCCCACTCAAAAGTAACATCCTTCCGAGTAAGTTTCGTCATTGGTAAGGCCAATTGAGAAAATCCTTTAATGAACCTTCTATAGTAACCAGCCAATCCCAAGAAACTTCTGACTTCTGAAACATTTCTCGGTCTCTCCCAATTAATCACTGCTTCTACTTTCGATGGATCCACTGCCACACCACCTTGAGATATAACATGTCCAAGAAAATTAACTTCCGACATCCAAAACTCACACTTGCTCAACTTAGCAAACAACTTCTTCTCTTGCAAGACCGATAAAACAATCCTCAGATGTTCTCCATGCTCTTGTGGAGTACGAGAATAAATAAGAATGTCGTCAATAAAGATTACCACAAATTGGTCCAAGTAAGCCTGAAATATTCGGTTCATGTAATCCATAAAAATAGCTGGAGCATTAGTCACACCGAAAGGCATCACTAAGAATTCGTAATGACCGTAACGGGTTCTAAAGGCAGTTTTTGGCACATCGGAACTCTTCACTCGAATCTGATGATAACCCGAATTTAAATCAATCTTTGAGAACACACAGGCTCCTTTTAATTGATCTAACAAGTCGTCTATCCTTGGTAAGGGATACTTGTTCTTAATGGTGACTTTATTCAACTTACGATAATCAATGCACAACCGCATTCCCCCATCTTTCTTCTTCACCAACAACACTGGAGCTCCCCAAGGCGAAACACTAGGTCTAACAAAATGCTTAGACATCAAGTCCTCCAATTGGTCCTTTAATTCTCTTAATTCAAGCGGTGTCATCCGATACGGAGAAACGGATATAGGAGCCGTTCCCGGTATCAGGTCAATAGAGAACTCAACTTCTCTCTCCGGAGGAAGAGAAGAAACATCCTCAGGAAACACTTCAGGAAACTCACACACTATTGGAATACTCAGAACTTGCTGTTCACTACTTCCTTCCTTAGTAAGAACCAATAAAACAGATTTCTCTTTCTCAAACAAGAAGTTTACCATTCCCACCGTACCTTCTAAAATCGTTGATAATACATCTTTCGGAGTAGTCTCAGCAGATGGAATAATAATTAGCTTCTCCTCACAACCGATAAAAACCGAATTAGCTGAAAGCCAGTCCATTCCCAGAACAACATCCACTTTCTTGAGCGGCAAACAAATAAGATCAATCTGGAAGACTCTTTCGTTCACCGACAACACACAATTTTCACACATCAGTGGTGTTTCAACCATTTCATCCATGGCAGTAGTAACCACCATAGGAGGAAACAAAGGAATAGTTTGCAACCCCAGTCGCTTCACACAACTCAAAGACACAAAAGAATGTGTAGCCCCACAGTCAAATAAAACAAAACAAGGTTGACCATTAACAAAACACGTACCCGCAATCAAGGAATTATCACCCTTTGCTTTCCTTGCATCCAGAGTATATACTCGACCAGTAGTCTTCCCTTGTGCCTGATTCCTACTCTGAGGACAATCTCTCGCTACATGACCCATCTTGTTACACTGATAACACCGTATCCCATCCGAATAGCACCTACCAAAATGATTCCTTCCACAAGTACGACATACCGGAGGCACACTAGTTCTAGAGCCCTGTACTTGCTTCCCTTTGGAAGACTGTTGCCTTTGCCTAAACTATTGATTCGACCTTCCACGGTCACCTTGAGTTACCCTGTTCGAATCCACCTCCATTTGTATCTTTTTCAAGCTATTTTCCGCCACATAACATTGTCTTAACATTTCAGCATAAGTAGCAAATTCCCGTTGAGACACGCTGTGTGAAATCTCAGCCCTTAACCCAAACAGAAACTGATCTATCTTCCACCTCTCATCAGGAGCATACATGGCCTGTCTAGAATAGTCAGCCATGATCTCAAATTGTTCTGCATAAGAAGCCACTGATAAATTTCCCTGTCTCAACTGTTGGAACTCAAACTCCTTTTGAGACCTTAAAGAACTCGGAAAATATTTCTCCATAAAGATTACCTTAAACTGTTCCCACACTTTCGGCACCTCCTGAGTTGTCATCAAGGCTGAAGCGCTCTCCCACCACCTCATAGCAGGACCCTTCAACCAGTGAGAAGCAAAGACCACCTTATTCTCCTCACTGCAATGAACTATCAGAAAAATCTGTTCCATTCCTGTTATCCATTCGTGTGCCTTCACCGGATCTAGCCCTCCTTGAAACTCCGGAGGATTCATACGAACAAATTCCCTGTAGGTTCCTCCTGTAACTTCCGGTACAACCACTGGAGGATGCAGACCATCAGCCATTTGTTGCATCATTCCTTGCATGAACTGATTCTGCTGTTGCTGCATCTGTTGCATAAATTGGTACAAAGGGGCATTCCCTTCATCACCTTGTGGAACTGTCCCAGCTGGAGTAGTCCTTGGTCTTCCACGGTTGTTTCTGCGTCTATCAGCCATGTTCCTGAATTCCATATAAATAGGATTAAGTTGATCAGACTCAATACCATAAATATAACAGACAAGACCCGTGGCGACACGCCGCATATGAAACGGAAAGAAAACTTATCCTATTTCATGGCTAGGTCGAGGATACGACCTGCTTTGATACCAACTGTAAAGACCATATACAATACATGCCTCAAATCATATATTATACATGAGTTTCACTTTTGGTACTGAAACATAATAAGTTCCTAGTTAACACATTGTACACATAAATGCCTCTAATACAAAACACCTAAAAGTCTAAGGCATTACATATACAAGATGTTCCAAAATGATAAAAACTAAGAACTAGATCAAAACAATGATCTCGAAACATAACGCCATAGCGGAAGCCATGCCATCACAAAACCACGATCCGTAAGGAAAGTCAAATAACCTTGTCCTTACCCTTCGCCGAACCTGCAGAACCTGTGATGTAAACAACAACAGTGGGGTGAGATACATCAAATCTCAGTGAGTTCCCTATCTTAAAGTCCTCTCGGCTTTACAAGGTTCTAACAAAGTCCTGACTCATGTCCAAGGGGAAAGGGGAAAGACCATGAGTACACACACACAAGTAGCCAACATGGTGAGCTTGTAAACTCACACTAGTACCGAAGTACCTCTTGAGCCTGTAAACTCAAGGATTCACAAAGTACCGAAGTACGTTCTGAGTCCGTACACAAAAGAACTCACATATCAATAACCAATACCAAGGTATCCCCTTTTCCCGTACCCTTCTACGTCTAGAAGGCGATCCGAGTCATGGATCCTTGTAGCTACTTGGCATACGATTGGATTCGGGATCACCGGTCCGTACACCGTGATCCGTCACTTCTCACGGCCCGTACACCGTCACAAGTCTCTTTACCCGTAGGCTCCAATCGTACTTAACACGGGACTCAAACCTGCCAAGTAGTTGTGTATAATGTTCAGAGGAGGTGCTCGAGTCTCATGAACTACACCGCACAACTGTGGTTATTGATAAACAGAATGCACACGCCTCGGCCTTTCATGCACGAGCGTTGCCACACATGGAACAATTCACACTTCCGACACAGTTTGGTAATAATCCTCACCCTGCCTAGTCCATATTTTAACATGCATAAATTGTCAATAATAATTACACACAATTAACAGATAAAAGTCGATAAAACGACACAATTTCAGAAATCCCGACTTAATTAAATCGGCCGACAATCTTAAAACCATTGTAATAAGAAAGTACATTTTATTATCTTTCCAACGATACCAAAATTGTTCCAATCCGATTTATGTACAAAAAGTTACGACATTGTAAACAATCGATCGTAAAATAAATCACAACAGCAGAATTTCTGCAACTCTCCTGGCCGTACGCGTATTGGCACTCCCCTTACGCGTATTGTCCAAGATTCTCGCCCAGCCATACACGTATTGCCCCAAGCGATACGCGTATTGCTCAAAATGCTCGGCCATCCATACGCGTATTGCCCAAAGCCGTACGCGTATGGGCAGAGACGTTTTTCCTTGAAAATTCCTTTTAAAAAATGCCGTACGCGTATTGCCCTTTCCGTACGCGTAATGACATTCCCCATACGCGTATTGACATGCTCCATACGCGTATGGGCAGAGAAAAATGCAGAAAAACCTGCAGAATTTCCTGTTTACGGGTTCCACCAAAATCACCCCAAAATCCCATTTTTCATCAATCAAAATGCATCAAAACATGTTATAACATCACAACCAGTATAACATATAATCAAACATTGAATTTTAACAGTTAGATTCATGATTTTGTACCAAAATACCCATTTTTCCCAATTTCCAATCTAACTCTAAACTCAAAATAATCCTACTCTAAAGAGTCTAACTAGAACCCACCTGGATTACTAGACGAGGAGGTTGATACTGAGACGAATAGATGAAGAGTTGAAGCTAGATGATGATCTTGAGATTCTTAAGAAATTTCTCTCCTTTTCCTTCTTCCACTTTTCCTTTCTCCTCCTTTTCCTTTGTTTTTCCTTCTTTCTATCTTTTGTTTGTTTTTCCAAGGAAAATGAAAAGAAAAATAGATAGTATAGAAACTATCATTTTTAGTAACACTACTAAATGTCCAAAATTAGCTCAAATACATCAAATTATAAAAACTCAACGTTAAATACTATTAATTTAATCGACTCTGAGTTCGTCAGTTTACTCTAATTATTTTATCCAATAATTACTCAGAGTACCCCGGAACCCAGTTGATCGTAATAATATTCACCAGAGCGTTTATAAATTTACGGGGTATTACATTGAGGGCCAATAAAAGTGGACAAAAGCACTCTACGCACAGTAGGGTATAACATACATCTATTTGCTTAACTTAAACAACAGTTATAGACACAAAACTTTAAATCATGCCATCAGCCAGACCAAAACAAAACATAGCACATGGTTATAAGCATCGGAGTTCGACTTAGTAGATAACAACAACAAATCAAACACCAAGCTTAACATAGTCGTGTATTTAACAACAAGCAACAGGCATGCAGCACATAGCTCAACTCAGGAACAGGGGAGGGGTCGGAATTCGAGAATTCCTCTTCTAAATCACCTCTCAAACATATAGAACAGAAAGCGGCATACATGTCTATGTCAATACCTCTACAAAGCCAACAAATCTAACCTATGTCATTCTATTAATCCATAGACAGAAAACATACATTCAGATACGTATTAGTACATTATAGATGAGTGAAAACAACATGATGCACCTTACAAATAGTTATGAAAAGACATGATATGATATTATTCAAGCATGGACATTAAAGCATGAAAAGGATTAGTATTATTACCAAGCGTGCTAAACTCTCCTTTCTGAACTTGAACCAAAACTCCAAGATAACTCTCCTTTTCTCTTGCTCGTGTACCAGAAATTTGTGTATTTGTGAGAGAAGCGTTTATGATTTGCATTGAAACTGAACCTCTTTATATAGGCTGAGATATGGTCCGGGTTAAACTCATCCAAGGGATCCAATCTTGGTGGCTAGGGTTTTGAAAGTGAAATTCAAACGTTGAAATTCTTAGGAGGCAACGCTCCTCCACTCTGAACGCGTTGCAGGTGCCACAGGGCTTGATATGGATAACATCTTCTCAACTTTCCTTGGTCGCCAGCCTGTGTAGGTGCAATTTGGGGAAACGAAAACAACGTGGCTCTGCTGCTCTTGTAGGTAGCGCAGAAAATGGTGGAAGAGGGAAACTCCATCCTTGCTTTACGCGATTGAAATTTCACTAAGCTTGAAGAGGAAACCTTTTGGGTGAATTCAGAAATTGAAAACGCGCCAAGTTAATTTGAAATGAGCTTGAAGATGTTTGGAAGCACTTAGAATCATTCTCCTCTACAAGGTGAAAACGCGAACGACCAAAGGAGGAAGAAAGGAATTCAAAATCACGTGCCAAATTCCTATTGGCCATTGTCTAGTGTTGAAAAGTCAAACGCCAAAAACTAGCTCTCATTGGTTGATGATAAAACAGATTCTCCAATCACAAACAACTTAAATGCCACGAAGGACCAATCAATTGGCAAGGAAATGAACAAAATTTCTTCTCTTCTCTTTTTTTTTTAAGAAATAATAGGTTAAATAATAGTAACAATTAATTATCATTCTAATTAAATACCTAAAATAATAAGCTAAACCAACAATTAACCTAATTAGTTAAACTAATAATTTGAGCAATTAAATTAAATTGAGATTAAATTAAATTAATAGGACAATTTAACTATAAATAAAAATGAAATAAGCCATATTGAAATTAAAATAAAACAAATAGAATATTTAAAATAAACATTAAATGAGAATAAAAGAAGCAAATAAGACATTAAAATAAATATTAAATAAAATATCAATAAATAAAAAAGCATATTAAATTAAAGTACAGAGAAAAATAAATCAACCACCAGTTAGCAGGAAACGAGGGTAAAATTTGGGGTGCAACAGTTGCCCCTATTTAAATATCTTCACCTGATGACATGAGAGATGAAGATCCTCATGTAATCAACAGTGAAAGATATTTAAATATAGATAACCAAAAATTTTGCCCTCAGATGCACACATATGCAATGCAACAAACACGATGCCACGGAGATGCAAGAAAATGCAGACACAACAAGACACCAAGGGGCGAACAGGAAGCAAAAAGACCAAGGAGCTTCACTGGGGAAGGACGAAAGCTAGTATCCATGAGAAACACCTCACTGGGGATACAGGCTAACCAACGAAAGAGACTCACCGGGGAGACTCCAAAGAAACACTGGGGAAAAGACCACAGACAAATCTCCACTGGGGAAAAGAAATCCGGGGAGATAGACTACTGGGGACAAAACAAACCCACATTCTTCCCGGGCATGAAACCAGGAAGAAAAATCTGATCACTGGGGATCAGTCAAAAAGACAGACAACCAAACAAAGACTTCAAGGGGATCTTATACCGAAGAGTTCGAAATGGGATCTTCAAGAAAAGCTAGGAAGACAGAGACAAACCCTGCGCACCAACTAGGAGTCTTATAAGGTTGAAGAAATAGTTGTTCCAAGAAGCTTATCTTAAAGCAAGTTTTCAAAAATCCAAGGTAAGGGTTCAATGTCCGACATGATTTGAACAAAGAACACGTTTTAGACAAGAGGACAGTGCTTGACACGATTCAAACAAAGTCCAAGCTTAAGTTTGACACGATTCAAACGAGAACGATTTTAAAACCTGGAGGCAATGTCCGACATGATTCGAACAAAGACTCGGTTCAAGTTCGACATGATTCGAATAGGAACCAGTTTTAAAACGAGAAGACAATGCTTGACACGATTCAAACAAGGTCCAAGTTCAAGTTTGACATGATTCAAACGAGAACGATTTTAAAACCTGGAGGCAATGTCCGACATGATTCGAACAAAGACTCGGTTCAAGTTTGACATGATTCGAACAGGAACCAGTTTGAAAACGAGAAGACAATGCTTGACACGATTCAAACAAGGTCCATGTTCAAGTTTGACATGATTCAAACGAGAACGATTTTAAAACCTGGAGGCAATGTTCGACATGATTCGAACAAAGACTCGGTTCAAGTTCGACATGATTCGAACAGGAACCAGTTTTAAAACGAGAAGACAATGCTTGACATGATTCAAACAAGGTCCAAGTTCAAGTTTGACATGATTCAAACGAGAACGATTTTAAAACCTGGAGGCAATGTCCGACATGATTCGAACAAAGGCTCGGTTCAAGTTCGACATGATTCGAACAGGAACCAGTTTTAAAACGAGAAGACAATGCTTGACATGATTCAAACAAGGTCCAAGTTCAAGTTTGACATGATTCAAACGAGAACGATTTTAAAACCTGGAGGCAATGTTCGACATGATTCGAACAAAGACTCGGTTCAAGTTCGACATGATTCGAACAGGAACCAGTTTTAAAACGAGAAGACAATGCTTGACATGATTCAAACAAGGTCCAAGTTCAAGTTTGACATGATTCAAACGAGAACGATTTTAAAACCTGGAGGCAATGTCCGACATGATTCGAACAAAGACTCGGTTCAAGTTTGACATGATTCGAACAGGAACCAATTTTAAAACGAGACGACAATGCTTGACATGATTCAAACAAGGTCCAAGTTCAAGTTTGACATGATTCAAGCGAGAACACACAAGACAATGCTTGACATGATTCAAAAAAAGTCCAAGTTCAAGTTTGACATGATTCAAACAAGAACAAGTTTTTCAAAATCTTAAATATTAAACTTCTTGGGGAACAACAAAAGGTTTAAAGATTTCAATCTGGCGCGCAAAGGTTAAGACCGAACAAGCACGACACAAGGCAAACCGGGAATGTCTTTACTTCACTGGGGAAATAAAGACAGGCACCACCAAAAGACCACAAGCAAAACAGAGCACGAGGATGCAAAGATGCTAGGGTATGATGCATATGCTTAGCTATATGCTAGAAACGACGCGAACGACGCAAAACAAGAAAAAAGAAAGGATAACACAAGCCAACACCCTGAAACCCAAACATCAAGGATAACTGGGGCAAACTCCTTTTCTCTGGAGATGGCAGATCCGTGCCAAAAAATACAGTACGTCTAATTCTTCTTGTACCAACTTGATTCCATAAAACATCTCGATACTAGAGTAAGACTTGGTTTATCTCTATGTTTCCTTAAAACTTTTCCGCTTCAAAGAATCAGATGAAAATGACGAAGTTATTGTATTCAAAGACCAATAACAGTTCTAGTGGCTAAGAATTCTGTCGTCTAACAGTTGACTTCTCTGGGGAACCCTGCATAAAGAGCTGGGGTCTGGTACTCAAAGGTGACAACCAAAGCATAAGCCTAGCTTAGACAAATGTTGGGCAAATTGGGAAAGTTCTTCTTCTTCTTTATTGGGGCAATAAGTTCATTGGGAATTTGTCAGAATCAGCTGATGTAGTAACTTGATGGGGAGCTATCAAAGTAATTATGCATTCCACTGGCATAACTACCATCTTCAAATCTTATCTGCCCCAGGCTAGACGGTCTATACGATAACAAGAGGATTTTATAGAAGAATTGGCATACAGGGTGTTTCAATATCTTCAAACTCTTGGAGAAATCTCAGCATAACTGCCCCAGATTAGGGGATAAATAATCAAAAGAATTTTACAGAAGGATTGAAATACCAGATGCTTCAATATCTTCCAACTTGAATAATCAAAAGAATTTTACGGAAGGATTGAAATACCAGATGCTTCAATATCTTCCAACTTGAATAATCAAAAGAATTTTACAGAAGACTTGCAATACCAGATACTTCAAAATCTTCTAACTTGAATAATCAAAAGAATTTTATAGAAGACTTGAAATACCAGATGATTCAATATCTTCCAACTTTTGAATCTTGAGGTAGTTGTTTCTGTTCAGTTATACTCGAGATACTCAAACTGTAGTAGAAATCACCGGGGAACGGATTTGCCCCTGCTGACGGGTTACTGAAGTCAAAAAACTAGTCATAAGATGATCTCAAGAATATTTTCCCCAATATTCTAAATTTGCAGAATTTTGTCTCTGATTTGTCAACTCTTGGGATGATGACTGGCAAACCTTACACTTGGTTGCCCCCGACTGAGTCAAATTTCCTTATCAAGTCCAACTCCTATGACTGAACTCTTTTGTTGGGATTCCTTGATATCGAATGATATTGCAAACAAGTGTTGTTCATTAAAATCGGCAAAATTTAATGTAAAGTTTAATGCAAAGTTTGAAAACAAAGCCTCGAAAAAAAATGCACAGTGAAATGATTAAGATAGTCAAAAACAATGGTGGGTCTAGTCATTAAGGAAGTGACCAACACACGCGAGTAACAAAGATTATTAGGAGTCAGGCTACTCAACCTTGCTGTAGTACGTTTTTCAAAACAACCTTACCTCAATTAGGTCTTTTAGGGTCGTAACGTGGTTCGGTTCATGGTTTACGAAACTAAAGATAAAGGCTCAAATCCCACGCTCAGTTAACTCAAAATATACGTCCAACTCTCCAAAAGTAGGAAGTCACTTGATTTGAAAGCTGACTGGCGCCTTATGTGAAATGCTCGTGTTTGAATGCATAACCGAGTTAAACTGAGAACTACCCTGCCCCTCAGGTTTAAAGGTTATTTTTGGATAAGAAAGAAAAATCCTACTTCTAGGCTCGAAAGGTTTAACAAGGGATGAGTTGAAACAATGCCTTACATCCTCTGCGAGGTTAATTTGAAGGCATACCACAACAATTATGAACATGAGGTTTTCATCATCCTCCCTAATCTTCGATTAAACAAAAGTTTGAAAAAGGAGTGAAAAAAAAGATATATATATATTTTTGCTTTTATGAAAATAAAAGTAAATGAGTGAAACGAATGGACTTAACCAAAAGATGCATAAATATTTCATTAATGTTGCCAATTTAAAGGTACAACAAAACTTAGAAGCAAATATCAATACAATTAAAGGAAAAAACTACTGAAATATAAAACACAGCCAACCAAAGATTTCAATTTTCGGGTCCGAACGGAAAAAAGTCTTCACCACCAATCACTTGTTCCATGCGGTATCGAACTTTGAGAGGCCTTGCAGGTCCTTTACCTTTTGCTTCAGAAGTTGAGGTACCAGCGTCTAAAGTACCTTCCTGAGGTTTCAGATTCTTTAGCAAGCTCATCAGCTTCTCTTCGAATTCCTTGCATTCTTCAATGGGATGCCCGATGGTCCCGGTGCAAAATTTGCATTCAGTCTTTGGGCGGTCTTCTTCGAAGATTAACTCCTTGTCATGGATCAGCTCTTGCACAAAATATCCTAAAGCTTGGCAATTGTCCAAATCATGCCCTTCATCTCCCTTATGGAATTCACAGGTTAGGTTGGGATTATACCAAGGTCCCTTGAATGGTGTGAGAAGTCGTGGAGTTACCAGCTTGTTTTGCATCAACAGTGGGAAAAGTTTGCTTAACGGCACCGGGATAGGCTGGTGGTTAAATTTTCCTCTTTTGGCAGCAGTTTTCTTCTTATCTCGGCCTTGAGAACCTCGAGGAGAATCATCCGTTGGAGCCTGAGACGCCCTTTTGGTAGACACCTGACGGCGATTACATTCTAGCCCAGGAACAAGACCACAGGCTGGCTGGTATGGGAGATCCTCAGGAGATGGCAAAGGATTGTTCTTGGACTGGGAGTCATTAAAAGATAGAATATTTCTTTCCACTAGATCCCTCACAATATGTTTCAAAGCAAAACAACCTTCTAAGTCATGGCCTGGTGCACCTTCATGGAATGCATAATGAGCATTGGGATTGTAGGAAGATGGAAGCGGATCAGGAGGTGGGCCTGATGACCTTGTAGTTATTGATCCCTGTTGCACCAAAGAAGGATACAACGCTGTATACGTCATAGGAATGGAAGGAATCGGAGGCCTACCACCCTGTCTCTTATCTGGAACGTTTTGACGAGGAACTTGAGTTTGTTGTGGATAAGCAGGAGCGTTGGGCGCTCGTTGATAGATTGGTGATTGAGAAACTGGCTGATAAATGGAAGCTTGATCGTTGAATGTTGGTATGATAGGGTGGATGTGATTCTCCTTTTCCATTAGAGCATGCAAAGTTTCTAGAACCCAATTCATCTGGCATTTGAGGATTCTAACCTCTTCTCCCATTTTCTTCTGGTACTCCAAAATTTCCTTCATCGCCGCTAGCGTGATCTTCATAATTTCCAGAAACTACTCCATTCCTCTTTGGAACTCTCCCAATTCATGGTTGACTCTGTCCATTTCACAGTATTGCTCAGACATCCTTTGTCGAGTTTGGACTTGTGGTATTGGCGTTTGGAAAATCGTGGTGATGGGTTCTGAAGAGAACGAGACGAAAATAAGAAGCGGAAGAATGCACATGCACATGCAAGGATGCAAAATGATATGCAAAAAAGGCAGATGCGAACTAAACTATCAAGAAACACACAAATATTTACAAACGTTATGAATGGAATTTTCCTCAAAATAAACTTCTTCATTTAAGATTGTCAACTGTTACGCCAGTTAATCCTTTTGGTAGCGTCCATTGTCTACAAAGTCTGAAAAACAAAGTTAGCGTCTTGATAGTTTAGCAGAATGCAAAATGCAAATGCAAAGTTTCACGGAATTCAGACACTTGCAAAATATCAAGAGATATCAAAAGACCTCATTTTCATTAAATAAAAGTGAATTACAATAGTTGATACACTTTCAAAAGCCCAAAATGTAAAGCTAAATAAAAGCTAGAAAGTCCTAAGGAAATTCTCCTAGAAGCCTTGTGTTGAGTCTTCTGATTTCTTTCTCCATCTGATCTCTTTCTATGACGAGGTTGTCAAGAATGGATTTCCAAGCGGGAGGCTGAGTGCTTGAGGGACTTGGATCTTCTTGGGCCTTTCTCTTCTTACAGGAGAGTAACTCCTCACTCTTGGTCTGCAGTTGCTTCTGGAGTTCCAGATTCTCTTCAACGACCACTTGATACTTGAGCTTCCAGGCTTCTTCTGACCTTTGGGCTTGCCTTAGAGAAATCTCCAGCTTTTCTTCTTTTGACATGAAGTACAAAACAGGCTTTTTCTTCAAAGTAACTGGCTCTTGTCTTTTGTAGGGCATCTTTAGCTCTATAGCTCTTCTTCTAACCCATTGGAGGTAGGGCTCCAAGGATACACAGTTAGGTCTTCCTAAAGAACTTCTTCCTCTTTTACGTTTGCTACCCCAAGCGTTTAAGATCAACTCTTTCTGCTCTTCGTTCTTGTCATATGTTTCGAAGTAAATACTTTCCATATGAGCACTGAGAGGTTTGTCTTCTAGAGGATACCCTAATTGGCGTCGCGCCAATACAGGGTTGTAACTGATACCACCTTTGATGCCAAGGAGAGGCACGTTACCAAAGTTCCCACAGCTATCTATAATCAAGATTCCATCATACACCCTATTATACCAGTCAATATCTGCATGGGAGAGTGCCATAACTTTCTGAGACCACCATCATTTCTTGGAATCCCAGAATGCTCCTGCCTTGGGTAGATGCGAAATAAACTATCTATACAGTATAGGGACACAACAGGTAATCTGTCCATTTCTATGAGCGTTTCTTGTATGGACTGAGCTATAAGCTTCAGCAAGCAAGGTAGGTACAGGATTTTGTTTCAAAAAGATTTTGATCGCATTTAGATCCACAAAGTTGTCTATGTTTAGAAACAAGAAAAGTCCATAGATAAGCAGTGCGAATACAGTTTCAAAGGCATCCCTGTTGGAGTTCTTAGCAAAGTAACGAGCCTTTCCAATCAAGAACTTAGCAGTTAACCCCAAAATTCCTCCCTTAGAGGTTAAATTACTTTTGATGTCAACTAACTCCAGGTGAGTCTTCTCAACTATTTCTTCTTCTTTTAGATCCTCCTCGAAGATAGGAAACGAGAATTCATCCTTGATAGGTAAACCAACTATCTGAGAGTACTCCTCAAGGGTGGGTAAGAGCTGATAGTCAGGGAACGTGAAGCAGTGATATTTTGGATCATAAAACTGAAGTAGAGTTGAAAGAAGTCCTTCATCAACAGTCTTCCTTAACAAAATCCACAACTTTCCATATCTGCTTAGGAATCCTTCAGGGTTTGTTAACAAATCTCCCAATTTCCTTAGGTCATCCAATTTGGGACTCTTGAAAGTGTATTTGATGGTGTTTCTTCTTGAGCTATCCATGATATTCCTCTGATATAAGAAAAGAAGTCTGAGTTCCATGAAACAGATGCAACATGAATGCTTATGCTATATGGATGCAACAAACACACATAGATCACAAACAAACAAAGGCAAAAAAGGGGAATAAGTTAAGCAACGAGCCAAAGGTTCACCCTTCCCATTGGTATGTTCTAATGGTTTTCACCTGCTGAACGGGTTCTAAGAAGTTCCCAGAGTCTACAATCCATCTTTCGGATTTTAAGGATTTCCCAGATGACTTGGTAATCGATAAAATTCTCAAGAGGATCTCGTCTGAGTGTAGTATCGCGTGAAAACCAATTCAGAAATAGACTCCATCATGGTCTTCGCACTACATCTAAAAGGCTTAAGTTGGGTTTGGTAACTACGGTTCTCAATATCCCGGGCTCCTAGGTCGAGAGTAGCACGCTTTCACGAACGAAATCGTTCAACATAACTAGACTCTCGAGAGGGCCTCAACTGAGTGATGGTGTCTATCAATTCAACCTTTCAGGATTCGACTCCCTCAAAGCCTCTTTGAATACCATCGTCCTATAATAAGTGTACACTCAAATCCGGGTATAGGATTTATCTCACTCATAGATATCATGTCAGCCCAATATAACAGGAAAAGTCAAGCAAGAACAGATATACAGATATATAAGCAGGTATGACATACACAAGCATATACAAGTAAATAAGCAAACATGAATAAAAAAAACAAGATAGGCTTAACCCTCTTAGGAAAGGACCAGCAATAGGTCTAACTATCCCTAGTAAAGTCGCCATTTCTGTTGTGGTGAAAATTGGATAACAAATTATTAATTAATTTGCATCATATTTCTTTTACAACCAACTTTGATTTATCCAAAGGAAAGTTTCAAGATCGTTAGAAAAACCTAAAGGGGAAAGATCTAAGGTTCGGGGGTTGGTTACGCCTAGGGAAGGTGTTAGCACCCTAAACGTCCGTAGTACTCTACGGGAACCTCTTGTTCTAATGTTATCTTATGTTTGCTAAGGGTTCTATGCTAAAGGTTGAAACCCTGGGGGTTAGTATCTAAGTATACTCAATAAGGCATCGCACCTTACGCCTACGTATCCTCGGGAATAGAATCAGAGTATGCGTAGTTCTACTTCTACTGAACTATTGACTGTGATCAATATTCAGAGGGGAAATGAGTATCAGCTCATTGTAGAGTTTAAGAACTCTCTAGATCTAGTTGTAATGGTCCTATGTTATGTTTTAGAGTAGGGAAAGTGATAAATTCATTAGGATGAATATCACTAAGAGTTTAAGAACTCTCTCCTAAGGCTAGTTATGATTTCTATGGCTCTGATGAGGCCAAGAAATAAAGTTTCTCCTAAGAGGTTACTTAGGTTAAGGTGGGAGGTCAATGACTTTAGGAGTCAACATGTTTAACCTTCCTTTGGAATGGGGGGGGGAGACAGTTGATAAATGATATGATGATAAATGATAAGAGATGATAATGATAGGATAGCAACAAAAGATGATTCGTGATAAATAGGGCATAAACATGAGATGAATATTACAAAGATCAAGTGTACCAATTAAACTTGAGAAATATGCCACACAAGCAATTATAAAGTCAAAACATGGTTAGTCATAACATTAAAACAAGAATAATATTCAAGGTTAAATGATAATAATCACACGTTAATGATCATATGACAAGATAAACTAATTCAAACATTAAATGATTGAATTAGAATTATCAAGGAAGGATTATGAATAAAAGTCTAAACACTTAATTAGAATAACAAATAAAACTCACATGATACTATTTACACTTAAATAATCATTTAAGAAATAACATATTTTGGAGTTTTTATAAGATATTTTTGAAGATTAGAGCATAAACTTAAAAAAATAGTAAAATAAATAAGTGATAAAAAAGAAATGGCAACCATGGGGATTGAACCCACGTTCAAACGTGTACAGCCTAAAACTACAACCATCGGACCAACACGCACGCTATTGATAAGTAATGAAAACGTAAATATAAATAAGAGGCGAGCAAAATAATCAAAAAGAGCAAAAGGACTGGGTGGGGATCGAACCCCAGTCCTGTGAGCGAAAGGGCAAAGGTAAGGCGAGTGTATGACCGTTGGGACGGTTGTTTCATCCAATTATAATACGACTCCATAAACATATTACTTGAATATGCGCGCCTTTCCCAAATCAAGATATGAAACCTCAATACTTATGAAACACAAAAAAAAACCACAACCAACATCCATCAAAATCAAGCCGCCACCATTAGAGTTCAGACCAAAACCTTGAAAACGTAGTACGCACTAAACATTCATGATACGGTTACAAAACGTTGTTAATTCACCATAACTTCACACCACCAAAAGAAATCATACAAGGGCATACACATTATAGGATTCAAAAAACAGTAGGGCATAGTTGATCATAAACTAACATGTTGGCAAACAGATTTGGAACCTAGGCAAACATATAGGCGATCAATCCTCGATCCAAAAGTCAGATTTCTAACCCTCTACAAGTTAAACTACTAACTCATGCCATTCAAGTTACAAAAAAGATTCTGATAAATACTAAAAACCGAAACCAGATCAATAAGAAGACTAAACTTAAAGAGCAAGAAAACACATGGTTGCAAAAACCAAACGACATAAATTCGTGCACATCCTAAAACATTTAAACGCAAGAAAAAGGTATGATGTATGCTCTATCTGCTTCAAGTTCTCAAACTGGATAATAGTCATGAATTAAATAAACACACCTCATACACATAGATCAAGATCACAATATTGTCACACAAGCAAATCAACTATGCAAAAGTTCAATGGACCAGCAACAGATTGTAAAGCAAATGCAGGGTTCAAAAATGAATTCCTATACTCTCCATCAGCCACAAATCAACCGTTATTAACCTATGCTAATGTCAAACAAAAACACAACAAAACATGTCTAAAACAATCTAAAATGTACAAGTTCTAACATGAAAGCAAAGACTTATCATGCCCATGGCAAAGTACATTCCAATACACATGGTGCCAACAAATAACTGTGTGTACCGCAGAACAAATTGAAATAAGCATGCTTATCAAGATCATTCATCAACAAAATTATGTTTATCAAGCATGGAATAATTCAAGACAAAAAGGGTGATATTAGCACTTTACACCTCATAGCATGATGATTTAACTTGATTTCAAACATGGACAGAGCAATGGTGATAAAACTGGTACACACATATCATGAGTTCATTTACATTCTTTGTTGGCAGTAGCAGCCCATAGCATAGCAAATTTTGTGTACCTCAAACGCTTGTTGTACTAAAGGTCCAACAAATAACATTCTTGAAAGTCAAAGGACAAATATGCTACAACATGCATTTAAACCATAAAGCAATAGATTCATGGGAATAGATGCACATAAAGTCCATGGCATTCCAAATAGAAACAAACCGTCGCAAACCAAAACCTTAAACCAAAAAAAGGCCTACATAATGAAGACACTCTATACACACCGGCAATAATGAAAATGACACAGGTTATACCAAAAGTTTGACGCAACTACGATACGTTTGGCAGAAAATAACTTGAATCATTAGGGCAATAAAGTGAACACAACCAGCAGACATGACTTCAATATGAGTAGCATACAAAGTGAGTGTAAGTAGCAGTATTGGTTCAACATCACGTCAAGGTTACAAACACACGAATTGAACCTCATGTCAAAGAAAGTTTGTATTAATCCAAATATCAAAGTAGAAAAAGACATAAGCTCCTGGCATTCTACATACACGAATGGTCATGCATTCCAAAACAAGATCGCATATATTATGGTCAATGATATTCAAGTTAAATGGCAATTAAGCATGAACATTACATATAAGCATAATAGAGACCGCACCTTCAACATTTTGATACATGTAAGATCAGTTATATCTCAAATGATAAACATACAGCAATAACAATCCCCTGGTGTTTGAGGGCCAATAAAGTGGAAAAAAGCACTCTACGCACAGCAGGGTATAACATACATCTATTTGCTTAACTTAAACAACAGTTATAGACACAAAACTTTAAATCATGCCATCAGCCAGACCAAAACAAAACATAGCACATGGTTATAAGCATCGGAGTTCGACTTAGTAGATAACAACAACAAATCAAACACCAAGCTTAACATAGTCGTGTATTTAACAACAAGCAACAGGCATTCAGCACATAGCTCAACTCAGGAACAGGGGAGAGGTCGGAATTCGAGAATTCCTCTTCTAAATCACCTCTCAAACATATAGAACAGAAAGCGGCATACATATCTATGTCAATACCTCTACAAAGCCAACAAATCTAACCTATGTCATTCTATTAATCCATAGACAGAAAACATACATCCAGATACGTATTAGTACATTATAGATGAGTGAAAACAATATGATGCACCTTACAAATAGTTATGAAAAGACATGATATGATATTATTCAAGCATGGACATTAAAGCATGAAAAGGATTAGTATTATTACCAAGCGTGCTAAACTCTCCTTTCTGAACTTGAACCAAAACTCCAAGATAACTCTCCTTTTCTCTTGCTCGTGTACCAGAAATTTGTGTATTTGTGAGAGAAGCGTTTATGATTTGCATTGAAACTGAACCTCTTTATATAGGCTGAGATATGGTCCGGGTTGAACTCATCCAAGGGATCCAATCTTGGTGGCTAGGGTTTTGAAAGTGAAATTCAAACGTTGAAATTCTGAGGAGGCAACGCTCCTCCACTCTGAACGCGTTGCAGGTGCCACAGGGCTTGATATGGATAACATCTTCTCAACTTTCCTTGGTCGCCAGCCTGTGTAGGTTCAATTTGGGGAAACGAAAACAACGTGGCTCTGCTGCTCTTGTAGGTAGCGCAGAAAATGGTGGAAGAGGGAAACTCCATCCTTGCTTTACGCGATTGAAATTTCACTAAGCTTGAAGAGGAAACCTTTTGGGTGAATTCAGAAATTGAAAACGCGCCAAGTTAATTTGAAATGAGCTTGAAGATGTTTGGAAACACTTGGAATCATTCTCCTCTGCAAGGTGAAAACGCGAACGACCAAAGGAGGAAGAAAGGAATTCAAAATCACGTGCCAAACTCCTATTGGCCATTGTCTAGTGTTGAAAAGTCAAACGCCAAAAACTAACTCTCATTGGTTGATGATAAAACAGATTCTCCAATCACAAACAACTTAAATGCCACGAAGGACCAATCAATTGGCAAGGAAATGAACAAAATTTCTTCTCTTCTCTTTTTTTTAAAAAGAAATAATAGGTTAAATAATAGTAACAATTAATTATCATTCTAATTAAATACCTAAAATAATAAGCTAAACCAACAATTAACCTAATTAGTTAAACTAATAATTTGAGCAATTAAATTAAATTGAGATTAAATTAAAATAATAAAGATAGGACAATTTAACTATAAATAAAAATGAAATAAGCCATATTGAAATTAAAATAAAACAAATAGAATATTTAAAATAAACATTAAATGAAAATAAAAGAAGCAAATAAGACATTAAAATAAATATTAAATAAAATAATAATAAATAAAAAAGCATATTAAATTAAAGTACAGAGAAAAATAAATCAACCACCAGTTAGCAGGAAATGAGGGTAAAATTTGGGGTGCAACACTATGCGTATAAAAATTTATGACAATATAACTCTGTAGAAAATACCAGTTTAAAGGCCCTCACCTCACACTCTCGTGGTTATTGCTTCAGACTATACCTTTAAGTCAATATGTCTGCTCTCGCTAGCCCATATGAGTTTAAAAGTAATTTTTGAAAACTAATAAGTCCTAATTAACTTTAAAGCGCTCTCGCTGTTTTTAAAACTAATGCTCGATTTCAGCTATCCGGGTAAAATCTCACACTCTCGTGGTCTTGACCTTAACCTTTGTTACCTTTTTACTCTCGTAATAAAAGTTGGTTTTAAATTAAGAAATCGAAGCCAGAAAATAAGTTGATTTATAATTTTAGCTTAGAAATATTTAATCCATTCCGGTTACTCAATTACATACCGATAAAATCGGTTTAGCTCGACATACTAATTAAAATAAACATGAATGTGAATAAACAATTAAACCTAAACTCAGACATAATAAAAGGAAAACAATTGCTATAAATTGAAATGATAAAAACCTGGTAAATGCGGTCTAAGCAATTCCTCCACAGATCGGTAGGCTTTTGCTTGAATAAATGGAAAGAACAAAATGATGAAGGCAGGAAACAAAAACTTAAACTAAGGTGCAGTAGTTTCTCAATGTGAGAAACTATTACTTTGTTCGGTAATAGGGGACAAGGAAAATGGTAAAGGAAATAAAACAAAACAAGAATGAAATTCTGGAAATAATTCTGCAGCAATACGGCACTTCGGAAAGGAAAATTGACCCCCCTTTGTTCTTGGAATCCTTCTCATATATATAGCCTCAGCTATGGTAGTAGTTGGAGAAAATGTAGGGACACCACTTTGTCAGTTACTTGGTTTGGAACCTAGAAATCTTCGGAGAAAAATGTAAACGTGCAATAACTGAAATTCTGAAGCTTCGTGACCACGTCTGTGCTTAAGGTATTAATTCTGTTTTGATTCCATGACGGTCATGAGGGAGCTGTGACGGTCGTGATGCATTTGAAATCCATGACGGCCGTGAGGGAGCTGTGACGGTCGTCACACCATCAAAATATGATTTCTGCTATTTTCTTCTATTTTCTGTTTTTTTTCTTGCTTGTTCTGCTTCTTTTCTACACTTTGCATACCTTTAACTTGGAAACTGAAATACCTGCGAAAACACTTAAATATTCTCGGAATAATCGGAGATTAGACGGAAATGGAATAAAATTTTAACATAAATCAAAGTAAAAATACGATATGTTTTCGTGTTATCAAACTCTCCCACACTTGAATCTTTGCTTGTCCTCAGGCAATCAATAAGTTAAAATCGGACAAACTTCATCAAATGCACATACATGGTACACCAATGGATTTGAAAATGTTGGAGGAATTTACGTCAGTAAGTCAGGTACTTGCATAAAACACTAAAAATACATTAATGACACAAAGCAACAAGCTTTGTCATAGACCTCTCTTTTGTACAATCCAGTTCTAATCATTCTATTATAGTTCAGCCTGAAGCTTTCGTGTCTGTTTCACCCGGCTTCATTCTAACGCAATCACATTAAGCCCTTTGCCTTATTCACGCACGTAGTGGAGTAGCCGGTTAATGACTTTGATCCCTTTTTCTTACGGGGCCTAATACACAAGTGTGGTAACCCTTTATGCATCTCATTCGTAGATTGCAGGGGATCGAACCGTAGTTTGCCCTACCAAGTCCAGAATCAGGTACCTCTGAACCAATCGACAACGAATTTCTTTCTTTTCTTGTAAGTTTTCACAACTGTAAGAATTGTTGCATATTCTATATTTCTCGGCAGACAAATAAGAAAGAATCTTCTTTTCATGATTGGGCATCAAACACTTATATTCATCGGCTTCCCACGTGGTTTCGTGATTTAGACGGTGCTGACTGCTAATATAAACTATTAGGGGTTACTTTAGGACTGAACTCAAGGTATCGGTATAATAAGTATTGAAACTGATATCGCATACGCAAGAGGTCTAAGGTGTCAATAAGGTATTGATCTTGTTAGCACTTTCCAAACTTCCTAACATAACTTAAAGCTTGGTATGTCACGATGTGCATTAATCGTAAAAATTTTTGTTATGGCAGAATAAAATGGGGAAATTGGATACTGAACGAAAATTCTCATATATTGACTTTGATAAGGGAAAAAGGAAAATACAAAAAGGGAAATAAAATGAAAATAGACTAACTCTCCCACACTATATCGGACATTGTCCTCAATGTTGCTATATAAAGGGGATCAACAAGAAAAACTAGAAAGAAAACAAACAGAATAATCAAGGAGCCCCACGTCCTCTGCCTCTAGGGCGCCCTCGTCATGCTGTGCCACATGATCTGGAATGTCGACGTGATGGATGTAATCGTGTAAGTCCTGTACTCGCAATGTCAAGGCACCCATCTCATCGATGACGCCGTCAAGTCTCTGACCTTGGCTGACTTGCCCTTGCTGGATTTGACGCCTGAGAGTCATCATTTCATTGTGTTGCTCCTGTTTTTGTGCTTATCTCTGGGCAGCCAGCTGGTTTTGTTGCCATATAGCCCTCAAGATTTCTTCATTTGTAACGGGGTCTTGGTCGGGGCGGCATGACATCTGGAGGTCGAAGGAGCATCATTGGCAGGCGGTGGTTGGTTTTCTGGGGCGTTATCCATTTCTTGCTCCATCTCATCAACAGGGGCCTGATTTTGATCATCATGTGCAGCCGCATTTTGCTCGGGAGAATTCAAATCAAAGACCCAATTGGCCATATTCTGAGGGTCAATGCGGTTCCTGCAAGGCATAATGATACTTCGAACTGTTCTTGTGCGGACCATTGGATGGTATTTACCATCTCTTCTCAGTTTGATGAGGTGTGAGTTGTGGTAGTAGTCGATGTCGAGCAACACCAGAGGCACGGAAGGTAATCTATTAAGCTCGTCCCCCAAATCCAAACTTAGAGCAATAGAAGTGACAATCCCTCCAAAATAGAAGGGTTTGGAACCTCTAGCACAGTTAGCTTGGATGTGTGCTAACAGAAAGGGTGCGGCGTTGATAGGCTCAGGGTGAAACATACAATGGAGGAAGAAAAGTTCCTTTGAGTTCACTTTGTGGTTGTTGTCCCTTGCAAAAATAGTGCTTCCTAATGTGCGGTGAACATATCTGATGGTTGGGTTGTGGATATATGTTGCGTTGAGGCTTTCCCAGCTATCGACCGTTGTTCCGGTCAATCTATTCCATAAATCAAATGCTGCTTGGAAAAATGTTTCCTGTGGCACCCGACAATGAACATTCTCGCCATGGTGGAAACCAAGCATCTCGGCAAGATGATTTTGGCCGATTTTATACTCAGTACCAAACATACGGAACGTGGCTACACCGGTGAGTTGGTTCGTTTCTCCAGAAGGTGTTACGTATGTGACCGAACTCAGAAACTCGAGCGTCAGGGCATCGTAAGTAGGTCGGCTCTGAGTACAGAGCTGCCATAGACCAGCATTTTGTAGCATCCATTTAACTCCGTCAAGCATCCCTAATTCTTCAAGACATGCAATGTCTACATAATGAGTTGGTTGCACGGAACGTTGGTAGAAGTTGATGTAATTAGCCCTTTGACGTTCACCGGCTAATCCTTCTCTGAAATTTACGGTGGTAAGGTCTGGAGTTTGTCTTGCCATGGTGGGTTCACAAAGAAACAAGGTATGGAAGAAAATAGGTTTTTGGAGAAAGAGGGTTTGTGAGAAAAATGGTGTACGAGTGTGGTTAAATAGTGAGTGGGAAGACGAATGGTAATGGAAATTATGAAATTTGGTCAAATGTGTAGTGGTATGACGGTTTTGGAATTTTGGAGGTAGTGGGACGGTGGTGTTTGAATTGGAAGAAAGAAGAAGAAGAAGAAGAGGGGAACGTTTCTATTTTAACACAGAACGCATCCCAAACCCACACGACGGTCGTCATGGGACTGTCACGGTCGTGACAGCTACAAAATTTGGGGGTTGACAGCAGTTTAGACAGGAAACATTCAATTCTTTTCTTTTCGTAACAGGAAATTGTTAGCACATATGGTAACACTATAATGCATACATAAACATAAATAAAATGACAAAGTAAATTAGAAACAAAACAAAATATGACAGGAGCAAATTTAATACCATCAAGATCAATATTAAGCAATAAATTGAATAATTCATTAAAACCAGAAAATATGCTAGCAAAGACTAGTAGTGTATTCAATCATAAATAAAAACTGAATGTAAATTAATTTGTTCCCAACATAAAAAAGAAAAGGAAAAACTGAAAATAAAGTAAATTGTTTCCAAAGTAAAAGCAGTAAAACATGAAAAAGCAGTGCTTCAAAAATCTAGCCAAGGCGTTTCTTCAAAGATGCAATGGCTTGGTTCAAATGATCAAATTGCTCAACTGTCAGATCCATGAGGCCGACAATATCTTGTCGCATGGTGTTCAGTTCACCCTTTACTGAGGTGATGTCTTTATGATAGTCATCCAAAGTTTTAAAGATGGTAGTCAGATTTGCAGCATAATTTGTGGCATCAACCTTAAGAATGTCAGTGTCATCTTGGAATTCCATAAAGTCAAAATCATGAGAATGAGGGGGTGTCTTAGGATCAATTTCAGGCTCAGGAAAGGTTACTTCAGGTTCAGGTTGTGGTTCATCTAGGTCATATATCCAGTTGTGTTCGTAGTGCACACTTGTGCGTTCATGATTTGGTAGAGTAAAATGTGGCACAACTACATTATTGATCAGGAGCTAGAAATGGTGTGGACCTTGGTTCCTAATCATGGCCCTATTGAAACAGAGGGTGATATTCATAGGCCTAAAGTCTCCAAAAGGGTTGATTTTAGAAAGTCGGGTCCTAAATCCCATAGCATCGGCTATTTTGGTAACTAGACCACCTATCAGAATTGGGTTGTTTTCATTTCTAATGATTTTACAGAAGTTATTAAACATGAAAGTCAGTCCGTTAACCTCTCGAGACTGAATTGCACAAAAGATAATAAAGAGCTCATCCCTTGAAACAGTATTGTCATTCTCAGGCTTTCCAAACAGGGTGTAGGCTAGGATCATATGAAAGTATCGGATGGTTGGGTTATAAATTTCGGTTGACAGCATAGGGTTCATGTCAAAATCAGGTTTCCCTGAAATTCTACCCCAGAAGGCATTCAGCTCACCTACCAACATAAAATCCTCTTGTACCACGGAGAAAACGGTCGGTCCTTCAAGGAAACCTAAAAGATCCGACAGTTCCTTAATGGTAAACTGGCAGTGGTATCCAAACAACCTAAAAGTAATTTGGCCCCTATTAATGCCTTTTCCACAGTAAGGATTATAACTCAATGAACTTAGGAATTCTAAAGTCAGTCTACGATAAGTCTTGTGTTTCTTATAAGCAAAACCCTCCCAATCTAGTTGGTTAAACAGAAAATCAATGCTCTCACCTAGGCCTAAAGAGGTCATGGTGGGTCTGTGGGCAAATTTTGTCAAGGCGAAGGGTCGAAGAGACAGAGCCTCATAGCGATGCCACTGAGCTGCATCTCTGAATTCTACCAACATATTATCTTCGTTCTCCATTTTTTAGTGATTAAGCAAGAATGAAATCAGAAGAGGAGAACAGAAAATGTAGAAAGACTTTGTAATCCTGTATTTTGCAATTATATGATTAGCACAACAATTTCCAAAAAAGTTTAAGAAAATATAAATGAAGCTAGAAATTTGAAAACGAAGTAGAATATAGAAAATGTAAAGAAATAACAATTATAAAGAAAGAAAAACAATCATCATGGGTTGCCTCCCATTAAGCGTTGTTTTTAACGTTGTAAGCCTGACGAAATCAATTTGATATTTTAGTTAGGGGGATCAGCGGGCAACTCTAAAAGTCTAAGGCTATTCAAATAGTCCCTATTTTCAATTCTATGATAGTGCTTTAAACGTTGCCCATTTACTATGAATGGTTCGCTATTCCTACCCTTAATTTCTATCGCTCCACTTTGTAATACCTTGGTAATTTCAAAAGGACCGGACCATCTAGATCTTAGTTTCCCAGGAAAGAGTTTTAGTCTTGAATTAAATAGGAGTACAACGTCTCCCACACTAAATTCTTTTTTAGATAAACGCTTATCATGCCATTTCTTAGTCCGTTCTTTATATATTTTTGCGTTCTCATAAGCGTCTAGTTTTAACTCTTCTAGTTCTTGCAGATCCAGGATTCGCTTTTCACCTGCAGAATCGTACCTTAAGTTTAGTGTTTTAATAGCCTAATAGGCTTTGTGTTTTAATTCTACTGGTAAGTGGCATGATTTACCATAAACTAGTTTGAAAGGTGTAGTTCCGATTGGTGTTTTGAAGGCCGTCCTGTATGCCCATAAAGCTTCATTAAGTTTAAATGACCAATCTTTCCTAGAGGTGGCTACGGTCTTTTCTAAGATTTGTTTTATTTCTCTATTCGAGACCTCAACCTGTCCACTAGTTTGTGGATGATATGGTGTTGCTACGCGGTGTCTTACTCCATACTTTGATAGAAATTTGTCAAATATTTTTGATATGAAATGGGAGCCACCGTCACTTATGACAAGTCTCAGCACACCAAATCTGGGAAAGATTGTGTTTTTGAAAAGCTTTATGACCACTCGTGTGTCATTTGTAGGAGAAGCTATAGCCTCAATCCATTTTGAAACATAGTCAACAGCTACGAGTATATATTTATTTCCAAAGGATGATGGGAAAGGTCCCATGAAATCAATCCCCCATACATCAAAGACTTCTACTTCCAATATGCCTTTTTGGGGCATCTCATCGCGTCTTGATGTTACCAGTACGTTGGCACCGGTCGCAGTTTAGTATTGCAATGTGGACATCCTTCCAAAGGTTAGGCCAAAATAGGCCGGATTGCACAATCTTAGCGCATGTCTTTGAAGTACTTGCATGTCCTCCATAAGGAGCAGAGTGACATTGAGAGATGATGTCTTCTATTTCAGTTTCAGGGACGCAACGACGGAAAATACCGTCGGCTCCTCTCTTAAAGAGCAGAGGTTCATCCCAATAATAATGTTTTAGATCATGAAAGAATTTTTTCTTTTGTTGATAAGTTAAGTCTGGTGGAAGTACTCCAGCTGCTAAGTAGTTGACTATGTCAGCATACCATGGCAGTATTGTGTGTGAGTTAATTTCTTCCACGACTTCTTCTATTTTTGTTTCATTTAAATGTAGTTTAAACATATCACCTTCAAGTTGGGCTATGAGTCGTTCATAAGGGAAATCGTCATTAATAGGGTCTGGTTCTGGTTTGATGCCATCTAATCTGGATAAGTGGTCTGCTACTACATTTTCAGTTCCTTTCTTATCTTTGATCTCTAAATCAAATTCTTGTAAAAGCAGGATCCACCTTAGCAATCTAGGTTTTGCATCCTTTTTGTTTAATAAATACCTAATAGCCGCATGGTCTGTATAAATGATGATCTTCGCTCCCACTAGGTAAGAACAAAAATTGTCAAGGGCAAAAACCACGGCTAGAAGTTCTTTCTCTGTGGTGGCGTAGTTCATTTGAGCAGGGTCTAAGGTTCTACTTGCATAGTAAATAGCATGGAGTTTTCTATCCCTCCTTTGTCCTAGAACTGCACCTACGGCATAATCACTCGCATCACACATGATTTCAAATGGTAGTCTCCAATCTGGTGGTTGCATGATAGGTGCAGTGATGAGAGTCGTTTTTAACTGTTCAAACGCTTTTTGAAATTTCTCATTAAAGATAAATTCAGCGTCTTTCATTAATAGACCGGTAAGAGGTTTGGTAATTTTCGAGAAATCTTTTATGAATCGTCGGTAGCAACCGGCGTGTCCTAAGAAACTTCGTATTTCACGTACGTTTTCGAAGGTTAAAGATTTTCTATAATCTCTATCTTGGCTTTATCAACTTCAATCCCTCTATCAGATACTACGTGTCCAAGTACGATTCCTTGATTTACCATGAAATGGCATTTCTCCCAGTTTAATACGAGATTGACTTTTACGCATCTTTCAAGTACCATTTCTAGGTTCGATAGACATCCTTCAAAACTCTGCCCACAAACGGAAAAGTCATCCATAAACACTTCCATAATGTCATCTATAAAATCAGCATAGATTGACATCATGCATCTTTGGAACGTTGCAGGAGCGTTACATAGTCCAAACGGCATTCGCCGATAAGCAAATGTTCCATAGGGACATGTGAAGGTTGTCTTTTCTTGGTCATCAGGATGTATCAGGATTTGAAAGAATCCTGAATAACCATCTAAATAGCAGAAGTAAGAGTGTTTGGCCAATCGTTCCAACATCTGGTCGATGAAAGGCAACGGGAAATGATCTTTACGAGTGACTTTGTTCAACTTTCTATAATCGATGCACATTCTTCTTCCAGTTACAACTCTTTGTGTTATAGATTCGCCTCTCGAGTTCTTAACGACTGTAACACCTCCCTTCTTTGGTATGACATGTACTGGGCTAACCCATTTACTGTCCGATATCGGGTATATAATTCCTGCTTCTAAAAGCTTTTTCACTTCATCCTTGACTACAGTGCTTAAGATTGGATTAATCATTCTCTGATGTTCTCTAGAGGATTTACAGTCTTCCTCTAGCATAATGCGATGCATACAAATAGAAGGACTTATTCCTTTAAGGTCGGCGATGTTATAGCCTAACGCAGTTGGGTATTTTCTTAAGACATCTAAAAGTTTCTTAGTTTCGGTCTGTCCTAAGTCTGCATTGACTATCACTAGTCGTTCGAGTTCTGCGTCCAGGAATTCATACCTTAAATATTGGGTAGTGTTTTCAGTTCTAGAGCTGGTTTCTTCGAGCAAGGCAGATGATCTGGTGTAAGTGCTAAACATTCGCTTAGGCTATCGTCTTGATAAGGTTCACGCCAATTATCATCCTAAAAAATCGGGGGTATTGGGATTTTTAGAATATCTGAGTATGTGGTTGGTTCCATCTCTATTTCTCTTACGCACTCATCTATGACATCTAGTAGATAACATGTGTCGTCTATAGCTGGAGCTTGTAAGAATTGTGTCAAAATAAACTCAACCTTCTCTTCACCAACTTCAAAAGTTAGCCTACCCCTCTTCACGTCTATAATGGCTCCAGCCGTAGCTAAGAATGGTCTTCCTAGTATGATAGGAGTAGTGGAGTCTTCTTTAATATCCATGATTATGAAATCGGTGGGGATATAGAATTGTCCTATGCGAATTGGCACATTTTCTAGTACACCAACTAGGTATTTAATAGAGCGGTCAGCTAATTAAACAGACATCTTAGTTGGTCTTAAGTCTCCCATATCAAGCTTCTTGCATATGGATAAGGGCATTACACTAATACTGGCTCCTAAGTCGCATAGAGCTTTGTCTATGACGAACTTCCCAATTACACAAGGTATGGAGAAACTACCTGGGTCTTTCAGCTTAGGAGGCATATTGTTTTGAATTATTGTGCTACACTCAGCAGTGAGTGTAACTGTTTCGTTATCCTCAATCTTTTTCTTATTGGATAGGATTTCTTTAAGGAATTTAGCATATGAGGGCATCTGGGTGATAGCTTCTATAAAGGGTATGGTGATGTTCAATTGTTTCAGAAGTTCAACAAATTTCTTAAATTGCCCTGCAGTTTTAGAGTTCGCAAATCTTTGAGGATACGGAATAGGTGGTTTATAAGGCGGTGGAGGCACATAAGGTTTTTCTTTGTTTACGGCCTCTTGGTTATTATCTTCCTTTTCCTTGGGTTTATTTTCCTTTTCAGTTGTCGTGCTATCAGGCCTTTGGTACATGGCTGGATTCTGAAGTCTCGGATCAATGGGTTTGTCTAGTTGTTTACCACTTCTCAATATAACAACATTTGCATGTCCTTTCGGATTAGGTTGTGGCTGTCCAAGAAATGTTCCAGCAGGAGCAGCAGTAGGTGCTTGTTGTTGTGCCACTTGTGAAATTTGGGTTTCAAGCATTTTGTTGTGGGTGGCTAAAGCGTCTACTTTGTTTGCTAATTGCTTAATTTGCTCACTAATGTGTATGTTTTGATTCAGGAAGTCTTTGTTTGTTTGAGCCTGGGTAGCTATAAAGTTTTCCATCATTAGTTCAAGGTTGGACTTCCTAGGAACATTAGGGGCAGTTACGGCAGCCTTTTGGTAGCCTGGTGGTGTAGCAGGTGCTTGACCAGGTGCATACAATGCATTGTTGTTTTTGTAAGAGAAGTTTGGATGATTCTTCCAGCCCGGATTGTAGGTATTTGCATAAGGGTTCCCTTGAGCATAATTCACTTGGTCGCTGGAGACTCCTGCCAAAATTTGACATTCAATGGCGGCATGTCCAGGTGTTCCGCATAATTCGCAATTTTGAGCTACAGCAGCCACGGTGGCTGCAGGTGTTATGGTCAAGTTATCAATCTTTTGGGCAAGGGCATCTACCTTAGCATTGACACGATCAAGGATACTAACCTCGTACATTCCACCTTTTGTTTGGGATTTTTCTACTGCAGTTCTTTCTCCTCCCCATTGGTAGTGGTTTTGAGCCATGCTTTCGATCAGTTGATAGGCTTCTTCATATGGTTTGTCCATAAGTGTACCACCAGCGGCGACATCTATTGTCAATCTTGTATTGTACAAGAGACCATTGTAAAACGTGTGGATGACTAGCCAATCTTCAAGACCGTGATGCGGACACATCCTCTTCATGTCTTTGTATCTTTCCCATGCTTCATAAAGAGATTTGTTGTCCTTCTGTTGAAAACTATTAATTTGGGCTCTCAGCATAGTTGTTTTGCTTGAGGGGAAGTATCATGCTAAGAATACCTTTTTCAACTCATCCCACGTAGTAACGGAGTTTGATGGCAAGGATTGCAACCAAGCCCAAGCTTTGTCTCTTAATGAGAAAGGAAAAAGACGTAGTCTTATCGCGTTTGCAGCTACACCATTTGCCTTCACCGTGTCTGCGTATTGCACAAACTTGGTCAAATGTTCGTTAGGATCTTCTGTAGGATTTCCAGAAAATTGATGTTGTTGTACGGCTGACAGCAATGAGGGTTTCAACTCGAAATCGTTTCGGTTGATAGCAGGGGCAGCAATGTTGTTATGTGGTTCTTGCTCAGATGGGGTAGCATAATACTTAAGAGGACGATTCTGTGGTCCTTCGGCCATGTTTCGTTCTTTGACTGATTCAGGAGTATGAGCAAGGAGATCGGGAATATTATACTTGCGTTGATACTCAAGTATTCTGCTTCTTAAATGTAAGAAACGCTCTAATTCGGCGATTGGTAGTTGCAATTCTTCGCTTTGTGAGCGAGTACTTAGCATACAATCGAGAAAAAGGGAAAATTGGTTTTTTCCTTAGTCTATATAGCGCAACAAAGGAGTTACGATATCGACTTAATTAGTCCCCGGTAACGGCGCCAAAAACTTGGTCAAATGTTTAGTGTGCCTAAATAAATCTAACTGCAAGTATACAGTCGTATCGCATAGTTTTAAAAGATTATCGATCCCACAGAGACTAAAAATCGAATGTACCGTTATCTAATGTTACTATGTAAATCTAAGGCTAATCTGATATGGTTTTAGGTTCAAAAAGGGAGATTAAAATTTATGAATAAACTAGTTATGATTAGGATATCGGTATATAATTCAGTATACCATCGTGGATTTCATTAAACCTGAGCGTATAAAAATTTATGACAATATAACTCTGTAGAAAATACCAGTTTAAAAGCCCTCACCTCACACTCTCGTGGTTATTGCTTCGGACTATACCTTTAAGTCAATATGTCTGCTCTCGCTAGCCCATATGAGTTTAAAAATAATTTTTGAAAACTAATAAGTCCTAATTAACTTTAAAGCGCTCTCGCTGTTTTTAAAACTAATGCTCGATTTCAGCTATCCGGGTAAAATCTCACACTCTCGTGGTCTTGACCTTAACCTTTGTTACCTTTTTACTCTCGTAATAAAAGTTGGTTTTAAATTAAGAAATCGAAGCCAGAAAATAAGTTGATTTATAATTTTAGCTTAGAAATATTTAATCCATTCCGGTTACTCAATTACATACCGATAAAATCGGTTTAGCTCGACATACTAATTAAAATAAACATGAATGCGAATAAACAATTAAACCTAAACTCATACATAATAAAAGGTAAACAATTGCTATAAATTGAAATGATAAAAACCTGGTAAATGCGGTCTAAGCAATTCCTCCACAGATCGGTAGGCTTTTGCTTGAATAAATGGAAAGAACAAAATGATGAAGGCAGGAAACAAAAACTTAAACTAAGGTGCAATAGTTCCTCAATGTGAGAAACTATTACTTTGTTCGGTAATAGGGGACAAGGAAAATGGTAAAGGAAACAAAACAAAACAAGAATGAAATTCTAGAAATAATTCTGCAGCAATACGGCACTTCGGAAAGGAAAATTGACCCCCCCTTTGTTCTTGGAATCCTTCTCATATATATAGCCTCAGCTATGGCAGTAGTTGGAGAAAATGTAGGGACACCACTTTGTCAGTTACTTGGTTTGGAACCTAGAAATCTTCGGAGAAAAATGTAAACGTGCAATAACTGAAATTCTGAAGCTTCGTGACCACGTCTGTGCTTAAGGTATTAATTCTGTTTTGATTCCATGACGGTCGTGAGGGAGCTGTGACGGTCATGATGCATTTGAAATCCATGACGGTCGTGAGGGAGCTGTGACGGTCGTCACACCACCAAAATATGATTTCTGCTATTTTCTGCTTTTTTCTTGCTTGTTCTGCTTCTTTTCTACACTTTGCATACTTTTAACTTGGAAACTGAAATACCTGCGAAAACACTTAAATATTCTCGGAATAATCGGAGATTAGACGGAAATGGAATAAGATTTTAACATAAATCAAAGTAAAAATATGATATGTTTTCGTGTTATCAAATCTCAAATAATTGTATGCATACATTTCAAATATTTTAAATAATAAATACAAATCAAAATATCAAAACATTAATCATAAATGTAATATTCTAAATTATCAAAAATAAAATAATAAAGTACATAATAAATTAAACGGGGCGGATTCGGGTGAGTATTGTGTCCCCATTACCCGACTTGTCCCCATATTTTATAATCGAAGAAAACTCAAACTCGAACCCAAACTCAATCAAAGCAGGTTTTTCCCGTCAAATTCAGGGCGGGTTCGGATGGGTACCCGCGGGTATGGATTATGTTTCCATGCCTATCCCAAAGTCACTGCAATTTCTGGATCTAAAAATTCATATTCTATTGTTGGAACCTTAAAATAAGCTAAAATGTCTTACTAAAAGCAAAGAATGTGATAAGAAAAATAATAGTCTTGGACTTAAAGTGGAAGAAGTTAAAGAATAAAAAAGGGATGAAGATATGAACCTAATTAGTTTGGAAATTCAAAAAATTTATAAGGCACGAAAAAACCTAAAAATTTCCAACATAAAAATGAAGATAGGTCATTCTTTCTGCCAATATGCTTCTAGCGCGGAAAGAAATGTCGCATAAGGTCATATTGTCCTTAAGACAAAAAAGAACTGAATTATACAAGCGATGTATAAAATAATTAAAAACAGGCTTACATTTTTTGTGATGAAAATGACATGGGCTCTTTAGATGAATCTAAAAGAGAGAAAGAAGCCAACACGTGTCTCTTAGAAAATCACGAAGAAAATAAGGTAAATAATCTAACTTCCCAGCTTTCTTATTTTGAACTTTTTCTCAATCTCTAAAAAGTTAAATAATGAATCAAGTAATCTAAAATAAATTACTTTTGTCTCGAAAACAACTATTGTCTCTCATGAAAAAGAAAAAATGAAAATTTAATAGAGGAAATTAATTGTCTTAGAGAAAAGTAATTTCTTTTAATTCAGATATCTCCCTATACTCCTTCTAATATGTTTGATAAATTTATCGAGTGTGTAAATTGAGATGTTTTAGAAAACAAATTTGAAGCTTTAAGCAACACGCTTGATAAATTTATCAAAGGGAGAGACAACTTAAATATCATTCTAGATAATAAAAAAAGGAACCTATAAAGCTAGTTTAGGATATCAAATTGAAAATAGTGCTAAATTCATTTTTTTTTTAAATGCCATGCTAATAGGACATTTAACTGTAATAACTAAATGAACGTATTGTGGTAAAAACGATCATATTTCTTCATCTTGTTTTATAAAGAAAACCCATGATTATAATATGAATCAGACTTATAATTCTTCATATCGCTTATTCAAGAAAATTCATGATTCTAATGTGAAACGGAACTCTAACTATTCATCTTACTTCTTCAATAAAAATCATGATTCTAATATGAATTGAACTCCTAGAAATAACTTGAATTTCACTAATACTAGAAAACCCAAATGATTTGGACTCCTAATAATATAATTGGACTCTTAGAAATAACTTGAATTTCACTTCCTCAAGCTTATATTGCATGTATGTTTTAGAGTCTCAAACTCTATATGAGGTATGTCACTAACACACCAATTATAGGTATATGGTACCCTAAACACACTAAATGTGTTTTAGTTGGGTACTTTGATTCCAATTTTTCAAGCTATAAATTAGACCAGAATATTACCAATGGTATGTGTATCATGCTTGGAAATTAATTTACCTCTTGTAATAGTAAGAAATAAGCAAGTGTCACTTTATCCACAACCAAAGCAGAATATGTCGTTGTTCGTAGCTGTTGTGCACAAGTAATCTATATGAAGTAACAATTAAGTGACTATGGTGATAATCAACTGTATTAATTAAGTGCAACAACACTAATGCTATAAACCTCACTAAGAATTTGGAACACCACTTTCAGAAGAAATACATTGAGATCAGGCCCCCACTTTATTAGAGATCGTGTTGAAAAGGGAATTGGATAATTGAGTTTGCTAGTAAATTTAATCAATTGGCAGCCATTTTTACCAAACCTCTTTCTAAGAAAAATTTCTTTTTCATAAGAACTTAATTAGGAATACTGAACTAATAATGAATTTATTAGATATTTTACTAAATCAATTATAGGCTAAAGTTTACTATATAAGATGAAAAAGAAAGTTTGGAGTGTTAACTCCTCCTAACAAATATACAGAGTATACTCTCTTTAGTAGTATACTTCTCCCTCTATAATCATTTATGGGATTTATATAATCAATTATGGGGCTAGATTTTTCAATAATCGATTAAGGAAGCCTTGTAATCTATTATACTTTTGATTCAACAAAACTTTCCTATCTTTCTAGATCATAAATGATTATTATCATGGCATAATCAATTATGATGCAGATACGACTCTAAAAACATTTCCTTTCTTGACTAAATATTGTAATATATAAAGAGGACTTGCATTCATTTGAAAAGATGCAAGACTTTTGAATATTACCTCTCTTCTACTCTCACCGTTTCTATTAGAATCTTTACATTAACTTTAAACTATTTTAGTGCTAAGAGAGAAAATACTTAATCAAGTTTTTCTTATGTAACCACTACTTCTAATATGTAATTACAGAACAATACAATCACTACTACAAAACGGCCAAACAACAACGTCAGGTTTACAACGGCATCCTATACACCGTTCTTATAGTGCGTACTGGATGCGCGCGCATTATTTTAATTAGAAATCTCAAGGGTATAATAACGGTTTTTATGAAAACCGTGGTGATACAATCTAGCTATCATGGGTTTGAACCTCATCGCCCTCATATAGTTTATCCCTTTGATGTAAATTCTCCCTTTTTAAGTTTTATTAATATTTAACTAAAAAATAATAAGGATATCACGACGGATATTTCTCAAAACCGTTGTTACAAATTGAAACTTCTTTTTATGTATTTTAAACACCAAGTATATATATATATCAATTTATCCATTGAAACAACCCTAACACCAACGCCCTCACCATTGTCGGGAAGAAGACAACAACAACAACAACAAAGTGTTCTACTTTAAGGTGTTGCAATGTCACATTTGAAGACAAAATCATCCAAAGGTGTTTCTACGTCTTGTTCCAGTGTAAAATCTTGATCTGGAAATTTTTGTGGTTGTGATGATCGTATGGTTTCGTATCAATGCAAGAAGGGACAAAATAAAGGAAGGCTTTTTTGGAGATGTCCATTTTGGAGGAGCGATGAAACATGTAATTTGTTCATATGGGATGAAGACGTGAGAGAAAGAGATGGAAATAACGATGAGAGCATTATGAAGTCAGAGTTGGAAGCTGTGGGCTATCTGAAGGTTATGTATGAGGATTTAAAGAAAAAGAACAAGAATTTGAAGAACAAACTTAAATCAGAGATATTTTCTGAAAATATCAAGATGTTATGTTTTTTTGTCTCCTTTATGTTTAATATTTACTTTGTTATGAAATGTAATAGTTGAATTAGGGTTCGAATTACATTGTTGATGTTTAAACTGCAGATGCATTGTGAATTACATTGTTGATGTTTAAATTGCAGATGCATTAAGTTAGAAGTTAAGGCGCACCTTTTCTTTTTTATTTATTTTAAAATTCATAAATAAAAGGGTTATCACTACGGTTCTTCTGGTTAACCGTAGTGATATATTTATAATAAATAAATACATATCTATACGGTTTTTATTTATTTTAAAATTCACGGATAAAAGGGTTATCACTACGGTTATTCTGGTAAACCGTAGTGATATATTTATAATAAGTAAATACATATCTATATGGTTGTTATTGTTAACCGTTGTGAAATAGTTTACACATATATAAGCGAAATAACTTTCACTTAATTGACAGTAACGCTGTTGCCTTCAAAGTGAAACCCTAGAACCCATTTTTTCTCTTCGTTTTCACCATTAGCCGTGAATCTTGTGCTTCATACATTAAGGTATTCTTCTTTTTCCATCTATTGTTAGATATTTCCCATTATCTCGTTTGTTGCATGTTGTTTTTGTTGATTGTTCTCATTTTTTCAGATTCGTTTTCACTACCTTAACAAAGACCATACTTTGGAAACTTCATAATGTTTGTGTTGCTATGGAAAAATGTATAAGAAGCATGAAGCTATGATGGAAACTTCATCCACCTTGTATTTTTTTTTCATAGCATCACGAACAAGATGTTAGTAAATGAAGAAACAACAGTGTAAGCAAACTTTATCTAGTTTTAGAAGCAATGAAAAGAAGTATAAGAAGTATGAAGCTTTTGTGTAAGCTTCTTCCTCCTTATATTTCTTTTTCATGGCTTCCCAAACTAGTTCAACATCATAATTAATTCCTGTTCCGCGATTAGTTTCATTAAAAGGTGCGTTATTCCTGTTCCTCTCTTTACTCATCACTGGATTATGGTTTTAGGGTTTGTTTTCAACTGAGGATGCTCATTTTTGAAGTTTGCTTTGTTTCCTTTCAGGTTAAGGGGATGATATAGGGTGATGATACTGGTGGAAGCAAGCGTATTATATCAGTTTATAATTTCTGGATCTGGTATAGAATGTTGTTTGAGTTTATCATATTCTATTTACATTGTTTGTTTAACTAACCATCACTTAAAGTTTGTTGGTGGTAGCAAGCGTATTATATGAGTTTATAATATCTGGATCTGGTATAGAATTTTGTTTGAGTTTATTATATTCTATGTAGATTGTTTGTTTCACTAACCCTCACTTAAAATACATTCAGTTAATTTGACATAGATACTTATAATCTGTAAATTAAGTTGTATTTGAAAACCAACTTAAACAAACCAATGTTGTTTTCTGATTGCATGTCTCTCATCATTTATCTCACGTTCTTTTATATATAGATTATGGTATAATGATCTGGCTCCGTGGATGCATCGCCATCTTCCAATATAGTTAAATCAAAGATGAGGCTCGAAGGAGTCAGATCAATAAACCACAATATATGTAAAAGAGCGTGAAATGCACGATGAGACAAATACAATCAGAAAACAACATTGGTTTGTTTAAGTTGGTTTTCAAGAACAGTTTAATTTGCAGATTATAGACATCTTCATCAAATTTAATCCATGTATATTTATTTAGTGAGGTGTTTGGAAAATAAGCAATCTACATTTAATATAATAAACTTAGGGTACTTACAACAACGGTTATATATTGTAACCGATATCATAAGTAATTTATGTTTTATATAAATTCACTACTGATGGGTTTCGAACCCAGAACCTAAGTGTATGTATCGCAACGGTTTATTATCATAACCGTTGTGATATATGGCGCGCGTCCTGCCTTTCAACAACGGTTTCCAGACCGTTGTAGAAACAGCGAACTTACATCGACAATCTACATAACAACGCCTTCGCCCGCGTCATTATATGTCATTCCCAACCGTTGTTAAATGGGTTTTTCGTAGTAGTGAATATTGTTTTCGTGAATTCCAATGTATTATAGAAGTTGCATGTTAACTTGGGATAAAAGCTTGGTGTAAGTTGAGTAGGTCTTATGGGTTTCGGTTGAACTAGTATAATCTCTTGTGTGTTTCTTCATTATCCTTATCTTATCTTTTTATACTATTTTTTATCAATTATATTTTTCTTCATCTACTCATTTCTTAAAATCAACCAAATTTCTCTAAGTTTAAAAAAAAAATCATAATTCACTTCTTCTTGTGTTTAAAGCCACTTAGGGTAATAAATGGTTCCTTTCACATGCCTTAGAATTATTCTAGGAACTTTTTGGTGTGATTCCTTTATTTATTCATTTAATGTGCTCATTAGTCCAATTTTTTGGGATATGTGAGGTCTAGTATTGCAAATGTATATCGGTGGTCCTATGATTTGGTTGAAAAGATTGACATTAAACATAGCCTTATTTACTTTCTTTAAGAGTTGAGATGTCATTTCAATAGGTGTCATATATGTATTGCAAGTTGCCATATTGAGTTTCTTTAACACATCTTTTGCATATCTCTTCCGGTACAAGAAAACTCATTTTCTTGTGTTCTTGAACTTCATTTCCAAAAAACCCGGACATATTTCCAAAACCATACAATTAAAATTCAACCATCATGCATATCTTGAATTTATGTATTTCTAAGTTATTTGAGCTTATGACAAAAAGATCGTCAACATACAAATATATGATTAGTGATTGTTTGTTATTTTCATGCTTAACATGTATTCCATGTTATGATCAGCACTTTTGAGCCCTAGTTTGATAAGGAAATTGTCAATCCATTTATTTTAGGCTTTTGATGTTTGCTTCAAACTATATAAGGCCTTTCTCAACCTTAGCATTTTTCATTCTTGACATTTGAGCTCAAATCTTGATGGTTGAACTACATAGACTTCTTCATCTAATGGTCCATTTAATTACTATGATAATGATTAACAAATAATATTATGTCCCCACATTAAAGATAAAGAATAGTAACACATTACCATTTGTGAAGAAAAGAAATGAAATAATTGAAATTATAAACTAAAATGTAATTAGTACTACTCCTAACAATGAACAAAATCTAACACAAAGACGGTTTGGCCGAGTGGTCTAAGGCGCCAGATTTAGGCTCTGGTCCGAAAGGGCGTGGGTTCAAATCCCACACCCATCAATTTTATAATTTTTTACTAATAAATGGGTTTTACTAGAAGCTTTAAAAGGATAAAGTAAAAAAAAACTACTTATTATTGGAGTATCATACTTAGTAAGTCTTTGGTGTAGTTAGAATAGTGAGATAAGGTAATTATGAGAGTTAGAAGTTGTTAAGGGAGTTAGTTAGAATAACTAACTAACTCTTGGATTGTACGAGATCAATATCTATTCACATGGCTACTATCTACAACCTTTTAATCTGTGTTACCAAGAGTCCTTTCATGTAAGCATGCTTATGAGGTGTGGGATAAATTGCATAAGAATTTTAATTCTCAGATGAAGGCAAGATTTCATCAACTAAGATTTAAGTTTAAGACTAGCAAAAAAGGTAGTAGATCTATCTCATTGTATGTGTTTTGCAACCGTCCTATTGCAGATCCTTTACTAGAAGTTGGCGATCTAATAACTAAGAAAGATCACATTGATGTGAATTTTCAAGGTCTGCCTAAAGAATATAACACAATCATCATGATGATTTATGGCATAGTGGAACCTACATACATCTATTATGTGGAACCATTGCCATATTTTCAAGAAGCTCAATCGGATAAGTATTGTTAAGAGCTCTTAACTTTAAGTGTAATGTTAAATCTAGCTCAAACTTTGTCCAATAATTTATCTGGTAGGAATGAAGTTGGATCATGCTCTTATTGGCATTTTCATGATCGAGCTCGTGGCTTTAGAGGCAGCGATAGTGGAAGACAAGCTAATACTACATGAAATGAACTAACCTTCCAACTTTGTAACAAGTAAGTTCATGCATTCATATATTGTTGGAATATATTTGATGAATATTATGTGCATGAACCATTGAAGATTCAAGGCCAGTCATCTACTTCAGCTAGAACTGTTCAAAACCATGCTAATTAGATAGGTCAAGATACTAATTCCACCAAGGCCACTACACTCATAAATCATCAATTACCACAAGGTCTAGAGTATCAGGCTTGGTTTACAGACTTGGGTGTGTCACATCATAACATTTCTTGCTTTTCAAACTTACAAAATGTCCATTCTTGTGCCTATCCTAATGAGGTTTTAGTTGGTAATGGTCATAGTCTTGTTGTTAAATATGTAGGTTCTTTCACTCTTAAGTCCAAATGCATATCCAAATCTCATACAATTTTGAATAATCTTCTGCATGTACCTAAAATTACCAGAAATTTTATATCAGTTTCCAAGTTTGTTAGAGATAACAAAGTATACTTTGAGTTCCATGACAACAAATTCTTTGTTAAATAAAATACATCTATCTTAGTATTTCTTAAATGGTTTCTTGATGAAAGTGGATTGTACTACTTCAACAAGATTATTTTTGAACCCTCACATAGTCCTCTTTCTACCAAGTCTCAAAATTTGCATTCTATTGTGAATAATACCATTGCTAGTCTTTGGACAAATAATGTTGTTTCTCCTATCAACAATGGTGCTCTATGGAATTCTATATTAAGGCAAGGTCATTCTAAAGATGTTCATCCTATTCTTGCATTGTGTAATATTCATTTGAGTAATAAAAATTTGAGGATTTTCGCAATGCTTGTTGCTTAGGGAAGTCTCATAGAATTCATGCTCCTCTAACTAAAACAAAATATTACAATGCTTTTGAGTTGATTCATACTGACCTATGGAGGTCATCACCCGATCCATCTAGACATGGCTACTCTTATTATGTCTCTTTTGCATATGCTTCTACAAGGTACACTTGGGTTTATATGCTAAAGCAAAAAGTTATGCCCTTAGATCCTTCAAGCTATTTGAAAGTGATGTCAAAACACAATTTGATGCTCATATCAAGGCAGTTCAATCAAACTTTGGTAGTGAGTTTAGACCATTATTCACAATATATCTCAATGAGCTATGCATATTGCAAAAACTTATTTATCCACATACCTCCCATCAAAATGGGACAGTTGAGAGAAAGCATATGTGAATTATGGAACTGGGACTCACTCTGCTAGCTCATGCTTCATTACCAATTAAATTGTAGGACCATAACATTAAAACAATAGTGTACCTAATCAAGAGGCTACCTGTTAGATGATAGGATTCGATCTAGAGGGGGGTGAATATATCACAAATTTAAAAATCAAACTTTTGGAAAAAAATGGTTTTCAAAAGTTATATAGCACTGCGGAAACAACCCGAATTGAATCGTTTAACCGAACCTACTATCAAAAAGCTTGGATATACGTAGAGGTATATAATTGGATGATAACGAACACAAATTTTTCAAAAACATTTAATTACAACACAATCAAATGTTAAGCTATACGTAGAGATTATTTCCAATTATCAAAAGCCATATAAAACACAACAATGCAATTTATCGAACACTTTGTGTGCAATCGATAACGTTTGGAAATTTAATTTTTTTTTTATGTTAAAGCCAATCTCAATCAAAGTGATTATTATTCTATCAACAAACCTTAATTTAAAATGTAATCAAAAATTTATTTCCAAATGAATTGATCAAAATAACAACGAATTTGATAATTTGTAAACACAACAATATATATATATATATAGAGAGAGAGAGAGAGAAAGAGAGAGAAAGAGAAGAGAGAGAGAGAGAGAGAGACACACACACACACACACACACAAAGATTTGTTTAGGAAATTCCCTAATCAGCCTCGCTATGGGTACGTATGCCCTCAATTCGGAATCAAATTGAGATAGTTGAAATTAACCTTACTTTGCAAAAAGTGTATATACAAGAGATGAAGAACTCTAACCCTACAAACCCTATAGTTTGTTGTTGAATCTACCACCTCTAAAACCCTTAATCAAAGATTGATTAAGTCACCAACAATGTCGTTTCAATTCACCAATTCTTGCTACTTCCTTGCAAGGAACCACCTTGTCCCAAGGATTTCACACGGTCGAATTAATTCCAAGCGCACACTTGTTGAACCCAATCTTTACGAACGCAATCCACTGCCTCACGCTACTCCCTTGCAAGGAACCACCTTGTCCCAAGGCCTTCACTTAATCAGATCCGTATTTGCATAATTTTGTCCAAAACTTTCAAATCCTCAATGATCTTGAAGGAAAACCCCGACTTGGTTTTCTTATTTGAAACACTCAAAGAACTCAACCCAATATTCTTGGTACAATAAACTAATTGGACATTATCAACCCTAATCTAGATGGGCACCCAATCAAAAAATGATTATGTTTAGTTTGATTGTGTGTATGCATATAAGACAGGTTAAAGATGGTGAGTATGCTTTGAAATTCTGGTTTAGTTTAGGTTTTACACTAGAACCTTACTAGAAAAAGATACATGTATGAGTGTGTGTGTGTGTGTGTGTGTATATATATATATATATATATATATATATATATATATGAAATTTTTGAAAGAGAGCATTGTGTGTGTCAACCTATAAAAGCAATAGGCCTACCTACAAAGGTCTTAGGTAGATCTATTTGAGGCGACCTATGAGACAGAAGCTACATCCTTCATTATTGAGGCATGGAGGTTGACCTGAACAAATTGTGTGTCGACCTATACTGAAGCAACATCTTCTATAGGTCGACCTACACGCATATGTGTTACCCTGCCCTTTAGTTTTCACACTAAAACCCCATTTTTGATGCATGGATCTTGCCTAAGACATTTCCAATCATCTCCAAACATATTTATATGCACTCTAATGCTAAGATGAATAATGCATAATATAGAATTTGGTTGATACCATCCAATGTACAAAAACGCTAAGGTTTTCTCCTAGTTTTGACACTATTCAAAATATAACTAAATGGAAAGATGCAATCATACTACCTATATCAGCTTTACCTCAATTTGCCTCACCCTTCTTTGCCTTACATAACAAACTACCACAGTATAAGACCCTCAAGGTTTTTGACCGTGGTCGCTATCCTCACTTGAGGTCAAACAATACACATAAATTGGACTTTAGAAGCTCTAAATATGTCTACTTGGGAGTCTCACCTGCACACAAAGGCTACAACTGCATGGACAAGAATAGTTGATATTTTATTTCAAAGGATGTGGTCTTCAATGAAGCACAGATCCCCTATCCTACTCTATAGAGTGAATCATTCACACCTTGCTCCGACCAAACTCGACATACTTGTTCCTCAACTCTCACTTTGTGACCTAGTCCTCTACCAAATTTAACCAGTCACACACACCTCTCAACCCTCAATATAATTTAACCATCACACATAAATTATCTAACCAACTAACATAATTCATTAGTTGCATCAAGTAAAGTCAAGGTTTCAACATGAGTCAGTCAATTCTCATCATGTTCAACCTCTGCCAAATCTCTCTAATCGCGTTTTACAAAATGGTCACAATCTTGAACCCACTTTATCAACTAGACATAATCTTGAACCAATCAAGACAATTTATCCGACTTAGTCTGACATAAGCACTACAAGCCCAGGTTACACTCATGCCCCTAGTTATAGAAACTCTAGTTTTGAGAATAACTTGTCTCACAAGGAATCTCAAAAAAGCATAAGCTCTACCCCCTCAATACATTTCTCAATCTGTAGATTCCTTGTCACCTTCATTTCATAGTCAACCATCACATTCAACTCTCCTTTTCAACACTCATCATATGCTAATAACCCAAACAAGAATCATGGCACAAACATGATTTCTCTTCACCCATATAACATACATGATATTATATCATAACTATCCTATCCATAATTGGCACATATCCAAGTTTCTACATTATTATCTTATAGATCATTGAAATACTTTTCCAAAGCATTCGACCGTGCATTAATCAGAGTTACGGTTCTCGAGTTATGGTGGAAACAAGAGGCAAAGTATTTTTCTCAGCATAAGGAAGTTCGCTAAGTGAGAAATACTTCGCTAAGCGAACCAAGTCAGTAGAAATTTCCCTTATTTTATCTAAGTAAGTTGTAATGAGAGAGAACAGTATCTGGACGCATTTGGATTAGGAAAACACCAAAAATCATAATCTTGATGCGTCCAATGACCCCAAACATCATGTAATCAAAGATAGCAACAAAAACAACAATAAGAACAAGAACAACAACAATTTCATTCAATCACAAGAATACAACCAACATATAGACAACATGGAAAAATCGTTATTCATAGTAGTTTTCATGATCAAGAGAGACTATTATCTCACTATCACTAACCATTATAATCATCCTATGATTCATCATGAAACCCCAATTTCTAATAAACATAAGTTGCTACCTAGAACCCACCTTTGAAGAAAATGAAGAAAAATGTTGTTGTAAGATGAGATGAAATGAAGAGGATGAAATCAAATTTCTCCTTCTTCTTCCTTCCACAAGCTTGTTTTCTTCTCCTCTTAAGTTCTCTCTCTCTCTCTCTCTCTCTCTCTCTCTCTCTATATATATATATATATATATATATATATATTTCTCTATCTCTCTCTCTCTCCCCAAATGTATTTTACTGATACCAAGAGTGGAAAAATGATACATACTAGTATGACATAGAGAAAAAGTTGGTAGGAGAAGTGAGGTCATGGACATATGGTGGAGAATGGCCTTGAAATAAAATCTTGTGGACACAAAATTCCAACTGATACACTATGTGGATAGAATTAAAATTGGTAGTAGACAAATATCTTAAGTGCTTCCAACTTATTTATTTGTTCTACTTGAGCAATTGACCCATTACTAGTGTTGTTAAAATGCCCCAATTAATAAAAGGTCAGTTCTAAATAATATTAATTTATCAATTTGAGTTCACTAGTTACTATATTTATTCCAACTGATAACTTTTAAAACACATAGGAACTCAGTTGATCTCAACTGATATGAATTTGATTATTTAAGGAAACACGAGGTATTACATCCCCCCTTTTAAATAAAAATTCGTCCTCAAATTTAAATATTACCTGGAAAAGATGAGGGTAAGCTTCTCGCATCTCAGACTCAAGCTCCTAATTAGCATCGTCTGGATGTGATTCTTGCCACTGGTGCATACACAGCCTGTCTAGAATAAACAACCATATCTTCAAACTTTTCAGCATATACGGCTACTGACATAGTATCTTGCCTAAGCTACTGGAACTCAAATTCTTTTTGAGTCCTCAAAGTGCTAGGAAAATACTTGTCCAGAAATGTTGCCTTAAAATGTTCCCAATCCTTAGGTACTCCTTGATTGGTCATAAGAGTCAAAGCACTTTCCCACTACCTCACAGCAGAACCCCTCATCATGTGAGAAGCAAACACAAACTTATTCTCTTCACTGTAGTGTACTATCTAAAAACTCCTTTCTATGCTAGTCACCCACTCATGATCCTTCACAAGATATAATCCGCCATGAAATTCAGGAGGATTCATGCGAAATAAATTCCATAAACTACCACCTGCAGCTTCTTGTGGAACCACTTGAGGGTGAAGACCACCATTCAACTGTTGCATCATCTGCTGCATGAATTGGTTTTGTTGATGCTGCATCAGTTACAAAAACTGAGGCCACTAAACACCTTCACTGCCACTTGGTGGTTCTAAATCTGAATTCTGAGTTATGGACCTACCACGACCTCTATGTCTGTCAGCCATGATCCTAAACATCATACAAATAGAATTAAGTTGGTCAAGCTCAATACTATAAATATATAATCAAGAACAATGATTACAACACACATATGAGGCAGAAAGAAATACTCATAATTTTTCATGGCTAGGTCGAGGATACGACCTGCTCTGATACCAATTATAACACCCATATGTAGCGTGCGATTTTTGTCGGTGACGCGACGACCTTATCGCCATTGGTTGGAATTGGGTGCTACTTTCTGATTTCTTATTTATACTATGAAGCTGGAAAGGAAAGGGAAGCTATCTAAAACTAACCTTGCACGCAAATGTTTTCTTTAACAAATGCTTAAGATATTGGGGGGTCCGGGGCCAGGTTATACAATGGGAGTTGTCAATTACCCATCCTATATATGGTTATCCATAGATCGTTTAGCAAATTCTACTGTTATCTACTTACTAGTGTTTATCTGTCATGGGTTGGGAAAGCTTCTCCTTTGGGAATGTTTGAGAGAGAGTATTTTTGTTGTTTTCGGGTTTTTCGATGTTTTTGGTAAGGTACTGGACCTAAGATTTTTTATTTGTTTGCTCGCTAAGATTTCGCAATCTTATGCCTACGTATTCCCGTAGAGATAATAGGAAAATTAGAGCAATCGTAGTTCCTCCTATTCTATGGGAGGAAAAATATGTTTTGGTGTCTTGTTTAAAGCCCAAGATCAAAGCTAAAGGTTATTTGTGTCTTGTTCAAAGCCTAAGATTGAAGCTAAAGGTTTGACTGAGAAAGAATTTGTCGTCTCTAAAGGGAGATATCTCATCTGTTTATCACAGTTGTTAGGTAACTGATTATAAAGGAGAATTACTTTAACTGGAATACATGGAGTCCAGCAATGCCATAATTTCCTTTATAGGGGATTTGTCCTGAAGGAGAAAACTTTAACTCAGTGTAGAGCAATACCATTTTTCCTTAGGAATCTTTCATGCTAAGAGAGGGACATTGGCTTGGATGTAAATAATCTAGAGGCTTGCCACTTACAACAATTAGATGAAAGAAGGGGATTTACCAGGATAAGAGATGGACTACAGCTTGGATTTTTGAATCAACAAGTGTGCCACTTATAGTAGTTATCTGGAATTAGGGTTTATTTGATTATCTATTTTGATGTGTGATGTACAGAGAAATGTCTTCCTACAGAGAGATTTTTTATTTCCTCTGAGGGGATATTGATTTTTGTGTGCCTTGATCAAAGCCCAAGGTTGAAGCTAAAAGGTTGACTCTACTAGGAAGTTTTATATCTGTCTTGTACAAAGCCCAAGATTGAGGCTGAAAAGAGATTGACTCTTTTGGGAAGATCATTATACAAAGCCTAAGAGGAGGCTGGAAGGAATTAACTATTCCTGGGAAATATTTTGTCTGTCTTGTACAAAGCCCAAGATTGAGGCTAAAAGGGATTGACTCTACCGGTGAGAGGTTTTATCTATCTTGTACAAAGCCCAAGATTGTGGCTAAAAGGGATTGACTCTACTGGTGAGAGGTCTTATCTGTCTTGTACAAAGCCCAAGATTGAGGCTAAAAGAGGATTGACTCCACTGGGGAGGTTCCATATGTGTCTTGTACAAAGCCCAAGATTGAGGCTAAAAAGGTTTAATTGACTCAACTGGAGAATGTTTATGGGTGTCTTGTACAAAGCCCAAGATTGAGGCTAAAAGGTGTTGAGGAATGATCATTATACAAAGCCTAAGAGGAGGCTAGTTGGGGAATTTCTTATATAAAGCCTAAGAGGAGGCTAGCTTCTGCTGAGGATTATTGAGATCCAGAGGCAGGTCCAAATTAGGGAATCAACTCTTGCTAAGGATTACAAAAGAGTTGAAATATCAGAGACCATGAGGTCCTGAGTTTTCTGAGGGTTTACTAGTAGCAATTTGACCCTAGCTGGGGAAATTTTAAAGTAAGGGTTTAAAGATTGAGTTTTGAAACCCGTGGAGGTCTTAACTCTGCTGGTGATTGATCAGGGTTTTTCCTGTGCTTTTAGGAAGCTTAAGGGTTTTATTTTTAGATCCAAAAGGAGGTGATATTGTCCAAGTCTACTGGTATGAGAAGGTTGATCTTTGTATGATGCCCAAGAGGATGCTGATGTTTTAAAGGATGAGAATCAACCCTAAACGGTTCTGATGTTTTGAGATTCTGACTCTCTGGAGGATTGAACTATCAAAGGATGACTAGGTTCTGTCTTATACATGTAGGAGGTCTTTAGGTCCTTGTACTAAGCCCAAGAGGAGGCATGAGAACTTCTAAGAAGCCTAAGGGTCCTTGTACAAAGCCCAAGAGGAGGCTGGGGATGCTTTTAGGAAGCCTGTGGGTCCAAACCTAAGAAAAGTTCAAGAAAGGTTTCACCGGGAATAATCCTTTCTTTAGTGAACAGTTCTAGGGTTTGAAGAAATTCAAGAGAGGTTTCACCGGGAATTAATCCTCTCTGGGGAAATGAATTTCTTATAAAAATTTCTAGTAGTGACAGTCTTGAGAAAAGTTTCACCGGGAATAATGCCTTTCTCTGTTCCATATTGTATAAGCCCATGAGGAGGCAAGACTGTATCTGGAATTTCCTATGGGGAACTAGTTTTGACTGTGTTGAAAGAGTGACCACTGGCTTGATCTAATCCTAGACCTAATTGTCGAGGAAAACTCTAAGCAAATAATATACAGGCGTATATATATATATATATATGTATACAGGTGAAATATATAAACAAGTATGTAAATGAAAGCTGGTAGAACTTACAGGTGAGCAAGCTTCCAGTACTACACCTGTATGGTTAGTTATTCAAGAAATTAAAGAAAGTTTTGATAACAACTATGAATTTAAATCTAAGTCAAAAGGTAAATTTGTTTTTTAAAAAGAAGATTGGAGCTTATACTCAAGGAGAGGCCCAGATGAAAAACAGCGATCGTACTGTTATTCTGAAAATTGTACCGGGACTTATACAATGACTGAGCCCCAAATTTATTGTATTTACAAAAGAGGTTGGGTCTTACACTCTATTAGAGGCCCACAGTTTATTTTTATACAAGAGATGGGGCTTACAACTCAAAGAGAGACCCAAAAATAACAGTGATCGCACCGTTGTTTCTGAAAATTGTATCGGGACTTATACAATGACTGAGGCCCAAAAATTATTTATGTACAAAAGAGGGGTTGGGTCTTACACTCTATTAGAGACCCAAGGATTTTATTTTATACAAAATATGGGGCTTACAACTCAAGGAAAGGCCCAGATGATTTTTGTTTTGAAAGCGGGGATCGCGCCGAGATTTTTGAAATCGTATCGGGACTTATACAATGACTGAGGCCCAAAGATTTTTTATTTACAAAGGGGTGGGTCTTACACTCAATTAGAGACCCAAAGAGTATTTAAAAAAAAAGAAATGGTACTTACAACCAAAGGGAGGCCCGGATGATTTTGTTTAGAAGACGACGATCGCGCCGCAGTTTTTAGAAAACACAGTGGGACTTATACAATGACTGAGGCCCAAAAGAGGTTTTTGTTTACAAGGGATGGGTATTACACTCTATTAGAGGCCCAAGGTGTTTATGTGAAGTTTGAAAAAATTAAAATTTAGAGAAAACCCTAATTTTGAATTTAAAAGATATAATTTTCAAAGGAAATTAAATAAAAAATGATATAAAATATCAAATATATTAAAAAATAAGCTATCAACTTTGAAAAATATTTTGAAAATTCATGTTTTAAATACATGAAAGATTGAAATTCATTTGGTATGAAAATATCAAAGTGAGAATTTCATTTTAAAATGTTTAAAAACAAATAAATGAAATTAATTACAAAAATTCTAACTATATTAGATAAATAATATAAATTGGATTTTTTTGTAAAATAAAATAATTTAACATTTTTGTGACTTTTTAAAAAAAGAACCAATAAAAAATGATAAAAAATGAGAGAGAAATTAATTTTTGAAATCAATTAAATAAAATATCAAAAATTCAAATATTTAAAATTTTGAAAAAGGGCGCCAAGAACACTTGGTTCTTGCCCGCGTCCCCTGTTTTCCCCATATTTGCATTTTCTCACTTTTCTCTCTGATTACTCAATGGTTTTGCATGATTCAAACATTAATCTTTCTCGTTTTTGAACAAGGATCACAACCATATAGATTAATTGCATTTATAATATGTATGGAGTGAGAAATCAGAAGATTAGCTCAAGAACCCTAGTTTCAGCATGAACACTATGAAATTCCATACACGTTTCATACATAGCAATTGATTGAGGGTTATCACTTTATATACATGCAGGAACAAGATGGTAACTCAAAAATTCATTTATGATGCATGTAATATGGAGTTTGAAGGCTTCAAGCTTACCTCTTGCAGCTGGTGATTGAGCTTGATGATGGAGATGTTACAGATGTGTTGTAAGGACCTGGACAGCTTCACTATACCCTATGGAGTTTGTTGAGATGCTTGTCCTTGATTGGAGATGCTTGGATCATCTTGTGGTACCTCAACTGTAACTTTGTCAAAAACTTGAGCAACTGACTGGTGATTTTGTGATTCAGGTGTTTCAGATGTGTTTCAAGGCCATGGATCACTCATATATGATGTATATGAGGTGTTGGCATGATTGGTTTGGTTTGAATCACTTCCAATTTCAAAATCTGATAGTGACTTGAAATGGAAGGCAAATTTGGAGTGAAAGATAAATTTTGAGTAAAGCATAAGTTTAGGTGCTTTGGTGTACTCAAACTGATCACAATTGATATCTATTTATAGTGCAACAAGTTTTTTTTCCAAGCAATAGTGAATGGCAACTGGTACAGGTCTGTGGCCAATGGTTATCAAATGGAATCTCAAGTCCCCTCTAGCCATTGACTTGAGATTAGGGAGCAGGCCTATGGTCCTCTGTTGCATGAGTTTATCTTGACTCATTTGGTTGATCATGGACTGATACATGTCAGCTCTATGCATCCTTTAAATGCTCCATGACAAATTTGAAAGTTTTGGATGATGGAATCTAGGGGGTAAATTTTGGGGTATGACAGTTGCCCCTATTTAAATATCTTAGCCGAATGGCACGAGTGATGACAATCCTAATGAAATCAAGGTGAAAGGTATTTAAATATAAAAAGACCTAAAATTTTGTCCCTAGATGCAATGACATGATATGCTATGGATAGACAGACTTCCCTTTTTTGGTTTACTGGGGACATGATATGAAATGCAATGAACCCTAGCATGGTTTATCATGAAGTATGATGATAGACATATGGGTAATGATGTAGACAAAAGGTAGAGGTGATCCACGGGAAACGTCCAAAATGGTGGGTGAAGCCTCACTAGGGATAACAAATTGCTGGGGAAAATATATTGGGGAATAGATACTAGGAGATATTCAAAGTGATCCAACGATAGGTTCAAACATGACCTGAAGGGAACTTTGGAATATATCTGACAGTACTGGAGTCTTCTAATGAGAACATCATCCACAAAAAGACAAGAATATGAGTCTTCTGCCGAGAAGAGCATCCACGCAAAAACCAAGGTATATGCTTATTCTTTACGAAGAATTCAATCGAAACAAACATCATTGGAATTTTCTAACGAGAATAACATCCAAGCTTCTGGAAACTCTCTGAAGTGAAGATTCATATATGACCTTCTAGGAGCCATCGGGAAAAACAAACAGGGTAATCAAACTCTCTATATGTGCCAACAACAATTGGACTTAGACTGCGAGCATTGGTTATGACCGGCTTTGAACGGATTGGTTCCAGTAAAAACTGGACTTTAAATGAAATTGGCAACAACCAAACTTCAAGTACCAATTATGATTGAATTTTCAACAGAATTCCAGTTATGACTAGACTTTAAACGGAATTGGCGACAATCAAACTTCCAGTACCAATTATGATTGATTTTCAACAAAATTCCAATTATAACTAGACTTTAAAGGGAGTTAGTAACAACCAAACTTCAAGTACCAATTATGATTGGATTTTCAACAGAATACCAATTATGACTGGACTTTAAAGGGAGTTAGCAACAATTGGACTTTAAAAATGGAATGCCAGCAACAACTGGACTTTAAATGAAATTGGCAACAAACAAACTTCAAGTACCAATTATGATTGGATTTTCAACAGAATGCTAGTTATGACTGCACTTTAAACGGAATTGGCGACAACCAAACTTCCAGTACCAATTATGATTGGATTTTCAACATAATGCCAGTTATGACTAGACTTTAAACAGAATTGGCAACAACCAAACTTCCAGTACCAATTATGATTGGATTTTCAACAGAATGCCAGTTATGAATGGACTTTAAAAACAGAGGGGATTTAGAAATTCAATAATTATTGAATTTTGGAATGACACAAGTGAAAACCGGACAATGGTTCCAGGGCATCAAATAAAAAATGGACTTCGAGAGCATGAACTGTCAGACGAAAACTGAACCTGAATGGTAGATTGGTGTTTTGTCTTTTGTTTGTCAAATGGGAACTGACTTTAAAATGGGCTACCAGACGAGAACTGGAGTTAACAATAGGCTACCAGACGTGAACTGGTGTACGGAAATTGACTGTCAGACGGGAACTGACTTTCAAATAATTTACCAGACAAGAACTGGTTTTTGATGCTTGAATTTTCATGCCATGGGCATATGCTCGATGAATGAGATGATATGCATGGCTTAACGCTAGAGCGAAGCGACATGATTAATGCATGCAAATGATTTATGCAATGACTCGAAGGTTTCCAAGATGCCCCTGAGTGGGTAATGGATGGAAGGGTTCCCTTTAGAGCAAGGTTTTTTTTTTGCCAAAACCAAAAGATTGTTTGATGAGGTGTAGCATGATTCCTCGACACTAGTCTTGAACTCAACACCTGCTGACGTATGGCTTGCTTGAACAAAATGAATACATGGAGAGAACTTGCCCCTCTGTGGCTCATCTTACCCTAGTTGTTGAGTTTTTGATGAAATTTTCCTTAAAAGGAGTTGGGAAACAACTTTCCCTGACTTTGAGGTAGCTTTCCCCAAGTGTTTTTAATTTTGTAGTGTTCTGCCCCTTGACTGGCCAATTCTTGGACATGGAGACTTCTGATTGCCTTGACCTTTTGAGAGTTGGACCCATTGAGCTCTTTGTGGTTGCTTTCTGGATCTTGAAGTGATTTGTTCTTGACTAAACGACTCCTGGGGTGATTAGCTCGGATTGACTGATACTCAAAAGGATCTGCCCCTGTTTGGACTTCTTTCACCTAATCAAGTTCCTCAACTGAATGCATTGTTGGGATTCCTTTGATGCTAAATGTTGACTTGCAATTAAAATAGTTCATTCCAAAAATGGTAATTTTAATGCAGTACAAGTGCAAATTTTGAAATCAATCTTGAAATGATGGGGAAACGCAATGAACGAGTCAATGATCAAAACACGAAGTGGATCTAGCCATTCACATGATGGAACATGATGTGATCAATACAAATGATTAGCAAATATTGTTAGGGGTCAGGTTAACACAACCTTGTTGTAGCATGCTTTCAAAATAAACCCTGACTCAATTAGGTCTTTTAAGGGTTGTAACATGGCCTGATTCACGGTTTTTTTGAAACAAAAGGATATAAGGCTCAAAATTTAATTTTAACCCACCCCTTCTTCTTGATGAACTCCGATCTTACTTTCAGTTAATTGACATGCGCATTCAATTCCTAAGAAGGTTTGAAGGTGTGATGGTAAGGACGAGGATTTAAGATGAGATTTTCTCAAAATGACACTCACCTTATTTTGGTTTTTGTCGAGGATTTTGATGACCTCTTTTGATTGATTTCGTGCCCTAGTATTGCCTGGACCGCTTTTTTTTTAGCTTTTGGTCAACTGGGGTGCCCTAATTTTTTCCTAAGTCATCTTTGTGGCATTCGGCTTAGCGGGTTTTTTTCATACGTTTTTTTTTAATTTTTGCTAAAAGGTTGTGACTGCCATGTTATTGGTTGATGAGGATCAACTTATATAATTTCTCTTGGATTTTCACGACTTCTTCAATACTTTGTGGTGCGCATGAAGAATCACATGTGGTTGACCTCCTTAGGTGGGATGTTTTCTCTTGCAATTTGAACACAAAGTCATATTAACTGAACAAACGGCCCCGCCCTTAGTTATTATTAAGGGTTTTTAAATCCGAAAGAAACACCAACTTCTAGGCTCAAAGTGGTTAACTAGGGACTAACTCGTTATTTCTCCAGTGTTTGGGAATTTGAAACAATGCTCTGCATCATCAGCAAAGTTTAAACTGAAAGCATACCAAAAACAATTATGGGTATCTGGTTTTCATCATCCTCCCTCCAAACTTTGTTAAAATAACGGTTTGATAAAACTAAGTGAACGGAAGAAAATGAATGAAGGAAAAATAGCAAGAGTGAATAAGAATGGATTGATTCAAAAAATGCATGATCACTTCATTAATATTACCATTTAAAGAGAACAACAATGCTTAAAAGCAAACAACGTTTAACATGCAAAGGAAATACAAATGAAAAGCTGAAACATCAAAACAAATGTTAATGTTGAGGACGATCTTCTCTACTTGACTTGTTGGCTCTGAGAGGTACCTCCTGAAGTCTTTGAGCTCATTAAGGCAAGGGATTATTCATCACATTAGGTCCATCAAAAGCTAGTTATCCTTTTTCAATTCTTTCTTGCACTTCTTCTTGGAAGACCTTACACTCTTCGATCGAATGCCCAACTACTCCATCATGAATTTCACATTGGACGTCCAGATTGTACCTAGGAGGGAATGAAGACTTCATGGATCTGGTCTTTCTAGGAGCTATCAACGAGCTTTGGACCAACTGAGACCACAATTGACTGTACGTCATTGGGATTGGGTCGATCTAGCGAGTCTCTTTTTCCTGCCGGTTTAGAGGTTTATACTGATTCTGACGTTGATGTTGAAAAGGCCTTAGTCATGGTTGCTTATTTTTAACCACCCCATGGATAAGGTCTGCCTGCTTGTTGGAAATAAAATGAGAGCCTATGAGCTCTTTCCTTTCCACCTCCTTACCGAATGCATCCTTTTTAGATCTACTTCCTTTTTTTTCTTTTGCTTCCGTTGGCATGTGTTGTGACATTGGAATTCCAAGACGGTATCTCAATGCTCTCGTGAGAAAACAATGATGCCCTATTAGCCACACACGTGGCTTGTTCCTTGTGGTATAAAATCTTAAGAGGTTTCATAGGTCCCTTGCCTTTCTCATTATTTGGCTCAGAAATCAAGATACGTGTATCCAGCCTTCCTTCCTGGGTTGTTAGTGACACTAGCAAACTTTGCAGACTGAGCTTAAAACTCTTGCGTTCCTCGATGAGGTGCCCTACTGTTCCTGGACGGTATCTGAATTCAACCCCTAAACAATTTTCTTTAAAGACCAGACTCTTGTTGTGGATCGAATCTTGTACCAGGGCTTCCAAGGCAAGACAAGTATCCAAATCGTGTCCTTCAGCCCCTTTATGGAATTCACATGTTGCATTTGGATTGTACCATGGTGGATATGGCGTTGGCACAGGAATTATCATGAATTATGGATCAGTTGCGTATAGAGCTTACTAAGTGGCACAGAAATCGGTTCGTCATGAGCTTTGTTTCTTTTGTTCTGACTCTGATTTCGACGATCTTGAGGAGGAATAACCAAAGGATGTTGATGTGATGTCTTGGCATTCAAAGGCTGAAAATGACATCCTGAGGAAGGACCGTATGCTGGGAGATGAGGAATTGCCACATGGGTTTACCCTCGACTTGGGGTTACACTGGATAGAAGTGAAGTAGTAGCCCCTTCGATTACAGCAATGGATACAGGGTGACACTCTTTTTTCAACAAGTTTTCCAGGGTTTCCAAGACCCATCCCATTTCACTCTTCAAAAGGCTGATTTCCTCTTTTAGCGCTTCTTCACCTTTCCTTAGCTCGTCCATCATTTCTTGAGATATGACTCTTTGCTCCAAATGCGTGTCAGGAATCACCTTGCTGGTTATGGACAAAGGATGAGGATGATTTTTTTTATGTTTTTTTAAATAAAATGAAATGCATGCTAACAAATGAAAATGCAATGTATATGAACATAATTGATTTTTTGTATTTTGAAAAATGATATGCATGATGATAAATGCAGATGCATGAATTGATTTTTTTATGCAAAGAAAATGAAATGCATGTATGATTAGGATCTGGGATAACACGAGTAAATCAGAACACCATATTCGGAAGGTCTCCTTATAGTGGACAGCTCTACATTTTCTATCCATAAACCGCTCACATGGTAGTTTCTAAGTTGACGGATAAGGTTCCCAGAGTCATGGACCTTAGTCATATCAACATCATGCAACAGGTTAGCCGCTTTATGACAAGAGTGACGAAAAGGTCTCTTCTGAGCGGGATTTTCCTTTTAGTTGCAATAAGGAGAGGTCTTTGAAGTCCAATATTACGCAACCACCAAAATAGCACTGGTTCTAAAAGGGAGACCTAGAATCATGGACCCTTCATGAATCAGCGTCATGCAACAGGCTAGTTGTCTTAAAACGGGATCTACAAATAGGTCTACTCTAGAGGAGCCTTCATGCTAGTTGCCACAAGGAGCTTGCCCTTGAAGTATACACTACTAACTACCAAATCTAACCTTATGTTTTCTCTCTTCTTTTTCCAAAACTCGGGTGTAGAGCTTTATTCAAGATATCAGATCCACAAAGCCCACACATGGATACATAGAGATATATAAATGCCACAAAGCAAAGATAAACATATAATCATAGAAGAAAAGAAAACAACCAAAGCTAACACAAATATAGCACCTAACTTAACTAGGCTTGACTCAGTTAGGGATGGGAGTTGTCCCCAGCAGAGTCACCATCTGTTGTACCTCAAAAACTGAGAACGACCTCGTGAAGCGCAATTGCACGCCCGCAGGATAGACTTAACAGAGTCGCCACCGATCTTTATTTATTCTCATAGAGGGGAGGGTAAAATATGGAATAAACCCCCTAAAAGAAAGGACAAGGATATGGTCATAGCAACTAATGTCTGAGTTCGGGAGTCGGTTACACAAAGGGAAGGTATTAGCACCCCCCACATCCGTTGTACCCAGCGGGAACCATTTAGTTAAGGTTGTATGTTAGCTTAAGGTTTAGTTTCTAATCTTCTACTTATGAATTGAAAAAGAGAGAGAAGACAAAATGTTTTCTCTTATTTTTATTAAAGGGAAAGACCCAAAAGGTTTTTATTAATAGGGTGCTCGCCAAGACTTGGTAGTCTTGTGCCTACGTATCTTTACAAGGATGGAATTAGAGCAATTGTAGTTCGGGTAAAAGTTTGTTAGTTGATTTTAGCGAAAGCTAAATTGTATTAATCAATGTAAGAACTTTGTTTTACCCAAAACAAATGAGGAGTGGACATTTTCACCACATTGAATGGATTTACAAATCTCATTAATGCCACTTATCTTTCATTTGAAAAGAGTCTTTGATCTTATTAGATGTCTTAAAGTTTTGTGTAAGAAAATACACTAGATGACAATCAAGGTTTGCTCATAATTGAGTAGATGTTTTGGTATCTTGATGATAATCAGGGTTTGTCCATAAAAATGGAGATTTGAGTATAGTTTGGATATGTTTTGAGAATGATGAACTTTTGATGATGATCAATTGTTCAAGATTTTGTGCTAGGATGTCAAACTCTAACAGTCTCTTTAATTCAAGATCATTTAGGAAGATTGTCTATAGACCATGAATAATGATAGTGATCAATGGTTCAAAGAGTTGTTTTAAAGTGCTAGACTCTAACACCTCTTGGTCCAAGTTATTTATTAAGTGTTTTAAGGATGAAAGAAAGAAATGACTGGCTATCTCAAAGTGCAAGACTTTAGACCAATCTTTCAAAGTTTTTGCTAGAATGTTAGATTCCAACAATCTTTTCTTTGAAGTTTATTTCAAAAAAAAAAAGTTTGATGTACTTTGAAGTATTTTAATGACCCTTATGCAAGGATGAAAGTCTTGAGATGGCATTTGACAAAGGGGCAAAGTTGAGAGGACACTTGATAATGATCAAGGTTTGTTTAGGAATGGTTCAAAATTGTAAAATTGAAGTTGGATTGAGTTTTAGGGTTTGAGAAAAAGGTTTGAGAAATGATCATAGTTTGATGAAAAAATTATGGTTAGGGGAAGACTAGGGTTTGATGGGAGAATTATGACTTGGTGAGAATATTATGATTTGATGAGAATTAGGGTTTGAGAAATGGTTTAGGGTTTGGTGAGGAAGTTATGACTTGGTAAGGGACATGATTCATTCACACTTATGGTATAGCATACATTAAGCTCATATGTTTACCACAAGGTCCACCTCATAAGATCAATTTAAACATGGAAAAGAAAAATAAACATGTTTCTCAAACAAACTTGGTTAAAAGGTATTAATTATCATGCATATCATTCAGAAACAAATTGGATTTAGGTTAAACAAATGATCAAGCATTAAAACATTTAACAATCCTACCACATGAGAACTATATGATTTAATCAATATAAAGTTAACAAATTAGTCAAGAGGAGGAAATTCAAACATGTCTTTACAAAGAAAATCACAAAGAATATTTATTCAAGGTTTTTTTTTAAAGGTGAGTAAATAACAAATGACGTAAATAAGTTTAAATAGAAAAATAAAAGTATTTAGCATTTTTAATATAAACTTGGGATTAAAATTATAACAAAACAATATTTTTTTTTTGTTTCTTAAAGTTTAAATAAAAACGTAAGTATCTATGATTTTTTTATGTGGATAAAAAATAAGATAAACAAAGATAAAATATCCGGGTTTTTAAAATTAAAATGGAAAAGAAAAAACATAAAAGAGAAAAGAAAATTAAATGAAATAAATAAAATGGAAAAGAAAATAGAAAGAAAATAAAAAGTAAAATGAGAGAGAGAATCTCACTCTTTATATAACAAATGTCCTAACCACATGTCACGACATTGTGTTGATCATGATGTCTGACCAATCTGTCAAGACATCTAGCTCAACATCTTGTTGCGAATTTGTTTTAAAAAAATTCCTTAATGGAGTGAAAGAGCACTTCCAGATGCAATGTAGTGGTCTTTACAACTCCACTGACCTCCCATGAATGTGTTGGAGTGCTTAGCTTGCTTTGAAAACCTCTAGAACTCTCTATCCAAATCAAGTTACAAAGTGAAGAAATGAGGTTGTGATTATGGTGTTTGGACTTTTACAGAAGTGTTCTAATGGTTTGGAACACTTCTATGATGCTTATGGAAGGTGTTTGTGGTGTTGGAATGAAGTTTGGTTTAGAGAAATGAGAAATCACAAGTTTTGGTTTTTTGGACAACTTGAAATTTCAAGAAAATAGAGCAATGGTGATTCTGGTATTCTTGGAGTTTTTGTATGTGTTTGCTGATGAATTGTGGCCTCTATTTATAGTGGAGATGGTCTGAATCAAGAGTAATGGACAATAGCATTGTTTGATGAACTTTGGAGGAAAACAAAAAAAACGTGATTGAGAGGTACAAAAGGTGGATTTTGCTTTTTGGCTCCAAGTTGACTTTGCAAGTGTGATCTGCAGATTCTACCAACTATGTCTGATATTTGGATCAACTTCTCGCCTTCAAAAACAAGTCAACATGATTAAAGCAACTTTCAAGCATTGCCCAAAAATCAATTCATGTTGTCATGTTGGATCAAGGTTTTCTATGGTGAATAAAGATTAAATGCTGCATAATTTGATATTAATGTGAATATTTCATGTGATGCTACAAGTTTCCAGTTGATCACATGCTGAGAAAGTGGTTGGAAAGTGTCTAAAATTGCCTCTAAATTCGTGTAACCAAATCTGCCTAGTACTTAGAAAAAACTCTGGTTTCGACAAATAGCTCTACCATGGCAAGTTCTCCTCTTTGAAACTTCATGCTCAAGCAAAAGAAATTTATAATCTTGGTACCATTGGAAAGAAGACATAAAATACTACAACTTTCATGTTGATCACTTGAGGAAATTCAACTTGCATCATGGAGAAAACTGACCATCAAAATTGAATCATTCAGCTGTTTGACACTTAGAAAAATTCTGGGTATTTTGGCAATTTCAGCAACTTGAAAATATCAACTTTGACAATTCAAAACATCCAATCCTCATGAGCTTTTGATCCAATTATTCCACAAGGTTGAAGTATGCAATGTCATCTTTAAGTACATACCTTGGGCATGAAAAGTGGTGGCTTGAATTGATCACAAAGTGGTCCTAAAGTCATGCTCTTGTTAAGGTAAAAAACTTAGAAAAAATTCGAAGTGTTTGGATTTTCAGCAAATTGAAAAAAATCCTTACTTTGAACACCAATAGCTTCCACTCCAAGAAATCTTTAGGCTTATAATTTTCATCAAATTGAAATATCAAATTCCATCTTTAAGAAGATTCCTCAAGTGTTTTCATTGGATGCTTGAGGAAGAAGTTACGATCTTGGAAAGTTGGTCACTTGATCATGTATTTCCATAACTTAGAAAAAAAATCCAAAACCCTAATTTTACAACTTTTGAATCTTTTTATTGATTTTCTGGATTAATCATGATCCAATTCACTTATCTTTCATATTTTCATGATTATTGATTTGAGGAGGTCATGTTTGACCTAAAAAGTCAAAAGTCAAACTTTGACTTTGATCAGGTTGACTTTGTATCAAATGAATCTAAAACTTGCACTTGCCAATGAATCAAACTTCTTGGGCTATTTAGATCATGTGAAGGGACTCCAAAGATGTATTTGAGGGTCTTGAATCTTGTTCCTAATCATGGGATCATATCTTGTTTGAGAAGTCAATATCTAGTTGACTTTAACCAAAAACCCTAATTTGGTGCACCTGAGGAATTGAGACTTGATGATCTTGATTTGGTGCCACCTCAAACATGAATGTTGATGGGAAAACTCTTGATCCATGAGTGATATAGTTGAGATGTTGATGAGAAATATGAGCCTTGACTGATCAACCACATGGTCTTCTTGATGCTATGCAAATGACACAACTTATGATGATGGAATCTAGGGGGTAAATATTGGGGTATGACAGTAACAAAATGGTCAATAAATATAAATAGCTAAAACATTAACAACAGTACTGAAAAAGAATAAATAACCAATTTAGGATGAAGAAAACGTTATTTATTATCAATAAAATAGTACAGGCGAAGTGTAATAGAACAACTGGAAAAAATTGACAACACGACCAAAAACTTTCAGGGTCTGACGTTTGTAAGCTCCCCTTGTGTCAAACTCTCTTAGAGACGAGGTTTGTAAGCTCCTCCTAAGTTCTATTTATGAAGTCTAAGATGTGAAGTTAGTTTCACTAAAAAAGAACACAAAACATATCCGGAACTAAAACTTAATCAAGAAGGAACCTTTAGTGATTAATAATGGTTTCAAAATAGTTCATAGCAGAACACCAGTCCCGAACAAGTTTGTCAATCAGCTCGGCTTGTTGTACATGAGTAACATCTTCTTGATGGTCAAGAATCTGAGAAGTAACTCTGCTAAAGGGAATGAGAAACGATAATTCATCACGAGATGAGAGTATTTCTTCTTTCAGATAATTGAACATAGATAGGGGTAGATTGATCTTGATTTTGGAGACAAAGAACATAATGAAAAGCTTATCATCGGAAGGGACCCATCTTGTCCCCTTTTCTTTAGGCCTTAGATTGGTTCCCATAATCTGGTACCAGACTTTTGCCATAGGAGAAAGAGTAGAAGGACTTTCAGCAGGACCTTCGTAAGCATAGATGACGTGAACATGTTTTGCAAATCTATTGTTATGCCTGTAATTGTCAACAGTATCTCCATCTTCCTCCCATTTAATGGCTTGAGAGATAAGTTTAGAGTTCATTATCACAGGAAAACCATAAATAACAGACAGAATGAGATAGTCATCTGGCTCATACTGAGAGACACAGGCATTTGTGATAAGTGCAAAATGTACCTATTTTTGTATATATGTTTTGTTGCACTTATCGATGCTTTTTGATAAATATCAATCGAATAAACCCCACTTTGTGTATAAATACGTTAGTTAGTATATGTTTGCTATATTGATTCATTTATGTAACAATTGATAGTTTTCCATTCATTTTGTAGGTAATTAAGCATTGTTGGAGCAATGAGCAATAAAGGCTACATGATGTGTCATTTGAAGCAATAAAAGGGAGCTAAAGAAGTGCTGAATAAGGTCTGGTTTGCTGTCTTATTCGCTTTGCGAAGGAGTCATCGAATGTTCGCTTTGCGAATGGCTGGCGAATTCCCAGCGAACGAGACATGGGAGAAAGAGACCAAAGTTCGCTTTGCGAACTTGAAGGCGAACATTCGCAAAGTGAATAAATTGTTCGCACTGCGAACTTCTGGAATTTTAAAGAGTCGGTTTAACTATTCAGAGGCACTTAAGTGCCATTTCATGGGTTTGCTTTGCGAACTGTGCAGAATTGGAAAGTGTATATATTTCATTTCAGTCATTTTTTAGGTTATGTTTTGGGGTATTTGTTTCCAATTCATCAGATCTTCATCCTTTGTATTTTAGAGCTTAGAAAAGCATCAATGGTGGTTGCAACTCGATGATTGGAAGCGGATGATTCTTGGATCGTGATTGACACCGCGAGAGATTTTGATTCCTCTTCTCTCTTCCCTTTGTAGTTTCCATTGCTGTGAGTTTGTATGTAAGTTTACCTTGATAGTATGTATATTCATTACTCATGGTGTTGTATAAAGCTCATTTTACAAATTAATGTTGGTGCCATGATTTCTTTATTTGGGTTTGAGTTGCAGTAGACATATCCTCTTTGAATCCGAATTTAGGATGACCATCTATTATGTTTTAGACTCTAGAGATAGATTTAGGCTTAATATTCACTTGAGTATCGATTCTTAATGCTTCCGTGTGGTCGAGTTGCGTGAGACATCACCTCCGAGGCTATACGGTTGTTCTCTCAAATTTGTGTTAGACATAACCTTTGTTGTGAGCGATACGTGATAATGTTGACGAGTGATTTAGGTTGCGTGCAACTGAGTAGTAAGTTTGAGTATTTGATAGGGTAGATGAAGTGAAAACTCGAGAGTTCTCTATTCTCAAAGAATGAATTCTTTTTATGTTCAATAGTTTTATTTCTTTCATTTACTTTTAAACCTATTTCAAACCCAAACTCATTAACGCAAGAGATTGTCGAACGACATTCTTTCCCTCGAACCGATCTCTGTGGACACGACATAAATCCCGGAGGGAATTCTTCCGAAAATAAATATTTTTGCTTGCTTGTCGCTATTCCGAAACCAACAAAATGGAGCCGTTGCCGGGGATCGATTTGATATTGAATCGCATTGCGATAGTTTCTTTGTTTTTGAGTTTTGTAGATATCGTACATGTTGTATATTTTCACTGGTTTATTATGATACTTGTACATTTTTTACGTTTGTTCAAGTGGTTGGTTAGGGCACTTGCTTTTGGTTTGCATGGTGAGGCATCACCATGGCATGAAGGAAGGAAGTTGCTAGCTAAGCATTGTAAAGGCGTCGAGCTTACGACATAAAATAAGCATGTTGTATTATTTTCTTTTGTTGTGGTTTAGCTTAGGTAGTGTGGTGAGCATTCATTAAACAAGTTGTACTCGGATTTTTCGTGAAATTCTCAAATCTTCACTTTACAACTTGTTTAATGAATTTTCACTCGGTCTTTTAGTTTGTTTATACTAATAATTCTTGTGTTGTCAATGATCTTGTTTTGAGTAGCTTGTGGAAATTTAAGGCGATGTTCCAAGTTTGATCGTTTCAACTTGCGGATGTATGGTAATGATATTGTTAAGTTTTGTACACGTCCAAGGTATGTATTTATCGCTTTCTTGACTTTAGCATATTCATGATACTTAGGCTCTTTACAAACTTCCATGTCATTCATTCTTTTGTATACTTGTTCTTGTTGTGAATCACTTTAGTTCCCAACCTTTTTGTGAGGTGGCTTTCCATTGTTCATATATGCGGAGTACCAACATTCTTGTTCTAACTGGATTTTATTATGTTGAATCTTTTGTTTGTGTTGATTATATGAATGCATGAAAAGGATCAAGGCACTTTTGTTTCATTTTGAGCACAACTACCTAGCCAAATAGTCATTCACCTTGTGAGCGTGTGATCATTTGTATCCCCTTTGAGCTTTTTGATCCATGTTTTATTTGAACTTAATGCTTGTCTATGAGTATTTAGTTCACTTATTTTTTATTGGATTTTGTTTTTTCTTGAACCCTCAACTTTGTGTTGTTGTATGAATTTTTGCCTTGCCTTAGAAAGTAGGGAGTATTCACATGATGATGTGGTTGAATTCAAGTTGGGGAGAGAATGGTTGTTTACTCATTGGTTGGATTCTATGAGGATTGGAAAAGAAAAGAAAAAAGAGAAAAATATGACAAAGAAAAGAAAAGAAAAATGTGAAAAAGAAAGGAAAAGAAAATCCTTGAGAAAGGAAACAAAAAGAGTTCAAATAATTGTGCTAAATAAGTATTGTGTTTTGTGTAACGCTTGGGATTTTGGAAGAAGTTGATTGGAATTTTGTGTTTGAGTCTTTGTGAGTTGATCACTCCCTTAGGTTTAGGCAAGTTTTTGTTTCAATTACCTTTAGAAATTGCCCCTTGTTTGTTTACCCGACCACGCTACAACCTTGAAAAGTCCTTGTGATTCTTGCCTTTGTATGTTCAATGTGAATTGTTGGATGAATGCATAATTTAGTCTATTGTTTGCATGATTGTTGTGTGAGTGTAAAGTACCCCATTTTGTGTTTTTCATCTACCGATGATTGTTTTTGCTAGGTGTGATTCACATTTGAACCTGTGTTGTTTTAGGATGTTTGGCATGATTTTTGTATTTTGCATTTGTTTCGTGGCTATGTTGTCGTCGTAGTTTAGTGGTAAGTATTTACTTTGTGTGTACCGTTTTTCATTTGAACCATACATTTGTTTCCGTTTTTCAAAACCTGTTGAGCCGTGATTCTTTGGTTATTGCTTTTGTTTCTTTGAGTTGTTTGATTCTTGTTTGAGGACAAACAAGTTTAAGTTGGGGAGAGTTGATAAGTGCAAAATGTACCTATTTTTGTATATATGTTTTGTTGCACTTATCGATGCTTTTTGGTAAATATCGATCGAATAAACCCCACTTTGTGTATAAATACGTTAATTAGTATATATTTTCTATATTGATTCATTTATGTAACAATTGATAGTTTTCCATTCATTTTGTAGGTAATTAAGCATTGTTGGAGCAATGAGCAATAAAGGCTCCAAGATGTGTCATTTGAAGCAATAAAAGGGAGTTGAAAAAGTGATGAATGAGGTATGATTTGCTGTTTTATTCACTTTGCGAAGGAGTCGGCGAATGTTCACTTTGCGAATGGTTGGCGAATTCCCGGCGAACGAGACAGGGGAGAAAGAGACCAAAGTTCGCTTTGCGAACTTGAAGGCGAACATTCACAAAGTGAATAAATCATTCGCACTACAAACTTCTGGAATTTTAAAGAGTCGGTTTAACTATTCAGAGGTACTTAAGTGCCATTTCAAAGCGAACCAATCGTTCGCTTTGCGAACTATGCAGACTTGGAAAGTGTATATATTTCATTTCAGTCATTTTTTAGGTTATGTTTTGGGGTATTTGTTCCCAATTCATTAGATCTTCATCCTTTTTAGTTTAGAGCTTAGAAAAGCATCAATGGTGGTTGCAACTCGATGATTGGAGGCGGATGATTATTGGTTCGTGATTGACACCGCGAGAGATTTTGATTCCTCTTCTCTCTTCCCTTTGTAGTTTCCATTGGTGTGAGTTTGTATGTAAGTTTACCTTGATAGTATATATATTCATTACTCATGATGTTTTATAAAGCTCATTTTACAAATTAATGTTGGTGCCATGATTTCTTTATTTAGGTTTGAGTTGCGGTAGACATATCCTCTTTGAATCCGGATTTAGGATGAACATCTATATGTTCTAGACTCTAGAGATAGATTTAGGCTTAATATTCACTTGAGTATCGATTCTTAATGCTTCCATGTGGTCGAGTTGCGTGAGATATCACCTCCGAGGCTATACGGTTGTTCTCTCAACTTTGTATTAGACATAACCTTTGTTGTGAGCGATACGTGATAATGTTGACGAGTGATTTAGGTTGCGTGCAACTGAGTAGTAAGTTTGAGTATTTGATAGGGTATATGAAATGCAAACTCGAGAGTTCTCTTCTCTCAAAGAATGAATTATTTTTATGTTCAATAGTTTTATTTCTCGCATTTACTGTTAAACCCATTTTAAACCCAAACTCATTAACGCGAGAGATTGTCGAACGACATTCTTTCCCTCGAACCGATCTCTGTGGACACGACATAAATCCTGGAGGGAATTCTTTCGAAAATAAATATTTTTGCTTACTTACCGCTATTCCGTAACCAACAAAATGGCGTCGTTGCCGGAGATCGGTTTTGATATTGTTTTCATAGCTTGTTTAGTCTTCTCATTCTGATGGATGAAAGATCTCATCTGATCTTTGTCATATCTGGATCATCAGAGGGATCTGAGTAATCCTTTTAGCTTTCTGCTTTTGATCAACCGCTTCTGTCTTCACTATGAAATGTTTCCAGAAAGTCAATATATTCAATCAACAAATGCTTAATTCCAGATTTAGAAAGCCATATGCCATATGCTGAGAGAACTTGTTGAACTCTTCTTGCATCACTGGAGTACAATCTTTGATCAGACGCTCTTCCTCAACAGATGCAGATATCATTATGAACATCAAACCACAAAATATTTCTTTAGAGGGTTTGAATGTTGATGTTGTTCTTATTGGCTTAGTCTTATCACCTAGAATTAGTACTTCAGAGAGTAAAGACTTATGTCTAAGCTTTCTAAGGGAAGTAAGAACTGCGATGGCTTCTGATTGAGCATCTTCTGATTTCTTCATCTTGTACTTCTTCAACGGCTCTAGTACCTTTAGCATTTGAAAAGGTAATTTCCAAATTTGAAATCTTCCAATAAGCTTCGGCTTTTGACTACCAAGCTTATCATCAAATCTGACATCAAATTGATTCGTCTGCAGAAGTTCTTCAACTCCAAGAACTTGAAGACTTTGAGCATTCTAATCATGATGCATCAGAAGTAATCTGAAAGGAGATCTGTTCAGATTAGCATGCTACAGCTTCCTTAGAAATACTTTGTTATGATAATTTCAAATATCATGATTTTAGCCATTTCTTCTCAAGATCCAGTTCTCCCTTTTACATTTGTATCTGGTTGTAAAGAACTAGGACATGAAGAACTCATTTTCATCAAATAGCTTCACAAGCTGTTTGGTCTCAGTCTGTTGACCAATATTATTTCTAACCTTGAACATTCTCAGACAATCACTTTGCACTTAGAGAGAAGAGAACACAGATGGATTAATCATTGCGTCAAGATCATTCACCAAAGTTTATTCTGTATATACTAATCGTAACTAAATCAATACTTCAGACCGTGGTATTTCATTGGTTCAGATATGTCAATGTACAGAAATTTTGAAAACAGTCAAAATCCTGGTGATAAGGCCAGAGCTTTAACTGCACTACTGAGAACTTCTGCAAAGTAAATAGTTGTTGTTGAATTATAGACAGAAACTACTTCATCTTCTGGAGGGATCTTCTTCATCAGAGATTCCAACATCAGCCAACAGTACTGAGATAGCTTGTTCTTCATCTTCATCATCTTTTGAGAACTCAGAATCATTCCAAGTTGACAAACGATTGTCTAGGCATTTTAGATGTGTTTCCATAAGATCTTCTTCCATAGTGATCAATTCATCTAAGTAGAAGTGACAACACATATTCTTATGTATTGTTCAATCATTTAGACTTGAAGGCGCGTTGATCTTCTTAAGATAGAGATACTGATTAGATCTTCTGCAAACTTTAGAGTAATTACCAAAAGTCTTTATCTGGACAACAAGCTTCTGATAACTTTCTTCAAGTGATTTGACGAAGAGTAGCCTTAGTTCAGAACCCAGAGTTTTGCAACCAAAGTCTTAAAAGTTTGAGAACAACCTCTCAATAGTTTCAGCGTTCTTCGTCTTTCAAGTCTTCATGCTTCTGAATCAAAACAAGAGTAATTATTTTCTTGATTTAAAATAGTTCTTAATGAGTTATTCTAAGAAAGTCAAATAGACATAACAATCTGATTTTGAAAACATCTCAAACTCAATAAATATTAACTTTTAGCAATCAAGGAACTTCTTGCTTTCTGATGATTCTTGTCATTCTTTTCCAACTGATCATTCAGATTTACTTTCAGCCTTTTACCAGCTTCATCTGAGGGAGATATGTAGTTATCAACTACCATATTCAAATTATCAATATCACCTTTTAGACAAAACTTTCTAGTTCAGCTTTCCAGTACTCAATCTTTTCACCAACAATGGTGGAAGATAAAAATTGAGAATATTTGAGACTTGGAACTGCAGGTGGTGGAGTGTAAACCATCAAGGTGTTTGTCAAAGCTCGTATGGATCTTTATCTGACACAGTTAAGTGTTTGATAAACATCAATACTAGAACCAGATCTCTGATACCAATTAAAGGGGTGAGAAACACAAGAAAGGGGGGTTTGAATTGGGTTTCGTCAACAATGATATTTTCTGCGGAATTAAAGATCAATGCTAACAAGAGATTAAAAATAAATAGACACGGTTATTTTTATCATGGTTCACTGTTAACAAAGTTACTCCAGTTCAGCCACCAAGGTGATTTCGCCTTAGACAAGGACTTAATCGAATAATCTAGAAAGATTACAACCTCTAAGTTTTAGAAAACAACTTAGACCTCTCAAGTATCCATACTAATGACTTAGTCACTTGAGGAATCTACACTTTGAAAAGTGTTACAAAGGTTTGTACAAGAATTGCTTCTAAACAAGCAGATGACACAATTGAAGTACAATAACACAAAAGTGTTTCTAGCAAGATATGAACAACAACTCCTTGCTAATTTACAAACTATCTTAAGAATAATCTCCTAGAGATTTGCATCGTATCAGCATGAGTTTTATAAGCTTAAAAGCTTCTTTTAACGCTTCTCTCATTTCTTGTAGAGTAGCGCTCTAATTTGGTTGAGCATTTAGCATCTTCTTCTTGAGCTTACAACTTGGTGCTTGCTTCCGCCTTGCACACATACTGTAGCGGCAAAAATCGTGAGTGTAAGTTATTGATTAACTTAACTCATAAAGCAAGAGTCGCCACCGTACTTTTATTTTATCCAAAAGGAAAGGAGAAAGAGCGAACAAAACCTAAACAAGTTCTAAACAAGAACAAGTAAACAGAGACTATGGGGGTTGGCTACGCTAAGGGAATGTGTTAGCACCCAAAACGTCTATAGTACTCTATAGGAACCCTTTGATCTATCTACGTTTTTTGGTTTGAAAAGGTTTGTTTGAAAAGAGATTGAGGAGATGAGAAGAGAAATATTTTTTTAAGATTTTTGTGTTTGGAGAGACTTCTTGAGCCTCATGCCTACGTACCCACAAAGTGCAATATAGGATCAAAACCTCGTAGTTCATGGTAAAAATAACAAAATTGGTTTGTTATGATTGATTTTTAATGTAAAGACAAGTCGCCATTTTAAGGAGAAAACTATGACTAGTCGCCCACAAGTATAAGACAACATTTGCATCATCTTAAGATGGAGGATTTCGCTTGGATTACGATCAACAAGTCTATCACTCAACATCTAAGTGGAAAATGTCAACATCTTGAATACTATGGGGTATAGGGGAATTACATCTCAACTATAAAAATGACTAATGTCTAAACTTTTGAAAAGTTTTAAATGAAAAAGTGCGTAAGGCACAAAAAGAGTTTGAATGAGTTTGAGTGTTTTTTAAAGTCTTTTGAAATGGTCAAAGTATGATTAACATTGATTGTCATCTATTAAAGAAAATGAAGTTTGAAAATCACTTGACAAAAGTCAAGGTTTTATTATGAAAGCGGTTTAAGTTTGAAAACAAGAAGGTTTTGAAAAAGAGAGGAGATTTTGAAAATTGAAGAAAGGGTGGAGAAGAAGTGACTATCCTAAAGCATAAAGTAAAAGTTAAGGATACAGAAAATTGAACCACAAATGTAGCCATCTTCACCATAAACTAAGCAAAAGCACAAAGCTCCAAAGTGTTCAAACAATAATTCCAAAGCAAAGGAAAAAGGTCCTAGTTCTAAGTCCAAGGATCCAAGAATAGCATTGAAGTCCAAGGTCTAGGTTCAAAATTCCATGTCCAATGCAAAGGATAGTAGCCATAGTCCAAGATTAGAAGCACAAGTTTTTTAGAGGTTTTGGCCTTTATTAATGTTTTTGGTCCAAGTGGGCAAAGAGAAAAAGGCATAAGCATAAACATATGGTCCAAGTGGACAAAGTGAAAATGACGGAAGTATAAACAAGACATGATGTGATATAATGACATAAAAATAAAGAGAGATAGGGAGCAAGAAAGAAACATTAAAGGTAAGGTTAGAAGTTAGTGATTAGTTGTTAGAACAAATGATCAATAATGATTGAATAATGCACTTAGGTCAAGGTTAATGAGAACTCATTAGAGGATTGATAAGACCAAAGCCTCCTAACAACAAGTCTCATAGGTATTGAGCCAAAAGACAAATAATCAACCATCCTTGGGCTTGCAAACATAAGTTTGGGCCACGAATGATCATTTTTCGATACGGGACACATGTAGCGCTATGTTAAGCAATCGTAGCACAATCTATGAGGAAGATCATACTATGGAAGACCGGTCAATGCACTTTACGTGTTAATGCATGCGAGAGACACGATATGTAAGTCATTCTCCTAAAACGATGCCACACGAAAAGAAAAAGTAAGAACGATTTCGTCTTTAATCGAGAGTCATGACAATTAATCGAGAGCAACCTATCCACATCTCAAAGTGTCGAGATTGATAATTTATTAATCAATAACAGATTTGAAATGCAGAAGATTCAACATCATCGAAATTGTCACTTATTCGATCATTTAAGACTTCATCAACCAAAAATCCAATCAGATTCAAATGAAACAAAATAAAAGAAAGTTAGATCAACAAGATATGATCCACATAAAAATAAAATTAAAAAATATTTTAAGAAATCATTAAAGAAAAAGAAATAGTGAAAATAATTTTTAACTAAAAGAAAATATAAAAAGAAAAAAGAAAGGGAGGTTTTATAGAAAGAAATGGTGGTGTAGGTAGTGAATCCAAGGATTAATGGGCTTACAAAGCCCAAATCACCAACAACCTAAATTTAAAACCTCAGAAAGAAAAAGAAAGAAAAAAAAAGCTAATCCTCTTCTTCTTCTCCGCCACGGCCGGTCTCTCTCTCGGTTGGAATCGTCGCCGGTAATGGTCCACCCTCCGCCGTGCCGGAGTTTGTCGTTCACAACAAGACTCGCATGTTTGAACTTGCTTCGACCTCCTCTCTCCAAATCCGCTATTGTTTTGTTCCAAATCTCAACGAATCGAATTCGAAAGAAGGATTCTAAGATTCAGATCTACAACAATTTCAACATGAATTGAACAAGTAAGTAAATTACTCTGAATTTCTCTTCAATTTGAGTTAGCTTTTTCTTCCTCTTCTTCTCTGCGCGCCTATGAAGTTATTGCTGCGTGTTCTCTGTTATTCAACTTTGTATTGGTGATGTTGAATTAATTTGCGTGAGGTTTTTGTTGTAGAATTGGAGTTATTGTTTTATTCAGTGTTGTTGTGATAGTTTGCAGGTAATGGAGATTGTTGAGTTGTGTTGAATTGTGTAAATTGAAGGTTGAAGTTTATGTTTGAGTGAAGCTTTAAGTGAAGGTTGATGGTGATTTTTGAAGGTGAAGATTGAAGGAAATTTGAGGAGTTTGATGAAAATTCTGCAGGGGTTTATTGGCTAATTCAAGCTTAAGAAATTATGAGGGAGAAGTTGCTTTTTTATAACAAAACGAGGTGAGTTTTGAATTTTAGAAATTGAAAGTTTGGTTGCCGTTTTGATGTTCACGTTGCGTTTTGAATTAATACGCATTGTGACTCGTCGTTTACGTGTTGTTGCGTTGCTTTTCACTTGTAGCTTGTAAATTTGCCTTGCGTGGTCGTTTTGAATTGCTAGCTCATGTAATGTGAAGTCGTTTGATGTTGTTTTGCTTGTAGCTTATTGACTTACACGGCTTGGATTGTTGGTAGCTGGAAATGGCTTGCATTTGGCATTTGGGAGCTTGAAAACGTTGTGAGGCACAACTTGATGTGCGAAACTGAAACTTTTGGAAATGAGTGCTGCTTTGTGAGGCTTGGTCTAACATGGGATGCTGTGAAAACTTGGCTCCTGATGTTTAGAATGTATGGACCATAGTGTGACGTGAGGTAGTAGAATATTGAAGCAATGAAGTGGGCCATTATTCACAAGGCTTAGCTTGGCTTTGATTTATTGTAAACAACAATGTTTGAGAATCCAATACTAGGATGACCCAAGGCAGTGCACCAACATGATCTTCATGACCGTGTGTTACATAACTAATGCTTCAATTTTGTGGCTCCGTTTTTTTTAATAAATGTTGTGTCAGATATTATTTTTTGGACCTCAATCTCATCATAGTAAAATGGATGAATCAATTGGAGACTTTCCATCCTTCCATGCCTATATAGCGCACTCAGATGGTATTTGATAACTACAACTACACCAGCCACTATATGCCTCAAACTCCTTCTTGTAGGCAGTTGACTCAAAAGGTCAATAAGAAAATTCATAACCTCTCACAATAGAAGACACAAGTATCGTGTGGCCTGGATTTGTTTGAATTGCATGGGCTATTGGTTTTGGATAGAAATAAAATTTGGATAGGAAGTATGGACTTAGATGAAATGGATGTGGACTTCATGGAATTGGACAATTGGTTTTAAAATGGATTTTGAAATAAAATGGATAATGGATGTGAAATATGGATAAAATTTGGATAATTGAAAAAAATTGTTATGGATAATTGAAAAAAAAAAGTTATGAATTTGGGGAATTAATTCAAATTGGATAATGGACATGAAGTTTGGACATGATTTTTAAATTTGGGTATAAATGGATAATTGGTTATTTGAAAATTGAATTAGATATTAGAAAGTGGATAATTGAATATGGATTAAAAATGGTTATTAAAATATTTATGGAAGTGGATAATGAATGGATTTGATATGGAAATTGGATTTGAGAAATGGATTTAGATGGTGATAAAAAGAAAAGGATATGGACTTTTATGGATCATGAGAAATGGTTTATGGATATGGATATGAATTGGATTAAAAATGGTTTATGAAAATGAGAATGAAGTAATAAACGGATATGAAATCTCGATTTTAACCAAAAACCAATCTTAAACTTTTTCCACAAGCCTCTGATAAAGTGCACACAACCACTATTGAACAATTTGCAACTGAAGAAACAACTATCACCTTTAATTTTCTGAATCTCTGATCAATAAGTTCTGGATCACTTCAAATTTGTCTGAATCATTCTTTGGGAAAATAAATCCACAGCCTGAACACAATTGAACCTATGATCATGATGAACTTGTCTTTTGAATTAAACTTCTCATGAATCATTGCCTGATAACTTGCCGACTTCCAGCATAAGACAAATTGACCTTGGATACACATTGCCGGAGAAATACACCACTGAAACAGATAACTTGCACTTGAAGCAATCTTTTGCTGGTTTAACCAAAATTAGGTCAAACTTCCATCTGAACTGAATCATGAACGAACAGCCACATGTGACTTGAAACCATGCCCTTGCTTTGACAACCCTGCAAAAATCCTAAACACACACACACACACACACACACACACAGAGAAGAACGGGCAAACTGTAGCATATTTTTGGTATTTTAGTCAGAGGTTAGATAAACATAAACAAATAATAAAGCAAGTGAGAAATAGACAGATACTCGGGAGAAACATAGATTGTGATCTTGTTTGTGTATGAGGTGCAAATGAAACGTGGAATCTTAGGGGCAAAAATTAGGGTATTACACATACTCTCGTGTTTTCTTCATCTCTTTTTCTTCTTGTTCTAGTTACTATCTCATGATTTTCTCTTTTGCTCTTGCAGCATTTTTCATTTCAGCATTTAGCATTTTCACTCGGCTTACAGCAGTAACTATATCAACATGCCAGCTACTACAACAGCTATTCTTCAAGCATTCAACTCTTTAATATACAGAGCTTGAGAATAGATCCATTGAAGGGTCTAATGGGAAACATATTCTAAATGTAATATCCCAACGTTCACTTACAGGAATGGTCATATCATAATACAACAAAGTTGTCCTTGCGCCACCTATTCTAGGTAGAGGTCACATACTACTTTGTACTTTTATATTCATTGAAACACGCAAACCATTCTTGATCTTTTGTCTTCTAATCTTCAGAGGCTTCATATGTATATTTGATGAAGCATGTAGAGAGATCAATACTTGTAACTTCAAAACCTAAGTCTTCAGAATCTCAGATCTTCGTTCAGCAGAACTAACTTGAAAGTTTTCAGCACTTGGTCTTTAGAAGTGATGTCTTTAGAGACTTCAGAGCTTGTTCAATATAACCTCGTCTTTAGAATCTTCAGAACTTGTTTATCACATATTTGTCTTTAGAGTATTCAGAACTTCGTTCAACAGAACCTTGTCTTCAGAGTCTTCAGAACTTGATCTTCAAAAATGATGTCTTTAGAATCTTCAGAACTTCGTTTAACAGAACCTTATCTTCAGAAACTTCAGAATTGTCATACCCCAAATTTTAACCATAGATTCCATCATCATTCTAAGAGCATTATGCATTGCATTGCTAACCCTAATATTGTTCAAGGTGTTTCTTGTTTTGTTTCATCTGAATTAGGGTTTTGCATCAAGAAAATCAAGAAGATCTTTATTTGATCAATCAATGTTTTAGATTGATCATCAACCTATCAAGTGTGCATACACTCAAGAGGCCTCTCTCCATCAAAAATCAAGTGCAAATTTGGCTTATTACAAGTTTATGGAAGCTCAAATTCATCTGACCCAAAATTAGGGTTTTGTTTGGAAAAGTCAGTTGTGCCTTTGACTTTTGACCAAAACATGATCCCAAGCCTTGGGACATGATTCAAGACACTCAAATGCATCCTTGGAATCCATCCATGATGTTTGAAGAGTTCAAGAATGCAAGACCATTGAAGATCACACAGTTGAATTCATCTTATACACAAGCTATATCTGACAAAGTCAACCCTTTGACTTTTGAGTTCTTTGGTCAAATTTGAGGTCTTCAAGCCAAATTTCATCAAGGCATGTTTGATCAATGAGTTTTAGCATGAAAAATCAAGATTTGAAAGGTTTCTTGCAAAAGGGGCAAAGTTAAGAAACTTGAATTTTTCTATGTATGGAAGAAAAAACCCTAATTTTGTGTCAACTTTGGAGAGTCATAACTTTCAATCTACACATTCAATTTATACTACAACTTTGTAAATTTGAGTATATCTCCAAAAAGTGCTTAGATTTTGAGTTATAGAACCATCAAGTTTTGAAAAAAATCTTCCAACACTTAGAAATTTTTCAAGGCAGATTTTGTTCATGAAAAGTATCAATCTTTAGAGCCAGTTTTCACCATGATCCCTTGAGATTCAAGAAATTCATCAAACATGAAAGTTGAATAGCATGTTTGGGGCTTTTCAAAAAGTACAAGAAATATTCCATAGCAGTTTTGAGCTAGGAGTTTCAAAGAAGGGAAGTTAGCCTTCCACACTTTAAATTTTGGCCATTTTCACCAAGATGCAAGTTGCAAATTCAATTTGATTCTGCATAATCTTTGATTACAGGTCTTGAAACTTGTAAATATAGCCATAATCAGAAGTTTACACTTGCTTTTGGTGCATTACCCAAGTGGTTAAGACTTTGTTCACTGAATCATTCCATTTTAGGAAGAAAGTTCACATTGCCATTTTGATAAAGCCATTTTAATCACAAAGTCAACTTCTCTTGAGCTCCACATTGTCTCTTCTGCACTCAAGCTTTTCTTTGCATAGAAGAAAGATTTCTGAACTTTCAACCACTTTAGAAAAGTCTTGTACCATGTCTTGGAACCATGAAGATCATGAAACCACCCATTGAATTTCAACTAAACCATAAACCAAACTATTTGTAATTTTACAGACCAAGAAGCGTCACCCTTTCCCTATAAATAGAGGCTCATTCCAAGCCTCTAGTACACAACAAAAACTCAGCAAAGCACCCCTCAAAACCTCTCAAACCATAACCTTGCACATTGCTCTTTTTGTGCCAAGAAACTCCATTTTGCACAAACTTGCAATCTGTCCTCTCCAAACTACAAACTACTCTAAAAACCATCCAAACACATAACAAATCATCCCTTAAAGGTGTCCTAACCTTCATCTTCACCCAAAACCACCAAAATCAGAAAGTCAACCTTTGAAACCTCATATCTTTGACTTTTGCATTTTACAAGCCATGTCTTGATTTTGACCATTTGCAAACACTCCAACACTTCAAACACACCCTAATAAACATCCCTAAATTGTTCAAAACATGGTTTCTCAACTGTAACTCCATTTGGTTGAAGTTCCACTTTGGCCACTTTTGACCATTTTGCAAGAAGAGGCCATTTTCAGTTCCAGTGGTTTTCTATTGATTCCAAGCATCCAAAAAGGTTCCTAGAGGTCTATTAGAGGTGTGCAAAGCATCAGTTTATTTCTGTAACAAGTCTTGTGGAAGTTGCAAGTGAGCTTCAAGAGGTAAGTTTCCAAAGAACCTTGAACTTGTTGAAATAGGTGTTGCTTTGATGTGCATTGAATTTGAACATGTTTGATATGCTATTTGTGTTGTGTTTGAACCATTTTGTGATGCTATTATTGATTGTGTGAAGCTACGACATAGAACTTGCAAGAATGTGGCATTTTAGGTCTTGCCTTCGTGTTTTAAAATAGATTCATTTTTAGAAAAAACCAACACCACCACTGAATTCCTCATGAAATTTTAAGGAAGTTTGATCTTTATTTCATCCATTTTCATGGAGAAATGAGAAAGTTATGATCCCTTTTGCAAATGGTGAAAACTTGAGATTCTTGGGCATGAATATGGTCATGACGCCCTTTCTGGTCAGGTTTTAGGTCCACTTTAGATACTTCTATTAATGTGGGGAGGTGATACAATGGATGTATCACCACCCCAGTGGTTCAGCATGCGCGCCCTATGTACCTTGTCACCACAAGAACTGGGGTTCGAATCCCCCTCACCCCAGTTCTTTTATTTTTTCTGATTTTTCAATTGAACTACATATATTATATTGTCCTTCCATGTATATATCACCATGCGCGCGTAGTTGGACTAACTAAGGTTTTGGTTCACAATCTTACTAGCGTGGGTTCAACACCCATGGGGACCATTCCCCATTTTTTTTAACACTTATTTTCTTAATATTCTACACAAATTCAAATGATCATAACTTCCTCATTTTTAATCCTTTTTGGGCCATTCTTTTTACTAATTTCTCATATTAATGTGTATTTTCTGTTTGTAAAAAGAAAATTACAAAAATATTTATTTTTGATGCATTTATGAGTGCTTAAAGTAGGTGATGTTTTTAGGGTTTCCTTAAGTTTCTTTTGATTCTTTTGAGTGATTCCTTGATTTCCCTTGTACATGCTCCCTTGTATGAACCATATACATCATGTGGAAACTTTGTATGACATTGTGAACTTTTACATTGTGTTTTTTACTTGAGCTTGATGCCTTTTTGATGCATGTTTACATGTTAAAATTGTATATTGAACTTTGTCCATACCATGAGCTTTTGCTTGATTATCTTTTTGCCTTAAAATGTGATGTTTCCTTCCATGTTTACATGACCTTAATGTGCATGAGTGCCTTTGTGTTGATTATACCATGTTTATATGTTATTAAACACTTGAATTTTGTCTTGAAAATGCCTTTGTATACATGTTTGTTTGTATGAACCTTTGTGATGTTTCCACCTTGTTTAAGACCAGGATTGAACCCTAACATGAAAGTGTGGTTGTTACCTACTTGTCTTAACATGTTTAACTTGTATCCATGTTTGAATGTTCAAGTAATGTCTTAACTTGTTCACATGATGTTTAAACTTTAAACTTGTCATCTTTAAGTATGCTCACATGTCATCCATTGTATGTTTGCATCTTCATCCACATGTTATTGTCATAAACATGTTACTTTTTCTCAAGTATGATTGGTTGTTACCTTTACTTGTCCTAAATTGTATTCATGATTAAGTGATGTTTTAACTTATACATGTTTACTTTGAATTTTGAATGATACCATGTTAAGTAATGTCTTAATTTGTACATGCCTTATCTCATCTTTGAAGTTTCTCCATGTTTAAGTGTTGTCATAACTTTTACAAGTTAACTTGAACTTTGTTTCCATCCATGTTTAAGTGATGTTGTAACTTATACATGTCATACTTGAATCTTACCATGCTTAAGTGTTGTAATGACTTATCCATGTTGAAATGTTTGTATTGTATTCATGATTGTGTGTTGTTATAACTTATTCATACTTGTATTGTATTCATGATCAAGTGGTGTTTGTAACCTAACTTGTTATCCATGATGTTTTAGTCTTGTTAGAACTATACTTCATGAATTTTTAAAGGTTATAACACTTTTATTTATTTTTGGTTGTCACCATGTTGTTTTGAACTTCTTCAAACTTTGAATATGCTTGGTTGTTACTTTGTTTCCTTTATGACTTTGTCAAGTCCTTGCTTTAGATGTTGTCATATCTACTCTTATGCTTTAGTTGTAACCATGTGCTTTAACTTTGTCATACCACAATTAACATCATGTTTGATGTTATTTTGAATACTTGCAATTGATATCATGTTTGAATATCATACTTGTTCATCTCATCCATTTGTTCATGCTTACTTTTAACTTTGTCAAGTTATCCCCCAAGTGATGTTAGCTTGTTAGCTTCCATCTTCCTTTGTTTCCTTTTGTTCCCAAACCCAAGGGAAAGAATAATTCATTGACTTAATGTCATAGGTAGTCTAGCAACATCCATTTCCCCCTTTACCTTGTTAGAGTCATTAAGTTTTTCAACTTAGACTTAGGGTAGAATTTACAAATTTGTTGACTTTGTCATGTAAGTGTTAAGGCCATAACACTTATCTCCTCCTTGAACCTTGATCATAATCAAGAGTTCATTCATCCCTAGTGAGGTGAATTATAAATGCTCTGATTCCATCCTTGTAAGGATATGTAGGCACAAGACCGCGAAGTTTTGGTGAGCATACTTAGTGACTAAACCTTTAGGCTCTTATCCTCACCCATAAAACCCAAACACAAAACAATAGCAAGCAAATAACACAAATAATAGCAAGAGGTTCCTATAGAATACTATATATGTTTAGGATGCTAACACCTTCCCTATGTATAACCAACCCCCAAACCCCACAATCTCTTAGCATTGTTGTTACATTGGAAACTTAGGGGTTTTTTTTACGATCTTTACCCTTTCCCTTGGATAAATCAAAGCTCAGTGGTGAATCTTTAAAGATTTGTGATTCAAGTCTAATCAATAGCTTGATATCCAATTTTCATTGCAATAGAAATGATGTCTTTAGAATCTTCAGAACTTCGTTCAACAGAACTTTGTCTTCAGAAACTTCAGAACTTGAATAGATAGAAGCACATTTCTTAGAAGGCCTTCAAGGCTTACTTACAAAGTCACAATCAGAAGCTTTAGTACAAACATTCTTCAGAACCGTTGCATTAAAAAAGCATTCCTGAATATTGACTTTAAATCTTGTACACAACATATGTTTTCTTCTAGAGTGTTTAGATTAGAGTCTGATGACGTCACACGCCTTTCAATCAGATTCATATCATGTTTAGCAAAAGCTACACACTAGACATAAACCATAGAGTACCAAATTGTTCTCTAAGATAACATGCGCAGTTATCATCAAAACTTAAGGCCAAATGCATAACCACTTTTGTTCTTACAATATGAATTTGAGTATTTAAGGAAACACGGGGTATTACATCCTCCCCCCCCCCTTAAATAAAAACTCGCCCTCAAATTTTAATATTACCTGGAAAAGATGACAGTAAGCTTCTCGCATCTCATACTTTAGCTCCCAAGTAGCGTCGCCCGGATGTGTTTCGTCCAACTGAACGTTAACAAGATGAATCTCTTTATTTCTCAACACCTTAGTTTCTCTTCCCACAACACGACTTGGTTGAGGTGTAAAGGTTAGGTCTACTTCTACATCCACTGAATATGGGAGAATTGGCTGAAGAGGATCAAGAATGAACTTTCGGAGTTGAGACACGTGAAAAACATCATGCATCTCAGATAGAGAAGGTGGTAAGGCTAATCTGTAGGCTACTTCACCAATCCTCTCTATAATCTGATACGGTCCCACGTATCTCGGACTTAACTTAATGTGACTTAAACGGTCCTTTCAATCTCAATCTTGGAGTAACCTTTAGAAATACATGATCACCTTCCTCAAATTCTAATGATTTTCTTTTGTTATCTGCATAACTCTTTTAGCGATCTTGTGCTTTCTTTACCTTATCACAAATCATTATTATCTTTTTTATAGTCTCTTGAATAATTTCTGGTCCTAGAATTCTTTCTTCACTAACTTCCGTCCAACATAAAGGTGTTATGCATTTTCTCCCATACAAAGCTTCATACGGAGCCATTCTGATACTTTCATGGTAACTATTGTTGTATGAAAATTCAATCAATGGTAAAAAGCTCTTTCCAATTTCCTCCACTTTCAAGAACACGAGCTCTTAAAATATCCTCCAATGGATGTGTCGTCCTCTCACTCTGACCATCCGTCTGAGGATGATTAGACGTTCTTAAACACAACTTAAATCACATGGCCTCCTGAAAATCTCTCCAAAATCATGAAGTGAACTTTGGATATCTGTCAGAAAACATATTAGTGGGGACACCATGCAATCTCACAATTTCTGAAATGAATAACCATGCAAGATGACTTGCTTTGTAAGTAGTTTTCACAGCTAAGAAATGTGCATACTTAGTTAACCGATCCACAATTACCCATATAGAATCATAAAAACCATGCGTATGAGGTAACCTAACTGCAAAATCCATCGATATACTATCTGTCGCACATCAAAAAATATCGAAAATACGACCTTCGCGCAAAAGGCGCGGACGAAATTGCGGTTTGACAGAGTCGCCACCGAACTTTATTTATCCCAAAAGAGGGAAATGAAAATATCGAGAAAACCTTTAAAGAGATAAGATCATGGTCGTCGCAACCACATTCTGAGTTTGGGAGTCGGTTGCGTGAGAAGAAGGTACGCGCACCCCCTACGTCCATTGTACTCAACGGGAACCTCTTAATTCGAATTATGATGAACGTTAGCTAAGCTTATTTGTTTTCTTCTCAATGATAAAATGTGAAATGATAAGATAAAAGGAAAAGATGCTAAGGGGGAAATGGGTGATTTTAGGATAGGGTGCTCGCCAAAGATTAGGGGCCTTGTGCCTACGTATGCACATTCTGACAAGAATGAGAAATCAGAACGATCGTAGTTCGACTACGGGAAAAGGTTTGGACGGAAAAGATGGAAAAAAGAAAAGGTAGACGCAAACGGCGGAAAAAGAAAATGGTAACTCGCCAAGATCATCGCAATCTTGTGCCTACGTATCTTCATATGGACGAGAATGAAGAATCAAAGCGTTCGTAGTTCGTGGATACGACCACGAAAAGAGGGGATTGAAGTTTGAATTGGATGACGATTACTCGAAGCTTAAGAAAGGCTCATCGAGCCCAAGTAATCGGGAGAGTGAGTCAAAGGCCTGACTCTCTCTTTTTCATCTGAGGTGGTTGAGTTTGAAAAGTGTTTTGAATGACGAATGGTTGGAAGAATGGTTTGAATGTTATCGAGTTGGAAGAGTTGTAGAGGCGTCAATTTCTCACACACGAGTAAGAGAACTCGCATCTAAACAACTGAAGAGAGATCAAAGGCTCAATCCCCCTCCTTTTCACCTTGAAAAAATTTTTGATAGTTGTTAATCATTTTGAAGTTTGATTGTGAAAATCCGCTTGACGTTGGATCAAGGGTTTGATTGTATGCGAAAAGGTTGATTGTGAGGCAAAAGGCACTCAGCTTAAAAGGCGGTTTTGAAAATGGCTCGACGACGAATCCAGGGTTTGAAAAAAGGTGTGAATCGATCCTAGTCCCTAGGGGTGCTCCTAGTAAAGAAATCATGATGAATTAGTTTGAAAATGGCTTAGTCTATGCTAGTCCCTAGGGGTGCTCCTAGTAATAAAAAACAAGTAAAGTGCGTACATCAGAATGAGAGCGGGGTACATGTAAGTTACACGGGATTGCACGAAATAAATGAGGTCATTGTAAGGTAGCCCAGGAGGAAGCCGTGAGTGTGCGAGATGTCCTAAACTAAGCCACGAGCAAGAGTCGGACAAAAGCTCCAAGCTAGGGTTTCTGTATAAAGTCAAAGTTTCTTTGCTCGGAAAAGTAACCACAGTCCACCAATTTAGTCTTTTAGGGTTACGATCGTTTTATTGTGTTTTCGAATGTTGTGAACAAAGTAAGAAACAAGAAAAGGTTAGATTAACAAAATATGAACAAGATATGAAGTATGATAAGATGGATATGATATGAGTAATATGAACAATAATAAGGACAAGAATATAATTGAGCAAAAATTAAAGTTAGTGGTTAGTGATTAATCGTTAATTGTTATTAATCGGGTCGACTTTAGCGCTAAACCATCGTAGCACGATCTATGACGAAGATCATGCTATAGGAGGTCACACAATCAAGATATTTGTGCTAAAACACAATGGAGAAATGATATTGAGGATCATTCTCTAAGGAAATCGTGCCACACGAAAAGAAAAGAAGATGATCTCGTCTTAATCACAAACTTTCGTCGATTAATCGAAGGTAACCTATCACGATCCCAAAGTATAGAAAATGATCTCAATGATCATTTTCTATAGATTTGAAACAATGAAGGTTAAACAACTTCAACAATTAACATTCGCAATTCTAAAGACTTCATCGACCAAGTTTGAAATGGAAAATAAAATCGAAAATAAATATGAAACAAAATGAAAATCGAAATCGAAAATGGAAATGAATTAAGAAAAAGATGAAAATCATAAATAAATAAAAAACATTAAATCGAAAGGTCAAAAAAATACAAACCAAATATTCTAATGAATAGAAATAAATTAAAAAAAAAAACAAAAGGTTAGAAGTAACCTACTTTTGAAGGGGTGTATGAGAAATACACAGGTGATGATGTGGAATCATATGGGCTTTACAAACAAAGTCCACCATCCACCTTTTAACAACCAAAACACAGTTTATCAAAAAAAAAGAAAGGTGGTAAGTGAAGTCAAGACAAAGAGAAATCTACCTGCCAAACACCCCCCCCCCCCCCCCACCCCCCGGAATCGTACCTGGCACCCCCATATTTTAATAATGGCAAAAATGTTCCTTATATTTTACAAGCAATATCCGGAACAAATTCTTGAAAGTTATAAAAAAAATTCCGGTATGGATCAAAATTCCCGGTAGTTCATTTGAAATTACCGGTATACCGGTAATTTCAAATTCCCGGTATGTATTAAAAAATCCGGTTATTGCTGAAAAGTGCAATTTGGTACCGGGAATTTCACATCCATTGAAATTCCCGATAGGTATAATTTTAGGGTTTTTTTAACGGTCGAGATTTTGCCGATAGTTTTGTATGGTTGTGATTGCGCCGACAGTTTGTGTGGCTTTGAAATAACCGATGAATATAATTTAGAAATTCCCGGTAAGAAAATACCGGGATTTATGAAATTACCGGTAATATTCACCGGTTATTTCAAAAAAACCAGAAAATCTTACTTGTTAAATTGATATCTCCGGTAGGGTCAACGAAATTCCGGGTATCGTATGTAATTTTGAAAAATCCGTGTAATTACCGATTTTTTTGAAATGTGAGAATGTTTTTTTTAGGGTCAGTTAAGTTTTTTCACTAGTTTTGTGGGGCTGCCAGGTACGATTGGGGGTGATAGGTAGAATCCTCCAAGACAAATCATGGGTGAGTGGAAAAATAAACGGCCCAGCCCAGATCCCAGTGTCTCATCCCCTCAACTATCAGAATAAAACAAAATTAAATCAGTTCCTTGCTCTTTTCAAAACGAGAATAAATTAAAAACAAAAAAAGTTGAAACAACGCATCAGATTACATCGACTACACAAGGCAATGAAAAAACGATTTTAAGAGCAAAGAACAACACGCAGTGCTCAGATGAACGAACAATAACCTTTCCTACGCCGCGCGGTATCAGTCTTAAATTATGTTCGTGTTTCGCTTTTGTATGGGTTCCGACGTCAAATCAGGTTTGTGTTGCGTTTGGATCTCAAGCTCTCTACTTCATCTCTTTCTCTGTTACGATTTCTCTTTGGTTTTGAAATTGGGTATTTGTAGGATTTGTGGTTTGCGAATATTGGGTAAGAATTTGGAATGATTGTTGGAAAGGTTGAAGAAGATTGAAGGAGGAAAAGGTTCGGATTGAGGAAGAATGAAGGTGATTTGGGGATTGTTGTTGTTATGGAGAAGGAATTGGAGGAAGATTGAAAGAAGAAGGTGTATTTCGCATGTTTTGGATTTGTGGTGTTGAGAGCTTGTTTGGGAGTGATTTTGGCTCTGATGAGCTTCCATGAGTGAGTGAAAGGGAGACTCTATTTATAGAGTGGTTTGAGGTGAGCGATTTGTGAAATTGGTTTGTCGTTTTGGGATTATTCCGTGCGTTTGCGGGTTATGGCGGTAACGGTTATGCTTGCGTTTCGTTGTTGTACGACCATTTCTTGCATTTTGGAATTTTTTGTAGGTGGTCATTTGTCTTTGTCGTTTGTGTATAAAATTGGTTTCATGTTGTGGTAAAGGTTTTATATGGTGGCAGTGCATTGCAAGCAGTTGGCTAGGAGTATGGTATGCTGAAGGTTATGTGGTGATTGTGTAAAACGTTAGTTGCGCATTTATCGTGTTGGTTTCGTTGTGAAGGCAGCTGTTGCGTGACTCACGGTTTTTTCCTTGAATATTGCTTTTCGGTTTGGGGTAAGGTTAAGCAGGCTGGTATGTCATTGTGTGGCTTGGAAAGGTTTCTTGGAAGTGGCTTGTGGGGTCATGCTGAAGGTGTACCATGAAACTTTGGCTTGGTTTTTTATTACAGGTGTACCATGCGGTTTATCAAGAATTGGTCATGACTTTAATTTTTCATTTTGTGTGTGTTGCAGGACTCGTTCGCAAGTTGAAAGCTGAAAGCTCTGTGCTTTTGGTCATTTGACGCGTGAGATATGTTAAAGAGTCAGCAGGTCAAGGTGATATGTTGGAATGGTGTATGCTGTAAAAATGTATTTAGTGCATTGTATGTGTGGCAAGAATGAATTTTTGGCAATTTTTGTTGACATTTCTTGTTGACATGGGCCTATTATGTAATGGACTAAAACAAATGGGAACCTCCCTCTTTTTTTTTGTAATTTTTTGTAATTGTTGGTTGTAAAGGTGGGCTGAGTGTATTAATGGGCTGTCATTTGTTTATTTATTTATTTTTTGGCAAGTATTTTGTACCATGGATTTGTATTGTAACAAAATGTGGACTTTTGGTTCTTGGACAATTAATTAGAGAAAAAGGTTTATTGAAATAAATACATATTTTTTGTGAAATGATATTTGAAAAAAAAAGTGAAGCTAATTTGGACAATGAGAATGGGTTGAATATTGGATATGAAATATGGGTTTGGATATTTACTTGGTTAAAATGGTTTTGGATTAGACAAAAATGGATTGAGAAAATGGATATTCTAATATGGATTAAACTAATATTGAATTAAGATGGATGTTGAATGGAATTGCTTCAAAAGATGAGAAAAATGAATTATGGATATGGATGACTTTGGATGTAGTTTAAAATAAAAGGGATTAGAATGTCGGTTATGGAATAAAATGAAATAAAAAAACATGATTTTGAGAAGGATATTGAAATGGGTATGGATGTGGACGAATTTGGATATGGATAATGAAATGAGTTTTTGAATTTGAAATGGTTAAAATATATGGATTTGAAATGGATGATGGAGAAGTGGATGAATTATGAATCGCACATAACCTGATGCTTTACTATCAACCATGAAGCACTATGAGCTTGGCACAGCCTGACAACAAATCCTGATTAGAAGCTCAAACCCATACCACCTGAATGGAGCACACCCTGGTTTCGATCATGAAACAAAATCCTGCCTGACCAACAAATTAGGTCAAAACCATATGATCTTCAACACACACCCCTGACTTGATAGCCATGCCTGAACTCATCCTTGCAACAACTGGACTTAGGAAACAGAAGCATCATATTTTTTTGGATTTTTGAATATGGTTAGTGGATGGAGGTACAGATGAAAGTAATATACAAATAGGACAAATTTGGGGTATGACACTATCTCATTTCCATACGTGAATATCTAAGGGTCGCAACAAACCACCTGGATTCTGATGTTCAATCTTTACCTATTAGCATACCACACATTCAGATACATACTCCGCTATATCCTTTTTCATTCCAGGCCACCAATAGTCCTTCTTCAAGCCTTGATAAATTTTTGATGAACCCAGATGTATGGTAAATACATTTTTATGAGCCTCCTCTAGAACTTTCCTTTTCAACTCAACATCATTTGGAACACAAATCCTTTGGTTAAAAAGAATAACTCCATTTGTAGCGAAAGTAAAACTTTGTTGATTTAACATCTCTTGCAACTTCTCATCTAAAATTTGCCCTTGCTGAATTTCAATTCTTAGATTGGAAGTAAAATTTAAATTTCCCATTATCACACCATTCTGAATCCAAGAAAACTGAAGATTAAGATCTCAAAACTTTTCCAACAAAGCATATTCTAACATTATTAACTCAACTTTATGTATCTCTTTCCGACTTAATGCATCTGCAACCTTATTCGCTTTTCCTAGATGGTACTTTAGCTCAAAATCAAAATCTTTCAAGTACTTCATCCATCTCCTTTGTCACATGTTCAACTCCTTCTAATCAAATAAATATTTCAGACTCTTGTGGTCACTAAACATTTCAAAATGTACTTCATACAAGTAGTAACGCAACACCTTCAAGTTAAAAACAAAAACTGCTAATTCAAGATCATGTGTCGGATAATTCTCTTCACGAGTCCTCAAATGACGTGAGGCATATGCTACAACCTAACCTCCCTGCATTAGCACTCCCCCCAATCCCTTCTTAAAGGGTTAAATATATTTTTAGTCCCTTCAAATATAAGGATTTTAACTTTTAGTCCCTAAAAAATTTTCGTTAAAAAATCATTCTCTTAATATTTGTGGTTCACATTTTTAGTTCCTCATGTCAACGTTTGTTAACTGAATCTCACATGATACGTCGCGCGAAAGTTTTTTTGTGACTGACCATACACGTGACAGTGACACCATTGCAAATATGCTGACGCGATACACTACGCCACTTAAGATATTGCAAATATGTTGACGTGACATACCACGTCAATTTAAGATATAATTAATTATAAAAATGAAATATATTGAAGGATTACAAATCTCCTTAAAATAATTTAGTTTTTTTTTTTTTATGTTTGGTGTTATAGAAATAATTTCTTGTTTTCTCTTCTATGGATGGTGTTGCAAATATATTACTTTGCCGACTTTTTAGAAATTACACTACAAAGCAAATTTATAGCTAACTTCCCGACTTTGATTCATTTGAACCTAAAGTTTATTTTTGTGAATAGCTATTTATCAGGTAAGCCAAGGATTAGATTTTGCAGAATCCTGCCGATAGAGCCGCGGTAATTACTGGTTTGCCATTTGCCCTGTGAAGCATGTGTACTCCATTTTAAGCAAAGTACCGGTACCGGGTACGTACCGAATACCGGTACGCGTACGGTACTCGTATGGTACGTACCGACACCGTACCTATTTTTTATTTATTGTTTTTTAAGTTGGTACTCCAACGGGTACATATTCGGTACATATTGGGTACGCGAACTCAAATTTTTTTGTTTAATAGTATAGTTGTAGGCTTTTTTTAATGGGCTTTTCAAGTGCTGATGTATAATTTGGCCAATTTGATCCGTTGCAAGATCGGTGAATCTTGAAACCAAAGGAATGATGGATAACTTATGGATCTTAAATCCCTAAACTTCAATCCATTGCATTGAAACTCCTTGCCCAACCAAATTTTCCATCTTCTGCCGAGAGAAATCGAAGTACATATGAATTTATACTCACGTACCCGTACCTTGGTTTTTTTAAAAATGACGTATTCCGTACCAGTACCCGTACCTTTGCAACGCAGCATTTGCCACAAGCATTGATCCTAAGGTTGTCTTATCTTTTTCCATTCTCTTATTAAAAATCATTTACCATTCTTAGTTTTGCATTGCAAATTTGTATGTTATTGCATTTACTAAGCATTCTACCACTTATTGTGAATTTGTTTCTTGAATCGGCAGTTGAATTTGTAGCAAATTGTATTGGACTTTTGTTATTTCATAGAGGGTGGGTGTTGTTATTAAAACATGGTTAACTGCTTTCATCAGTGAAGGATAAGGAGGCAAATGAGTTGCCTACAACGTAATAAGTTGAACAAATTTAATTTGATCAGACTGCTTTCTCTTTCACATAATTTTCTAATTCTTTGGATACCCCTTTTCTATCTTCCTCCTGCTATTTAAACCCATATAGACAAAAACGTGATGAATTCTTTTAATTATTTGACCATAATAGCTAAAGAATTGCTTCTCTTCATTCAACTTAGATTGCTCAAGCAACTTCTTCACCAAGGGAGACTATTTGATTCTTGCATCATTTTCAGCATATCTCTTTTGATTTTCTTCTGTGATAACTAGCAGTGGTGAATCTTGCCTAAAATATTAGGGGGAGACAAGAATTAACTAAAATATTATAATTGTAATTTACTAAAATTTTATAAAATTCAAATACAATTTTTTCATATATTCAAAATAACTTCAACACAAAATAAAAATAGAGTATGTAAAAGGAGATATCCAACCTCGAATTAAAGTACCGTCTTTCGCTCTTTTAAATACTTGAATTCATCAATAATTGAATCAGTGTTGAAGTGGTAAACTATTTCTTTTTCAATATAAAGCATCCTATTGTCAGCAAGAAATTCATCCTCCATCTTATTGTGCAATCTTGTCTTGATTATCTTCATTGATGTGAATGATCTTTCTGTAGTAGCTTTAGAAACCGGAAGAGTTAAGATAAGACGGATTAGTCGATCAATCAAATAATTTCTATCCCCCTTCACTGTCTTTTTTAGAGCTTCACACAATTCAGACATAGTTGACAAGCCATTTAAATCTAGATGACCAACAACAATAAGATGAAAGTGTTGAAGTTGATATCTCAAACTAATTTTTTCATGCTCACTAAAATCCGTATGATATAATTCATTTACAAGAGCACATATATTATTCATATCAAATGCTTTGTGAATATTCTTAGGAACCAAATTGTTGCTTAGACTTAAAAGCTCCATTGTTTGCTCACAAAACCTATGATTCAATTCTTGTAGTTGTTGATCAATTATAACACAAAAGAGATTCAGTCTAAAATGTTGACCCACTGTGATGTGATCCATTTGATGACGTGCACGACCTTCACGTTCTATATAAACAGCATTACAATTCGGGGAATCAATATCATGTTCTTCACAAAATAATATCACATCTTTCAATAAATCATTCCACCCACCATCTCTCAACTTTTGAATTAATGTCTTTGTAGTGGTGAATAACTGCATAGCATTAAGTATATCTTGAGATTTCTGTTGTAAAGCTTGACACAAACGATCTGTAATTCCCATAAGCTCTCTCATCATGTGCAAAATTAATGTGAACTTAAATGATTTCATAAACTTATAAGAAACACTAGCATCCCCACGTGTAGCATAACTTCTCCCATTTTTTCTAATATCCTTAAGAACCACATAAGTTGGATTATGCAAATCTATCATACTACAAACATAAGAAAAATGTGAGCTCCAACGTGTATCTCCAGCTTGTTTCAAAGTGCCAATCTGATTTTGTCCTATACCACTATTAAGCTCACCAATCTCTAGCAAATTTGAAATCTTCTCTAATATGGCATCTTGCAATTCATCATGGCCCTTACTAGAGGAACATACAACATTGACAACAAGATTCAAGTGTGAAGAGAAATCATGAATAATAAAAACTTCTCTTGAAGCAGCAACCAAATCAAGTTGTAATCTATGTGCAAAATAATATATGTAATACGCATAAGGACAATCCTTGAGTAATAGTGCATGCAATCCATTCCACTCCCCTATCATATTACTAGCACAATCATACCCCTGCCCACGAATATTTGAAACATTTAGACCATGTCGAGAAAGAACATCACAAATTGCATTTTTAAGAATGATCGCCATAGTGTCTTTAACATGCACAAGCTCAAAGAATCGTTCTTGAATACACCCATTTTTATCCACAAACCTCAAGATAATAGTCATTTGCTCCCTCAAAGATCCATTACGCAATTCATCAACAATTATGCAAAATTTAGAATCCTCAAGCTCTTCTCGAATATAACTTTTCGCTTTACTAGACATGATATGCAAAATTTCCTTTTGAATTGAATGAGAGGTATACTTTGAATTATATGGAGCATTCTCTAGCACAACTTTTGCAAGTTCATCATTGTATGATGCTAAGAGTTTTACCATTTCAAGAAAGTTACCTCTATTTTTCGATCCAAGTGATTTGTCATGGCCTCTAAGAGAACAAGCTTGAAATGCGATTCAACGAATGGAATCAATGGAACTCTTGAGACGAAGTCTATTTTGGATGACTTAATCGACACACTGCACATTAAGAACATTTCTGATGTGAATTGATTGATTGAACAAGTCTTGAGAAGATTTCAAAGCATTATTGTGAGGGGAACAAGGACTCTCTCCAATATGAATAAGAAAATCACATTTATTTCTGACATTGACCTTTCTCCATGTTTTAAATCCTTTTCTAGTAAAGACGTCAGCTCCGGGATGTCCACTTGGTTTTTTACTAAACAAGTAACGAAGTAAACAATAAGCAACATCATTAGTTGGAGAATACTTTAGCCATGAAGGGAACACTTTAAACCAAGATGCTTGAAATCGTCTTGGACATTTATCTCCATTTAGGGGAAAGTTTTCAACTTGGCATTGATAGGGACCCCAATTAAGATAATATCTTCGAACAACAGCTCCTTGCTAATTTACAATATCACAAAAGTATTTCTAACAAGATATGAACAACAACTCCTAGCTAATTTACAATAACACAAATGTGTTTCTAGCAAGATATGAACAACAGCTCCTTGCTAATTTACAATAACACAAAAGTGTTTCTAGCAAGATATGAACAACAACTCCTTGCTAATTTACAAAACTATCTTAAGAATAATTTTCTAGATATTTGCATTGTATCACCATGAGTTTTGTGAGCTTAAAAGCTTCTTTTAACGTTTCTCTCATTTCTTGTAGAGCAACACTCTAATTTGATTGAGCATTGAGCATCTTCTTCTTGAGCTTACCACTTGGTGCTTGCTTCCACCTTACACACATACTCTCGTGTTTTATTCAGCTCTTTTACTTCTTGTTCTAGTTACTCTCTCATGATTTTCTATTTGGATCTTGCAGCATTCAGCACTTCTGCATTAGCATTTTCACTCGGCTCACAGCAGCAGCTGCATCAGCAGCCAGCTTTTGCACCATTTCTTCAAGCATTCAGATCTTCAATATATAGAGCTTGAGAATAGATCAGTTGGAGGGTATAATAGGAAACATATTCCAACTGTAATATCCCAATGTTCACCTACAGGAATGGCAAATCACAATACAACAGAGTTGTCCTTGCGGCACCTATTCTAGGTAGAGGTCACAGACTACTTTATACTTTTATATTCATTGAAACACGCAAACCATTATTGATCTCCTGTCTTTTAATCTTCAGAGGCTTCATATGTATATTTGATGAAGCATGTAGAGATATCAATACTTGTAACTTCAGAACCTAAGTCTTTAAAATCTCAAATCTTCGTTTAGCAGAACTAACTTAAGAGTCTTCAGCACTTGGTCTTTAGAAGTGATGTCTTTAGAGACTTCAGAGCTTGTTCAGTAGAACCTCGTCTTTAGAATCTTCAGTACTTGTTTAACACATATTTGTCTTTAGAGTCTTCAGAACTTCATTCAACAGAACCTTGTCTTCAGAGTCTTCAGAACTTTATCTTCACAAATGATGTCTTTAGAATCTTTAGAACTTCGTTCAACAGAACCTTGTATTTAGAAACTTCAGAACTTGTTCAACACATATTTGTCTTCAGAGTCTTCAGAACTTCATTCAACAGAACCTTGTCTTCAGAATCTTCAGAACTTCGTTCAACAGAACCTTATCTTCAGAAACTTCAGAACTTGTTTAGCACATATTTGTCTTTAGAGTCTTCAGAACTTTGTTCAACAGAACCTTGTCTTTAGAATCTTCAAAACTTGTACCGATACAAGCACATCTCTCAGAAATCTTTCTGGGCTTACTTACAAAGTCACACTCAGAAGCTTTAATACAAACGTTCTTCAGAACCGTTGTATTTAGAAGCATTACTGAGTATTGACTTTAAATCTAGTATACAACATATGTTTTCTTCCATAGTGTTTTAGATTAGAGTCTGATGATGTCACACGCCTTTCAATCAGGTTCAGATCCTGTTTAGCAAAAGCTACACACTAGACAGAAACCATATAGTACCGAATTTTTCTCTAAGATAACATGTGCAGTTATCATTAAAACTTAAGGTCAGATGCAGAACCACTCTTGTTCTGACAATCGCCCCCTTTTTTATGATGACAAACCATGTATTTTGATAGAGCAATTTGTACAGGGTAATAACCCTAAAACCACAGAGTCAGAGTTAAGCTAACAAGCTCCCCCTAAATCTGTTACTTTCAAAATTCATTTATGCTTGTTCAGAGTTTCCCCCTGATCCCAAGTCTCAAAAAATAATTTTGAAGTACAGAGCATTCAAATAGAGAAGGAATACTTCTCAGAGACGTCTCATCAGAGTTTGACTAGAGATGCCCGGTCTTCATCTCAGAACTTGGCTTGCTATCAGAACACGATTGATGTAATTTAGAACCTGATTTGTAACTTTCTTGATGTTTCGCATCATGTATCAGAGCTAGGTTCTTTTAATATCTTAAGCATGTCACTAAAAGGCGCAGAAATCAATATGTCATCAGAAGGTTTAAAACTTGAGCATTTCCTGAATGACCATTTCTTGATTTGATATCCATAGGGTCCACAATCTTTGGAGTACTAGAGTCTAGCTACCATGCTTTCAGAGAGTTTACAACTTCTGACAAGGCTAAGGTATCAGAGCACTCACAGACGTTCTTTCAGATTCTTCTTTTGCTTCTGATTAGTGAGTGGTCAGAGTCAAATTTTCATTGAATAATGTATTGTATCAGAGCAAACTCATTTAGAGTATTCTTCTTGTTTCTTGAACATATCTTCTGATAACTTGTTCTAAAGGATAGTGAACTTTTATAAAGTTCCTGATCAAATATTAAACAAAGCTTAGTGGTAAAAACATATTGAAATGTGTATTTGGGATCAAGATTCTTGGAATAGATATATCAAAATCATTTCACTTTCTCCCCCTTTGTCAAAAAACAAAAAGGTAAAAAAAATAGTCAATAAAGATAAATAGCTGGAACATTAACTTCAGTACTGAAGAAGAATAAATAACCAATTCAGAATGAAGAAAACGTTATTCATTATCAATAAAAGAGTACAGGCGAAGTGTAATAGAACAACTAGGAAAATAACAACACGACCAAAAACTTTCAGTGTCTGAGGTTTGTAAGCTCCCCCTCTGTCAAATAGTCTTAGAGATGAGGTTTGTAAGCTCCTCCCAAATTCTATTTGTGAAGTCTAAGATGTGAAGTTAGTTTCACTAAAGAAGAACACAAAACATATCCGGAACCAAAAACATAATCAAGAGGGAAATTAAAAGATAGTCAATAATACGAATAGAAAAATAAGGAAAGAGAAATTTTTATTCAAATTTTTGAAATAGTTAGTAAAAAATAGATAAATAAAGAGAGAAATAATTAACATAAATACTAATAAAAAATACTAAAAGAAAATAGTAGGAAACTTCATTAATATTATAGAAGGAGCACATGCCAGACATATTAAAGGGAATAGCAAGGGAAAAAGGCAATACAACCAAAACCAGATAACAACAAGACCACATGAAAACAAACATCATCAAAACCAACTGACCATAGACACCCTACAGACACAGAAGCCACAAGACCCAGAAGCACCCAAAACACCGCATATCCATTCAGCAGAAGAGACTACCAATCCAGCAAGCTTGTAACAACTTCACATCTTTCTTCAGCAGCCGCAACATTCGGTCCAAGCCTTTTAGCCAAACCAATGATTTTAGCCTTTTAAAATTATTCAGATAGAATCCTTCCATAAGGTATGAAGGATTTATACTGACCCCTTGAGATAATGACTGATTCTTTCAGATGATTGAAGATGGTTTGAGGCAGGTTGACATAGACATTATTCATAACAAAGTAGATGAAAAGTCTGTCAACATGGGATATAACATTTTTGTCTACACCCCGAGGACGAAAGTTAGTTAAGAGGAGGTTAAACCAAGCTTTAGCTGTGGGAAGAAGCCTTTCAGGATTGACAGGTTCAAATCTGGGGAAGGAGGTGTCATGGATGTTAATGAGTTTATCAGCAAAAGTGTAGGTTAAACGAAACTCTTCGACAGTGATACCTGTTTGAGGACAGCTAATAGCGTTAGCAATGGAAGTAGGAGTGATAGTGACGGGAGTTCCATAAACACAGGAATAGATTGAGTCACCATCCACACTAACTAAGGCATATTTCCATAAGGCCTTCACAAGGTTGGGATAAATGGGTCCATGCAGCAATGCATAATATTTGGACTAATCCTGTATATACATGCTCAAGACAATGTCACAATCAGTTCCTATAAGACGAGGAAAGTTGGTTCGTTTTTCACAGATAACTTCCAAAAGGTCTTCATTACCACAAAAGGTTTTGACATACATGGTTGGGTGAAAAGGAGAAAGAGAAAAATAGAGAAGGTTTGTGAAGGTGGTAGAGAGGAATGACTGTTAGAGGATGAACTGAAGAATATAAGTAGAGCAAATGAGATACGAAACAAGGCAATAAAGACAAAACAATTAAGACATACAAATTGTAAACACGCAAAGCAATTAAGGGTTAACCAAGAAAATAGACTACCATCATTTCTAAAGAAAATATCACATAGGAAATATAAATGCAAGAAACAGAATTAAAGTGAAATAGTAAAGGTTGTACTAAATACTTTCGTTATTTCAATAAAGGAATAGGTGAAAGGATACCTAAAGGTATTTAGTAACTTACAAAGTTATATGAAAGGTTACAGTAAAGGAAATTAATTCTGAAAAAAGATAAGGCATGAAGATTTATTAACCTAAAATCAAGAGTCTCGTCACCCAATGTGTCACGCTAAGCACGAAGTGGTGTTCATTAAAAGATAGCTGGCTTATAATGAATCACAAACTCTTCACTTTCTTGATAACGTGTTAATGAAGTAAACTCTCCAGTTTCCAACGGTAAAAAACAAACTCAATAGAGCATTCTGACCATGGGTACTTCAGATACATGATGACTTCACTTATCATAAGCCACACTGTGGACCGATTTTCGTGACCCCACCCATCCTGGGATGGTGAGACTCTCATGAAACGTGCTTGTGCCACTTTTGAATTTCTAATATTTATCCTATGATGCTTAAAAGGAAGGGGAAGGAATCTAAACTAACCCTGCATGCAAATGTTTTCCCTATAAATGCAAAGAGATCTGGAATCGGGGGTCAGTTATACTAAGGGAAGCTATTAACACCCTAAGTATCTATAGTACTCTATAGGAACCTTTTCTACACTTTTTACCATTAGTTATCTTATCTATTTCAAATGCTTACTGTTTGATTTGGGAAAGTTCTAACCTATGGGTGAGAATGAGGATATGAGATGTTTTTAGGAGTTTTTGTTTTATGAAAGGTACGGGGACCTAAGGGGTTATATTTAAAGGTGTGGTCGCTAAGATGTCGCAATCTTATGCCTACGTATTCCTAAAAAAAGAGACTTTGGGAAATCAAAGCGTTCGTAATTCCACCTAACTATGGGTGGAATTTTGTATCTTGTTCAAAGCCCAAGATGATGAAGCTAAAAGTTTTGTTGGTTTGAAAGAAAAGACAAATTGTCATTCTTAAGGGAGATATCTCACCTATTCATCACAATCATTTGAGCATAATATCATAAAGGGAAGAAGCTTTGAACTTGGATGTTAAAGAATCCTAAGAAATACCACATCTTCCTTTATGGGTCTTTGCATGCTAAGAGAAGGACTTTAACTTGGATATGGTATCATTAAGTGTGCCACTTACATCACTTAGATGAAAGAAAAAGTTTTGGATCATGATAAGAGAAGGACTCCATCTTGGATTTTGAATCAACAAGTGTGCCACTTACATCACTTATATGGAAAAAAGTTTTTGAATGTTTGATTTTGAATTGTGGTGTATATAAGAGATATCTTCCTACATAGATGATTCAATGTCCTATCTCTGAGGAGAAGTTGATTTATTTGAGTATCTTGTTCAAAGCCCAAGATGTGAAGCTGAAAATTATGTTTGTATCTTGTGAAGCTAAAAAGTTTGTTTGTATCTTGTTCAAAGCCCTAGATGTGAAGCTAAAAGGTTTGTTTGCCTGAGAGGAGGCTGACTTAACTGAGATGAGTTTTGAATGGATAGTAGCTTGTATGAAGCTAAGATGGAGGCCATGATGCTTGGATAAAGCCCAAGAGGAGGCTATGAAGCTTGGATAAAGCCCAAGAGGAGGCTATGATGGAATTGACTTTATCCAGGGGAATTAGAGTTTGAACTAAGTTGTGTTTGAGGTAACCCTAATGGTCTGAGTTAAGTCTAAACTAAGGAGAAGGTGTTTTAAATGTCAAGAAAAACTTAACTTGAATAAGTAGTTTAAGTATAGACATGAATTGAAAAAGGTGATGGGTCTTACACTCTTACAGAGGCCCAAGAGTTTAACTTGAATGCCACTAGGGATGAGAGTTGAAGATTGAGGTTTTAAACTGTTGAAAGTTTTAAGAATTTGAAGAAAGTTTTGAGGAAGAGGGGAGGGACTTACACTCTAATAGAGGCCCAAGAGTTATTTTGAAAAATGTGATGGTTCTTACACTCTAACAGATACCTAAGAGTTATTTTGAAAAATGTGATGGGTCTTACACTCTAATAGAGGCCCAAGAGTTATTTTGAAAAGTGTGATGGGTCTTACACTCTAACAGAGGCCCAAGAGTTATTTTGAAAAATGTGATGGGTCTTACACTCTAACAGAGGCCCAAGAGTTATTTTGAAAAATGTGATGGGTCTTACACTCTAACAGAGGCCCAATAGTTATTTTGAAAAATGTGATGGGACTTACACTATAACAGAGGCCCAAGAGTTTGAAATTCAAATGTGCATCAAACAAAGAGATATATTTGTCATAGTAAGAGTTTATGAAGAAAATACTTGAACATGTAAGCAAAGATTTAATCCATGGAAGCAATTACATAGAAGGTCAAACAAGTATGTTTTCAATATGAATCTAGGATTCAATGAATATAGTAAGGGAAACAACCAAGCACACTTTGAATATTTAAGCATGGATACAAGTTGAACATGTTAAGACATGTTGGTAACAATCAAACATGGATATTAGGGTTCAAACATGGTTTTGAACAAAGTGGAAACATCACAAAGGTTCATACAAAAAAACATGTATACAAAGGTATTTTCAAGACAAAGTTCAAGTTTTTAAGAACACTTAAAACATGGTATAATCAACACAAAGGTATCTACACACATCAAGGTCATGCAAACATGGAAGAAAGTCACATGTTAAGGCAAAATATCAAGCAAAAAGTCTCATGGTATGGACAAAGTTCAACATACATTTACATGTAAACAATACACTTAAAAATGCATTAAAATTAAGTAAGGACAAGGATTTACAAATTCACAACATCATTTAAGTTTCATTCAAGGTGTATATGGTTCATACAATGCATTGTGAGCAAGGAAAGGCAATGTATTATTCACAAGAATCAAAAGAAGTCTTAAGAAATCCCTAAAAAGTCAAACACTTTAAGCACTCATAAATGTGAGAAAAATAGTTATTTTTTTTAATTTTCTTTTCACAAATAGAAAATAGACATTATCATGAACAATTTACAAAAAGAATGGATTCAAAATGATAAAAAAAATGAGAAAGTTATGATAGTTTGAAATTGTGAAGAAAATTAAGAAAAATAGGTGATTAAAAAGATGAGAAATGGTCCCCATGGGTGTTGAACCCATGACCATTCGCTTGTAGGCCAAAACCAAGACCAACCAGCTAATGCGCGCGGGTTGAAAGGAGAGGGAATCACAACAATATATGTGAAAAATACTTGAAATCCAGAAAATACAAAAAGTACTGGGGCGAGGGGGATTCGAACCCCAGTTCTGGTGGTGACACGGTACATAGGGCGTGCAGGTTTAACCACTGGGGTGGTGATACATCCGTGTATCAAACCACGCCCATTAATTGAAATACCTAAAAATGACCTAAATGTCTGAACCAAGAGGGCACCCATGGCTGGCTTGCCCAAGAAATCCAGGTTTCTTACCATTTGCAAAACCTACCCTAACTCATTCATTTCTTAATGAAATCAAGTGAAACAAAGATGAAACTGGCCTAGAATTTCATGAGGAATTCAATGATGGTTTTAGATTTTTCTAAAAATGCCTACATTTTAAAACCCGATAGTGATTCCTGAAAGGCTTCAAATTTGCAAATTCTATATCAAACCTCTATTCAGTCAATAATAGCACTCAAATAAAGTTCAAACACAACAAGTATAACAAATATGACATGTTCAAACTCAGTGTACATTAAAGTCATGCATATTTAACAAAGTTCAAGTTCTTTGGAAACTTACCGCTTGAAGCTCACTTGCCAATTTCTAAGAGACTTGTTACAGAAGTAAACTAATGCCTTGGACACCTCTAATACACCTCAAAGAAGCTTCTTGGATGTTTGGAACCAAAGGGAAACCTCTAGGACAGAATCTGGCTCCTTCTTGCAAATGTGTCAAAAGTGGCCAAAATGGTAACTCCACCAAATGGTGTTACAGTTGAGAAACTATGATTGGAACAACTTAAGGATATTATTTAGAGTGTGTTTGAAGTGTTGGATGGTTTTGAAATGGACATAATCAAGACATGGCTTTGAAAATGCAGAAAAGTCAAAATATGAGGTTTTGATAGTTGACTTTTGGATTCTGGTGTTTGGAGAGGAAGATGAAGGTTTGGACACCTTCAAGGGAAGATTTGTGATGTGTTTGGACAATTGTTTGAGTGGTTTAAGCTCTGGTTTTGAAAATTTGAATCTTACTATTTGTAAGTTTGAAATTTTAAAGTGAAAGGGGAAGAATGAGAAAACAAGTGTTGTGATTGTTTTGGTGTGTTTTGAAACATCAAATGCGGTCTCTATTTATAGGGTAACAAGTTTGTTTTGGAGGAATAATTCTGGTTTGAAGGATGAGTTCATTGTTTAATGGTTTTGGCAATGTTTCATTACTTCTATCCCAAGGTACATTATCTCTTCCACTAGCTTAGCTTCCTTTTGATCAATTCCACATTCTGCAGATGATTTTAATGTTGTTTAAGAGTGCATCTTGACTGATGAGAGTGGCTTCTTTGACAATGCATTATTCCACATAAATGCCTCTTGAATTCAAGGCTTAAAGTGATGATGTATCATCATTTCAAAGGGTTCCTCTTGACTTAGTGGCTCTATCTTGCAGGTTTTTGATGATTCGTTCAGATTCTTGTTGAACGAGAATTGTTTGATCATCACACTTGGACTCACAAAATCGTGCCCTCCAAGTAATGGCAAATCTGCTTAGCAAAACAGTTGCAATAAGGTATCTTGTGCACTCGATATCTCCTTGCTCAAATGGAATTAGATTATGTTCTTGGACATTTTGGAAACCTGGTATATCATACTTCAACTTTGATGTTTACATTTAGTCTTGATTCATCTTGGATCTTGGTGAAAAATAGCCTCAAAACAAATTCTGTCCAAAAAATTTCTAAGTGTCAAAAGTTCAAAAGTGTGGAAACCCTAACTTCATAGCTTCATATCTCAACATCTATGAACTTTTTGGGAATTCACCCTAAGTGACAAAGTTGTAGTATGTAACAAGCTCTTCAATTTGATCTTTGGATCAGAGAATATGGTTACTTGGTTTGGAAGTTATGACCTTGGAAAGTAGGGCAAAAATCATTGTTTTTCATGACTTAGAAAATTTTCTAAGTTTTCTAAGGTTGCCCTTTTTACAAGTAATCTCACTTTTCATGATTTTTATTGATCAATCATGATCCAAATCACATATTAACTTTGTTTTTGACTTGTAGAGACCATGTTCGACCAAAAACTCCAAAAGTAAAACTTGATTTTGACCGCAGTTGACTTTTTGTATCAGGTGAATTTTGAATTTGGTGATCCTTTATGAAATCAAATCATTGGGATAAATTAAAAATCATGGATGTATTCCAATGGTGTTTTTGAGTGTCTTGAATCATGTCCCAAGATTTGAGATCATGCCTTACTCAATAGTCAAAGGTATGGTTGACTTTTCATCAGAAACCCTAGTTTGTTGTCCAGATGAATTTGAATCCTTGCACTGCTTATGAATCAAGTTCTTTGGATCAATCCAATCTTACGAATGGACTAATGTAATGTATTTGAGATCCTTGAGACATATCTTGAGGTATTGATTCATGAATTACTCAAAAAGTCAACCCATGGATTGATTAGGTCAAAACCCTAATTTTGGTGCACTGAGGATCTTGAGACTTGTTGATTTTGAAATAAGGAAATCTTGTACTTGATTATTGATGATTGAGAGCTCTTGATCTTCATGGATGAATGAGAGACTGGGTAAGTTGAATATCATGCCCATTCTTGATTGGTCATTTGCCTGAATATCTTTTTTAGGCTCAAAACCCTTATTGGTAATCAAATGAAACAAACAACAATATTTGTATCTCCAAATGGGTTAGTGATGCATAAAAGTAAACACATATATGATGCTAATGAAATGCAAATATGTGGGATATTAGGGTCAAAAATTAGGTTATGACAGATGCCCCTTGTCATACCCCAAATTTTGACCACCAAGATTTCCCATCATTGTGCAAATCATCACCACAATATGGATGTACCTTCATGCTTCTTCAATCTCTTCAAGAATTGGTAAGCTTTCACTACAACCAAGAATTAGGGTTTTGAGCCTCTCAGGACACTTAGACAAAAGATCAATCAAGAAATGACATGATCTTTAACTTGTCTAACCTCTCAAACACCCATAAAAGATGAAGAGGACTCTCGCATCAAGAATAAAGCACAAGGTTGCAACATTCCAAGTGGATCAAGCCTCGAGATCGTCAGTGTCACCAAATTAGGGTTTTGGTCGACCAAGGCCTCCAGATGAAAATTTTTCTCTGGGCATGAGCCAATGCTTCAAAGCACAACCCAAGATACTCCAAGGGACTTCATGAACCCAATCATCAAGTTAATTTAGCCTTAGGGGATGCATTTACCAAAAATCAGGAATTAGGGTTTCTTGACCTAATTCACCCCTAAGTTGAATTTTGGGGCAAAGCCTGAGCCAAGACCTCAAGACATGACTTGAGGACCTCAAATACACCACATTGATCCATTTGCAACAATGGATTGATCCAAGAAGCTTGATCCACAAGTTTCATTTTCATCTGGACCACAATTAGGGTTTTGAAGGAAAAAGTCAATTATACCTTTGACTTTTGACCAGGACATGCTCCCAGACCTTGGGACATGATTCAATACACCCTACAACACCTATGGAATCCATCCATTAGGTTTGATTTAGGTCAAGGACTTGATTTCACAAAGGATCGCACAGTTTGGATTTCGTCCGATAAAAAGTCAACTGTGCACAAAATCAAGTTTGACTTTTTGGATTTTTTCACAAATATGGTTCCCTTAAGTAAAAAATAATGTTAATGTATGGTATTGATCATAATTCATTAAGAAAAATCAATAAAAGTGAGGTTTCTTGCAAAAGGCGCAACCATGAGAAACCAAAATTTTTCTAAGTTATGGAACAAAAATGGTTTTGGTACCAACTTCCAAGGACCATAACTTCTGATCCAAGCAACCATTTTGAGTGATCCAAAGCCTGATTTGTAGATCTTACTACACTCTACAAAAGCTTATACTACCTCAGACTCCAATTCTTCATGGATTTTGAGTTATGGATTGATCAAAATCACAAAAACATGAAAATGACACTTTTTCCAACACTAAGTGAAAATTTGCCTAAGTTACCAGTCTTGGACACCAATGTTCATGAGGTTTTTTCAATTGGATTCAAATATTTTCAAAACAAACCATGATCACACATGTTTTGTATCATATGAGGGCTTTCTAAAAAGCACAAGAGCCTCCCATAACTCATCCTGAGTATGGAGATATGATCCCCTCAAAATCAAAATTTCCTACTATCTTGGATAAGGCAGATTTTGGCATTTTGCTCGATTTGGAAAAATTGGACAACTTCAAGCCTTGTCATCCATTTGGACACATCTGAGGATAAAATCCAAGGGGAATGATCTGATCCCCAAGCCTCCAAAGTCCAAGAATCTACACATAGCCATAACAATCCTAAAAGGGTTAAAAAGTGCAAAAGACTCCAATTTTTTCTCACGCATTCAATGGATGCACCAAGGTGGCATGGACTGAGACATTCCCAACTGAATGAGTTAAGATTCAGATCTGAATCAAAGGACCATAGGCCTGTTCCCTAACCTCAAGTCAATGGCTAGAGGAGACTTGAGATTCCTTTTGATCAACATTGGCCAAAGGCCTGCTGCACCTGCCATTCACTATTGATGCCAAAACAAACTTGACACACTAAAAATAGAGCTCAATTGTGATCAGTTTGAGTACACCAAAGCACTACAACACTTGTTTTCCTCAAAATATCTCTCTTTAGGCCAAAATGCCTTCTTTTGCAAGTCATCTCTGAGTTTTTGAGTTAGAGAGAAATTCCACCACAGCTCATGATCCAAACACATCCAATATGTCATATCTAAGCTGTCCAAACACTCACCTTTGATCTGAAACACCAAAATCAGAAAGTCAACCTCCAAAACCTCAAAATTTGACTTTTCTGCATTTTCCAAGCCATGTCTTGATTCAGTCACTTCCAAAACCAAACCAGGCCTCAAACACACTCCAAATATCATCCTCAAATTGTCCCAATTGGTTTCCCTCATCTGGAACACCATTTGAGAGAGTTGTTATTTTGGTCACTTTGCCACTTTTGCAAGAAGAAGCCTAATACTTGTTCCTGAGGATTCCAGCTGGTTTTGATCATCCTAAAAGCTTATAAGGGATCAATCAAGAGTGTTCAAAGCATTAGATTACTTCTGGAATAAGGAACTTGGCAGATAGCACAAGGAGCTCCAAGAGGTATGTGCATCATGACTTGAACTCCCTAAATTATGCATTGCTTTGAGGTCCATTGATCATGGACCTCTTATACATATCATACATGTTGTGTTTGAACCAAATTGTCATGCTATTATTGCTTGTACCATGAGATAGAATAGAACATGCAAAATTTGGCCTATTTTGAAATCACAATCGGATTTTAAAATGGAAACATTTTCTAAAAATTCAAAGGGCACCATTGGATTCCTCATGAAATTTTGGGTCAGATACACCTAAACTTTGTCCCAATCCATGGAGAAATGAGAAAGTTAAAGGCTTCATGCAAATTGTCAAAACTAGGCCTTGCCTTGGGCAAGGGCTAGGCATGGCGCCTTGGCCAGGCCTAGAAACTTGGCACCCCATATATGTTCATGGGGTGGTTTTGATACACGGATGTATAACCACCCCAGTGGTAGCGCGCATGTGTGTTTGGCTATGAGGTCGTGTGTTCAACACCCACCCAGACCATTTTATCATTTTGCCATTTTTTGCTATTTTTATGGTTTTTGTTAATTAATTCCAAAATTAATTTCTCCCTCAATTTTAATTATTTTTTATTGCTTCTTTTTTTGAAAATTCCTAAAAATGTTAAAATATTTTATTCCATAAAAATTTCACAAAAATATTATTTATTTCATATATTTAGTATTTTTGCAAAGAATTATGTTTTATTTGTTTTTTTAACATTTAAAAATATTTCTTTCTCTTGATTTTGCAAATTTCAAATAATTTTCAAATTATTCTATGAATGAAAAATGTTTTTTCAAACATTAATCCAAGATCAAAACTTGTTTTTCACACATGTTTGATAATTTTGATCATTTTAATTGAATTTTTATTTAATTAAAATACATTTTAAAATCAGATTAGGGTTTTGATTATTTTCACCCTCACAAATCTTTTTTAAACACTTTTGGGCCTCTAATAGAGTGTAAGACCCATCCCTTGTAAAATAGAAACCTATTTTGGGCCTCAGTTATTGTATAAGTCCCACTGTGTTTTCAAAATCTCGGTGCGATCGCCATTTCAAAACAAAATCATCTGGGCCTACCCTTGTGTTGTAAGTCCTATTTCTTTTCTTTTTCAAACCTTTGAGCTTCTCCCTAAGTTGTAAGACCCGTCCCTTTGTATAGAAAACCTTTTTTGGGCCTCAGTCGTTGTATAAGTCCCGATACAATCTTCAGATCAACGGTACAATTACTGTTTTTCATCTGGGCCTCTCCTTGAGTATAAGCCCCAATCTTTTCAAAACTACTTTCCCTTTTGATTTAGATTCAAATCCATAGTTGTTATCAAAACTTTCTCTAATTTCTTGAACAACTAACCATATAGCTGTTACAATGGAAGCTTGCTCGCCTGTAAGTTTTATCAGCTTTCTTTTACATACTTGCACATATATATAATTGTTTGTGCTGGAAGCTTGCTCACCTGTAAGTCCTTCTACCCTCTTTTACATACAGTATATATTTCATCTGTATATATATGCCTGTATATTATCTGCTTAGAGTTTTCCCCGACAATTAGGTCTATAACAACTAGATAAAACCAGTGGTCACTCTTTCAACACAGTTAAAACTAGTTCCCCATAGGAATTCCAGATACAGTCTTGCATTTTCTTGGGCTTATACAATATGGAACAAAGAGAAAGGAATTATTCCCAGTGAAACTTTTCTCAGACTGTCACTATTAGAAATTGTCAAAGAAGTTCATTTCCCTAGAGAGGATTAATTCCCGGTGAAACCTCTCTTGAATTTCTTCAAACCCTAGAACTGTTCACTAAAGAAAAGATTATTCCCGGTGAAACTTTTCTTGAACTCTTCTTAAGTTTGGACCCACAGGCTTCCTAAAAGCATCCCAGCCTCCTCTTGGGCTTTGTACAAGGACCCTCCGACTTCTTAGAAGTTCTCATGCCTTCTCTTGGGCTTAATACAAGGACCCTGAAGACCTCTTAAAGGTATAGGACAGAACTTAGTCATCCTTTGTTAGAACAGTCTTTCTAAAAGAGTCAAAACCTCAGACCAATTTAGGGTTGATTCTCATCCCTTAAAATACCTGCCTTCTCTTGGGCATCATACAAAGATAAACTCTTCCATACTAGTAGACTTGGACAATCTATCTCCTCTTGGATCTCAAAGACATTCTCAAGTTCCCTACAAATACAGAAAAAACCCTGGTCATTTAACCAATCTCCAGTAGAGTTTAAATCCTCACAGGATTTAAAACTCCGTCTTTCATCCTAAATTTCCCCAGCTAGGGTCAGCTTACCATCAGAACCTCAAGGCATCTGATACCTCAACTCTTCTGTAAATCCTCAGCAAGAGTTGATTCCCCATTTTGGACCTGCCTCTGGATCTCAATAATCCTCAGCAGAAGCCATCCTTCTCTTAGGCTTTGTATAATGATTTCTTCAGCAGAATTAGCCCCAAATAACACCCTTTTGTAAAGTCCATCTTCTTTCTTAAAACATTCTCTTGTTGGGTTAACCATTTTTAGCCTCAATCTTGGGCTTTGTACAAGACAAACAAAAGCACTATCTTGTTGAGTCAATAACCTTTCCACACTCTCTTGTTGAGTTAACCATTTTCAGCCTCAATCTTGGGCTTTGTACAAGACAAACAAAAGCACTCTCTTGTTGAGTCAATAACCTTTCCACACTCTCTTGTTGAGTTAATTACCTTAAAGCACTCTCTTGTTGAGTCGACCCTTTTCAGCCTCCTCTTAGGCTTTGTATAATGATTTCTCCAACTTGTTCAGCCTCAATCTTGGGCTTTGTACAAGACACTCGTAAATATCCTCAGTTGAGTCATTCTTTTAGCCTCAATCTTGGGCTTTGTACAAGACATATATAAACTTTCTCCAGAAAAAGTCAAAATCTTCATAACCTTCTCTTGAGCCCTGGATAAATATTTTCTCAGCAGAGTCAATTCCTCCCAGCCTTCTTTTAGGTTTTGGGAATTAATCTCCCTAAGCAGAGTCAATCCTCTTTTCAGCCTCAATCTTGGGCTTTGTACAAGACACCATATAAATCTCTCCAGCAGAGTCAATCTTCTTTTAGCCTCAATCTTGGGCTTTGTACAAGACAGATAAAACCTCTCACCCGTAGAGTCAGTTTCCCCTTTTAGCCTCAATCTTGGGCTTTGTATAAGACACATACAAACATTCCCCAGTGGAATCAAAAAAACCTTTTAGCCTCAATCTTGGGCTTTGTACAAGACAAACGGAATATTTCCCCAGAAAATTCAACCTTTAGCCTCCTCTTAGGCTTTGCATAATGATATCCCCAAAAGAGTTGGTCTCTTTTTAGCCTCAATCTTGGGCTTTGTACAAGACAGATAAACACTCTCTTGTTGAGTCAGTCTTTTTCAGCCTCCTCTTAGGCTTTGTATAAGGACCTCCCTAGTGGAGTCAATCAGTCTCTTAGCTTCAACCTTGGGCTTTGATCAAGGCATACAAAAAACCACATTCCCCTCATAGGAAATCAAAATCTCTCTGTAGGAAGACATTTCTCTATTATCACACTTCAAAATAAACAGATCAAACAAACCTTAACCCCAGACAACTGCTGTAAGTGGCACACTTGTTGATTCAAAGATGCAAGTTGTAGTCCATCTCTTATCCTGGTAAACTTCCTCTTTCATCTAATTGCTGTAAGTGGCAAGCCTCTGGATTATTTCCATCCACGCCACTGTCCCTCTCTTAGCATGAAAGATTCCTAAGGAAAAATGGCATTGCTCTACACTGAGTTAAAGTTTTCTCCTTCAGGATAAATCCCCTATAAAGGAAATTATGGCATTGCTGGATTCACATATCCCAGTTAAAGTAATCCTTCTTTATAAACAGTCACCCAACAGTTGTGATAAACAGACGAGATGTCTCCCTTTAGAGATGACAAATTCTCTCTCAGTCAAACCTTTTAGCTTCAATCTTGGGCTTTGAACAAGACATAAATAAACCTTTTAGCTTCAATCTTGGGCTTTGAACAAGACACCAAAACATCTCTTTCCTCCCATAGAGTAGGAGGAACTATGATTGCTCTGATTTCCCTATTTCTTTAAACGGGAATACGTAGGCATAAGATTGCGAAATCTTAGCGAGCATACTAATCAAAAACTCTAGGTCCAGTACCTTCACATACCAATAAAAAACTTTAGGTCAAACACCTTACCAAAAAACATCGGCAAACCCAAAACCAACAAAAACTCTCTCTCTCTCTCTCTCTCTCAAAAACCTCCCAAAGGAGAAACTTTCCCAACCCACAACAGATAAACACCATCAAGTATAAAAGCAGAACCCTATTGCTAACAACCTGTGGATAACCACATATAGGATGGGTAATTGACAACTCCCCATTGTATAACCTGACCCCGAACTCCCCGAATCTCTTTAAGCGTTTGTTCAGTAAAACATTCGCGTGCAAGGTTAGTTTTAGATAGCTTCCCTTTCCCTTCCAGCTTCACGGGATAAATAAGAAATCAGAAAGTAGCACCCCACTCCTACCATTGCGGTGAGGAGAAACCCATGGCGATAAGGTGGTCGCGTCACCGACAAAAATCGCACGCTACAGTAAAATGGCGACTCTGCTGGGGAGTCATTTTGTCTGTTTAGGACTAGGATTATAGTTCCTAAGAGGTCTAAGATGTTAGTTTTAGGAATTATACTATATATACTGCTTTTCCTACATGATATCCGTGTTAATTTTTCTGTCAATGGGAATGCGAGTGATGTCGCATATGGAAAGTATGAGAGAACCCTAAGATAGGTGATGGCATAGACGGGTGGTCTTATAGGGAGTGATTCCCGAATAAGCGATCCTGGTAGACCATCAAATCAGTGGAGATACCCTTTACGGATTCAATGTTGAACGACTTCGTCGTGAAAGTAGATTGTCCCAATGTGGTATCCGTGAAACTGAGGATTTGGTAGACATTAACCATGTGGCCATTTGGTAGTGCGGTAGCTATCGGAAATAGTTGATACGCGATACTACACTCAATTGAGATTACCCTAGGGTGCTACAGCTTGCTCGGGTGAACCAGCTTGCTATTGATACCCCTAGGGGGTCAATGATTTTGGGAACTTTTAACCCATTCTACAGGTACAAAAATTCACCAGAATATAACCTTTGGGGATGGGTAGAGCCATGACTCCATGCTCGTGACGTTGAACCCTTGAACCCATGTTTTTTCAAAGTTTTTGTGTGTTGCATTCATCCATTCATTTAAAAAACTCTTAAACAAAGAAAAAATCTTCTTTTCTCTTCTCACTTTTTTTAAATTAAACTAAAACAATGATTGCAAATATTAGAGAGAAAGATTATGCTATGGATTTCGGTAGAAGGAAGACGCACAAGTACACCTTCAAGGCTCCAAAACAAGAGGATTTAAGGGGGTTGGCAAGGATGATTACCAACCCTGATGCTTTCTGTTAAGGGTCCATGTAGTTGAAGGAATCCTGTCTACGCTGATTCAGTTTTATGATCCAGTTTATCACTGTTTCATATTCCCGGATTATCAACTAGCATCGACGCTAGAAGAGTACTCTCACCTGACTGACTTACCCCTCACTGATCAAGCTCCCTTTTCTGGACTGGAAGAAATTCCAAAGGATCAAACCATTGCAAGCGCAATCTATTTGGATGAGTCAGAAGTCAGGACTCACATGACCACTAAGGAAGGAATCCAAGGTTTACCGGCCAAGTTTTTGGTAGAGAAAGCCCTATACTTTGCCAATGTAGGAAATATTATTGCTTTCGAAGATATCTTTGTCCTACTTACATACGGGCTTTTCCTTTTTCCCAACATCGATAACTTTGTCGATACCAATGCTATTAAGATATTTCTGATTGGAAACCCCGTACCGAACTTGCTCGCAGATGCTTATCATTATATACACTTAAGGATTTTGTACAGCGGAGGAATGATCACATGTTGTGTACCCCTGCTTTACAAATGGTTCACTTCCCATTTACCCAAGTCTGCTACTTTTTAGGATCACAAGAGTGCTCTACGTTGGTCATAGAGAATCACGTCTCTTACCAACTCTGACATAGATTGGTACAATCGGATCTATGACGGGATAAGGATCATTGACAAATATGGAAACTTCCCTAATGTACCCCTCATAGAAACTAAAGGAGGAATCAACTATCATCCAATTTTAGTTCGCCGTCAACTCGGATACCCGATGAAGCATATCCCACAAAATGTTCATCTGGAAGGTCTTTTCTTCAAGGAAGGAGAAAATGACAGGGCACTAAAGAAAGAAATAGTGCATGCCTGGCAATATGTTCACAAGAAAGGAAGAGTCTCTAGGAAGACCGGACTGTATCTCTGTGGAACCTTATCTCCACTGGGTACAAACTAGAGCCCTCAAGCTGAGGATGCCTTACCCTCGTCAAGAAGTTATTCCGTTAAAGGAATTTGTCCTTTATTTTATGTCTGATACGGAAAAACTCCAGGTCGCTCTCAACAAAGTTCAACGGGAAAAGAACTCTTGGAAGAACAAGTACCGCATTCTCAATGTAGAGTGTACCAAAATTCAAGAATTGTTAAAAGAGAAGGATGTTCTGATTAAGATACTAGAGCAACATGTTGTAGAAAATCAAGATGACCGAAGAAATTTGCTCGCTTCTTTCACTTGGCAAATGACTGACAACTCGACAACAGCTGAAGAGCCCCGATCAAAGAAAAGGAAAATACCTGAACCAGTATCTGAGTTCTCCTCAGAGAGGACTCAGGATCCATGAACTTAGACATTTCCTTTTACAACACTTTGTAAAATATTGTATTTTCCGTTTCTGCAATCTTACTAATTCAATAAAACGGGGCCTCCCCACAATATGATATTTGCAATCTATTTGTTGAAGTTTCTTTTTTATTACAGCAAAAACAAAAAAATTAATATATATCATTGCATATCATTCATCATTCTCACATAACGCATTCTTCTTACCTTTGAATCTCACGTATGTGTCACGATTCTAGAGTCAAACTGTCTCATTCGTACAATACTCGGGCCAATCGACAAAAGAAAATGGACGATCTCGAGGAAGAGAACAGAGAGCTGAGAGAAGAAATCGACGCTCTGAAGGAAGATCTAAAAAAACTTCACAGTGACATGCAATCCCTGGCAACAGCTCAGAGGCAACAACAAAAGACTGTGATCTCAGAGATCACATCTACGTCCATAGTAGAGACATATGATCCTCAGTACAACATGCCTAAAGGTCGTCCCTGGGGCATGCCTATCAACTTTATCCCTGAAGGATACATCCCGCCGATCACTGAAGACCCAGAAACTGCAGCAGGAATCGCTGAGCCTGAAGGTTACAAACTTCAGGAAAGCGAAGATGCAAGAGTCATGACAGCAACTCCTGAAGGTTACAAACTTCGGGATAGGGAAGCACCAAGAGTCACCGTCGTAATGACTATACCACAACCCGTGGTACATACTGCCCCGGAAGGACATATTCCACAAATAATTTCTGGTGGAAACGAAAACATGTACGAAAAAATGAATGAGTTCCAGGAGCAATTCCTGGAGATGCAGAAGGAACTGAATGCCATTCCCAGCCAGGATTTATTTGGAAAGGACGCCGCAGACCTTTGTCTGGTCCCTGACGTGAAAATACCGCACAAATTAAAGGTGCCTGACTTTGAAAAATACAAGGGCAACTCTTGCCCTCAAATTCATTTGGTGATGTACGCTCTAAAGATGTCAACTCAGACTAAAAATCAATAGCTACTGATCCATTACTTCCAAGACAATTTAACCGGTGCCGCACTCAAATGGTACATGGCTTTAAACCGCACCAAGATCGTCACTTTCAGAGATCTTGGCGCTGCCTTCGTTCAGCAATATAAATATAACCTGGACATGGCACCAGACAGAAATTAACTCAGAGCAAAGTCGTAGAAGTACAAGGAAACTTTTAAGGAATATGCTCAGAGATGGCGTGAAATTGCCGCCCAGATCTGTCCCCCTCTTGAGGAAAAAGAGATGACAAAGATCTTTTTGAAAACCTTAAGCTCATTCTATTACGACCGAATGGTCGCCAGTGCGCCCAGCGACTTCACTGAGATGGTGAAGTACGCCTTGAAGAAGCAGTCCGAGAAGGATGATTGGTTAAAGGTATAGAACCATCTAGCAGTACCAAAAGATATAGTAGTGCTTTCCCAAAGAAAAAAGAGCAAGATATTGGTAATATCTCTCTCGAAAAGCAAAGGCGAAGGTATCAACCAGTAGCAGCGGTAACTCTCGCTATCAACCCAACGCCGACTCCTGCGTATCAACCTCAGGTTGCTCAGAGCCAACCGAATCAACAACAGTATCAATAAAGGACACAACAACCTCTTCAGCAGGCTCGTTCACAATACAACAACAATCATACGACACAACCACTAGGGTTCGACCTTATATCGATGTTGTACGCAGAACTGTTTCCATTACTACTGGTCAAGGGGCACGTCCAAACCAGGTCTCCTCTTACAGTACCGGAAAATCTGCCTTTTTGGTTCAAAGTGGATCAAACTTTCCCTTACCATCAAGGAGGACCAGGGCACAACATAGAGAACTGTCTCAGTTTCAAGTCCGATGTACAGAAGCTTGTCAGGAACGGGGTATTATCCTTCAAGGATACAAATCCAAATGTTCAGACGAACCCGTTGCCTCAACACGAGAAAACTGCAGTAAATTTGATAGAGGAAGAATTTAATCGCAGTTATCAAATTCACGATGTACTCCTATTGGGAACCAATCTGGTCAGGATGCATTGCAGACAGAGCGGGTATGGTCATGTACCGTCTCACAATTATCACCAGTGTGATATCTGTTCAAAGAATAATCAAGGATGTTCCCTAGTGCAATCAGCTCTACAAGAACAGATGGATCTCGGATGAATCCAAGATCATCGAATCCGTGAGGTCAATATGGCCCACGCAAATCCCAACATTGTCCAGAACCACAACATTCTGGCAATGAATGTCAACTTGGTGGCAATGCACTCAAGGAAAAGCCAGCATCATGATCTTCCACGGCATGATTACAATTCCTGTCCGATATGCTCAATAAATAATTAGGGATGCTCTTTTGTACAAGAGGCCTCTAGCATCAAATGGATCTCAGATGGATCCAGGATTACCGTGATAGAAGTAGCCATCAAGTTAATATGATTCAAATCTTTGATATTCGCTTGATGAATACCAGTCTGGTAGAATTACACGCTAAGCAAGCCAGGCTCGGTTTTCTGGCTTCACATGATTATCAGGACTGTAAAGTTTGTCGTGAAGACGACCAAGGATGTGCACTTGTCCAAAGAACACTTCAACACTTGTTGGACCATTGGTGGCTTCCAATCTACTTGGATGAAGCTACACAACAGATCAGTATGACTGACGAGAATCCTAACAGGCATCAGAGTCAGGATGTTCGCTCGATGGAAACAGATCTAGTAAGGTTGCACTGCATATAAAGCGGGCGTGGCCAGGTGCCACCACCCAACTATGAGTGCTGTAGAGTTTGCTCAGAGAACAACCAATGATGCTACCTTGTACGGCCAGCTCTTCAAAATCAATTGGATCGAAAGGAGATTCGACCATGTTCAAGTTTTGGTTCGATCAACGTAATGCAAGACTATCTTCCTGATTAAAGCAAGGACGTTGTCATAATCTCCGATCATGGGAGGACCAAAGATGTATGCGCCATAATCCCTCTACTCCATGAATCAAAAGTTCCTCTTGACAGTAGAAAGATTCTCAACCTCGAACCAATTGAGGCTGCCTACGATGGTTAGAAAAATCAAAAGGATCCTGTGGTTATCTATCTGCCAGGTTAAATACCGTACAAATCCGATAAGGCTTTCCCTTACAAGTACGGTACAACCACAATCGAAAATGGAAAGGAAACTCCATTACCCTCCGTCATAAACATTGCTGACATCAGTCGAGTAACACAGAGCAGCCGGATCTTCAACAGAGGAGTTGGAGAACCCACCAGAGAAAAGGAACCTCAAACAGAAGTTCCTAATCAACCAGTTGGTCAAACCAGTAATCTCGACCTTTCAAAGAACAACGATGAGATGCTGAAGCTCATCCAGAAGAGCGAGTACAACATTGTAGACCAACTATTGTAAACTCCTTTGAGAATCTCTGTGCTATCTCTCTTGCTCAGTTCCGAAGCTCACAGAGAAGCTCTACATAAAGTCTTAGAGCAAGCCTTTGTGAAACAAGATGTGACGATAAGACAATTTGACAGCATTATCTCCAACATTACTTCCTGCAACAACTTAGGATTCAGTGATGAGGAACTGTCGGAAGAAGGCAAAAATCACAACGTGGCGCTAAACATTACAGTTAACTGCCAGAACGATGCTTTAGCCAGCGTACTGGTAGATACCGAATAAGCTCTTAATGTTATGCCAAAATCTACTATAATGCGACTATCATTTCAAGGATCTCCTATGAGAGGCAGTGAAGTCATCGTCAAAGCCTTTGACGGATCCAGAAAAATGGTTATCGGCGAATTTGATCTTCCCATAACCATCAGTCCTCACACTTTCCAAGTCACTTTCTAGGTCATGGACATCCGGGCAGCATATAACTATTTATTAGGAAGACCTTGGATACACGAAGCTGGGGTAGTCACTTCGACACTTCACCAGAAGTTGAAGTTCGTCAAGAATGACAAGCTAGTCATAGTCTACGAAGAGCAAGCCTTAATCGTGAGCAACTTATCATTGTTTTCCTGTGTAGAACCAGAGGAGGTTGTTGGAACCCAGTTCCAAGCACTTTCGGTGAGCAATGAGAATCGATCAGAAAAAGGAACGTCGATTTCCTCATATAAAGATGATCTCGAAGTGATCAACATTAATGACGTAAAAGGATGGGGACAACTTGTCATTCCTACGGATAACAGGACAAAGAAAGGTCATAGTTTTTCCTCAACATGTACCCAGACTGCTACTAACGATGAAAGTTTTCATCCCATTCAGGGCTTCTTCCACATTGGAGGTTTCCTTCACCCAGTATCTCAAGAAGTACACACCATCAATGAAGGTGAATCCTCCGATACAGATGAAGAATGGAAGTCCTATCTCAACGAGGACGGTTATATATCTCAGGAAGAAACGTATACGCTATTTTGCTATCCCACGCAAAGTTCGAGATATATACCAAGATCAGACGTCAAGATGATATACGGAGATTGTGATCTTGAGGGATGTTGTGCTCCACCAAACTCATTAGAGGAGGACACTCTGATGAAAGATAACTTTGACTACGATTATTATGATCCACTGGATGACTTACCTATCTAGTAGCCATACCCAGAAGTCCTGGGCCAAAAGAGTCAGCCCAATGATGCATATCAGCTGAGCATCATTGAAAAGAATAACTGCGTCCCCACCAAGTCATGGGATCATTACTCAGGACATCCTAAAGATATCCAGCACAACGATGAATCTGTAAAGATTACAGGATAAAAGTTCATCAACTATTCTTTTCCAGAGGTCAACGTCATCGAGAAGGATGGCCCTTCCAGTCCCACAGAAGTATGGGACACGTTAGGACAGCTGAGTAACAGGTACGACTTCTTGGTCAAGTACACCACTCCTAAAAGCTCTTGTATCAGGCTCGAAGACATCCAGCCAACTGGATGGGGAGATCCGCCTAAGAGTGAAAACACTGTGCAAGATACAACAGAAGAGTCCGTCTACGACAACTCTGCTTGGGAGGAAGACTCCAACGATCCTTCTTCGCCAGAAATCGGCGTCATTTATGAGGACAAACCAAGAAAGAAGGTACCATACTTTGTGATTCACCGAGGAGTTCGTCGCCAATGGGTTGCTGTCGATGTCCCAAAAGTCGTCCATAAGTCTAAGTAATTGTCATCTTTGTTTTAACCTTTCACCCTGCCCAGGTGAAACGGATGTTTTATAGGGCTCACTTTCTGTAAATGTCCCTCTTCGCTTTGCCCAAAGCGACAGAGTTTTGTTTTATAGGGTTGTAGTTTCAAGAATCGACTAAATCATAAATAAATAATGTCATTCTATAATTTTCGCATTTATTGTTGTTTTCACTTTTTGCTTTTTCAGAAAATGGTAATCCTAAAACAACCCAAAAATAAAAAAACAAGCATTTTTCAAAAAAATACACTGCACACACTCTTGCATTCTCTCTATCTCTTCTAAAAATAAATCATCACGTCATGCAGATTGCTTGTTTTAAACCCCGTTGAAACATACGTCCCAACTTTGAATTCCCGATATTTGAGGCTGAAGAAGAAGAAGACGAAGAAATTCCAGAAGAGATCTCCCGATTACTCAGACAAGAGGAAAGGTCCATTGAACCTCACAAAGAGCCGTTGGAAATGGTCAACTTGGGTTTAGAAGAAGAGAGGAAAGAAGTCAAGATTGGAGCACTGCTTAGTTTGACTGTCAGAGAAGACTTGATAAAACTTCTCAAAGATTTTCGCGATGTATTTGCTTGGTCCTATCAGGACATGCCAGGGTTGGATACCAGCATCGTGGAACATCATCTACCGTTAAGATCAGAATGTCCACCGGTGAAACAAAGACTGAGACAGACTCATCCAGACATGGCCATCAAAATCAAGGAGGAAGTGCAGAAACAGATTGACGCAAGTTTCCTCGCCACCTCAGAATATCCTCAATGGTTAGCCAACATACTACCAGTTCCGAAAAAGGATGGAAAAGTCAAAATGTGTGTAGATTACAGGGATCTGAACAAAGCCAGTCCAAAGGATGACTTTCCCTTACTACACATAGACATGCTGGTAGACAGTACAGCAAAGTTCAAAGTCTTCTCCTTCATGGATGGATTCTCGGGCTATAATCAAATCAAAATGGTGCCGGAAGACATGGAGAAAACTTCGTTCATCACCCCATGGGGCACCTTTTGTTACAAGGTAATGTCGTTTGGTCTGAAGAACGCCGGGGCAACCTATCAAAGGGCCATGACTACTCTGTTTCACGACATGATGCATAAAGAAATCGAGGTATATGTCGATGATATGATTGCCAAATCTAAAACAGAGGAGGAACATGTGACCCACCTGTCAAAATTATTTGAGCGTCTGAGAAAATACAAACTCCGCTTGAATCCCAACAAGTGCACGTTTGGTGTCCACTTAGGCAAACTTTTAGGGTTCATCGTCAGCTAGAAGGGAATTGAGGTTGATCCTGACAAGGTCAAGGCCATTCAAGAAATGCCTTCACCAAAGACTGAGAAACAAGTCAGAGGATTCCTGGGACGTTTGAATTACATTTCCAGATTTATATTCCTCATGATCGTGTCATGCGCGCCAATCTTCAAACTACTAAAAAAGAATCAAACCTGTGTATGGATGGAAGATTGCCAAAAAGCCTTCGACAATATCAAGGAATATTTGTTGAATCCACTGATCCTGTCACCTTTAGTGGAGGGAAGACCATTGGTCATATACCTAATAGTCTTAGAAGACTCTATGGGTTGTGTACATGGCCAACAAGACGAAACCAAATGAAAAGATTCTTCCATCTACTATCTGAGCAAGAAGTTTACCGACTGTGAAACTCGATATACTATGCTTGAGAAAACTTGTTGTACTCTAGCTTGGGCAGCCAATCGTCTTCGCCAGTACATGATTTTCCACACTACTTGGTTAATCTCAGAAATGGATCAAATCAAGTACATCTTTGAAAAACCTGCTCTCACGGGAAGGATTGCCCGATGGCAGATGTTGTTATCAAAATACGACATTGAGTACCACGCTCAGAAAGCCATCAAAGGGAGTATTTTAGCCGATCATTTGGCTCATCAATCGATTGATGATCAGGAATCAGTTGGATTTGACTTCCCAGACGAAGATGTCATGTATTTGAAAATGAAAGATTGCGATGAACCGCTACCCAGTGAAGGGCCAGAACCAGGTTCCCAATGGGGACTAATCTTTGACGGAGCCGTCAACATCTATGGAAACGGAATTGGGGCAATCATCGTAACACCTCAGGGTACCCACATTCCTTTCACTGCCAGATTGACGTTCAAGTGCATAAATAACAAGGCCGAATACGAAGCTTGTATCATGGGTCTGGAAGAAGCAATTGATTTGAGGATTAAGAACTTGGATGTGTATGGAGACTCAGCCCTGGTTATCAATCAGATCAAAGGAGATTGGAACACATACCAATTAGGATTGATTCCTTACAGAGATTACGCGATAAGGTTGTTACCATTCTTCAACAGAATTGAGTTTCACCATATCCCTCGTGAAGAGAATCACATGGCTGATGCACTAGCCACTCTCTCTTTCATGATTAGTGTAGGTCAATGGAACGACGTACCTAAGATTGAAATAATGCGCCTAGAATGGCCCGCTTACATCTTCGCGATCGAAGCAGTCATAGACGACAAACCTTGGTATCAGGATATCAAATGCTTCCTTAAAAAACAAGAGTACCCATCTGGGACATCCAGAAAAGACAGGAAAACCCTCAGAAGGTTGACAGGCAACTTCTTCCTGAGCAGTGATACACTCTATAAACGAAACTTCGACATGGTTCTGCTCCAATGTGTAGACAGACCAGAAGTAAACATATTGATGAAAGAGATTCACGAAGGATCCTTTGGCACTCATGCCAACGGACACACAATGGCGAGAAAAATTCTGAGAGCAGGGTATTACTGGTTGACCATGGAATCCGATTGCTACAAGTACATGAGGAGGTGTCACAAGTGTCAGATATACTCAGACAAAATCTATCTACCACCAACGCATCTCAAAGTTCTTTCTTTCCCATGGCCTTTTTCCATATGGGGAATCGACATGATTGGCATGATCGAACCCAAGGCTTCAAACAGACATCGGTTCATCCTGGTAGCCATTGACTACTTCACCAAATGGGTCGAAGCAGCGTCATACAGCAATGTGACCAGACAAGTGGTGGTCCGATTTATCAAAAACAATCTCATCTGCCGTTATGGTGTTCCAAGCTAGATCATTACTAATAATGGATCTAACTTGAACAATAAGATGATGAAAGAGTTGTGTGCTGATTTCAAGATCGAACACCATAACTCATCTCCTTACCGACCCAAGATGAATGGGGAGGTAGAAGCGGTTAACAAGAACATCAAGAAGATCATTCAAAAGATGGTTGTAACTTACAAAGACTGGCATGAAATGCTGCTTTTGCTCTTCACAGTTATTACACATCTGTCCGTACTTCAACAGGGGCAACCCCTTTCTCTCTAGTATATGGCATGGAAGCAGTGTTTCCCATAGAAGTAGAGATCCCATCAATCCGGGTATTGATGGAAGCTAAGCTAATAGAAGCTGAATGGTGTCAAAGTCGACACGATGAACTGAACCTAATCGAAGAAAAACGAATAACGGATATATGCCATGGTCAGTTGTATCAACAGAGAATGAAGAAAGTGTTGACAAAAAGGTATGACCCCGTGTCTTAAGGAAAGGAGACCTTGTGCTAAAAAAGATACAATCATTTCTCACTGATTCCAGGGGAAAATGGACTCCGAATTACGATGGCACTTACGTTGTTAAGAAGGCCTTCTCAGGCGGCGCCTTGAGACTCGCAACCATGGATGGAGAGGAGTTTAACTACCCCACGAATGTTGATGTAGTCAAGAAATACTTCGCCTAAATGAAAAAAAACGTCTCGGTGGATTGAAAACCCGAAAGGGCGGTCCAGGCAAAAATTAGAGACATAAGCAAAAAAAATCCCGGTGGATTGGAAATCTCAAAGTACGATCCAGGCAAAAGTTAGGGATTAACGGCAAGTAACTACGTCTGACAAGGTTAAATCCCCAGCGGTAGTGCCATTTGTCAAAAAAACTTCCAGTCAAGGTCATCTTCGACAGAAGCTCAGGATGTCCAGAATTCAAAGATGGTAAAAGGATAACAGACGTTATGTTTCAATGTAGCCCTTTTCCCTTAAATTACCATTTTCTAAACTTTGTAAATACTCTATGGAATCACGCGCTTGGCTGATTTCCATCCTATCAATAAAATTTGAGCCCTAGTGCTTTTGTTTACAATTCTTATTTGTTTTAGCTTTACAGAATGACATTTTTAACATGATCAACGATTCTTGAAATAAAACAAAAATGAATTTAATTGTCAAAAAAAATTTCTTCTTTTAAAATAAAGATTGCATTTCCTTTTGACTGTGAACTTCAAAAAGAACAGCGATAGCTTCTCCAGAGGTGATTAAACCTCAAAGTACAGAATCAAAGTACTCCTTCTAAACCAGTACGCCTGAATGAAGGATCAACTGTATCAGATGCGAATACCCCATCTCCTAAGCAAGGCAGAATTGCTATCTTGGACCGTTGATATTTTTCATCCCCCACCGTGGCCGAGTATCCAGTCGTGTTCATCTATTAGTATGTATGTCGCGTCAGTTTTGTCAGCATAAACATACATACATCATGCATTATTGATTCACATTCATATTTTTATTGCATCACTATCACTCTAGTCGGTCTTATTCCCAAGTGATAAAAGTCATCTCAATCAAATTGTCAGTCACTTCATCGTTAGGAAATGTAGCGTCTTAGCAATCTCTCCCCTAGTTTATTTCTGGATTGGAGCCGGCCCTCGACCACTTTGATAACTTGAACCTCCGAAAGGCAAGAAAACATTCAACAAACGTCACTCTTCACTCTTGAAGATGATGTTCTCGCTTTCCCGGATTAAGGAAAATCCCCAGAGGAAGCCTTTTAACCAATGACTCTCGGCAATACAGCAGTCTCTCTCTGAAAATTTGCTGTCAACAAGGTCATCAGTACCTCCAAATTAGATTACATCACATGGCATTTCTCCGAAAAGATCTCGAAAAAAAGTATGATATAATATCCCCTAACAGAAAGCAGTCTTTCAAGAGACTCGTTCTCCCCAGTAGAGTCAACAAATGGCATCTCCAATAAAGAAATTTGCACACCTCTACACCTCAGACAAATGGGTCTCCCCAGCAAGTCTGACACCAAGTTTTTCAATCAAATGGCATCTCCCCAGTAAATTCGGCGAGAAGTTTGATGAAAACCGCTACACATAGCCTCCCTTGCAAGGAAGGAACTTGACAAAAAAAAACTGAGACCAGTTCCATGGCTGAAGACCAGGATCGAGGGGAAGTTTATTGACAAAAGAAACTTAGACCAGTTCCTTGGCTGAAGACCAGGAACGAGGGGAAGTTTATTTCAAAAACTAAGATCAGTTCCGTGGGTAAAAACCAGGATCGAGGGGAAGTTTATTGACAAAAGAAACTTAGACCAGTTCCTTGGCTGAAGACCAGCATCGAGGGGAAGTTTATATCAGAAACTAAGACTAGTTCTGCGGCTGAAGACCCGGATCGAGGGGAAGTTTCACCCTTTTCTGAGTATCATTGCTTAGCAAAAAAAGATGGATGAGCGAATTGCCATTAATAACCACTGTCAAAATTTTGGGTATTCTGATATTTAATCCTCTTGCACCCAGAATGCTCGAATACCTTCGCCATTCACACCTTCGAGTCTAAGAAAATTAAATAGGGGCATCTGTCATACCCCAAATTTTGACTACCAAGATTTCCCATCATTGTGCAAATCATCACCACAATATGGATGTACCTTCATGCTTCTTCAATCTCTTCAAGAATTGTTAAGCTTTCACTCAACCAAGAATTAGGGTTTTGAGCCTCTCAGGACACTTAGACAAAGGATCAATCAAGAAATGACATAATCTTTAACTTGTCTAACCTCTCAAACACCCATAAAAGATCAAGAGGACTCCTACATCAAGAATCAAGTACAAGGTTGCAACATTCCAAGTGGATTAAGCCTCGAGGTCGCCAATGTCACCAAATTAGGGTTTTGGTCGACCAAGGCCTCCAGATGAATATTTTCCTCTGGGCATGAGCCAATGCTTCAAACAACAACCCAAGATACTCCAAGGGACTTTATGACCCCAATCATCAAGTCAATTTAGCCTCAGGGGATGCATTTACCAAAAATCAGGAATTAGGGTTTCTTGACCTAATTCACCCCTAAGTTAACTTCTAGGGCAAAGCCTGAGCCAAGACCTCAAGACATGACTTGAGGACCTCAAATACACCACATTGATCCATTTGCAACAATGGATTGATCCAAGAAGCTTGATCCACAAGTTTCATTTTCATCTGGACCACAATTAGGGTTTTGAAGGAAAAAGTCAACTATACCTTTGACTTTTGACCAGGACATGCTCACAAACCTTGGGATATGATTCAATACACCCTACAACACCTATGGAATCCATCCATTAGGTTTGATTTAGGTCAAGGACTTGATTTCACAAAGGATCGCACAGTTTGGATTTCGTCCGATAAAAAGTCAACTGTGCACAAAATCAAGTTTGACTTTTTGGTTTTTTTCACAAATATGGTTCCCTTAAGTAAAAAATAATGTTAATGTATGGTATTGATCATAATTCATTAAGAAAAATCAATAAAAGTGAGGTTTCTTGCAAAAGGCGCAACCATGAGAAACCAAAATTTTTCTAAGTTATGGAACAAAAATGGTTTTGGTACCAACTTCCAAGGACCATAACTTCTGATCCAAGCAACCATTTTGAGTGATCCAAAGCCTGATTTGTAGATCTTACTACACTCTACAAAAGCTTAAACTACCTCAGACTCCAATTCTTCATGGATTTTCAGTTATGGATTGATCAAAATCATAAAAACATGAAAATGACACTTTTTCCAACACTTAGTGAAAATCTGCCTAAGTTACCATCCTTAGACACCAATGTTCATGAGGTTTTTTCAGTTGGATTCAAATAGATTCAAAACAAACCATGATCACACATGTTTTGTATCATATGAGGGCTTTCTTAAAAGCACAAGAGCCTCCCATAACTCAACCTGAGAAGGGAGATATGATCCCCTCAAAATCACCATTTCCAACTGTCTTGGACAAGGCAGATTTTGGCATTTTGCTCGATTTGGAAAAATTGGACAACTCCAAGCCTTGTCATCCATTTGGACACATCTGAGGATAATATCCAATGGGAATGATCTGATCCCCAAGCCTCCAAACTCCAAGAATCTACACATAGCCATAACAAACCTAGAAGGGCTAAAAAGTGCAAAAGACTCCAATTTTATCTCCAAGCATTCAATGAATGCACCAAGGTGGCATGGACTGAGACATTCCCAACTGAATGAGTCAAGATTCAGATCTGAATCAAAGGACCATAGGCATGTGCCCTAACCTCAAGTCAATGGCTAGAGGAGACTTGAGATTCCTTTTGATCAACATTGGCCAAAGGCCTACTGCAGCTTCCATTTACTATTGATGCCAAAACAAACTTGACACACTATAAATAGAGCTCAATTGTAATCAGTTTGAGTACACCAAAGCACTACAACACTTGCTTTCCTCAAAATCTCTCTCTTTAGGCCAAAACGCCTTCTTTTGCAAGTCATCTCTGAGTTTTTGAGTTAGAGAGCAATTCCACCACAACTCATGATCCAAACACATCCAATATGTCATATCTAAGCTGTACAAACACTCACCTTTGATCTGAAACACCAAAATCAGAAAGTCAACCTCCAAAACCTCAAAATTTAACTTTTCTGTATTTTTCAAGCCATGTCTTGATTCAGTCACTTCCAAAACCAAACCAGGCCTCAAACACACTCCAAATATCATCCTCAAACTGTCCCAATTGGTTTCCCTCATCTGGAACACCATTTGAGAGAGTTGTTATTTTGGTCACTTTGCCACTTTTGCAAGAAGAAGCCTAATCCTTGTTCCTGAGGATTCCAGCTGGTTTTGATCATCCTAAAAGCTTCTAAGGGATCAATCAAGAGTGTTCAAAGCAATGGATTACTTCTGGCACAAGGAACTTGGCAAATAGCACAGGGAGCTCCAAGTAGTAAGTGCATCATGACTTGAACTCCCTAAATTATGCATTGCTTTGAGGTCCATTGATCATGGGCCTCTCATACATATCATACATGTTGTGTTTGAACCAAATTGTCATGCTATTATTGCCTGTACCATGAGATAGCATATAACATGCAAAATTTGGCCTATTTTGAAATCACTATAGGATTTTAAAATGGAAACATTTTCTGAAAATTCCAAGGGCACCATTAGATTCCTCATGAAATTCTAGGTCAGATGCACCTAAATTTTGTCCCAATCCATGGAGAAATGAGAAAGTTAGAGGCTTCATGCAAATTGCCAAAATTAGGCCTTGCCTTGGGCAAGGGTCAGGCATGGCGCCTTGGCCAAGCCTAGAAACTTGGCACCCTATATATGGTCATGGGGTGGTTTTGATACACGGATGTATCACCACCCCAGTGGTAGCGCGCATGTGTGTTTGGCTATGAGGTCGTGGGTTCAACACCCACCCAGATCATTTTATCATTTTGCCATTTTTTGCTATTTTTTGCTATTTTTATGGTTTTTGTTAATTAATTCAAAAATTAATTTCTCCCTCAATTTTAATTATTTTTTATTGGTTCTTTTTTTGAAAATTCCCAAAAATGTTAAAATATTTTATTCTATAAAAATTTCACAAAAATATTATTTATTTCATATATTTAGTATTTTTGCAAAGAATTATGTTTTATTTGTTTTTTTAACATTTAAAAATATTTCTTTCTCTTGATTTTGCAAAATTCAAATAATTTTCAAATTATTCTATGAATGAAACATGTTTTTCAAACATTAATCCAAGATCACAACTTTTTTTTCACACATGTTTGATAATTTTGATCATTTTAATTGAATTTTTATTCAATTAAAATACAATTTAAAATCAGATTAGGTTTTTGATTATTTTCACCCTCATAAATCTTTTTTAAACACTTTTGGGCCTCTAGTAGAGTGTAAGACCCATCCCTTGTAAAATAGAAACCTATTTTGGGCCTCAGTCGTTGTATAAGTCCCACTGTGTTTTCAAAATCTCGGCGCGATCGCCATTTCAAAACAAAATCATCTGGGCCTACCCTTGTGTTGTAAGTCTCATTTCTTTTCTTTTTCAAACCTTTGGGCCTCTCCCTGAGTTGTAAGTCCCATCCCTTTGTACAGAAAACCTTTTTTGGGCCTCAGTCGTTGTATAAGTCCCAATACATTCTTCAGATCAACTGTACAATTAATATTTTTCATCTGGGCCTCTCCTTGAGTATAAGCCCCAATCTTTTCAAAACAACTTTCCCTTTTGATTTAGATTAGAATCCATAGTTGTTATCAAAGATTTCTTTAATTTCTTGAACAACTAACCATACAGTTGTTACAATGAAAGTTTGCTCGCCTGTAAGTTTTATCAGCTTTCTTTTACATACTTGCACATATATATAATTGTTTGTGCTGGAAGCTTGCTCACCTGTAAGTCCTTTTACCTTCTTTTACATACAGTATATATTTCATTTGTATATATATGCCTGTATACTATCTGCTTAGAGTTTTCCCCGTCAATTAGGTCTAGAACTAGATAAAGCCAGTGGTCACTCTTTCAACACAGTCAAAACTAGTTCCCCATAGGAATTCCAGATACTGTCTTGCCTTCTCTTGGGCTTATACAATATGGAACAAAGAGAAAGGCATTATTCCCGGGTAACTTTTCTCATACTGTTACTATTAGAAATCGTCAAAGAAGTTCATTTCCCCAGAGAGGATTAATTCCCGATGAAACCTCTCTTGACTTTCTTCAAACCCTAGAACTGTTCACTAAAGAAAAGATTATTCCCGGTGAAACTTTTCTTGAAATCTCCTCTTGGGCTTTGTACAAGAACCCTCCGGCTTCTTAGAAGTTCTCATGCCTTCTCTTGGGCTTAATACAAGGACCCTGAAGACCTCTTAAAGAGTCAAAACCTCATACCAAATTAGGTTTGATTCTCATCCCTTAAAACACCTGCCTCCTCTTGGGCATCATACAAAGATAAACTCTTCCATACTAGTAGACTTGGACAGTCTATTTCCTCTTGGATCTCAAAGACATTCTCAAGTTCCCTACAAATACAGAAAAAAACCCTGGTCATTTAACCAATCTCCAATAGAGTTAAAATCCTGACAGGATCTAAAACTCTGTCTTTCATCCTAAATTTCCCCAGGTAGGGTCAGCTTACCATCAGAACCTCAAGGCATCTGATACCTTAACTCTTCTGTAAATTCTTAGCAAGAGTTGATTCCCCATTTTGGACCTGCCTCTGGATCTCAATAATCCTCAGCAGAAGCCAGCCTTCTCTTAGACTTTGTATAATGATTTTCCTCAGCAGAATTAGTCCCAAACATCACCCTTTTGTTGAGTCCATCTTCTTTCTTAAAACACTCTCTTGTTGAGTTAACCATTTTCAGCCTCAATCTTGGGCTTTGTACAAGACAAACAAAAACACTCTCTTGTTGAGTCAATAACCTTTCCACACTCTCTTGTTGAGTTAACCATTTTCAGCCTCAATCTTGGGCTTTGTACAAGACAAATAAAAGCACTCTCTTGTTGAGTCAATAACCTTTCCGCACTCTCTTGTTAAGTTAATTACCTTAAAACACTCTCTTGTTGAGTCGACCCTTTTTAGCCTCCTCTTAGGCTTTGTATAATGATTTCTCCAGCTTGTTCAGCCTCAATCTTGGGCTTTGTACAAGACACCCATAAATATCCTCAGTTGAGTAATTCTTTTAGCCTCAATCTTGGGCTTTGTACAGGACATATATAAACTTTCTCCAGAAAAAGTCAAAATCTTCATAACCTTCTCTTGAGCCCTGGATAAATATTTTCCCAGCGGAGTCAATTCCTCCCAGCCTTCTTTTAGGGTTTGGGAATTAAACTCCCTAATCAGAGTCAATCCTCTTTTCAGCCTCAATCTTGGGCTTTGTACAAGACACCATATAAATCTCTCCAGCAGAGTCAATCTTCTTTTAGCCTTAATCTTGGGATTTGTACAAGACAGATAAAACCTCTCACCCGTAGAGACAGTTTCCCCTTTTAGCCTTAATCTTGGGCTTTGTACAAGACACATACAAATATTCCCCAGTGGAATCAAAAAAACCTTTTAGCCTCAATCATGGGCTTTGTACAAGATAAACAAAATATTTCCCCAGAAAAGTCAACCTTTAGCCTCCTCTTAGGCTTTGTATAATGATATCCCCAAAAGAGTCAGTCTCTTTTTAGCCTCAATCTTGGGCTTTGTACAAGACAGATAAACACTCTCTTGTTGAGTCAGTCTTTTCCAACCTCCTTTTAGGCTTTGTATAAGGACTTATCCAGTGGAGTCAATCAATCTCTTAGCTTCAACCTTGGGCTTTGATCAAGGCATACAAAAAACTACATTCCCCTAAGAGGAAATTAAAATCTCTCTGTAGGAAGACATTTCTCTGTTATCACACTTCAAAACAAACAGATCAAATAAATCGTAACCCCAGATAACTGCTGTAAGTGGCACACTTGTTGATTCAAAAATCCAAGTTGTAGTCCATCTCTTATCCTGGTAAACTTCCTCTTTCATCTAATTGTTGTAAGTGGCAGGCCTCTGGATTATTTACATCCACGCCACTGTCCCTCTCTTAGCATGAAAGATTCCTAAGGAAAAATGGCATTGCTCTACACTGAGTTAGAGTTTTCTCCTTCAGGATAAATCCCCTATAAAGGAAATTATGGCATTGCTAGATTCACATATCCCAGTTAAAGTAATCCTCCTTTATAAACAGTCACCCAATAGTTGTGATAAACAGACGAGATGTCTCTCTTTAGAGATGACAAATTCTATCTCAGTCAAACCTTTTAGCTTCAATCTTGGGCTTTGAACAAGACATAAATAAACCTTTTAGCTTCAATCTTGGGCTTTGAACATGACACCAAAACATATCTTTCCTCCCATAGAATAGGAGGAACTACGATTGCTCTGATTTCCCTGTTTCTTTAAACGGGAATACGTAGGTATAAGATTGCGAAATCTTAGCGAGCATACCAATCAAAAACTCTAGGTCCAGTACCTTCACATACCAATAAAAAACTTTAGGTTAAACACCTTACCAAAAAACATCGGCAAACCCGAAACCAACAAAATCTCTCTCTCTCTCTCTCAAAAACCTTCCAAAGGAGAAACTTTCCTAACCCACAACAGATAAACACCATCAAGTATAAAAGCAGAACCCTGTTGCTAACAACCTGTGGATAACCACATATAGGATGGGTAATTGACAACTCCCCATTGTATAACCTGATCCCGAACTCCCCGAATCTCTTTAAGCGTTTGTTCAGTAAAACATTCGCGTGCAAGGTTAGTTTTAGATAGCTTCCCTTTCCCTTCCAGCTTCATGGGATAAATAAGAAATCAAAAAGTAGCACCCCACTCCTACCATTGCGGTGAGGAGAAACCCATGGCGATAAGCTGGTCGCGTCACCGACAAAAATCGCACGCTACACCCCTATTTAAGCTTATCATATCTGTAGAAGCGAAGATTGATATCTTATTTTCGACCAGATATGAGAGACTTAAATAACTAAGAATACACAAATTTTGGACCCTAAGATACCATAAATGATGTGATGCTTGCGAATGCAAGACATGAAACTTGTGAAGATGACACCATAAGACTAATAATTCGAATCGCCGAGGATTACAGAATTATTCACTGGGGAAAGAAATTGAAGACTAAGGATGTAGTCCGCTAGGAAACAAGAAGCATTTTTACTGATTGGGGATATGACTACTCCGCCGGGAGGAGTACGACTATGATTCTGACAATTTGAATGGTAAAAGACTCTCACCGTCGGAACATGCTTACTCATCTTCTTTAACTAAGTAATCATACTCAGAAAAGGGTAAAACTTCCTTGTGTTTCTAGTCATGAGCCATGAATCTGGTCTTCGTTTCTGAAATAAACTTCCCCTTGATCCTGGTTTTTAACCATGGAACTGGTCTTCGTTTCTTCTTATCAAGTTTTTCTCTTAAAAAGGTTTAGATAATAAGCTCCGAAAAAAGTGATCATTTGCTGGATCAACAACTTCGCTGGGAATCTTCGAGGAGATACGAACTCGTTATCTTGCAGGACAGATTTCTCAAATAAAGAGACGCAATATGCGATGGTCTTCACCAAACTTCTCGCAGAGATTTACTGGGGAGATATCCATTTGATGGAAATAGACTTCATCATACTTCTCTTCGTGACTCTTCTGAGAGACGCCATAGGATGAGTGACAATCTGATGTCAGACTTGCTGGGGAATACCATTGTCTGAAATGTAGAGCTTTGCAAACTTATTTGCTGAGATGCCATTTTCTAGAAAGATTTCATCATACTTCCCTTCAAGACTTTTTCGGAGAGATGCCATGTGATGTAGGACAATTTTGAGGTGCTGATGACTTTATTGAAATAGGGACAACTTCTCGAGAAGAGATTTCCATTTGTCAATCCACCGGGAATTTTTAGGACAAAAACAAGCTTCTTAAGAGATTGTCGCTTGTTTGTCAGGTGTAGATTCCAAATAGGGATAAAGTTATATTCAACGTGGATAGACAAACTCCTCGGAAGGAGACTGTTATTCGTTGATTAGTAGAGATTTCCTGGGGATGTGATATCCCTTTTCAAGAGATTTTACGGAGAGGCTTCCACTGGGGGATTTACTTTTATCTTGGAAAGCAAAGTGCGCCTCCGCTGGGAAGAGTGGGGTTCAATAGGTGCAAAACTAAATTCCTTCTCATTCTTTAGAGGTTCAAGTTATCAAAACGGTCAAGGACCGAATTCAATCCAGGAATAAACTGGAGAGAGACTTTTTAAACAAGACACTTCCCTATAAGGAATGAACTCAAACTGGGAATTTACCCTATCCAAGTGTGGAGAGGAGGACTGAAGCAAAAACTTCCATGAGGATCAAACTCAGTGGGGGGTTAGAAAGGATATACACTTTCTGCTTTAAAGTTGACAACTCTATTAGAGAGAGGAAACTTACCACTTGGGAAAAATACGACCAAAGCGAGTGAACCATGTCTAGAGATGCATATGAATAAGAATCATTAATTTAACTATGCATGATGTATGAATGAATGTTATGTTTATGCTGACAAAACAGACGCGAGACAAGAACTGGTGATGAAAATAAACAAAACCGGATACTCGGCCAATCTTGCAACACTGGAGATTTTGAAGGCAGCATTCTACTAGGGAAAGGGATCAAATCTTATCTTGATTCCAACATTCATCAGAGAAAAAAAAGGAAGTTCACTCCTTATTGGGGGCGATGGGTTGAGTACCTCAATTTGCAGTAATGATCCGCCACTTGGAGATGTTTGTGAGACTGGTCATAAAAGCACTTGATTCTGTATTTCGAGGTTTGATCGTTCTTAGAGTAGCTGTGGATACTTCTTCTTATGTCCATAAATCAAAGGAAGTTGTCGTCTTTATTTTGAAAGCAAAAGAAATACACATTTTTTTGTTTTGTTTCAAGAATGAATATCAATAATAAAAATGTCATTTTGCACAGAAGAATAAAATAAGAATTGTAATCAAATGGGCGAAAGGCTCAAATTTTCATTGATAGAATGGTAATCAGCCAAAAGCGTGATTCCATGGAGCATTAAAAAGTTAGGAAATGGTAATTTAAAGGGAAAGGGCTACATTGAAATATAATGACCACTATCTTTTTAACAAACTTTGAATTTCGAGTATTCTTGAGCTTTTATTGAAGGTGACTTGATTGAGGATTCTTTTGACAGCTGACGTTGCTTTAGATGATCCAATCTCGTTGGATGCAGTTGCTTGCCATAAATCCCTAACTTTTGCCTAGATTGCCTTTTCAGGTGTTCAAGCTACTGGGATAATTATTCTCTGTTTATGTCTCTAATTTTTGCCTGGACCCCCTTTCAGGTTTTCAGTCCATCGAGACGCTCTTTTTTGCCTATGCCGCCCTTTTGGGTTTTTAACTTAGCGAGCTATTTTTTTTGTTTCTCTTTAGGTGAAGTATTTCTTGACTGCGTCAACATTTGTAGGACGAGTGAAATCTTCACCATCCATAGTCATAAGTATTAAGGCACCACCTGAGAAGACTTTCTTAACAACATATGGGCCATCATAATTTGGAGTCCATTTGCCCCTGGAGTCGGTGAGGAAGGATTGGATCTTTCTGAGTACGAGGTTGCCTTCTCTGAATACCCGAGGTCAGACCTTTTTATCAAAAGCTTTCTTCATCCTTTGTTGATATAACAGACCGTGGCATAAATCCGTCATCCTCTTTTCTTCGATTAGATTCAGTTCATCGTATCTGCTTTGACACCATTAAGCTTCTGTTATCTTGGCTTCCATCAAAACTCTTATTGATGAGATTTCAACATCTATGGGGAGCACAACTTCCATGCCATATACCAAAGAGAAAGGGGTTGCCCCTGTTGAAGTGCAGACAGATGTGCGATATCCATGAAGGGCAAACGGGAGCATCTCGTGCCAATCCTTGTAAGTCACGACCATCTTCTGAATGATTTTCTTGATATTTTTGTTAGCTGCTTCAACCGTTCCATTCATCTTAGGCCGGTAGGGAGACGAGTTATGGTGTTCAATTTTGAATCCATCACATAATTCCTTCATCGTTTTGTTGTTCAAGTTCGATCTATTATCAGTAATGATCTGGCTTGGGACACCGTAACGGCAGATGAGATTGTTCTTGATAAACCGGACCACCACTTATCTAGTTATATTGGCGTATGATGCTGCTTCGATCCACTTGGTGAAATAATCAATAGCCACTAGGATGAAGTGATGTCCGTTTGAAGCCTTAGGTTCGATAATGCCGATCATATCAATCCCCTATATGGAAAAGGCCATGGAGGGGATGGAACTTTGAGAAGAGTTGGAGGCACATGAATCTTGTCTGCATAAATCTTACATTTGTGACATTTCCTCATGTATTTGTAACAATCGGATTCCATTTTCAACCAATAATATCCTACTCTCAATATCTTTCTTCACATTGCATGTCCATTGGCATGAGTGCCAAAGGAACCTTCGTGAATTTCTTTCATCAGTAAGTTTGCTTCATGCTTATCCACGTATCTGAGCAAAACCATGTCGAAGTTTCTTTTGTACAACACATCATTATTCAGGAAGAAGTTGCCACCCAGTCTTCTGAGCGTCTTCCTATATTTCTTTGATACCCCAAATGGGTATTCTTGTATTTGAAGGAAGCACTTGATGTCGTGATACCAGGGTTTATCATCGATGACTGCCTCTATCGTGAATATGTAAGCGGGCCTATCAAGGCGCATTACATAAATCTTGGGTATGTCGTTCCATTGATTCACATTAATCATGGAGGATAAGGTAGCAAGTGCATCAACAGTGTTGTTCTCTTCACGGGGAATGTGATGAAATTCAACTTTGTTGAAGAAAGGTAACAACCTTCTTGCGTAGTCTTTGTAAGGGATCAATCCAGGTTGACGTGTGTCCCATTCTCCTTTGATCTGATTTATAACCAAAGTTGAGTCTCCATACACATTTAGATTCTTTATCCCTAAGTCAATGGCTTCTTCGAGACCCATGATGCAAGTCTCATACTCGGCCTCGTTGTTTGTACATTTGAATGTCAATCTAGCTGTGAAAGGAATGTGGGTACCATGAGGCATAACAATAATTGCCCCAATTCCATTTCCATAAGTGTTAACAGCTCCGTCAAATATTAGTCCCTAACGGGATCCTGGCTCTGGCCCTTTGTCTGGTAATGACTCACCGCAATCTTTCATTTTTAGATAGATCACATCTTTGTTGTGGAAGTAAAATCTAGGAGATTCATGATCATCAATTTGTTGGTGGGCCAAATGATCAGCTAGAATACTTCCTTTGACAACTTTCAAAACGTGGTACTCGATGTCGTATTCTGATAGTAACATCTGCCAACGGGCGATTCTTCCGATTAAAACAAGTTTCTCAAAGACATACTTGATTGGACCCATTTCAGAGATTAACCAAGTAGTATGAAAAATCATATACTGGCGAAGACGTTTAGCAGCCCAAGCTAAAGCGCAATTGGTTTTCTCGAGCATAGAGTACCGAGTGTCGCACCTGCGAAAATCAACCGCCGGAAAAATAGAAGAGTCGCCACCGAACGTTTTTTATCCCGATGCGGGGAAAGGAAACGATCGAAGAAAACCTCAAAAGGGAAAGACTTGGTCATTGTAACCATAGTCTGGGTTCGGGAGTCGGTTACGCGAGAGGAAGGCATTAGCACCCCCTCACGTCCATCGTACTCGATGGGATCCACGCTTGTTGTTATCGATGAAAGGGTGAGTTATCTAAAGCTTACTGCTAACTGGAAACAGATCGGGGAAAAGAAAAGAAAAAGTGACTCGATAGGACATCGTTTTCCTAGGCCTACGTATTCCCTCGGGAACGGGAAAGTCAGAGTCAACGTAGTTAGGAGGACTACGGGTATATGGGGGGAAGTTTTCTTGCCAAGACATCGTCGTCCCGTGCCTATGTATCCTCAATCTAACCAGAGAGAGGAAATCAGAGCAGTCGTAGTTCGACCTACAAGGTCATTAAGTCTTTTTTATGAGCGACGTTAAGTTCACGTCCGACAGTTAGGGTCGATTCCTGTTTGCGACAAAACGGAAGTAACGTGCTCTTTTCTGAAAATGATTTGAAACCCAATTAATCCCGAAGGATAAAATGATTTGAACTTTGTTTGTGTTTTTTAGACAGAAATGGCTTAAGTTAGTTTGGAACTTGTGTTGCACTAAAGTCTATCACATAGGATCGAATGCGTCGCACATAGACCCAAGACGGGACCCATGCTAAACACTCTAGGAAAGTGAAAGGAACCCCCCACTCTCCATTTACCCTGTACTTAAGGCTCATGGCGTACAATACTCATTGTATTTATTATGTGTTTTGGACTTGTTTTGAGATGAAATGAGAAAGACTCAAAGTTGCAAAGAAAAACAACTAAGGGAGACTAGGTCCTAATATTGTCATGCATCATGGTCCTGAGATTGAGGTTAGGGGACTATCCTACTTGTTATCATACATGGATTGCTAGCCTAATGTCTCTCCTACCTCCATCTGTATCAGAAATTAAGTGGAGCTAGGAATCCTAAGGGATCATGTGAACAACACAAGTAAACATTAGCTTAAACAATCACCAAAGTGAAAAGAGAAAGAGATAAGTAAGATGAAATAGCATTCATATGAGTGTAAACATCAATGTAAAGCCTCACAAACTTACCTCCTCCAATCCAAGCTCAACTAATGAATAATTGAAAGCAAAGTTTACAAACATGCAATTATGGCTATGTTAAAGCCCTAAAACTATGCTAAGATGAATATCAAACAATAACCAAAGTTAGAAGTGTCCTAGAGGTATGAGATCCTAATAAGGTAAGTAGCTAAACACACTTAATCCTATCCAATTTAATGTCCTAAGGGAGCATGCCAAAGTGTCAAGTTTTATCCTACACCATCACCTAAACATGTATCACTTACAAGCAATGCCAAATGAACTTCGCAAAATTAACACAAGTGAGACCAAGCCATGGACAAGCAAAATACATCATGGAAACAAGTCAAATGAATGCTTGAAGCATTAATAAGTGATCATGGGATTCGCTTTAGGCCATGTTCAAATGATTTGCAAGTTATGCACAAAGATCTTATCTTAAGCATGTTTTGGACAATTATGAACATGTAATGAGAAAGCAAGTGTGAAAGACCTTCATGAAAACTTAAGGTCAGAATTGAACCATGTTATTCAATGTGTAAACATGTCAAGTTATCACTCATGTCATCATGTCAAACCAATATCCAAAGATATTACAAACAATTGTCAAACTAGCATTCACACAATTCCACAAAATCATTTTAATATGGCAAGCAAAGGAAGTGAATCCAAATAATGTTGAATGGGTACCTAAGTACTAGAGGCAGTGGTAAATGACATATAAATGATGTTTGGAATGTCAACAAATCATCATGATATTCACACCAATTTGCATTTAAGGGTTTAGGTAATTCTACGCAAAGATATTACTTAAACCATACACCAAACATTTGTGATTAAGCAACGATTAAGCACATACAAAGTGGACATGTGAAGGAACTAAGTCAGAATTGAAACCATGAATTTAAGGCTTAAATTCACTTTCAAAATGTCACAAAAGTTTACTTCAAACACCTTCTTCAAAGTCAATTCAAGTTAGGCAAACGAATCACCTAAACAACTTCCTATAAGCGTGTTACTTGTCATACAAGTAAAAGGAATGAAATGGAATGGCAATGTAATATTAAAGCACCCAAGTCAGAAGTGAATGACCTAGAATATATCCTAATTTAACCCCAAAACCAATGTGCAAATATGGCATACTAGTGGCATCAAAAGAGTAGGCAATGTGTAAGACACAATTCATGTTCACATTCATACAAAAGTGTGCATCATTCAAGGCACATGAAAGGATCAAATGCACCATTCAAGCATGTCTCAATTGTTTATAAAAATAAACTTATGAATATGTTAAAACTCATCCCCGAAGTTGGCCCAAAGTGGCCTCATACAAACGCCAAACCATGACCTAGTTCTAAGCATGTATCAACATGTTAGGTTCACATTGGAAAATTAGTGAAAAATAGCAAAAGGATTTTTAAAATTATGAAAAATCAACCATGTTATTTCAAGTCCAGTAGGTGATCACATGCAAAGTATTGGGTCCATATCATGCACCAAGAGCACTCAATTAATTGCAAACATCAAGCAAACGTCAACGATGATCATACAAAGCAAGGCTCAAAAGATTAACTTCAAAAGCATCCAAAAATTCATGGAAAATGCACCAATCAAACATTAACATGTTAAAAAATCAAATGCCTAAATGTACACAAAAAATTAGCTCCAAATTGTCAAGGGAAGATCACATTTTATGACTTGCATCACAAGATACATCATTAAGAACCCATTCCTTTACAAAATTCAAGAAAAATGTCAAAACACACCAAATGTGAAATTAAATTTCACTAAAACTTAATTGAAACCTATAAGAGCTCTCATGAATTTTTTTATAATTTTATGATGATATTTTGTATTTTTATAATTTGAATTTGTAACGCATACATAAAAGAAAATTAAAAGAAAACATAAAAGGGAGGGGGTGCTACTAGTAGCTATTCTAGTTCAATTTCTCCTTGGGCCACATACATGGGGTGTGATTAGCAACAGAAATTAGGCCCAGGAAACTCATGGCCTGAGGGTACACGGTGAGCTCTCATAACCTAGAAACCAATCTGAGCCGTTGGTTCTATCCTTGGAATCATCCAAGGGCTTGATGCAAAGGGGGCACACGGTAGTAAGAGTGGGGACGCGCGCACTGTACCAAGGGGGACATGCACCAGACGGTGATAAGTGTCCACAGTGGCAACACATGTCACCGCTAGAGAGGGCCATACGCATCACCCTATCCTTATCTCCAATTTAAAAACAACGATGGATGAAGCACAAAACGATTCATAACGTGAACTCCTTTTCTCACTATGTCCGTCCCCCTCCTCTCTAACCACTTCTCTTCTTTATTTCTGCACTTAAAAGAAATTAAACCCTAGAAACTCTCCAGAGAAGGTGGTGGCGCGCGGTGGCCGCCGCCGTCCCTCTCCGGCCAACCACCCCCAAACGCGAAACACCCTACATGGACCTTAACTCAATTTTCGTCCGCGTTACGAATCCGGCATCGAAACTTCATAAAACTCAAACAAAGCACGGGATCGCAAACACCAGAATCAAGATCAAACGAAATCAAAGTCTAATCCACAATGGACGCTAATTCCAAAGCCGCAGCTGCAAGATAGAAGACGAATTCGTACCTTGATGACGATGACGCTAACGGCGAACTCGATACTCCGTCTCTCTCTTCCTTCTCTTTCTTCCTCTATTCTCCTACGTGACTTCTCCTTCTTCGTTCTGATAATTGTTATTGTGGTTGTGATTGACTTGAATCTTGCAGAGTTGGTGTTGAATTGGTGATGAGGATTGAAGCTGATGGAATTGGTGAAGGCTTCAGAGGAAAGTTGATGAAGATTGAAGCTGCTAATTGATGAAGGCTTCAGAAGAAAGTTGATGATAAGCTAGGTGTGGTGTTCTGTGAAGGTGATGAGTGAAGGAGGTTTTTGAGCTTGAATGAGGGATGGAGAGGGCAAGAAAGATACGGCTCCTTCCTTGAGATTGAAGATCGACAATGGTGATGAAGAGTGAATCTCAAGAAATCACACACTCTTCTTCGACTCGTTCCTCAGCTGGTATCCCCCGGGGTAGCATAGGATCTTTTTGCTTATAATTCTGTTAAGGTGTTGGTTAGAATCGGTTAGGAAGTTTGTTAGTTCTGTTATCGTGAGTGGAGAATTTTTTATTTTTCTCTTTTAACTATGAACCGAAACTGTTATGGATTTATCCCAGCAAATTCTGGTATGAGTTTCTGTCCAATTCTCTTGGAAAGTTTCTATTATGAATTCCTTATTTACTGTTGTGAGTCTTATTTTTTGAAGTGTTTTCTGTATTGAAAAAAAAAAGAATTGTTAGGAAGTGGTTGGGGAAATTTGTTATAGGATAATTGGAATTCGTTCAGTTTTGATTGTTAGCTGCTATGGGAATTTTTTGTTTCAAAGCTGCTACAGGTTTGTAACGAAAAACTCCTATGAGCTTTAGTGTTATTGAATTTTCTGTCATGAATTTTTTCAAATGAATTTTCTGTCATAGGGTGATGATTGTATTTGCTTTGCACCACTTTCATTCATTATTACTGCTATGAAATTTGTTGTCATTTTCTGCTTGATTTTCTACTGGTGCGATTTTGTTGTAATTAGATCAGATTCATCACATCCTGGTGTAGCATCCATGAAATCAATCTTGCTACGAAACTCAATAGGTCTTTTGACACTGCTTTGATATTCACCCAATCCAGTAGTGCTCGTATTAGATAAACTATTTGGCAGCTGTAGCAATACTGATATGGCTGTCTTCAGGTCTTCAACACTAGTGTCATCCTTCATAACTTTATAAGACATTTTGTTTGAAGGAAGCTGATTGATTGATACTGTAGAACTTCCATCCTTTGAAGAAACTGGATATTGTTTTCGCCGAGAAACAAAACTTTAACACTGCTAGCATCGTCATTGAGCTCACTCCGAGAACCACGAAGTATGGGGTGTCGTTCAGTCAAGTGAATTTGCAAGGCCTCATTGAGGTGTGACCCATCAGCAATCCCAAATTCAGCCAAAGCATTACACACAAAGTGCCCAGGCAGTTGCTTTAAGATGTGACAACGTCTCTTTCGCCACTCGACTATCAACAGAACTCACATCCATATCCATGATCCTACTCACAATCAAATGGCGTACATATGCCAAGGGTTAAAAGATGCCTGCATGTACTAGTTCAACCATAAATAAATGTAGGCGCTTGAGACCTTTTCCTTTATGCACATTGTGCTTTGAAGGAAGATAATTCCCCATGATATTACAAGATTAAAAGATTCCTCTCCAAAAGACATATCTCCAGGCATTATCTTTTAAAGCAATTCGATCCGCAATTTGTTCCTATATGGAACCTCAGAAGTACATACACTAACAAGTACATCAAATTCATCTTTAGCCACTCTAATTTAGGTTTGGTCCTCAGTAGCCTTGACAACCTTGACTAATTTTGAAGCGGCTTTTGTATAAGTAACAACTCGAGCCAAACAAGACATGTCTTCACCTTTCCAGGACCAATCTCCCTCTTGTGAATTTGTTGTCTCTTTATATGGCATTATGGATTTGGATATGAAAAAATGAAATTTAGATTTAGTTAGGAATTGAACTGAAAATGGATTTGGATGAAAAGGTTTAAAAAAAATGAAAAAAGTATGGTTTAAAATGTGGGTCGAAGAGTGGTTTAAAATGGATTTAAAATTGGTTAAAATGGACACGGATTAACAAATGGACATCTAAATGTGATTTATTTAAGATGGATTGAGAACAGGGTAATGAAGAAATGGATATTAACATAACAAATGGTTATTGCAATCCACGTAGTCCACACGATCGGTTTGACATGAAATTCTAAATCAAACTTCTAATCCGTATCAGACTTACTCTTAATGAACCCTCAACTTCCCTGACTTCAATCTCAAATCTCCCTTAACTTGTAGACGATGAACAGTTGAGAGGACCCCAATGTCTTGATTACCATGAAATCCAATGAATCGTCGGTTGAAACACCACAGGCGAAAACCCAAATCTTTGAGGAAGATCGATGAAAGAAAGTTTTTCATGCTGAGAAGAAACCCTAACTCACTCCATATACAAAAGAATGAAACCCCGGTCTTCTGAGAAATACAGAGAAATAAACCCTGGTTCAAGACCTGGGTGAATTTTGGAGAAGAATAACCTTTGAGGCAGAGGAGATCCTCAATGACCATGGATCAAAACCCTAATTGGGGGATCAAGATATAGGAGAGGGTGATATCTTCTTCAATTCACTTGCCCAATCAATGATGGTGATACCCTTGATACCATGCCTTATGACAGCTAATGATGCATATGCAAATGTCTATGACTTAAAAGTACATGAAATGGAAAGCATAAGCCACTAATGAGGGTATAAATAGGAGGGAAAATTTTGGGAGTGCTACAGCTGCCCCTATTCAATCGACTTGGACCAAAAGGAGGGATAGCAACGACTTTCAAACATTCGAGGTACACGGAGATTGAATACCAAAAGAACCCGGAAATTCGCACTCTGTGGGGATATATATTATAAAGTGTTTACCAGTCAAAGGTGGACTCAAAGTAAAGATGCCACTCGAAAGCGGAATTGAAAGGGATTTCGGCCGAAGGCGGACTTGCAATGAATTTGGTTTAAGAAGGAAAGAATGTCGGTCGGAGGCGGACTCATAACCGAAGGGTAAACGAAGAAATACCGGCCGAAGGCAGACTCACAACACAACGCAGGTGAACTTTGTAAGAAGAATGTCGGCCGAAGACGGACTCGCAACGAAAGGAAAGGGGTGTTGGACGAAGGCGGACTCGCAACGAATGATTTGAAAGGGAGGAATTTCGGTTGGAGGCGGACTCACTACGAAAGGATAATAACTGAACGTGACTTCATCAAACACAAAGGTAAGTTGACACGAAGGCGGTCTCATAACCAGAGGTTACCATCACAAGATGGATTTTCAGAAGGAAAGCCGACACGAAGGTGGTCTCAGATCCTAAACTCTAAGGTAGGCCGACACGAAGGCGGACTCTTAACCAGAGGTTACCATCACAAGATGGATTTTCAAAAGGAATGCCGACACGAGGGTGGACTCAGATCCTAAACTCTAAGGTAGGCCGACACGAAGGCGGTCTCATAACCAGAGGGTACCATCACAAGATGGATTTTCAAAAGGAAAGCCGACACAAGGGCAGTCTCAGATCCTAAACTCTAAGGTAGGCCGACACGAAGGCGGTCTCATAACCAGAGGTTACCATCAAAAGATGGATTTTCAAAAGGAAGGCCGACACGAAGGTGGACTCAGATCCTAAACTCTAAGGTAGGCCAACAAGAAGGCGGTCTCATAACCAGAGGTTACCATCACAAGATGGATTTTCAAAAGGAAGGCCGACACGAAGGCGGACTTAGATCCTAAACTCTAAGGTAGGCCGACACGAAGGCGGTCTCATAACTAGAGGGTACCATCACAAGATGGATTTTCAAAAGGAAGGCCGACACGAAGGCGGACTCCGATCCTAAACTCTAAGGTAGGCCGACAGGAAGACGATCTCATAACTAGAGGTTACCATCACAAGATGGATTTTAGAAAGGAAGGCCGACACGAGGGCGGGCTCAGATTATAAACTCTAAGGTAGGCCGACATGAAGGCGATCTCATAACCAAAGGTTACCATCACAAGATGGATTTTCAAAAAGAAGGGCGACACGAAGGCAGACTCAGATCCTAAACTCTAAGGTAGGCCGACACGAAGGCGATCTCATAACTAGAGGTTAGCATCATAAGATGGATTTTCAAAAGGAAGGCCGACACGAAGGCGGACTCAGATCCTAAACTCTAAGGTAGGCTGGCACGAAGGCGGTCTCATAACCAGAGGTTACCGTCACAAGATGGATTTTCAAAAGGAAGGCCAACACGAAGGCGGACTCAAATCCTAAACTCTAAGGTAGGCCGACACAAAAGCGGTCTCATAACCAGAGGTTACCATCACAAGATGGATTTTCAGAAGGAAAGCCGACACGAGGGCGGTCTTAGATCCTAAAACTCTAAGGTAGGCTGACACGAAGGCAGTCTCATAACCAGATGTTACCATCACAAGATGGATTTTCAAAAGGAAAGCCGACACGGAGGAGGACTCAAATCCTAAAGTTAGTAGGATCAACAGATCTACAAAGATGACTCCGCTGGGGAAAAGGGAAATCTAAACAGACAACTCTACAGGGGGGTACAAGCATGATGGACAAATTCATCGTCCACTTCACCGGGGATAACGTAAGATTGAATCTCTTGAAATACACTGTTACTGCTGGGGAAAAACCCTAAAAAGAAAGTATCAAACCTGGCTTATGATTCGAATGCATATGTTTGAATTTTTCTATGGCGTAATGCTCCATACGAAATGGAAATGCTACGCCTTTGGAGGATGCCATGCCAAGATGCTTATGCTATGCAAAAGAGGCGCCTCAGCAAAATAAATGTTGAAGATACGAAGGCAACTCCACTAAGAATGACAAACCGAATAGTCCTTTGGGTCACAACCCTTCCCGAGGAAGTCGAACTGAACAGGCTTCCTGGCCAAAAACTTCTGCTGAAGATGAAACCCGAAGAGAACTCCTACTCCGTTGGGGATCATGAATAACACCTGAAGATATGACCCAAAGAGAACTCCCACTCTGTTGGGGATCCTGAATAACACCTGCTGAAGAAGGAACCCAAAGATCTGATATGGAAAAGGTGCCAATAACCATTGGACTTGGAATATGTTGGGGATGTCAACCACTGCCGACTAAACCGTTGAGATGACCACCACCAAACTCTGCTGGGGGCATGAAGTCAATAACACCAAACCTGTTGGAGAATACCCTTGAACTTAACCTGCTGCTGAGGAAACGACTTTATCCTACTGGGGATGATAACATACATTTGACAACAAGATTGCATTTCTTGACTTGATGAGGAGAGTGGACACCATGAAACTGTGGGGAATATCAAATCTCTGATAAGGAGAGACATCCAACAAATCTCCTACTGGGGATGCAACATTATCCATTTTCCTGTTTAAGACGATCAGCTTCTGAATACTCACTAGGGAATAATAAACCATTCTGACCGGGGGAAAGCAATCCTCTGCACTCATGCTGGGGAGAGAGAAATTCTCAACGCTTTGCTGAGGATGCTGGATCTTCTATACTAGAGAGGTAAGCTCTACCGGGGAAAATAAATCATGCCAACCCGCAGATATACGGCAAACTGAACTATTTCTATGTTCATAGACTCTGCTCGAGAATCCAACTAAACCCGCATTCTATCACAAACATCTGCTGGAAATGCCCCAGGGCTCTGCTGAAGAGAAATACCAATGGCAATTGACTTTTTGACCTGCTGGGGAAAGCTGACCACCACCCATAAATGTGCTTGGGGAATGACGATTGACGATATCTGCTCTGCTAGGGAACAACATTCTACCCCTACTCTGTTGGGGAGACAGAAACCACCTCACCACAAACTCAAGAAACACCGACCCAACACTCTTGACTTGTACGGGAGATATGCATTTGTGCTGAAAAGCCATAAACTTCACCACCTTAGCTAAGGGAGGGCAAACCTCTGAACTTTCACTGGGGAGTATAAATCATACTTTTCATAATGCTCTTCCATGAACGATAAAACTTCAACTATCTTTGCTGAGGACGAAAGGTGATTCAGACACCTTGCTGGGAAGAGATACCTTTTGGTGCCTTGCTGAGGAAGAGAAATCCCATACTGGGCACTACTTTGGCGCTTCACGCTTTTGTTGATTAACTGCATACTGATTATCATACGCGACCAATGCCCCTTTGAACTTTCCACTTGCCCCAGACCACCGGGTCTAATAGAAGAAATCGTCTCAAGAGGATTTTACAGAAAACCTGGCTTTCAACATGCCCTAAGGTCTTCAAACTCTTAGAGAGATTTATCGGATCTCGACATAACTACCCCAGACTGCATAATCTGTGAAGTAATTTGCCTTGAAAGGATTTGTAATGACTTGGAATACTCTGCCTCAGTATTTTGAACCTTGAAGAGGTGCTTTCGATTAGTTGTCTTCAGGAGTGGATAACTTCTCGTGCTCTTGAGGTGGCCTGCCCCAATACGAGCCTTGAAGTGAATTTTCCTCTAACCGACTGGTCTTCGAGAGATTTGCCGAATCTCGACGTAATTGCCCCCGTTTGGCTGCTTTAGGGAGATTTTTCAACGTGACTGCCCCAGATTGGCTACATCTTATCACAACTCACTGGGAACGCCCAGGCTATGCACAGTCTCTTGGCAACATGCCCCTTGACATGACTGTCCTTCGGAGTTTTCAAGCGTCTCAACTTGGCCGGATCAAGCTTCTCAATCGTCGTTCATTGTGGAAGCTTCCTTGATGCTTAAGCACATGTATGCAAGTAGAAAATGTTTGCTATGAGAATGATAATTCTAATGCAACACATATATTAACCTTGAAGTTTTTATTGAAAATGTGCCGCCAAACCTCGTGAACGAGTCACCAGTTACGACATTTATTTTTTATTGGAAAACAATACGCACATGCAATACCAACAAAAATCTTATTAGCATAACTCATAGGAGTCAGGAACGCCATCTCGTTGAAGAACACCTTCGGAATAAACCCTATTTCAATTAGGACTTTTAAGGGTTGTAACGTGGCCTGGTTCACGGTTTGAGAAAAAAGGATTTATGGCTAAACGTTTGTTTATACCCACTCATTCTCCATGATGTCCTTCGGTCCTACGTTCAGTTAATTCGGCATGAGTGCTCACCTTCCAAAAGGTTATTGCACGTGATCAGCGATGGTTAGGGAGCCCACAATGCTCTCGGAGTGGTAGTCGCTCCTTTCGTCTTTGGTGCCTGTAGTCACCCGACGAGCTTTTGCTTGAGGATTTTCTTTTGTAAGCCTTTTCACTTTTTCTATTTGTTCTTTTTTCTCCATCTCCCTGATTTTGCATGGACTGAATTCTTTTGACTTCTTTTTCGATTTTGATGTCCAGCGGGATGCCCTAACTTTTGCCTAAGTCATTTATTTTCAAACTTTCGACTTAGCGGGCTTTATTTCTCCTTTTTCTTTTCTATTTTTTTTGAACAAATCGTGTGACACTGGTTGTCTTGACTTCTTTGAAAGGATTGTGACTGCTTCACTCCTTGTGGTGAGGGGTAACCATTGTGGTTTCACGCCTCTTGACCTCCTGATATGTGAGGAAAGAAAGGTAATGGGTCCTCAGATGCACACTCCTTTTGGAAGTTGAACGCTCGGTCAAATCAACTGACGACTACCCTGCCCCTGGGTTAAATGTTAGGGTCTTTCAAATGAAAAGAAACTCCTACTTCAAGGCTCAACAGGGTTAAAAATGGTCTATCTCCCTTATATCTCCGGTGTTTGGGAATTTGAAACAATGCCTGTATATCATCAACAGGGTTTTATCCAAAAGTATATGACCAAAGATTTTGCGTTTTCACTTTATCATCCTCCTTCAAGAGCTTAAGCAAGAAAATTGGTATTGCAGTGCATAAAAACATGATATGAGTGCCTAAACGTAAAGTACTTCAAGAACAACACATTCATTGCATTAAAATCAATCATTCAAAACAAACAAGTGTACATGCAAACAAACATTAACCAACAACAAAAAAATTACAGATGAAAATGCAGTAAAGAAGCTAGAGATTGCCGTGATTGAGGAGGCTTGGCTCCGTCTGAACTTATTGCTTCTGAGGACTTCTTTGTAGCCTGAGTATCCCTTCGGGAAGCTTCAATTGATGTACATACCCTCTAGTGTGAAGATAATGACCCCAACATCAATCAGATCTTGCACCTTGTGCGGGAGCGCCTTACAATCTTTAGTTGAATGCCCCCGTGCCCTAGCATGGTAGTCACATCGAGCATTGGCATTGAACCCAGGTGGATATGGAGGAATGACCGAATCTGGCTTCTTCGGCACTATCAACCCTCTTTTGACCAACCCTAGCAATATTTAACTGTACGACACTGGCAGCGCAGTAAACTGTCTTTTTCTTGCCCTCCGTCGTCCTTGTTGAGAGTTATTCTGTCGTTGATTCTGATTTGGATATTCCTCTGGCTCAGGCCCTTTCCTTTTCAGACCTAGTCGGGGAGTAGGCAGTGACTGAGGATGTGGTGACTTGAAGATCAAGGACTGCAAGACGTGTCCCTGACTTGAGGCAACTTTAGAAGAGAAAACCGGAATATTCAATTCTTTTGCAGCAACTAGCATAGGACCATCTGGTATGCTCAGGCCGTTTGGCGTGAACTCAATTGTCTTTGAGTCTATCAGATCCTGGACAGCGTGTTGAAAAGCTTTGCACCTCTCCACATTATGCCCCGGTGCCCCAGAATGAAAATCACAGTGGGCACTTGCATCATAATCCGGTGGGGGAATACCAGTAGGCGAAGCCAGCGTCCTAGGTTCAACCAATTGAAACTAGAGCAGTGTCTGTAATAACTGAGAATATGGCACTGGTGGAATCTCAAAGTGCCTGTTCCTCTTTGTTCTATCCTGATATCAACGAGGAGCATTACCCTATTGCTGAGACTCAGTCGGGATGGTCACAGTGGCAATCTGTTCACTCTTTGGGAGGGATCTCTCAGGCAATGGAGGAGAGACAATTCCAGTCGCAGCCTCAGGCATGGGATTATTATCCTTGCTTATCACATATCTCACAACTTCCATAATCAGACTCATCTGAGTCTTCAGTCGATGGACTTCTTCCTTCAGCATTTCTTGTCCCTGAAATAAGGTTTAAATATCCCCCATAAACTTCCCCCTCTGGCTTCGGACTACTGCCAACTCATCTTGAATCTGTTCCATGTGGTGATGATGAGGATGATATCCTGCCTTTATCAAACAAGGTTAGGAAATCCAGAGATAAGCACCTGTTATGCAAATGAGTATGAATATGCGAATGCAAATGCAAATGCCATGTTTAATCATTTCCAGGGTATATCCATATTTTGATTCGAGTTCTGATCGAGCGAGGGATCAGATATAATGTCGGACAAATAAAGCCAGAACAAATAGATATTGCAGAGGAAATAGATCTGGAACAAACACCATTGAGAAAATATTGTTGAAACAAGTGTGACTGAATCAAAAATCTCATTATATTATGCTTTGGAAAGTCATACAAATGATTTTGATACAATTAAAGGTGAATTCATCAACATGCCTGATGGTAAACATGATACACAGAGATACAGATACAAATCAATCCCCCACCCCTAGCCCGTACAAACTGGTCTTGACCTCTTCAAGCAGGGCCTAGGTGTCAGGGTGAATTGGTTGCTCCATCAGCCCTCTAATCAACTTGTTCCTCAACCCAATGCTTTGGTTCAACTTGACAATGTGCTCGGCGCTATCGTCGTCTCCGAAGATTTCTCTGAGCTTTAACTTCTTGATCCCGGCCTGAACCTTGAGCTCTTCAATCTTCTTCTGAGCTTCTTTCAGTTTGTCGGAGAAGTTCTTCTTGCCTTTCTTCGCCTTTTGGAGTTCCTTTTATAACTCCCCATTTTCAGCCTTGATTTCAACCCATTTGCGCTGAGAGTCAGCAAGCTTAGCACTTGTCTCTGCCAAGTGTTGTTTGGTCTGCTTATGAGTCTTTGTGGAAGATTCAACAGCCAACTTAAATTTCTTATAAACCTGAGATCTGTCTGTGAGGTCCTTCTCCCTTTCTGCCAGCAATTTTGTTGCATCTTGAGCTTTCCATTCCAATCCTCGGTTGGCATGCAAAGCGTCTTGAAGACAACTACTTAAGTCAAAGTTTTTGACACGAAGCTCATTCACCAGAGCCTGCAACTTGTTAAACTCTTCAATGGGAACAGTGGTGGGTTGCTCAATCATTAAGGGATACAAAGGTGGCTCCTTTGAGAACGGCAAGAGCACCTCATCCGATTTCTTCTGGATCCACTCAACATAAGGAGGGTAAGCCCTACAGTCACTCTTCCCCAAAACAGTTTTCCCCTTCTTATGAATATGGGCCCAAGCACTCACAGCTTCCCTCAACATCTCTTGATCTTCAGTTCCATTGCAGAACAAAGATTCCACAATGTCTCGGTCTTCAGGAGGACCATTCAGAGCATATCCAAACTGTCGGACGACTAGGATAGGGTTGTAATTGATTCCACCTTTCCTACCCACCAGAGGCACATTTAGAAAGTTTCCGCATTTAGCAATAATCTCCGTACCCAATATCTGATGATCAACCCATACGATGTTGTTAGCAGTCAGCCCCATTATCCGCTTAGACCATTTCAGAGAAGTCTTTGTGTCGACGAAGGCAACAGTCTTAGGCAGATTATTCAAAAACCAATCGGATAAGAGCGGCGTGCAATAATTCACGGTCCCACCTCTTCTCTTTTCATTTTTGAAATGCACTGAATGATAGAAGTCGCCCAATAGAGTAGGAATTGGAATTTTCAGAATGAAGATCCTCACAATATGCATATCCACAAAGTTCTCTTGGTTGGGAAACAACACGATCCCGTAGAAGCACAGTGCCAAAATAGCATTAAAAACCGTCCAACTCTTGGCGTCGGCATACTCTTGTGCTTGGCTTACCAGAAACTCCAATGGAAAACCTTTAAATCCCCCCTTGATGGAAATACTATCCTTCAGAAACGTCTGACCCACATGTAGAGCAGCTGAGACTTCCTCTAAACTCGGACACTCCTTAGAAAAGAATGGTATTCTTGGCTTGATAGATGAAAATGGCTAGTTTATACCTGAGTGAATCGCACACTCAAAGATACAACAGAGTCGCCACCGAACTTTATTTAGTCCCAAAGGACAGGGAAAATATAGATAAAACCCAAGGGGAAGAGAAACGGGAACGGGGGTCGGTTATGCGAAAGGAAGGTACTAGCACCTAATGCATTCGTCGTACTCAACGGGAACCATTTTGCTTGCTTCTAGGCTTGGATGGGTTATCTATCTAAAGGCTTCTAGCTAAAAGAAGAGAGAGAAGAGAGAAGAAAAGAAAGAGAGTGCTCGCGGAGGATTGGGGCCCTCGTGCCTACGTACCCTCATAGTGCAATGAGGAAATTAGAGCGTCGTAGTTCATGGAACCAGGTACAAGAAAGAGGAAGGAGCGGAGAAAGAAGTGTGGAAGTGTGGAAGTGTGCTCGCCAAGATCATCGCGATCTCGTGCCTACGTATCATACATTCGAATGAATACAGTATTAGAGCTTCCGTAGTTCATGGAACTAAGACGGAAAAGGAAAAGGAAAGTTGGTGTCAAAACCAAGAGCAAAAGAAGTAAAGACAGATCCGCTGGGGATTCCAAAGAAATGCAAAAGAAAAGGCAAAAGTTGTACTGAGAATAACGTGCAAGAGTGGTGTCGAAACCAAGAAAAGAAAATGAGCAAAAGGAAAAGAAAGGACTCCACTAGGGAGTAAGAGAACAAAGAATTGTGCTAGGGACCAGAGGATAGTCGACCCTACTGGGGAACAAGCAAAATGATGGTGTCAAAACCAAGAGAAAAGAAGTTCAGTATATTAACTGACTGACAGTGGTTAACCGAAGGAAAAGAGAAAAGAACTCTGGTGGGGATAAAGGTTTTAACAGATAAACTGTGATCAACAAGAAGAGAGAGTACTGGACCAAGGGAAGGTGTTTGACTCTGAAGGGGTTTTGGTATATTAATTGATAAACAGTGGTTAACCAAAGACAAGGGTGTGGAACCAAGTAGAGGTTGTGACCCAAAGGGGATGTCGATACTGACTGAATAAATAGTACTTGACCAACAAAAGGGTGTTGAACCAAAAGAGGTTGCTAACCGCTGAGGATTCGGTATTAACAGAAGAAACTGTGATTAACCGAAGAGAAAACAAGTGATTAACAAAGAGAAGGTGATTAACTCGAGAAGGCTCAGTATTTTAACAGACAGGTTGTGGTTAACTGAGAAGGCGTGCAAATTGGTGTTTTAACTGACAGGCAGTGGTTAACCAAATGTAGGGAGAAGAACCAAGAGAAGGTTGCGAACTCCTGGGGATATGGTTTTAACAGAAAGATTGTGTTTAACCAAAAAAGAAAACTCTTCTTGGGGAATCAAAAGGCGATGATTGACCACAAGAAAAGAATAGGGTATTGAAACAAAGAGAGCTTGCTAGCCCAAGGACAATGATCTTAACCAAGAATGGTGATTGACCACAAGAAGAATTGAAGGAGATAAAAGTGATCAAGGATCGACTCGACTGTGGAAGGAGATACACTATCGCCTGAGGATAGAGGTGACTAAGCCAGGCACAGGGTCATTCGTCCCCTACCTGAAGTGGTCAGAATGAGAGTAGGAATTCTCCATTCCCATTCCTTCTCTAACGCACAGGCTATAGTGCAGAAGTTGAAACAGACAGCAAAACAGCTCCAAGTTGTACAGTGCTCCCATGTCATGTGAAAGCTCCAACTCCGCGGGGAAGAAAAGAGAGAGAAAGCTCTAAATGAGGCCTAAAGAGAAACTCCAAAGGGAATATTAATAATCGAAACGAAGTTTCGATTAATTAACCAAAGGGAGGGGCACATGCTAATAATCTTTCAAATGAATGAAAAATTATTAAAACAAAAGGTGTATTGTTGACTGTACAAGATTAAGCTTATTCATGAAGAACAAACTTAATGCAAGAGAGTGCAAAATAGTACCAAATGACACTTAATGCTTCACAGATCATGCTATTATGTGAATAGAATTGTGCAAAATATTCATGTTCATACAATGCCAAAAATGTGAACAAATGGAATAATCGAAATCGTGCATCGAACGTTCATGAGCATGCTTCAAACAGAAGTTAAATGACACCTAAAACATCCATAAAAATCAAGCATATCGATCCATGGAGGTTAGAGGGAGATAGCATGGCAAACAAGCTTGAAAAATACACAAAATGGCCCTCTGTTACAGTGGTAACCGGTTACTTTAAAGTGGGTAACCGGTTACTTGCTTGAAAAAAAGTAAATCTGGTGAAATTTGTACAGGGTAACCGGTTACCTTATATTGAGTAACCGGTTACTCAGTTGAAAATGGTAGCGCTGAGGCAAATTTTGTGAAGAGTAACCGGTTACCTTATATTGAGTAACCGGTTATCACTGTAACAGTGGCAAAAACAACTTTTGAAAAATCACTTAAAGCATCTAAATCACTTGTTTAAATCACCACATGCTAGGGTATGAATTAGTGCACGGAAATCAAGCTTGAAAATAGCAAATAAGCAGTGATGGAATCAATTAACACATCAAGATCATGGATTAAACAATGCAAAAATCAATTCACACACAAAAGCGTTGAAGCTACATCGCGAATGATACGAAAAACGTGTGAAACAGTAAAGTGAGTGAGATCTACCAACCTACAAGCCGGAGATTTCGCTTGGTAATTATTGCAATGATATCTTGATGAAGATAATCAAAGAAAACCAGAGGAATCTTCAATTATAGCCGAATCATATCGAAACCGAGCAAATTGCGACAAAACTTCCGAAATACGAATTCAAACCGTACGATCTTGAATCAAGCACTTGAGATGAATCCAAAAGCTAATAAAACTCCAGAAAACCAAGTGTAAATGCAAGATGATGAAGGTAAAGCTCAAGAAATAATCACTTCCAATGTAGAAGTGATTATCCTTCAATAGTGAAGAGCTATGGTGAGGTTAGGGAAGAAAATGTAGATGAAGAAGAAGAAGTAGCAGAAGAATTCAAAGGGAATGTGAAAGAATTAAGAGTGAAGTGTGAGAAATGGTTGAGAAATTGTGTGAAAAATGGTTGATCCCTTGAAAAGTGAGTGAAGGCTTGTTTATATAGACTTTTGGTTTGGAGTGTGATAGGTTTGGAATTTGGTTTGGACTTAGCTTTGGGTGGTTTGGAATTAGGCTAGGAGTTAGTTACACTTGACTCACCGAGTCAAGCGGTTAACTCGGTTAGTTAGGAAGTTAACTCGGTAGCAATCCCAATATGAGCTTCACATCCAAAGGTTCACATACTTGGAAATCAAGGAACATGGTGCACTAAATTTAAAGTGGGGCATTGGAATAAATGTAAGTGGAGTGTCTTGAATAGTCTTGAGATGTCTAGAGATGTCTAGAATGTTCCACACACTGCTAGAATCAAGTAGAATCCCAAAACAAAGAGAGTGCAGAGTTGCTGTCCCAAAAATGCAGTAGAATCTGCAAATCTGTACTGAGTAACCGGTTACCCTATATTGAGTAACCGGTTACTTCAGCCAATTTTGCCCAAATTTGCTTAGGAAATGATGCTGAAGTCCCGGTTTCAATTTTCCACCTCTTGTTTTGATGAAAAGGCATGGAAACCCTTGTTTTGTGCTTGTTTTGATGATGAGATGGCCTTGTGAAGATGCGATTAATCGGGCTTAGAAAACCTGACAATCTTGCAATAAGAAACACATAAAGAAAAGTCCGAATGCGTATGCTGATGATGCGAATGCACATGCTTATGCAAAAGCAAAAAAGAGAGGTCAAATTTTGGGTTACGACAGTTGCCCCTATTTAATCCTCGTTGACCTGAATGTGCGAATTGCGCTAGCTTTTCGATGATTCAAGGTAAAAGGGGATTAAATAAAAGAGTAGCTCAAAAATTTGGCCGATGGCAAAAAAAGAAGGGTTGACTGTTTTGAGGGTTGATAAGTGCAAAGTTAGGCTGAATATATGTTAGGGAGATGAATCAGGCCAAAAGCAAGGGAGTATGCTTGATGCATATGCCATGTCTGCGTCCTACATAATGCTTGATATCATGCAATGCAAAAGTACGGGTCAATGTATTGCGCGGTGGTTAAGCAGAAATTGTAGCATAACGAACTCGACATCCTCGGCTAGGGAGGGGACCCACAGAGGAAGACAACCTGCTGGAGAAAAAGTCCACGAAAGGTGATAACTCTTGCTGGGAAGAAACCGAGAAAAATCGGATTTCTAGATTATCATCGTTAACACTGCTGGGGGATGAGAGGATCAAATTCGTCTATTCATCATGACTGCCTCTGCCGGGAGAATGAACCCAGAAAACTACCATTGACTCCGCTGCAGGGAGTTTACCAAGGTCCGGAGAATCTCTTTTATTTGGGGAAGATGAGAAACCAAGTCGTACCGCTGCTGAAGCGTGATAGTTTCGACATGCTGGAAATGATGCATAGCCCGTGCCGGGAAGAAGAACAAACATCTCCTCTCAGGGTACATCATGACAACTTTACTATGAACCTTATGGATCTGCTGGAGAAATGGAAGGTAAACAACCTTTTCCGGAGAACCACAATGGCAATTGCTGGGGAAATGATGGCTCCACAGAGGAAATAACAGATTCTTCATAGGACCACCACGGTGTTGGCCGGGCGTTAGGCTTGCCAATGGCTATTACCGATTATCCTACATGAGCCACCAGTAAAATATACAATGCATAATGCTTTCTCCATTAATTTTAGCTTTTTATTTTTCTCAACACTTTATAGTATTATGTGATCACAAATAATCGTTTATTTTGCAAACAAAATAATGAAAAGAAAACAATTGAGAAATCGAATAATGCATTTTATTGAATGTGAAACTATGTACATAAGATGTGTACAAGGATGCAAAAATCCTTGATGAGGAAATTTGCAATAAAATTGGAAAACAAATGTAAATAGCAAAGGGAGATAATGTTTTGCATTGATTACAGCATTGGCTACCATCCACTGTAAGTCTAGGCTCCAATGCCTTGCACCAGTTGATGACGATTTGAATGCTCTGTTACTGTCTGAGGTCTAGATATGACAAAGAGAGGCTCAAATGCTCACAGTCAAATTCCTTTATCCCTAATTTTTGCCTGGACACATTTCTTTTTTTTTCGTCCAACGGGATACCCATTATTGCCTAAGTCGCCCTTTCGGGTTTTCAACTTAGCGGGCTGTTATTGCTCTTTTTTCATTGTCCCTAACTTTTGCATGGATATTTCTTTTTTTTTGTCCATCGGGATGCCCATTTTTGCCTAGATTGTCCTTGTGGATGTTAATAAAGCGGGCTCTTTATCCTTTTTTTTTTCAGGCATAATATTTTTTGACTGTATCGGAGTTCACGGGAGATGGCAACTCCTCCGCATTCATGGTGGTGAGGATCAAGGCTCTGCCTGAGAAGGCCCTCTTGACAACGAAAGGTCCTTCATAATTAGGATCCGCGTGAACAGGTAAATATCTCTTGAGCACGAGTTCACCTTCACGAAACGTTCGAGGGAGAACCTTATTGTCAAAAGCTCGCTTGAGGCGTCTCTGATACAATTGACCATGGCGCTTCTCTTCGATGAGGTTCAGCTGGTCATATCTGGATTGAACCCATCCGGCTTCGTCAAGATCTACTTCCATGATGACTCTGAGTGAAGGAATTTCGACTTCAATGGATAAAACAACCTCCATACCATACACAAGCGAATACGGAGTTGCCCCAGTAGAAGTACGAACTGAAGTTCTGTAGTCATGCAGTGTAAATGGAAGCATTTAATGCTAATCCTTGTATGTCTTGACCATTTTCTGGACAATCCTCTTGATGTTTTATTTGCTGCTTCAACATTGCCATTAATTTTGGGCCGATATGGTGAAGAGTTGTGGTGTTCGATCTTGAATTCTTGACATAACTCTTTCATCATCTTATTGTTAAGGTTACTCGCATTGTCAGTGATAATGTTGCTAGGAATGCCATAACAATAAATTATCTCTTTCTTGATAAATCTGGCAACCACTTGACGTGTAACATTGGCATAAGAAGCAACTTTAACCCACTTGGTAAAGTAGTTGATAGCAACCAGAATGAATCGATGACTGTTGGAAGCCTTCGGCTCGATCATTCCAATCATATCTATACCCCACATAGAGAATGGCCAAGGCGAAGTCAAAACGCTCAATGGAGTTGGAGGCACATGGATCTTGTCTCCGTAAATTTGGCACTTGTGACACCTCTTGGCAAAGTTGTAACAATCTACCTCCATTGTTGTCTAATAATACCCAGCTCGAAGGATCTTTTTGGCCATGGCAGGACCTTTAGCATGTACACCCTCGCAGCCCTCATGTATGGACCTTATGATTGTGTTTGCTTCGTGTCTATCCACGCATCTGAGCAACATGGAATCATAATTCGTCTTGTACAGTACACCACCACTTAAGAAAAATTTGGCGCAGAGCTACCTCAGAGCTTTCTTGCTAGTGATGGTAATACCCTCGGGATATTCCTGTTTTTCCAGATATCTCTTAATGTCGTAGAACCAAGGCTTGTCATCAGACTCATCCTCAATTACTAAACAATGTGCTGGCTCGTTCAAGTGATCAATGCGGATATAAGGAGCTTCATTCTTCCATTTGACCTTGAACATGGATGCTAAAGTGGCAAGTGTATCAGCTAGTTAATTTTCCTCTCTGGGGATATGATGAAAAGAGATCTCATCAAAGTAAGGAATCAACTTCGCAATGTGTTGTTGGTACGGAACCAGCTTGGAATCCCGAGTCACAAAGTTCCCTCTGACTTGGCCAATAACCAAAGCAGAATCTCCATAGACCTTAAGAATCTTGATTCTCATGTCAATTGTCGCTTCAATACCATAGATACATGCTTCGTATTCAGCCATATTGTTGGTGCATGCAAAGCATAATCTGGCAGTGAAGGGAAGGTGAAAACCAGTTGGAGAGATGAGAATAGCACCAATTCTATGACCTTTGGCATTAGAGGCACCGTCGAACACGAGCGTCTATCGCGTCCCTGGTTCAGGTCCAATGTCGGGGTCTGGAGTCTCATAATCTCTGATAAACAGAACATCCTCATCAGGAAAGTCAAACTTCATTTGTTGATAACCCTCTACAGGTTGATAGGCAAGGTAGCCAGATAAGACGCTCCCTTTTATTACTTTCTGGATAACATGTTGGATATCATACTCAGTTAACAGCATCTTCCACCGAGCAATCCTTCCAGAGACATTAGGCTTTTCGAATATGTACTTTATCATATCCATTTTGGATATCAATAAAGTAGTATGGCAAATCATGTATTGTCTTAGGCGTCGAGCTGCCCAGACCAGAGCACAACAAGTTTTCTCCAAGAGCAAGTATCTGGTCTCACAATCAGTGAACTTCTTGCTCAGATAGTAAATTGCATGTTCTTTTCTGCCAGTGTCGTCATGTTGACCCAATACACATCCCATTGATTCATCGAGAACAGTGAGATACATGATTAAAGGCCTACCAGGAACCGGCGGTACTAAGATCGGTAGTTATTGCAAGTATTATTTTATTTTGTCAAATGCTTCTTGACAATCATTATTCCATTCGACCGATTGATTTTTTCTTAGTAATTTGAATATCGGTTCACAGGTAGCCGTCAAGTGGGAAATGAATCTTGAGATGTAATTAAGTCTGCCCAGAAAGCCACAGACTTCTTTTTCTGTTTTTGGGAGGTGGCATATTCTGAATTGCCCTAACCTTGTCAGGATCAACTTCAATTCCCTTCTGACTCACAATAAAGCCCAACAGTTTACCAGATCGAACTCCGAAGGTACACTTCGCAGGATTCAACCGCAGTCTAAACTTCCGGAGTCTGTCAAACAAATTCTTTAGATGAACCAAATGGTCATCTTCAGTATTGGACTTAGCAATCATATCGCCCACATAAACCTCAAAACTCTCTATGAATCATATCGTGAAAGAGGGTTGTCGTGCCACGATGTCACCCACCTGAAAACCCGAGCTACTGAACTTGATCAAATTGCACTGCTTTGGACCATGTGAGCTAGATTGTTGACCAGGACGATAACCCAATCCAAAACGATTATGCTTTTCAACCACATCAATCACATGCCCCCAGCCCGGCAAGGCACCTTTATTGATGGTCTCTTTAGCACTCTTAGCATATGCTAAGGTCATTCGCGGTGATCTACTTTGACTAGTTGAAGCAGAGCTGACATCTTCGAATTCAAGACACTGCAACGGCACCTCAGCTATGCCTTCCTCGGTCTTGACGTATCGAAAAGATGATAGCTCGCTCATAATCAGATCTTCTTCACCACAGACTATGACCAGCTGATCGTCAAACATAAATTTCAATTTCTGATGTAAAGTGGAAGTAACTGCCCCTGCGGCATGAATCCACGGACGACCCAATAAGCAACTGTAAGCGGGGTTGATATCCATCACTTGGAAAGTAATGGTGAATAAATGCGGTCCAACCTTAATGGGTAAATCCATTTCTCCAATGACTTGCCTTCGAGAACCATCAAAGGCTCTGACAACTAGGGCGCTTGGTCTCATCTCGCTCCCTTATACCAGTAATTGACTCAATGTGCCCTTAGGCATCACATTGAGAGAAGAACCGGTATCCACAAGGACGCGAGATAAGAGGATGTCTGTATAGGTTACGAATATGTGTAGTGCTTTGTTGTGGCCAGCTCCTTTAGGAGGTAATTCTGATTCATTAAAACACAAGTACCGACTTGCAGTTATGTTGGCTACTACATCATCAAACTCGACAATGGATATATCGTGCATAACATGAGCAGTGTTCAAGACTTTCAACAAAGCTGATCTATGCGCGGGCGAGCTCATGAGTAAGGACAAGATTGAGATCCTCGAGGGAGTTTGCCCCAACTGATCCACAATTTTAAAGTCACTTTTCTTAATCAACTTAAGGAACTCTTGATCATCAAGTGTCTCTTTGCTCTTTGAAACATCCTCATACGGGATATTCGGCACTGGTATAATAGTAGATGCCACTTATTGAATAACAGGGGTTGCAGATGCAGGCGTCTCCTTGGGAGGAACAACAGTTGGAACTTGAACAGGCTTTGTAGTGACTTTCAGAGCGAATACTCGTCCACTACGAGTCATACCTCCAGCGACTGTAACATTCACAATCTCAGACTCAGCAAACCTTATCTCTTGACCTCCCGAAAACACAGTAGACCCATACCTCCAAGGTACCTCCTTAGAATTCTGATATGGAAACGGCTTTGTCGGGCAAACAACGATAGGTTGTATCTTCTTCTTGGGAGATTCAATAGGAACCTTCCTATAGACGATGGTGAATGGCTCGATGGTAGCAACTTCTTCAACAGGTTTAGATCTGGCAAATTGAACTTCACCTCAGTTCATCAAAATCTGGACACAACCCTTCAGCCTTCGACACTGATTGGGATTATCGTCGCAAATCTGACACTCACCATGCAACCCTTTCAACAGTCCATGTTCATTCAATCTCTTGATAACCACAGTCATCGGGGTCTTTACTTCATCAATATCCATGATCAGTTCAGCCTTTGAATTATCCTCAATCATGTTAACCGCAGGTCCACCGTGATTCGATAATGGATTATGCTGAATGTTAGGTCCTTCCTCAGCAAAAGTCAGAATCTTCCTATCAATGAGTTCCTGGACCTTGGCTTTGAAAACAAAACAGTCCTCTATCGCATGTCCTATGTCTCCAGCGTGATAGGCACAAGATGCGTTTGGATTATGCTTCGAGCCAAATGGAGGAATTGTAGGTGCGATCTCATTAGGAACAATTGCCCGTTGGTGGACCAAATAAAGGAAACAACTCAGTGTATGACACCGGAATTCTGTCAAAATTCGGACACTTACGATTTCCTTGATTGTTGTTGTTTTGACGGTTTTAATTCTGCTTATTTTTGTTGTTCTATTGAGTATGTTGCTGACGTTACGGTTGTTGCCGATTCTGAGCATTCTGAACAGGTTTTTACGGATGATACTGATATGGAGGTTGTTGATATTGTGCAGTGGCAATGTACGGATATGGATAGTATGGCAGGGAGCCAAGGGAGTTTGATACTGAGGAGAAACTTGAGCCGTCACAGCGTTGGCTTCACCTTCCTTTTTCTTTGACTGACTATTCTGAGACTTTCTAGTGGCCGGCTGTTGGGAAACAGCTTCAGGAATCTTTCCTGTCTTTAAACCGTTCTCAATCCGTTCCCCAATTGTTACAACATCAGCGAAGTTCGATGAAGAGATACCCACCATTTTCTCATAATAGGATCCTTGCAATGTACCCATAAATATGTCAACCAACTCATTGTCAGAAAGAGCAGGTCGCACACGAGATGCCATCTCACGCCATCTTTACGCATACTCTTTGAATGTTTCGGATGAGCGCTGAGATTGATTCTGCAACTATAATCTAGTAGGCACCAGATCAAGATTGTATTTGTATTGTTTCAAGAATGCTTCAGACAGATCCCTCCAAGTACGGATTTTGCTACGTTCCAAACCCATGTACCTATCCAATGAAGCACCAGACAGATTATCTTGAAAACAATGAACCAACAATTCATCATTATCAATATAGGATGCCATCTTCCTGCAGTACCTAGTGATATGACTACGCGGGCAACTCAAACCTTTATACTTTGGCAGCTCAGGTATCTTGAATTTCTGCGGCAGTACAACATTCGAAACCAAACACAAGTCCTTGGCCTCCATGCCAAAAGCAGAAAACCCTTCAATAGCCCTGATACGGTCTTCCAAAAACTTGTAGTCATCAGGTATACTTTTATTAGCAGGCCTGACAAGAATCTGAGGATTTGGCAGCTGAGATGCGGTCGGAGCGTGCACTTGCGGAGTAGCAAACTGAGAAGGATGCACCAATCCCTGATTAACCATCTGACCATCATTCTGACCCATATGAACTTCAAACGGATAATTCGGAGGAGGTACCACAATGGCTGAAGATGCCCCAGGATAGAACATTCCAGGATGAACATTTTGGACAGCAGTTTGAGCAGCTTAAGATGAAACCGGAATCTGAAAAGGCGGACCCCTATACACTTGCTCTTCTTCATCAGGAGTTTCAATGTCAGCCAACCCGGGAGTTTGACGAGTGTGAACCTGAAGATTCTCATGATCATCATTCACCACTAGAGGAAGAACTGGAGTAGGCATTCCCCAGGAATATGCAGCAGTATTCCCATTAGGCATGGGTGCAACAAAAGGCTGATATGGTGCGAAGGCACTACCATTATTTGCAATCTGATGAGTTTAATTCGGAGGCATGCCCTAAGGAAAACCAGCGGGCATCTTATTCAAACTGGATTGAGGATTTGATGGATGAATAGCAGAGTGAAACACAGGCTCAACTGGCACTTCAACCGTAGCAAGAGAAGGAATAACAGCAGGAGTAGCTGTAACAACAGGAGGAATAGTCACAACAGGAGTGACAACGGTTGCATCAGTAGCGGTTGCAACAATAGTGGCAGCAGCAGCAGCGTCCTTCTGAGCATGAAGGAGTTCCATAATGACATTCATGCTCGTCTGAAACTGATCCATCCGACCTTGGAATTGAGCCAGAGTTTCCTTATAGGCAGCGTTCTCAGCTTCGAAGTCAGCCATGATTCTGGATTTGCTTTGAAGTCACCCAATCTTTTGAAAGAGTGAGTTATCTAAAGCTTGCTGCTAACTGGAAACGGAACGGGGAAAAGAAAAGAAGAAGTGACTCGATAGGACATCCCCGTCCTAGGCCTACGTATTCCCTCGGGAACGGGAAAGTCAGAGTCAACGTAGTTCGGAGGACTACGGGAATATGGGGGGAATTTTACTCGCCAAGACATCGTCGTCTCGTGCCTACGTATCCTCAATCTAACCAGAGAGAGGAAATCAGAGCAGTCGTAGTTCGACCTACAAGGTCATTAAGTGTTTTTATGAGCGACGTTAAGTTCATGTCCGATAGTTAGGGTCGATGCCTGTTTGCGACAAAACGGAAGTAACGTGCTCTTTTCTGAAAATGAGTTAAAACCTAATTAATCCCGAAGGATAAAATGATTTGAACTTTGTTTGTGTTTTTTAGACAGAAATGGCTTAAGTTAGTTTGGAACTTGTGTTGCACTAAAGTCTATGACATAGGATCGAATGCGTTGCACATCGACCCAAGACGAGACGCATGCTAAACACTCTAGGAAATTGAAAGGAAGCCCCCCACTCTCCATTTCCCCTGTACTTAAGGCTCATGGCGTACAATACTCGTTGTATTTATTATGTGTTTTGGACTTGTTTTGAGATGAGATGAGAAAGACTCAAAGTTGCAAAGAAAAACAACTAAGGGAGACTAGGTCCTAATGTTGTCATGTATCATGGTCCTAAGATTGAGGTTAGGGGACTATCCTACTTGTTATCATACATGGGTTGCTAGCCTAATATCTCTCCTACCTCCATCTTAATCTGAAATTAAGTGGAGCTAGGAATCCTAAGAGATCATGTGAACAACACAAGTAAACATTAGCCTAAAAAATCACCAAAGTGAAAAGAGAAAGAGAGAAGTAAGATGAAATAGCATTCATATGAGTGTAAACATCAATGTAAAGCATCACAAACTTACCTCCTCCAAGCCAAGCTCAACTAATGAATAGTTGAAAGCAAAGTGTACAAACATGCAATTATGGCTATGTTAATGCCCTAAAACTATGCTAAAATGAATATCAAATAATAACCAAAGTTAGAAGTGTCCTAGAGGTATGAGATCCTACTAAGGCCAGTAGCTAAACACACCTAATCCTATCCAAGTTAATGTCCTAAGGGAGCATGCCAAAGTGTCAAGTTTTATCCTACACCATCACCTAAACATGTATCACTTACAAGCAATGCCAAATGAACTTCGCAAAATTAACACAAGTGAGACCAAGCCATGGACAAGCAACATACATCATGGAAACAAGTCAAATGAATGCTTGAAGCATTAATAAGTGATCATGAGATTCACTTTAGGCCATGCTCAAATGATTTGCAAGTTATGCACAAAGATCTCATCTTAAGCATGTTTTGGACAATTATGAACATGTAATGAGCAAGCAAGTGTGAAAGACCTTCATGAAAGCTTAAGGTCAGAATTGAACCATGTTATTCAATGTGTAAACATGTCAATTTATCACTCATGTCATCATGGCAAACCAATATCCAAAGATATTACAAACAATTGTCAAACTAGCATTCACATAATTCCACAAAATCATTTTAATATGGCAAGCAAAGGAAGTGAATCCAAATCATGTTGAATGGGTACCTAAGTACGAGAGGCAGTGGTAAATGACATATAAATGATGTTTGGAATTTCAACAAATCATCATGAGATTCACACCAATTTGCATTTAAGAGTTTAGGCAATTATACGCAAAGATATTACTTAAACCATTCACCAAACATTTGTGATTAAGCAATGATTAAGCACATACCAAGTGGACATGTGAAGGACCTAAGTCAGAATTGAAACCATGTATTTAAGGCTTAAACTCACTTTCAAAATGTCACAAAATTTTACTTCAAATACCTTCTTCAAAGTCAATTCAAGTTAGGCAAACAAACCACCTAAACAACTTCCTATAAGTGTGTTACTTGTCATACAAGTAAAAGGAATGAAATGGCATGACAATGTAATATTCAAGCACCCAAGTCAGAATTTAATGACCTAGAATAAGTCCTAATTGAACACCAAAACCAATTTGCAAATATGGCATACTAGTGGCATCAAAAGAGTAGGCAATGTGTAAGACACAATTCATGTTCACATTCATACAAAAATATGCATCATTCAAGGCATGTGAAAGGATCAAATGCACCATTCAAGCATGTCTTAATTGTACATCAAAATACACTTATGAATATGTTAAAACTCATCCCCAAAGTTGGCCCAAAGTGGCCTCATACAAACGCCAAACCATGACCTAGTTCTAAGCATGTATCAACATGTTAGGTTCACATTGGAAAATTGGTGAAAAATAGAAAAAGGCTTTTGAAAATTATGAACAATTAACCATGTTATTTCAAGTCCATTAGGTGATCACATGCAAAAGATTGGGTCCATATCATGCACCAAGAGCACTCAATTAATTTCAAACATCAAGCAAACATCAACGATGATCATACACAGCAAGGCTCGAAAGATTAACTTCAAAAGCATTCCAAAATTCATATACAATGCACCAATCAAATATTAACATGTTAAAAAATAAAATCCCTAAATTTATACCAAAAATTAGCTCCAAATTGTCAAGGAAAGATCATATTTTATGACTTGCATCACAAGATACATCATTAAGAACCCATTCCTTTACAAAATTTAAGAAAAATGTCAAAACACACCAAATGTGAAATTAAATTTCACTAAAAATTAATTAAAACCTCTAATAACTCCCAAGAATTTTTTTAGAATTTTTTGATGATTTTTTGTATTTTTATAATTTGAATTTGTAACGCATACATAAAAGAAAATTAAAAGAAAACATAAAAGGGAAGGGGGTGCTACTAGTAGCTATTCTAGTTCAATTTCTCCTTGGGCCACACGCATGGGTTGTGATTAGCAAAAGAAATTAGGCCCAGGAAGCTCATGGCCTGAGGGTACATGGTGAGCTCTCATAACCTAGAAACCAATCTGAGCCGTTGGTTCTATCCTTGGAATCATCCAAGGGCTTGATGCAAAGGGGGCACACGGTAGTAAGAGTGGGAACGCGCGCACTGTACCAATGGGGACATGCACCAGACGGTGACAAGTTTCCACAGTGGCGAAACATGTCACCGCTGGAGAGGGCCATACGCATCACCCTATCCTTATCTCTAATTTAAAAACAACGATGGATGAAGCACAAAACGATTCATAAATTGAACTCCTTTTCTCACTATGTCCGTCCCTCTCCTCTCTAACCACTTCTCTTCTTTATTTCTGCACTTAAAAGAAACTAAACCCTAGAAACCCGCCGGAGAAGGCGGTGGCCGCCGCCGTCCCTCTCCGGCCAACCACCCCCAAACGCGAAACACCCTACATGGACCTTGACTCAATTTTCGTCCCCGTTACGAATCCGGCATCAAAACTTCCTAAAACTCAAACAAAGCACGGGATCACAAACACCAGAGTCAAGATCAAATGAAATCAAAGTCTAATCCACAATGGACGCTAAGTCCAAAGCCGCAGCTGCAAGATAGAAGACGAATTCGTACCTTGATGACGATGACGCTAACGGCAAACTCGGTACTCCGTCTCTCTCTTCCTTCTCTTTCTTCCTCTATTCTCCTGCGTGACTTCTCCTTCTTCGTTCTGATAATTGTTATTGTGGTTGTGATTGACTTGAATTTTGCAGAGTTGATGTTGAATTGGTGATGAGGATTGAAGCTGATGGAATTGGCGAAGGCTTCAGAGGAAAGTTGATGAAGATTGAAGCTTCTAATTGATGAAGGCTTCAGAAGAAAGTTGATGATGAGTTAGGTGTGGTGTTCTGTGAAGGTGATGAGTGAAGGAGGTTTTCGAGATTGAATGAGGGATGGAGAGGGCAAGAAAGATGCGGCTCCTTCCTTGAGATTGAAGATCGACAATGGTGATGAAGAGTGAATCTCAAGAAATCACACACTCTTCTTCGACTCGTTCCTCAGCTGGTATCCCCCGGGGTAGCATAGGATCTTTTTGCTTATAATTCTGTTAAGGTGTTGGTTAGAATCGGTTAGGAAGTTTGTTAGTTCTGTTATCGTGAGTGGAGAATTTTTTATTTTTCTCTTTTAACTATCAAAACTGTTATGGATTTATCCCAGCAAATTCTGGTATGAGTTTCTGTCCAATTCTCTTGGAAAGTTTCTGTTATGAATTCCTTATTTACTGTTGTGAGTCTTATTTTTTGAAGTGTTTTCTGTATTGAAAAAAAAGAATTGTTAGGAAGTGGTTGGGGAAATCTGTTATAGGATAATTGGAATTCGTTCAGTTTTGATTGTTAGCTGCTATGGGAATTTTTTGTTTCAAAGCTGCTACGGGTTTGTAACGAAAAACTGCTATGAGCTTTAGTGTTATTGAATTTTCTGTCATGAATTTTTTCCAATGAATTTTCTGTCATAGGGTGATGATTGTATTTACTTTGCGCCACTTTCATTCGCTATGAAATTTGTTGTCATTTTCTGCTTGATTTTCTACTGGTGCGATTTTGTTGTAATTAGATCAGATTCATCACATCCTGGTGTAGCATCCATGAAATCAATCTTGCTGCGAAACTCAATAGGTCTTTTGACACTGCTTTAATATTCACCCAATCCAGTAGTGCTCGTATTAGATAAACTATTTGGCAGCTGTAGCAATACTGATATGCCTGTCTTCAGGTCTTCAACACTAGTGTCATCCTTCTTAACTTTATAAGATATTTTGTTTGAAGGAAGCTGATTGATTGATATTGTAGAACTTCCATCCTTTGAAGAAACTGGATATTGTTTTCACCGAGTCACACAGTCCGTGAATTTCTTACTCAGGTAGTAAATGACATACTATTTTCTTCCTGTTTCATCTTGTTGGCCAAGTACATAGCCCATCGAATCTTTTAAGACCGTGAAATATATAACCAAAGGTCTTCCTTCCACTAGAGGAGATAGAATAGGAGACTTGAGCAGATATTTTTTGATACTTTCAAAAGCTTTTTGGCAATCTTTTGTCCATACACAATCTTGATCCCTTCGGAGGAGTTTGAAAATCAGTGTACATGTCGTAGTCATGAGGAATTCAAACGTTCCAAGAATCCTCTTACTTGATGCCACATTTATTACTAAGCAAGATTGGCAAGTATGATACTGACACTAAGCCACATAACATGGTTCTTTCAAATTATGAAGGAAAAGTTGGCTCTACTCTGAGGGTGATACAAATCGACTTGACAGTGGGGACAATCACTAGGCCTACTGTCTGCATGGTAGTAGAAACAAAAGCCAACTACAATCTGCTCTTAGGACGAGAATGGATACATGGCATCGGTGCAGTGCCATCTTTGATGCATCAACGCATCACCACCTGGAGGCCAGATGACATAGTCAAAAACATTGAAGCTGACCAGGGGTATTTTAAGGCACCAATAAATCACGTCGACAGACGCCAGTTCGACAAACATTTGGCTCACATTGTCCTGTGTGGCCCAGCAGATTTTGAGTTTGTCCCAGATGATGAGACATTTTGCTCATTGTACTTGCATCTCGTCGATGGTTTCCATTGGGATAAGGAGGTGCCAGGGGAAAGACTTCCATACCTTGGCGAGCCTGCAGTAGACCCCACAGGGTGGGGAAGTGAATTCAACGATAATGACTGAGTTCGAAGCATTGAGAAGAATTTCGGCCTACGTGGCTGAAACCAAACTATAAGCGGCTTTGGAGACCGCTAACGAATATATGGCTGGTGAAGCCAGTCTTGAATTCCACAAAGAAGGTCCTGGTAAGGACTTTGACCCAGAGCCACCTGATAAGGTTCAGGGTGTAGAGCAAGGCCAGAGGCTTAACGCCATTTATGACGATGAGCCTTTGGGATTCGAAAAGGATTCGCTGGCAAATAACATTAAGATGCTAGCCTAAGATCCGTTGGAAGAAATCGACCTAGGAGAAGGGGTAACTAAAAGGCCAACATATGTTAGTTCTAATCTTGACCCACAACTTAAGGTCGAAGTTACCCAGCTGTTACAGGAGTTTAAAGACTATTTCACCTGGGACTATGATGAGATGCCTGGTTTGAGTAGGGAGTTGGTCGAACATAAGTTGCCGATCAAGCCTGGGAAGAAGCCAGTTAAACAGAATCCAAGACGGTTTGCCCCAGAAATTCTCTCAAAGATAAAGGAAGAAGTCGAAAGACTCCCTCGATGCAAATTCATCCGCACTGCCAGGTATGTCGAATGGCTAGCTAACATTGTACCTGTTATTAAAAAGAATGGTTCCTTAAGAGTTTGCATAGACTTTAGAGATTTAAATTCTGCAACTCCTAACGATGAGTATTCTATGCCTGTAGCAGAAATGCTAGTCGATTCCGCCGCAGGACATGAGTATCTCAGTATGTTAGATGGGTACTCTGGTTATAACCAAATATTCATTGCTGAAGACGACGTCCCCAAAAGAACTTTTCGGTGTCCTGGAGCCTTAGGCACCTACGAATGGGTAGTGATGCCTTTTGGCCTTAAAAATGCTGGGGCAACATATCAACGAGAAATGAACTCAATCTTTCATGATTATATAGAGACTTTCATGCAAATATATATTGATGATATTGTGGTTAAGTCTGTTTCAGGGAAAAGTCACTTAGACCATCTTCGACACTCGTTTAAAAGGATGAGAAGACATGGTCTTAAAATGAATCCTCTTAAATGTGCGTTTTGTGTGCATGCGGGGGATTTTCTAGGCTTTGTGATCCATAAGAAGGGGATCGAGATCAACCAGAACAAGACCAAGGCCATCATGGAAGCGAAAGCACCATCAACAAAAAAGGAGCTGCAATCTCTGCTGGGCAAGATCAATTTCTTGAGAAGATTCATATCAAACCTAAGCGGAAAAATGCAGGCCTTTTCACCATTGCTTCGATTCAAGAAAGATGGGTTCGAATTGGGGTAGGAGCAGCAGGCAGCCTTCGACAAGATCAAGGAATACCTGAGTCATCCTCCAATTCTTTCACCACCTTGTAGGAATAGGAGTATGAAATTGTACATAGCTGCATCAGACAAAACCATAGGGAGCATGTTGGCTCAAGAGGATGAGGATGGTGTCGAGAGAGCCATTTACTACCTCAGTAGAGTTTTGAATGATGCAGAAACTAGGTATAGCATGATAGAAAAATTATGTCTATGCTTGTATTTCTCTTGTACAAAATTGAAGCAATATATAAAGCCAATTGATGTTTATGTTTCGTCTTATTTCGATGTTATTAAGCACATGTTGTCTAAACCTATCTTGCATAGTCGAATCGGTAAATGGGCACTAGCATTGACTGAGTACTCTTTAACGTATAAGCCTCTGAAGGAGGTTAAAGGACAAGTGGTAGCAGACTTTATAGTCTACCACTCCATAAACGAAAGCATGTTGAATTATGTCGAATTGGAACCTTGGAAGTTATACTTCATGGCTCCAGCCACAAAGATGGCACAAGCGTAGGTGTGCTGATTATTTCTCCGGATAAAATTTCAACAAAATTTAAGTACAGGGTCGAAGGACTTTGTTCCAACAACGAGGCTGAGTATGAAGCCTTAATAGCTGGACTTGAAATTTTGTTAGAATTGGGGGCAACTCGAGTCGAAATAATGGGAGACTCAGAGTTGGTCATAAAGCAAATTACAAAGGAGTACAAATGTGTTAAGGAGAATCTCATCATGTACTTTGTAGTGGCCAACAGACTACTAAAGAAATTCGAAGTAGTAAGCATTCGACACATACCTCGACTAGAGAATCAAGTGGCCAATGACTTGGCTCAGGTTGCTTCTGGGTATAAGGTTTCGAAGGAAAATTTACAAGAGGCTATCGAAGCTAGAGGTAAAGTTGTATCTGTTGGATTATGCCCATCTGACCTAGAAGTGACAAAGCTTGGATACGCGGATGAAGAAAATTTCGAGATTTTTTCAATAGACAGCTTGGCGGATAAAGACTGGAGGAAGCCTATAGTCGAGTACTTGCAAAACCTGACAACGTCCACAGAGAGAAAGGTTAGGTATCAAACCTTAAGTTATGTCCTTCTAGGCAATGAATTGTTTAAAAAGACCCCTGAGGGAGTCTTACTTAAATGTCTTAGTGAAACAGAAGCGTATCTTGCCCTTTCAACTGTCCATAGTGGGGCATGTGGGGCACATCAAGTAGGCCATAAGATGAAGTGGCTATTGTTTCGACAAGGCATGTATTGGCCTACTATGCTAAAAGACTGCATTGAATTCACCAAGGGTTGCCAAGAATGTCAAGTTCATGCTGGCATACAACATATCCCTGCAAGCGAGTTGCATTCCATAGTCAAACCATGGCCTTTTAGATGTTGGGCTTTGGATCTGATTGGAGAGATTCGACCGACATCCTCCAAGAATCAGAGATACATTTTGGTAGGGATTGACTACTTTACGAAATGGATCGAGGCGATACCTTTACCAAATGTGGATCAAGAGGATGTGATCGAGTTCATTCAAAAATACATCATTTACAGGTTCGGAATCCCAGAAACTATCATAACAGATCAAGGATCAGTCTTTACTGGTCGAAAGATGCATGGGTTTGCTAGAGAGATGGGTTTCAAACTCTTAACCTTTACACCTTATTATGCTCAGGTTAACGGTCAAGTCGAAGCAGCTAATAAAGTAGTGATTGGTTTGATCAAGAAACATGTGGAAAGAAGCCTAGAAATTGGCATAAGACATTAGACTAGATCCTCTGGGCATGTCGAACCTCTCCCAAGGAAGAAACCAACACTACTCCTTTTCGATTGACTTTTGGTCACGATGCAGTGTTACCTGTTGAGATCTATCTCCAGTAGACTAGGATTCAGAGACATCATGAAATTCCTTCTGAGCTTTATTGGAATATGATGTTAGACGAACTAGTAGATTTGGACGAAGAAAGACTTAAAGCTTTAGAACTTTTGAAGAGACAAAAGAAAAGAGTGGAGAAGTCTCATAATAAAAAGGTTAGAATCAAGACCTTTTCGCCTGGAGATTTAGTTTGGAAGGTAATCCTGCCTATGGATCGAAAGGTTAGAGCCTTGGGCAAATGGTCCCCAAAATGGGAGGGCCCATTTCAAATTACGCAAGTATTTTCTAATGGAGCCTATGAAGTTGAAGAATTAAATGAGGATAAAAGAATCTTGAAAGTAAATGGCAAGTAATTGAAAAAATATAAACCAACACTTCAAGAAATTAAACTTGTTAAAGAGTAATTCGACGTAACAAGGGCAAAGCCAATAATGGTATTTATGAATGCCAAAGTGGCTTAAATGTCATTACATATAAAAGCCTCAAAGGTCCATGGAGCATCAAATTAAAAATTACAAAGAGAGTAACAAGCTAAAAGGGGAGATTCTCCTTCATCTTCAAGTACTTCGACTTTTGGAGGGCAAGACGCTTTTCACATAAGGTCTTGTCAGATTTTAAGTGTGCAACTTCCTTCTCCAGTTGTTGAGCTTTCTCGGTAAAAGCAATGGTATTTTCAAGCTCTTTCAACGCGCCAGAGTCATCAAAGGCAGACAACTCAGCATTGCGCTTTTTGGCCTTTGAGATCTTGGCTCGAAGCTTCTTGATCTTTGACTCCCAGGAAGCAATGTTTTGTTCATTGGAGGTGATCTCTTGCTTGTTCTTCTCTTTGGTTTCCTCTGATTCTGCTACCTTATTCTCAAAGTCAGTGGCAGAGGCCCAAGCGGCAGCCTCACTACCAGTTTTGCTTGAAATTGCATTTTCGATTTGGGGCAGGCGTTTGAGGTCACCATGGACTTGGTCAATCATAGTGCCAAGCTCTAAGATGACATTGGCAGATTCTGGAGAAATGGCGTGAATGTCAACTTGTTGGAGGAGATTTTTCAGAGAGATATGAGTGACATCATCCATCTGTAAGAGTGTGAAAAGGTCACCCTTAAAGATCTTGTTTTTTATCTTCAGAAGGATATTGTCCTCAGTTTTGCTTGAAGGCTGATCCCCAGAGGTAGTCGAAGCACTGAGAGTTTTATCAGATGAGCTTCCTCGACGGCCAAGAAGGATCTTTATGTATTGTCAAGGATTGCTAGTCTTCAAGGCATCCAGCTCTTTTTCAGAAAAGGCCTTCTCCATACACAGTTGAGGTGGCCTTGCCTTCAGTAGCAGCAATAGTTGCTGGGGTGGTGGTAGTTTCGACATGTGTTGGCTCGTTGATAGGTCCTTTGTTAGCCTTCTCCTCCTTACCTTTGTCCTCCCCCTCTTCATCTTCATCCATTTTGTCATCATCATTTTCATCACTATGACCATTAAGTTTAGACTGGTGCATTGTCTCATCATCATCTTCTTCCATCTCTTCCTCTCCTTCTGGGTTAGCAATGGCAGCCCCAATGGGTTTGTCTATTGGGGATCCCTCTTCGTTGACCAAGGGCATATCTTCATCCATGGCAGTGGCTTTTGGATTTTCTGTGTCAGGATTCTGCTGAACATCGTCTGCCTCATGGTCGGAGCCATCTGTTTGAGACTGCTGGCAGTCTTTGTTGGTGAAGGGGGAGCTGTTTCATAACCAGGTTTGTTAATTTCACCTAGTGAACTCATTCCAGAGCCCAAGTCAGAAGTGGGATGGTATGTGGGCTCACCTTGGCTATTGAGGAGAGTGGTGGGAGAAGGAGGATTATCCACCGGTGGTTTCGAACCACTAGCATCAGCCTTAATTAAGTCGAAGCAAGTCAGATCAAAGGGAAACAAGGTAAGTAAGTTGTTATTTAAATAAAAATATGACAAGTTACCTTGACACCTTCAACATCAGGGCTAGAGTTATTGCTTTCAGCATGACCTGCAGCTGGTTTAGAGGCGGTTCCAGAAGAGGCTTCTGCAACTTTACTCGTAGTAGTGGTCTTTTTGGGGACTTTAGCCGTTGTAGGCTCAGGTTGGCCACTAGCAGCACTAGATTCTTGGCTTGGTTTCTTCCTTTTCTTGAGTTTCAAGTCTTCAAGAGGAGATTGGTCCTCATCCTCTGAGTCGAAGATAATTTGGACAGTGCCCCTCTTTGATTTCCTTTGAGGTGTCGGAGGTGGTTTGCGAGAAGCCTGAAATGAGGAGAAGTGTTAAGGGAAGAAGGGGTAATCAGCGAAAGGAAAAGGGTGTGGGATGTACCTTGCTGCCTTCACCTTTGGCTTCGACCGGTTGCTGAGGTGTGTTCCTTTTGGGTATAGCTGCAAAACAAACCAAGTTACCACAAGTCAGTAATGATAAAGTTCGAATAAAAAAACATAAAATGGGAGAATCCAAACCTTCATGTATTTCGGATTCGATGCGAACATCTTCGATACCGACATGAAGGTGTCCTTTGAAACTGTCTAGCGTATGCTTAGTCGGAACCACCCGCTGAGCCTTGGGTTTCGACTACTGGCGAAGGGTCTTTATAGAATCCCTACAGATGAACCAATCTAGAAATGGAGGGGCAAGAGCCACTCCAAAATCAGCAGATGACAGTCGAGGAGTCTTTGGAGGAAACAGTGTGAAAGCCACTTCATATCGTTTCTCAGGAGGAACATATGAAGGGAGTTTTAAACTCTCCATTTTCTTTAAAAATTTCTTCTTTAGCGTAACCGCAGCTTCATGGACGGTTCGACTAATATCATCTGGTCGATAAACAGTTTCAAAGTACTTCTGGAAGGTTTGAATCTCCTTAATGTGAGTGGATGTACCTTTCTTGATCTTCTCCTGCACATCAACAAAAGCTTGGTCAATCAACTGAGCGAAGCTGGAGACATCAAGGAACTCTGCAGCATAATGTTTCGACCACCAGTTGTGGAACTCTTGGGTGCAGAGATGAGAAGGTTCAAAGTGGACGGGAGTTAGGAGTGATCGATGAGCATGACGAGCAAGGTGTGTCAAACTCTCTATGGCGTCGTAGATAGTGTTGGGAAGGATAACATTGACTTTCTTCTCATACAGGCACTTGGGTAGAGTTTGGACCAAACCAAATTTTCGAGAGACAAGATTTGGTTGATAGGCCATCAGAGAGGTTTGGCCCTTTAGCAAGTTGAGTCGATGAACGATAAGTCAAGGGATCAGGAATGCCTCCCAGACACGCTGCGATTCTTCTTCATGTGTTTTGAACGAAGGAGGAAAGGGCCTGGTAAATCATTCAGGGCCATATTTCCGTTCAGCAAAGGGCACCATCCTTGGTGTGAATTCATAGCGCTTGGCAAACATTTTGATGAAGCCAGAGAAGGATACCCTGAGTGTCTGCCCTTCTTCGTTTGGGGTCAGTTGCACCAGTCAAACCCATTCGACTCGTCTCCCTTTAATCTCCGGAGCGTCTTCGTCCACAGACCCTTTGTTGGGGAGGCTGGCTTCAAAAGTGGAATTATGCCAAAGCTGAAGTAACCAAAAGGGTCCTGATAGCAGGAGGTTCCTGTTGCTCTCTTGATGTTTTAGACGACCAGTACCTTCGCTCAAAGACTCGTACAGACTGGCTAATATCATTTCGCTTAGGCAAATACCTCAATTAAGGTGTAATTGATTGGCTAAAGTCAGATATTTTCTTGCCACTTGCAAGGATTTGGTACAGAATACGCAGCGAGAAAGCCACATAGCCAGGAATGCTATGTGCTCTTTGTCCTCGACTGTGTCAGTTTGCTTGTCGTGGTAATGGTTCATGAAATTAGTATAACTGTGTTTGGTGGTGGCGAACCCTATAGTGTCTAGAGCATCTATTTCAGGGTCGTAAACTAACCCATGTGGTCTTAGCCCTGTGATAGCGGCTATGTCGAAGAGAGTGGGTGTCATCATTCCACAAGGGAGATGGAAAGTATAATGGGTACTATCTCAAAAATACAAAGATGATGCTAACAAAGTTGGACAGTAAGCGGGACCTGTCTTCGAAATCATGATCAAGTCGTAGATTCCTAAGTTCTTCCAAATTTTTGCTTTCACTTTCTCTAACTTGGTCAACCAGTTCAAATAGAGGTCAGAATCCTTAAAATACGGGGTTTCCCTAAATAGCCTAGACCCGTCATTCAGATACTTCAAATCTATGTTCTTTAGGGATACATTGTCGTGGGGTTCAGATGTTACCCTAGCTTTGTCTTTCTGCCCTAAAAGTTTGGTTTTTCGATATGATGGAAAGAAGTCACTAATGGCTGTATAATCTGTATCTAAAGAAGATAAGGGATCAGATAAAGCTAATGGTTTCCCAGAAATGGTAATAGGAATCAGTACCTGGGATTCGTAGATGTGTATTTTTTCCTCCTTGAGAGGCTCAGGGATGAATTACTGATTCTTTACCACCTTGGGTCCATTTAATGTGGCGAATGGAGGAAGTAGTGATACGCTCTTTTGACCTTTGAGCTTCTGGTTTTTCTTTGGGTCTTGAGTAGTAGCAGTTGAAGAAGCCATTGGTGAAAATTTGAGGAAAGTGGGTTTGTTGGAGGTGAAGGGTTGAACGTTTTTTGAAGAAAGGAGAAAGTGCGTTGTGGATACTTTGGAGTTGAAAAAAAATGAAAATAGTTTCCGAAGAGACTATTTATAATGTTTTGGAAACACTAATGGGTCACTAATCATCATTAAGGAGCTAGAGCTAGTGGGGCACGTGTCATCCCAGGAGCCAAAGTAGGGGCGGTGGCAGTTGCTACCTATGTCCACGATCTCCTAGACTCTAAGAGAGGTTATGATGGTTTGGGTTTTGATGTGATTTCCGAGGAGACGTTTCAGTCATAAATTTGATTGAAAAGAAACTGAATAGTTTCTTGAGACGTGGGTTAGTCAGTTTTTGATGGACACCTATGCATGGTCGAAAGATGGCGTCGAATGGACACTATCAAAAAATGCCTTTTTCTTCAGTACTGTCGAAAAAGACATTTTTGGGGGGAAATTTGTTAGCTCATAAATTCGACGCCTATATGAAGTTGGAAGTATTGATGGGAATATTAAAATCTTGAAGAGGTTTTCGACGGGATCTGTATGATAAGGTTTCAGTCGAAGATGCTCACAAGAAGAGAGGATGCTTTTGGGACTTAGAAAATATTTCTAAGAGTTGAAGAGGTCACCTTCGACCGACAACACTGCTAATGCCTGACGTTGGGAAATTCAAATTCAAATAAAGGAGGGAGTAGTTACTTTGGTTCGTTCTTGAAGAAAAACAAGTAGCGTGTATCCAAGCAATGGAAGCATGTAGTGCGACACTTGTCATTTGTTGATTATTTCAAGCAGTTTATAGCAGTTAGTTTTAGTATTATAAATAGGGGTTCTAGCAATATGATTCGGGGTGTAATGTTCACTTTGTACAAGTAACTCCAAAATTACTCAAAGTATCCGCGTGTTGAGAAAAGAGGCTTGTGAGAATGTACGTGATGTAAACACCATTTATCCTTCAATGCAATTTAGTTCAATCTTTCGTTAAGTTTTTATCTTCTATTCAACGCAAGTTATGTTTCTGCACTTGTCATATTTTTAACCTTTACTGCACGCTTTCGACCTTCTCTTTTACATTTTTAGTCTTTTAACTTAACATTTTTAAAACGTTGTTTAGATTGTGTTTTCAACAAACTTTTCTTTATGAGTATTGTCGAAGTATTCATTTCTTCAGAATTTACCTTAGATTAATTGTTAGCACATGTCCTAGGATCAATCTGATCGATCCTGTGAGTCATCAAAGTTAGATTTGGAAGATCAGCAGTTGTTTACCAATTTTCACGGTAAACACTCAACAAGAGAGTCCTGAGAGGTGATTGACTCAATAAGAGAGTCTGAAAAGGTTAGCTCCGCTTGGGAGAATCATTGTACAAATCCAAAGAGGAGGCTGACTATGCTGAGGAAAGGAATGATCATTATACAAAGCCTAAGAGAAGGCTATCTTCTGCTGGGGATTATTGAGATCCCGAGGCAGGTCCAAATGGGGAATCAACTCTTGCTAAGGGTTATAGAAGAGTTGGGGTATCAGAGACCTTGAGGTTCTCATTTGGGATAGCGTTATCTGATGATAAACTGACCCTGGCTGGGGAATTTTTAGGAGAGAGGCTGGGTTTTAGAACCTATGGGTTTTAACTCTGCTGGAGATTGATCCAGACTGTCCAGGGTTTCTCCTATGTTGGTAAGGTGCTTGAGAATGTCTTTGAGACTCAAGGGGATTTAGACTGTCTAAGTCTACTGGTATGGAAGAGTTTTATCTTTTGTATGATGCCCAAGAGGAGGCAGGTGTTTTAAGGGATGAGAATCAACCCTAAAATTCGTCGGAGGTTTTGACCATTTTAGAAAGACAGCTCTAACGAAGGATGACTAAGTTCTATCTTATACCTTTAGGAGGTCTTCATGGTCCTCGTATTAAGCCTAAGAGAAGGCATGAGAACTTCTAAGAAGCCGGAGGGTCCTTGTATAAAGCCCAAGAGGAGGCGGGGATGCTTTTAGGAAGCCTGTGGGTCCCAAACTTAAGAAGAGTTCAAGAATGGTTTCACCGAGAATTAATCCTTTAGTGAATAGTTCTAGGGTTTTAAGAGATTCAAGAGATGTCATTCACCGAGAATGAATCATTTCTGGGGGATAGAATTTCTTTGACAATTTCTAATAGTGACAGTCTGAGAAAAGGTTCACCGAGAATACTGCCTTTCTCTTTGGTCCATATTGTATAAGCCCAAGAGAAGGCAAGATTGTATCTGGAAATCCTATGGGGATCTAGTTTTGACTGTATTAAAGAGTGACCAACTGGCTTTACCTAGTTCTAGACCTAATTGTCGGGGAAAACTCTAAATAGATATACTAGTATATATACAGTTGATATATGACAAGTATTTAAAAGGATATGAAAGGAGAACTTACAGTGGAGCAGCTTCCCACAATACAGTTATATATATATATATATATATATATATATATATATATATATATATATATATATATATATATATATATATATATATATATTAATACACACACACATATATATATATATATATATATATATGAAAGCAAGTAAATGAAAGCTGATAAAAACTTACAGGTGAGCAAGCTTCCATGCTGTATCGTTAATTGTTCAAAGAAATTAAAGAAAGTTTTGATAACAACTGTATTTATGAAACTAAATCAAAAGGGAAGTTGTTTTTGAAAAGATTGTTGGGGCTTATACTCAAGGAGAGGCCCAGATGAAAACAGTAATTTTACCGTTATTTGTAAACTGTAATGGGTCTTATACAATGACTGAGGCCCAAAATTATTTATGTACAAAGGGGGTTGGATCTTACACTCTATTAGAGGCCCAAAGATTTATTTTTTGTACAAAATATGGGGCTTACAACTCAAGGAGAGGCCCAAGTGATTTGATTTTGAATTGGCGATCGTGCCGAGATTTTTCAAAGTGTGTTGGGACTTATACAATGTCTGAGGCCCAAAAAGTTTTGGTTAATAAAAGGATTGGGTTTTACACTCTATTAGAGGCCCAAAAGATGTTAAAAAAAATAAAGGAATGAGACTTATAGCTCAAGGAGAGGCCCAAGTTATTTGATTTGAAAATGGTGATCGCGCCGAGGTTTGAAAACACAGCGGGTCTTATACAATGAATGAGGCCCAAAAAGGTTTGTATTTACAAAGGATTGGGTCTTACACTCTATCAGAGGCCCAAATTTATTTTTATACACAACATGGGGCTTACAATTCATGGATAGGCCCAAGTGATGGACAGTGATCGCACTGTCGTTTTGAAAATCGCCGAGGGACTTATACAATGTCTGAGGCCTAAAAATTGTTTGGTTTTCAAAAGGGGTTGGGTCTTACACTTTATTAGAGGCCCATGAGTATTTGAAAATGTTTGGTAATGATCAAAAACCAAAGAAACCCTAATTTTCATTTTTTTAAAGGTAATTCTTTAAAGAAAATTAACAAAAATGATAAAAAAAATACCAAATAAGTTTAAATAAACCACTTGTGATTTTTGGTTAAGGTTTGAAAAATGAGTTTTTAATCACAAGATGATTTATAACTCATTTGGTTTTGATTTTCAAGATAAAAATTCACTTTTAAAATGTTTAAAAACACTAAAAATGAATTTATTCACAAAAATACCAACTAAATTAAATAAATAATATAAATCTGATTTTTTGTAGAATAAAATACTTTAATATTTTTGCGATTTTTCAGAAAAAAGAACCAATAAAAAATGATTAAAATTGAGAGAGAAATTAATTTTTCAAGTCATTTAAGAAAATAATATGAAAAATATAAAAAATGGAAAAGTGATAAAAAAAAAAGGGTCTGGGGCGAGGGGGATTCGAACCCCAGACCTCCAAGCCAAACACATGCGCGCGTAACCATTGGGGTGGTGATACATCCGTGTATCAAAACCGCCCCATAAATACATATGGGATACCAACTTTCAGGCCTGGCCAAGGCAAGGCAAGGCAAGTTCTTGGGTCAAAAACGTGAAGGTTGTAACTCTCTCATTTCTCCATGGATTGGGACAAAATTTAGGTCTATCTTGCCTAGAATTTCACAAGGAATCCAATGGTGCCCTTAGTTTTTTCAGATGACGTCCCCATGTTAAAACCCGATAGTGGTTTTGTAATAGGCCACAATTTGCATTTTCTATGCAATCTCATGGTACAGGCAAGAATTACATGATGAATTGGTCCAAACACAACATATACAACATCTATAGATATTTATGATCAGTGGACTTCAAAGCAATGCATAATTCAAAGAGTTCAAGTTGTCATGCACTTACCTCTTGGAGCTTTTTGTGCTATCTGCCAAGTTCCTTGTGCCAGAAGTAGTTTGATGCTTTGGACACTCTCAATTAATCCCTTAGAAGCTTTTAGAATGATTGGAACCAGCTGGAATCCTCTAGAACAAGTTGTGGCACTTTCTTGCAAAAGGGGCAAAAGTGACCAATATGACAACTCTCTTAAATGGTGTTCCAGATGAGGGGAACCATTTGGGACAATTTGAGGATGATATTTAGAGTGTGTTTTAGGTTTTATCTGGTTTTGAAAGTGACTGAATCAAGACATGGCTTGAAAAATGCAAAAAAGTCCAATTTTGAGGTTTTGGAAGTGGACTTTGTGATTTTGGTGTTTCGGGTTGAACAGCTTAGATACAACATATTAGAGGTGTTTGGATCATGAGTTGTGCTGGAATTGCTCTCTAACTCAAAAACTCAGAGATACCTTGCAAAAGAAGGCATTTTGGCCTTGAGAAAGGGATTTTGAGGAAAGCAAGTGTTGTAGTGCTTTGGTGTACTCAAACTGAGCACAATTGAGCTTTATTTATAGTAGAGCAAGTTTGTTTTGCAAGCAATAGTGAATGGCAACTGCAGCAGGCCTTTGGCCAATGTTATGCAAAAGGAATCTCAAGTCTCCCCTAGCCATTGACTTGAGATTTAGGCATAGGCTTTGTAGCTTTGGTTCAGAGATAAGTCTTGACTAAATTCAGTTGGAATAGGCTCAGTTCATGCCACCTTGGTGTATCCATTGAATGCTTGGAAACAAAATTGGAGTCTTTGGATCTTTATAGCCTTTTTAGGGATGACAAGCCTAATGTAGATTCTTGGACTTGGGAGGCTTGGAGATCAGATCATCCCCCTTGGATTTGATACTCTGATGTGTTCAAATTGATGACAAGGCTTGGAGTTATAAAATTTGGACAAATCGAGCAAATGTGCACAATTCTTCCTTGTAAAACCAGTTCATGATGCCAGGTTTCAAGGGTTGTATCTCCTTGCTCAAATTGAATTTGGAGATGATCTGGTACTTGTTGGAAAACCCTTATGGCATACTTTAACTTTGATGTTCACCCCTAGACCTGGTTTGACTTGGATCAAGGTGAAAAATGTCCCTACATTTTGGAAAAAGTAAGGCAGATTCTGACTTAGTGAAAATTTCACTAAGTGTTGGAAAAATGTCATTTTCATGTTTTTAGCCATTTTGATCACTCCATAACTTAAAATCCATGAGGAATTGAAGTTTGATGTAGTTGAAGCTTTTGTAGAGTGTAGCAAGACCTACAAATCCAGCTTTGGATCACCCAAAATGGTTGCTTGGATCTCAAGTTATGATCCTTGGAAGTTGGTACCATAGCCACTTTGTTCCATAACTTAGAAAAATTCTAAGTTTTTTATGGTTACCCCTTTTACAAGTTAACTCACTTTCTTTGATTTTTCTTGATGGATGATGATTCAAATCATATATTAACATTGTTTTAGGGTTAAGGAACCTTGATTGACCAAAAATCCAAAAAGTCAAACTTGGATTTTTGTACAGTTGACTTTTTATCGGATGAAGTCCAAACTGTGCGATCCTTTGTGAAATCAAGTCCTTGACCTAAATCAAACCTAATGGATGGACTCCATAGGTGATATATTGAATCATGTCCCAGGGTTTGGGAGCATGTCCTAGTCAAAAGTCAAAGGTACAGTTGACTTTTTTCTCAAAACCCTAATTGTGGTCCAGATGAAATTGAAACTTGTGAATCAAGCTTCTTGGATCAATACATTGTTGCAAATGGATCAATGTGGTGTATTTAAGGCCCTCAAATCATGTCTTGAGGTCTGGGCTCATGCTTTGTCCCAAAAAGTCAACTTAGGGGTGAATTAGGTCAAGAAACCCTAATTCCTGATTTTTTGGTAAATGCATCCCCTGAGGTTAAATTAACTTGATGATTGGGTCCATGAGGTCCCTTGGAGTATCTTGGGTTATGCTTTGAAGCATTGGCTCATGCTCAGAGGAAAAATTCCATCTGGAGGCCTCAGTCGATCAAAACCCTAATTTGGTGACACTGGCGATCTTGAGGCTTAATCCACTTGAAATGTTGTAACCTTGTCCTTGATTCTTGATGTAGGAGTCCTCTTGATCCTATTGTGATGATGTTAAACAAGTTGAAGATCATGTCTTTTCTTGATTGATCCCTTGTCTAAGTACTCTGAGAGGGCTCAAAACCCTAATTCTTGGTTGTAGTGAAAGCTCAACAATCCTTGAGGAGATTGATAAGGTATGATGGTTCATCCCTATTGTGATGATGATTTGTACAATAACAGATGCCCCTATTTAATCTTCTTGGACCCGAAGGTGTGAAAGGCGAAGGTATTCGGGCATTCGGGCTAAGCAATGATACTTAGGAAAGGTAAAAACTTCCCCTCGACCCTGGTCTTCAGCCATGGAACTGGTCTCAGTTTTTGATATAAACTTCCCCTCGATCCGGGTCTTCATCCACGGAAATGGTCTCAGTTTCTTTTGTCCATAAACTTCCCCTCGATCCTGGTCTTCAGCCACGGAACTGGTCTCAGTTTCTGAAATAAACTTCCCCTCGATCCGGATCTTCATCCACGGAACTGGTCTCAGTTTCTTTTGTCAATAAACTTTCTTGACAAGGGACACTATTTGTTAGCGATTTTCCTCAAACTTCTCGCCGAATTTTCCTGGGGAGATGCCATTTGATGGGAAAAAGTTTTGATGTCAGACTTGCTGGGGAACCCATTTATCTGAGCTGTAGAGGTGTACAACCTTCTCTGTTGGAGATGCCATTTGTTGACTCTACTGGGGAAAAGCGAGTCTCTTGAAAGACTGCTTGTTGCTTGGGGATACTACATCATACTTTTCTTCGAGATCTTTTCGGAGAAATGCCATGTGATGCAATCCAATTTGGAGGTGCTGATGACCCTTTTTTTTTGTCAGCGAATCTTTCGGATAAAAACCGCTATATTGCCGAATCTTTGATTAAGAGGCTTTCTCTGGGGATTTTCCTTAATCCGGGAAAGCGAAGATATCATCTTCAATGGTGAAGAGTGACGTTTGTCGAGTGCCTTCTGGTCTTTCAGAGGTTCAAGTTATCAAAGTGGTCTAGGACCAATTTCATCCCAGAAATAAACTGGGGAGAGATCGCTTAGATGATTCGCTTCCTGACAAGGAAAGAACTGACAACTTGATTGACAAGAGGACTTTACCACTTAGAGTTAAGACTTGAATAGAGTGATAGTGATGCAATATGATTATGAATGCAAATCAATAATGCATGATGTATGTATGTTTATGCTGACAAAACTGACACGACATACACACTAGTGGATGAACACGAATGGATACTCGGCCACTGCTGGGGTCGAAGAAGTACCATTTGGTCCAAAGTAGCAATTCTGCCTTGCTTAGGAGAGAATAGTTCTTGCGCGTGATTCCATAGAGTATTTACAAAGTTAGAAAATGGTAATTTAAAGGAAAAGGGCTACATTGAAACATAACGACCGTTATCCTTCTACCAACTCTGAATTCTGGACATCCTGGGCTTCTGTCGAGATGACCTTGAGTGGAGTTTTCCTGATGGATGACATTGTTGCAGGGATTCAACCTTGTCAGACGTAGTTACTTGCCATTAATTCCTAATTTTTGCCTGGATTGTACTTTGGAGATTTCCAATCCACCGGGATGATTTTTCACTTATGTCTCTAATTTTTGCCTGGACCGCCCTTTCGGGTTTTCAATCCACCGAGACGTTTTTTTTATTTAGGCGAAGTATTTCTTGACTACGTCAACATTCGTGGGTGTCATACCCTAATTTTTGACCATAAGATTCCACCATCTTTTTCTATCATCTTGCATGTCTGCATGTTTTATTTTTAACAGGTTTGCGCAGGTACATCGGTATCAAGTGTACTAGTCCTCTCAGTCCAGCTATTCAGGGCATGACCGTTGGATTCTGATTCAAAAGTACTAAAAGTTCTGCTGGTCATTTCCCTCATGATTTCTTCAACATATGCCCAGAGATTTAGAGTTTTCTTGTTGTTAGTCTTGAGCATGGTCGTTTAAGGACAGGTTACGATCTTCGTAGCAAGTTACAGGTGGTATCCTCACTCTCAAAGGTTATCCATAAGCCAAATTCATTGCAATTTGAAGAATTACAAAATCAAAATTCAAATTCAATTAAAGAATGTGCCAAGGTTCAACACCATTCCATGATTCAAAATTCAAGACTATTTTGGAAGCAAGTTTGGTGGTGATACTTGCACCAGGTTTTTAGAATTCTATGCGTTTAAAATCCAATTGGATTTGATCATGCAAGTTCCATGTTTTTTGTTCTTTATGGAATTGTCATTGGCACATATTTTGGATCTTAATTCAGTCTTAACATAATGGGTTCATCAGCATCTTTTAGCTTGGCAGCAGGTATTATTATTTTCACTGGTGTTTCGAGACACAAAGATAATTGGAGCAAAACATCAAATAGAGGGAATTGTGTTATTAAAGTGTACAATTTGGTACAAGGCAAAAAGAAGAGTCATTTTCATCCTACAAGAATCATCCATAGCCCCAAATTGCAAGTGTAAAATGAAGATCAAGAATTAAAATCCAAAGATGACAAGGCTACAAAGTTACAATCCTATGCCACAAAAGTTCAAAATATACAAGATTAATGCTGGATTTGAGAGTATCCAAAATACAAATGATCAAGTTACTACTTTTAAAGTCAAACAGCCTGTACTTGCACGTCTCACGAGTTCTTTTCATGAAGGAAGCTTACGGAATCTTGGAAGTGCTTATTGGCTTGATGTAATGAAGGGTGGGTCCATACTGTCATGAGAAGTGACAATTTCTAAACATGAGGCTTATTCATCAAAGAAATTTAAGAGGTCAAAAAGTCCAAGGAAAAGTTGTTTGCAATTCAAGTCCACAGAATTCTCTAATCTAGTTGACGCTACTCAAGAAGCTTTGGTCCCTCCAGCTGCTATTGGTCCCACATTGTTGAAAGAGGCTCTCAATCCATGTAAAGAGCGCCAGCCACTGATAACAATCAAAGCCTCGCAACACCTGCCATTAAAGTAACAGATCCAGCTCATCAAACGTGATAAATCCAGCATTCAAAAAGAAATCTGATGTAAATAAAAGGTGGCCCAACTTGAAAGCATTCTTATCCACACAAGCCAGCATACTTACCAAGTCCACGTCTGTTGATAAAATTTTAGCCAAGACAATAATGCATTAAAATCATCTTCATGTCAAATCTGCCAAGGATCATTCTTAGCTGTCAATTCATCAAGTGCTTTCTTCTTTGGTCATTCCAAACGGTTCCAAGTTATTTCCGAAATAAGCCGTAAACCTGTCCGAGAAAAAAAGGAAATGCATTGATACAGTCTCAGCAGAATCCAGAGAAATTAAGACAAATTAAGATGCATTCCAAAAACAGGTTGCAGACACAATCAAACATGCTGAAGTAAAAAGGGAAAGAATTGGACATGGAGTCACTCATTTGTGGCAAGTTGTCAAAATTCTTCAAGAATAGAATTGGAAAATCAGTGGGACAAGATGAGTTAAAATGGAATTCTCCAAAACCAGAATTGGGACAACAATCTCATGTATTAATTTCGGAATCAGAATTTTGTTTTCACAAGGCGTAAAAAAGGGCAGGGGGAGATCATTCAGAGGACAGACCTGAGAACACCTGTTCACGTACATTCACAACCGTAAACAAAATCCTGTAGAAAATCACAGTTCCACATACCAAGATTCACATACATACACCACGTATTGAGAAAAACCACCCACAAACCTGCAGACATTCATAGCAGAAAATCACTCACTGTAAAAGTTCAGATACAACACTACGAACCTCATTCACAGAGAGAGTTTTCGAAGCAGATTCACGCACACTCAGAACAGGGGAAACTCTCACGCGAATAACATCAACAACAGCGAAATGTCACAATTATAGCAACATCAGCCACAACAATATACAAGCGAGGTTAATAAGCAAGGCAGTGGAACGGTACCTGTATCCAGCTCGTGTCGGTGTTGTCGTTGAAGTCGCGTCGGACGAACTCCGACAGGTAATTCTATTAAGCCTCGACTTTATATTACATGTTTAAATGTTATTTGTTGCTTGCTGCCACCAATGTTGTTCTGTTCGAAAAATGTCGTGTCGATCGAAAGAAGGAAAGCTGTGAACCAGAAGACAGAAAAGACGAGTGCGAGTGAGGTCGTTTGATGTTGTTGTTGTTCGCGTCGATGAGAGACTAGAGGGAGATGTTGATGCGAGGGAGAGTGAATTGAGATATGGCGTGACCGTGTGGCCATGGAAGATGCCGAGCGAGAGAAATGAAAGGGAGAGGGTCGGAAACGAGGGCCGCGATTGTGAGAGAGTAACCGAAGAAGGAGAAGATGGTGATAGTAAGAGAAAGGCGTGCGTGCGGGATGAATGAGAGTGAGAGGAGAAGAGATGGAGGCGTGATGGCGGAATCCGACATGCTGCCGGGGTTGTGTGATGTTTCGCGAGAGAGAAGAAGATTGGATTTCACTGGATTTGGTAGTCTGACTTGATGTTGTTTTTCCTTTTTTTCATTTTCACATTAGGGGTCTATGAGCTATTGGGCTTGGGAACTCAGCCCGTACGATTCCGCTTTTTGACCCCCTTTTGTTCTTGTTTATTAAAATTTAATTTATTTAGTTTTAAGTACAATTTAGTTTAATTTTTGATGTGATTTTTGTTTAATTAGTTCTTGATTAGATTAGATTTAATTTAGAACTTGGTTTTAATCAGTTTTTAATTTAATTATCTAATTTAGTTCTTAATTTAATTTTTTGTTTAATTAGGTTTAAGTTAATCTTAGTCCTTAGGAAATTATAGTTGATTAGTTTATCTAATTTATTAGAAATTCTAAGGTAATAAAAGGTTAATTCAATTTATTGTATATTTAGGTCTTAGTTTTCTTTTAATGATATAATAAAAAATCAAAAAATATATTTTTATCCTGAATATTTTTATTTTGTTATTTTTTAGGTTTTCTTTGCCTCGTTCACTTAATTTTGTCATACTTTTACGTTTGAGTAATTATTTATGTTATTTCGTATGTATATTCCTTCGATTTTATTTGTTGCTTGATGCTCGCTGCCCATTCCAAAGGAAAGAATCTTATCCCGCTGATTGCCATGTCATCTTAGCCTAACCTTTAGAATCTTCACTTTATCCTAGCCTTAGGATCGGAGTCACCGCACTTCATACATGTGTTCTACTATGGACACTTTCTACCATTTTTAACTTAATTTTAACTTTAGAGTCACCGCACTCTATGTAGCATCTTGCCATAGACGTTACTTCCCCCTGGAACCTTGACCACAGTCAAGAGTTCCTCACCCTCTTTGAGGGGAACTACGAATACTCTGATTCCACTCCCGTCAGGATACGTAGGCACAAGATACGATGTCTTGGTGAGTATACTTAGAAATTAACCCCTAGATCTTTCCTTTAGCACATACCCTTAGCAAGCGAGCAATAGATAACAAAAATACTAACAAGAGGTTCCTGTAGAGTACTACAGACGTTTAGGATGCTAACACCTTCCCTAAGCGTAACCAACCCCCGAACTTAGATCTGTTATTAGGTTTTTCGTTCTTGAACCTTTCCTTTGGATAAAATAAAGACCGGTGGTGAATTTCAAAAATTGTGATTCAAGTTAATCCAATAGCTTGATATCCAATTCTCACCGCGACAGTGGGGTAGGCAAATTCTTCTCCATCCATGGTTGCGAGTCTCAAGGCACCGCCTGAGAAGGCTTTCTTGACCACGTAGGGGCAGTCATAGTTCGGAGTCCATTTGCCTCGAGAATTAGTGAGAAATGATTGTATCTTCTTGAGCACAAGGTCTCCTATTCTGAAGACGCGGGGTCGGACTTTTTTTTCAAACGCTTTCTTCATTCTTTGTTGATACAATTGACCATGGCATAAAGTCATTATTCGCTTTTCTTCGATCAGATTCAGTTCATCGTGTCGACTTTGACACCACTCAGCTTCTGTTAGCTTAGCTTCCATCAATACCCGGATTGATGGGATTTCTACTTCTATGGGAAGCACGGCCTCCAAGCCATATACTAGAGAGAAAAGGGGTTGCCCCTGTTGAAGTGCGGACAGACGTGCGATAACCGTGAAGAGCAAAGGGTAGCATCTCATGCCAGTCTTTGTAGGTTATAACCATCTTTTGAGCGATCTTCTTGATGTTCTTGTTAGTCGCTTCTACCTCTCCATTCATCTTAGGTCGGTAGGGAGATGAGTTATGATGAGATTATTTTTGATAAAGCAGACTATGACTTGTCGGGTTACATTGGTGTATGACGCTACTTCGACCCACTTGGTGAAGTAATCAATGGCTACTAGGATAAACCGATGTTCGTTCGAAGCTTTGGGTTCAATCATGCGAATCATGTTGATTCCTCATATGGAAAAAGGCCATGGGGAAGAAAGAACTTTGAGATGCGTTGGCGGTACATGGATTTTGTCTGAGTATATCTGACACTTGTGACACTTCCTCATGTACTTGTAGCAATCAGATTCCATGGTCAACCAGTAGTACCCTGCTCTCTGAATTTTTCTCGCCATCGTATGTCCATTGGCATGAGTGCCAAAGGATCCTTCGTGGATTTCTTTCATCAGCATGTTTGCTTCTTATCTGTCTATGCATCGGAGCAAGACCATGTCAAAATTTCTCTTATAGAGTGTGTCACTGCTCAGGAAGAAACTGCCTGCTAATCTTCTGAGGGTCTTCCTGTCTTTTCTGGATACCCCATGCGGGTACTCTTGTTTCTGAAGGAAGCATTTGATATCATGATACCAGGGTTTGTCGTCTATGACTGCTTCAATCGTGAAGATGTATGCGGGCCGTTCTAGGCGCATTATGTCAATATTAGGTATGTCGTTCCATTGACCTACACTAATCATGGAGGAGAGAGTGGCTAATGCATCATCCATGTGATTCTCTTCACGAGGGATATGTTGAAACTCGTTCTGTTGAAGAAAGGTAACAACCTTCTCGTGTAGTCTTTGTAAGGAATCAGTCCTGATTGGTATGTGTTCTAATCTCCTTTGATCTGATTGATAACCAGGGTTGAGTCTCCGTACACATCCAAGTTCTTAATCCTTAAGTCAATTGCTTCTTCGAGACCCATGATACAACCTTCGTATTCGGCCTCATTGTTTGTACACTTGAATGTCAGTCTGGCGGTGAAAGGAATGTGGGTACCCTGAGGAGTTACGATGATTGTCCCAATTCTATTTCCAAAATGATTGACAGCTCCGTCAAAGATTAGTCCCCATTAGGAACCTGGCTCTGGCCCTTCACTGGGTAGCGGTTCATCGCAATCTTTCATTTTCAAGTACATGACATCTTCGTCTGGGAAGTCAAATTCGACTGATTCCTGATCGTCAATCAGTTGATGAGCCAAATGATCGGCTAAAATACTTCCTTTGATGGTTTTCTGAGCGTGGTACTCTATGTCGTATTCTGATAACAACATATGCCAACGGGCTATCCTTCCCGTGAGAGCAGGCTTTTCAAAGACATACTTGATTGGATCCATTTCGGAGATTAACCAAGTAGTGTGACGAATCATATACTGGCGAAGACATTTTGCTTCCCAAGCCAGAGCACAACAAGTTTTTTCAAGCATAGTGTACCGAGTTTCACAGTCGGTAAACTTCTTGCTCAAATAGTAGATGGCAGACTCTTTCCTTTTTGTTTCATATTGTTGACCAAGCACACAACCCATGGAGTCTTCCAAGACTGTTAGGTATATGATCAGCAGACTTCCCTCCACTGGAGGTGACAGGATCAATGGATTCAATAAATATTCTTTGATACTATCGAAGGTTGTTTGGCAGTCTTCTGTCCATATGTAGTCCTGATTCTTTTTGAGTAATTTGAAGATTGACGCGCATGTCGCGGTCATGAGGAATATAAATCTGGAAATGTAATTCAAACGTCCCAGGAATCCCCTGACTTGTTTTTCAGTCTTTGGAGAAGGCATTTCTTGAATGGCCTTGACCTTGTCAGGATCAACCTCAATTCCTTTCTGGCTGACGATGAACCCTAGCAGTTTTCCTGAACGGACACCGAATATGCACTTGTTAGGATTCAAGCGGAGTTTGTACTTCCTCAGACGCTCGAATAACTTTGACAGGTGGGTCACATGCTCCTCCTCTGCTTAGATTTGGCAATCATATCATCGACATATACCTCTATTTCTTTGTGTATCATGTCATGGAACAGAGTAGTCATGGCCCTTTGATAGGTTGCCCCGACATTTTTCAAACCGAACGACATTACCTTGTAACAAAAGGTGCCCCATGGGGTGATGAATGAAGTTTTATCTATGTCTTTCGGCGCCATTTTTATCTGATTATAGCCCGAGAATCCATCCATGAAGGAGAATACTTTGAACTTTGCGGTACTATCTACCAGCATGTCTATGTGTGGTAAGGGAAAGTCATCCTTTGGATTGGCATTGTTCAGATCCCTGTAGTCTACACACATTCTGACTTTTCCGTCCTTTTTCGAAACTGGTACTATGTTGGCTAACCATTGAGGATATTCTGATGTGGCGAGGAAACCCGCGTCAATCGTTTCTGTACTTCCTCTTTGATTTTGATGGCCGTTTCTGGATGAGTCTGTCTTAGTCTTTGTTTTACCGGCGAACATTCTGATCTTAACGGTAGGTGATGTTCCATGATGCTGGTATCCAACCCTGGCATGTCCTGATAGGACCAAGCAAATACATCGGGAAAATCTTTGAGAAGTTTTGTCAAACCTTCTTTGACAGTCAGACTGAGTAGTGCCCCAATCTTGACTTCTTTTCTCTCTTCTTCTGACCCCAAGTTGACTGTTTCCAACGGCTCTTTGTGAGGTTCAATGGACCTTTCCTCTTGTCTGAGTAATCGGGAGATCTCTTTTGGAATTTCCTCGTAATTTTCTTCTTCAGCCTCAAATACCGGGAATTCAAAGTTGGGCGAAAGCATTGGATCGTATGTTTCGATGGGGTTTAAAACAAGGAATCTGCATGACGTGATGATTGTTTTTAGAAGAGATAGAGAGAAATACAAGAGTGTGTGCAGCGTTTTTTCTGAAAAATGCTTGTTTTTATTTTTGAGTTGTTTTTTAGGATTACCATTTTTTGAAAAAGTGAAAAGAGAAAACAACAATAAATGCGGAAATTACAGAACGACGTTATTTTATTTATGATTTAGTCAATTCTTGAAACTACAACCCTATAAAATAAAACTTTGTCACTTTGGGCAAAGCGAAGAGGGATATTTACATAAAGTAAGCCCTATTAAAACATCTGTTTCACCTGGGCAGGGTGAAAGGTTAAAACAAAGACGGCAATTACTTAGACTTATGGACGTCTTTCGGAACCTTGACAGCAACCCATTGGCGGCGAATTCCTCGGTGAATCACAAAGTCTGGTACCTTCTTTCTTGACTTGTCTTCAGAAATAACACTGATTTCTGGTGGAGCAGGAACGTTGGAGTTTGTCTCCCAGGCAGAGTTGTCGTAGACAAACTCTTCTGTTGTATCTTGCACAGTGTTTGCACTCTCAGGTGGATTTTCCCATCCAGTTGGCTGAATGTCTTCGAGCTTGATGCAAGAACTTTCAGGGGCGGTGTACTTGACCAGGAAGTCGTACTTGCCACTCGGTTGTCCTAAGGTGTCCCATACTTCGGTGGAACTAGAGGAGTCATCCCTTTCAATGACGTTAACCTCGAGAAAAGCATAGTTGATGAACTCTAGTCATGCAGTCTTTGCAAATTCATCGTCGTGCTGGATATTTTCTGAATGCCCTGAGTAATGATCCCATGACGTGGTGGGGACACATGTATTTTTTTCAATGATGCTTAGTTGATAAGCACGTTGGGCTGACTCTTTTGTCCCAAGTCTCCTGGGTACGGCTGCCAGATAGGCAAGCCATCCATTGGGCCATAATAGTCATGGTCAAAGTTATCTTTCATCAGAGTGTCCTCCTCTAATGAGTTAGGCGGAGCACGACATCCTTCAGGATCACAATCTCCGTATATCATTTTGACGTCTGATCTCGGTATATATCTCGGACTCTGTGCTGGATAGCAAAATGGCGTATGCACCTCTCCCTGAGAAATATAACCGTCCTTGTTAAGATAGGACTTCCATTCTTCATCTGTGTCGGAGGAGTTAGCCACGTTGATGGTATGTACTTCTTGAGGCACTGGGTGGAGGAAACCTCTAATGTGGAAGAAGTCCTGAATGGGATGAAAACTTTCATCGTTAGTAGCAGTCTGGGTACAGGTTGAGGAAAAACCAAGACCTTTCTTTATCTTGTTATCCGTAGGAATGACAAGCTGTCTCCATCCTTTTGCATTATTACTTTTGATCACTTTAAGAGCATCTTTGTACGAGGAAATTGATGTTCCCTTTTCTGATTGGTTGTCATTGCTCACCGAAAGTGCTTGGAATTGGGTTCTAACAACCTCATCTGGTTCTACACAAGCGGACGACGATAAGTTGCTCACGATCAAGGCTTGCTCTCCACAGACTGTGACCAGTTGGTCACTCCTGACGAACTTCAGTTTCTGGTGAAGTGTCGAAGTAACTGCCCCAGCCTCGTGTATCTAAGGTTTTCCTAACAAACAGTTGTATGCTGCTCGGATGTCCATGACCTGGAAAGTGACTTGGAAAGTGTGAGGACCGATAGTTATGGGAAGGTCAACTTCGCCGATAACTATTTTTCGGGATCCGTCAAATGCTTTGATGATGACCTCACTGCCTCTCATTGGAGATCCTTGAAATGATGGTCGCATTAGAGTAGACTTTGGCATAACATTCAGACCTGATCCGGTGTCTACCAGTACGCTGGCTAAAGCATCGTACTGGCAGTTGATTGTAATATTTAGCGCCATGTTATGACTTTTGCCTTCTTCCGGCAATTCCTCATCACTAAACCCCAAGTTGTTGCAGGAAGTGATGTTGGAGATGATGTTGTTGAATTGTCTTATTGTTACATCTTGTTCCACAAAGGCTTGCTCTAAGACTTTCTGTAGAGCCTCTCTGTGAGCTTTGGAACTGAGTAATAGAGATAACACAGAGATTTTTGAAGGAGTTTGTAACAGCTGATCTACTATGTTGTACTCACTCTTTTGGATGAGTTTCAACATCTCATCATTGTTCTTTGAAAGGTCGAGATCATTGAATCGACCGACTGGTTGAACTGGACCTTCTGTTTGAGGTTCCTTCTCTTTGTTGGGTTCCCCAACTCCTCGGTTAAAGATTCGACCACTCTGTGTTACTCGACTGATGTCTGTAATATTCACGACGGAGGGTAATGGAGTTTCCTTCCCATTCTCAATTGTTGTTGCACCGTATTTGTAAGGGATAGCTTTATCGGATTTGTACGACACTGGTCCCGACAGATAGATAACTACAGGAGCCTTTTGATTTTTCTGACCATCATAGCTGGCCTCAATTGGTTCGAGGTTGAGAATCTTTCCACTATCAAGAGGAACTCTTGATTCATGGAGTAAAGGGATTATGGTGCATACATCTTTGGCCACTTCTCATTTGGGGATCAAGACAACTTCTTTTCCTCGATTGGGAAGATAGTCTGACATTATGTTGACTGGACCAGAGCTTGAACATGGTTGAATCTCTTTGTGGTCCAACTGACTTTGAATGGCTGCTCGCACGAGGTAGCATCCTTGGTTATCCTCTGAGCACACTCTACAGCACTCATAGTTGTGTGGTGGCACCCCAGCCCCGTCCGCTTTGTATGCACTGTAACCTCACTAGATCCATTTCCATTGATCGAACATCCTGATTTTGATACCTAGTAGGGTTCCCATCATCCATACTAACTTGTTGTGTGTCTTCATCCAGATAGATCGGAAGCCACCAGTGGTTCAATAAGTGTTGCAGCGTTCTTTGAACGAGAGCACATCCTTGGTCACTCTCACGACATACTTTATAGTCCTGATAATCATGTGAAGTCAGAAAACTGAGCTGGACTTGCTTAGCGTGTAATTGCACCAAGCTGGTATTCATCAAGCGAATATCGAAGATTTGAATCATATTAACTTGATAGTGACTTCTATCACGGTAATCCTGGATCCATCCAAGATCCATCTGACGCTGGAGGGCCTCTTGTACAAAAGAGCATCCCTGATTATTTACCGAGCAGATTAGACAGGAATTCTAATCGTACCATGGCAGATCATGATGTTGGCTTTGGCTTAAGTGCATTGCCACCAAGTTGACATTCATTGCACGGATGTCATGGTTTTGAATGATGTTGGAATTTGTATAAGTCATGTTGACTTCACGAATTCGGTGATCTTGGATCCATCTGAGATCCATCTGTCCCTATAGAGCTGATTGCAACACATAACATCCTTGATTGTCTTTAGAGCAGATATCACATTGATGATAATTGTGAAATGGTATATGCCCGTATCCACTCTGTCTGCAATGCATCTTGACCAGGTTGGTTCCCAATAAGAGTACATCGTGAATTTGATAGCTGTGGTTAATCTCTTCCTCTATCAAATTTACTACAGCTTTCTCGTGTTAAGGCAACGGGTTCGTCTGAACATTTGGATTTGTATCCTTGAAGGATAAGACCACGCTCCCGACAAGCTTTTGCACATCGGATTTGAAGCTGAGACAGTTTTCTATGTTATGCCCTGGTCCTCCTTGATGGTAAGGGCAAGTCTGATCCGCTTTGAACCAAAAAGGTGGATTTTCTGGTACTGTAAGAGGAGACCTGGTTTGGACGTGCCTCTTGACCAATAGTAGTGGAAACAGTTCTGCGTACAACATGGGTATAGGGTTAAACCTTGGTGGCCGCGTTGTACGGTTGTTGTTGTACGGAGGACGAGTTTGCTGAAGAGGTTGTCGTGTCCTTTATTGATATTGTTGTTGATTTGGTTGGCTCTGAGCAACCTGAGGTTGATACGTTGGAGCAGGTGCGGGATTGATAGCAGAAATTACAGCTGCTACTAGTTGGTACCGTCGCCTCTGCTTTCCGAGAGAGATATTACCAATATCTTGCTCTTTTTTCTTATGGAAAGCACTACCGTATCTTTTGGTACTGCTTGATGGTCCTGAATCTTTGACCAGACGTCCTTCTCGGGCTGCTTCTTCAAGTCGTACTCCCATATTCACCATTTTAGTAAAGTCGCTAGGCGCACTTGCAACCATTCGGTCATAGTAAAATGAACTCAAGGTTTTCAAAAAGATTTTTGTCATCTCTTTTTCCTCAAGAGATGGATAAATCTGGGCGGCAATTTCACTCCATCTTTGAGCATATTCCTTAAAGGTTTCCTTGTCCTTCTGCGACATGGCTCTAAGTTGATCTCGGTCCGGTGCCATGTCCAGGTTATACTTATATTGTTGAACGAAGGCAGCGCCAAGATCTCTGAAAGTGACAATCTTAGTGCGGTTTAAACCCATGTACCACTTGAGTGTGGCACTGGTTAAACTGTCTTGAAAGTAATGGATCAGTAGCTGTTGGTTCTCTGTCTGAGTTGACATCTTTCGAGCGTACATCACCAAATGACTTTGAGGGCAAGAATTTCCCTTGTATTTCTCAATTTCGGGCACCTTGAATTTGTGCAGAATTTTCACATTGGGGACCAAACAAAGGTCTGCGGCATCCTTTCCAAATAAATCCTGACCGCGAATGGCATGCAATTCCTTTTGCATTTCCAGGAACTATTCCTGGAACTCATTCATTCTGTCGTACATACTTTCATTTCCACCAGAAGGTATCTGTGGAATCTGTCCTTCCGGGACAGTGTGTACCGCGGGTGGTGGTATAGTCATTACGGCAGTGACTCTTGGTGCTTCCCTATCCCGAAGTTTGTAACCTTTAGGAGTTGTTGTTATGCCCCTTGCATCTTCGCTTTCCCGAAGTTTGTAACCTTCAGGCCCAGCGGTTCCTGCTGCAGTTTCTGGATCTTCCGTGATCGGCGGAATATATCCTTTCGGGATATAGTTGAGTGGCATGCCCCAGGGATGATCTTTATGTATGTTGTACCGAGGATCATACGTCTCTACTATGGACGTAGATGCAATCTTCGAGATCACAGTCATTTGTTGTTGTTTCTGAGCTGCTGCTAGAGATTGCATGTAACTGTGAAGTTTTCTCAGATCTTCTTTCAGAGTGTCGATTTCTTCTCTCAACTCTCTGTTCTCTTCCTCGAGATCATCCATTTTCTTTTGTCGATTGACCCGAGTATTGTATGAATGAGACAGTTTGACTCTAGAATCGAGACATAAACGTGAGATTCGTAGGTAAGAAGAATGCGTTATGCGAGAATGATGAATGATATGCAATGATTATATTAATAATTTTGTTTTAATCAAAAGAAACTTCAACAATTGGATTGCAAATATCATACAGTGGGGAAACCCCATTTTATTGAATTCAAAGATTGCGGAAATGGAAATACATTAATTTACAAAGTGCTGTAAAAGGAAATGTCTAAACTTAAGGATCCTGAGTCCTCTCTGAGGAGAGCTCAGGTGCTGGTTCTGGTATTTTCCTTTTCTTTGACCGAGGCTCTTGAGCCATTGTCGGGTTGTCATTCCTTTGCCAAGTGAAAGGAGTGAGCAAATTTCTTTGGTCTTCTTGATTTTCTACAGCATGTTGCTCTAAAATCTCGATCAGAGCATCTTTTTCTTTTAACAGTTGCTAAATTTTGGTACACTTCACATTGAGAATACAATATTTGTTCTTCTAAGATTTCTTTTCCCGTTGAACTTTGTTGATAGTGACCTGGAGTTTTTCCATATCCGACGTAAAATAAAGGACAGATTCCTTTAACGGAAGAACTTCTTGACGAGGGTAAGGCGTCCTCAGTTTGAGAGCTATAGCTTGTACCCAGTGGAGATAGGGTTCTGCAGAGACGCAATTTGGTTTTCCTAGAGACTCTCTTCCTTTCCTGTGAACATGTTTCCAGGCATGCACTATTTCTGTCTTTAGTTCCTTGTCATTTTCTCCTTCCTTGAAGAAAAGACCTTCCAGATGAACATTACGCGGGATATGTCTCATCGGGTATCCGAATTGACGACGAACTAAAACTAGATGATAGTTGATTCCTCCTTTAGTTCCTATGAGGGGTATATTAGGGAAGTTTCCACAACGGTCAATGATTCTTACCCCATCATAGATCCGATTGTACCAATCTATATCAGAGTTGGTAAGAGACATGATTCTCTGTGACCAACGTAGAGTACTCTTATGATCCCAGAAAGCAGCATACTTTGGTAAATGGGAAGTGAAGCATTTGTATAGCAGGGGTACACAACATGTGATCATTCCTCCGCTGTACAAATTTCTTAAGTGTACAGTATGATAAGCATTTACGAGCAAGGTTGGCACGGGGTTTCCAGTCAGAAATATCTTAATGGCATTGATATCAACGAAGCTATCAATGTTGGGAAACAGAAATAACCCATAGGCGAGTAGAACAAAGATATCCTCGAAAGCAGTAATGTTTCCTATACTGGCAAAGCACAGGGCTTTCACTATCAAAACTTGGCCGGTAAACCTGGGATTCCATCCTTAGTGGTCATGTGAGTCCTGACTTCTGACTCATCCAAATAGATTGCTCTTGCAATGGTTTGATCCTTTGGAATTTCTTCCAGTCCAGAAAAGAGAGATTGGTCAGTGATGGGTACATCACTTAGGTGGGAGTGTCATACCCAAAATTTTGACCACTAAGATTCCCATCATTATGCAAATCAACATCACAATATGGGTGTATCATTGTGCCTCATCAGTCTCCCCAAAGATGGGTGATCATTCACTACTATCAAAATTAGGGTTTCAGGCCCTCTCAGAGCTTTAGACAAAGGATCAATCAAGGAATGACATGATCTTCAACTTGTCTAGACCTCTCAAACATCCACAATGGATTAAGAGGACTCCCACATCAAGGATTAAGCACAAGGCTGCAACCTTCTAAGTGGATCAAGCCTTAAAATCAACAGTGTCACCAAATTAGGGTTTTGGTCGACCAGGGCCTCCAGATGGAAATTTTCCTCTGGGCATGAGCCAATGCTTCAAAGCATAACCTATGATGCCCCAAGGGACATCATGGACCCAATCATCAAGTCAATTTTGCTTCAAGGGATGCATTCACTAAAAATCAGGAATTAGGGTTTCTTGACCTAATTCACCCCTAAGTTGACTTTTGGGACAAAACATGAGCCAAGACCTCAAGGGAGGATTTGAGGGTCTCTAAAATACTACATTTATCCATTTGCAATAATGGATTAATCCAAGAAGCTTGAGCAACAAGTTTCAATTTCATCTGAACCACAGTTAGGGTTTCGCGGGAAAAGTTAACTGTAGCTTTGACTTTTGACCAGGACATGCTCCCAAACCTTGGAACATGATTTAATACACTCTATAACACCTATGAAATCAATCCATCAAGTTTGATTTAGGTCAAGGACTTGATTTCATAAAGGATCGCACAGTTTGGAATTCATCTGACGAAAAGTCAACTGTGCACAAAAGTCAACTTTGACTTTTTGAGATTTTTCACAAATATGGTTCTTTGACCCTAAAACGATGTTAATGTGTGATTTGAATCAACATTAATCAAGAAAAATCAAGAAAAGTGAGATAACTTGTAAAAGGGGTAACCATAAAAACTTATAAATTTTTCTAAGTTATAGAATAAAGTGGCTAGGGTACCAACTTTGAAGGATCATAACTCCTAAACCACAAGGCCATTTTTCCCCATCCAAAGCTGGATTTGTAGCCCTCATGGCCCTATACAAAAGCTTCAACTACACCTCATTCCAATTCATCATGGATTTTGAGTTATGGAATGATCAAAATGGCTGAAAACATGAAATGTCATTTTTTCCACCACTTAGTGAAATTTTCACTAAGTCAGAATCTGCCTTCACTTTTTTCCAAATGTAGGGGCATTTTTCCCTTGGATCCCAAAAGTATCAAAACCAATTATGAACAAACAGTTGTTGTATCATATGAGGGCTTTCCAAAATGGCCAAGAACTCCATCAAATTCCACTTGAGCCATGAGATATGACAATGCCAATATGCCTTGCTGCAAACTATTATGGCAAGGAAGATTTTGGAGTTTTGCTCGATTTGCCCAAATTTTGCAAAGGGCAAGAAACTCTATCCATCTAAACACCTCAAGGGGGGCCAAGGAGGAACCAACTCTGATCTCAAGCCTCCCAAGTCTTTGGAACCAAAAATAGCATGCCAAACCTAGAATTGCCTAAAAGAGGGACAAGACTCCAATTTTGGATTGGAGCATTCAATGCATACACTAAGGTAGCATGGACTGAGCCATTTCCAACTGAATTGAGTCAAGACTTATCCAAGACCAAGGGGACCAGCAGTCTGTGCCCTAACCTCTAGTCAATGGCTAGAGGAGACTTGGATTCTCATTGATCAACATTGGCCAAACCTATGCAGCAGTTACAATTCACTATTCCTGTTAGTTCTGCAGCTATGCAGTATGTATGTTGGCTAAATTTTGTTAAAACCTTTATGTTAGCTCTTATGTCACTGAAAGTGTTTTAACATGCTGTATGTGTATCTGCCATAACAGATTAGTTGCAGGTTGTGAAATGTCAAGTAGGATGTCTTGGCATGTTGTTCTGCACTAACTGGTTATGTTCAGGTTCTGTCATATTAGTTAAATGTCAAGTGTGATGTCTTGACATGTTGTGCTGCACCTACCTAGTATGAGTGCATGGTTGTAATGGTGTGACAGAGATGTCATGAGCACTTCACTGAACCTGAATGTTTAAGGTGATGTGACGTGGCTGTCTTTGGAATGTCATGACAGAACATCTTGATCTGGTACAATAGGTACTGCTGCTCTGTGATGGTTAATCAAGATGTCAAAGGAGATGTCACAACATCATTGTCTGTTACAGCAGGTGCTGCTATTGTATATCTCTTGACAGATTTGATTTGATCTGATGAGATCTTTTTGGATATACCTCATCATTATACACAGGTCAAGGAGATTAATTAGGAACAAAGTGCAGATTTAATTGGATTTCATAAAAAGGATCTTGGAGACTTTTTAGGAAACTATTTGGAGATTTGTTCCTATTCTTATGGAGAAGATCTTGCAGCTGAATTAAAAAGTGAAGATTTAAAAGATACATAAGATCCTGGAAATACTATGTATACTTTATGGAGCTGATTTATAGGTTTGGAAGATTCAAGCAGAATCAAGAAGAATATTGAAGAGTAATGACTTTCTAATTATGGAGATAAATTAGGAAGGATTTGATTGAAGACCTATTTTGTAGGAGAATCGTTTGCAGATTTGTAGCAGCTGATATGCTGTGATTAGAAGCCCAAATCCAGTTGGGAAAATGTTATAAATAGAATGCTTGTAACCTAGAATAAGCACGAGTCCAAGATGTAGATCATTAGGGTTTGTGTGAAATTGTGAGCCACTCTGGTACTGTTTTGTACTTAGAGTTGGACTGTTTAGTTGAGTTGTATTTGTCAATCATCTATGAGCTTTTAAGCAATGATGATTGTGTTTCTTTGAAGTGTGTCTTCTACTTTTCTATGATTGAAGAGTTGTTGGAAATCAAGCTGTTGATGCAGTGGCTGAGGTGTTGACTGCTAGACATCATTGCGATGATTGGAAGTGACATGAAGTCTCTTATCTAGGGTGGACGTAGGTAGAAGGGTCATTAGGTAGTGATTAAGTGAGTAGATCATCAATGGGTGTGTTGGTTGTAGGGTCTATGAATTGATACTGCTGATAGTGAACTTCCTTCCTGGTTTGGTATGCCCCCAGATGTAGGTTGTTAGACCGAACTGGGTGAACAAATTCTATGTGTTGTTTATCATTCTGCAGTTTTAATGTTCTGTATCTACTCTTGATAAACATGTCTTAGCAGATGTTGTAACATCTGTTGTGGCTTCATGTTGATTGTCAGCTATCAACTGTGTGTTGTTCCTTTCTTGTTTAAATGATTATGCAGCACAATGTCTTGAATTGTGTTAAGACATCTGCTATCTGCATAGACCAGAATTTTCAATTCCTTGCAAAACAAACTTGCTCTACTATAAATAGAGCTCAATTGTGATCAGTTTGAGTACACCAAAGCCATCAAACAGATGTTTTCCTCAAAATCTCCTTCTTCACTCCAATTTTGCCTTCTAAGGCAAGTCACTATCGGGTTTTGAGTTTGAGAGCTATTCCAACCAAACCAATCACACACACACACCTCATAAACATCATATAGAAGTGATCCAAACACTCACATAACATCTGGAACACCAAAATCACAAAATCACTAGCCAACTGCTCAAGCCTTTGACAGATTTGCAGTTGAGGTGCCAAATCAAGTTCTAGCTCAATTCAATCCACTCCAAGCATCCAGACACACTCCATAGCACCTAGGGAAGCTGTCCATATCCTTGGAACCAAGCTGCAACACCTCTAACACAAAACACGATCACCAGCTGCAAGAGGTAAGCATGAGCTCTTCTAACTCTATGATCCATGCATTTTTTGCTGCACAATAATTTGGCCATATGTTCATAATCATGCATGGAGTGTTTTCCCTCAATCAGTTGCATTGTTTGAATCATGTATGAAATTTCTGAACCTTCATGCAAAATTTAGGGTTCTTAAGGTTTCTCTTTGAATTCTTATTTCATGTTAAAAATAAATGAAATTAAAGACCATAGACATGATCGTGAGGTTGAAACGAGTAGATTGATATGTAGATTGCTTGATATAATCAAGTATTCAGTGAGATTGGATAGAAAACACAAATATGCAGAAACAGAGGGTGGCGCGTGTTCTTGCCATGTTCTTGGCGCCATTTTCAAACATTTGAATATTTGAATTTTTGTGATTTTATTTAATTAATTCAAAAATTAATTTCTCTCTGAGTTTTGATGATTTTGAGTTGATTCTTTTTTTAATAATTCACAAAAATGTTAATATATTTTATTTTCCCAAAAAATCCCAAAAATATTATTTATTTCATATACTTGATATTTTTGTAAAGAATTAATATTTTAATTGTTTTTTGACATTTAAAATATTTTCTCCTTCTTGTTTTTATTCAATTAAAATACATTTTGAAAACAAATTAGGGTTTTTGATTAATTCAACCCTCATCAAACTTTTTTCAAAACCTTTGGGCCTCTAATAGAGTGTAAGACTCAAGCCTTTTTGTAAATAAACCCATTGCGGGCCTCACTTATTGTATAAGTCCCTCTGTGTATTTTCAAAAACTTCGGCGCGATCGTCGCTTTCAAGCAAAAATCATCTGGGCCTACCCTCAGTAGTAAGACCCATTTCTTTTCTTTAAACTCATAAGGACCTCTAATAGAGTGTAAGACCCAATCCCCTTTTAACCGAAACCATTTTAGGCCTCAGGTGTGGTATAAGTCCCTCTGCGTTAAAAGAAAAATCTCGGCGCGATCGCCATTTCAAAACAAAACCCTGGGTCTCTCCTTGAACTGTAAGCCCCACCACTTGTATAAAAATAAACCTTTGGGCCTCTTGAGAGAGTGTAAGACCCATCCCTTTGTACAGAAAACCTTTTTGGGCCTCAGTCACTTGCATAAGTCCCTCTGTACAAATTCAAAAAAATTGTGTCATCACTGATAAAAACTTGGGCCTCTCCTTGAGCTGTAAGCCCCAACATTTCTTTCAAAGCACTTTCTCCTTTGATTTTGAATATAATATTGTTATCAAAGCTTTCTTTGTTGAACAACTAACCAAACAACATGGAAGCTCTACAACCGAGTAAGTGTTTACACGCTTTCTTTATCCGCTTTCATATATATATATATATAATTGTATTGTGGGGGTGCTCACTGTAAGTCTCCTTTCACAAACTTTTATATACCTGTCAAATATCCACTGTGTAATCCTAGTATAGCTATTTAGAGTTTTCCCCGGCAACTACGTCTAGCACTAGATAAATCCCTGTTGGTCACTCTTAAATACAAACAAAACTAGATCCACATAGGATTACCAGACACAGTCTTCCCTCCTCTTAGGGTTAAACAATATGGAGACGTGAAAGGCAACAGTCTCGGTGAACCGTTTCTCAGACTGTCACTCTTAGAAATTGTCAAAGAAACTCTACTCCCCAAAGTTGACCTATTCTCCATGAATAGCATCTCTTGAGTTTCTTCCAAATTCTCGAACTTTCCTGGCTTGATCTATTCTCAGTGAATAGCATGTCTTGAACTTCTCGGGGTTTGGGGACCCACAGGCTTCCTAAAAGCATCCCCGCCTCCTCTTGGGCATTGTACAAGGATCTTTCGGCTTCTTAAAAGCTCTCATGCCTTCTCTTGGGCTTAGTACAAGGACCCAGAGACCTCTATAGGTATAGGAACAGAACCTAGTCATCAATTTGCTAGAGCTGTCTTTCTGAGTCAAGTATCAGACTTGTTAATGGGTTGACCTTCATCCCTTAACATACCAGCCTTCTCTTGGGCATTATACAAAGATTATTCACTACCTGCAAATCGATTTCTCAAAACACTCGTAGACTTGGACAGTCTCAATACCCCTTTGGATTTCCCATTTCCTTAAAGAACAGGAAATAACCCTGATCCTCTGATCAGTACCAAAGCACAACAATACCTTAAATCAGTCCCTTTATAAGAACTTATTTTCTCTTTTATCCAACATACTGAACCTGTCACTAAACTGAAACAGTCGCCAACAGTTAGCCTCCTCTTAGGCTTTGTATAATGATCCTTTCCTCAGGAAAGTTAGCCTCCTCTTGGGTTTTGTATAAATGATTCTCCCCAGCGGAGCTAACCTTTTTAGCCTCCATCTCGGGCTTCGTACGAGATAAAAATTACTCTCTTGTTGAGTATAAAAGACTCTCTTGTTTATTAAATCACCTTTAGCCTCCGTCTTGGGCTTCGTACAAGACACATAAAAACACTCTCTTGTTGAGTATAAAAGACTCTCTTGTTGAGTCAAAACCTTTTTAGCCTCCATCTCGGGCTACGTACGAGATACAAAAACACTCTCTTGTTGAATATAAAAGACTCTTTTGTTGAGTCAAACCTTTTTAGCCTCCGTCTTGGGCTTCGTACAAGACACATATAAAAACACTCTCTTGTTGAGTATAAAAGACTCTCTTGTTGAGTCAATCTCCCAATAGCCTCCATCTCGGGCTTCATACGAGATACTAAATCACTCTCTTGTTGAGTATAAAAGACTCTCTTGTTGAGTCAACTCCTTTAGCCTCTCTCTCGGGCTTCATACGAGACATATAACAGACTCTCTTGTTGAGTCAACCCTTTTAGCCTCTCTCTCGGGCTTCGTACGAGACACATAAAAGCACCCTCTTGTTGGGTCAATAGCCTCCTCTTAAGCTTTGTATAAAGAAAACCTCGGCCGAGTCAATCAACCTTTTAGCATCAAAGTTGTGCCTTGTTCATAGCATACAAACATCAGCAACTCCCCTTTAGAGGTGACAAATTCTCTCTAAAGTCAAAACCCTTTAGCTTCACATCTTGGGCTTTGAACAAGATACAAACAAACACCTTTAGCTTCACGTCTTGGGCTTTGAGCAAGACACCAAAATAATCTTTTTCCTCCCATAGAATAGGAGGAACTACGATCGCTCTGATTTCCCTGTTTCGTTAAACGGGAATACGTAGGCATAAGATTGAAAAAATCTCAACGAGCACACTAATAAAAAAACCCAAAATCCCATACCTTCACACATCAATCGAAAAACATCAGTCTTAACCTCCCACCAATTGCCTGGGCACTATTGTAACAAAATGACCTAAGAGAGACCCACAATCTTTGTAGCATCTGTAAACCAACAGTCATCTGTTCAAACTCAGTATGCAAGCAGGGTTAATTGGAGACATCTATTTCCCTTCCTTAATCAGCTTCAATAGGATAAAAAATGAATCGAACTGTAGTACCCCAAAGCGATAGTGCTTCGCAACCACGTCCAAAACCGCTTGCTACAGAAAAAATGGCGATTCGACTAGGGACATTCGAGATCTTGTTCTCTTCCCATCTCTTAGGTCGAAACCTTACAAAGTGCCACAAAGGAAAAATGGCGCCCACCGTGGGGCACTTCTTTCTTTCTTACAATTTAAGGTGAAAACCTTGGACAAGTCATTTTCATGGCGGTGGCCGCCACGGAAAAATGGCACCCACCGTGGGGCCATACAGGGCATTTTGTCCCTCTTATCCCTCTGGATGAAACTCTAAGTTCATGTCACAGAAATGATGACTCTGCTGGGGAGTCATTGTCTGTATAGGATCATAAGACTAGAGGTCTAGGATGATTAAGACAAATATATATACTGCTTTTCCTAAATGATATCTGTGTTTATTTTTCTGCTAATGGGAATGCGTGTGATGCCGCATGTGGAAAGATTGAGTATACACCTAAGATAGGTGATGGCAATGCGGGTAATCTTACTAGGAGTGAATTCCAGTTAAGAGCCCCCGATTGACCACCAAACTCAGTGGAGACTCCCTTTGCAGATACATTGCCTATACGACTTTGGTTGTTGAAAGTAGTGTGGTCGACTGGGTTATCTGAGAAGCTGAGGTTTTTAGCAGACTTAAGCCATTTTGTAGTGCGGAAGCTATCGAAAATAGTTGTTACGCGATACTACCCTCATCTGAGATCACTCCAGGATACATCAGCTCGCTGGCGACCCGCTTGCTGTTGTTATCCTAGAGGGTCAATATGCGGACAGGTACAAAAAATCACCAGTATAAACCTTTGGGGGGGTAGAGCCTTGACTTCATGACACCGACCCTTTGACCCCATGTTTTTCTACGTTTTTGTGTGTTGCATTCATACATTCATTTAAAAAACATTCAAACAAAGAAAATCTTCTCTTCTAGTGTCTCTTTTTCAAATTAAACTGAAACAATGATTGCAAATGTCAGAGAGAAAGGAGATTGCGCTAATGGATTTCGGTAGAAGGAAAACTCATAAGTACACCTTCAAGGTTCCAAAGTTAGAGGATTTGAGAGGTTTGGCGAGAATGATCACCAACCACGAGGCTTTCAGAGCCAAGTATGGAGGACTGCTGTCCTTGTTAAGGGTCCATGTAATCGAAGGAATTCTGTCCACGTTAATTCAGTTCTACGATCCGGTTTATCACTGTTTCACATTCCTGGACTATCAGCTTGCACCAACGCTGGAGGAGTACTCTCACCTGACTGATTTACATATCACTGGTCAGGCTCTTTTTTCTGGACTGGAAGAAATTCCAAAGGATCAAACCATTGCAAGAGCAATTTATTTGGACGAGACAGAAGTCAGGACTCACGTGACCACTAAGGGTGGAATCCAGGGTTTGCCAACCCAGTTCTTGACAAAGAAAGCCCTGTACTTTGCCAGTATAGGGAACGTGGCCGCTTTCGAGAGCATCTTTGTTTTGCTCACCTACGGGTTATTTTTGTTTCCCAACATTGATAACTTCGTAGACATCAACGCCATTAAGATTTTCCTGATTGGAAACCCTGTGCCGACTTTGGTCGTGGATGCGTATCATTCGGTACACTTAAGGAATTTATACAGCGGAGGAATGATCACGTGTTGTGTACCCTTGCTTTACAAATGGTTCACTTCCCATTTTCCCAAGTCTGCTGCATTTTGGGATCAAAAGAATACTTTACGATGGTCGCAGAGAGTCATGTCTCTTACCAACTCGGACATCGATTGGTACAATCGAATCTATGACGGGATCAGGATCATTGACCATTGTGGAAATTTCCCAAATGTACCCCTTATAGGAACTAAGGGGGGAATCAACTATCATCTAGTGTTGGTTCGTCGTCAATTTGGATACCCGATGAGGCATGTCCCGCGTAATGCTCATCTGGAAGGTCTTTTCTTCAAGGAAGGAGAAAACGACAACGCACTAAAGACAGAAATAGTGCACGCTTGGAAACACGTACATAGGAAAGGACGAGAGTCTCTAGGAAAACCAGGCTGTGTCTCGGTGGAGCCTTATCTCCACTGGGTACAAACTAGAGCTCTCAAGCTGAGGATGCCTTACTCTCGCCAAGAAGTTCTTCCATTAAGGGACTCTATCCTTTATTTCATGTCTGAAACGGAAAAGCTTCAGGTTACTCTCAACAAAGTTCAACAGGAGAAGAGGTCTTAGAGGAACAAGTATCGTATTCTCAATGTGGAATGTAAGAAAATACAGCAGCTATTAAAAGAAAAAGATGCTCTGATTGAGATTTTAGAGCAACATGCTGTAGAGAATCAGGATGACCAAAGGAGTTTGCTCACTCCTTTCACTTGGCAAAGGAATGACAACCCGACAACGGCCCAAGAGCCCCGGTCAAAGAAAAGGAAAGCACCAGAACCAGCACTTGAGCTCTCCTCAGAGAGGACTTAGGATCCATTAGTTTAGATTTCCTTTTTTTTCAACACTTTGTAATCTACTGTATTTCCATTTCCGCAATCCTTTGAATTCAATAAAACGGGGCTTCCCCACTGTTTGATATTTGCAATCTAATTGTCGAAGCTTACTTTGAATAAACAAAAATAATTAATAACCATTGCATTCATCATTCGCGTAAACGCATTCTTCTTACCTACGAATCGTACGTTTGTGTCTCGGTTCTAGAGTCAAACTGTCTCATTCGTATAATACTCGGGCCAATCGTCAGAAAAGGATGGATGATCTCGAGGAAGAGAACAGAGAGTTGAGAGAAGAGATCAACACTCTGAAAGAGGATCTGAGAAAGCTTCATAACGACATGCAAGCTCTAGCAGAAGCTCAGATGCAACAATAAAGAACTGTGATCTCAGAGATCACATCGACGCCCATAGTGGAGAAGTCTGATCCTAGGTACAAAATGCTAAAAGATCATCCCTGGGGCATGCCTATCAATTATATCCTGGAAGGATATATTCTGCCAATTAATGAGGAACAGGGAACCGCAGCAGGAGCCGCTGGGCCTGAAGGTTACAAACTTCGGGAAAGCGAAGATGCCAGGGGTATGACCACAACTCCTGAAGGTTACAAACTTCGGGAGGCACCGAGAGTCTCAGCCATAATGACTACACCACCACCTGTGGTACACACTGTCCCGAAAGGACAGATTCCACATATACATTCTGGTGGAAATGACATCATGTTCGACAGAATGAATGAGTTCCAGGAACAGTTCCTGGAAATGCAGAAAGAACTGAAAGCCCTTCGCGGTCAGGATTTATTTGGAAAAGACGCCGCGGACCTCTGCTTGGTCCCTAATGTGAAAGTTCAACACAAGTTCCAAGTGTACGACTTTGAAAAATATAAAGGTAACTCTTGCCCTCAGAGTTACTTGGTGATGTATGCTCGGCGAATGTCAGCTCAGACAAAGAATCAGGAGCTACTGATTCACTACTTTCAGGATAGTTTAACAGGTGCCGCCTTAAAATGGTACATGGGGTTAAACCACGCCATGATCGACACATTCAGAGATCTTGGCGCTGCCTTCGTTCAACAATATAAATACAATTTGGACATGGCACCGGACAGAGATCAACTCAGATCGATGTCATAAAAGGACAAGGGAACCTTTAAGGAGTACGCTCAAAGATGGTGTGAAATCGCCGCTCAGATTTCTCCACCTCTAGAGGAAAAAGAGATGACAAAGATATTCTTGAAAACCTTGAGCTCATTTTACTACGACCGAATGGTTGCCAGTGCGCCCAGTGACTTCACCGAGATGGTGGGCATGGGAGTTCGTCTTGAGGAAGCCGTCCGAGAAGGACGTTTAGTTAAAGACGCTGGATCATCAAGTAGTACAAAACGATACGGTAGTGCTCTCCCTAAGAAAAAAGAGCAAGATATTGGGAATATCTCTCTCGAAAAGAAAAGGCGACGCTATCAACCAGTAGCAACTGTAACTCCTGTTATCAACCCCGCGCCTATTCCTACGTATCAACCTTAGGTTGCGTAGAGCCAACCTAATCAACAGCAACTTCAACAAAGGACACAACAGCCTCTTCAGCAGGCCCGTCCTCCATACAACAACAACCGTGCAACACGACCACCAGGGTTTGACCCTATACCAATGTTGTACGCAGAACTGTTTCCGTTACTACTGGTCAAGAGGCACGTTCAAACTAAGTCTCCTCTTACAGTACCAGAAAATTTGGCTTTCTGGTTCAAAGTGGATCAGACTTGCCCTTACCATCAAGGAGGACCAGGGCATAACATAGAAAACTGTCTCAGTTTCAAATCCGACGTGTAAAAGCTTGTTAGGAGCGGGGTCTTATCTTTCAAAGATACAAATCCGAATGTTCTCACGAACCCGCTGCCTCAACACGAGAAAGCTGCAGTCAATTTGATAGAGGGAGAGTCTAACAACATCTATCAAATTCATGATGTACTCTTGTTAAGGGCCAACTTGGTCAAGATGCATTGTAGATAGAGTGGATATGGCCATGTGCCACCTCATAATTATCACCAGTGTGATATCTGCTCTAAAAATAATCAGGGATGTTCTGTGGTGCAATAAGCTCTGCAGGAACAATTGGATCTCGGATGGATCCAAGAGCATCGAGTTCATGGAGTCAACATGACCTATAGGAACTCCAACATCATTCAGAATCACGACATCCGTGCAATGAATGTCAACTTGGTGGCAATGCACTCAAGGCAAAGCCAATATCATAATCTGCCATGGCACGATTATAATTCATGTCTGACTTGCTCGGTAAACAAACAGGGATGCTCTTTGGTACAAGAGACCCTCCAGCGTCAGATGGATCTTGGATGGATCCAGGACTATCATGATAAAAATATTTATCAGATCAACATGATTCAAATATTTGATATTCGTTTGATGAATACCAGTTTGGTGGAGTTACATGCCAGGCAGGTCTAACTCGGTTTTCTCACTTCGCATAATTATCAGAACTGTAAAGGATGTTGTGAGAGTAACCAAGGGTGCACTCTTTCAGAGAACTTTACAACACTTTTTAAACCACTGGTGGCTTCCGATATATATGGACGAAGACACGCAACAAATCAGTGTGCTTAAAGGAAACCCTACTCAGCGTCAAAGTCAAGATGTCCGATCTATGGAAACAAACCTGGTAAGGTTACACTGCATTCAAAGCGAGCGTGGCCAGGTGCCACCACATAACTACGAACGTTGTAGAGTCTGCTCGAAGAATAACCAGGGGTGCTACCTCGTGCGAGCAGCTCTTCAAGGTCAGTTGGATCGCAAGGAGATTCACCCAAACCTAGCTTCGGGGTCCATTGACTGGACGCCGGACTACTCTGCTAATCAGATCAGAGACGTGGTTGTAATCTCTGACCCTGAAAGGAACAAGGATGTTTATGCCATCATCCCTCTACTGGACGAATCAAAGGTTCTTAGCCAGGAACTGATTGAAGTTACTTACGACAGTCAGAAAAATCAGAAGGCTCATGTAGTTATCTATCTACCAGGACCATTACCGTATGAATCAGCTAAGACGATCCCTTACAAATACGGTGCAACAATAATTGAAAATGGAAAGGAAAGTCCATTACCCTCCGTCGTGAATATTGCAGACATCACTCGAGTAACACAGAGCAGTCGAATCTTTAACCGAGGAGTTGGAGAACAAAAAAAAGAAAAGGAACTTCCGACAAAAGCTCCTGATCCACCAGTCGGTCAATCCAGTAATCCCGACCTTTCAAAAAACAATGATGAGATGTTGAAGCTCATCCAAAGGAGTGAATACAACATTGTTGATCAACTGTTACAGACTCCTTCAAAGATCTTAGTGTTATCACTTTTACTCAGTTCCGAAGCCCACAGGGAGGCTCTACAGAAAGTCTTAGAGCAGGCCTTTGTGGAACAGGATGTGTCAATACGACAGTTCGATAACATCATCTCTAACATCACTTCCTGCAACAACTTAGGATTCAGTGATGAGGATTTGCCAGAGGGGGGCAAAAGTCACAACATGGCGCTCAATATCACAGTTAACTGCCAAGACGATGCTTTAGCCAGCGTACTGGTAGACACAGGATCGACCATCAACGTTATACCGAAGTCTACTCTAATGTGACTATCATTCAAAGGATCCCCGATGAGGGACAGTGAGGTCATCGTCAAACCTTTTGACAAATCTCAGAAAGCAGTTTTTGGCGAAGTCGACCTTCCCATAACTATCGGTCCTCACACTTTCCTAATCACTTTCCAGGTCATGGACGTCCAGGCAGCATACAATTGTTTATTAGGAAGACGTTGGATACACCAGGTCGGCGCAGTCACTTCGACGCTGCACCAGAAACTAAAGTTCGTCAAGAACGATCAACTCATCACGGTCTGTGGAGAACAAGCCTTGATCGTGAGTAACCTGTCATCATCTACTTATGTAGAACCCGAGGAGGCTGTGGGGACTCACTTCTAAGCACTTTCGGTGAGCAATGAGAATCAATCAGAGAAAGGAACCTCTATTTTCTCATATAAGGACGCCCTCGAGGCAGTTGAAAGTAACAATACAAAAGATGGGGACAGCTTGTTATTCATACCGATAAAAAAACAAGGGTCTTGGTTTTTCTGCAACCTGCACCCAGATAGCTTCTAAAGATGAAAGTCTTCATCCCATTCAGGACTTCTTCCACAGTGGAGGTTTCCTTCACCCAGTGCCTCAAACAGTCCATACTATCAACGAGGAGGATTCCTCCGGTACGGATGAAGAGTGGAAGTCCTATCTTAACGAGGACGGTTATATGTCTCAAGAAGAGGTGCCTACGCCATTTTGCTATCCCGCACAGAGTCCGAGATTTATACCCAGGTCAGACGTCGAAATGATATATGGAGATTGTGATCCGGAAGGATGTCGTGCTCCACCAAACTCATTAGAGGAAGACACTCTGATGAGAGACAACTTTGACCATAACTATTATGGCTCAATGGATGGCCTGTCTATCTGGCAGTCGTACCCAGGAGACTTGGGACAAGAAAATCAGCCGAACAATGAAAATCAGCTGAGCATCATTGAACAGAATACCTGTGTCCCCACCATGTCACGGGATTAACACTCGGGTCATTCAGAAAATACCCAGTACGACGATGAATTGGCAAAGTTTGCAGGACTAGAGTTCATCAACTATGCTTTTCCTGAGGTCAACGTCATCGAGAGAGATGACTCCTCCCGTTCCACAGAAGTGTGGGACACCTTGGGACAACCGAGTGGAAAATTTGACTTCATGGTCAAATACACCGCTCCCGAAAGCTCTCGTATCAGGCTCGAAGACATCCATCCAACTGGATGGGGAGATTCACCTGAGAGCACAAATCCTATGCAAAATACAACTGAGGAATCCTCCTACGACAACTCTACCTGGGAGACAGATTCCAACGATCCTGCTCCACCAAAAATCAGCGTTATTTCTAAAGACAAATCAAGGAAAGTACCAGACTTTGTGATTCACAGAGGAGTTCACCGCCAATGGGTTGCTGTCGATGTTTCGAAGATTGTTCATAAGTCAAAGTAATTGCCATCTTTAACCTTTCACCCTGCCTAGGTGAAACAGATGTTTTGATAGGGCTCGCTTTCTGTAAATTTCCTTCTTCGCTTCGCCCAAAGCGATAGAGTTTTGTTTTATAGGGCTGTAGTTTCAAAAATCGACTTGTTCATTAATAAAATAACGTTGTTCTGTAATTTCCACATTAATTGCTGTTTTCTCTTTTTTCTTTTCTCAGAAAATGGTAATCCTAAAAAATAAATAATAATAAACAAGCAGTTTTTTTAAAAAAATACACTGCACACACTTGCATTTTCTCTATCTCTTCTAAAAAACAATCATCACGTCATGCAGATTGCCTGTTTTAAACCCCGTTGAAACATACGATCCGATGCCTTCTCCCGACTTTGAGTTCCCGGTGTTTGGGGCTGAAGAAGAAGTTGACGACGAAATTCCAGAAGAGATCTCCCGATTACTCCGACAGGAGGAAAGGTCCATTGAACCTCACAAAGAGCCGTTGGGAACGATCAACGTGGGTTCAAAAAAAAAGAGAAAAGAAATCAGGATTGGGGCCTTGCTCAGTCCAACTGCCAAAGAGAGTTTGACAAAGCTTCTCAAAGAATTTCCCGATGTATTTGCTTGGTCCTATCAGGACATGCCAGGGTTGGATACCAGCATCGTGGAACATCATCTACCGTTAAGGTCAGAATGTCCGCCAGTAAAACGGAGGTTGAGACGGACTCACCCGGACATGGCCATCAAAATCAAAGAGGAGGTACAAAAATAGATTGACGCGGGTTTCCTCGCCACGTCAGAATATCCTCAATGGTTAGCCAATATTGTACCCGTTCCAAAAAAGGACGAAAAGGTTAGAATGTGTGTAGACTACAGGGATCTAAACAACGCTAGTCCGAAGGACGACTTTCCTTTACCACACATTGACATGCTGGTAGATAGTACAGTAAAGTTCAAGGTTTTCTCCTTCATGGATGGATTCTCGGGCTATAATCAAATCAAAATGGCGCCGAAAGACATGAAGAAAACTTCGTTCATTACCCCATGGGGTACCTTTTGTTACAAGGTAATTCCATTCGGTTTGAAGAACGTCGGGGCAACCTATCAAAGGGCCATGACTACTCTGTTTCATGACATGATACACCAAGAAATCGAGGTATATGTCGATGATATGATTGCCAAATCTAGAACAGAGGAGGAACATGTGACTCACCTATCAAAGCTATTCGAGCGGTTGAGAAAGTATAAACTCCGCTTGAATCCCAAAAAATGCACCTTCGGTGTCCGTTCAAGGAAACTCTTAGGGTTCATCGTCATCCAGAAAGGAATTGAGGTTGATCCTGACAAGGTCAAGACCATTAAAGAAATGCCTTCTTCGAAAACTGAAAAACAAGTCAGAGGATTCTTAGGACGTTTGAACTACATCTCCAGATTCATATTCCTTATGACCGCGACCTGTGCGCCGATTTTCAAATTACTCAAAAAGAACCAGGATTGCGTTTGGTCAGAGGACTGCCAAACCGCCTTCGACAGTATTAAGGAATACCTATTGAACCCACCGATTCTATCACCTCTAGTGGAAGGAAGACCACTGATCATCTACCTAACAGTCTTGGAAGACTCGATGGGTTGTGTACTTGGCCAACAAGACGAAACCAAAAGGAAAGAGTCTGCTATTTACTATTTGAGCAAGAAATTCACCGACTGCGAAACTCGGTACACTATGCTCGAGAAAAATTACCGTGCTTTGGCTTGGGCAGCCAAACGTCTTCGCCAGTACATGATTCGTCACACTACTTGGTTGGTATCCGAAATGGATCCAATCAAGTATGTATTTGAAAAGCCTTCTCTCACAGGAAGGATTGCCCGTTGGCAGATGTTGTTATCAGAATATGACATAGAGTACCATGCTCAAAAAGCCATTAAGGGGAGTATTTTAGCCGATCATTTAGCTCATCAACCGATTGAAGATCAAGAATCAATCGGGTTTGACTTCCCGAACGAAGATGTCATGTATCTAAAAATGAAAGATTGCGATAAACCGCTACCCAGTGAAGGGCCAGAAGCAGGTTCCCAGTGGGGACTTATCTTTGACGGAGTTGTCAATCATTATGGAAATGGAATTGGAGCAATCATTGTTACCCCTCAGGGTACCCACATTCCTTTCACAACCAGACTTACGTTCAAATGTACAAACAATGAGGCCGAATACGAAGCCTGTATTATGGGTCTCGAGGAAGCAATTGATTTAAGGATCAAGAACTTGGACGTATATGGCGATTCAACCCTGGTTATCAATCAAATCAAAGGAGATTGGAACACATACCAATCAGGACTGATTCCTTACAAAGATTATGCAAGGAGGTTGTTACCTTTCTTCAACAGAGTTGAGTTTCATCACATCCCTCGTGATGAGAATCACATGGCTGATGCATTAGCCACTCTCTCTTCCATGATTAGTTTAGGTCAATGGAATGCCCTACCTAAGATCGACATAATGCGCCTTGAACGACCCGCTTACATTTTCATAATTGAAGCAGTCATAGACGACAAACCTTGGTATCACGATATCAAATGCTTCCTTTTGAAACAAGAGTACCCACCTGGGGTACTAAGAAAAGACAGAAAAACCCTCAGAAGACTGGCTGGAAACTTCTTTCTGAGCGGTGATACACTCTATAAGAGAAATTTCGACATGGTCTTGCTTCGATGCGTAGACAGACCAGAAGCAGACATGCTGATAAAAGAAATTCATGAAGGATCCTTTGGCACTCATGCCAACGGACACTCAATGGCGAGAAAAATTCTAAGAGCAGGGTACTACTGGTTGACCATGGAATTCGACTGCTACGAGTACATGAGGAGGTGTCACAAGTGTCAGATATACTCCGACAAAATTCATGTACCGCCAACACATCTCAAAGTTCTTTCTTCCCCATGGCCTTTTTCCATATGGGGAATCGACATAATTGGCATGATTGAGCCCAAGGCTTTAAAAGGACATCGGTTCATCCTGGTAGCCATTGACTACTTCACCAAGTGGGTCGAAGCAGCGTCATACGCCAATGTAACCCGACAAGTCATGGTCCGATTTATCAAAAACAATATCATCTGCCGTTATGGTGTTCCAAGCCAGATCATTACTGATAATGGATCTAACTTGAATAATAAGATGATGAAGGAGTTGTGCGTTGAGTTCAAGATCGAACACCATAACTCATCTCCCTACCGACCCAAGATGAACGGGGCGGTAGAAGCGGCTAACAAGAACATCAAGAAGATCGTTCAAAAGATGGTTGTAACCTATAAAGACTGGCATGAAATGCTACCCTTTGCCCTTCATGGTTATCGAACATTTGTCCGCACTTCAACAGAGGCAACCCCTTTCTCTCTAGTATTTGGCATGGAAGCAGTGCTCCCCATAAAAGTAGAGATCCCATCAATCTGGGTATTGATGGAAGCTAAGCTAACAAAAGCTAAATGGTGTTAAAGTCGACACGATGAACTACATCTGATCGAAGAGAAGTGAATAACGGCACTATGCCATGGTCAATTGTATCAACAGAGAATGAAGAAGGCGTTTGACAAAAAGGTCCGACCTCGCATCTTCAGAAAAGGAGACCTTGTGCTCAAAAAGATACAATCATTTCTCACTGACTCTCGGGGCAAATGGACTCCGAATTATGACGGCCCCTATGTGGTCAAGAAAGCTTTCTCGGGCGGTGCCTTGAGACTTGCAACCATGGATGGAGAGGAATTTTCCTACCCCACGAATGTTGATGTAGTTAAGAAATACTTCGCCTAAACTAAAAAAAACGTCTCGGTGGATTGAAAACCCGAAAGGGCAGTCCAGGAAAAAATTAGAGACATGATCAAAAATCATCCTGGTGGATTGGAAATATCACAGTACAATCCAGGCAAAAGTTAGGGATAATGGCAAGTAACTATGTTCAACAAAGGGGCAAGTCCCCAGCAGCAGTTACACCATCCATCAGAAAACTCCGGTCAAGGTCATCTTCGACAGAAGCTCAGGATGCCCAGAATTCAAAGTTGGTAGAAGGATAGTTGTCGTTTCAATGTAGCCATCTTCCCGTAAATTACCATTTTCTAAACTTTGTAAATACTCTATGGAATCACGCATTTGGCTGATCTCCATCCTATCAATAAAATTTGAGCTCTTGTGCTTTTGTTTGCAATTCTTATTTGTTTTAGCTTTACAGAGTGACATTTTAACATGATCAACGATTCTTGAAATAAAACAAAAATGAATTTACTTGTCAAACTTTTTCTGCGTTTGAAATAAAGATGGCAATTCTTTTGACTGTTGAACATCGAAAGAACATCAATCGCTTCTCCAAAGAAGGTTGAGCTTCAAAGTGCAGAATCAAAGTACTCCTTCTAAGCCAGTGCGCCTGAATGAAGGATCAGATGTAGCAGATGCGGCTTTCCCATCTGATACCCTCGGCCGAGTTCTTACCTCCTAAGCCCGACCAACGATTGTTCCCCGCATGGACTATTTCTCCTAAGCAAGGTAGAATTGCTATCTTGAACCAGCGATACCTCTTCGTCCCCCGCGGTGGCCGAGTATCCCGTCGTGTTCATCCATTAGTCTGTATGTCGCGTCAGTATCAACATACATACATCATGCATAATTGATTTACATTCACAATCATATTGCATCACTATCACTCTAGTTGGTCTTATCCCCTAGTGATAACAGTCATCTCAATCGAGTTGTCAGCCCTTTCCTCGTCAGGAAGTGTTGCATCTAAACAATCTCGCCTCCAGTCTATTTCTGGATACAAGTTGGGCCTCTACCCCTTTGATAACTTGAACCTCTAAAGGACCAGAAAACTTTCGACAAACATCACTGTTCGCCAGTGAAGATGATATCTCCGCTTTCCCAGATTAAGGAAAATCTCCAGAGAAAGCCTCTTAATCAGAGATTCAACGATACGACAATTTTTCTTCAAAAAATCCACTGACGAAAAGGTCATCAGCACCTCATAATTGGATCACATCATATGGCATTTTTCCGGGAAGATCCCGAGAAAAGTATGATGTAATACCCAAGTGAAAGCATTCTTTCAGGAGACTCGTTTTCCCCAGTAGAATCAACAAATGGCATCTCCAACAGAGAAGTTTGTGCACCTCTACAACTCAGACGAATGGGTTCCCCAACAAGTCAGACATCAAATCTTTTTCCGTCAAATGGCATCTCACCAGGAAAATTCGGCGAGAAGTTTGAGGAAAATTGCTACATATAGCGTCCCTTGTCAAGAAAGTTTATCGACAAAAGAAACTTAGACCAGTTCCTGGTTTCCAACCAGGATCGAGGGGAAGTTTATTTCAGAAACTGAGACCAGTTCCTTGGTGGGAAACCAGGATCGAGAGGAAGTTTACTTCAGAAACTGAGACCAGTTCCTTGGTGGGAAACCAGGACTGAGGGGAAGTTTATTTCAGAAACTTAGACCAATTCCTTGGTAGGAAACCAGGATCGGGTGAAGTTTATTTCAGAAACTTAGACCAGTTCCTTGGTAGGAAACCAGGATCGAGGGGAAGTTTATTTCAGAAAACTGAGAACAGATCCTTGGCTGAAGGACAGGATCGAGGGGGAGTTTACCTTTTCTAAGAATCATTGCTTAGAAAAAGAAGATAGATGAGTAAACTACCATTCATAACCACCATCAAAATTTCGGGTATTCCGATATTTAATCCTCTTGCACCCCGAATGCCCGAATACCTTCGCCATTCACACTTTTGGGTCCAAGAAGATTAAATAGGGGAATCTGTCATACCCCCAAATTTTGACCACTAAGATTCCCATCATTGTGCAAATCATCATCACAATATGGGTGTATCATTGTGCCTCATCAGTCTCCCCAAAGATGGGTGAGCATTCACTATTATCAAAATTAGGGTTTCAGACCCTCTCAGAGCTTTAGAAAAAGGATCAATCAAGGAATGACATGATCTTCAACTTGTCTAGACCTCTCAAACATCCACAATGGATTAAGAGGACTCCCACATCAAGGATTAAGCACAAGGCTGCAACCTTCTAAGTGGATCAAGCCTTAAAATCAACAGTGTCACCAAATTAGGGTTTTGGTCGACCAGGGCCTCCAGATGGAAATTTTTCTCTGGGCATGAGCCAATGCTTCAAAGAATAACCTATGATGCCCCAAGGGACATCATGAACCCAATCATCAAGTAAATTTTGCTTCAGGGGATGCATTCACTAAAAATCAGGAATTAGGGTTTCTTGACCTAATTCACCACTAAGTTGACTTTTGCGACAAAACATGAGCCAAGACCTTAAGGGAGGATTTGAGGGTCTCTAACACACTACATTGATCCATTTTTAACAATGGATTAATCCAAGAAGCTTGAGCAACAAGTTTCAATTTCATCTGAACCACAGTTAGGGTTTCGCGGGAAAAGTCAAATGTAGCTTTGACTTTTGACCAGGACATGCTCCCAAACCTTGGGACATGATTTAATACACCCTATAACACCTATGAAATCAATCCATCAAGTTTGATTTAGGTCAAGGACTTGATTTCATAAAGGATCGCACTGTTTGGAATTCATCTGACAAAAAGTCAACTGTGCACAAAAGTCAACTTTAACTTTTTGAGATTTTTCACAAATATGGTTCTTTGACCCTAAAATAATGTTAATGTCTGATTTGAATCAACATTAATCAATAAAAATCAAGAAAAGTGAGATAATTTGTAAAAGGGGTAACCATAAAAACTTAGAAAATTTTCTAAGTTATGGAATAAAGTGGCTAGGGTACCAACTTTGGAGAATCATAACTCCTAAACCACAAGGCCATTTTTCCCCATCCAAAACTGGATTTGTAGCCCTCATGGCTCTCTACAAAAGCTTCAGCTACACCTTATTCCAATTCATCATGGATTTTGAGTTATGGAATGATCAAAATGGCTGAAAACATGAAATGTCATTTTTCCCAACACTTAGTGAAATTTTCACTAAGTCAGAACCTGCCTTCACTTTTTTCCAAATGTAGGGGAATTTTTCACTTGGATCCCAAAAGTATCAAAACCAATTATAATCAAACAGTTGTTGTATCATATGATGGATTTCCAAAATGGCCAAGAACTCCATCAAATTCCACTTGAGCCATGAGATATGACAATGCCAATATGCCTTGCTGCAAACTGTCATGGCAAGGCAGATTTTGGAGTTTTGCTCGATTTGCCCAAATTTTGCAATGGGCAAGCAACTCTATCCATTTGAACACCTCAAGGTGGGACCAAGGAGGAACCAACTTTGATCCCAAGCCTCCCAAGTCTTTGGAACCAAAAATAGCATGCCAAACCTAGAATTGCCTAAAAGAGGGACAAGACTCCAATTTTGGATTGGAGCATTCAATGCATACACTAAGGTGGCATGGACTGGGCCATTTCCAACTGAATTCAGTCAAGACTTATCCAAGACCAAGGGGACCAGCGGCCTGTGCCCTAACCTCTAGTCAATGGCTGGAGGAGACTTGGATTCTCATTGATTAACATTGGCCAAACCTATGCAGCAGTTGCCATTCACTATTCCTTGCAAAAACAAACTTGCTCTACTATAAATAGAGCTCAATTATGATTAGTTTGAGTACACCAAAGCCATCAAACAGATGCTTTCCTTAAAATCTCCTTCTTCACTCCAATTTTGCCTTTTGAGGCAAGTCACTATCGGGTTTTGAGTTTGAGAGCTATTCCAACCAAACCAATCACACACACACACGCACCTCATAAACATCATATATAAGTGATCCAAACACTCACATAACATCTGGAACACCAAAATCACAAAATCACTAGCCAACTGCTCAAGCCTTTGACAGATTTGCAGTTGAGGTGCCAAATCAAGTTCCAGCTCAATTCAATCCACTCCAAGCATCCAGACACACTCCATAGCACCTAGGGAAGCTGTCCATATCCTTGGAACTAAGCTGCAACACCTCTAACACAAAACACGATCACCAACTGCAAGAGGTAAGCATGAGCTCTTCTAACTCTATGATCCATGCATTTTTTGCTGCACAATAATTTGGCCATATGTTCATAATCATCCATGGAGTGTTTTCCCTCAATCAATTGCATTGTTTGAATCGTGTATGGAATTTCTGAACCTTCATGCAAAATTTAGGGTTCTTGAGGTTTCTCTTTGATTTCTTATTCCATGTTAAAAATAAATGAAATTAAAGACCATAGACATGATCGTGAGGTTGAAACGAGTAGATTGATATGTAGATTGCATGATATAATCAAGTATTCAGTAAGATTGGATAGAAAACTCAAATCTGCAGAAACAGAGGGTGGCGCGTCTTCTTGCCATGTTCTTGACGCCATTTTCAAACATTTGAATATTTGAATTTTTGTGATTTTATTTAATTAATTCAAAAATTAATTTCTCTATGAGTTTTAATGATTTTGAGTTGATTCTTTTTTAAATAATTCACAAAAATGTTAAAATATTTTATTTTCCCAAAAAATCCCAAAAATATTATTTATTTCATATACTTGATATTTTTGTAAAGAATTAATATTTTAATTGTTTTTTGACATTTAAAATATTTTCTCCTTCTTGATTTTTCAAATTTTAGTGACTTCCAAACATTTCATGGATCAAAACCTAAATTTTGAAATATTAATCCAAGATCACAATTTATTTTCCACTTGTTAAACAATTTTGGTCATTTTAATTGAATTTTTATTCAATTAAAATACATTTTGAAAACAAATTAGGGTTTTTGATTAATTCAACCCTCATCAAACCTTTTTCAAAACCTTTGGGCCTCTAATAGAGTGTAAGACCCAAGCCTTTTTGTAAATAAACACATTGCAGGCCTCACTTATTGTATAAGTCCCTCTGTGTATTTTCAAAAACTTCGGCGCGATCGCCGCTTTCAAGCTAATATCATCTGGGCCTACCCTCGAGTAGTAAGACCCATTTATTTTCTTTAAACTCATAAGGGCCTCTAATAGAGTGTAAGACCCAATCCCCTTTTAACCGAAACCATTTTGGGCCTCAGGTGTGGTATAAGTCCCTTTGCGTTAAAAGAAAAATCTCGGCGCGATCGTCATTTCAAAACAAAACCCTGGGCCTCTCCTTGTCCTTGAACTGTAAGCCCCACCACTTGTATAAAAATAAACGTTTAGGCCTCTTGAGAGAGTGTAAGACCCATCTCTTTGTACAGAAAACCTTTTTGGGCCTCAGTCACTTGCATAAGTCCCTCTGTACAAATTCAAAACAACAGTGCCATCACTGATAAAAACTTGGGCCTCTCCTTGAGCTGTAAGCCCCAACATTTCTTTCAAAGCACTTTCTCTTTTGATTTTGAATATAATATTGTTATCAAAGCTTTCTTTGTTGAACAACTAACCAAACAGCATAGAAGCTCTACAACCGAGTAAGTGTTTACACGTTTTCTTTATCCACTTTCATATATATATAATTGTATTGTGGGGCTGCTCACTGTAAGTCTCCTTTCACAAACTTTTATATACTTGTCAAATATCCACTGTGTAATTCTAGTATAGCTATTTAGAGTTTTCCCCGACAACTACGTCTAGCACTAGGTAAAGCCCTGTTGGTCACTCTTAAATACAAACAAAACTAGATCCCTATAGGATTACCAGACACAGTCTTCCCTCCTCTTAGGGTTAAACAATATGGAGACGTGAAAGGCAACATTCTCGGTGAACCCTTTCTCAGACTGTCACTCTTAGAAATTGTCAAAGAAACTCTACTCCCCAGAGTTGATCTATTCTCCGTGAATAGCATTGCTTGAGTTTCTTCCAAATTCTCAAACTTTCCTGGCTTGATCTATTCTCAGTGAATAGCATGTCTTGAACTTCTCGGGGTTTGGGGACCCACAGGCTTCCTAAAAGCATCCCTGCCTCCTCTTGGGCGTTGTACAAGGACCCTTCGGCTTTTAAAAGCACTCATGCCTTTTCTTGGGCTTAGTACAATGACCCAGAGACCTCTACAGGTATAGGAACAGAACCTAGTCATCAATTTACTAGAGCTGTATTTCTGAGTCAAGTATCAGACCTGTTAATGGGTTGACCTTCATCCCTTAACATACCAACCTTCTCTTGGGCATTATACAAAGATTATTCACTACCTGAGAATCGATTTCTCAAAACACTCATATACTTGGACAGTCTCAATACCCCCTTTGGATTTCCCTTTTCCTTAAAGAACAGGAAATAACCCTGATCCTTTGATCACTACCAAAGCACAACAATACCTTAAATCAGTCCCTTTATAAGAACTGATTTTCTCTTTTATCCAATATACTGAACCTGTCACTAAACTGAAACAGTCGCCAACAGTTAGCCTCCTCTTAGGCTTTGTATAATGATCCTTTCCTCAGGAAAGTTAGCCTCCTCTTGGGCTTTGTATAAATGATTCTCCCTAGCGGAGCTAACCTTTTCAGCCTCCATCTCGGGCTTCGTAGGAGATAAAAATTACTCTCTTGTTGAGTATAAAAGACTCTCTTGTTGAGTCAATCACCTTTAGCCTCCGTCTTGGGCTTCGTACAAGACACATAAAAACACTCTCTAGTTGAGTATAAAAGACTCTCTTGTTGAGTCAAAACCTTTTTAGCCTCCATCTCGGGCTTCGTACGAGATACAAAAACACTCTCTTGTTGAGTCTAAAAGACTCTCTTGTTGAGTCAAACCTTTTTAGCCTCCGTCTTGGGCTTCGTACAAGACACATATAAAAACACTCTCTTGTTGAGTATAAAAGACTCTCTTGTTGAGTCAATCTCCCAATAGCCTCCATCTCGGGCTTCATACGAGATACTAAATCACTCTCTTGTTGAGTATAAAAGACTCTCTTGTTGAGTCAACTCCTTTAGCCTCTCTCTCGGGCTTCATACGAGACATATAACAGACTCTCTTGTTGAGTCAACCCTTTTAGCCTCTCTCTCGGGCTTCGTACGAGACACATAAAAGCACCCTCTTGTTGGGTCAATAGCCTCCTCTTAAGCTTTGTATAAAGAAAACCTCGGCCGAGTCAATCAACCTTTTAGCATCAAAGTTGTGCCTTGTTCATAGCATACAAACATCAACAACTCCCCTTTAGAGATGACAAATTCTCTCTAAAGTCAAAACCCTTTAGCTTCACATCTTGGGCTTTGAATAAGATACAAACAAACACCTTTAGCTTCACGTCTTGGGCTTTGAACAAGACACCAAAACAATCTTTTTCCTCCCATAGAATAGGAGGAACTACGATCGCTATGATTTCCCTGTTTCGTTAAACGGGAATACGTAGGCATAATATTGAAAAAATCTTAGCGAGCACACTAATCAAAAAACCCAAAATCCCATACCTTCACACATCAATCGAAAAACATCAGTCTTAACCTCCCACCAATCGCTCGGGCACTATTGTAACAAAATAACCTAAGAGAGACCCACAATCTTTGTAGCATCTGTAAACCAACAGTCATCTGTTCAAACTCAGTATGCAAGCATGGTTAATTGGAGACATCTATTTCCCTTCCTTAATCAGCTTCAATAGGATAAAAAATGAATCGAACTGTAGTACCCCAAAGTGATAGTGCTTCGCAACCATGTCCAAAATCGCTTGCTATAGAGAGTACTCCTCTAGTGTTGGTGCTAGTTGATAATCCGGGAATGTGAAACAGTAATAGATCGGATCGTAAAACTGAATCAGCATGGACATGATTCCTTCAATTACATGGACCCTTAACAGAGATAGCAGTCCTCCGTACTTGGCTCTGAAAGCATCAGGGTTGGTGACCATCCTTACCAACCCTCTTAAATCCTCTAGTTTTGGAACCTTGAAGGTGTAATGGTGAGTCTTTCTTCTACCGAAATCCATAACGCAATCTTTCTCTCTGATATTTGCAATCATTGTCTTAGTTTAATTTGAAAAAAGAGAGAGTAGAAGAGAAAAATTTTCTTGTTTAAAGTTTTTTAATGAGATGAATGCATGAATGCAGCACACAAAAACATAGAAAAAACATGGGTTTAAAGGTTCAGCGTCACGAGCATGGAGTCATGGCTCTACCCATTCCCAAAGGTTGTACAATGGTGAAGTTTTGTACTTGTCCTCAAAATCATTGATCCCCCTTGGGATAACAACAGCAGGTTGGTTCACCCGAGCGAGCTGTAGTATCTTAAGGTAGTCTCAAATGAGGGTAGTATCGCGTGACAACTATTTCCGATAGCTTCCGCACTACAAAATAGTCACACGGTCTCAGTCTAATAAATCCTCAGCTTCATGGATACCACAATTGAACAATCTGCTTTCGCAACCGAAGTCACTAGACATTGAATCCGCAAAGGATATCTCCACTGATTCGATGGTCTACCGGGACATCACTCAAACTTTTCAGATGCGGCATCACCCGCAATCCCATTAGCAGAAAAATACACACAGATATCAAGTAGGAAAAGCGATATATATATATATATATATATATATATTCCTAAAACTAACATCCTAGACCTCTTAGGAATTCTAGTCTATAATCCTATACAAACAAAATGGGTCCCCAGCAGAGTCGCCATTTTCCCGTGGAAAATAGGGACGATGATGACTAAAACAGAACCTTATGATATGACTCCCCAGCAGAGTCGCCATTTATCTGTAGCGTGCGATTTTTGTCGGTGACGCGACCACCTTATTGCAAATGGGTTCCTCATCGCAATGGTAGGAAGGGGTGCTACTTTCTGATTTCTTATTTATCCCGTGAAGCTGGAAGGGAGAGGGAACCTATCTAAAACTAACCTTGCACGCAAACTGAACAAACGCTTAAAGAGATTCGGGGAGTTCGGGGTCAGGTTATACAAGGAGGAGTTGTCAATTACCCATCCTATATGTGGTTATCCACAGGTTGTTAACTTTAGGTTCTGCTTTGTACTTGATGGTGTTTATCTGTTTAATGGGTTGGGAAAGTTTCTTGGGAAATATGAGAGAGAGATTTGGTTGATGTTTTTGGTAAGGTGCTGGACCTAAGTTTTGATTGATATGAAGGTATTGGACCTTGGTTTTTGATTGGTATGCTCGCTAAGATTTCCCAGTCTTATGCCTACGTATTCCCGTTTAAACGAAACAGAGAAATCAGAGCAATCGTAGTTTCTCCTATTCTAAGGGAGGAAAAAGATGTTTTGGTGTCTTGTTCAAAGCCCAAGATTGAAGCTAAAAAGTTAGGTATTTGTGTCTTGTTCGAAGCCCAAGATTGAAGCTAAAGGTCTGACTTAGAGAGAATTTGTCATCTCTATCACAATTGTTGGGTGACTGATTATAAAGGAGGGTTACTTTAACTGGGATGTGAGAATCCAGCAATGCCATAATTTCCTTTATAGGGGACTTATCCTGAAGGGGAAAACTTTAACTTAGTGTAGAGCAATGCCATTTTTCCTTTAGGAATTTCGCATGCTAAGAGAGGGACAGTGACATGGATGTAAATAATCCAGAGGCTTTCCGCTTACAGCAATTAGATAAAAAAGAGGATTTACCAGGATAAAAGATGGACGAGAGCTTGGATATTTGAATCAACAAGTGTGCCACTTACAACAGTTATATGAGATTAAGGTTTGTTTTGATTTTCTGTTTTGATAAGTGATAAACAAAGAAATGACTTCCTATAGAGGGATTTTGATTTCCTCGGAGGGTATGTTGATTTTTGTGTGCCTTGATAGAACCCCAAGGTTGAAGCTAAGAGGTTGATTGACTCCACTAGAGATGTCCTTATACAAAGCCTAAGAGGAGGCTGGGAATGACTGGCTTAACAAGAGAGTGTTTCTATATGTCTTGTACAAAGCCCAAGATTGAGGCTAAAAGAGACTAACTCTTTTTAGGGATATCATTATACAAAGCCTAAGAGGAGGATAAAAGTTTGACTTTTTCGGGGAAAGATATTTTGTCTGTCTTGTACAAAGCCCAAGATTGAGGCTAAAAAGGATATTTGACTCCGCCGGGGAGGGTTTGTATGTGTCTTGTACAAGGCCCAAGATTGAGGCTGAAAAGAAAACTGATTTAGTGGGAAAGAAATCTTTATCTGTCTTGTACAAAGCCCAAGATTGAGGCTAAAATGAGACTTTACTGACTCAGTTGAGGATATTTTAGGTATCTCGTACAAAGCCCAAGATGGAGACTAAACTGAGTTTGACTCTACGGGAGAGTATTATCTATCTTGTACAAAGCCCAAGATTGAGGCTGAAATAAGTTTGACTCTGCTTGGGAAATTATTTCTCAAAGCCTAAAAGGAGGCTGGGAGGAATTGACTCTGCTGGGGAAGATATTTGTCCCAAGCTTGAGAGAAGGTTATGACGATTTATGTCTTGTACAAAGCCCAAGATTGAGGCTAAAAGAGTTTGACTCAACAAGAGAGTGCTTTTATCTGTCCTGTACGAAGCCTAGGATTGTGGCTGAACAAGCTGGAGAAATCATTATACAAAGCCTAAGAGGAGGCTGACTGTTGCTAGGGGAAATATTTATATCGAACCTAAGAGGAGGCAAAAAAAGGATTGGCTCAACAAGAGAGTGGTTTTATCTGTCCTGAACAAAGCCCAAGATTGAGGCTAAAGGGATTGACTCAACAAGAGAGTTCTGAGAGGTGATTGACTCAACAAGAGAGACTGAAAAGGTTAGTTCCACTGGGGAGAATCATTGTACAAAGCCCAAGAAGAGGCTGACTATGCTGAGGAAAGGAATGATCATTATACAAAGCCTAAGAGGAGGATATCTTCTGTTGGGGATTATTGAGATCCCGAGGCAGGTCCAAATGGGGAATCAACTCTTGCTGAGGGTTACAGAAGAGTTGAGGTATCAGAGACCTTGAGGTTCTGATTTGGGATAGTGTTATCTGATGATAAACTGACCCTGGCTGGGGAATTTTTAGGAGAGAGACTGGGTTTTAGAACCTATGGGTTTTAACTCTGCTGAAGATTGATCCAGACTGTCCGGGGTTTCTCCTATGTTGGTAAGGTGCTTGAGAATGTCTTTGAGACTCAAGGGGATTTAGACTGTCTAAGTCTACTGGCATGGAAAAGTTTTATCTTTTGTATGATGCCCAAGAGGAGGCAGGTGTTTTAAGGGATGAGAATCAACCCTAAAATTAGTCTGAGGTTTTGACCTTTTTAGAAAGACAGCTCTAATGAAGGATGACTAAGTTCTGTCTTATACCTTTAGGAGGTCTTCAGGTCCTTGTATTAAGCCCAAGAGAAGGAATGAGAACTTCTAAGAAGCCGGAGGGTCCTTGTACAAAGCCCAAGAGGAGGCGGAGATGCTTTTAGGAAGCCTGTGGGTCCCAAACTTAAGAAGAGTTCAAGAAAGGTTTCACCGAGAATTAATCCTTTAGTGAACAGTTCTAGGGTTTGAAGAGATTCAAGAGATGTCATTCACCGAGAATGAATCATTTCTGGGGGATAGAATTTCTTTGACAATTTCTAATAGTGACAGTCTGAGAAAAGGTTCACCGAGAATACTGCCTTTCTCTGTGTTCCATATTGTATAAGCCCAAGAGAAGGCAAGACTGTATCTGGAAATCCTATGGGGATCTAGTTTTGACTGTATTAAAGAGTGACCAACTGGCTTTACCTAGTTCTAGACCTAATTGTCGGGAAAAACTCTAAATAGATATACTAGTATATATACAGTTGATATATGACAAGTATTTAAAAGGATATGAAAGGAGAACTTACAGTGGAGCAGCTTCCCACAATACAGTTATATATATATGAAAGCAAGTAAATCAAAGCTGATAAAAACTTACAGGTGAGCAAGCTTCCATGCTGTATCGTTAGTTGTTCAAAGAAATTAAAGAAAGTTTTGATAACAACTGTATTTATGAAACTAAATCAAAAGGGAAGTTGTTTTTGAAAAGATTGTTGGGTCTTACACTCTATTAGAGGCCCAAAGATTTATTTTTTGTACAAAATATGGGGCTTACAACTCAAGGAGAGGCCCAAGTGATTTGATTTTGAATTGGTGATCGTGCCGAGATTTTTGAAAGTGTGTTGGGACTTATACAATGTCTGAGGCCCAAAAAGTTTTGGTTAAGAAAAGAATTGGGTCTTACACTCTATTAGAGGCCCAAAAGATGTTTAAAAAGAAAGGAATGAGACTTATAGCTCAAGGAAAGGCCCAAGTTATTTGATTTGAAAATGGCGATCGCGCCGAGGTTTGAAAACACAGCGGGTCTTATACAATGACTGAGGCCCAAAAAGGTTTGTATTTACAAAGGATTGGGTCTTACACTCTATCAGAGGCCCAAAGTTATTTTTATACACAAGATGGGGCTTACAATTCATGGATAGACCCAAGTGATGGACAGTGATCGCACCGTCGTTTTGAAAATCGCCGAGGGACTTATACAATTTCTGAGGCCCAAAAATTGTTTGGTTTTCAAAAGGGGTTGGGTCTTACACTCTATTAGAGGCCCATGAGTGTTTGAAAATGTTTGGTAATGATCAAAAACCAAAGAAACCCTAATTTTCATTTTTTTTAAGGTAATTCTTTAAAGAAAATTAACAAAAATGATAAAAAAAAACACCAAATAAGTTTAAATAAACCACTTGTGATTTTTGGTTAAGGTTTGAAAAATGAGGTTTTAATCACAAGATGATTTATAACTCATTTGGTTTTGATTTTCAAGATAAAAATTCACTTTTAAAATGTTTAAAAACACTAAAAATGAATTTATTCACAAAAATATCAACTATATTAAATAAATAATATAAATCTGATTTTTTTTGTAGAATAAAATACTTTAATATTTTTGTGATTTTTCAGAAAAAAGAACCAATAAAAAATGATTAAAATTGAGAGAGAAATTAATTTTTCAAATCATTTAAGAAAATAATATGAAAAATATAAAAAATGGAAAAGTGATAAAAAAAAAGGGTCTGGGGCGAGGGGGATTCGAACCCCAGACCTCCAAGCCAAACATATGCGAGTGGAACCACTGGGGTGGTGATACATCCGTGTATCAAAACCACCCCATAAATACATATGGGATACCAACTTTCAGGCTTGGCCAAGGCAAGGCAAGGCAAGTTCTTGGGCCAAAAACGTGAAGGCTGTAACTCTCTCATTTCTCCATGGATTGGGATAAAATTTAGGTTTATCTTGCCTAGAATTTCACAAAGAATCCAATGGTGCCCTTAGTTTTTTCAGATGAGGTCCCCATTTTAAAACCCGATAGTGGTTTTGAAATAGGCCACAATTTGCATTTTCTATGCAATCTCATGGTACAGGAAAGAATTACATGATGAATTGGTTCAAACACAACATATACAACATGTATGAGATGTTTATGATCAGTGGACTTCAAAGCAGTGCATAATTCAAAGAGTTCAAGTTGTCATGCACTTACCTCTTGGAGCTTTTTGTGCTATCTGCCAAGTTCCTTGTGCCAGAAGTAATTTGATACTTTGGACACTCTCAATTGATCCCTTAGAAGGTTTTAGAATGATTGGAACCAGCTGGAATCCTCAGGAACAAGTTGTGGCACTTTCTTGCAAAAGGGGCAAAAGTGACCAATATGGCAACTCTCTCAAATGGTGTTCCAGATGAGGGGAACCATTTGGGACAGTTTAAGGATGATATTTGGAGTGTGTTTGAGGTTTTATCTGGTTTTGAAAGTGACTGAATCAAGACATGGCTTGAAAAATGCAAAAAAGTCCAATTTTGAGGTTTTGGAAGTGAACTTTGTGATTTTGGTGTTTCAGGTCACAAATGAGAGTTTGAACAGCTTAGATACAACATATTAGAGGTGTTTGGATCATGAGCTGTGCTGGAATTGCTCTCTAACTCAAAAACTCAGAGATACCTTGCAAAAGAAGGCATTTTGGCCTAGAGAAAGGGATTTTGAGGAAAGCAAGTGTTATAGCTCTTTGGTGTACTCAAACTGAGCACAATTGAGCTCTATTTATAGTAGAGCAAGTTTGTTTTGCAAGCAATATTGAATGGCAACTGCAGCAGGCCTTTGGCCAATGCTATGCAAAAGGAATCTCAAGTCTCCTCTGGCCATTGACTTGAGATTAGGGCACAGGCTTTGTAGCTTTGGTTCAGAGATAAGTCTTGACTGAATTCAGTTGGAATATGCTCAGTTCATGCCACCTTGGTGTATCCATTGAATGCTTGGAAACAAAATTGGAGTCTTGGCATCTTTGTAGCCTTTTTAGGGATGACAAGCCTAATGTAGATTCTTGGACTTGGGAGGCTTGGAGATCAGATCATCCCCCTTGGATTTGATCCTCTGATGTGTTCAAATTGATGACAAGGCTTAGAGTTATCAGATTTGAAAAAATCGAGCAAATGTGCACAATTCTGCCTTGTAAAACCAGTTCATGATGCCATGTTTCAAGGGTTGTATCTCCCTGCTCAAATTGAATTTGGAGATGATCTGGTACTTGTTGGAAAGCCCTTATGGCATACTTTAAATTTGATGTTCACCCCTAGACCTGGTTTAACTTAAATCAAGGTGAAAAATGTAACACCCCGATTTTCGTAAGGATATTTATTTAATTTATTTAAATATTATATTCGTGGTTTTCTGTGATTTTTGGTGGTTGGTGTCGATGTCAGTATTTTTGGTGAAGTTTGTGTTATTTTAATTAAATAATAGTATATAATATGAATATATTAGTATTATTATTAATTTAAAATAATATTAGGGGAATTGAGGGTAAGATGAACATTTTAGGAGTATTAGTAAGGGTATTATGGAGAAAGCCCAATTTTGAGGCCCAAGAGTTAAATTAACCAAAAAGGAGGAATTGAGGGGAATTAGGATTCATTTGTGGAGATCGTGAAAATAAGGAGAAAGTGCATAGCTCTGAGGAAAAAGGGAGAAGGCGAGGATTTTCGTGAAGGTTTCCAAAGGCTCAAGAGAGAACTCATCGGATCGACAATCTAAGGTATGAGGAGTAATTGCCTTTCATTGTTTTCATTATAGGATTCGATTGATTAAAGTGGATGTTGGGGATTTTGGGGTTTTAAGGGTTTATGGGTTTTGAGGTAAACTGATGACTTTGAGGGCATTCTGTGAGAACGATTGATAAGAGTCGAATTTAATCAGTAAAATAGACCTTTGGGGCAGACTTCCTCGTTTCTTTAGTTTTAACCCTGTGGTGAAGGATTTATGAGTTTATATGAAGCCTAAGAATTTTGAAGGTTTAAGAGAAATTAAGGTTTCCCGTAGGGTCCTGAATCGACCTAACAGACATAGGTTTTAGGCCTTTAAATTCTGTGATGTATTAGAACTGTTATAGGGATGTTTTTGGGTCAATTGGGGCTGTAATCGCAGGTACCTTGGAGGTTTGGGAGCTACTGATGCGTAGTAGCGATTTGCTGTAATCGCAGGTTCGCTAGGTGAACCATTGCTTCGCTAGGCGAATGTTCGCCAAGGGTCGCTAGGCGAGCAGCGCAGCGAATGCGCGATATTGTGAGTGTGAGTACAGAGGTGATTCTGGAGTAGAGGGAGTGATTCGCTGGAAGCCTCGCTAGGCGACGGGAACAGCGAGTAGATTCACTAAGCGAACAAACTATGTGAGCATGACAGATGGTGGGCTTTCTGGTGTTGAGTGTGGGATCTGTGGGGTTCGCTGGCAGATTCGCTAGGCGAAGGCCACAGTGAACAGGTTTGCTAGGCGAACCCTGGAGTGAACAACTGTTGTTTCACGAAAATTCCGTTTTCTGTGCTGTGTCGTTTTGGTGTTTGATGCTGTGATATTTATGATGATTTACCATGATGTTCTTGATGATATTGAGGTGCTGGTTTGTGATGTTTCGATGAATATATGATGATATGAATTTATGAAGAATTTATGAATGATGATGCACATAATGATGTTTACATGATGATGATGAATTATTGACGTTTGTGTATCATACATTCATATGCATACTCTGTGACGACGCTTCATTCCCATTGTGCGGATATGAGGTAATTATGACGTGCTCCGATTCCAAATGCGGGATCGATCCTATTTACGAGGATCTTTGGAGGGTTGATGGCCTGGTGTCCATCCTTTGTGACGATTGGTACCACATGCATGAGTCTTGTTATGCATTGCATCTTATGTGGCATTGATGAATTTGTGATATGGTGTTTCCTGATGTTTTCCTTGATGATGACCTTGATGATGTCGTTTATGAAGATAATGCCATTTTATGTATATCTTGTTTCATAATGATTATTATGAATTGTGATTACTCACTCTGCCTGTTTGAATGTTGCCTCCACGTGGGTAACGTGCAGGTGATCAGGTTTAGCCGTGGATGCTTTCGAGGACTTGAAGTTTATTTGCTTTTGGTCGATTTAGAGGGTCTTGCTCTGATAGTGTAACATCGGGTTGGGGTCCTTTATGTCGAACTATGTTGTTTCCTTATTTTTGTTGTTATTTGACGATATGGTTTTATTTTGATTATTATGATGTTTATTGAAAACCTTTAAATTGAGAATTTTGAGTTCCGCTGCCATGTGAAGGCTTTTGAGTTATTTTGAGGAAAACCCTTTGTTTACAGGGTTATTGTGTTATTTTGATTTAATGAGAAATGTGCACCCTTTGAGGGAAATTTTTATGCCTTACTCTGATTTTTAAGTTGTTTCTGCTGCAACATTATTGGGGGTAGAAAAGGGTGTTACATTAGTGGTATCAGAGCAGGTCGGTCCGTACGGCCAGGTTTTTACTTGATGTCTGTCCCTGTCAGTCTACGAGTGTGTGTACACTGTCGATGTTGTAGTTCTTCTAACCTTGTTGGTGGTGTGCAGGATGGCTGGAAGAAACGATCGTGTGATTGCTGATGCGTTGGAATCGGTTGCTAATGTGGTGGCGCAGCTGAATCCAAATGGTGGAGCTCTTGATGAGTTTCATGCTTTGGGGAAGTTTCAAAGGAACAATCCACTGACTTTTGTGGGTACGCATGATCCAGTAAGTGCACACAAGTGGCTGAAGGCGATCGAGAAGATCTTCCGAGTGATGGGGTGTTTTGATGAGCAACAGGTTCAATTCGGAACGCATATGCTGGAAGAGGAGGCTGAGGACTGGTGGGATAACACCCGTCAGAGACTTACGGATGTTGGCACTGTGATAACTTAGGTTGTGTTTAAGCAGGAGTTTCTGGGGAAGTATTTTCCAGAGGATGCTAGTGGCAAGATAAAAGTGGAATTCCTTGAGCTGAAGCAAGGAGATATGACTGTAGCAGAGTATTCTGCGAAGTTTGAGAAGCTAGTGAAGTTTTGTCCGTACTACAATCGTGCTAATTCTGAGATGTCTAAGTGTCTCAAATTTGAGAATGGGCTGAGGCCAGAGATTAAGCAGGGTATTGGGTATCAGCAGATCCGCAGGTATGCTGAGTTGGTTGACAAGAGCAGAATCTACGATGAGGACAGCCGAGCTCGATCTGCTCACTATAAGCAGTTGAGTGAGAAGAAAGGGCAGTATAAGGGTAAGCCTTATACAACTTCAGCTGACAAAGGGAAGCAGAAGGCTTCAGAGGGGAAAAAGTCAAGTGGGGGAGCAGCTCCCGCTTCTGGAAAGTGTCATAAGTGTGGCGAGCAAGGTCACTATGCTGATGCGTGTACCAATAATGTGCTGAGGTACTATAGATGCGGTAAGAAAGGTCATCGAGCTACTGATTGCAAAGATGAGGGTCCGAACTATTTCAATTATGGTGAGAAAGGTCATATCAGTACTCAATGTCAGAAGCCGAAGACGACTGCTATTGCTGCCCAAACCAGCGGCAGGGTGTTTGCTTTGAGTGGTGCAGAGGCGCCAGAGAAGGACAACCTGATTCGAGGTACTTGTTTTATTAATAATATCGAGTTGGTTGCTATTATTGATACTGGTGTTACTCATTCTTTTATCTCGCTTGAATGTGCTAATAGATTGGGTTTAAAGTTATCTGATATGAATGGGAATATGGTAATAGAAACTTCAGCTAATGGTTCTGTTACTACTACCCTTGTGTGTTTGAGATGTCTTGTGACAATTTTTGAGAAGATTGTGAAGTTACATGGGGTACCCTTGCACCAAATTGACGTGATCTTTGGAATGAACTGGTTGGAGTTCAACCGTGTTCATATCAATTGTTATAACAAGACTGTAGAGTTTCCTGAGATTGATGATAGTGGGGAGTTGATGTTCTTGTCTGCTAAGCAAGTAGACGAACTTGTGGAAGACGAAGCTTTGGTGTTTGCAATGTTTGCATCGTTGCAAATTAATCGTGAAGCTGCGAGTGTGGAGTTGCCGACTGTCTGTGAATTTCCATATGTGTTTCCAGATGACGTCAGTGATTTGCCTCCAGAGCGTGAAGTAGAGTTTGCAGTGAACTTAATACCAGGTACGAGTCCAGTGTCGATGGCTCCTTATCGGATGTCAGCTTCTGAGTTAAGTGAATTGAAGAAACAGTTGGAAGAATTGCTTGAGAAGAGGTTTGTTCGACCAAGTGTTTCTCCGTGGGGTGCTCCTGTGTTGTTAGTGAAGAAGAAAGATGGAAGTATGAGGTTGTGCGTTGATTATCGGCAGTTGAATAAAGTGACGATCAAGAATAAGTATCCACTTCTGAGAATCGACAATTTGATGGATCAGCTAGTAGGTGCTTGTGTGTTCAGCAAGATTAATTTGAGGTTGGGTTATCATCAGATTCGAGTTAAGCCTGATGATATTCCGAAGACGGCTTTCAGAACGAGATATGGACACTATGAATACACTGTGATGCCGTTTGGTGTATCCAATGCACCTGGTGTGTTCATGGAGTATATGAATCAGATTTTCCATTAGTATTTGGACAAGTTTGTGGTGGTGTTTATCGATGATATCTTGATATATTCTTGATCTGAAGAAGAGCATGTCGAGCATTTGAGAACTGTGTTGCAAGTGTTGAAAGAGAAGAAGTTGTATGCAAAGCTGTCGAAGTGTGAGTTTTGGTTGAAGGAAGTGAGTTTCCTTGGCCATGTGATTTCAAGTGGTGGTGTTGCTGTTGATCCTTCTAAGATTGATGTCGTGTTACAGTGGGAGACTCCGAAGTCTGCGACTGAGATACGAAGTTTTCTGGGATTAGCGGGTTACTACCGCAAGTTTATTGAAAGCTTTTCTAAGTTGGCATTACCTTTGACTCAGTTAACTCGAAAGGGTCAGACTTTTGTGTGGGATGTAGCTTGTGAAGAGAGTTTCGTGGAATTGAAGAAGAGATTGACTACTGCTCCAGTGTTGATTTTGCCTAATCCGAGTGAATCTTTTGTGGTGTATTGTGATGCGTCGAAGATGGGTCTTGGTGGAGTATTGATGCAAAATGGACAAGTTGTTGCTTATGCTTCGAGACAATTGCGAGTTCATGAGAGAAATTATCCTACACATGACTTGGAATTGACCGCGGTGGTGTTTGTGTTGAAAATTTGGAGACATTATCTGTTTGGCTCTAAATTTGAGGTGTTCAGTGATCATAAGAGTCTGAAGTACTTATTTAATCAGAAGGAATTGAATAAGAGGCAGAGAAGGTGGTTAGAGCTGTTGAAGGATTTCGATTTTGATTTGAGTTATCATCCGGGCAAACCAAATGTAGTGGCCGATGCGTTGAGCAGAAAGTCATTGCACATGTCGATGCTTATGGTGAAAGAGTTGGACCTAATTGAGCAATTCAGAGATTTGAGTTTGGTGTGTGAAGCGACTCCTGACAGTGTGAAATTAGGAATGTTGAAGTTGACTAGTGGTATTCTGGAAGAAATCAGAGTGGGACAGCAATCTGATTTAAAGTTGGTTGACCAATTGACCTTGATTAACCAAGGTAACGGAGGTGACTTCCGGGTTGACGAGAATGGTGTGATGATGTTCAGAGACAGGGTGTGTGTCCCAGATGTTCCAGATATTAAGAAGAGCATTCTTGAAGAAGGACATTGAAGTAGGTTGAGTATTCATCCCGGTGCTACGAAGATGTACCAAGATTTGAAAAAGTTATTTTGGTGGCCAGGTATGAAGAAGGGCGTTGCAGAGTTTGTGTATGCGTGTTTGACTTATCAGAAGTCGAAAGTTGAGCATCAGAAGCCTTTAGGTATGATGCAGCCGTTGAGGATTCCAGAATGGAAATGGGATAGTATTTCCATGGATTTTGTGGTGGGGTTGCCGAAGACTGCTAAGGGAAATGATTCAATTTGGGTGATCGTGGATAGATTAACTAAGTCGGCTCATTTCTTACCGATGAAGATTAACCATTCCATGCAGAGGCTAGCCGAGGTGTATATTGAGGAGATTGTGAAGTTACATGGGGTACCTTCGAGTATTGTGTCGGATAGAGATCCGAGGTTTACATCGAGGTTATGGAAGAGTTTGCAAGATGCGTTGGGTACCAAGTTAAGGATGAGTTCTGCCTATCATCCGCAGATGGACGGTCAGACAGAAAGGACAATCCAATCATTAGAGGATTTGCTGAGGGCTTATGTGTTGGATCATGGAGGATCGTGGGATAGCCATTTGTCATTGATTGAGTTCACGTACAATAATAGTTTTCATGCTAGTATTGGAATGGCGCCCTATGAAGCTTTGTATGGGAGAAGGTGTAGGACTCCTTTGTGTTGGTATGAATCGGGCGAGAGTGCTGTACTCGGACCTGAGATTGTGCAAGAGACGATTGAGAAGATTAGGAAGATACATGAAAGGATGAAAGCTTCGCAGAGTCTTCAGAAGAGCTACCATGATAAGAGGAGGAAAGCACTTGAATTCCAAGAGGGAGATCACGTGTTTTTTAGAGTGACGCCAGTGACCGGTGTGGGTCGAGCTTTGAAGTCTAGGAAGCTCACTCCATGTTTTGTTGGTCCATACCAGATATCGCAGAGAATAGGAGAGGTAGCCTATCGAATTGCTTTACCACCGTCACTTGCGAATTTGCATGACGTGTTCCATGTGTCTCAATTGAGGAAGTACATTCCGGATCCGTCCCATGTGATTCAGATGGATGATGTACAAGTGAGGGATAATCTGACTGTGGAAGCATTGCCTGTGCGTGTCGACGGTTGAGAGATGAAGCAATTGCGGGGTAAAGACATAGCTTTGGTGAAGGTGTTGTGGGGTGGACCAGCTGGCGAAAGTTGGACTTGGGAATGTGAAGATCAGATGACGGAGTCGTATCCGACTCTATTTCCTTGAGGTAATTTTCAGGGGCAAAAATTCTTTAAGTGGGGGAGAGTTGTAACACCCCGATTTTCGTAAGGATATTTATTTAATTTATTTAAATATTATATTCGTAGTTTTCTGTGATTTTTTGTGGTTGGTGTCGATGTCGGTATTTTTGGTGAAGTTTTGGTTATTTTAATTAAATAATAGTATATAATATGAATATATTAGTATTATTATTAATTTAAAATAATATTAGAGGAATTGAGGGTAAGATGGACATTTTAGGAGTATTAGTGAGGGTATTATGGAGAAAGCTCAATTTTGAGGCCCAAGAATTAAATTAACCAAAAAGGAGGAATTGAGGGGAATTAGGATTCATTTGTGGAGATCGTGAAAATAAGGAGAAAGTGCAGAGCTCTGAGGAAAAAGGGAGAAGGCGAGGATTTTCGTGAAGGTTTCCAAAGGCTTAAGAGAGAACTCATCGGATCGACAATCTAAGGTATGGGGAGTAATTGCCTTTCATTGTTTTCATTATAGGATTCGATTGATTAAAGTGGATGTTGGGGTTTTGAGGGTTTATGGGTTTTGAGGTAAACTGATGACTTTGAGGGCATTCTGTGAGAATGATTGATAAGAGTCGAATTTAATTGGTAAAATAGACCTTTGGGGCAGACTTCCCTGTTGCTGTAGTTTTAACCCTGTGGTGAAGGATTTATGAGTTTATATGAAGCTTGAGAGTTTTGAAGGTTTAAGAGAAATTAAGGTTTCCCATAGGGTCCTGAATCGACCTAACAAACATAGGTTTTAGGCCTTTAAATTCTGTGATGTATTAGAACTGTTATAGGGATGTTTTTGGGTCAATTGGGGCTGTAACCGCAGGTACCTTGGAGGTTTGGGAGCTACTGATGCGTAGCAGTGATTTGCTGTAATCGCAGGTTCGCTAGGAGAACCATTGCTTCGCTAGGCGAATATTCGCCAAGGCTCGCTAGGCGAGCAGCGCAGCGAATGCGCGATATTGTGAGTGTGGGTACAGAGGTGATTCTGGAGTAGAGGGAGTGATTCGCTGGAAGCCTCGCTAGGCGACGGGAACAGCGAGTAGATTTGCTAAGCGAACAAACTAGCGAGCATGACAGATGGTGGGGTTTCTGGTGTTGAGTGTGGGATTTATGGGGTTCGCTGGCAGCTTCGCTAGGCGAACCCTGGAGCGAACAACTGCTGCTTCACGAAAATTCTGTTTTCTGTGCTGTGTCGTTCTGGTGTTTGATGCCGTGATAATTATGATGATTTACCATGATGTTCTTGATAATATTTAGGTGCTGGTTTGTGATGTTTCGATGAATATATGATGATATGAATTTATGAAGAATTTATGAATGATGATGCACATAATGATGTTTACATGATGATGAGGAATTATTGACGTTTGTGTATCATACATTCATATGCATACTCTGTGACGACGCTTCATTCCCATTGTGTGGATATGAGGTAATTATGACGTGCTCCGATTCCAAATGCGGGATCGATCCTATTGACGGGGATCTTTGGAGGGTTGATGGCCTGATGTCCATCCTTTGTGACGATTGGTACCACATGCATGAGTCTTGTTATGCATTGCATCTTATGTGGCATTGATGAATTTGTGATATGGTGTTTCCTGATGTTTTCCTTGATGATGACCTTGATGATGTCGTTTATGAAGATAATGCCATTTTATGTATATCTTGTTTCATAATGATTATTATGAATTGTGATTACTCACCCTGCCTGTTTGAATGTTGCCTCCACGTGGGTAACGTGCAGGTGATCAAGTTTAGCTGTGGATGCTTTCGAGGACTTGAAGTTTATTTGCTTTTGGTCGATTTAGATGGTCTTGCTCTGATAGTGTAACATCGGGTTGGGGTCCTTTGAGTCGAACTATGTTGCTTCCTTATTTTTGTTGTTATTTGACGATATGGTTTTATTTTGATTATTATGATGTTTGTTGAAAACCTTTAAATTGAGAATTTTGAGTTCCGCTGCCATGTGAAGGCTTTTGAGTTATTTTGAGGAAAACCCTTTGTTTACAGGGTAATTGTGTTATTTTGATTTAATGAGAAATGTGCACCATTTGAGGGAAATTTTTATGCCTTACTCTGATTTTTAAGTTGTTTCTGCTGCAACATTATTGGGGGTAGAAAAGGGTGTTACAAAAAATGTCCCTACATTTTGGAAAAAGTAAGGCAGATTCTGACTTAGTGAAAATTTCACTAAGTGTTGGAAAAATGTCATTTTCATGTTTTTAGCCATTTTGATCACTCCATAACTTAAAATCCATGAGGAATTGGAGTTTGATGTAGTTGAAGCTTTTGTAGAGTGTAGCAAGACCTACAAATCCAGCTTTGGATCACCCAAAATGGTTGTGTGGATCTCAAGTTATGATCCTTGGAAGTTGGTACCCTAGCCACTTTGTTCCATAACTTAGAAAAATTCTAAATTTTTTTATGGTTACCCCTTTTACAAGTTAACTTACTTTCTTTGATTTTTCTTGATGGATGATGATTCAAATCACATATTAACATTGTTTTAGGGTTAGGGAACCTTGGTTGACCAAAAATCCAAAAAGTCAAACTTGGATTTTGGTACAGTTGACTTTTTATCGAATGAAGTCTAAATTGTGTGATCCTTTGTGAAATCAAGTCCTTGCCCTAAATCAAACCTAATGGATGGACTCCATAGGTGATATAGGGTGTATTGAATCATGTCCCAAGGTTTGGGAGCATGTCTTGGTCAAAAGTCAAAGGTACAATTGAATTTTTTCTCAAAACCCTAATTGTGGTCCAGATGAAATTGAAACTTGTGAATCAAGCTTCTTGGATCAATCCATTGTTACAAATGGATCAATGTGGTGTATTTAATGCCCTCAAATCATGTCTTGAGGTCTTGGCTCATGCTTTGTCCCAAAAAGTCAACTTAGGGGTGAATTAGGTCAAGAAACCCTAATTCCTGATTTTTTGGTAAATGCATCCCCTGAGGTTAAATTAACTTGATGATTGGGTCCATGAGGTCCCTTGGAGTATCTTGGGTTATGCTTTGAAGCATTGGCTCATGCTCAGAGGAAAAATTCCATCTGGAGGCCTCAGTGGATCAAAACCCTAATTTGGTGACACTGGCGATCTTGAGGCTTAATCCACTTGGAATGCTGCAACCTTGTGCTTGATTCTTGATGTGGGAGTCCTCTTGATCCTTTATAGGTGTTTTAGATGTTAAACAAGTTGAAGATCATGTCTTTTCTTGATTGATCCCTTGTCTAAGTACTCTGAGAGGGCTCAAAACCCTAATTCTTGGTTGTAGTGAAAGCTCAACAATCCTTGAGGAGATTGATGAGGCATGATGGTTCATCCCTATTGTGATGATGATTTGCACAATGGTGGGAAATATTGGTGGTTAAAATTTGGGGTATGACAATATCAAACCACACCCATTAATTGAAATACCTAACAATGACCTAAATGCCTGAACCAAGAGGGCGCCCATGGCTGGCTTGCCCAAGAAATTCAGGTTTCTTACAATTTGCAAAACCTACCCTAACTCATTCATTTCTTAATGAAATCATATGAAATAAAGATGAAACTTGCCTAGAATTTCATGAGGAATTCAATGATGGTTTTAGATTTTTCTAAAAATGCCTACATTTTAAAACCCGATAGTGGTTCCTAAAAGGCTTCAAATTTGCAAGTTCTATATCAAACCTTTATTCAATCAATAATAGCACTCAAATAAAGTTCAATCACAACAAGTATGACATATATGACATGTTCAAACTTAGTGTACAACAAAGTCACTACTACAAAACGTGCAAACAACAACGCCAGGTTTACAACGGAAGAAATATACACCGTTGTAATATATTAAATTTTCGCGCCCACTGAGTAGCTGGATTTATAAACAGTAATTTAATGACGGTTGTCTATAAAAACTGTAGTAATAAATGATGTGTGGCAAGCTTCGATTTTCAACAACTTCATTTTTTCCATTTTTTAGAGTACATTAAGCGTGTGTCACTTAAGTCCATTATTTAAAAAATAAAATGTAAATTATTTTACAATGGTTAGTTTAAACAACCGTTATTATACGCTTGTGTCACATAAGTCCGTTATTTAAAAAATAAAATGTAAATGATTTTACAACGGTTAGTGTAACCAACCATTGTTGTACGCTTGTGTCACTTAAGTCCATTATTTAAAAAATAAATTGTAAATAATTTTACAACGGTGAATAAAGTCAACCGTTGTTAGAGGACTTACATTTCCACTACGGCTGCGTTACACAACCGAGATTTAAGGGTTTAATGATAAATTTAAAACAAAACTTAATCTGTATTTATTTCATAAGACGCCCTAGGAGAACAAGCGAGCCAAAGACGGCAGCGGTGGCGTAATCTTTACTTTCATCGTATCCATTCATTTGGAGCTCAAATCTTCATCTTTCTCAGTATGGTACTATTCAACATCTTCATTCCTTTTATCTTGGTTTATGTTGTATATGCTCAAATATTCACCCTCTTCCTTCATTTAATTCCTCAGTTTCGAAGTACGGTATTCTTCAACATCTTCATTCTTTATTTCTTTATTTATGTTGTATATGCTCAAGTCAGTATGAGAGTACATGTTTCATATGCTTTAGGTTATAATTGTCTGCTGGGTTGTACTTTAGTATAAGTTACCAATTCATAATACACACCATGGTGATCTGATTGCATTGGCTATGATATGACATTTATTGGTTATCATAGATAGAATTTTTATTTCTCTTGTGGAAGTTACAGGTATATAGAACAGGGTTCTGCAAAGTTTTGCAAGAAATCTGGTAGGCATGATGTTCAAGTTGGTGTTAGGTAACACTTGTTGTATTGCCAATATCATCAGTAGTGTGTTATTTATGCCTCGCTTGCCATATATGCTATGTTTTAATGCCTTCAAGTTGTTTCTGTAACAGAAAGAATGCTGAGGAAGCTATTCAGGGATTGAATGGAACAATGACATCAAAGCAGACCATGCATATTTTTTGGGTAGCAGTCCGGGAAATAAGCATGTCAGTTCTATTTTCTTCTACTTCAAACTTAATTTATTCGTAATCTGGTCTAGTTTGATGTTTGTGTACTAAAACTTCTAATCTAAATTTTGTCATCGTAACCATGTACATGCATCATCAACGAATGTTTTTTTATCATCATTATTTAATGTTTTGTGACAGTTTATTTTAGTAATGTTTTATACATAACAAAAATTTATAGGATCATCATGGTGTGGCATCTTAGGGCCCATTATTCCTTAAACACACATTACCACTTCTTATGTAAATAGCATTAGGGCCTATATTAGTTTTTTTAATGCTTTGATTTTCAATGCCTCGTCTTAAATAAGAATATAATAAAAAATGAATGAGGAAGATGAAGAATCAGCAATGGTTTTTGAATTAAAGAAATAATAATGACTTTCAACTAAAACGATTAGATTTTCAATGTAGAGAGAAGATGAAGAATCAGAGAAATCATTATAAATACGTTATTCCTCTTCTTACCATCACACAAGCAACATCATGGAAGAGAATTAATCAAAATGAGTTCCAACAATGCAGTCCAAGTCTAACAAACTGTAGATGTTCAAGAAGTCCAACAAACTGCGCGCGTGGTTAAAGATGTTGTAGATGTCCAAGAAGTTGTCCAGGTCGTAGATGCTGTAGATGTTCAAGAAGTTGTCTAGGTCGCAGAGGCTGTAGAGGTCTAACTAGTTGTCCAGCCCGAACAAGCTGTACAGACCCAACAGACGGTCGCCTTGTAAGGAATACGAAACAGGAGGAGAATAAGGAGATCAAGAAGAAAGAGAAGGAGGAAAGCTACGGTCGATTCAGATGATGATGACGAAGCACTGTATAGTTGGAGTAATTTTATGTCAGCTAGGGCATTTAGATTTGATAATTAAAACTTAAAAGTGTCTCTGTTGTCTTCAATATTCATATGTTTAATTTAGATGTATTAAATATGAAACTTGCACTTATGAAACTTTATATGAAACTTGAATTTTGTTGTCTTCGATATGGAACACAATTCTTATTAAAAGTACTTGAATGAAAACTTTATCACATATGTGGGTTGTATTTTCTGCTGTGATATGTGAACAATAAATAGGATAAAAAATGGGATTATATATAAAAGCAGGATGATATTTGTTAATCCAGCAAAATATATAACAACGATTATACATCATAACCATTATAATATATCGCGCGTTGTCCAGAAAAAAGTAAATATCAAAACGACGCAGCTGGGAATCGAACCAAGGTCCATTATATTTATCACAACGGTTCGTTTGAAAAACCGTTGTGATAGGGCGCGCTGTTTCCAGGTTATTACAACGGTTAATGGGCCGTCATAGTAAGTATCATTTTACAATAACACTCTACATAACAACACCTTCTCCCGCGTGATTATACATCTTTCCCAACCATTGTTAAATGGGTTTTTCGTAGTAGTGAGTCATGCATATCTAACAAAGTTCAAGTTCTTTGGAAACTTACCTCTTGAAGCTCACTTCCCAATTTCCAAGAGACTTGTTACAGAAGTAAACCAATGCATTGGACACCTCTAATACACCTCAAAGAAGCTTCTTGGATGCATGGAACCAAAGGGAAACCTCTAGGACATAATCTGGCTCCTTCTTGCAAATGTGTCAAAAGTGGCCAAAATGGAAACTCCACCAAATGGTGTTACAGTTGAAAAACTATGATTGGAATAACTTAAGGATGTTATTTAGAGTGTGTTTGAAGTGTTGGATGGTTTTGAAATGGACATAATCAAGACACGGCTTTGAAAATGCAGAAAAGTCAAAATATGAGGTTTTGATAGTTGACTTTTAGATTCTGGTGTTTGGAGAGGAAGATGAAGGTTTGGACACCTTCAAGAGATGATTTGTGATGTGTTTGGACAGTTGTTTGAGTGTTTTAAGCTCTGGTTTTGAAAATTTAAATCTTACTCTTTGAAAGTTTGAAATTTTGAAGTGAAAGAGGAAGAATGAGAAAACAAGTGTTGTGATTGTTTTTGTGTGTTTTGAAACATCAAACGCGATCTCTATTTATAGGGGAGCAAGTTTGTTTTGGAGGAATAGTGTTGGTTTGAAGGATGAGTTCATTGTTCAATGGTTTTGGCAATGTATCATTACTTCTATCCTAAGGTACATTATCTCTTCCACTAGCCTAACTTCCTTTTGACCAATTCCACATTCTGCAGATGTTTTTAATGTTGTTTAAGAGTGCATCTTGACTGATGAGAGTGGTTTCTTTGACAATGCATCATTCCACATAAATTCCTCTTGAATTCAAGGCTTAAAGTGATGATGTCTCATCATTTCAAAGAATTCATCTTAACTTAGTGGCTCTATATTGCAGGTTTTTGATGATTCATTCAGATTCTTGTTGAATGAGCATTATTTGATCATCACACTTGGACTCACAAAATCGTGCCCTCCAAGTAATACCAAATCTGCCTAGCAAAAATAGTTGCAACAAGGTATCTTGTGGACTCCATATCTCCTTGCTCAAATGGAATTAGATTGTGTTCTTGGACATTTTGGAAAGCTGGTATATCATACTTCAACTTTGATGTTTGCATTTGGTCTTGATTCATCTTGGATCTTGGTGAAAAATAGCCTCAAAGTTGGTTAAAACACAAAACAGATTCTGTCCAAAATTTTTCTAAGTGTCAAAAGTTCAAAAGTGTGGAAACCTTAACTTCATGGCTTCATATCTCAAAATCTATGAACTTTTTGGGAATTCACCATAAGTGACAGAGTTGTAGTATGTAACAAGCTCTTCAATTTGATCTTTGGATCAGAGAAAATGGTTACTTGGTTTAGAAGTTATGACCTTGGAAAATAGGGCAAAAATCATTGTTTTTCATGACTTAGAAAAATTTCTAAGTTTTCTAACGTTGCCCTTTTTACAAGTAATCTCACTTTTCTTGATTTTTCTTGATCAATCATGATCCAAATCACATATTAACTTTGTTCTTGACTTGTAGAGACCATGTTTGACCAAAAACTCCAAAAGTCAAACTTGATTTTGACCACAGTTGACTTTTTGTATCAGATGAATTTTGAATTTGGTGATCCTTTATGAAATCAAATCATTGGGCTAAATTAAACATCATGGATGGATTCCAATGGTGTTTTTGAGTGTCTTGAATCATGTCCCAACATTTGAGATCATGCCTTGCTCAATAGTCAAAGGTATGGTTGACTTTTCATCAGAAACCCTAGTTTGTGGTCCAGATGAATTTAAATCCTTGCACTGCTTATGAATTAAGTTCTTTGGATCAATCCAATCTTATGAATGGACTAATGTAATGTATTTGAGATCCTTGAGACATATCTTGAGGTATTGGATCATGCCTTGCTCAAAAAGTCAACCCATGGATTGATTAGGTCAAAACCCTAATTTTGGTGCACTAAGGATCTTGAGGCTTGTTGATTTTAAAATAAGGTAATCTTGTACTTGATTATTGATGATTGAGAGCTCTTGATCTTCATGGATGAATGAGAGACTGGGTAAGTTGAATATCATGCCCATTCTTGATTGTTCCTTTGCCTGAATATCTTTTTGAGGCTCAAAACCCTGATTGGTGATCAAATGAAACAAACAACAATCTTTATATCTTCAAATGGGTTAGTGATGCATGAAAGTAAATACAGATATGATGCTAATGAAACACAAATAATGTGGGATCATAGGGTAAAAAATTAGGGTATGACACTCACATCTCAGAAGTAAAACTCTACGACTCAAACATTAGAAACATATTTTTATATTCTAGAGGACACATATATTCTGAGATACTTCTTTTCATTCTGGACATAGAACATAGTTTACATGTAAGAATGAGAACAAGTTTATCTTCAGCAAGGAATTTGAAAAAGATAACAACCATAAGAAAAGACTGTATCAAAGGTTTATAAAAGAATGGTTCCTTTCTGAACATAATCTCAAGGTATTAATCCTAGAATAAAAAATAGATTCTTTGGATAATAAAAAATAGTAAGAGTTAAAAAAATGTTACTCAATTATGTAGTAGACTTCCAGCTTGCTTTTGTATCTTGAAGATGTTCTTGCTTCTTCAGAATCACCACTCAATGAGCTTCTGCAGTTGAAGACGTTGTTGATGATGTCTCCGCTAGAATAAATTTTCCTTAGAAACTTTCTTCACAAAATCTTCTTTCTTCCATTAGATCTTGAATGAGATGCAGGGGAGTCTTTGAATCTTTTGTAGAGACAAGATCGTCTTTATAGCTTCTTTAGCCTTCTCATTCTGATGGATGAAACATGTCTCCTGATGTTTGTTGTATCTAGATCATCAGAGGGATCTAAGTAATTCTTTTAGCTTTCTGCTTTTGATCAACCACTTTTGTTTTCACTATGACTTGTTCCCAGAAAGTCAGTATATTCAATAAACTAATTCTTAATTCCTGATTCAAAAATCCTAATGCCATATGCTAAGAGAACTAGTTGAATTCTTCTTGCATCACTGGAGTACAATCTTTGATCAGACGCTTTTCCTTAACAGATGCAGATATCATCATGAACATCAAACCATAAAACATTTCTTTAGAGGATTTGAATGTTGATCTTGTTCTTACTGGCTTAGTCTTATCACCCAAAATCAATACTTTTAGAAAGTAAAGACTTCAGTCTAGGCTTTCTCAGGGAAGTAAGAACTGCGATGGCTTCTGATTGAGCATCTTCTGATTTCTTCATCTTGTACTTCTTCAGCAGCTCTATTACCTTCAGCATCTAAAAATGTAATTTCCAGATTTACAATCTTCCAATAAGCTTCAGCTTTTAACTACCAAGTTTATCATCAAATCTGACATCAAATTGATTCATCTGCAGAAGTACTTCAACTCCAAGTACTTGTAGACTTTGAGCATTCTAATCATGATGCATCAGAAGTGATATGAAAAGAGATCTGTTTAGAATAGTATGCTACAACTTCCTTAGAGATGCTTTGTTATGATAATTTCAAATATCATGATTTTAGACATTTCTTTTCAAGATCATGTTCTCCCTTTTTCATCTATATTTGGTTGTAAAGAACAAGAATACGAAGAAATCATTCTCATTAAATAGCTTCTCAAGCTGTTTGTCCTTAGTCTGTTGACCAAGATTATTTCTAGAGAGAAGAGAACATTCTCAGACATTCACTTTGCACTTAGAGAGAAGAGAACCCAGAAGTATTCATCCTTGTGTCAAGATCCTTCACCAAAGTTTATTCTATAGATACTAATCGTAACTGAATCAATACTACATACAGTGGTATTTCATTGGTTCAGATATGTCAGTGTACAGAAATTGTGCAAACAGTTAAAATCCTGGTGACAAGGCCAGAGCTTTAACTGTATTACTGAGAAATTTTGCAAAGGAAATAATTGTTGCTGAATCAGAGACAAAAACTACTTCATCTTCTGGAGGGATCTTCTTCATCAGAGATTCCAACATCAGCCAACAGTGCTGAGATAGCCTGTTCTACATCTTCGTGATCTTTTGAGAACTCAGAATCATTCCAAGTTGTCAATTGTTTGTCTAAGCATTTTAGATCTTTTTTCATGAGATCTTCTTCCATAGTGATCAACTTATCTTAGTAGAAGTGACAATACATCTTCTTCTATATTGTTCGATCATTTAGACTTGAAGCCACTTTTATCTTCTTCAGACATAAATGTTGTTCAGATCTTTGGCAAACTTGAGAGTAATTACCAAAAGTATTTATCTGGACAACGAGCTTCTGATAACTTTCTTCAAGTGATCTGACGAGGAATAGCCTTAGTCCAGAACCCAGAGTTCTACAACCGAAGTCTTAAAAATTTGAGAACAACATCTCAATAGTTTCAGCGTTCTTCATCTTTGAAGTCTTCATGCTTCTAAATCAAAACAAGATCAATTGTTTTCTTGACTTAAAAGAGTTCTTAATGAGTTATTCTGAGAAAGTCAAATAGACATAGCAGTCTGTTTTTAAAAACATCTCAAACTCAATATGAATTAACTTTCAGCAATCAAAGAACTTCTTGCTTTCTGATGATTCTTGTCATCCTTTTCCAACTGATCATTCAGATTCACTTTCAACCTTTTACCAGCTTCACCTGAGGGAGATATGTAGTTATCAATTACCATATTCAAATTATCAGTATCACCTTTTAGACAAAACTTTCTAGTTCAGCTTTCCAGTGCTCAACATTTTCACCAACAATGGTGGAAGATAAAAACTGAGAGTATTTGAGACTTGGAACAACAGGTGGTGGAGTGGAAACCATCAAGGTGTTTCTCAAAGATCGTCTGGATCTTTATCTGACACGGTTAAGTGCTTGATAAACATCAATACCAGAACCATGCTCTGATATCAATTGAAGGGGTGAGAAACACAAGAAATGAGGGTTTGAATTGGATTTCACCAACAATGATATTTTCTGCAGAATTAAAAATTAATGCTAACAAGAGAATAAAAATAAATATACACGATTATTTTTTATCCTGGTTCACTATTAACAAAGTTACTCCAGTCCACCCACCAAGGTGATTTTGCCTTAGACAAGGACTTAATCCGATAATCTAGAAAGATTACAACCTCTAAGTGTTAGAAAACAACTTATCCCTCTCAAGTATCCAAACTAACGACTTAGTCACTTGAGGAATCTACACTTTGAAAAGTGTTACAAAGGTGTGTACAAAATTGCTTCTAAACAAGCGAATGACACAATTGAAGTACAATAACACAAAAGTGTTTCTAGCAAGATATGAACAACAACTCCTTGCTAATTTACAAAACTATCTTAAGAATAATCTCCTAGAGATTTGCATCGTATCAGCATGAGTTTTGTGAGCTTAAAAGCTTCTTTTAACGCTTATCTCATTTCTTGAAGAGCAACGCTCTAATTTGGTTAAGCATTGAGCATCTTCTTCTTGAGCTTACAACTTGGTGCTTGCTTCCGCCTTGTACACATACTCTCGTGTTTTCTCCAGCTCTTTTACTTCTTGTTCTAGTTACTCTCTCATGATTTTCTATTTGGCTCTTGCAGCATTCAGCACTTCGGCATTAGCATTTTCACTCGGCTCACAACAGTAGTAGTATCAGCAACCAACTTTTGCAGCATTTCTTCAAGCATTCAGATCTTCAATACATAGAGCTTGAGAATAGATCCGTTGGATAGTATAATAGGAAACATATTCCAACTGGAATATCTCAACGTTCACTTACAGGAATGGTCACATCATAATACAACAGAGATGTCCTTGCGCCACCTATTCTAGGTAGAAGTCACATACTACTTTGTACTTTTATTTTCATTGAAACACACAAACCATTCTTGATCTTCTGTCTTCTAATCTTCAGAGGCTTTAGATGTATATTTGATGAAGCGTGTAGAGAGATCAATACTTGTAACTTCAGAACCCAAGTCTTCAGAATCTCAGATCTTCGTTCAGCAGAACTAACTTAAGAGTCTTTAGTACTTGGTCTTTAGAAGTGATGTCTTCAGAGACTTCAGATCTTGTTCATCAGAACCTCGTCTTTAGAATCTTCAAAACTTGTTTAACACATATTTGTCTTCAGAGTCTTCAGAACTTCGTTCAACAGAACCTTGTCTTCAGAGTCTTTAGAACTTGATCTTCAGAAATGATGTCTTTAGAATCTTCAGAACTTCGTTCAACAGAACCTTGTCTTCAGAAACTTCAGAACTTGTTCAACACATATTATCTTCAGAGTATTCAGAACTTCGTTCAACAGAACCTTGTCTTTAGAATCTTCAGAATTTCGTTCAACAGAACCTTGTCTTTAGAAACTTCAGAACTTGTTCAACACATATTTGTCTTCATAGTCTTCAGAACTTCTTTCAACCAAACCTTGTCTTTAGAATCTTCAGAACTTGTACCGATAGAAGCACATATCTCAGAAAGCTTTCATGGCTTACTTACAAAGTCACAATCAGAAGCTTTAGTACAAACGTTCTTCAGAACCGTTGTATTTAGAAGCATTCCGGAGTATTGACTTTAAATCTTGTAGACAACATATGTTTTCTTCCATAGTGTTATAGATTAAAGTCTGATGACGTCACACACCTTTCAATCATATTCAGATCCTATTTAGCAAAAACTATACACTAGACAGAAACCATGGAGTACCGAATTGTTCTCTAAGATAACATGTGCATGTTTACCGTGAAAATTGGTAAACAACCGCTGATATTCCAAATCTGACTTTGGTGACTTACAGGATCGATCAGATTGATCCTAGGACATATGCTAACAGTTGATCTAAGTTAAATTCTAAAGGAATGAATACTTCGACAATACTCAAGAAGGAAAGTTTGTTGAAAGACAACATTTCAAAATGTAAAGTTAAAAGGCTGGAAATGTAAAAGGAAGGGTCGAACGTGTGCATTAAAGATCAAAAGGTATAAAACGAAAATAAGTGCAGAAACGTAACTGGCTTCAAATAAAAGATAACAGTTTAAGTAAAGATCAAAGTAAATTACGTTGAAGGATAAATGGTGTTTACATCATGTACATTCTCACAATACTCTTTTGTCAACACGCGGATACTTTCGAGTAAATTTAGAGTTACTTGTACAAAGTGAACACAACACACCTAATCCTATTGCTAGGACCCTTATTTATAATACTAAAACTAACTGCTATAAACTGCCTGAAATAATCGACAAATGACAAGTGTCATATTGCATGCTTCCATTGCCCGGATACACACCACCTGTCTTTCCTCAAGAGCGAACCAAAGTAACTACTCCCTTCTTTATTTGAATTTGAATTCCCAACGTCAGACATCATCAACATTCTCGGTCGAAGGTTCCCCCTTTAACTCTTAGAAAATTTTCTAAGTTCCAAAAGATCTCTTTTCCTCTTATGAGTACCTTCGACTCAAACCTATCACACAAATCCTGTCGAAAGCCTTTCTAACCTTCTTCAAGAGCCTAATATTCTCCTCAACACTTCCAACTTCATCTAGGCGTCGAATTTTCGAGCTAACAAATTGCCCCCCAAAAATGTCTTTTTCGACAATGCTAAAGAAAAGGGCATTTTTTTATAGTGTTCGTTCGACGCCATCTTTCGACCATGCATAGGTGTTCATCAAAACTGACTGACCCACGTTCTAAGAAACTATTCAGTTTCTTTTCAATCAAATTCATGACATCACAACCTATTATGATTATGACTGAAACGTCCCCTCGTAAATCACATCAAGCCGCAAATCACCATAACCTCTCCTAAAGTCTAAGAGATCGTGGTGGCAACTGTCACCGCCCCTAATTTGGCTCCTGGGAGGACACGTGTCCCACTATCCTTAGCTCCTTAATGATGATTAGTGAGCCCTTTAGTGTTTCCAAAGCGCTTTATAAATAGTTTCTTCAGAAACTATTTTATCTTTTCCCACTCCCGAGTATCCACTACACACCTTTTCCTCTCTCCAAAACGCTCAACCCTTCACCCATTTTCTTCAAGTTTTTTTTTCAATGGCTTCTTCAACTGCTACTACTCAAGACCCAAGGAAAAACCAGAAGTTCAGAGGACAAAAGGGCGCGTCACTTCTTCCTCCATTTGCTGCGTTAAATGGACCCAAGGTGGTAAAGAATCAGCAATTCATTCCTGAGCCCCTCAAGGAGGAGAAAAGGCACATCTACGAAACCCAGGTACTGATTCCTATTACCGTTTCTGGGAAACCGTTAGCTTTATCTATTCCTTTATCTTCTTTAGACACAGATTATACAGCCATTAGCGACTTCTTTCCATCCTATCGTAATACCAAACCTCTAGGGCAGAAAGACAAAACTAGGGTAACCTCTGAACCCCATGACAATGTAGCCCTAAAGAACCTGGATTTGAAGTATCTGAATGATGGGTCTAGGCTGTTTAGGGCAACTCCATATTTTAAGGATTCTGACCTCTATTTGAACTGGTTGACCAAGTTAGAGAAAGTGAAAGCAGAAACCTAGAAGAGCTCGGGAATCTACGACTTGATCATGATGTCGAAGACTGGTCCGGCCTACTATCCAACTTTACTGGCATCATCTTTGTATTTTTGGGATAGTACCCACTATACCTTTCATCTCCCTTGTGGGATGATGACGCCCACTCTGTTCGACGTAGCCGCTATCACAGGGCTAAAGCCTCATGGTTTAGTTTACGACCCTAAAATAGATGCTCTAGACACTATAGGGTTCGCCACCACCAAACACACTTATACTCATTTCATAAACCATTACCACAATAAGCAAACTGAAATAGTCAAAGACGAAGAACACATAGCATTTTTGGCTACGTGGCTTTCTCGCTGCGTATTCTGTACCAAATCCTTTCAAGTGGCAAGAAAATATCTGACTTTGGCCAATCAGCTACACCTTAATCGAGGCATCTGCCTAAGCGAATTGATATTGGCCAGTCTGTACGAGTCTTTGAGAGAAGGTGATGGTCGTCTGAAAGACCAAGGGAGTAACGGGAACCTGCTGTTATCTGGACCATTTTGGCTCCTTCAGCTTTGGATTAATGCCACTTTTGAAGCCTGCCTCCCCAACAAAGGGCCTGTGGACGAAGATGCTACTAATATTAAGGAAAGACGAGTCGAATGGATTCGACTGGTGCAACTGACCCCAAACGAAGAAGGACAGTCACTCAGGGTGTCCTTCTCTGGCTTCGTCAAAATGTTTCCTAAGCGCTATGAGTTCACACCAAGAATGGCGCCCTTTGCTGAACGAAAATACGGCCCTGAGTGGTTTACCAGGCCATTTCCTCCTTCATTCAAAAAACATGAAGAAGAATCACAGCTTGTCTGGGAGGCATTCCTGATCCCTCGACTTATCGTTCATCGACTCAACCTGCTAAAGGGCCAAGCCTCTCTGATAGCCTACCAACCCAATCTGGTCTCTCGACAATTTGGTTTGGTCCAGACGCTACCCAAGTGCCTGTATGAAAAGAAGACCCACGTTATTCTTCCCAACACCATCTACGATGCCATACAGAGTTCGACACACCTTGCTCGACATTCTCATCGTTCACTCCTGACTCCCATCTTCTTTGAAACTTCTCACCTCTGCACCCAAGAATTCCACGACTGGTGGTCGACACATTACTCTGTGGAGTTCCTTGACGTCTCTAGCTTTGCCCAGTTGATTGACCAAGCTTTTGTTAATGTGCAGGAGAAGACCAAGAAGGGTACATCCATTCATGTTAAGGAGATTCACGCCTTCCAAAAGTACTTTGAAACTGTTTATCGACCAGATGATATTAGTCGGACCTTCCGCAAAGCTGCAGTTACGCTGAAGGAGAAATTTTTAAAGAAAATGGAGAGTTTGAAACTCCCCTCATACGTTCCTCCTGAGAAACGCTATGAGGTGGCTTTTGCACTACATCCTCCCAAGACTCCTCGACTGCCATCTGCTGATTTTGGAGTGGCTCTTGCCCCTCAATTTCTAGATTGGTTCATCTGTGGGGATTCTATAAAGATCCTTCGCCAGCAGTCGAAACCTAAAGCTCAGCGGGTGGTTTCGACTAAGCATACGCTAGACAGTTTCAAAGGACACCTTCATGTCGGTATCGAAGATGTTCGCATCGAATCCGAAATACATGAAGGTTTGGATTCTTCGATTCTATGCTCTTTCACTTGAACTTTATCATTACTGACATGTGGTTACTTGGCTTGTTTCGCAGCTGTTCCCAAAAAGAACACCCCTCAGCACCTAGTCGAAGCCAAAGGCGAAGAGAGCAAGGTACGTCACACACCTCTCCTTTCGTTGATTATTCCTTCTTCCCCTAATGCTTCTCAATTTCAGGCTTCTCGCAAACCACCTCCGACACCTCAAAGGAAGTCAAAAAGGGGCACTGCCCAAATTTTCGATTCCGAGGATGAGGACCAGTCTCCTCCTTAAGACTTGAAGCTCAAGAAGAGAAAAAGATCAAACCAAGAACCTAGTGCTGCTGGTGTCCACTCTGAACCTGCGATGGCTAAAGTTCCCAAAAAGACCACTACTCCAAGTAAAGCCGCAGAAGGCCCTTCTGGAACCGCCTCCGAACCAGCTGCAGGTCACGTCGAAAGCAATAACTCTAGCCCTGGTGCCGAAGGAGTCAAAGTAACCTGTCATACTTTTCTCTAGATAAAACTTATTTACCTTGTTTCCCTTTATCTGACTTACTTCGAACTGACTCAGGTTGATGCTAGTGGTTCAAAACCAACGGTGGATCACCCTCCTTCCCCCATCACTCTCCTGAATAGCCAAGGTGAGCCCACATATCACCCCACTTCTGACTTGGGCTCTGGAATGAGTTCACTAGGTGAAATTAACAAGCCTAGTTTTGAAACAACTCCCCCTTCGCCAGCAAAGACTGCTACGCAGTAATCTCAAACAGATGGCTCCGACCATGAGGTAGATGACGTCGTTCAGCAGGATCCTGCCACAGTGAATCTGAAAACTGCTGCCATGGGTGAAGACCCAACCCTGGTCGATGAAGAGGGATCCCCAACTGACGAACCCATTGGGGCTGCCAATATTAGCCCAAAAGGAGAGGAAGAGATGGAAGAAGATGATGATGAGACCATGCACCAATCTGAACTTGATGGCCACGATGATGACAATGAAGATGAAGACAAGATGGATGAAAATGAAGAGGAGGAGAATAAAGGTGAGGAGGAGAAAGCTGACAAAGGACCTACCAGCGAGCCAACCCATGTCGAAGCCATTATTACCTCAACACCCACTGCTGCGACTGACGGCAAGGCCACATCAACTGTGTATGGAGCAGGCCTTTCTGAAAAAGAGCTCGATACATTGAAGGCTAGTAATCCTCGACAATACATAAAGATCCTTCTTGGGCGTTGTTGTACCCCAAATTTTACCCCTTAGATGTCATAACATCTTTTGCATGAGCATCATAGATCAATCACCTATGCATTGCATAACTAACCATTTTATCAGTTTTTGTTTGTTTTTGTTTCACTTGTAAATCAGGGTTTGTTTCAAGAGACCTCCCCTCCTCAATAATCCAATGTGATTTGTTTTCATCACAAGTTCTTCCTCAAGGACCAGACAAGGTCATAAGGACAAGGGTCTGTGTGTGGTGTGGTTTGAGATTCAGTGGAAGTTTGACCTAATCTTGGTCAAACAAGTGGTTTGTTTCAGTGTCAGGTTATCAGGTCATGGCAGAGATTCTGAATCAGGGTTTTGGCCCTCATCAAGTCATTTGTTTCATAAGTGTGCACTCAAGGCACGAGGATTAGGGTTTCCCACCCTTGGAGTTTATGATTGACAAACATTGTTCAGTTGAGTCTCATAAGGCTAGCTAGTTCATGGTGTGTGCAGTACTGTTTCAGTTCAATTGAGGTTGCAGAGCTATTAAAGAGGTCAGAGCAGTTGGTACATTTCAAGTTATGTGCAAGTGTTTAGTCGTGTAGTTTAGAATTTGTGGCAGTCAAGTGCAGTTGTCAAGGTTTAGGTGTTGTTCAAGCGTGGAAGTGCATATCCATTCCCGTAACCGTCATTTATCCACTTTTTTTATTTATCCAAATTATCCATTACCCGTTCATCAGACCATTTTCCATATATCCATAAATCAATAACCAAATCAATCCTCTTTTCTTGTTATATCCATTTTATTGTCAACCATTATCCATATTCATTATTTCTAAATCCACTTTTGTTATCCACTTTCTTTTTTAATTATCCATTTAAGTTATTCATTCTCCTTTTCCATAAATATCCTTTTTCCACTTCAAAATTCAAGAATTAAGTTCCAAGTTTCAAGTCCATGTCTTCAATCCAAAAATTCAAAGTTTCATGTCTATTTCCAATGTTAATTCTATTCATAGTTTCAAGTTCATTTCTAGATTTCTTTTCAAGATCAAACTCAATCCTCATTTCAAGTTCAAATACTCAAGTCCACGTTCAATTCACTTAGACAAATCCATGATTTTTATTTTACAAAGTCTAGTTAGCAAAAGCAAATAGTTACAAAGTTCTTTCATTTGACATGTCATGAACAAATCCAAAGCCCATTGTTGTTTTCCTTTTTTTACAAGTCCCATTGCCAAAATTCAAAGTCAAATTAGTAAGATAAAAAATTTCCATGCGCCTGCTGCAACAAAAGCCAATTTCCTGCTGCTACGAACCGTACGAAAGCTACGCACCACACTTGACCACTCCAAAACGGAATCAGCTCGCAAGCTATGTGACCTCCTGCAAATCGTACCATGACCTGCGACATCACATACAACATACTGCTTCAACAAGATAAGGACTCCATGAAGCATGACAGCAACGTTACAACAACAGACCTGCTATCAAAACACTGCATCCAAAACCGGATACCAACAAGACAGCAACGTTACATTTTTTGTGTGATAACCAATAGCCAATAACCTGCATCATTTGTTTTAGAAAATGACTTATCAACAACAACAAGAAAAAGCAAGTTTGGAAATTTGATTTTAAAAGAAGGAGAGAAAGACCCGGCAAAAGGACTCAGACCCTTCACTCTTTAAAAACCAACACAAAACCTACTGAGAAAGGGGGAGAAAAAGAGTAAAAAAAGAATTGAAAGAAAAAAACTCTGAATGAAAAGAAAAACTTATCTTGGCTCCCTCTGTTTTTCGGAAAAACCTCTCCATCTTGGTCATCATCATTCAAATCTTCTCCTTCCATCAAAACCCAACTCAGTCATAAACCAAATCTTCGCTTCAAACCTCTCGCCACAAACAACCTCACGATGCAACTGAAAAAGAAACAGCACCATCTTCACCCACTAGTTGACTCGTCATCGTAAGTGTTCTCAACCACACAATCAACAAAACCACTTCACCCTGTTTCACAAACCAAACTCACAACAACAATAAATATTTTTCAACAACCATAAACCACTCCAAATCTCAAACCCACTTCAATCCTTCATCAACGTCAATAACAACTTTAACCAATCCTTCAAATCTCCAAATCAAACCATTCACCATCTTTCAATCTTCAACCCAAAACCCAATCTTCTCAAAACCCTTAATCACAAACCCAGAAAAAGAGACGAAGATGGAGTTTTTCTTTTTCAAACCAAACACAAAATGATACACACCTTAAACCTTGAAATCAGAAACCACAGAACACAAGCCAGTATCTGATACGAGATCGAGAGAGATGAAGAAGGTTGTTGTTGTTCTGTTTCTCGTTTCGTTGAGGCGCGATAATGAGAAAATTTCTGAGCGAACCATTGATTGTGGTAGCCGTCACATTCGATTGAGATAGGTTGCTTGGCAATGAATAGAGGGTTTTACCCTATTGACCCGTTGAAACGGCGATGAAGAGGTATATCCTCTGAGCAGTTTGTGGATTTTTGTTTGGAGTTACTTTTTTATTGGTCTATTTTTTTGACCGTGTAAGACAAGGTGTTGGAAAGAGGCCCATATGTTTTTTTAGTTCACACCTCAGAACTCTCTACACCTCTCCCTCCTTTTTAAAATTCCACCCGTTTTTGTAAATGGACGAATGGGTTTAAGCCCATAGGGATTCTATACCACTTCTCCAATCGCACCCCTCTTTGCCTTCTCAAACTCTCTCTTTTGTTTCTTTTAATTAAGTTATTTTAAGGTAATTCCTAGAGAGTTTTTCTTTTATTAGTTTTAAATTTGATTAGTCTTATTTTAATGTTGTTTAGCTATTTAAAGTTTTATTTCTACTCCTATTCCATTTTCTTTATTCTGGCCAATGACATAAAAACATCATAATTTGTTTATTATTGCAAATCAATAAATTTTGATTATATGAGGCCATTTTTTTCTTTTTGGTTGGTCGATGAAAGTCAAAAATCCAAGATTATCGATTTGTCGATTAAATCTTGATTTAGATGAGACCAACTTTATTTTTCATTTCGATTTCATTATCTTTATTTTGGGCCGATGACATTACACAAATCTTGACTTTGATTATTTTAAATCAATAAAGTCTTGATAAATATGAGGCCCCATCTTCATTTCCTTATTTTTGTTGGTCAATGAAAGTCAAAATCTAAGATTATCGATTTATCGATTTAAATCTTGATTAAGACGAGACCAACCTTATTTTTCATTTCGATTTCATTATCTTTATTTTGGGTCGATGATATAACAAACCTCATAGTTTGGTTGATCTCATTAAAGTGACAAAACTTTGATCAATATGAGACCACTTTCTCTTTATTTCAGTTTTATTCACTTTTTAGTCGATGAAAGTCAAGAATCATTAATTATTGATTTCTCGATTAAATCATGATTAAGACGAGACTATTTCTATTTCATTTCAATACTAACTCTTCATTTCCCCCTTTGGTGGGACTTGTACATATTTTCTGATAAAGTCTTGTGGACAACTATTGTGGTTGCCTGTTTCATTTGACATGTCGTCAATACTCATTCCAATGGAAAGTTCCCCTTAGTTGACTCATAAGTCAATAAACCAAGTCACCCCACCTTGGCCTCATAAGAGCCTTTCCCTTTTCCTGGCCTCATAAGAGCCACGGAATTAGGGGTGGCAAACGGGCATGCCCGCCCCGTTTAGGCCCGCCCCGCGAGTGCCTGCAAAAAAACGGGGCGAGGCGGGGCGGTCATAGTTGATGATGCGGGCCTAAAACCTATGCCCACCCCGCAAAAACGTGAGGGCGGGGCGGAGAAAGCCCGCGGGCACTACACCTTTTAAGCCTAAAAATGCAAAATTTTATGTAAATGCTTGTGCCCGCGAAGAAAACGGGGCGGGGCGGGGCAGACACATTAGAGGGTGAGGGCCTAAACCTTTGACCCACCCCGCACTAAAGTGCGGGTAAAACGGGCATGCCTAACGGGCCGGGCCCGTTTTGCCACCCCTACATGGAATCATAACTTAGCAATAGGATAGAGTTCTTAAACTCTATGTGATTCTCATCATCATGAGAACTCACTTTTCCCATCATAACTTAGACTTAGAGAGTTTCTTTAAACTCTAAATGAGCTCATACTCATTTCCCCTTGGAACTTTGGCCACAGTCAATGGTTCTTCTTTCACCCTTAGTTAGGTGAACTATGGTTGCTCTGATTCTTTAATCAAATACGTAGGCACAAGATGCAACGTCTTGGCGAGCAAAATTAGTGTATATACCTTTAGGTCTTTACCTTAGTACAGATTTCTTTTAGCAAACATAACATAACACAAACTAAAACAAGAGGTTCCCGTAGAGTACTACGGACGTTTAGGATGCTAATACCTTCCCTAGGCGTAACCAACCCTCGAACCTTAGATCTCCCCCCTTTAGGTTTTTCTCGATCTTGAACCTTTCATTTGGATAAATCAAAGTCGGTTGTGAATTCAAAGAAATGTGATGCAAGTTAATTAATATCTTGTTATCCGATTCTCACCGCAACAGGCGTCGAGGAAGCTCATCTGATAAAACTCCCAGTGCTTTGACTACCTCTGGGGATCAGCCTTCAAGCAAACCTGAAGACAATATCCTTTTGAAGATCAAAAACAAGATCCTTAAGGGTGACCTTTTCACACTCTTGCAGATGGATGATGTCACTCATATCTCTCTAAAAAACCTCCTCCAACAAGTTGACATCCATGCCATTTCCCCAGAATCTGCCAACATCATCTTAGAGCTTGGCGCTATGATTGATCAAGTCCATGGCGACCTGAAACACCTGCCTCAAATTGAAAGGGCCATTTCAACCGCAGCTGGAAGTGAGGCTGCCGCTTGGACTGCTTCCACCGATTCTGAGAACAGAGTAGCAGAGTTAGAGGAAACAAAAGAAAAGAACAAGCAAGAAATCATATCGAATGAAGAAAGTATTGCTTCCTGGGAGCGAAAAATCAAGAAACTCCGAGCCAAGATCTCAAAGGCCAAAAAGCGTAATGCTGAATTGTCTACCTTCGATGAATCTGACTTGTCGAAAGAGCTTGAAAGTGCCATAAGTTTTGCTGAGAAAGCTCAACGACTGGAGAAGGAAGTTGCACATTTAAAATCTTACAAGGCCTTGTGTGAAAGGCGTCTTGATCTCCAGAAGTCAAAGTACTTGAAGATGAAGGAGAATCTCCCCTTTTAGCTTGTTACTTCCTTTGGAATTTTCAATTTTATGCTCCCTGGCCCTTTGAGGCTTTTACATGTAATGACTACTAAGCCATTTTGGCATTCATAAATACCATTATTGGCTTTGCCCTTGTTACGTCGAATTACTCTTTAACAATTTTAATTTCTTGAAGTGCTGGTTTATATTTTTTCAAATACTTGCCATTTACTTTCAAGATTCTTTTATCCTCATTTAATTCTTCAACTTCATAGGCTCCATTAGAAAATACTTGCGTAATTTGAAACGGGCCCTCCCATTTAGGGGACCATTTGCCCTAGGCTCTAACCTTTCGATCCATAGGCAGGATTACCTTCCAAACTAAATCTCCCAGTGAGAAGGTCTTGATTCTGACCTTTTTATTATAAGACTTCTCCACTCTTTTCTTTTGTCTCTATAAAAGTTCTAAGGATTTAAGTCTTTCCTCGTCCAGATCTACCAGTTCGTCTAACATCATATTCCAATAAAGCTCAGAAGGAATTTCATGATGTCTCTGAATCCTAGTCGATTGGAGGTATATCTCAACGGGCAACACTGCATCGTGATCAAAAGTCTATCGAAAAGGAGTAGTGTTGGTTGCTTCCTTGGGAGAGTTTCGACATGCCCAAAGGATCTGGTCCAATGTCCTATGCCAATTTCTAGGCTTTTTTCCCACATGTTTCTTGATCAGACCAATCACCACTTTATTAGCTGCTTCGACTTGACCGTTGGCCTGAGCATAATAAGGTGTAGAGGTCAAGAGTTTGAAACCCATCTCTTTTGCAAACTCCTGCATCTTTCGACCAGTAAAGACTGATCCTTGATCTGTTGTGATCGTTTCTGGGATTTCAAACCTGTAAATGATGTATTTTTGAATGAACTCGATCACATCTTCTTGATCCACATTTGGTAAAGGTACCGCCTCGATCCACTTCGTAAAGTAGTCGATCCCTACCAAAATGTATCTCTGATTCTTGGAAGATGCCGGTCAAATCTCTCCAATCAGATCCAAAGCCCAACCTCTAAAAGGCCATGGCTTGACTATGGAATGCAACTCACTTGCAGGGATATGTTGTATGCCAGCATGAACTTGACATTCTTGGCAACCCTTGGCGAATTCAATGCAATCTTTTAGCATCGTAGGCCAATACATACCTTGTCAAAACAATAGCCACTTCATCTTATGGCCTACCTGATGCGCCCCGCATGCCCCACTATGGACAGTAGAAAGGGCCAGATATGCTTCTGTTTCACTAAGACACTTAAGTAAGACCCCCTCATGGGTCTTTTTAAATAATTCATTGCCTAGAAGGACATAACTTAAGGCTTGATACCTAACCTTTCGCTCTGTGGATGCTGTCGGGTTTTTCAAATACTCGACTATAGGCTTCCTCCAGTCTTTATCTGTCAAGCTGTCTATTGTGAAAATCTCAAAATTTTCTTCGTCGGCATATCCAAGCTTTGTCACTTCTAGGTCTAATGGGCATAATCCAACAGATACCACTTTACCTCTAGCTTCGATTGCCTCTTGTAACTTTTCCTTCGAAACCTTATACCCAGAAGCAACCTGAGCCAAGTCATTGGCCACTTGATTCTCTAGTCGAGGTATGTGTCAAATGCTCACTACTTCGAATATCTTCAATAGTCTGTTGGCCACTACGAAGTATATGATAAGATTCTCCTTAACACATTTGTACTCCTTTGTAATTTGCTTTATGACCAACTCTGAGTCTCCCATTATTTTGACTCGAGTTGCCCCCAATTCTAACAAAATTTCAAGTCCAGCTATTAAGGCTTCATACTCAGCCTCATTGTTAGAACAAAATCCTTCGACCCTGTACTTGAATTTTGTTGGAATTTTATCCGGAGAAATAATCAGCACACCTACACCTGTGCCATCTTTGTGGCTGGAGCCGTCGAAGTATAACTTCCAAGGTTCCAATTCGACATAATTCAATATGCTTTCATTTATGGAGTGGTCGACTATAAAGTCTGCTACCACTTGTCCCTTAACCGCCTTCAGAGGCTTATACGTTAAAGAGTACTCAGTCAGTGCTAGTGTCCATTTACCGATTCGACTATGCAAGATAGGTTTTGACAACATGTGCTTAATAACATCGAAATGAGAAAAAACATAAACATCAACTGGCTTTATATATTGCTTTAATTTTGTACAAGAGAAATACAAGCATAGGCATAATTTTTCTATCACGCTACACCTAGTTTCCGCATCATTCAAAACTCTACTGAGGTAGTAAATGGCTCTTTCGACACCATCCTCATCCTCTTGAGCCAACATGCTCCCTATGGTTTTGTCTGATGCATCTATGTACAATCTTATACTCCTATCCCTATAAGGTGGGGAAAGAATTGAGGGATGACTCAGGTATTCCTTGATCTTGTCGAAGGCCGCCTGCTGCTCCTGCCCCCATTAGAATCCATCCTTATTGAATCGAAGCAATGGTGAAAAGGCCTGCGTTTTTCCGCTTAGGTTCGATATGAATCTCCTCAAGAAATTGATGTTGCCCAGCAGCGACTGCAGCTCCTTTTTCGTTGATGGCGCTTTCGCTTCCATGATGGCCTTGGTCTTATTCTGGTTGATCTCGATCCCCTTTTTATGGACCACAAAGCCTAGAAAATCCCCTGCCTGCACACAAAACGCACATTTAAGAGGATTCATTTTCAGACCATGCCTTCTCATCCTTTCAAAGGAGTGTCGAAGATGGTCTAAGTGACTCTTCCCTGAAACAGACTTAACCACGATATCATCGATATATATTTGCATGAAAGTCTCTATATAATCATGGAAGATAGTGTTCATTGCTCGTTGATATGTTGCCCCGGCATTTTTAAGGCCAAAAGGCATCACCACCCACTCATAGGTGCCCAAGGCTCCAGGGCAACGAAAGGCCATTTTGGGGACATCATCTTCAGCAATGAATATTTGGTTATAGCCAGAGTACCCATCTAGCATACTAAGATACTCATGTCCTGCAGCGGAATCGACTAAAATTTCTGACACAGGCATGGAATACTCATCCTTAGGATTTGCAGCATTTAAATCTCTAAAGTCTATGCACACTCGTAAGGAACCATTCTTTTTAATAACAGGTACAATGTTAGCTAACCATTCGACATACCTGGCAGTGCGGATAAATTTGCATCGAAGGAGTCTTTCGACTTCCTCCTTTATCTTCGAGAGAACTTCTGGGGAAAACCGTCTTGGATTCTGTTTGACTGGCTTCTTCCCAGGCTTGATCGGCAACCTGTGTTCGACCAACTCTCTACTCAAACCGGGCATTTCATCGTAGTCCCAGGAGAAACAGTCTTTAAACTCCTGCAACAACTGGGTAATTTAGACCTTAAGTTGTGGGTCAAGCTTGGCACTAACATATGTTGGCCTTCTGGTTGCCCCTTCGCCTAGGTCGATTTCTTCTAACGGATCTTGCGCTAGCATCTTAACATTGTTTTCTAGCGGATCTTTTTTAAATTCCAAAGGCTCATCGTCATAAATAGCGTCAAGCCTCTGGCCTCGTTCTACATCCTGAACCTTATTAGGTGGCTCTGGGTCGAAGTCCTTACCAGGACCTTATTGGTGGAATTCAGGATTGGCTTCGCCAACCATGTATTCGTTAGCAGCCTCCAAAGCCGCTTGTAGTCTGGTTTTAGCCACGTAGGCCGAAATTCTTCTCAATGCTTCGAACTCAATCATTATCACTGAATTCACTTCCCCACCCTGTGGGGTCTACTGCAGACTCACCAAGGTACGGAAGTCTTTCCCTTGGCACCTCCTTATCCCAACGGAAACCCTCGATGGGATGTAAGTATAATGAGCAAAATGTCTCGTCGTCTGGGACAAACTTAAAATCTGCTGGACCACAGGGGGCAATGTGAGCCAAATGTTTGTCGAACTGACGTCTGTCCACATGATTGATTGGTGCTTTAAAATACCCCTGGTCAGCCTCAATGTTTTCAACTATGTCGTCTGGTCTCCAGATGGTGATGCGTTGATGCATCGAAGATGGCACTGCACCAATGCCATGTATCCACTCTCGTCCTAAAAGCAGATTGTAGTTGGCTTTTGTTTCTACTACCATGAAGATAGTAAGCCTAGTGATTGTTCCCACTGTTAAGTCAATTTGTATCACTCCCAAAGTAGAGCCAACTTTTCCTTCGTAATTCGAAAGAACCATGTTATGTGGCTTAGTGTCAGTATCGTACTTGCCAATCTTGCTCAGTAAGAAGTGTGGCATCAAGTTCACCGTTGCGCCACAATCGACTAATATTTTATTTATTTGCACGTTCTCCACCTTGCCAGTAATGTAGATGGGCTTTAGGTGACTCCTCATTTCCTCTGTGGGTCGCTCGAAAAAAGTATTATGCTCTTCGACACACCCATTGTTCATAATATAGTAGCATACCGGCTTGTGTGCTGCCATCTCTGCCTGAGTGCAGGCATCTAAATCTTCGACTTCTGTGATCTGGTGGAACTCTCTGGGTATCACATATACCACATTGACTATGATATCAAGAGAAGCGTCAGATTCGGAATCAAAGTTGTCTGTCATCTCGTCATCCTCTTCGACAGTCTTCTCAAGTTTATCCTCTTGAGAGGCAAACAGTTTTCGTCCTGCAAGTATTTTTTCATCAGCCCTCATTGGATTCCCTCCATTATTGTCAGTAGGGATATTAGTACTAGATTCTCCTTGATCCTTCGACTGGGCCTCCCTGAGAGCCTTCCTTCGACGTTGCTCTCTCCTCCATTGAGATCGTGACATCGGGTTCTTCCCCTTATAGTTTTCAGAAACATATGCCGATTTGTTAGAGGTATAAAACTCCTTTCGATACTCTATTGAAGAGCCTCTGCCCACATCAAACTTCTGCCACTTTTCAGACCTTTTTCCTTTCCTTCGACAGGTTTCATCCAACTCCTTATTGGTACATTGCTTGTTGGTTTGAAGGTACTGGGTCTGGCCCCTGGGAACTGTGTTTTTCCTCCTAATTATTTTGAAGAGGACCTTCTAGGGTCGAAACCCCTTTGACCATGAGATGATCTCTGCTCCCTTCTTTCTCTAGCCTTCCTAATCCCCTAAAGATTGTGAGCAGCCTTTTGATCGAAGATTGCACTGCATCTGGGGCATAACATGACGCCTGATCCCTTCTTTTGGCAGCGGTGAAGGAATTCAATAATAGTTTCATCTTGTTTTGGATACGCCACTTTGTTACGCTCTTCTTGGCGGCTTGCTTCGTCCACCTCCACAGTCTGATGTTGCGTAATTTTGACCATATTGATGTCCATGTCGACATCAGCACTAAGGTCCAGATTGCAGAAGTCCACATCAAGGCCCTCAGCAGCCTTATCCATCTTAACGCAACTCTCAGTAGTCTCTTTAGTAACCAACATCATATTGGAACCCTCATTGATCCCATCATTTAAACCCTCAGTGGCCTTGTCGAAGCTATCAACAGCCTCTCTCATGAGTTTCTCCATAGCATAACTATCAAAGTCTTCAGTGACCTTGGCTAACACAGCTTTGTTGGCGAAGTCTTCAGTAATTTCCACCATATTGACTGAACGATCGAAGTCATCAGCAACCGCAACCATATGTATCTATGGCTCAGCATAATGAGCGTCTGCTATTTGTAATGGGTCGGAGTCAATTTTCATCTGACCTTTGCTCTTCTCTCCGAATTTCAGCATGCCCTCCTGAATAGCATTCTGCACCAGATCCCAGAAAAGAAAACATTGAGAAGTTTTATAACCCAAAAAATTATGGTACTTACAAAATCCTCTCTTTTTTCTTTGTTCTAAAGGCGGCATTTTAGCGCCAAGAGGCACTATCATCTGCCCATCTTTTACCAACAAATCAAAAATTTCGTCACATTTGGTGATATCGAAAGTGTATGTTTTCTTGGGAAACTTATCATTCTTTTCAGATTCGCCAGAATTTTTTCCAGTCGAAGGGGCAAACATTTTACAAGCATACGGAGGCCCTTGCTTTAACTCAGCAACGTCTACCTCAATCTCATCAAAGTATAATGGTTCGTCGTACAAACCTTCGACATCCTCATTATATTCAACATAAGCTACCTTTTTGCCCTTATTGAACTTAGCCTTTTCGTCTTTGAAACGTTCTAACTGTCGAACCCTATCAGCCAGTTGGGCTATGTCTCTCAGATACTGGGTATCCAATTTCTTTCTAATAGAGTAATCAAGGCCACCAGCGGCGATTTCGACCAGTTCATGCTCTGGCACTTTAGTAAAACACCTAGCCTTAAGTAATCAAAACCTGTTTAGGTAATCGTCTATTGGTTCAGTAAACTTTCGCTTTATGATGGCCAACTCTGTCATACCCCAAATTTTGACCACTAAGATTTCCCATCATTGTGCAAATCATCATCACAATATGGGGAAACCATCATACTTCATCAGTCTCCCCAAAGATGGGTGAGCATCCACTATAATCAAAATTAGGGTTTCAAGCCCTCTCTTAGAGCCTTAGACAAAGGATCAATCAAGGAATGACATGATCTTCAACTTGTCTAACCTCTTAAACATCCACAATGGATCAAAAGGACTCCCACTTCAAGGATCAAGCACAGGGCTGCTCCCTTCTAGGTGGATCAAGTCTCAAGATCGACAGTATCACCAAATTAGGGTTTTGGTCGACCAGGGCCTCCAGATGGAAATTTTTCATCTAGGCACAAGCCAATGATCCAAAACATAACCTAATATACTCCATGGAACCTCATGGACCCAATCATCAAGTCAATTTTGCCTCAAGGGATGCATTCATCAAAAATCAGGAATTAGGGTTTCTTGACCTAATTCACCCCTAAGTTGACTTTTGGGACAACACATGAGCCAAGACCTCGAAGGAGGATTTGAGGGTCTCTAATATACCATATTGATCCATTTGGAACAATGGATTAATCCAAGAAGCTTGAGCAACAAGTCTCAATTTCATCTGCACCACAATTAGGGTTTCGCGAGGAAAGTCAACTATAACTTTGACTTTTGACCAGGACATGCTCCCAAGCCCTAAGACATGATTCAATATACCCTATGACACCCATGGAACATGCCCATCAAGTTTGATTTAGGTCAAGGACATGATTTCCTAAGGAATTGCACAGTTTGGAATTCATCTGATAAAAAGTCAACTGTGCACAAAAGTCAACTTTGACTTTTTGAGATTTTTCACCAAAATGGATTTTTAACCCTAAAATGATGTTAATGTATGATTTGAATCATCATTCATCAAGAAAAATCAAGAAAAGTTGGATAACTTGTAAAAGGGGTAACCATAAAAACTTAGAAAATTTTCTAAGTTAAAAATAAAGTGACAAGGGTACCAACTTTGGAGGATCATAACTCCTAAACCACAAAGCCATTTTTCCTCATCCAAATATGGATTTGTAGCCCTCATTACCCTCTACAAAAACTTCAACTAGACCTAAGTCCAATTCATTAAGGATTTTGAGTTATGGAGTGATCAAAATGGCTGAAAAATGAAAATGTCACTTTTTCCAACACTTAGTGAAATTTTCACTAAGTCCAAATCTGTCTTCATTTTTTTCCAAATGTAGGGGGATTTTTCACTTGGATTCAAAAGAGATCAAAATCAAACATGTTCAAACAGTTGTTGTATCATGTAAGGGCTTTCCAAAATGGTCAAGAACATTACCAAATTCAACTTACACCATGAGATATGACATTGGCAAATTGCCTTGTTGAAATCTGTCAAGGCAAGGCAGAATTTGCAATTTTGCTCGATTTTCCAAAATCAGCCAAATTCAAATGCTCCTATCCACTTGGACACATCTGAGGATTGAATCTAAAGGGGACAATCACTGAGCCAAGCCTCCAAAGTCCTTGGAACAAGAAAAAGCATGTTGAACCTAGAATTGCCAAAATAGGGACAAGACTCCAAATTTGGATTGGAGCATTCAATGGAAGCATCAAGGTGGCATGGACTGAGCCATTTTCATTTGAATTCAGTCAAGACTTATCCAAGACCAAGGGAACCAGCAGCCTGTGCCCTAACCTCTAGTCAATGGCTAGAGGAGACTTGAACTTCCATTGGCCAACATTGAACAAACCTACTTAGCAGTTGCCATTCACTATTCCTTGCAAAACAAACTTGCTCTACCATAAATAGAGCTCAATTGTGTTCAGTTTAAGTACACCAAAGGCCTACAACACTTGCCTTTCTCAAAATCTCTTTCTCTTGGTAAAAATGCCTTTCTTAGCAAGGTAACTATCGGGTTTTGAGCTAGAGGGCAATTTCACTCAAACCAATCACTCACACACCTCATATACATCACATATGAGATGATCAAACACTTAAACAACAACTGGAACATTGATTTCTCAGAATCACCAGTCAATTGCTCAAGGTTTTAACCAAAGTGCAGTTGAGATGCCATGAAGTGATCCAGCCAATTTCCATCAAGTCCAAGCATTCAAACACACTCCATAGCACCTAGAGAAGCTGTTCAGATCATCACAACACAACTGTAACACCTCTTACACAAATCACGATCACCAGCTGCAAGTGGTAAGCATGAGCTCTTCTAACTCTATGATCCATGCAATTTTTGCTGCACAATAATTTGGCCATATGTTCATAATCATGCATGGAATGTTTTCCCTCAATTAATTGCTTTGTTTGAATCGTGTATCAAAAATCCTAGCCTTCATGCAGAAATTAGGGTTCTTGAGGTTTCTTCGTGATTTCATGTTTTATGTTTAATTTAAATGAAATTAAGTGTTATAGACATGATCGTGAGGTTGAAACGAGTTGATTGGTATGTGGATTGCATGATATGGTTAAGTATCCAGTGAGATTGGATGGAAAACGCAAATCTGGGAAACTCAGAACACGCACGTGTTCTTGGCGCCATTTTCAGAAATTTGAATATTTGAATTTTGTGATTTTATTTAATTGATTCAAAAATTAATTTCTCTCTGAGTTTTAATGATTTTGAGTTGATTCTTTTTTTAATAATTCACAATTTGTTTTTCATATGTTAAACAATTTTGATCATTTTAATTGAATTTTTATTCAATTAAATACATTTTTGAAAACAAATTAGGGTTTTTGGATTAATTCAACCCTCATAAATTATTTTCAAAATACTTTGGGCCTCTAATAGAGTGTAAGACCCAATCCTTTTTTGACCAAATCATTTTTGGGCCTCAGTGCATTGTATAAGTCCCGATACCGTCAAAAACAAACGACGTGATCGTCGCCTTTTGAAAAATAACCTTTTGGGCCTCTCCTTGAGCTATAAGACCCATTCAAACTTTGTGGGCCTCTAATAGAGTGTAAGACCCAATCCCCTTTTAACCAAAACCTTTTGGGGCCTCACTTATTGTATAAGTCCCTCTGCGTTAAAAGAAAATCTCGGCGCGATCGCCATTTTTAACGAAAAGTCAACTGGGCCTACCCTCGAGTAGTAAGACCCATCTCTTTTTCTTTAAACCTTGTTGGGCCTCTTGAGAGAGTGTAAGACCCACCCCTTTGTACAGAAAACCTTCTTTTGGGCCTCAGTCACTTGTATAAGTCCCTCTGTACAAATTCAAACAGTGCGCTCACTGATAAAACCCTGGGCCTCTCTTTGAGCTGTAAGCCCCAAATATTTCTTTTTTAAAACACTTTCTCCTTTGATTTTGAATATACTGTTGTTTTCAATCTTTCTTTGTTGAACAACTAACCAAACAGCATGGAAGCTCTACAACCGAGTAAGTGGTTATTGCTTTCATTTACCGCTTTCATATACATATAACTGTATTGTGGGGCTGTTTCACTGTAAGTCTTCTTTCATAAACTCATATCAACTGTGTAATAATAGTATAGATATTTAGAGTTTCCCAGGCAACTACGTTTAGAACTAGGTGACGTCGTTTCGTTTATAGAAATAGACAACTAGATCCCCAATAGGATCACCAGATACAGTCTTCTCTTCGGCTGTCCTCATTAGGAATTGTCAAGAAACTCTACTCCCAGAGATGAATGTATTCTCCGTGAATGGCATCTTTGAGTTTCTTCCAAATTCTCAAACTTTCCTGACTTGATCTATTCCTCATGAATAGCTTGCCTTGAATTTCTCGGGGTTTGGGGACCCATCGGCTTCCTAAAAGCATCGGCCTCCTCTTGGGCATCGTACAAGGACCCACAGGCTTCCTAAAAGTAACCCTGCCTCCTCTTGGGCTTAATACAAGGACCCGCCGGCTTCTTAGAAGTATTCACAGCCTCCTCTTAGGCCTCGTATAATGATCTCTTCCTTCGGGAATGATAGCCTTCTCTTGGGCTTCGTACAAGGACCCGTCGGCTTCTTAAAAGTTTTCAGCCTCCTCTTGGGCTTCATACAAATTGTCCCGACGACCTCCTAGAGGTATAGGAACAAAACTTAATCATCTACATAGAACAGTCCTTTCATAGAGTCTACCACTGTTTCTCAAAGCATAGTACAAAAGATGAAACTCTAGACCTGGACAGTCTAATCTCCTTGAGTCTCAAAGACATTCTCAAGTGACCCCCTCGTTAAATAAGAGGTAAACCCGTAGACTCGGACAACCTCAATACCCTTTGGATTTCCCACTTCCTTAAAGAACAGGAATAACCCGGATCCTTGAATCAAATCCATAAGTACAGTGTTGCTCATATAAGAACTGATTTTCTCTTTAAAATCAGTATACTGGACCTGTCACTCAACTAAAACAGTAACCATAGCCACCTCTTAGGCTTTGTATAATGATCCTTCTCTAGTAACCCTAGCCTCCTCTTGGGCTTTGTACAATGATTCTCCCCAGCGGAGTCAAACATCGTTTAGCCTCTCTCTCGGGCTTTGTACGAGACACATAAGAGACTCCCTCGTTGAGTCAATTACCCCTTTCGCCTCCATCTCGGGCTTTGTACGAGATACAAAAACTCTCTTGTTAATTCAAATAGCCTCCATCTCGGGCTTCATACGAGATACCAAAAGACTTCATCGTCTAGTCAAAAACCTTTTAGTCTCTCTCTCGGGCTTTGTACGAGACACATATTAACCTCCTCTTAGGCTTTATATAAGAAAACCACTGGTTAATCCAATTAACCTTTTAGCATCAAAATTGTGCCTCGTTCACAGTACACAAACATCAACAACTCTTTCCCCTCCATCTAACTGCGGTAAGCGGCAAGCCTCTGGATCATCTACATCCATGCCACTGTCCCTCTTTTAGCATGAGAAATTCCTAAGGAAAGATGGCATTGCTCTACACTGAGTTAAAGTCTTTTCCTTCAGGTTAAAAATCCCCTATAAAGGAAATTATGGCATTGTCGGATTCACACATCCCGGTTAAAGTAATCCTCCTTTACCGTCAGTCACCCAACAGTTGTGACAAACAGACCCCTTTAGAGATGACAAATTCTCTCTAAAGTCAACACTTTCAGCTTCACATCTTGGGCTTTGAACAAGATATATATCACCTTTCGCTTCACGTCTTGGGCTTTGAACAAGACACCAAAAACAACCATTTCCTCCCATAGAATAGGAGGAACTACGAACGCTCTGATTTCCCTGTTTCGGTAAACGGGAATACGTAGGCATAAGATTGAAAGAAAAATCTTAGCGAGCACACTAAACAAAAACCCAAAATCCCATACTCTCATGTATCTATCCAAAGCATCAGTCCTAACATCCTAATCCTTGTTCCCCGCCAGAAAGTCCTAGAAAGAGAAAAGGAAACCGTATTGGCGAAAATACAAATAACCAGTACAAAGCCCCCCCCCCCCCACATTGATAGCATTCATAACCTAACAGACCGCTGTTTAAACTCAGTATGCAAAGCAGGGTTAATTGGAGACATCTATTTCCCTTCCTTCACCAGCTTTAATAGGATAAAAAATGAATCGACCTGTAGTTAAAACTCAACTGCAGAGAGCTATCAACGCTTAAGAACCGCGTCCAAAATCACTCGCTACAGAAAAATGGCGCCCACCGTGGGGCAGATTCTGTTTTCCTTTTTTGTCTTCACTTGTGTAAATACCACAGATTAGGGCTTCCGCCAGGGAACCCAATTTCTGTCAGGAACTTAGGATTCATAGCTTTAAAGGTCTAGGATGATTAGGACAAATATATATACTGCTTTTCCTAATTGCTATACATGTTTATTTTTCTGCTAATGGGAATGCGTGTAATGCCGCATGTGGAAAGATTGAGTATACACTTAAGATAAGTGATGGCGACGAGGTCGACCATCAACCTCAGTGGAGGCTGACCAATGCAACCCATCCTCTCACCTAGACAATGGGCCGATTGTTAAGTCTGAGAAGCTGAGGAGCCAAATCCTTTCGTAGTGCGGAAACTATCGGGAATAGTTGTTACGCGATACTACCCTCATTTGAGGCTGGTGATCTATTCTCGGTGAATGACACTTACTCTAAGATTGCTCTACAACTCACTGGCGATCCGCTTGTTGTTTTGCTTTCCTGGGAGGAGCTGATGATAATGAGTACAGGTACAAAAATCACCCTAGTATAAACCTTTGGGGATGGGTAGAGCCTTGACTTCATGACAACGACCCTTTGACCCCATGTTTTTTCTATGTTTTTATGTGCTGCATTCATGCATTCATTTAAAAAACATTAAAACATTCAAAAAAATTTCTCTTCTAGTCTCTCTGTTTTTCAAATTAAACTGAGACTGTGATTGCAAATATCAGAGAAAAGGATTGCACTAATGGATTTCGGTAGAAGGAGAACTCATAGTTATACCTTCAAGGTTCCAAAGTTAGAGGATTTGAGAAGGTTAGCAAGGATGATCACTAACCCTGAGGCTTTCAGAGCCAAGCACGGAGGCTTACTACCACTGTTAAGAGTCCATGTGATTGAGGGAACCATGGACGTGCTCATTCAGTTTTACGATCCGGTTTATCACTGTTTCAGATTCCTGGATTACCAGTTAGCACCAATGCTGGAAGAATATTCTCATCTGATTGATCTACACATTACTGATCGAGCTCCATTTTCTGGACTGGAAGAAATTCCAAAGAATCAGACCATTGCAAGAGCAATTCATTTGGACGAGTCTGAGGTCAGGACTCACCTAACTACCAAGGGTGGCATCCAAGGTTTGCCAGCCTAGTTCTTGACAAAGAAAGCCCTGTATTTCGCCAGTATGGGAAACGTGACTGCTTTTGAAAACGTCTTTGTCTTGCTCACCTACGGGTTATTTTTGTTTCCCAGCATCAATAACTTCGTCGGTATTAACTCTATTAAGGTTTTTCTCATTGGAAACCCTGTGCCGACTTTGCTCGCAGATGCGTATCATTCTGTACACTTAGGAAATTTGTACAGCGGAGGGGAGATCACATGCTATGTACCTCTGCTTTACAAACGGTTTATCTCTCACTTGCCCAAGTCTGCTGCTTTTTGGGATTGCAAGAGTGCCTTACGTTGGTCGCAGAAGATCATGTCTCTTACCAACTCTGATATAGATTGGTGTAATAGGATCTATGATGGAATCAGAATCATTGACCGTTGTGGAAGCTTCCCCAACGTACCCCTTATAGGAACTAAGGGAGGAATCAACTATCATCCAGTTCTCATTCATCGTCAATTTGGATACCCGATGAGACACGTCCCACGGAGTGTTCATCTGGAAGGTCTTTTCTTCAAAGAAGGAGAAAATGACAGAGCACTAAAGATGGAAATAGTACAAGCTTGGAAACAGGTTCATAAGAAAGGACAAGAGTCTCTAGGAAAACTGGACTGTGTCTCGGTGGAGCCTTATCTCCATTGGGTACAAACTAGAGCTCTCAAGCTAAAAATGCCTTATCCTCGTTACTAAATTCTTCCGCCAAAGGAATCTTTCATGTACTTCATGACGGAAACTGAAAAGCTTCAGGTTACTCTCAACAAAGTTCAAAAGGAGAGAAGGTCTTGGAAGAACAAGTACCGTACCCTCGATGTAGAGTGCATCAAAATACAGCAATTACTAAAAGAGAAAGACGCTCTGATTGAGATTTTAGAGCAACATGCTGTAGATAATCAGGATAACCAAAGGAATTTGCTCGCTCCTTTCACTTGGCAAAGGAATGACAACCCGACAACGGCTCAAGAGCCCCGGTCAAAGAAAAGGAAGATACCAGAATCAGCACCCGAGTTCTCCTCAGAGAGGACTCTGGGCCCATTAGCTTAGGTTTCTGTTTCTGCACTGTGTAATCTACTGTATTTCCATTTCTGTAATCCTTTAAATTTCAATAAAAAGGGGTTTCCCCACTGTTTGATATTTGCAATCTAATTGTCGAATTTTATTTTGATTAAACCTTAAACAATTAATATAATCATTGCATTCATCATTCTCACGTCGCGTATTCTTCTTACCTACGAATCTCACGTTTGTGTCTCGGTTCTAGAGTCAAACTGTCTCATTCGTATAATACTCGGGCCAATCATCAGAAAAAGATGGATGATCTTGAGGAAGAAAACAGAGAGTTGAAAGAAGAGATCGACGCTCTGAGAGAGGATATGAGAAAGCTTCGTAACGACATACAAGCCATGGCAGAAGCTCAGCTACAACGAACTGTGATCTCAGAGATCACCTCAATGCCCATAGTAGAAAAGTATGATCCTAGGTATCAAATACCAAAAGATCGTCCTTGGGGCATGCCTGTTAACTATATCCCAGAAGGATATGTTCCGCCGATCACTGAAGATCAGGGAATCACAACAGAAGCCGCTGGGCCTGAAGGTTACAAACTTCGGGAAAGCGAAGATGCCAGGGGCATACTGAAGACTCCTGAAGGTTACAAACTTCGAGAGACACCAAGACTCACTACCGTAGTCACGGTACCACCCCCCTGTGGTGCACACTGTCCCGGAAGGACAGATTCCACAGACACCTGCTGGTAAAAAGGAAACTATGCTTGACAGAATGGAGGAATTCTAGGAGCAGTTCTTGGAAATGCAGAAGGAGCTGCAAGCCATTCGCAGTCAGAATCTATTTGGAAAGGACGCCGCAGACCTCTGCTTGGTCCCCAATGTGAAAGTCCCTCACAAGTTCCAAGTACCCGACTTTGAAAAATACAAGGGTAACTCTTGCCCTCAAAGCCATCTGGTGATGTACGCTCGGCGGATATCAGCTCAGACGGAGAATCAGGACCTACTGATTCACTACTTTTAAGATAATTTAACCGGTGTCGCACTCAAATGGTACATGGGTTTAAACCGTACTACGATCAGTACATTCAGAGATCTTGGTACTGCCTTCGTCCAACAATACAAATACAATTTGGACATGGAACCCGACAGAGATCAACTCAGATCGATGTCGCAAAAGGACAAGGAAACCTTTAAGGAGTATGCTCAAAGGTGGCGTGAAATTGCCGCTCAAATTTGTCCACCTCTTAAGGAAAAAGAGATGACAAAGATATTCTTAAAGAACTTAAGCCCATTTTACTATGACCGAATGGTTGCCAGTACACCCAGTGATTTCACCGAGATGGTGGGCATGGGCGTACGTCTTGAGGAAGCCGTCCGAGAAGGGCGTTTGGTAAAAGGCACTAGATCGACGAGCGGTACTAAAAAATACGGTAGTGCTTTCCCTAAGAAAAAAGAGCAAGATATTGGGAATATCTCTCTCGGAAAGCAAAGGCGACGTTATCAACCGGTAGCAGCTGTGACTCCTGCTATCAACCCTGCGTCTATTTCTACGTATCAACCTCAGGTTACGCAGAGCCAACCTGATCAGCAAAGGACATAACAAACTCTTCAACAGGCTCGTCCTCCATATAACAACAACCGTACAACACGGCCACCAGGATTTAATCCTATACCCGTAACATACGCAGAGTTGTTTCTGTTACTACTGGCTAAGGGGCACATTCAGATTAAATCTCCTCTTACAGTACCGAAAAATCCTCCTTTTTGGTTTAAGGTGGATCAAACTTGCCCTTACCATCAAGGAGGATCAGGGCATAACATAGAGACTTGTCTCAATTTCAAGTCCGACGTGCAAAAACTTATTAGGATCGGGGTCTTATCCTTCAAGGATACAAATCCTAATGTTCTTACGAACCCGCTGCCTCAACATGAGAAAGTTGCAGTCAATTTGATAGAAGGAGAGACTAACGATGTCTATCAAATTCACGATGTACTCTTGTTAAAGGCCAATCTGGTCAAGATGCATTGTAGACAGAGTGGATATGGCCATGTGCCACCTCATAATTATCACCAGTGTGATATCTGCTCTAAAGACAACCAGAGATGTTCTATAGTGCAAGCAGCTCTACAGGAACAGATGGATCTCGGATGGATCCGAGAGCACCGAGTTCGTGAAGTTAACATGGTTTACACGAATTCCAACATCATTCAGAACCACGATATCCATGCAATGAATGTCAACTTGGTGGTAATGCACTCAAGGCAAAGCCAGTATCATAATCTGCCGCGGCACGATTACAGTTCCTGTCTGATTTGCTCGGTAAACAAACAGGGATGCTCTTTCATACAGGAGGCCCTCCAGCGTCAGATGGATCTTGGATGGATCCAAGACTACCATGATAGGAACTCCTATCAAATCAACATGGTTCAGATCTTCGATATTCGCGTGATGAATACCAACCTGGTAGAGTTACATGCTGAACAGGTCCGACTCGGATTCTTAATATCACATGACTATCAAAGCTGTAAAGTAGGTTGTGAAAACGATCGAGGTTGTACCCTTGTCCAGGAGGCACTTCAGCACTTGTTAAATCACTGGTGGATGCCAATTTATATGGATGAAGATACTCAGCAGATTAGTATAAGTAATAGAAACCCCACTCGGCGTCAGAGTCAGGATGTCCGATCTGTGGAAGCTAACCTAGTGAGGTTACATTGTATTCAAAGTGGGCGTGGCCAGGTGCCACCACACAATTATGACCGTTGCGACGTCTGTTCGGAAAGTAACCAAGGGCGTTACTTTGTGAGAGCAGCTCTTCAGGGTCAGGTGGATCGTGGAGAGATTCCTCCATACCCGGGTTCTGGACCCATCAACTGGACGCCGAACTACCTTGCCGAGCAAGTTAAGGATGTTGTCATGATCTCTGGTCATCATAGGACCAAGGATGTTTTTGCCATTATCCCTCTACTTGACGAATCTAAAGTTCCCAATCGGGAACGGATCGAGATTACTTATGATGGTCAGAAAAACCAGAAGGCTCCTATAGTCGTCTATCTACCAGGACCAACACCGTATGAATCAACTAAGGCAATCCCTTACAAATACGGTGCAACGACAGTTAAAAATGAAAAGGAAATTCCATTACCCTCCGTCGTGAATATTGCAGACATCAGTCGTGTAACACGGAGTGGTAGAATCTTCAACCGAGGGGTTGGGGAACTTAACAAAGAAAAGGAACTTCAGACAGAAGCTCCCGATCCATCAGTCGGTCAATCCAGTAATCCCGACCTTTCGAAAAATAATGATAAGATGCTGAAGCTCATCCAAAGGAGTGAATACAACATTATCGATCAACTGTTACAGACTCCTTCAAAGATCTCGGTATTATCACTGTTACTCAGTTCAGAAGCCCACAAGGAGGCTCTGCAGAAAGTCTTGGAGCAAGCCTTTGTGGAACAGGATGTAACAATCAGACAGTTCGATAGCATTGTCTCTAACATCACTTCCTGTAATAATTTGGGATTTAGTGATGAGGAATTACCCGAAGAGGGTCGTCGTCATAACATGGCGCTCAATATCACAGTTAACTGCCAGGACGATGCTTTAGCCAGCGTACTGGTAGACACAGGGTCAGCCCTGAATGTTATGCCGAAGTCCACTTTGATGCAATTATCATTCAAAGGCCCTCTGATGAGAATCAGCGAGGTCGTCGTCAAAGCGTTCGACAGATCCAGAAAAACAGTTATCGCCGAAGTTGATCTTCCCATAACTATCGGTCCTCACACTTTCCAAGTCACTTTCCAGGTCATGGACATCCGGGAAACGTACAGTTGTTTATTAGGAAGACCTTGGATACATCAGGCTGGAGCGGTTACTTCAACCCTCCACCAAAAGCTAAAGTTCGTCCAGAACGATCAGCTTGTCACAATCTGTGGAGAGCAGGCCTTGCTTGTAAGCAACTTGTCATCATCTACTGGTATAGAACCCGAGGAGGTTATTGGAACTCAGTTCCAAGCATTGTTGGTGAGCAAGAATAATCAGTTCAAAGGAGGAACTTCGATTTCCTCATACAAAGATGCTATCAAAGCGGTCGAGCGTACCGATACAACATGATGGGGACAGCTTGTCATTCCTACTAGCAATGCAACAAAGAAGGGTCTTGGTTTTTCTGTAACCTGTACCCGGACAGCTGCCAACGATGAAAGTCTTCATCCCCTTCAAAACTTCTTCCACAGTGGAGGTTTCCTTCACCCAGTGTCTCAGGCAGTACATGCTATCAACGAGGAAGATCCCTCTGACACAGATGAAGAATGGAAGTCCTATCTTAATGAGGACGGTTATATGTCTCAGGAAGAGGTGCCTACACCATTTTGCTATCCCGCACAGAGTCCGAGATTTATACCAAGGTCAGACGTCGAAATGATATACGAAGATTGTGATCCGGAAGGATATCGTGCTCCGCCAAATTCATTAGAGGAAAACACTCTGATGAAAGACAACTTTGACCATAATTACTATGGCCCAATGGATGGTCTGCCAATGTGGCAACCTTACCCAGGAAACTTGGGGCAAGAGAGTCAGCCGAATAATGAAAATCGGCTGACCATCATTGAACAGAATACCTGTGTCCCCACCATGTCATGGGATCAACACTCAGGTCATTCAGAAACTACTCAACATGAAGATGAATTTGCAACATTTGCAGGACTTGAATTCATCAACTATGCTTTTCCTGAGGTTAACGTCATCGAGAGAGATGACTCCTCCAGTTCCAAAGAAGTTTGGGACACCTTGGGACAACCGAGTGGAAAATATGACTATATGGTCAAGTACACTGCGCCCGAAAGCTCTCGTATCAGGCTCGAAGATATCCAGCCTACTGGATGGGCAGATACAGCTGAGAGCGCAAATACTATGCAAAATGCAACTGAGGAATCCTCCTACGACAACTCTGCTTCGGAGACAGATTCCAATGATCCTACTCCACCAGAAATCAGCGTCATTTCTGAAGACAAATCAAGGAAGGTGCCAGACTTTGTGATTCACCGAGGAGTTCGCCGCCAATGGGTTGCTGTCGAGGTTCCGAAGGTCGTTCATCAGTCAAAGTAATTGCCATCTTTAACCTTTCACCCTGCCCAGGTGAAACGGGTGTTTTGATAGGGCTCGCTTTCTGTAAAATTTCCCTCTTCGCTTCGCCCGAAGCGATAGAGTGTTGTTTTATAGGGCTGTAGTTTCAAGGATCGACTTATTCATTAATAAAATAACGTCGTTCTGTAATTTCCGCATTAATTGTTGTTTTCTCTTTTTGCTTTTTCAGAAAATGGTAATCCTAAAAAACAATTCAAATAAAAACAAGCAGTAAAATAAAACACTGCACACACTTGCATTTTCTCTATCTCTTCTAAACACGAATCATCACGTCATGCAGATTGCTTGTTTTAAACCCAGTTGAAACATACGATCCGATGCCTTCTCCCAACTTTGAGTTCCCGGTATTCGAGGCTGAAGAAGAAAATGACGACAAAATTCCAGAAGAGATCTCCCGACTACTCAGACAAGAGGAAAGGTCAATTGAACCTCACAAAGAGCCGTTGGAAACGATCAATGTGGGTTCGGAAAAAGAGAGAAAAGAAATCAGGATTGGGGCACTGCTCAGCCCAACGACCAGAGAGGGTTTGATAAAGCTTCTCAGAGAATTTCCCGATGTATTCGCTTGGTCCTATCAGGATATGCCAGGGTTGGATACCAGCATCGTGGAACATCACTTACCGTTAAGATCAGAATGTCCGCCAGTAAAGCAGAGGTTGAGACGCACTCACCCGGACATGGCCATCAAAATCAAAGAGGAGGTGCAGAAACAGATTGACGCGGGTTTCCTCGCCACGTCAGAATATCCTCAATGGTTAGCCAACATCGTACCCGTTCCCAAAAAGGATGGAAGAGTCAGAATGTGTGTCGACTACAGGGATCTGAATAAGGCTAGTCCAAAGGACGACTTTCCTTTACCACACATTGATATGCTGGTAGACAGTATAGCAAAGTTCAAAGTTTTCTCCTTCATGGATGGATTCTCGGGCTATAACCAGATCAAAATGGCGCCGAAAGACATGGAGAAAACTTCGTTCATTACCCCATGGGACACCTTTTGTTACAAGGTAATGTCGTTCGGTTTGAAGAACGCCGGGGCAACCTATCAAAAGGCCATGACTACTCTTTTTCATGACATGATACACAAAGAAATTGAGGTATATGTCGATGATATGATTGCAAAATCAAAAACAGAGAGTGAGCACGTTGAACATCTGTCAAAATTGTTCGAACATTTAAGAAAGTTCAAGCTCCGCTTGAATCCCAACAAGTGCACCTTCGGTGTCCGTTCAGGAAAACTACTAGGGTTCATCGTCAGCCAGAAAGGAATTGAGGTTGATCCTGACAAGGTCAAGGCCATTCAAGAAATGCCTTCTCCGAAAACTGAAAAACAAGTCAGAGGATTCCTGGGATGTTTGAACTACATCTCCAGATTCATATTCCTCATGACCGCCACATGTGCGCCGATTTTCAAATTACTCAAAAAGAACCAGGATTGCGTTTGGACAGAAGATTGCCAAACCGACTTCGACAGTATTAAGGAATACCTGTTGAATCTGCCGATTCTATCACCTCCAGTGGAAGGAAGACCACTGATCATCTACCTCACAATCTTAGAGGACTCAATGGGATGTGTACTTGTCCAATAAGACGAAACAAAAAGGAAAGAGTCTGCCATTTACTATTTGAGCAAGAAATTCACCGACTACGAAACTCGGTACACGATGCTTGAGAAAACTTGTTGTGCTTTGGCTTGGGCAGCCAAACGTCTTCGCCAATACATGATTTGTCATACTACTTGGTTAATCTCAGAAATGGATCCAATCAAGTACGTCTTCGAAAAACCTGCTCTCACGGGAAGGATTGCCCGTTGGCAAATGTTGTTATCAGAATATGACATAGAGTACCACGCTCAGAAAGCCGTTAAAGGAAGTATTTTAGCCGATCATTTGGCTCATCAACCGATTGACGATCAAGAATCAATCGGGTTTGACTTCCTAGACGAAGATGTCATGTATCTAAAAATGAAAGATTGCGATGAACCGTTACCCAGTGAAGGGCCAGAACCAGGTTCCCAGTGGGGACTTATCTTTGACGGAGCAGTTAATCATTACGGAAACAGAATTGGGGCAATCATTGTTACCCCTCAGGGTACCCACATTCCTTTCACCGCCAGACTTACGTTCAAATGTACGAACAACGAGGCCGAATACGAAGCTTGTATCATGGGTCTCGAAGAAGCAATTGATTTAAGGATAAAAAATTTGGACATATATGGCGACTCAGCTCTGGTTATCAATCAGATAAAAGGAGATTGGAACACATACCAATCAGGACTGATTCCTTACAAAGACTATGCAAGAAGGTTGCTACCTTTCTTCGACAGAGTTGAGTTTCATCATATCCCTCGTGAGGAGAATCACATGGCTGATGCATTAGCCACTCTCTCTTCCATGATTAGTGTAGGTCAATGGAACGACTTACCTAAGATCGACATAATGCGCCTTGAACGGCCCGCTTACGTCTTCGCAATTGAAGCAGTCATAGACGACAAACCTTGGTATCATGATATCAAATGCTTCCTTCAGAAACAAGAGTACCCACCTGGGGCACTCAGAAAAGACAGAAAAACCCTTAGAAGATTGGCTGGAAACTTCTTCCTGAGCGGGGACACTCTATAAGAGAAATTTTGACATGGTCTTGCTCCGATGCGTAGACAGACCAGAAGCAGACATGCTTATGAAAGAAATTCATGAAGGATCTTTTGGTACTCATGCCAACGGACACACAATGGCGAGAAAAATTCTAAGAGCAGAGTACTATTGGTTGACAATGGAATTCGACTGCTACAAGTACATGAGGAGGTGTCACAAGTGTCAGATATACTCCAACAAAATTCATGTACCGCCATCACATCTCAAAGTTCTTTCTTCCCCGTGGCCTTTTTCCATATGGGGAATCGACATGATTGGCTTGATCAAACCTAAGGCTTCAAACGGACATCGGTTCATCCTGGTAGCCATTGACTACTTCACCAAGTGGGTCGAAGCAGCGTCATTCGCTAATGTAACCCGACAAGTGGTGGTCCGATTTATCAAAAACAATATCATCTGCCGTTATGGTGTTCCAAGCCAGATCATTACTGATAATGGATCTAACTTGAACAATAAGATGATGAAGGAGTTGTGCGCAGAGTTCAAGATTGAACATCATAACTCATCTCCCTACCGACCCAAGATGAACGGGGCGGTAGAAGCGGCCAATAAGAACATCAAGAAGATCGTTCAAAAGATGGTTATAACCTACAAAGACTGGCACGAGATGCTACCCTTTGCTCTTCACGGTTATCGCACATCTGTTCGTACTTCAACAGGGGCAACCCCTTTCTCTCTAGTGTATGGCATGGAAGCAGTGCTCCCCATAGAAGTAGAGATCCCGTCAATCCGAGTATTGATGGAAGCTAAGCTCACCGAAGCTGAATGGTGTCAAAGCCGACACGACAAACTGAATCTGATCGAAGAAAAGAGAATAACGGCACTATGCCACGGTCATTTGTATCAACAGAGAATACAGAGGGCGTTCGACAAAAAGGTTCGACCTCGTGTCTTCAGAAAAGGAGACCTCGTGCTCAAGAAGATTCAATCATTTCTCACTGACTCTCGGGGCAAGTGGACTCCGAATTATGATGGCCCCTATGTGGTCACGAAAGCTTTCTCAGGCGGCGCCTTGAGACTTGCAACCATGGACGGAAAGGAATTTGCCTACCCCACGAATGTTGATGTAGTCAAGAAAACTTCGCCTAAAAAAAACGTCTCGGTGGATTGAAAACCCGAAAGGGCGGTCCAGGCAAAAGTTAGAGACATGAAAAAAAATCATCCCGATGGATTGGAAACATCACAGTACAATCCAGGCAAAAATTAGGGATAATGGCAAGTAACTATGTTCAACAGAGGCAAGTCCCTCAGCAGCAGTAGTAATGCCATTCATCAGAAAACTCCAGTCAAGGTCATCTTCGACAGAAGCTCAGGATGTCCCGAATTCAAAGTTGGTAGAAGGATAGTGGTCGTTATGTTTCAATGTAGCCCTTTTCCCTGTAAATTACCATTTTCTAACTTTGTATATACTCTTTGGAATCACGCGTTTGGCTGATCTCCATCTTATCAATAAAATTTGAGCCCTTGTGCTTTTGTTTGTAATTCTTATTTGTTTTAGCTTTACAGAACGACGTTGTTAACATGATTAACGATTCTTGAAATAAAATAAAAATGAATTTACTTGTTAAAACTTTTTCTGCTTTTTAATAAAGACGACAATTTCTTTTGACTGTTGAACATCAAAGGAACATCAACCGCTTCTTCAGAAGTAAGCGAACTTCAAAGTGCAGAATCAAAGTACTCATTCTAACCCAGTACGCCTGAATGAAGGGATAACCTGTGTCAGAGACCTTGTTTCGTCTGACACGCCTCGGCCGAGTTCTTATCTCCTAAGCCCGACCAACATAGCTCCCAACAGGAACTATCTCTCCTAAGCATGGTGGAATTACTATTCTGAACCAACGATACTTCTTCGCCCCGTGATGGCCGAGTATCTAGTCGTGTTCACCTGTCAGTTTGTATGTCACGTCAGTTTTGTCAGCATAAACATACACACATCATGCATTATTGATTTGCATTCACATTTCATATTGCATCACTATCACTCTAGTCGGTCTTGTCCCTTAGTGATAGGAGTCCTCTCAATAGAGTTGTCAGCCCTTTCCTCGTCAGGAAACGCTGCGTCTGAACATTCTCTCTCCTCCAGTTTTATTTCTGGATTGAAGTTGGGTCCTCGACCACTTTGATAACTTGAACCTCTGAAAAACCAGAGAAGCCCTCAGTTAACACCACTCTTCGCTATTGAAGATGATATCCTTGCTTTCCCGGATTAAGGAAAATCCACAGAGAAAGCCTCCTAATCGAAGATTCGGCAGTACGGCAGTTTTTCTCCGAAAAACCCACTGATGAAAAGATCATCGGCACCTCAAAATTAGATCACATTATATGGCATTTCTCCGAGAAGATCTCCGAGAAAAGTATGATGTAAAGACCCCAAACGAATGCAGTCTCTCAAGGGACTCGCATTCCCCAAGTAGAGTCAACAAATGGCATCTCCAACAGAGAAGTTTGTACACCTCTACAACTCAGACGACTGGGTTCCCCAGCAAGTCTGACATCAAAACTTTTTCCATCAAATGGCATCTCCCCAGGAAATTTCGGCGAGAAGTTTGAGGAAAACCGCTACGAATAGTGTCCCTTGTCAATTAAGTTTATTGACAAAAGAAACTAAGACCAGTTCCTTGGTAGGTAACCAGGATCGAGGGGAAGTTTAAATCAGAAACTAAGACCAGTTCCTTGGTAGGTAACCAGGATCGAGGGGAGGTTTATTCCAAAAGAAAACTGTGACCAGTTCCTTGGTAGGAAACCAGGATCGAGGGGAGGTTTATTTCAAAAGAAAACTGAGACCAACTCCTTGGCTGAAGACCAGGATCGAGGGGAAGTTTACCTTTTCTAAGCATCATTGCTTAGCTAAAGAAGATGAATGCGTAAGCTACCATTCATAACCACCATCAAAATTTCGGGTATTCCGATATTTAATCCTCTTGCACCCCGAATGCCCGAATACCTTCGTCATTCACACCTTCGTGTCCAAGAAGATTAAATAGGGGCATCTGTCATACCCCAAATTTTGACCACTAAGATTTCCCATCATTGTGCAAATCATCATCACAATATGGGGAAACCATCATACTTCATCAGTCTCCCCAAAGATGGGTGAGCATCCACTACAATCAAAATTAGGGTTTCAAGCCCTCTCTCAGAGCCTTAGACAAAGGATCAATCAAGGAATGACATGATCTTCAACTTGTCTAACCTCTCAAACATCCACAATGGATCAAAATGACTCCCACTTCAAGGATCAAGCACGGGGCTGCTCCCTTCTAGGTGGATCAAGTCTCAAGATCGACAATATCACCAAATTAGGGTTTTGGTCGACCAAGGCCTCCAGATGGAAATTTTTCATCTAGGCACAAGCCAATGATCCAAAACATAACCTAATATACTCCATGGAACCTCATGGACCCAATCATCAAGTCAATTTTGCCTCAAGGGATGCATTCATCAAAAATCAGGAATTAGGGTTTCTTGACCTAATTCACCCCTAAGTTGACTTTTGGGACAAAACATGAGCCAAGACCTCAAAGGAGGATTTGAAGGTCTCTAATATACAATATTGATCCATTTGGAACAATGGATTAATCCAAGAAGCTTGAGCAATAAGTCTCAATTTCATCTGCACCACAATTAGGGTTTCGCGAGGAAAGTCAACTGTAACTTTGACTTTTGACCAGGACATGCTCCCAAGCCCTAAGACATGATTCAATATACCCTATGACACCCATGGAACATGTCCATCAAGTTTGATTTAGGTCAAGGACATGATTTCCTAAGGAATTGCACAGTTTGGAATTCATCTGATAAAAAGTCAACTGTGCACAAAAGTCAATTTTGACTTTTTGAGATTTTTCACCAAAATGGATTTTTAACCCTAAAATGATGTTAATGTATGATTTGAATCATCATTCATCAAGAAAAATCAAGAAAAGTTGGATAACTTATAAAAGGGGTAACCATAAAAACTTAGAAAATTTTCTAAGTTAAAAATTAAGTGACAAGGGTACCAACTTTGGAGGATCATAACTCCTAAACCACAAAGCCATTTTTCCTCATCCAAAGATGGATTTGTAGCCCTCATTACCCTCTATAAAAACTTCAACTAGACCTAAGTCCAATTCATTAAGGATTTTGAGTTATGGAGTGATCAAAATGGCTGAAAAATGAAAATGTCACTTTTTCCAACACTTAGTGAAATTTTCACTAAGTCCAAATCTGTCTTCATTTTTTTCCAAATGTAGGGGGATTTTTCACTTGGATTCAAAAGAGATCAAAACCAAACATGTTCAATCAGTTGTTGTATCATGTAAGGGCTTTCCAAAATGGTCAAGAACATTACCAAATTCAACTTACACCATGAGATATGACATTGGCAAATTGCCTTGTTGAAATCTGTCAAGGCAAGGCAGAATTTGCAATTTTGCTCGATTTGCCAAAATCAGCCAAATTCAAATGCTCCTATCCACTTGGACACATCTGAGGATTAAATCTAAAGGGGACAATCACTGAGCCAAGCCTCCAAAGTCCTTGGAACAAGAAAAAGCATGTTGAACCTAGAATTGCCAAAATAGGGACAAGACTCCAAATTTGGATTGGAGCATTCAATGGAAGCATCAAGGTGGCATGGACTGAGCCATTTTCATTTGAATTCAGTCAAGACTTATCCAAGACCAAGGGAACCAGCAGCCTGTGCCCTAACCTCTAGTCAATGGCTAGAGGAGGCTTGAACTTCCATTGGCCAACATTGAACAAACCTACTTAGCAGTTGCCATTCACTATTCCTTGCAAAACAAACTTGCTCTACTATAAATAGAGCTCAATTGTGTTCAGTTTAAGTACACCAAAGGCCTACAACACTTGCCTTTCTCAAAATCTCTTTCTCTTGGCAAAAATGCCTTTCTTAGCAAGGTAACTATCGGGTTTTGAGCTAGAGGGCAATTCCACTCAAACCAATCACTCACACACCTCATATACATCACGTATGAGCTGATCAAACACTTAAACAACAACTGGAACATTGATTTCTCAAAATCACCAGTCAATTGCTCAAGGTTTTAACCAAAGTGCAGTTGAGATGCCATGAAGTGATCCAGCTAATTTCCATCAAGTCCAATCATTCAAACACACTCCATAGCACCTAGGGAAGCTGTTCAGATCATCACAACACAACTGTAACACCTCCTACACAAATCACGATCACCAGCTGCAAGTGGTAAGCATGAGCTCTTCTAACTCTATGATCCATGCAATTTTTGCTGCACAATAATTTGGCCATATGTTCATAATCATGCATGGAATGTTTTCCCTCAATTAATTGCTTTGTTTGAATCGTGTATCAAAAATCCTAGCCTTCATGCATAAATTAGGGTTCTTGAGGTTTCTTCGTGATTTCATGTTTTATGTTTAATTTAAATGAAATTAAGTGTTATAAACATGATCGTGAGGTTGAAACGAGTTGATTGGTATGTGGATTGCATGATATGGTTAAGTATCCAGTGAGATTGGATGGAAAACGCAAATCTGGGAAACTCAGAACACGCGCGTGTTCTTGGTGTGTTCTTGGCGTCATTTTCAGAAATTTGAATATTTGAATTTTGTGATTTTATTTAATTGATTCAAAAATTAATTTCTCTCTGAGTTTTAATGATTTTGAGTTGATTCTTTTTTTAATAATTCAAAAAAATGTTAAAATATTTTATTTTATAAAAAAATCCCAAAAATATTATTTGTTTCATATAATTAATATTTTTGCAAAGAATTAATATTTTAATTATTTTTAACATTTAAAATATTTTTTCCACCTTGATTTTGCAACTTTTAATGCTTTCTAATTATTTTGTAGGTCAATACTTAATTTTTGAAGCATTAATCCAAGATCACAATTTGTTTTTCATATGTTAAACAATTTTGATCATTTTAATTGAATTTTTATTCAATTAAATACATTTTTGAAAACAAATTAGGGTTTTTGGATTAATTCAACCCTCATAAATCATTTTCAAAACACTTTGGGCCTCTAATAGAGTGTAAGACCCAATCCTTTTTTGACCAAATCATTTTGGGGCCTCAGTGCATTGTATAAGTCCCGATACCCTCAAAAACAAACGGCGCGATCGCCGCCTTTGGAAAAATAACCTTTTGGGCCTCTCCTTGAGTTATAAGACCCATTCAAAAATTTTGGGCCTCTAATAGAGTGTAAGACCCAATCCCCTTTTAACCAAAACCTTTTGGGGCCTCACTTATTGTATAAGTCCCTCTGCATTAAAAGAAAATCTCGGCGCGATCGCCATTTTTAACGAAAAGTCAACTGGGCCTACCCTCGAGTAGTAAGACCCATCTCTTTTTCTTTAAACCTTTTTGGGCCTCTTGAGAGAGTGTAAGACCCACCCCTTTGTACAGAAAACCTTCTTTTGGGCCTCAGTCACTTGTATAAGTCCCTCTGTACAAATTCAAACAGTGCGCTCACTGATAAAACCCTGGGCCTCTCTTTGAGCTGTAAGCCCCAAATCTTTCTTTTTTATAGCACTTTCTCCTTTGATTTTAAATATACTGTTGTTTTCAATCTTTCTTTGTTGAACAACTAACCAAACAGCATGGAAGCTCCGAGTAAGTGGTTATTGCTTTCATTTACCGCTTTCATATACATATAACTGTATTGTGGGGCTGTTTCACTGTAAGTCTTCTTTCATAAACTCATATCAACTGTGTAATAATAGTATAGATATTTAGAGTTTCCTCGGCAACTACGTCTAGAACTAGGTGACGCCGTTTCGTTTATAGAAATAGACAACTAGATGCCCAATAGGATCACCAGATACAGTCTTCTCTTCGGCTGTCCTCATTAGGAATTGTCAAGAAACTCTACTCCCAGAGATGAATGTATTCTCTGTGAATGGCATCTTTGAGTTTCTTCCAAATTCTCGAACTTTCCTGACTTGATCTATTCCTCGTGAATAGCTTGCCTTGAATTTCTCGGGGTTTGGGGACCCATCGGCTTTCTAAAAGCATCGACCTCCTCTTGGGCATCGTACAAGGACCCACAGGCTTCCTAAAAGCAACCCCGCCTCCTCTTGGGCTTAATACAAGGACCCGCCGGCTTCTTAGAAGTATTCACAGCCTCCTCTTAGGCCTCGTATAATGATCTCTTCCTCCGGGAATGATAGCCTTCTCTTGGGCTTCGTACAAGGACCCGTCGGCTTCTTAAAAGTTTCCAGCCTCCTCTTGGGCTTCGTAGAAATTGTCTCGACGACCTCCTAGAGGTATCGGAACAGAACTTAATCATCTGCATAGAACAGTCCTTTCATAGAGTCTACTACTGTTTCTCAAAGCATAGTACAAAAGATGAAACTCTAGACTTGGACAGTCTAATCTCCTTGAGTCTCAAAGACATTCTCAAGTGACCCCCTCGTTAAATAAGAGGTAAACCCGTAGACTCGGACAACCTCAATACCCTTTGGATTTCCCACTTCCTTAAAGAACAGGAATAACCCGGATCCTTGAATCAAATCCATGAGTACAGTGTTGCTCATATAAGAACTGATTTTCTCTTTAAAATCAGTATACTGGACCTATCACTCAACTGAAACAGTAACCATAGCCTCCTCTTAGGCTTTGTATAATGATCCTTCTCCAGTAACCATAGCCTCCTCTTGGGCTTTGTACAATGATTCTCCCCAGCGGAGTCAAACATCGTTTAGCCTCTCTCTCGGGCTTTGTACGAGACACATAAGAGACTCCCTCGTTGAGTCAATTACCCCTTTCGCCTCCATCTCGGGCTTTGTACGAGATACAAAAACTCTCTTGTTGAGTCAAATAGCCTCCATCTCGGGCTTCATACGAGATACCAAAAGACTTCATCGTCGAGTCAAAAACCTTTTAGCCTATCTCTCGGGCTTTGTACGAGACACATATTAGCCTCCTCTTAGGCTTTATATAAGAAAACCACTGGTTAATCCAATTAACCTTTTAGCATCAAAACTGTGCCTCGTTCACAGTACACAAACATCAACAACTCTTTCCCCTCCATCTAACTGCTGTAAGCGGCAAGCCTCTGGATCATCTACATCCATGCCATTGTCCCTCTTTTAGCATGAGAAATTCCTAAGGAAAGATGACATTGCTCTACACTGAGTTAAAGTCTTCTCCTTCAGGTTAAAAATCCCCTATAAAGGAAATTATGGCATTGCCGGATTCACACATCCCGGTTAAAGTAATCCTCCTTTACCGTCAGTCACCCAACAGTTGTGACAAACAGACCCCTTTAGAGATGACAAATTCTCTCTAAAGTCAACACTTTCAGCTTCACATCTTGGGCTTTGAACAAGATATATATCACCTTTCACTTCACGTCTTGGGCTTTGAACAAGACACCAAAAACAACCATTTCCTCCCATAGAATAGGAGGAACTACGAACGCTCTGATTTCCCTGTTTCGGTAAACGGGAATACGTAGGCATAAGATTGAAAGAAAAATCTTAGCGAGCACACTAAACAAAAACCCAAAATCCCATACTCTCATGTATCTATCCAAAGCATCAGTCCTAACATCTTAATCCTTGTTCCCCGCCAGAAAGTCCTAGAAAGAGAAAAGAAAACTGTATTGGCGAAAATACAAATAACCAGTACAAAGCCCTCCCCCCAACATTGATAGCATTCGTAACCTAACAGACCGCTGTTTAAACTCAGTATGCAAAACCGGGTTAATTGGAGACATCTATTTCTCTTCCTTCATTAGCTTTAATAGGATAAAAAATGAATCGACCTGTAGTTAAAACTCAACCATAGAGAGCGACCAACGCTTAAAAACCGCGTCCAAAATCGCTCGCTACAAACTCCTTCAAACTAATCTTAGTTTGCCCCATATAGAATTGTTCATGGAACAAGCGCTCTAATTGGGTCCAATTACAGATTGAGTTAGGAGGTAAGGTTGTAAACCAAGTAAAAGCGTTTTTTGTGAGAGAACTTGGGAAATATTTCACCCTAAGACTTTCGTCATTTGCGATCTCTCCAGCCTCGATCATATACCAGGCTACGTGTTCGATAGTAGATTCAGTTGTATCTCCTGAGAACTTAGTAAACTTTGGGACCTTCGTCCTAGGAGGTAATTCTGATTGCAGGATATAATCCACTATGGATGAGGTATAGTTTGGCCTAGTAAAGCCAAAATTCACCCCATTTCGAGCCATTATTCTTTCGACCATGGCTGCTAGGTTGTTATCCGCTGCTATGTTGTTACGTCGAACCTGTTGTACAACCTGATCAGCATCTTGGTTTCTATTCACTATCACTACCCCTTGTTCCCCTTCTTCTGGAATTGGCCCTTGGTTCCTAGGTGGTTCGACTCTCGGGGGTTCCAGGTTGGCCTCAGGCATAGTCTCTAGGTTCCGCCGTGGGATATTCTCCACCACAGTCGCACCTCGTACAGGGGCCGGCACCCCCATAAATTCTGCCATGCGTGCCAATTGCGCTGTTAGTTGTTGGTTGGTCTGGGTAGTGTTCCGAATCAAAGGCTGGAAAATTTCCCCCATAGTTTGAGATAAAGTTTGTACCATTTGTAGATTACTCTCATCCATTTGTTGTCTTAAACATGCTATAGACGTGTTTGTTAGACTAGGACCTTGAGTGGAATATCCTATACCTACACTTTGGCTGTTTCGACCCACATTTATCTCAGATCCCGACCCTTGTAATGGCGAAGATATTACATTGTCTGAGAATACTGGGGGGGCATTTTGGAGGCTTTGCATTATTGACGTTGGCATTCCATAAGGTGGATTCCTTGGTAAGGGTTGTGAAAATCCTGGAGGGGAAATATGCCTAAATGTCGAAGTTCCTCCTGGTGGAGTTTGGGGGTTAGATGCTTGTGGGCCTACGTACTCCAAAACAGGTTGAGTGTAAGCCCTTATATATGTTGACCCTGGTCCTGTCGTTGATGGGTCGGACATAACAGGAGGTGGGATCGGCTCTCCTGTCGAAGGAACTGGGGGTGGTACCACATCATTCCTAGACACATTTTGAGGGTTTGTGTTACTAGGCTGGGCATTCGGATTACTTGACTGTGGATTAAAACCACTCCCTTGAGGATTTAGATTGTTTGGCTTACTAGTGTTCATCGCCATTTTTCTAGTATATTTTCTTCTTGGTCTTTCTTCGTTTGTATTGGCTACCCTACCACTTCTTAATAACATGCAACGAAGCTTTTTAAGGAGAAAGAGATTGATGAATGACGATTTTCAAAATTTAGAAAAAATCTTTATACAGTTAGCACTGTCCCACTGGGCGTGCCAATTTGTTTACCGTTAAAATTGGTAAACAACCGCTGATCTTCCAAATCTGACTTTGGTGACTTACAGGATCGATCAGATTGATCCTAGGACATGTGCTAACAGTTGATCTAAGTTAAATTCTAAAGCAATGAATACTTCGACAATACTCAAGAAGGAAAGTTTGTTGAAAGACAACATTTCAAAATGTAAAGTTAAAAGGCTGGAAATGTAAAAGGAAGGGTCGAACGTGTGCAATAAAGATCAAAAGGTATAAAACGAAAATAAGTGCAGAAACGTAACTGATTTCAAATAAAAGATAACAATTTAAGTAAAGATCAAAGTAAATTGCGTTGAAGGATAAATGGTGTTTACATCACGTACATTCTCACAATACTATTTTCTCAACACGCGGATACTTTCGAGTAAATTTAGAGTTTTGTACAAAGTGAACATAACACACCTAATCCTATTGCTAGGATCCTTATTTATAATACTAAAACTAACTTCTATAAACTGCCTGAAATAATCAACAAATGACAAGTGTCATATTGCATGTTTCCATTGCCCGGATACACGCCACCTGTCTTTCCTCAAGAGCGAACCAAAGTAACTACTCTCTCCTTTATTTGAATTTGAATTCCCAACGTCAGACATCATCAACATTCTCGGTCGAAGGTTCCCCCTTTAACTCTTAGAAATATTTTCTAAGTTCCAAAAGATCTCTTTTCCTCTTATGAGTACCTTCGACTCAAACCTATCACACAAATCCTGTCGAAAGCCTTTCTAACCTTCTTCAAGAGCCTAATATTCTCCTCAACACTTCCAACTTCATCTGGGCGTCGAATTTACGAGCTAACAGTGCAGTTATCATAAAAACTTAAGGCCAGATGCAAAACCACTTTTGTTCTTACAAAAATGTCCACATGGTCGACCTGGGAAACACCAATGGCTATGTGAAACCCATTATTCAGTACTTAATTGACGAGCAGCCACCCACTGGTGATGAAAAGGGAGCAGAGAGGGTGAAAATGATATATGCAAAGTATACTTTAGTAGTTGGTAAAATATACAAAATGGTCAGGGCCACCTCAATGTTAAGGTGTCTAGCCGAAAACGAAACAACTCTAATATTGATGGAAGTACATGAAGATGTATGTGGTATTCACATCTGAGGTAGAGATTTGGCAAAAAAATACGGAGGCCCAATTATTATTTGTTGAGCACGTTGAAGGACAATGGTGAGAATGTGAACAAATTCAACAAATGCCACTGATTCTCAAACATGCACCACACCCCAGTTGAGGTTTTCCACTAACTCACCCCACCTTGGCCATTTTATCAATAAGGCGTATATATTCTAGGATTTTTTCTTGTAGCTCTAAGATAATTGAAGTTTTTGCTTGTAGACGTTGACTACTTCACCAAATAGATGATGCAAAAGAAGTATTCAAGATCATGGCAAACATGGTAAGACGACTTTATCGAAAGCAAATAATATTCCTATTTGGTCTCTAAAAATGCATCGTCTTTGATAACGAGACATAGTTTTCCAATTCCACGATGGTCGAATTCAACAATCACTTAAGAATACATACTAAGTTCATCTCGGTTGAACACCTCCAAACCAATGGACAAACTAAATTCACCAACAAGGTTATCCTATATAGAATAAAAAAAAAGTTCAATGAAGTAAATGAGTTATGACTCGGACAATTGCACGAGGTATTATGATCATACTACCCAACACCACATTCTTCTATCAAGGAAACACCCTTCGAGTCATAAAACCATTTTTTTATAAAGATTAAACATAATTGAGACTCAAAAGAAAGAATAAGACAATAACTAATCATAATGATTTAACTACCATAACAATCAAAACATGAAAACTGAAGTAAATAGATATATCTATACATACAAATGGAGTGTAAAAAATAATCATCACTTATTCACAAATCAGATAAATCGAGTAAATCGAGACTTACCTTCCATAAGCAATGTCATAAATATTGTATTCACAACAAGTAAATATTTAAATACAAAACACTTAATATTCAACTCTCTTTTAAATAAAAGGGTTAAATAAGTTTTTGATCCCTCTAAATATAGCCAATTTCACTTTTAATCTCTCTAAATTTTTATTTTTTTTAAATAATCCTCATTAAAGTGAAATTGTCTATATTTTGAGAGATCAAAAACTTATTTAATCCTAAATAAAATTAATTTTTGTTACTCGATAATTCAAGAAACCCACTAGAAGCGCGTTGAACCGAAACAGTGGGTTATGGCCCCAGTTTTACCAAGTCAGACAGACACAACAACACAAACACGCCTTATCACTGGTCCCACCCCCCACTCTCCTCCCTCCTCCTCACCTCACCATCTTCTCTTCTCGCTGTCACCACTCTTCTCGTAGAAGTAACAAACACTCTTCCTCTTCATCAACCACGACAAATCTTCACACCCGAGAGAAACATCCCACACCAAACAAACCAAGATACACAACAACCTAGTACTTGTTCTTCTTGTTCCAACCAGAAAGATAGTAATTTCTTTTTTCTTGGACTTTTTTTAATTGCTTTTGTCGTTTATTTGGTACTTCCTCTTTTTGGCGTTACGGTTGTTTATTATATATTGGTGTGGCATGTTTTGTTTCTTTCGTATCTTTTCTTTCTGTCTACACCCCCATGCTGTTGTTGTTGTTGTTGTTCGGTTTCGATTTTGAATACCCAATACAACACAACAACAACGCTGTTTTCTTCGACCATGTCGCTCAAAAGGGGTCCCGATGATAACAAGAGTTCGGATGATAAGCGTAGAAAGCCTCCTCCTTTTTGTAGGTAGGTTTGGTTATTTACTTTTTCTCTTCTTTTGTATTGTTTTTTTGTGGAAATGGGAATGGGGAGGGTGAAAAGGATCAATTTTGGTCTTAAACCAAATGGGGTTTGTTTGTTATGTTAATGTGAATTGCGTTTTTATTTAATTGGGTCGCAAAATTTGTGTTCAAATTGATCCTTTTTCGCATTTCGCATTGAAGTAGGCATAATTTCATGTTCAAAGATAAAAGGCCAATGCCGTAGTGTGTATTATTTTGGATACTGATTAACTGTTGTAATATAGTTATAAATTGTGATCTGCAACTGTGATTGCAAATTCAAGATAAAGGTTTTGAGGTGTTGTAATGGTATTGCAACCATAATTGCAGCTGCATTTTGCTGCAATGTTAAGGTTTGCAGCAACTGAGGCTGCGTTTTTGAGCCATATTACTGTTAATAGGACTGTGTTGTTATGTTTTTGACGTTTTGTTTTGGTTGTAATGAATGGTGTTTAGTGTGGTGCGTGAGGTGATGAAGTTACAATCAGTTAGGAATTTGATGGAGCCGATTCTAGAGCCCTTGGTTCGTCGAGTGGTATGAACTATGATCTCTTATTTTATTGTTCATTGCATTTATAGTTTTGAGTGTTAATTTCTTTTTATTTGTACTTAACTTTAGTCTGTTTTAGTTTTTCAAATACTTGGATATATGAGTTTTATTTATTTGAAACCGCGTTTTAGTTCCCAATGGAAACACTTATACTGATATACAATATGATCATATATCTTTGCAGGTTAAGGAGGAAGTTGAATTGGCGATAAAGAAACATTTGAACAACTTGAAACAGTAAGAAATAATCTTCAAATAATTGATTAGGATAAAAAGCTCTTGCTAAATGGTCTGAAATTGTTTAGCTTGAATCGCTTCACACGCATCTTTTTTTTAATTTTGTTTTCAGAACCTGTGGAAAGGAGTTGAATACTCAAGAATCAAGAACTTTGCAACTGCAGTTTGAAAACAGCATTTCTCTCCCTGTCTTTACAGGAGCTCGAATTGAAGGAGAGGACGGCTCGAACCTAAGGATACGTTTAGTTGATGCCTTAACAGGGAAGGTTGTTTGTACAGGACCTGAATCGTCAGCTAAGGTGGAAATTGTAGTCCTTGAAGGTGATTTTGAAGAAGAAAGTGACATTTGGATGCCGGAAGATTTCAAGAACAATATTGTGAGAGAGAGGGAGGGGAAAAAGCCGCTCCTTACAGGAGAAGTGATTTTATATCTTAAAGACGGGATTTGTATGATGGGTGAAATTTCATATACAGATAATTCAAGCTGGACAAGGAGCCGTCGGTTCAGGCTTGGTGCAAGAGTAGTGGACAACTTTGAGGGTATTAGAATAAGAGAAGCAAAGACAGATTCGTTTATCGTCAGGGATCACAGAGGAGAATGTGAGTATTAGTATTATAAACTTATACTAACCTTTTTTCAGCTTAAATGCATGATCCTATCACGATTAGCGAAAATGAAGGAATTACGAATTATGTTATGACAGAATTTTATTTTAGCTTTTCAACTCACTGGTTGAAACAATAAAAAAAAAACTTACTTTAGCATCTGATTTTTCGCTGCGCAGTGTACAAGAAACACCACCCTCCAAGTCTTTCGGATGAAATTTGGAGACTGGAAAAGATAGGCAAAGACGGAGCTTTCCACAGGCGTTTGAGTCGTGAAAAGATCCGCACTGTTAAAGATTTTCTCACACTACTCAATCTCGATCCAACAAAGTTGCGAACGGTAAGAGCTAATTTACCGCTAGTTGCTAAACCTGCCAAACTGTCTTAAGAGCGTCTTGACATTTGTTTTTAGCGATTGTCTTTTAAAGGATTTTTTGAAACACTTTCATGCGACAGATTTAGATAAGTACCAGGTTTGTCTAGGGCAAATGACTAGGTTCTATGGTTGGTAATGTGTAGATATTGGGCACTGGGATGTCGGCAAAGATGTGGGAAATAACTGTAGAGCATGCTCGGACCTGCGTCCTTGATACAACAAGGCATGTGTCATCCGCCGCTAATTCTCAACAACCTCGTGTAGTCTTCAATGCCGTGGGACAAGTCACAGGACTGCTCTCTGAATGCGAATATATCGCTGTAGATAAGCTGTCTGAAACTGAAAAGGCATTTATCTCTAATCACTCGTTACTTTCTCATTTCCATTCATAGTTCGTATTAATTTTTACAAAATTTGATTTTCCTCCATCAGGCTGATGCTCAAATATCGGTTCTTTCCGCACTTAGCCAAGGCGATTATACCTCTTTCGAAGACGAAGCCTCCTTAATGGATGGTTATTCCCACTTAACTAATGCACATTACTCTCCGAGAACTGAGGGATCAAGTGCCGACAAGCTTATGGCTTCTCAAAAGATTGCAGGATTCAATTACACACAAGAAAGCGCGTCTTCTACTGATATCATGCCATCCATTTATTCCGTTGGTGGAACTAGTGGCTTGGACGACTATGGTTTACCAAATTTCGACAGCATCGGCCTTAGATACGATCAGAATCTTGGTTTTCCGCTCCAAGTATCCAACTCTTTGATCTGCGACACGAATTCATTAGTCCATCCTTTTGGCGATGATGCAGATCTACAATTTTTCGAGGCAGATCTTCAATCTCAGTGTCAAATTGAAGCAGACTTACAGAGTGCTGTTGATAGCTTCATGCTGGCACCTTCTACATCTATGGCTAACGGAAAAGCTCGGAGACGATGGAGAAAGGTCGTCAACGTTCTAAAATGGTTCATGGTGAGGAAACGACGAAACCAATTATACAGGTAAGGTTTTGTACATTGCGTTTGCGAATGCAGCCGACAAAATAATAGTTTGCCGTGTTGATAAAGAAAAAGTTATGGCTTTCTCTCTTGTATGTAAATATACATCCTCCATGCATTGGTTTTTTAAGCCTGCCAGAGGTTAAAGAGCTGTTTGGCTCTTCTCTTTTGTTATCTAAAATTGAGTTTGTAAATAATTCATCTTCAGGAGAGAATTTCTGATTGTTGGCAAATGCTTAGTGAGGTAGTATAGTATGTAGTTTCAAGATTGAGAAAACTTCATTCTGGATCATATTTTGGTAAACATATTTTGTCCAATAAAATCAGTTTTCAATGTTTAGATGGTTGGAGTTTTTTCAGATTAATAAAGTCATGTTTGAAAACTTTTTATGAAGAATTTTGTAGTTTATTGTGATTCAAAATAAGTATTAGTCAAATAATTACGAACCTATGTAGTGAATTAATTTAATTTTTACCAATTAATGTTGAGTTTAGCATCACAATTAATGTTTGAAGTCCATATGGAAGAAACACAACTCACTAACAATTTCTTAATTGCCATTTAGTGACACTTTAATCCTTCATATACTAACAATTTTCTTTTGAAAAGATAAAAAACTATATTGTAAAAAGAAAATAGTACAAAATTAAAGGCTAGACTTGACAAAAAAAAATGAAAATAAATAAATAAATAAATAAATAATTGAAATCCCTTGACATTTTTTTTGTCTTAGGGATTGTTTCTATAAAAGAATTTTCTTTCTCATCAATATGTGTGGTATGCTTAGTGTCTTTAATATTTTTACTATCCAACTTTTCAAAAATTTTACATGATGAATAAAATTGTGATCCATATTAATTGCATTACCTTGTTTCTATGTTTTTTTTTTTCCACTAAATTTGTAATCATTTGAGAATTATGAATTTTTTTTAGCTACCAAAGATACTTGTATTTTGATTTTTTTATTTTACGATAGTCATTTTGCTCAACATCTTAGGGCATATTTGTTTTAACTTTTTCACTACTCCTACCGTGAAAAAAAGAAGCTACAAAATGGAACTTCTGTCTCAGACGCACGTCTATAATATTTTCACCGCAAAAACAAACACGCCTTTAGCATAAAGCTAATAAAAGAATATGTATATATTCAATCAATTCCCTATTATTATCTAAAATAATTTGTATAGTCTCTTCCACAAGTGGAAGTTTCTCCATAATGATTGTATGGTTTTTTTGTAGCTTATTTACTATTATTGAAGTAACATTTTCTACCCTATGATCATATTTTTTTAAACATAAAGTGTCCTTTTATTATCTTTTTCTTTCTCGATTTTGCAACATTTTTTGCATGACAATATTCTAATGAGTAACCAATAATATGAAGAAAAAAAAAACACAGTGAAGATAGTTTTACGTAGTCAACATCAACATTAAAAACATAATCCTTATTTTAAACAAGGAAATTGAGCAAGAATTCTAACAAATCAAAATTCACCGAAATTCTAGCATAATATCTAAAAAATTTACTACTAGTTGCTTCATCTAAGGTTAGAGGGACACCAATGCCTTTTGTGGTTGAAAAAGGAAATTATGGTCTTCAATATTCAATAGTAAGATCATGCATTTTAATCCAACATTATGCTTTATTATTTTTAACCAAATCTATATTGAAGTAATCGACCCTACTGCCAAAATCCTCTTAAAGATTCCACGACCCTACTGCCAAAATCCTCTTAAAGATTCCACGACCCTACTGCCAAAATCCTCTTAAAGATTCTCAATAGATGAAAGCGAAAAAAACAAATAAAAAAATCCTTACCAATATATATGAGAGGCCATTTGTCCAGAACATTTCAAACTACATTTAACTTTCTATGCAAATGCATCAATTGTTATAGAAAATTATCTTTTATTCAACATTATTCTTCTATGAAGGAAATTTTTACAGCTATCAAGACCATCAACATGTATGTCTTTCAAAATTTTAATGACTAGTGCATCACCTTTAAAACAAGGTGTTGGAAGTTGGCTTAGAGGTATGTTGCAAATGTTCTTAAAAATTTGCTTTAATGTCTTCAAAACAATATTAGAAGTCTGGACTGAAATTGAATTAGAAATATTTTGTTGAGTTCGTAAGCAAACCCACCAAAGCTTACGACTTGCACCTCAAATTAACGCAATATCTCACGTTGCACCCCGAAGCACGTTGATTTTTAAAGAATTTGAGAATGAAAACTAAAAATGGAACTGCACAACTTCAGCAAAATGGAAAATTTTGAAAAGCAAAGGTGTGCAGTTCAGGGAGAATGAGCAGTGGAATTGGCATGATACAGAAAATAAGCCAGTAGCTGACCCTTTGCAAAGTCAAGATGAGTTAGTTGATGATCATCCTATAAGAGGTGCTATATTGCTCTATGATATTTACCAAAGATGCAATGTTGCAGTACTTGAACCTGCAAGATATTGAGATGCAAAGGAATATCCCAAATGGAGGGCTGAAATGCAGGAGGAGCTTACCATGATTGGAAAAAAAACAAACTTGGAAACTTGTTAAAAGGCGTGAACACAAAAGAGTTATATGTGTGAAATGGGTGTTTAAAACAAAGCTAAATGCAGATGGATCAATCAACGAGCATAAAGCCAGGTTAGTGGTTAAAGGGTATGCTCAAAATTCCGGAGTAGAATTCAATGACACATTTGCTCCAGTTGCAAGGCAAGATACTATTAGGATGTTGTTAGTTATTGTTGCACAAAAGGGATGGAAAATATGTCATCTTGATGTCAAGCCAGCATTCTTAAATGGATTTCTTGAGGAAGAAATTTATGTTGAGCAACCTGAAGTTTTAGTTGTAAAAAGGCATGAGGATAAGGTTTATTTATTAAAGAAGGCCTTGAATGGTTTGAAAAAAGCTCCAAGAGCTTGGTACAACAGAATTGATGAATACTTAGAAAAGTTAGGATTTATTAATAGTCTATACGAAATCCACTTTATATATCAAAGGTGATCAAGATAATTCTTTTGTGATCTCTTTGTATGTTGATGATCTTTTAGTTACTGGCAGCAGTGATGAACTGATTCAGCAGTTCAAAGATGACATGATGCAAGTGTTTGAGATGTGAGATTTGGGAGAAATGTATTATTTCCTTCGAATGGAAGTTGAGCAGAAAATGGGGATATATTCATTTGTTAAAGGAAGTATGCAGAGTTTATTGTATCCACAACAAGTGTTATTAGACCTTATGGCTAAGAAAAATTCTAACTGATTTGCACTTGAAGCAAAGGGAAACTGCTGAGGTAATGGTGGACAACCAGGTAGCCATGGCGATCTCTAAACATAGCATTTTAGCATCAAATTATTTTTCCTCAGAGATGTACAAAAGGATGGAGATGTGTGTTTGAAGCATTGCAAGACTGAAGACCAACTGTCATATATCTTTACAAAAGCTCTTCAAAAAGGAAAGTTTGAGTTACAAAGGGAGAAACTTTGTATTTAAAACAAATTGCTATTCAATAAAAGTTAAGTTTTTCTCTTCCTTATCTTATGAGTCACGTTTAATCGCCAACATTAGTCATGCCTCACGTCAAAAGATTAACCCCACCAAGTCTCATTATTTATTCTCCTTTAGCATCCCACAGCTGAAAAATACACCAACTCATAACTACCTCAAGTATCTGATTCTACCTTTTTATCCTAAAAGGTAGAATCAATAATAGTGACTTCAACTTTATTATAGAGATGATGCAAATTCATTTGGCGTCTTAAAAAAAGAAATGTTGTAATAAATCTAAAAGTTTGACTCTAGCTTGTTATATCTTCTCTCTCATTCCTTCTTATTACACGTAAAACATACGACTCTCCCACAACACATGTTATACAATAGAAAAAATTACAATAGATAAAATGACACACAACATAGTAACACATGTATTAACTTGGCCAGTTTACATAAGATTGGCCTAGAAAAAAGCTGGACTCAAATCACGTTCTGCCAAGAATACCGACGATTCTCTTCTCAATAATGATCATATGAGACATACTTGTTAGATGATAGGCTTTAATCTAGAGGGGGTTGAATAGATCACAAATTTAAAAATAAAAATTTTGGCAAAAATTGTTTTGTGGCACAGCGAAATCAACCCGAATCGAATCGTCTAACCGAATCTACTATCGAAAAGCTCGGATATGCGTAACGTAAACCAATTGGATGATAATGAACACAAAATGTTCAACAACAATTAATTCACAAATAAATTAAATGATAAGCTATGCGTATATCTTATTTCCAATGAACACAAATCAATTAAAATACTCAAAATCAATTTATCGAATACTTTGTGTGCGATCGATATCGTTTGGAAATTAAATTTGTTTTGTTGATGTTAAAAGTCAATCACAATCAAAGTGATTATGATTATATCAACAACAACACTTTAAAAGATAGTTAAAAAACAATTTCTAATCGAATTAATTGAAACAACAACGAACTCGATAATTTGCAAGGACTACAATTAAAGAAATAGAAAGATACATAGATAAAGAGATAGAGAGAGACAAATATTTGTTTAGGAAGTTCCCCAATCAGCCTTGCTATGGGTACGTCTGCCCTCAATCCGAAATCAAATTGTGATACTTACAATTAACCTTATCTTTGCAAAAGTGTTTATACAAGAGATGAATAACTCTAACCCCACAAACCCTATGGTTTGTTGTTGATTCTACCACCTCCAAACCGTTGATTAAAGTTTGATCGAGTCACCAACAATGCTGCTACAATCCACTTGTTCTTGACTACTTGCTTGCAAGACCTCCTCGTCTTCAAGGTTTTCGCTCGGTCGGATTAATTTCTAGCACGTATTTGTTGAACTCAAGATTCCCGAACACGATTCACCGTCACGCGCTACTACCTTGCAAGGAACAACCTTGTCCCAAGGCCTTCATTCGGTCGAATCCGTGTTTGCTTGATCTTGTCCAAAACCTTCAAATCCCAATGATTTTGAAGGAAAACCTCAACTTGGTTTTCTTATTTGAAACACACAAAGATCCCAACCCAATATTCTCGGTTACACCAACTTAATTGGACACTATCAACCCTAATCTAGATGGTCACCCAATCAAAAATGATTATGTGTAGTTTGATTGTGTGTATACATAGAAGAGAGGTTGAAGATGATGGGAAAATTTTATAATTCTGGTTTCGTTTAGGCAATTCACTAGTACCTTACTAGAATATGATGCATGTATGAGTATCTATAGGTATGGAAAATAATGGGCAAAAGAAATACAATTTAATGGAGCAAAAAATAACCTTTTTGAGATGGAATATCGTATGTGTCGGCCTATTAAATCAGTACTCAGGTCGACCTATGAAGGTTTCAGGTCGGCCTATGAAGGTCTCGTGTCACCCATGTGTTGACCTAAGTTAGGCGACTTCTGGGCACTGACTACAAGCTTTAATATTGATCCATGGGAGTCGTCCTAAAATTCTATGTGTCGACCTATACTGAAGCTGAAACTTGTATAGGTCGACTTACTTACGCATGTATCGACCGAAAACGCTTTGACAACCTAAAAACTTGTTTTTCAATACATTTTTCACAAAAACCAGGTTTGCAATGCATATATGACGTAGGTTCAATTTTCAAACCATTTTAATGCTTCATAATACTAAGATGCTCATCTAAAATAGGAGGATACCGTCCAATATATATAACGCTACACTATCCTAATTTTAACACCACTCAAAATCCAAAAGTACACTCACAATACTTCAAGCAATAAACATGATATAAATATCCTTTCGAACTTCAATATCCTCTGAGACTCTATCAAGAGATATATTTATAATCCCTTATTTCTTTTACTTCACATTAGTTCATTACACCTTTTTATAGCCTTTTAAATAAAAAATTAGAAAAGTTTATATAAAAAGAGTAGTGAATAAGTTTTATATTTGCAAATTTTTATAAAATTATTTTAAAGTTTTAAATAATATGTAAAAATGATTTTTGATCTATAAAGAATAGGATTGAGTTTTTGTAGTAAGTTTACACAGGTAAACAGTGAAAGAAAATTTATTGAGAATACATATATATAGATAATTTTTTATATATAAAGAATAAAATAGGCAATAATGAGTTATTGTTATAATTCCTTTAGATATTATTAACAAAAACTAGTGAAAGAAAAATCAAGAGAAAATGGGTAGTCTCAAGTAAATTTAAAACAAAATTGATCTATATTTGATAGGGCCGCGGAAACACAGGCCACCTCTGCTACAAATTATAATGCAGGCTGTCTACTTGGGAATACCTTAGTTGGACACCCCTCCAAGTGCAATGGAGGTCACCAATCTGGACCATGAGCCCTTATGACCACCCATTGACCAAAATCAGGTAGGTAAGGCTCATTGAAGACTCTTAATCTCTATATATATACACCTAAACATCTCAACATCTTTTCTTTGACCGGTGTGGGACTAATCTTTGTCAAATACTAACACTTATTTTTATCCCTTCTTCTGTCTTTCTGTAGGGCATATACATCATCATATAACCCCTTGAATTAACCATTTATTTCATCTTCTAGTAAGTATTAGGTGGTAAATAATAATTCATCATCACTTTCTATGCAAACTATAGATCCTTCTAGCAATGTGAAGAAACTAGAAAAGGATACCATACTTCTCTATCTACAAAGCAACATGTATATCATACTACTTTTGTTTATCTAATCAAAATATTCTTCTCTCTTGCACATTTTCACATGTCTCCTATTGATACACTTTATCATAACTGCTTGTCATTTCCATGTGCATAACATGCGATTATAATTAGTATTGTTTGTTGTAGAGTAGAAAGAAGAACACAAACAACATGTATTTTGCAGCTACTAGAAAGCATATAGTTGTTTGTTTCTCTCCCTTAATCGTGGTCATGTTGTTGTAAGCAATTGAACCATAGCAGCTATATTGCTCCTACAAAAAGCAGCCAAAACATTCTTCTCGTCTTCTTTCATAACATCATGGACTTTGACTAAAGCTTTGTGTTTTGCTTCCAGATGACCAAATTGAAGGTGTGCAAATAGTTCTTTTATATTGCTTTGTGTTGCAATATATGATTCTGCTATAGAACTATAAACAATGAGATGCAAAGTAGCTTCACCAAGCACACCAGTATTTGTGAGATTCAAATATAGTTTTCCAGTTAATGCATCAAGATCACTCTACATCATTAGCTAACTTTCATACCCAAAGCTTTAAATAACGGTCGCGGTAGCATTGCGATTGCACTAAGGTTTTCACAATTTTAGTCTGGTGTTGCGTTATTGATTACAGCTGTTGCGAAGTGAATTAATTACAACATTTATAATGAATATATTTAGTGATTTGTACTGTCATATTTTGATTCTGAAAATTTTGTGTTCATAATATTGTAGTAAGGTAACGGTGTTTCGCTGATTTAACAGCTTTTCGTCTGTGATTTTTTTTCTCAGCATAAAAAGGGTTGATAATAGTATCGACACCTCTCGCAACAACTGATTCTCAGATACCTCTCCTTCAAACACAACTTGCTAACTCAAAAGCTTCTTTTAGTGGCTTTCACATGGCTAAACAAACTTGATATCTCGCAAAATGTAATATGACCAAACACTCAGAGTTGACATGTAATTTTTTGTGTTAAGTAAAATTATATTCAACAGTGTCGAAAATTGTATGTAATTGTCGAAGGAATTTATTTTGACGGCGTCTAAGAATACGTATATTCAATAGAGTTGAATCAGTTAGAATTTAACATAATAGTCCAGTTAGTTATTTTGAGATTATTTGGAGTGTAAGCAATCTCATTATAAATAGAAGGAGACTAATCATTTTGTAATAACCTTTTGTTCAAGTAATATAATTTAGTGCAGTTGCACACTGCAATACATTCTTCTTTCTCCTCTAAATTTTGTATTCTCAGAACTTGAATTTATCTCTTCTTTTCATCTCTTCAAATCTAAGTGCAAAGTAGAATCATCTTGTAACCAAGGTGTGGTTGTTTCACTCAAGAAAATGGTGAAGAACTAGAGGCACGATTAACCAGAAAAATTGATTATTGTTCATCAAGATTGATTCAGATTATCTCCAAAATTGATGTTTAATTCCAACATCTGGTATCTAGAGTGCTTACTGCGATTTTTGGGAGGCATAGAACAGTGACTTCTCACCCAAATGGACATTTTCTAGCTAATATTCCCATCTTAAATGGAAATAATTATGATCATTGGTGTAAGCATATGAAGGTTATCTTCTGCTATCAAGATGTTTGGGATCTTATGAAGAATGGAGTAACACTAATTGGCGAGAGTGCCACAGATGTACAAAAGACTGCACATAAAGATTTGAAGAAGGAATATTATAAAGCTCTCATTATAATTCATCAATGCATTGATCCATACAACTTTGAGAAAGTTGGTGATGTAAACTCATTGAAGGAAGCATGTGATATCTTGGAGAAATCTTTTGGAGGTGCTAAGAAAGTGAAAGAAGTGAGGCTACAAACTCACAAAAGATTGTATGAATTACTTCAAATGGAATAAAACTAAAGTGTTACTGATTTCTTCACCAGAGTAACGAGACTGGTGAATCAATAGAAGAATCAAAGGACCTGTCAATAATGACAAAAGAAGAGCTTTAAGGAACACTTGAATCTCATGAACAAAGAATGAATGAAAAATCTGTAAGCAAGAAAAAGAGTGATGTGGCTCTGGAGGCACAACAAGCTAAAGATAAGAAAGGCAACAGAAAATGGAATAGAAACAAAGGTAGAGGAGGCTGCAAGAATTCAAATGATAGAGGAAAAAGAAAGTAGTTCATCAAATCGGAGACAATTTTCAAACCAAAGCAATCATAGAGGTGGTGTCGCAGGTAGAGAAAGATGTGATGGAAGAAAACCTGACAAAATCCATATTTGGTGTTATAATTATAAGAAGTATGGACATTATGGAAGTCAATGTCGGCGAGGCAAGAAAGAAAATCAAGAAAGTGATGCAAGACTTGTAAAACAAGAAGAAGATGAAGTGTTGCTAATGGTCACAACAAAAGAAAAATAAAGATTCAAATATCAGTGGTATCTCGACTAAGGCTGCTCATCACACATGACTGGAATTAGAGATTGGTTCATTAACATCTGTCCTTCGATGAAGAACAAGGTGAAATTTGCTAATGAAAATACCCTAAGTGTCGAAGGTATTAGTGATGTTCTGATCATGAGAAATGATGAAAAATGATCAGTAATTTCTAATGTGTTGTACATGTCTGGCGCGAAAAGTAATCAACTAAGTATAGGCCGGTTGATCGAGAAGAATTACAAGGTAGTGATCAGACAAAAGATGATGAGAGTACTAAACTCAAGTGACAAGTTAGTCTTGAAGGCTCCTAGTTCTCAGAATAGAACCTTCGAGATTGAACTTGATGTGTTGGAACACAGGTGTCTGACAACTGCATCTAGCAGAGATGAATGACTATGGAACTACGACTTGACCATCTCAACTTCAAAGACATCAAAAATCTGAAGAGAAGAAATATAGTTTTAGGTTTACCAAAAATCGACATTCCAAATGAAATATGTGAAGAATATGTTCAGGCAAAGCAACACAAGAACATCTTCAGCAAAGATGTAGGAAGTAAGTCGAAAGCAAACTTGAGATCATATACTCAGATGTGTGTAGTCCTCTTTATGTAGATTGGATTGGAGGTAACAAGTACTTTGTTACATTCATAAATGATTTCAGTTGAAAATTGTGGACATGCCTAATCAAGTAGAAAAGTGATATGATTGAGGTATTTGCCAAGTTCAAAACTATGGTGGAGAAACAAAGTGGCCACAAGATCAAGAATTTGAGGACTGGATGTGGTGGAGAATACGTGTTGAGATATTTCGATGCATTATGTGAAAGAGAATGGATTGTGCATGAGGTGCTTTAATCCTACACTCCACAACAAAATGGTACTGCTGAAAGAAAGAATAAAACCATTATGAATAAGGTGAGAAGTATGTTAAAGGGAAAACACTTACAAAATGAGTTATAGGGTGAGGCTATGTCAGTTGGAGCTTACATATTGAACAAATTTCAAACAAAGAAGCTAGAAGGCATCACACCAGAAGAATGTTGGTCAGGTGTCAAACCTAGCATAAACCAGTTGAAGGTGTTTGAATCCATAACATATAGACATGTGCCTGATCAGTTGAGAAGAAAACTTGATAACAAGTCAAGCCAGATGATCCTAATAGGATATCACTCAACTGGTGTGTTAGACGATAGGCTACGATCTAGAGGGGGTCAATAGATCGCAAATAAAATTTTATTGTTTAAAATTTGTTTTAAAAATTATTTAACAATGGCTAGCAGAAACAATTCTGGATCGACAATCGTCTATCCCGAACTGTTTTCAAAAAGATCGAATATGCGTTAAACCGTATAAAATGTATTCGAAAGATGAGAAACCTAATCAATATATTTTCAACAATAATGTTTAAATAAAACCACACGATGATAATCAATTTCCAATGAAATATTGAGCAAAATTTGACTTAAGCAACTTGTCGAACACTTGGTGTGCAGTAAATTATAATAATATTTTTCTTTGATTTTGTTGATATGAAAAACCAATTGCAATCAATAGATTGCAATCAACTCAACAAAACAGTTTGAAGTATTAGACAAAGAAATCATCTCAATGTATCGATTGCATAATCAATTTATTAATAATTTGCTACAAAAGTAGAGAGAGAGAGAGAGAGAGAGAGAGAGATTTGTTTAGGCAGTTCACCAATCGGCCTCGCTATGGGTACGTCTATCCTCAATTCCAATGGAACTGAGATAATGAAAATTAACATTTCCAAATGTAGTTTACAAGAGAAAAACAATAATCCAACCCTCCAAACCCTATATTTGATGTTGATCATATCTTCTTCTCTTACCTTAATCTTGAACTTGATCAAGTGACCCAATACTTCTAATTTGATCCTCCATTTACCGCTACTCCTTTGATCAAACCACCATTCTTTAAAGCTTTCAGTCGGCTGAATCAAAATTGTAAACTATTATGAAAAACTCCCAAATCAATCCTTGATCTTGGAAGAAAAACCCAAATGGATTTATCTTGAAACCCCTAAAGAATTTTCAACCTAATTGATTACAACCTATACTAATTGGACCTTATCAAAATTTCTCTTGATCACACAACAAAATTGATTATGTGTAGTTGTTGTATGAATGCAATGAAATAGGATCAAGATGATGCAAAGTTCTTTATGTATTCTTGGTTTCAATACAATGAAATGATGCATGAATGACTATATACAGGTGTGTGTGTGTGTGTGTGTGTGTGTGTGTAAAATAGAAAACATAAAATAATCAGGTTCACAAAATATCAAAATTGGACATTTTAAACAAAGGGAGTCAACTCATTCGAAGAAGGAGTCGACCCATGCTGCCGGGGAGTTGTCTCCAAGTGGACAAAAAGTTTGGAAAGCTGAAGCATTTAGCACGAGTTGACCCATAACTCGAGGGAGTCGACCCATTCATGTTGTGTGTCGACTCCAAGGGCCTATGTCTTGACTCCTTTGTAGCAGGGACTTTTTATTTCATTCTGCTTTAGAGGGAGTCGACTCCTAACATGGATGTGTCGACTCGTAACATGATTTTTTTTATAAAATTTCATATTTTTGACCTTTCCAAGTGCTTTTGACATGTTGTATAAGTTTCCAAAGATGAAGATGTAACATAGACATAGAAAGATAAGTCCAATGTACAAATACTAAATACCTAGTTTTGACATCATTCAAAACCTCCAAGAGGATTGTGCACTCACATGGTGGATACAAACAGTTTGACCCAGTGAACAAGCAAGTTGTGATCAGCAGGGGTGTGATCATAGATGAGATTAAGGAATGGGACTGGATTGAAAAACATCAATAAGGATTCAATGGGAATCCTATGTGATGAACCAACTAGTGAAGTTGATAGACAAGTTTGACAAGAAGAAATCAGAGGTCAAGCAAACACAAACAGACCTCAAAGAACAAGAAACATGTTTGCAAGGTTGCAGGAATATGTGATCACATTAGATGATGTGGTAGACAATGAAGGTGAGCTGGTGCATTATGCCTTATACGCAGATATTGAGCCAGTCAATGTAGTTAAGGCATTGAAAGACTCAAAGTGGATGCACGCTATGGTGGAGGAATTACAATCCATATAAGACAAAAAAACCTAGTCACTAGTTGAATTGCCACAAGGTAAGAAGGTAAATTATGTGAAGTGAGTGTACAAGGTGAAGCTCATTCCAAAGGGATAAGTAACCAGACACAAGGCAAGACTTGTAGCAAATGGATTTCTTCATAAATAAGGAATTGATTATGATGAAGTTTTGTACCAATTGCTAGGATCGAAATAACCAGGTAGTTGTTGGTGTAACAAACATGAATAACTGGTCCATGTGTTAGGTGGATATGAAATGTGAATTCCTAAATGGCCATCTAGATGAAGTGGTTTATGTAGCACAACCAGTCGGTTTTATGAAGCAAGGTCAAGAAGGAAAAGTTTACTAGCTGCATATAGCCCTGTGAACTCAAGCAAGCTCCAAGAGCTTGGAACAAAAAGATAAATAGCTTTCTAAGGGAGAAACAGTTTATAAAGCGCACAACATGGTATGTCAGAAGAAGCAGGAGTGGGCTGCTTATACTTTATCTTTATGTAGACGACTTATTGATAACAGGAAGTTGCAAGAAGGAGATCGAAGATTTCAAAAGTGAATTGAGCAAGGAATTCAAAATATCTGACCTGGGTTGCATTTCATATTTCCTTGTCGTTGAATTCTACAAGAGTAGTAGAGGATTGATGTTGCACCAAAGAAGATATGCAAGTGAGATACTCAAAATATTTGAAATGGAAGAATACAATGTAACTTTGACACCAGTTGTAACAAGATTGCATCTAACAAAGGATCCATACAAAGATGAAGTCGATCTAACTCAATATAGAAGACTTGTTGGATCATTAAGATATCTTTGTCACACAATGTCTGATCTAGCATACAATGTAGGTATGGTGAGTAGATTCATGCAAAGGCCAAATGTATCACATCTTGGAGCCACCAAGAGGATACTAAGGTGCCTTAGAGGAACGTTATATTATGGAATTTTGTTTCTTGCAGTAAATGAAGGAAAAAAATGCAAACTTGTGAGATACACTGACTCTAGTTGGTGCGGTGATGCTTGTAACACCCTAAAAACCCCGATGATTTTTTTTTTTCATTTTTAAGTCTCAAAATCATTTAGAATATTAGAACATTTGGGAATTACACACTAAAGCGCCACATTTATTTCAAGAAAAGATAATAATTAAAGTATCATAAAACAAATAATCCATTCAAGTTTCAACAAATAACAAATAAAGGTTCCCGCCCGATGATACAATATTATAGCAACGAGTACTACAATTATTAGCTAACATCGAGGTTTGGCAAAACATGAAAGACACAAAAACAAACGAACATCTCCTATTAGAAGCTGGATCACTCCTCAAAGTCAATATGAGAATCACTGATATAGTTTCACAATTTAAACACATAGACACAACCAGGGGGTGAGAATATGTCGGATAATTAACATTGGCACAATAACAACAGGTGTAGTACATTTTACACATTTAGTCATAAACATATTACATGATTTATCATACGAATAACAAATACATTTTATATTACTCATTCAAATGCCACATTCAATAATATAATTCATTCAATGATGCAACACTATGCCGAACTACTTTACTCCCATGCATGTGATGCCTTCCTACAAAATTGGACCAAAGTCCTACATCGTCGGACCAAAGTTCATCATCGTCGGACCTAAGTCCATCATCGTAGGACCGAAGTCCTAACCTAAACTCTGATATACATGATACATGAATCAATCAAATGCAAACAACCTTCATTCAAACCTCATACTCCCATTATAAAGTGAAATTCTGGTATCAGATGTGTGATGTTAAGTGCGATGTCACAACAACACACTCTGCTAATATGAACAAGGCAATAACACGCAGTAAAGAACACAATGAATTGTTCACCCAGTTCGGTCTAACTACCTACGTCTGGGGGCTACCAAGCCAGGGAGGAAATTCACTATTAGTAGTATTAAATTACAGACTCAACAATCCCAGTTGACATCTACCTAACTTAATCACTACCCAATGACAATTCTACCTAAGAAACCACTTAGGTATGAGAAACCACTCACTCCCTAATTCACCACAATGATACAATCCAATGATTACAAATAAAAACCCACCTTGATTCTGCTTAACAACTTTGATCAAGAACCACACACTCTTGCTTAAAAGCTCTAGAGTGAATACACTTACAACTCAAAATAGTAACACCAATTCACACACGAATGGTTTACAAAACACACACGAAGACACAAATGACTCTCAGTCTTTAGCTCTCTTTCTTCGTTCTTTACCAACAAGGGTTGAGGTTGCTTTTATAGAATTCTAACTTGGGCTTGGACCTCCTCCAAAAATATCTGATTTGATTTGTTTTAAAACCATAACTTAAAGCAGATTTGATCTTCAAATCTTTTTAAATCTCTTCAAATCAGCCCTAATGTTAGTTACATGATCTGCTCCATGATCTGCAAATTATCTGATTGAAAATATCTTCTCCAAGATATTCACATCCAATCTCTCTAACAGATCTCCTCAACACACACTAACACGCGTAACCCTAAAACATCACAACCTGATGTACTGATGTTCTGATACACTGATGTCAAGACATCACTTATAACATCAGCATATAAAACTTCAACCCTGCAACAGCTAATGTTAGGAACCAATGTTATGACATCAGACATATGACATCAACATTGTTCAACTTTGTTTTACCAAAATTCCAGCCAATACAAGAACTAACAATCTCCCCCTTTGGCTAATTTTGGCTAAAACAAACTCTGCCATCATCAGAGGTACCTGCAGCGGAAAAACTTCATAGCAGTAATCACATCCAAAATGCACACAGCTAACCTCCCCCTCAAAACAAGAACCAGCATACCAGCTGTTCAAACTGCACACTCCCCCTCAAGCCTAGAGCCACATCAGCCACATCAGACAACTAGGCAACACTTAGGCTAACCTCTTCCCCTTTTTAGCCACAATTTGACAACATCTACACTAAACACAAAGATCTGATCGCCATAATGACATGGTCAAATAACAAGCTTCCCAAGGAACACAAATTCCAAAAACTTTGACTGGTCAGGCGATACAACCAATGGATTCTTATAGTACTATAAAATCCAAGCCTTCTTCCTTCTAACAGCACCAGACACCACACAAGAATGAGTCAGTCAAACAGAGATGCAGGAAAGCAACACATGCATGAGGATACTAAACCAGATCCACTGAAGAACAAGAACACAACAATGAAAGTCGCTGGGACTTCTTCAGGAGCAACAAGAACAAGAAAACTATCAGAGACAAAAACCATCAAAAAACCTCCAGTGCAACTTCATGTTTCTGATGATGAATGGGATGAAGATTAGAAAACTTTTCTTGATGCAGGGGGTTTGGGATAATCTTTAGACCTTATATATAATGCTTTTGATGTACTAAAATCCAATCTTGTATGCTTTCAGCAGTTGAATAAAATGTTGTTTCCATTAAACATATGAAAAATCACAACTGCACAAATCCTCCTTCCAGCACACCTAGTCCTCATAAATGCAAATTCCCAATTTGCTTCTTAAACTTTCAAATTGATTTGCATCTAAGGCTTTAGTAAAAATGTCAGCTAATTGTTTATCTGTAGCAAAATATTCCAAAGCAACTACTTTGTCTTTAACCAAATCTCTTATAAAATGATGCCTTATATCAATATGCTTAGTTCTGCTATGTTGAATAGGATTCTTAGAGATATTGATAGCACTCAAATTATCACAGTAAAATGTCATGACATCTTGCTTGACATTGTATTCTGTTAACTTATGCTTCATCCAAACAAGTTGAGAACAACTACTCCTTGCTGCTATGTACTCAACTTCAGTAGTAGAAAGAGACACACAGTTCTGCTTTTTACTAAACCATGATATCAGATTATTCCCTAAGAAGAAGCAACCTCGTGAAGTACTTTTTCTATCATCAACACTCCCTGCCCAATCAGCATCACAGAAACCACATAACTCAGTGCCTGATCCATGACTGTAAAGCATTCCATAGTCACTAGTCCCATTCACATATTTCAGAATCCTCTTCACTTGATTCAAGTGACTAACTTTAGGCTCAGCTTGATATCTGGCACAAACTCCAACAACAAAAGAAATATCTGGTGTGCTAGCTGTGAGATACAATAGACTTCTAATCATGCTTCTATATAAACTTTGATCCACACTAACACCATGTTCATCCTTGGAAAACTTTAAATGAGTAGGAGCAGGTGTCCTCTTGTGATTAGCATCCTCTAGACCAAACTTCTTCACTATGTTCTTTGCATACTTGCTCTGAGAAATGAATATGGAGTCCTCCATTTGTCTAACTTGTAAACCAAGAAAATAGTTGAGCTCTCCAACAAGACTCATTTCAAACTCAGACTGCATCTGTTCCACAAAATGTTTCACCGTTGCATCTGACATCCCACCAAATACTATGTCATCAACATATATTTGAGCTATCATCAGTTTTCCTCCTTCCTCTTTAACAAACAAAGTCTTGTTAATCCCTCCTTTTCTGTAGCCATTCACAGCCAGGAATTCAGTAAGCCTTTCATACCAAGCTCTTGGTGCTTGCTTCAAACCATAGAGAGCTTTCCTTAGTTTGTAAACATGGTCAGGAAATTTTGGATCAATAAATCCTTTTGGTTGATCAACATACACCTCTTCATTTAAGTAACCATTCAAGAAGGCACTCTTAACATCCATCTGAAATAGCTTGAATTTGAAATTACAAGCCACCCCTAAGAGTAATCTGATAGATTCCAGTCTTGCCACAGGAGCAAAGGTTTCATCATTATCAATTCCTTTAACCTGAGTGTATCCCTGAGCAACTAATCTGGCCTTGTTTCTGGTGACCACTCCTTGTTCATCAGATTTATTCTTGTAAATCCACTTGGTGCCAATCACATTAACTCCATCAGGCCTTGGTACAAGATCCCACACTTCATTCCTTTTGAATTGTTCCAGCTCTTCATACATGGCATTGATCCAAAACTCATCAGTCAAGGCTTCTTTGACATTCTTGGGCTCAATTTTAGAAACAAAACAAGAATTTGACACAACCTCTCTTGATCTAGTGCTAACCCCTGATTTAGGATCACCTATGATAAGCTCCCTTGGATGGTCCTTTAGCACTCTAATAGATGGTTCTTTATTAGATTGTTCAGGTTCAGGCTCAGCATCAACAAGACTGGGAGACCCACTTCTGTCTTCAATTTCTTCTGTGACTTCTTCAACTGATGTTTCAACATCATCCAGGACATCAGCATCTTCCTGCTTATCAATGTCATCAATCACCACGTTTATAGACTCCATCATAACCTTTGTTCTGGAGTTGAAAACCTGTAAGCTCTGCTATTTGTAGAGTATCCTAGAAAGATTCCCTCATCACTTTTAGGATCCAATTTTCTCCTCTGTTCACGATCTGACAAAATGTAACATTTACTTCCAAAAACATGAAAGTACTTCACATTTGGCTTTCTTCCTTTCCATAGTTCATACAGAGTAGCTGAAGTGCCCCTTCTCAAAGTAACTCTGTTGTGAATATAGCAAGCAATGTTCATGGCTTCAGCCCAGAAATGGTAAGGAAGCTTTTTGGCATGAATCATTGCCCTAGCAGACTCTTGAATAGTTTTATTCTTCCTCTCAACAACTCCATTTTGCTGAGGAGTAATTGGAGAAGAGAACTCATGACTTATGCCTTCAGCAGAACAATATTCAGCAAACTTACTATTTTCAAACTCTCTTCCATGATCACTCCTTATTCTAATAACATTACTCTCCTTTTCCCTTTGGAGTCTTTTACAAAGATCTTTAAAAACATCAAACACCTCTGATTTGTCTTTAATGAAGCTCACCCAGGTGTACCTAGATTAGTCATCTACAACAACATAAGCATACTTCTTCCCTCCTAGACTTTCTACCTGCATAGGTCCCATCAAGTCCATATGAAAAAGTTTTAAAACTTTGGAGGTGGTGTTATGTTGAAGCTTCTGATGTGACATCTTAGTCTGCTTCCCTATTTGACAATCTCCACAAACTCTTCCCTCTTCAATATTGAGTTTAGGAATTCCTCTGACAGCTTCTGAAGATATTATTCTCTTCATTCCCTTTAGATGAAGATGTCCCAACTTTTGATGCCAAATTTTGACTTCATCATCTCTAGCAAACACACATGTTGAGGTACTTGAGTCTTGTTGCAACCATAGATAACAGTTGTCCTTAGACCTAACACCATTCATGATGACTTCTCATTTCTCATTGGTGACATTGCACTCAGATTTTGTAAAGTCTACTTTGAATCCTTGATCACAAAGTTGACTAATACTGATCAAATTTGCTGTCTACCCTTTGACAAGTAGAACATCATCCAGTCTAGGAGCACCAGCACAATTCAGCTTTCCCATCCCCTTGATTTCTCCTTTGACACCATCACCAAATGTAACATGACCTGAAGACTGAAGCTTAACATCTACCAACAAATTTTTAACTCCTGTCATGTGTCTTGAACACCCACTATCAAAGTACCAGTCTTCTTTGGTAGAAACCCTAAGAGAAGTGTAAGCTATTAAGCTGGTAACTTTACCTTTTGGAACCCATTGCTTCTTAGAATTTAAGGCCTGATTACCTATGGGAAACTTCTGTGTGGGAGTATACTGATGTGCGTTCTGAGGATACCCATGTAGCTTATAACAGTAGCCCTTTATGTGTCCAAAACGCCCACAGTGATGACATCTCCAGCGCCTGAATTTCTTCCTAGAAGGAATCCTGTCAGGATGTTTAAACATCTGTTTTAACATCACTGGTTTGGAACTGGTAATAACATCATCAGAAGCTGTAACATTGTTGAATCCCAAACCAATTTTGTCTCCAGTAATTTTCCCAATACTGAGAATGTTGTCTAGAGCATCAGTTCCATTGTTCAACATTCTGACAGTTTTGGTCATAGAATCCAATTTAGAGTTAAGCATACTGACTTCATTTTCAAGTTCAGTATTTTCAGTCTCTAACTGCACTATGGTTTTCTTCAGCTTCTCTCCTTCAAGAAACACTTGTTCACTTCTCATGCACATTTCTTTATACGAGGCAGCAAGCTCTTCATAAGTAACCTCATCATCACACGAATCATCATCTGACTCACAAACCCCAATCATAGCTCTAACAAGCTTAGTTGATTCTTCTTCAAATTCACTCTTACTATCAGACCAGGAAGCAGATAACCCCTTTTTCTGTCTTTTGAGATAAGTAGGACATTCCTTCTTGACATGACCATGCCCTTCACACTCATAGCATTGAACTCCCTTGTCATTATTGGACTTTTCTTCATCTCTAGTTTTCTTCCCCTGATCTCCTGATCTGTTGGTGTCAGATGTGATGTTCTTGACATTAGGATTATAATTCCTATTTATCCTCTTCATAACCTTATTAAACTGTCTTCCCAGCAAAACAATGGCTTGGGACAGCTCCTCCTGAGACTCAACACCATTATTTTTCTTAGAATCTTCAGAACTAGATATCAAAGCTATACTTTTGGTTTTCTTTTTAGGTTCCTCTTCCATTCCTAATTCAAAGGTTTGAAGAGAACCTATCAACTCATCAACCCTCATCTTGCTGATGTCTTGGGTTTCTTCTATAGCTGTCACCTTCATTTTATATCTCTTGGGAAGAGATCTAAGAATTTTCCTCACCAGCTTCTCTTCAGTCATCTTCTCTCCTAGGGCACTAAAAGCATTTGACAGCTCAAGGATGTTCATGTGGAAATCATGGATAGTCTAATCATCCTTCATCTTCAGATTTTCAAACTTTGTTGTCAAAAGTTGAAGTCTTGGCATCTTGACTTTGGAGGTTCCTTCATGAGTAGTCTTTAAGATATCCCATGCTTCCTTAGCTACTTCACAAGTGTTGACCAACCTGAAGATGTTCTTATCAACACCATTGAATATGGCATTCAAGGCTTTAGAATTCCCAAGGGCAAGCTCATCTTCTTCCTTGGTCCATTCTTCTTCAGGTTTTAGTTTTGAGCTACCCTCTACTACCTTTCTATTCTCATCCTTTTCCACAATAACAGGATGTTTCCATTCTTTCAAAATAGCCTTCCAGGCTCTGCTGTCTAATGACTTCAAGAATGTAACCATACGAGGTTTCCAATAGTCATAATTTGAGCCATCTAGAATAGGGGGTCTATTCACAAATCCACCAGTCTCCTTGTCCATCGCACCAGAAAGTATCAGCCCTAGATCTCACCCAGATGCAGAGCAGGATGCCTGCTCTGATACCAATTGAAATTCTGGTATCAGATGTGTGATGTTAAGTGCGATGTCACAACAACACACTCTGCTAATATGAACAAGGCAATAACACACAGTAAATAACACAATGAATTGTTCACCCAGTTCGGTCTAACTACCTACGTCTGGGGGATACCAAGCCAGGGAAGAAATTCACTATTAGTAGTATTAAATTACAGACTCAACAATCCCAGTTGACGTCTACCTAACTTAATCACTACCCAATGACAATTCTACCTAAGAGACCACTTAGGTATGAGAAACCACTCACTCCCTAATTCACCACAGTGATACAATCCAATGATTACAAATAAAAACCCACCTTGATTCTGCTTAACAGCTTTGATCAAGAATCACACACTCTTGCTTAAAAGCTCTAGAGTGAATACACTTACAACTCAAAATAGTAACACCAATTCACACACAAATGGTTTACAAAACACACACGAAGACACAAATGACACTCAGTCTTTAGCTCTCTTTCTTCGTTCTTTACCAACAAGGGTTGAGGCTGCTTTTATAGAATTCTGACTTGGGCTTGGACCTCCTCCAAAAATATCTGATTTGATTTGTTTTAAAACCATAATTTAAAACAGATTTGATCTTCAAATCTTTTTTAATCTCTTCAAATCAGCCCTAATGTTAGTTACATGATCTGCTCCATGATCTGCAAATTATCTGATTGAAAATATCTTCTCCAAGATATTCGCATCCAATCTCTCTAACAGATCTCCTCAACACACACTAACACGCGCAGCCCTAAAACATCACAACCTGATGTACTGATGTTCTGATACACTGATGTCAAGACATCACTTATAACATCTATAAAACTTCAACCCTGCAACAGCTAATGTTAGGAACCAATGTTATGACATCAGACATATGACATCAACATTGTTCAACTTTGTTTTACCAAAATTTCAGCCAATACAAGAACTAACATAAAGTACCAATTATAACATTAAACCAAAGTCCTACATCGTCGGACCGAAGTCCATCGTCTTCGATCCTCATAAACCAATCTTAACAACTATATTACGGACGTAAACAACACAACATCAATATGCCTCAATTAATGGATATTCCACAACATCTTCTAATTAATTAGATAAAATTCATCATTTAACATCAAGAAGTCAACACTGGTTCTTATGAACTTAAACCTATCAACACATCAACATATAAGCGTTGGTTCACCTTGAATCTTAAAATATCACTGCCTACTCACAAGACAATAAAAAATTCAATCATTAACAATAAACTCTACTCATATTTCTTAATAAAACATCATATAACAAAATACATTAAATCAATCCAAGGGTTTCCCAAACCCTGTCCCTTCTGGTTTACCCTTAGGACTATGAGCCTTTGATTTAACTCTAAAATTGTCTCACTCTAAACAATAGGTTTATATGCTCTAAAATTGTCAAAATCTAACATACTCACTATAAGGCTAAAAGCATAATCCTAAAAGAAAAATGATCAACAAATCAAAATGAAAAGTCTCGAAAACACGAAAATTGAAACGTTTGGTATCAAAAACCAAAAGACTCGAAACCGTACGGACGGGGTGGTGAACTGCCACCAACTATGCACCCGACCTGCCAGCGGCTCCGCCATCGCCGCCGATCACGACCTTTCTTTTGCAACGCGGTCCGTCTGTCGCCTTTCAGCCCTCTTGACCTGATTCCACGTTTTCGGCCTGATTCACGATTTTTGCAATTTCATTATTTTTCCTGACCCGACCCAATTTTCTACAGTATTGCGGCAACTGATTCACTACAGTGCCTCTGCAACCCGATTTTCCCAATTTTGATCTGCGACCCAATATTCCTGATTTTGACTCGTGACCCTATTTTGCTACAGTACCACCATGGCCGCTTCGGTACAGTACTGCCACAACCCATTTTTTTTCCTGATTTTCACAAATCTTAAATTATCCTTACTGACAAGTTAACAAGACCAACAATTCATAATAATTCAATGAATAATTTGTAATAATCTAATCAACAATTCATGTTAATAACATCAACAATTCAACTCATATCATAACTCAGATAAATAATATATAATAGACAAATCAACATTTCAACTCATGGTATAACATAGATCAACAATTCAATTATAGGTTGTCATGTATGTCCTACAAGGGGTTAAGGAATCTCCCCTACCACATAGTTACAAGCTAAATTATCAAATAATTTTCCCCTTACCTCAATTACGCAGAAAAATCTGAATTGTTGGTGGTTAGGACTGCCTCTACTCTGCTATTGTTGTATCCTTCCTTATCCATTTTCTCTAAAATAATACGTATTTTTGCCTATTTTCACAACACTACTTCTTATATTTATATTAGTTATTAAAATTTGTTTTTCCAATTAGCTCCCTTTGTTTTTTCTATATTCCTCTTTTACCCATTCTATTTTACTCATTATATCATTTAAAAAAAAATATCACTATTTATTTCGATTTTTTTTAACAATACTACTAATACCCTCAAAAATCCAAAAAATCTGCCATTACAACTCATTATTCCCCATAATTCAATTATTTCAGCATCAACACCTCAATTATATTATGTATAAAATATTTAAATAATAACATATTACCACTAAACAACAAAATATCAATTAATTAGTTAATTAATTACCAAAACTTGGGCCATTACAACTCTCTCTCTCTCTCTCTCTCTCTCTCTCTCTCTCTCTCTCTCTCTCTCTCTCTCTCTCTCTCTCTCTCTCTCTCTTCTCTCGCTCGCTCTTATTGAATTTTCGTCATCAAAAATCTTACCTAAAGAGAAAAAGTTTGGGTAAGACTCTTTCATCTGGCTCTCTAGCTCCCAAATCACGTTACCCTCAATGGATCCTCCCCACACAACCTTACCCAATACAATTTCCTTACCTCTTAAGTGTTTTACTTCTCGATCTTCAATTCTTAAGAGTGAAGCTTCATAAGTTAAGTTTTCCCTTATTTGCATATCATCTGATTGTATCACATGGGACGGATCCGGAATATAATTACGAAGTTGAGAGACATGAAAGACACTATGGTGGTTTGAGAGAAATGAGGGTAATGCAACCTTAAAGGAAACTACATCGACTATCTTAAGAATTTGATAAAAACCAATAAAACAAGGAGTAAGCTTTCGAGATTTCAACGCTCGACCAACCCCAGTCACTTGAATGACTCTCAAGAATACATGATCTCCGTCCTAAAATTCAAATGTCTTTCTACGCTTATCATGATAACTCTTCTGTCTGCTTTATGATGTCCACATCTTTTCCTGAATCACCTTAATCTTTTCAGTAGTCTGATGTACTATTTTAGGCCTTAGCATAATGCTTTCACTCGACTCATACTAGCATAACGGTGTCCGATACCTCCTCCCATACAAAGCCTCAAAAGGTGCCTAACCACAACTTCTTAACATGGTATTAGAGCCTCGTTTAAGATCCGATGGGCCACTTTATATGGTTTCGGCTATCAGGCCACCCACCATTTATTTCCATGCTCCAGTTGTCTAGTCCTGAGCGTGAGGGGGTGTGTTAAGACTCTCACATCGGACAATATATGGCATGAACATGTGTTTATAAGTGGAGGCAATCCTCACTCTACCGACCGGTTTTGTAGGGTTGAGTTAGGCCTAACCACAAATTCTTAACAGGTGTCATCCTAATACTAGAATGTAAAGTATTTTTATAGGTAAACTTAATCAGTGGTAAGTGATTATCCCAACTACTGTATTACTTTAAAACACACACCCTCAACAAGTCTTCCAACGACTGGATATTCTTCTTTGTTTATCCATCAATATGAGGGTGGTAGGCATAACTCAAACTCATTTTAGTTCCCAGATATCTTTGCAAACTCTCCCAAAATCTCGAGGTGAACTTCATATCCCGATCTGAAATTATACTAGAAGGGATACCATGCAATCTTACTATCTCTCCTATATAAATCTCAGCCAACTTATACAAAGGATATGTGATCTTTATCGAAACGAAATAGACTGATTTAGTCACCGAATGATTCCATTTAGTGGTCCTAAGTAAACCTACTACAAAATCCATGGAGATATTATCCCATTCCATCAGGAATACTTAGAGGTTGTGTCAATCTATATGGCTTATGATGTTCTACTTTTGATTTCTAAAAAGTCGAGCAAGAGTAAACAAATTCTTTAACTTCCTTCTTTATTCTTGGCCACAAAAATACTCGCTTAAGATCCTGATACATCTTAGTGGCACCTGGATGAAAGTTCAACCCACTTCTACGACCTTCCTCCAAAATTCTCCTCTTAAGTTCCAATACATCTGTTACACAGAACCTGTCCCGAAACCTTATAACCCTATCTTGTCCTACCTTGAAGTCTTCTAATTTACTTTTATTGATTAACACTAACTGGTCTATAGAGTGCAAATCCAGCTTTGGGCCTTCCTTAATTTCCTCTAACACGTCGTTAGTCAACCTTAACATCTCCAACTTCACATTGTTTGGTGTCAACTCACACACCAAACGTATGTCTCTGAACTGCTCAATTAAATTGTTCTCTTTGGCCATTAATGATAACATATGCAAGGAATTTCAACTTAAGGCATATGCCAGTACATTAGCCTTCCATGGGTAATAATTCAGCTAAAAATCATAATCCTCTAAGAACTCTAGCCACCTTATCTACCTCATATTCAATTCCTTCTAATCGAACAGATACTAAAAACTCTTATGATCAATAAATACCTCAAATCTCAATCGGTAGAGATAATGTCTCTAAATCTTAAGTACAAACACTACAACTGCCAGCTCCAGTTCATGGGTAGGATAGTTCCTTTCACGAGTATTGAGTTTCCTGGAGGCATAAGCTATGAGGTGACCCTCATGCATAAGTACACCACTTAAAACTAATTTGGATGCATCACAATAAACCACGAAAGATGCACCTGGGTCTCATAGGGTTAAGACGACTGCAGATGTCCGACTCTTCTTAAGTTCTTAGAAACTCCTTTCACAATCGGTATCTTATACATAAGCGTGACCCTTCTGAGTCAGTCGAGTCATAGAAAGTGCTAACTTTGAGAAACCTTCTATGAATTTCTAGTAGTATCCGGCCAAGCCCATCAAACTCCTGATCTCGATTACTAACTTCAGTGTCTCCCACTGTAAAACTGTATCTACCTTTGATGGGTCCACAACTATTTCACCATTGGAAATTACATGACCAAGGAAACTCACTTCCCTCAACCAAAACTCACACTTAGACAACTTGACATATAATTTCTTGTCTTTTAAGGTTTGCAACACAAACCTCAGATGCTTTGCATGTTCCTTATCTGATTTAAAATAAACCAAGATATTGTATATGAACACCACCACAAGTTGATCTAGGTAGGAAAGGAAAATTATATTCATATACTCTATGAATACTCTCAGCGCATTCGAAACTGCGAAGGGCATAACTTCATACTCATAGTGACCATAACATGTTCTAAATGCAATCTTGGAAACATCTTCCACCTTTACTCGAATTTGATGGTACCCTGACCTCATATCAATCTTACTAAACACTTGCATTCCTACTAGCTGATTCATAAGACCATCAATCCTCGTAAGAGGATATCTGTTCTTGGTAGTCACCTTATTCAGCTGTTTGTAATCTACACACAACCACATACTCCCATCATTCTTCTTAACTAACAACATAGGTGCTCCCCAAGGTGACACACTAAGCCTGAAAAATTTCTTCTCTAAAATATCTTCCAGTTGCTTATTAAGTTCACTCAATTCTGAAGCAAACATTATATAAGGGGATATAGTTCTTGGTACCAGGTATCAAGTCTATCACAAATTCGACTTCACCCTCGGGTGGTAAATCACTAATATCATCAGGGAAAACATCGGGTAAACCACAAACGACTTGAAGGTTAGCAATCAAAGTTTAGCTTTATAAATTTAGGGAGGCTAAGATCATGAACACTTGAGCGTTCTATTTCAAGGAAGCCTCTACTCAGTTTGCGGATATAAATCTCGAATTCTTACTTTGTTCTTACTCAAGAAACATCACCGACTTATCAAAGCAATTTATGTGAACGTGATTGAGTGATAACCAGTTAATTCCTGGAATAGTATCTAATTGACTTAGAGGTAAGCAAATCAAGTCAAATCCAAAATCTCTACCATAGATGGATAAAGGACAATTTAAAAAGACATGCGTCGTGGCTACAGAACCACTGGTCTGGGTATCAATGGTCATGACAGACCACATAACAGACACTTTCAAATTTAACCTGCAAACACAATCATGTGATATAAACAAGTTTGCTGCACACGTATCGATGATAGAAATTAAAGGAATACCATTTATGAAACACATACCCTGAATAAACCTATCTAATTTCTAGGCTTTAGCACCTCTAAGAGCAAATAATTTCCCTTTGGTTTGGGCATTCTGATCGACACCTGATTCCCTTTTCGGCTTTTGGCAATCTCTACTGAGGTGACCCTGCTTTCTGCAATTGAAACATGTTGAGGCTACATCCTTGCACTAAGTGATACGATGGCCCAACTCTCCACATCTAAAACACCTCGGAGAAAAGATAACCCACCCTCACTACTTTCATTCTTGGTTGAAGCTTTATGAGTTCCTTTGCCGCCGTGACCATCCTCAAGCCTAATCGATCACCCTCATGAGCCAATAAGACCGCCTTTGTTCATTTGAGTCTCTCTCTCGTGAAATATCCATTCTAGAAGAAACGGGGATAAAAGTTGCAAAAAAAATAGATGAACGAAGATATCATCATCTTCGTGTAGCCTTGTAATAATACTCTCCCTTCCTTTGTTTCAACAACACCTTTCCATTTTTACTTTTTTGCTTATATATGAATATTAATTTATTTTTCTTTTATTTTAATATTTCTTATTTATTTATTGTTTTTTTATTAATGTAACCATTATTTTGAATATTTGAATTATATTCTTTAGTTGTTCAATATTATTTTTATATATTCGCTTACTTTTAGTCTTAAATAGATAGTTTTTGGATGTTGATTAAACAAGTGTGTATTCTATTTTGGACTATTGTGTTTTGGACCATATGGAATCATGTGATCTTGTCATTAGTTTTGATCATTGTAAATGGTGCAACGATGTAAATACTATGTTATGCTTCTTCTTTTTTGTTGATTGCGTTGTAATTTCGGAGTTTAAATTCAATTTATCTTTCAAATTTTTTTTGAATGCATAGATTCGGTTACTCGGATTCTTATAGAGTGATTCCTGTATGAATCTACCTTAAGTTAGCTTAAAGATAAATTCAATACTTTAAGTTTCAATTTATTTTTCTATTGTTAATATCGTATATAGTTTATCGGGTTGTTGGATTTCTCACCGCGTTGCAAATTCAACTTTGTAATATAATTTTTGTTTGGCTTCTTATAGAGTGATTCCTATATGAATCAACCTTAAGTTAGCTTAGAGCTAAATTCAATACTTTAAGTTTGGTTTATTTTACCGTTGTAAATGTTGTATATAGTTTATTGAGTTATTGAATTTCATTTCATTGCACATTCGACTTTGTAATATCATTTTTGCTCGGCTTCTTATAGAGTGATTACTACATGAATCCACCTTAAGTTAGCTTAGAGATAAATTCATTACTATAGATTTCGGTTTATTTTCGGTCCCTTGGCTTTCTCCTGGGTCTTTTTATAATGACTTCCTTGTTATTTACATTTTTTAATGGGCTTGTATTTTAATCGCTTTATTATATCCTCATTCGACAAAATATACCCCCATTCCCGTGACATGTAATAATTTTACCGCTTTCCTTTATTTTGTTCTTATTGTGTTAGTTAATTATTAACTCAATATTAAAATCAACCACTTTCAGAAAAGAACAAAAATAACGCTCGATCCAATGTTGAGCCCTTTTTCCCAAATCAAATTCAAATTGAATGCTACGGGAGTGCTCGATCCAACGTCCAGCATCTCTTTCGATTAAATCTAACTATTTTCATAAATCAAACCATTTATCACCAACGCGAGTGCTTAATCCAATGTCAATTACCTCCTCCTCTTATTCAAACTCTTTTCGTAATCAACTTACAACACTTGATCCAACGTCAAGTCATTGATGCAAAACCTTTTTTGTAATAAAATTTGAATGACGAAGAGCCGAGAGATGCACATCTCTTTAGACCCCTTAATAGTGGAACGTTCGGAGCACACCAGATTCCAAACAAATATTAGTCTTTCAAATCAAAAACATGTTAACTAAACATGGAATAAAGGGAAAATGGAATCACATCCATGCGAATCTCGAGTAAATGCGCACTTGGTGCACACCTATGCTCAAATGTTTACTCATATTCCGCAAAGACCCAATTTTCATAAAAGTGGACGATAAAGGACCGGGAAATGCACATTTCTCTAGAAGCCTTAGGTAAGAAAATGATCGGTGCACACCTTGATCTAACAATTGCCTAGTCCATGTAAAAGCAATTCTACCAATCGAACTTGCTTTTCGCCCTTGCATGACTTCGAAAACCTTTTTCGGAAATAAGTATACTTTATCCATATCAACATGAAACAAACAAAGGATTTACTCTCCAAGAGCGGGTATCAAGCAAAGGTTTAACAACTCGATATGTATAAAGGATCACTCCTTAAAAGCAACCAACACATAGTTCTTTTCTAGCAAGAACTATGTAGCCTTGAATTCTCCATCAAACCTGGAGATATGTAGGAGCATGACTTTGAAATCTTGTCAGGCACCATAAAAAAACCCTAAAAACTATTTTCTTTCTTTCTCATTCACCCTCAATAAGTAGAAGACCGCAAGCTAATATCACATTAACACTTTTCACGAAACTAACTAAATGGGTCCCGTTGAATACAACCGATGTAAGGGGAACTAATACCTTCCCCTCACATAACCGACTCCTGAACCCGACCTAGTTACGATGACCATTTCTTTTTGTTTTTTTGTGGGTTTTTTCGATATGTTTTCATTCCCTCTTTCGGAATAAATAAAGTTCGATGGAGACTCTGTTTGTTGTATTTCAAGAGTGTGATGCACTCATGTATTTTTTGCACTGCAGCATAACTATGTAAACAGCTATACTAACAGACGTAAAGAAAACAACATCAATATGCCTCAATTAACGAATATTCCTCAACATCTTGTAATAAATTACATCAAGTTGATCATTTAAAATTAAGAAATCAGCAATGGTTCTCATGAACCTAAACCTATCAACATGTACATCAACATATAAGTATTGGTTCGCCTTGAACCTTAACATATCATTGCCTACTCACAAAACAGTAAACAATTCAATCATTAACAAGCAACTCTACTCATATTGCTTAATAAAACATCACCTAATAGAATATACTAAATCAATCCAATGGTTTCCCAAACCTTTGCCCTTCTAGTTTACCCTTAGGACTACGAGCCTTTGATTTAACTCTAAAATTTTCTCACTGTAACCAATAGGGTTATATGCTCTAAAATTATCAAAACCTAACAGACTCACTAAAAGACTAAAAGCATAATCCTAAAAGCAAAAGGATCAAAGAATCGAAATTAAAAGTCTCGGAAACACGAAAACTGAAACCTTGGCACAAAAACCTAAAAGGGACTCGAAACTGTACGAACGTGGTGGTGAACTGCGGCCGACCCACCCGCGGCTCTGCTACGGTCACCGATCGCAACCTTTTTTTCGGGGCACGGTTCGGCCACTGTTTTTCAGCCGTCGCAGCCAAACGCAACTCGATTTCTTTTTTTTTTGCGGTGCGGTTTGGTTGTCGTCAATTTTTCGGCATGGTTGACCCGACCCAATTCCGTGTTTTCTGACTGATTCACGATTTTTGCGATTTTGCTAATTTTCCTAACCCGACCTGATTTGTTATAGTACCGCGGAGGCCGATTCACTACAGTATTCTCGTGACCCAATTTTGTTACACTACCGTCGCGACCAATTCACTATAGTACTGCTGCGACCCAATTTTCCCGATTTTGAAAAATTAGGAATTATCCTTAATGACAAGTTAACAAGATCAATAATTTATAATAATTCAATCAGAAATTCATAATAATCTATTCAACAATTCATGTTAATCACATCAACAATTCAACTCATATCATAACATAAATCAATAATATATAATAGACAAATCAACGATTTAACTCATGGTATAACATAAATCAACAATTAAATTATAGGTTGTCATATATGTCTTACAGGGGTTAAGGAATCCCCACAACCCATAGCTACAAGCCAAATTATCAGATAATTCCCCCTCCCTCGATTATGTAGAAAAATATGAATGGTTGGTAGTTAGGGCTGCCTCTACTCTGCTATGGTTGTCTCCCCCCTTATCCTCTTTCTCTAAAATAATATGTGTTTGACTGCCTCTTCTCACAACCTTATTCCCTATATTTATATTAGTTATTAAAATTTGTTTTCCAATTAGTCCCCTTTGATTTTTCTCTATTCCTCTTTTACCCCCTCTATTTTACTCATTATAATTTTTTTATAAAATAATTACCACTATTTATTTTAATATTTTAACAATACTATTAATAACCCTAAAATTCCAAAATTTTGTTGTTACAACTCATTATTTCCCATAATTCAATTATTTCATCATCAACACCACACTTATATTATTTATAAAATATTTAAATAATAACATATTACCACTAAACAAAAAATATCAATTAATTAATTAATTGCCAAAACTTGGGGCATTACAATGCTGAGAATAGAAAATCCATAGTTGGATACGTGTTCAAGTTAGGTGGTGCACCATTTGCTTGGAGTTCAAGAAAGGAACACGTTGTAGCATTATCATCATGTGAGGATGAATACATAATTGCCTCTCTATGTGCATGCCAAGCAACTTGGATGATGAATTTGATCAAAGAAATTACAGGGAAGAATCATGGAGCAATGGCCATGAAGATTGATAACATGCTTGCTATCGACCTGTTGAAGAATCTGATAGCACAAGAAAGAAGTAAGCACATAGAAATGAGATTCCATTATCTAATAGAACAATTATCGAATGGAAATTTGAGCCTGAAATACTGTAGATCAGATAATCAAATTGTAGACATAATGATGAAGGTTGTGCATGCCAAATTGTTCAAGAGATTGAGAACAATGATGAATGTAGATAGCTTAGACATAATAAATTAGGTGGTGTGTTAAATATGTAATTATTTATGTTAAGTAATATTGTATTCGACTGTGTCAAATACTGTATGAAGTTGTCGAAGGAATTTACTTCAATAGAGTCTAAAGAATAAATATATTTAACAGAGTCGAATCAGTTAGAATTTGACAGAGTTGAACTTAGTATTTTGTGAAATAGTCAACTTAGTTATTTTGAGATTACTTGGAGTTCAAGTAATCTCATTATTAATAGAAAGAGACTAATCACTATCTAATAAACTTTTTTTTCAAGTAATACAATTCAGTGCAGTTGCACAATTCAATATATTCTTTTTCTTCCTCCAAATTTTGTATTCTCAGAACCTGAATTTATCTGTTCTTTTCATCTCTTCAAATCTAAGTGCAGAGTAGAATCATCTTGCAACCAAGGTGTGGTTGTTTCACTAAAGGAAAGGGTGAAGAACAAAAGGTGTGATCAATAAAAAAGATTGATTCTTGTTCATCAAGATTGATTCAGATTATATAAAAAATTGATGTTTAATTCCAACAAAAGTTTCCTATAAATGAAAACTTGATAATGACGTCACTTTCACTTTTTCTTAAATCATTTCAATGATTTTTAAATCTTCGACACTTTTCCTATTGAAATGTTTCATGAAAACTCAAAGTGACAACATTAGCAAGTTTTTTTTTATAGGTGAACGCTCTGGTACCCTTGAATTAAGTTGGGTACTAGTACCTTCCTCTAGATATTTAATGCCACATAATTTTTTAATATTATTTTATTTTTAAAAGATTAAAATTTTAAATTAATTAACACTTAGGGTACCGGTACCCAACTAAAACTAAATGGTCTAAAAAAATTTACCTTTTTTTATTAAGGAACCAATTAATTTTTGGAGTTTTCAAGTTTTTAACGTTATCAAATTTGTCTAGTCATGTCAAAGACACTAAGAGAAGCTATTAAGTTAGCTGAGTTGTGTTTGAAGGAGAAGTTAAGGATGTAGTCGGGTCATTCACCGTTTTGAGAAGTGATGGCTCATACATCCCATTATTTTTACTCTTTGGTTCACGCTTATATGTGGATTTGTCAGGTAGTGTATCTGGCATGTGAACGTTTACTTTGGTTTCTTTTAGAACACTTCTTTTGTATTTAAACTGTCCATATACTCGGTTGGGCTTATTATATGGTTTGATTGGGTTAGTTTTATGTTTCCCCAATATTTGGTACTCTTTTATTTTCATTATATATAGAGAGGACATATGATTTTTTTCTCTCTCTTCCATCATTTATTTTAATAATGGAGGGGAGAGAGAGAGAAAAAAACCACACATAATCTCCACCATTTATTTTAAAATCTAATTGTTCAAATTCATTCTCATGTTCTCACATAAAAATAGCATTATATATATATATATATATATATATGGTGTTGGAGAGGGCTCTCCAGCTTTAATCCATTTGGTTAAAAAAATTTACGACTTTGATAGTTTTGAAATGAGGCAATGGCAGTAACATGTTTGGATCATTGTAAATGAGTTAAGACTTGATTATTTTATAGTAAGTAAATTTGATTTCATTTGGATGTCTGCAATGCAAAATCATTATTGAAATATGAGTCAATTATAAAAAAAAATCATCCTTGTTCATAATGGTTTATCTTCATATCCAAAGAAAAAGAGGCCAAAATAACTACCATAAGTATTGAACCTTTTGTATTCCTATATCCAGAGTTCTACACCAGTTTAACATACAAGATTGCAGAATTACGTTTTACCTCTATCTCATTCCTTTTTGCATCTTTGGTTGCACATACTTTGTTCATGACCTCAGTACAAGAAAAGATAAACTTTCTGTCAAATCTCTCAAATGTACTTTTCTAGACTACTCACGTATACAAAAGGATATCGATGTTTTTCCCCAAATTCAACGATATATTGTTTTCTCCTATGTCACATTCTTTGAAACTTCCTAATTTTCTCTACCTTTAGGTCACCTGATGAGGATTGTACTTCAGATGTTCGAGATATCCCTTATGTCACCCCATACCTATTGCATCCCCTACATCTCCATTGCATGCCTACCTATGATGGACACACCCTCCATCGAAAGTAAGAGATGATATTGATCCACCAACACCATATCCAGCTCCAACTAATCTTCTAATTACGTCACCTAAATTTGACCTTCTAATAGCATTACGAAAAAGTATTCGATCTCATCATCCTAATCCTAAATATGCTTGTGTATATTATCACCGTCCCTCTACTTTCTATGTTTCTTTTGTTTTTTCTTTTGATTATGTGTTTATTATTAAGTCTACAGATGAAGCAACGACTGATACCAAATGGTGTCAGGTGATGGTGGAAGAAATGGATGTTTTAAATTCAAATAACACTAGGGAATATGGACATCAATGGGGCAGGGAATATGCGGAGGTTGCTTCCCCGTTCCCCGCCACACCCACAAATTTTTTCCCCATCCCCGTCCCTAATCCCCGCCACGGAGCAATATTTTTCCCCATCCCCATCCCCGCAGATCCCCCACAGAGAATCAGAGATCCACGGAGATCGAGTCTCAATTTTTTTTATACTTTTCGATCAAAACCATGACACTAATATTTCATTATTATTATTTTAAAAAAACATATATTTTGCATTTTTTTTAAAATTAAAAATGTATCTTGGAACAATAATAAAAAAAAATGAAAAAGCACTTTCATTTACGATAACATAACTACTAGTTTACTAATTGAATGAAAAACAAGTACTAATTGAGGTATAGTGAAGTTGATGTTAGGTGCAAATTTGACCTAAAAATGACATATCTTTCTTGTATTTTTTTCCACTCTTTTCTCATGTTTTCATTGGTTTTTATCCATGATTGTTGTTGTTCTTCTAACCTTAAGAAAATACCTTTGGTGCTTGTAATATGTGTGTTATTGTGCAGTATAAGACATGAAATGATCAAAAGTGTAAGACACAAGAAATGGTGCAAGCTGTCAAAGAAATGAGGAATGCATCAATTGGTTCGCTTTGTGAATGGGAAGGCGAGTGCCACTCTGGCGAAGGTCCCAGCGAATGGTCCCAGAATTAGATAGAGGAAAAAGGAGCTAAAGTTCGCTTTGCGAACTTGAAAGCGAGTGTTCGCTTTGCAAACAAATCCTTCGCAGTGCGAAGTAGCGATAATTTCTGGGGTGGTTTAACTGTTCAGAGGCACTTGAAGTGCCATTTTCACCATTCACTGTGCGAATGAATGGTTCGCAGTGCGAACGTGTAAATTCCTGAATTGTATAAATAGGATTTTCACACTTTTTAGGAGGATGTTTTGGTTTTTGATAGAGAAACTTGTAAATAAAAGATCAGAGCTTATATCTGCTCATTTCCAAGGGAGAAAAGGTAGGAGCTTTGATTTCTTGTTGGAGAGGGATGTAATCTTTTGATACCTTATGTATTTCATCTAATGTATGTTTGTGAATGAATTCTGATTTTCTATTGCTGTTGTCTTTGATTGATTATTTGTGGTCTTGACAAAACCTTTACAAATATTTGGTCTTAGATTTTCTTCTATCAATGAGCAAGCTTTTGACATGGCTTTGTGAGTTGATATTCATTTTATCTTTTGTTGTATTGTGTTGATTAAGTAGCATGGGTAGCATGAGTAGGATCGATATGGTATCACGAGGATGTGTGATAATAGTGATTAAGAAGGATATTCACATTCATTGGGCAAATTAGTTGAATACATGTAAAAAGGGTTAAGTGTGTGTACGTATTTTGATCTTGCTTAAATACGAAGAAAGAATTTATTTGATATGGATGTTATAGTAATATCTGTTAGGACTGAACTCTAGACATAGATTTAGGCCTAACACTTACGTGAGTATCAGCTCTTAAAGCTCTGTGTTGGTTTTGTTGCGTGAGACATCACTGATAAGACAATACAGTTGGCCTCTCGACGTTGCATTAGACATAACCTCTGTTGTGAGTGATACGTGAGGATATTAGGCGAATGATTGATTTGTGTTTACTTGATTAGAAGAATGCATGTGTTATCAATTGATGAGATCCAATTCCAACAAGGCTCCGTTTATAATTCTGTCTTTACTTTATATTTTCCGTCTTTAAATTTTCCGCATTTGCTTTTGGTTCGTCTTTAAACCAGAACTTTTGAACTATAAGCTTAGTAATATAGAAACCGTTGAATGGCATTCTTTCACTCGCACTGATCCCTGTGGAGAACGATAAATTGGGTTACTTATATATTTTTGCTTGCTGCTATTCTAGCTTCAACAGTTGAAGAATAATTACATAAGCACAATGAACAAATGAGAGTGGATGTTATGATGATGACGAAAACAAAGGAGATGAGGAATGGAGGAGACAAAGAGAATTGAGATAAGAAGAAGATGAGGGGACAATGTGCACACTGTATGTAATGAGTCCATTTTTTATGGTTGGGTACTTGGGTAGTGAAACAATACATTATATAATAAAATAAACAAAAAAATTACCCACTAATGACTCTTTGTTTCCTGATATATTAATTATTTTTTATAAAAAAAAAACATGCAAAATTATATAATATATTACATATACAAGTTAAATAGTATGATCGGGGTCGGGGAATCCGCGGGACGGAGGATACTTCCTCGATCCCCGCCCTGAAGTGTTATCAGGGGAACTTTTTCCTCCATCTCCATCCCCATGGGAAAAACATCCCCGACTTTGGAGCTCCGACCAGATAATCCCCACAAAGATCCCCGTTAGTAGATGCAAATTGACATCTCTACTAGGGACATTGTCTCTTTACCTCCAGACAAAACTACAGTGGAATGTATATGGGTTTATACAGTGAAAGTTGGACCAGATGGTTAGATCGATCGTCTCAAAGCTAGTTTGTTAGCTAAAGGATACACACATATGTTTGGTTTCGATTATGGTGACATTTTTTCTCTGGTGGCCAAGATTAGTTAAGTCTACCTCTTCCTTACAATGACTACCATTCATTATTGGCCATTTCATCAGTTGGACATTAAAAATGACTTTTTACATGGAGATTCGAAGGAGGAAGTTTATATGGACGTGTCTCCAGTTTTTACTATTCTTGGAAATTCTAAACTTGTTTGTCGGCTTCGGCGTTCTCTTTATGGTTTAAAATATTCCTCACATGTTTGGTTTGGTCGCTTCAGCTCTGCCTTGATACAATTTGGTATGACTAGATGTGAAGCAGATCACTCTGTTTTCTTTCTTCACTCATCTATCGATCATCATATCTTTCTTGTTATATATGTTGAGAACATTGTTATCACTGGATACGACCCAGACGGTATCCAACAACTCCAAACTCATCTTTTCAAAAAAAATTAGACAAAAGATTTAGGTCCACTCAAATACTTTTAAAGTTGCCTAGTCCTCACCAGGCATTGCAATTAACCAACATATGTATGCATTAGACATTGTAAGTGAAACTAATATGCTTTATTGTCATCCTATTGATACTTCTATGGATCCCAACGTCAAGCTTATTTTGGGTCAAAGAGAGTCATTGAAAGACCCAGAAAGATATTGACGTCTTGTGGGTAGACTCAATTATCTTACCCTTACTAGACCAAATATACATTTGCAGTGAGCATTGTGAGCCGATTTTTGAACGCTCATTGTGATAGTCATTGGAACATAGTTATTTATATATATATATATATACATCAGGAAGAAGACTATTGTATGAAGATAAGGTGATGCTAAAATCACTTGTTATTCAGATGCATATTGGGTTAAATCACTGTCAAATAGGAGACCCACTTCTAGATATTGTGTTCTTATTAGAGGAAATATGATCTCATAGAGAAGCAAGAAACAAAACACGGTTACACTTTCTTGTGCTAAAGTTGAATACATTTTTATGGAAGCAATCTTAAAGGAGCTGACATGACTTAGAAATTTACTCTTAGAGCTCAGGTTGGAAAATCTCCAGGACACAAAACTCATATGCGACAATCAAGCGACACTCCACATTGGCTGAAGCACATAGAAATAAGTTGTCATTATGTAAGAGACAATGTACTTTAAGGAGAAATAACCATATATTTCATCAAGTCTGAAGACCAATTGGCTGATATGTTTACTAAGACTCTCAGGGGTACTCAAGTGGATTACATTTGTAACATGCTCGGCTTATATGACATATATGATCCAACTTGAGGGGGAATTTAATAATAAACCATAATCAATATGTATCAATTAGAATAAATGTGTATCAATTGTATTACCTTATTGTATACAACTCATATGAATATAAATATACCCTAGTGTGGTCTCATTAGACATACAACATTATACAGAAAATAGTTTTTCAATATGAGTCATACTTAGTGTTTGAAATAGCGTGAATGAAAGTGGTTTTGTAATTGACAAGTGTGCCCTTTCCTTCGATTGAGATTGATGTGTATAGTTTTTTAGCGGTCTTAGTCTTCAATTACCTACTAAGAAGAATTTACCTTTTGGGATTAACATATACAATGCTCAATTAGTATTACTTTGAAGCACTAACTCGATGGCAACTGCTAATGATTATTATTTGTACATTATAACCACAACTTTCTTAGAACCATCTTGCTCATATTGTCTAATTTCGACCCTCTTGTCATTTTCCTTATTATTTATCACATTCAAGAACATTGGATTGCAAAAGAAGTATAAAGAACTCGATTTGCAGTTGTTTATCACTAGTTTGGTTATTCTCACACTGAACACCTCCTAGAGTAGTGCAAAATTTGATACCTCAATATGAATATTATTGTATATCGCCCCTAAAATGTCCAATTGCTGCATTTTATTACGTGTTTCATTTTCTTGGCTGCTTTCAGTTTGGACTATTATAGATTTTCATTCTGACTAATCATCTTAAGCATCTCACCATTATATGCATCTTACTTAAGGGGTTGTAAACCGTTATAAATTTTCATCCCGACTTATCATCTTAAGCATCTTACTCTTATCAGCCTCATGCTTGAGAGTTGAAGATCGTTATAGATTCTTATTTTGACTTATTATCTTAAGCTTAGTGGTTAACACATCTTCATAGCCAAACTATTACACTGTAATAATGAGATGTTAAAATGTAACAAAAAATGTAATAACGAAGACATATTGATTGTATTGAAATAATTATTTTTATTCAAAGATAAAAAACAACATAACAAGTAAAATAATCATTGATTTTTTGTTTGTTATAAAAACATAGAAAGAATGGTAGTAGTTGTTGGGTATATCCAGTTAGGGGAGGCAAAACAGGTCTGGCCCACCAAACATGCTTGTTTTGTCCGTATTTTATTGCAGGACATGCCAAGGATTTAGGTTTGTACTCTATAGTATGCCTGCCCCGTCCCACTCCATTTTTTACGTGCTTTTGCGGACGTAGATATTAACTTAAGTTTTGGGAATTTTTAGGCCCAAAAGGTGTAGTGCACGCAGACATCTGCCGCCTGGTCCTCATTTTTTTAGGGGTGGACAAATGTTTTAAGCCCGCACTCTACAAAATGTTTGTTCCATTATACTATGATTTTTTAGGGCTTTTACGAGGTGGGTCTAAATTAGGCATACTTGCATGTTTGCCACCCATATATCTAGCTAGGCCCATTGAATCCAAACCCATTTAAAGAATTATGATGATCCAAATACGCGGATTTTACCTAACACCCTTTTAATTGGTCCTGACACCTCCACATAATCCTTGATTTTACCATAATACCTTTGATTTGAAGCTTATTAGGTTTTTTAAAATATTCGATAATACATGTGGGGGTGCCAAATTTTTGAAAAAAATCCTGTAAATAAACCATTTATTTTAATAATATTTTACCTATGAAATTTGTTGCAAAGATATGTTACTTGCAATTTTTTTTGTAAATTTTGGATTATATGCATTTTATTTTATTTTAAAAAGATTGGTACCTAATTTTATGTATTTTTATTGGATTTGTTTTAAATATCTGGTAGTATGCATGGGTGAAACATATTTTTTAAAATTCGATAAAAAAAACCATTTTCTAGTAAAATTTTAATAGTTTAATTTTTTACCTACAATATCTAATGTAGAATTTGTAAGGAAAATATGTTAACTGCAGTTTTAGATTATATGAAATTTGTTGAGGACAATATCAGATTTTATGTATTGTCTATCCAATTTTTGTGTCTGAGACAAAACTTTTAAAATATAATTTTGTGGATTTTAAAAAGATCGACACCTAATTTTATGTATTTTTACTGGATTTTTTTTATAAATATATGGTAGTATACATGGGTGTATAAGATTTTTTAAAAATTCGATAAAAATTCATTTTTTAATAAAATTTTAATGGTTTGATTTTTTTACCTAAAAATTTGTTGTAAAAATTGTAAGGAAAATATGTTAACTGTGGTTTAGATTATATGAAATTTGTTGAGGACAGCAGACCCCTCATGGAAGATACCATCTTCAATGTCTTCCAGCGCCATCTCCGTTATGAGATGACAATGAAGAAAGATATCCTCAGTATAATCCATCTGAGCCTGCTGCTTCTTCTAGAGTCTCCAGATGAGCAGGTCTCAGCGGATCTCCTGGAGAAGTCGGCACCATGTACGAATGTGAGATCCTAAAGAACTACCTGATGTATCCGTCGACGTAGCTCCAGTCATTCGGCGCTATGGTAGTCCGAGCCTCATCCGATACCAGATGACTCTGATAATCAACAAACATCTCCTCTATCTGTATACGAGTCAAGGCCGGAGGTTCAGAGAGAGCAGTCTGTCTAGGATGGTCAGGGTGTACCCGAACTGCAGCATGACGCACTCGGGAAGATGGAGAGCAGTGATACTCGATCCACATGCCTGCCATCAAGAGTATAGCAATATGTCATCAAATAGATGCGTCTGATGGTGATCCACGTAGCATTTGAAGTGGATGTCCTCAGCATCCAAGTGGTAAAGATAGACTCTGAAAGGCTCGTCTGCCTGGTTCCCTCTTAACGGGATAAAAGCACAGGCACGTGGCGTCTCCTCAGTATACTCATCCCAACACGACCAGCCAATGATGCGTGGGAAGTGCTGGTGGATCCAAGCCTGAAATAAAAATAAAAAGCATTCAGGGATCAAGAATTATCGCAAATATGAAATAATAAAGATAAGAAAACATTCAAGGATAAAAAATTATTACCACCAATAGTGTCGTACTTCCTGTGACCTGCTTCGTCCTCCATTGACATCCATCTCTCAGCCTCGAATATAGATATGCAAGGCAATCCTCCCCAAATTATACTTATGGATCCGTGTGAGATCCAAGAAGTACCAGAGGTATGCAACGTCAGTGTAGGTGGCACTCGTGTCCACAAAAAGCACAGTGCCAACTAAAAATAGAAAATAACACCTCAAAGCATGAGTTCTGTGTATGGCCACCTCCTGGGCATCACCATCAGCCTGCTATGCAGCAACGATCGCCTTCAAGAACGAAAACCTAACAAGAGAACCTCTGGTCCTTCCACCTCCTCGAGCGCCTTCCCTGGATCAACCCCCAGATGCTCCACCATCATATCGATCGTCGTGTCTTTGGTTATCCTACCATGATGAAGGAATCTCCCCGTGACCGGTCGATGCAACAAAGGCGAGACATCCTCCAGTGTAATTGACATCTCACCATGCGGTAGATGAAAGGAAGAGCTCTCACATTGCCATCGCTCCACGAATGCATTAAGCATCCCGTGGTTGACCAGAGTGTAACCGGTCAAGCATAGGTCACTCAACCCAGAAGCGGTCAAAACCAACTGAAACCACTCCTCATTAGGCTGATGCAATGCTAAAATCTTATGTCCATACTTTAGAAACTTTTGAGGATCACGCACCTGCGAATTTCCTTAAATAATCAATATTTATAAGAATCAATGTTAGAAATAATCAATGTCAGCAATTTAAATTAACGTAAAAAAATATAGTAACTATGTGACTAATGTTACCTCTCCGTCCCAAATATATCTGGAAGTGTGATCTGGGTACAGAGGAAGTAGGGACATATCAGATGGACCTCCTCCGAAAGCCTCTGCCTCGACATCAGCAACATCACCCTCCAGAGGTGGCACCAGTGCATCCCGATCAACAGGTGCGACCAGATCAACAGAAGGTGGCACCAGATCAACAGAAGGTCGCCCAGGTGCATCCCGCTGCCTGTAGGAGGATGGGGGAGGTGACGCATCATCTGGTGCATCCCGTGGTCTGCGGGAAGAAGATGAAGAAGGTGGAGTGGGTTGAGATGTAGATGGAATGGGCTGAGATGTAGCTGGAATGCCTTGAGATGTAGATGGAGTGGCCTGAGGTGAAGGCTGAACCCCAGGAGCGGACTGAGCCTCAAGAGTAGACTGTACACCAGCAGTCGACGCCTCTCTCTGACCAGAGGTACCTGCTGCACCCGGACCCGACTGGCTCCGCTCTTGTCTAACAGATGCGTGTTGGGCTACTCGTCCATGCCTTAATCGGTCGGCTCTGTCAGCCATTATACCTGCAAGGTATTAACCGTACAATGAGTTTACGCAAAAAGAAAACTTTTAAAACAAAAAGAAAAATAAGACTAAGAAAATTCTGGAGATACATCTTCGGAATCATTCAACGTTTCATGTACTCTGGGTGATTCCAGAGATACAACTACGGAAACATTCTGTGGATGTATCTCCGCAATCATCCAGAGTACATGAAACGTTGAATGTTTTCAGAGATGTATCTCCTGGACATTCTAAAACTCAGAGATCGCGACAATGGCGTCCTCTGCCCCTCAGAATGAGAAATTTGAAGCCTTAATCGCCCATTTGAGCCAACAAACAATACATGCAGTTACTCTAAACTATGTTTCATCTGATTTCTAAACATTTCGACGCCTAATAATGGATTCTAACTCGTTTACAACAAAACTCGAATATTTACCGAAAACTCAAAAAATTTACCCGAAATTTATGATTTGGAAGATGTTGAATGATGAAATGGATGATGATTGATGATTACTATAGCCTCGGACGGATGAAATACAATTTGGTGAAGTTGGGGAAATTTGTGAATGAGAGAGTGAAATAGTTTAGTGTATGGAAATGAAAAAGTGTGGGAGGAGAAGAGTCTGACGCGATAATATGCTCCAAATTATTCCGGAGATATATCTCTGAAATATTTTAACGTTCAATTGAGCTTTGGTGCGCCTGGAAATATATCTTCAGAATATCTTAACGTTTAGTTAAAATATAGTGCGTCCGGAGATATATCTCCCAAAACTAGGGGCATTATAAAAAATCCACATCGTATCTAAAAATCTCATGAGGTGCCTTAAGAAATTCTCTAATCTGAACGGACGTGAAAAGCCCATGAGACCAAATCCACATTAAAAATAAGCAGATGAGAGTGTAAAAAGAAGTATATGGAACTAAAGCAAACAATACGGGTCAACCCGCGAACCCACTCATCCAACCCAACCCAACTCTTATTTTACCCAACCCAATCATGTATGGGTCCAACCCGAACCAACCCATTCAAACCCATTGGTATTTGGTTCGAGTAACGGGTTTGAAGTTTTAAATTCACGAACCCGCAAACCCAACCCATATGTCACACTATTTTTATTTTACTTTATTTATAAATGATCTAACATAATTCTTACAATGCATATATATTTTAATATAATTATAGTTTTTATTAATTGTAAAAGTCTAAGTCTAAATTAAATTTGAGAGATTAACTTTATTTATTTAAATAGAGATATATCTTACCTTTTAAATTATACTTTACACCACCTGTATATTTTTCAAACTTTATATGAATCGTAAAATAGTTTTTAGGTATTAACCAATAAATTTTATTCAAATTAAATACTAAAAGCTTATTATTTTTTTAATGTTTTTGTAATATAAATGTGTTAATTAAATTGATATATTTTATTTAGAATTTAAAAATTATATTTCGTAGATGACCCACAAACCCAACCCAACCCAACCCATTAATGAGCGGGTTGGTTTGATTCGGGTTTAGTTTAAAACTACAGGTTGAACGCTCAACCCAACCCAAAGAATATTGATCGGGTCGGATATTAAATTTAATCAAATTAGACCTAACCCAACCCGTGAACACCCTTATTCGAACTTATTCTTTTTGTATTAATTAAGAGATTCATTAAGATTTTGACATCAATATTTTCTTTTTGGATCTGTTTTTGACACCAATATTTATTCCTTATTACTTTTTAGCTTATGGAGTTTTTATTTGGTAAAGAAAATAAACTTATGGATTTAATTCAGTATAAAAAAGGTTATGGAGTTTAATACTAAAATTGTTTACAGAAAAATATAGTAGAAATCAGTATTATAAAGAAATGTGAAAGCAAATGCGAAGTTGTTAACTGCTTTTTTTTCTTTTCTTTTTTTATGTTAAAAATTCATATTTTCCTTTTTTTTTGTCGTTTTTTTGTCATAAAAAACTTATTTCCTTTAAATTAGTTAATTATGCGAATTATTTTATTCAAATAATCCAGTTTTTCAAAAAAAAAAAATCTCAAAATACTCCAGTTTTCAAAATTACTCTCAAACTATCCCACTTAGGGTTAGGAATTACACAAGGGCGCCATACCAATTGGTGACCCTTCCTTAAGGGCATAAGGGTGTCGCCAATTGAATTGGAGACACGTCATGTTGTCTCCAATTCAATTGGCGACATGGTTCAAGGTACATAAGGGAGTCGCCAATTCATCTGGAGACTCCCTAGAAATTAAATTTTTTTCTATGAATAGAGGTGTTCTGATCATTTAGTTCCACATCTCATCTCATATCTTTGTTCTACTGATAAAATGTATCGTCGCCGATAGGGAAAAGTCGTCTATTCGCGAGAGAAGCCTCCGATGGACATGCTGTTTTGGGACATACAAAGTTTCAATCAACTTAAGAGGGAGCTGAATCGGTGGTTGGAGGGAGACATTGGTGAAGGGGAAAAAATCCGAAGTATCGAGAGACTTGATCGGCTGCGTGGATGGGTTCGTGTGAAGACTGACAAAGATGCGAGGGAAGTCATGTTTAGACCGAATGAAATTAGTTTGATTGTTGTAATCAATTAGGAATGTATTATGTTGTTTGTTGTTAACATTGTTGTTTGTTGTTAGTGTTGTTTGTGTTAGTGTTGTTTGTTGTTAACATTGTTGTAACAAAGACTCATCAATATATGAAAGTATTTGCTTACAACAAATGAAAAGATAAGCTAAATCATGATGTAGATGTTCCTCCGACATTGGGACAATTTTTTCGGTTGTGTCCGGGCTGACGACAGATACTGCATAATCTAATTATTTTATCAGCGGTATCCATTTCGGTTCTTATACGCTTGCTGTTTAGGGGTCCCTTTTTCTTTCTTCTCGTCTCATCGTTGTGCCAAACTATGTCACCTTGGTATGGAGGCCAATAATCCTCCATTGGTAGCACTGTGGAGCTTTCGTTGTACACATTCATAACATTAATCACCTTGTAAACATTAGATAGATAGCCATAAGCATCCTGACGAGCATGTGCGCATGCTGCAATGGCATGTGAGCAAGGTACACGGAGGGCCTGGTACTTGCCACAATCACACCAATATATGTTTAGTCAGACATCATATGATAAATTGGGCCTCCCCTCATTATGGTCCATTGTTTCTTGTACACTAAATGTTTGCCTATGACGGTTAAAGATTGTAACTGCATGTGTGCTGGCTCTGATAGTATCCTCTTTCATCAATTTCATTATGCTTTCACTGAATACTTGACCAGACGCTAACACTGCACTCCATCTTTCGCCTCTTGTTGCGAGCCAACCTATAATAGGTTGATCTCACCAAAGCGGTGATTGAGAGGTTTCTAATTCCTTTGGATACCTCGTTCATGGACTCCACAAGGTTTGTCCTCATGTGGCCCCAACGACAGCCACCATCAAAAGCTCTTGTCCACTTTTCCAGTGAAATGTTATCCAACCAGCTTCCTGCATCTGCATTTGATATCCTTATTTTGTTAAGGTAGTATTGAAATGTTGGTTGAGTTAGAGCATAACCAGCATTCACAACCTTTTTGCGAAGGTACTTGTCTTTGATTGCACGCATGAAGTTTTATGCAATATGTCTAATGCAATATAGATGGGTAGAAGGAGGATTATGCCACCCGTTATCATGGTTATTATAGGCACTCTCTATAGCAGCATGCCTGTCTGAAATCAAACAGAGATTGACTTGTGGAGTGACATGTGTTCGGAGATTCTTAAGGAAGAAACTCCAAGCAGAAGCGGTCTCACCCTCAACCAAAGCAAAGGCTATGGGAAAGACATTATTGTTGGCGTCTTGTGCAACAGCCATAAGCAAGGTGCCCTTGTATTTTCCCTAGAGCCATGTTCCATCAATTTGAATAACAGGTTTGCAGAATGCAAAATCTCTTATGCATGATTGAAACGACCAAAGGAGACGGTGAAAAATGACATTTCCATCAACAATGGTTCCATCTGGCCTACATGTCGGCATTGTCTGCATGATTGCAATAGTTCCCAGTCTGTATGTCTTCAGGGCTACCAAAAATCGCGGTAATTCCTTGTACGAATCCTCCCAGTTGCCAAAGACCTATTCAACGGCCTTTGTCCTTGCAATCCACGCCTTCTTGTACGAGGGAGTATAATTATATCGCGTCACGATATAAGATATTGTTATACTCACCTTGACTGAAAGGTCCTTATTAACAAGTGGCAAAATGTCTTGACATATCAATTTTACGCTTAGCTTTCGGTGATCCTGAACAATATTTGTGGCAGTGCAACTGTGTGGTGGCTTTATGGAAGCTATCTTCCAAGAATCGATTCTCTTTCTGTAAGAAGCAGCCATCTGAAACTTGCAAAGTGGATTACGAAAAATAATGACATACCTTCTCGAATTCGTTTGGTGTGCACTATAATCAACAGAGTTATCCATGTGATATTTTTTTATGGCTCGTACACAATCTTCTTTGGTACGAAACTTGTCTCATTCTTTTAATTCATTCCCTAACCGCATATACGGGTTGTGAAATATATCTGCGGATGGATCATCGTCTTGCAAGTCCAAGTCAATCATATGTTGAGGCAGACGGTATACTTGACCTGGAGGTATGGGCAGTTATTTGTCATCCTCAACGTTGTCGTTCAACATCTGATCGACCAACGTCTCGCTTCCTTCTTCTTCTTCTTCATCAACGACGTTGACCTCTGGTTCACTTTCATCTGAGTATTCTATTTCGGTTTCATTTGAGTCTACACCTGTTGATTGATTTATGGTCTGAGATTGTTGAGATGGAATATTTTGTTAGAGGAATGTATACAACTCAATATAGTTGAAACCAGAATGTTCGTGACTAACGAACATATTTTCAACATCTTCGTCATCTCGCAATTTAAGTGGATAAGATTTTACTTGGTTGGTTTAAAAAAAATAGGGTTTTGATATATTATTTATGCTATAGGACCAAGACTTAACTTCGATTCCAATCTTTCTTTGAAATGCAAGAAACTTTAGTTTCTATTGACTGCGAATCGGACAATATCGGTGTAACACCCATATATAAAACTCATAAATCAAAGCATAAATATTATATATAGATCCAAGTGTTTGGTACTGAAACACATAAGCTCCTAGTTAACACATTATATATATTACATACCCCAAAATACAACAACTAAAAGTTCTAAAGGCATAATATACATAAGATGTTCAAAAGATAAAAACTAAGAACTAGATCAACAATGATCTCAAAATAAACTCCGCTACGGAAGCTAGCCATCAACAAACAAGGAAAAGATCACACAACCTTATCCTTACCCTTCTCGGAACCTGAAGCACCTGAAATACATTAAAAACGTGGAGTGAGATACATCAAATCTCAGCGAGTTCCCTATCTTATGGATTCTCTCGGATTAACAGGGTTCTAACAATCCTAACTCAAGTCCGGGGAAAAGGGAAAGGACTCTTGAGTTCACATTTATAATTCTCACACTATATGGAAACATGACATGAGTTCATTAACTCACAACATCACTAATCGATAACCATACCAAGACATATCATCTTCCCGTTCGCTTCTACGTCTAGAAGGCGACCCGAGTCATAGATCCTTGTAGTTACTTGGCATACGAATTGGATTCGGGATCATCGGCCTGTTAACCGTGAACCGTTACTTCTCATGGCCTGTTAACCATCACAAGTCTCTACCCATAGCATAGGCTCCAATCGTACTACACGTAGGGAATCAAACCTACCAAGTAATTGTGTACCCGTTTCAGAGGAGCTCGAGACCCATGAAACTACACTCAAAATATTCCGGTTACGATTACATGATCACAACAACAATACGATTGTATTCGACAATCACAAGACTACACCGCCTTAAGGCCTCTCTTGCCTTTTCAGAACCACAAAGGTTAACCACATGTTCCATACTAGTGTTCACTCTCAACTAGGCCAATACTCGGCAAGGATGTATCTTCCAACAACACGTGCCCGAGCATCGCCATCTAGAGTTGTCTAAAATTTCTAGTTCCTTACTAGATTCTCCTATAGTTCAAGTTTGAGGTTTCCTTACTCTTCCTATATCGTTTTCATATTTGCACGCATATTCACTTACAATCATGTTAAACAATAATAGGATAAGCAAGACATGTCATAATTGCATAGTAGAATAATATAAACCAATTAAAACACAATTATATCACTTTTGGAACTTTCTCGATTATTTAATCGGTCGGTAAAACCGACATATTTCATCTCCATTGCATAGAATATTTCCTCGGCTTTACATCGATATAAAGAATGATCGAATCCGACAAACGAGTCTAAAGTTATGAATTTTCTCGCTTAAGGAATAAAATCTTAAGTCCCAGGTCGCGCTAAGCGCGCCCCTGCCCGCGCTAAGCGCGCATCTCTCTGCCATATGGGGTTGTAGGATTTCAAAACCGAGCTGAGCGGGCTTCTGCACGCTAAGCGCGCTCTGCGAAACTCAGAAAAATTCTTCAGCAAAACAGAAATTTCCCACACCTCCAAACCACAACCAACCACCAACAGAGGTACAATAACATGGTTTGAGCATGGTTGAACAACAACATTCTTAAAACCTACATTTTCTCAAGAACACAACATTTCCACAAACCTTATAATTTTCCAATCAATCCAAAGTAACCAAAACATCAAAACAAGCATCAATATATGTTTCTACAAGTATATTGATCATTCATTTCGATTTATATCAAATTCCAACCGTTAAAACATCGATTTCCACATTCTAACCTAAAACTCATATTATCCAAAATCTCTAAACAATGGTACTAACTAGAACCCACCTCTTAAACAAGATGAAGATAAAGAGAATGAGATGATTGGGCAAGGATTGGATGAATGGATGATGATTTGCTCTTGGATTTCTTCAATTTCCTCTTTCTCCTTCTTCTTTCCTTTTCTTTCCCTCTTTCTTCTTTCTCTCTCTTTCTTATTATCTTTTTCTTTTGTTTGGAGAAATGGGAGGAAAAGGAATTATGTAGTAAACTAGTATTAGAAATAATACTACTAAATATCCAAAAAGTCTCTTAAGTCCAAATAAATAAAATACCTCAGAGTCAGATAATATTAATTGGATTTATTCTAAGTTTCACAGTTGCTCAAATTATTTTGTCAAATAATTTCTCAGAGTACACTGGGCTCAGTCGATCACAATATAATATTATTCGGAGGAATAAAATACGGGGTATTACAATCGGTGTTTTAAAAACCAAACCCAGATACATTGGAGACTTATGTCTCTCCGTTGTAATGGGCGTTAACAAGGTTTCTCTGTGCAGATGACATACCAATAGGACTTGTTTGAGACACACTTACTATTTTTGCTTGGTTTGGGAACTTACTTTGGTTCAGCATGCATGTGACATACTAATAGAACAATTTAATATGTAACACACTCGCCATATTAATTGGCGACACATTAATGCAGTTAAGTAAAGTCGCCATAGTAATTGGCGACATAGTTCAGAAAATTAAATGCACTCACCATATTAATTAGCGACATGTTTCAGCCTTTAATGACTGTGTCGCTAGCTGGGTGTCAGCATGCTATGCATGCATGAGGAAGATTCCAGTTAGGGCGCAGGCTAGTGAATAGATAGGGCCAATCTTTGTAATAGGTAGGAACATTCGCCAATTCATCTGGCGACATGGTTCAGTCTGAATTGTCTCACATGTGACTCCTATGCTCTATATAAGGAAGCTAGAGTGTTGCAGAGAGGTAAAATCATTTGAAGCATACTTGTTGCAGAGAGGTAATTCATCTAGAGTGTCATATTAAATCATCTGAATCACATTTAATAAGTTATAATGGCTTTGTTGATAATGGATGAAATGCATAGAGGCACTGTTGCAAATATCGCGGATTATGTAAGCGTTAATTTTTAATGTCTCTATTTATTTTTACTGTCTTTGTTAATATTTATTTATTTTGTTAATTCTTTTTTTGTCTATTAATTTTTAATGTCTATAATTATTTTGTTTCTAAATTGATAATTATGCAGGATGTTTCTAGATTTCGGCCTTGTTCCCATGAATACGTTGCACCCGACGAACTAATAAAACCATATATTGAGCTCGCCGGTTTCGGACGTGTAAGTAAAATCATGTCTTATTCAGTTGATGCAAAGTTTATACTAGCTTTGCAAGAGAGATGGCGCCCATAGACACACACCTTCTTTTTTCCAATCGGTGAATGTACCGTGACCTTAGAGGATGTGTACATGTTACTCGGTTTGCGTATTGATGGTAAGGCGGTCAATGGACCAACAAACCTTGACTCATCAATTTATGAGGAACTTTTGGGTGCCGACTTGCTAAATGAGAGCTCGAGAGGCCAAGGTATCTTGCTCTTGCAACTAAAATCATGGTACGCCGATTTTATATTAACTGAAGATTCTATAGAAGAAATGAAAAATACAGAAAACGAGGTGTTATCTTATGCTTTTATTTGGTTTATTTTTATTTCCCGAGGGTACTGGTTCTTCTATGCACATTATGTACTTACCCTTATTGAGTGATCTAAATCAAATAAGACAGTATAGTTGGGGTTCTGCTTGTTTTTCTTATTTGTATAGCTCTTTGTGTAAGTGCGCCAAAAAACACATCTACTTTTTATGAATGCGCCGTTTAGCTCCATGCTTGGGGTTGGTCTAGATTGCCATCCCTAGCGCCCGTCAACCACAACAACTTTTTCTTTCCGTATGCACAAAAGTAAGTTAATAACTTAATATTTTTCTTTTTCACCTTACCAATTATTGTGTCTAACATATTGAATTTTCACTTCTTGTTGTTTAGATGGTCGGCTAAGGGTATGAGTTACAATAGATGTCCGAAACATTGTATCATTCAATACCGCAATCTTTAGGATCACCTAACACCCTCAGATGTAAGGCCTCCTAAACATTTTCTCTTCTATTACATCAGCTATTTTATTATCTAATATTTTTCTATTCTTCAGTTCATATGACGTCCATATCTAGGCATGGAAGACCTACATGAAGTCAAAGAGAAAGATGATGCCGCTTGGACTGCATGTGTCCCGATCATCAGATTCACAAATGTGGAGATGCACAACAGTTACCGTGTCAAACTGCAATTTGGAATGCATCAAAACATCCCAGATCCTCCTGTTGACATCAGTAAATGGCATCTAAAAAGAGTTAATTATCAATGAGACTTTAACGACTGGAAGGATTTTGCAAAAACTGAGCGTCGTAAATGGATGAACCGCAGCAACCATATCTTACGTGACCCGGTGATGTCAACCCTATCTATACCAACAAATAATTATATGGCTTGTTACAGATCGGTTGCAACTGGGTTTGTCTCCAAAGACAGGTATTTATACGACCCACGCCAGACCACCTACACACAAGAAGCCTCAACGTCTAACCCACCTGGAAGGCCATGTTACTCACAACCCCCTACCCAACAAAATTACCAACCCATTAACCATCCAAACATGCAAAACACCCAACCACAATACCAAGAGCGTCCCCCATACCATCTTCAATAGAATGATTACTATCAAGAAACCCAATATGGCCATGCCCCCAACACAACACCAAGATACAGCCAAAATGAGGGTACATCATACCATAGCCAAATTGGGCAAACATCTTTCCATAGCCTTAACGCCCAAACATCATACCCTAGCCAACACAATCAACCATCTCAACAACCTTATGGCTTTCAAACACCACTACTATTTCAACCTTTCACCAACGAATCCTTCACACCAATGTCCCCCTTCAATCGTCCAGGCCGCACACCAATGACCCCTCTATCACATCCAAACTACTCTGGCATGGGTTGCGCGCTCAGTTTCCACACGCAAGACTTCATGAAAATGCAAGAAATCCTTAGGGAACCATCTGAGAATGTTCCTGAGACTTCAACTCCTCAAACACCGGGCGTGAATCAACAACGAAGGGGACGAGTGCAACGAGTGAGGGTGCCTAGGGGATGTGGAACCGGTGGCCGGTTTAATCCACCTGGTCGCCAACATTAATTAATGTAATACTTTATTAAATTAATGATAATTTTATTTCATTGTGGCAAAAAAATTACAAAATACACACTGTCTCAACATCAATTGGCAACAGAGTTATATACCTTGAACCATGTCGCCAATTCAATTGAAAACTTCATGAAGTGTCTCCAATTCAATTGGCGACAACTTTATGCCCTTAAAGAAGGGTCGTCAATTGGTATGGCGCCCTTGTGTAATCTCAAACCCTAAGTGAAGTATTTTGAAAATAATTTTAAAAAGTAAGGTATTTTGGGATTTTTTTAAACAACTGGGTTATTTGGGTAAAAAAATTCTAATTATGCAATCCAACGTTTTTAACCATTATTTAAATCCAAATCATAGGCCTTTTGACTAATCATTTAAAAAAGTCTAAAGAGATAAAGTCATTAGTCCATATGAGAATTTTTAAGGATCATTCTTTTAGTTTTTCTTGAATATATTATATTTAATATTATTATTCTTTTATCACCATACAATTAATTTATATTTAATTTTTTATAACCTTTTTAAAATAACAATTATTTTATTATTTAATATATTAAAGCAGGCTAATTACTTTATTTAATGAGTGAAAAAGTTAGTTATTTAGGACCAAATACATAAAATTTTAATTAAGAGTTACTTATTAGTCAAAAAGAAATTAAAAGTTACTCATGGTTTTACAACCTAATGTCCATATATAAAAAAAAAACGTGTCTGGTTTTAGTTTCAATAATTAATTGATTATTTGACATATACACCCTTATTTTATTTTCAATTAAAAATATCTATTTATATAAGCCACACTACAAAAAAAACAGGAATTTGTCAGGTGAATATCACCCCGCAAACCCAAAATTCACCCTGCAACGTCACATTTGCGGGGTGTTTGAAATACTTCGCAAAAACAGTAGTCGCAACTTTTTGCCAGGTGAAAATCACCCCGCAACTTTGCTAGGTACAAGTCACCCCGCAAGTGCATTTGCACAGTTGATATGAGACACGCGTGTCAGAGCTGTTAAAAGCACGCAGAGCAGGCATGGGTCAGATTTGTTCAGAATTTTGCGGGGTGCAAATCACCCAGCAAATCTTTAATATTAATTGTTTTCTCTCAACAGAGCAGGCGTAGGGCTGGTAGGTTTATAGGGTTCAGAAAATTTGCAAGGTGCATACCACCTAGCAAATTTTGATTATTCAATTTTGCTGGGTAAAATTCACCTGACAAAGGAGTTATATTTACCAAGTTTAAATCACCACGCAAATACTAACACATATAATAAAAATATATATATTTATATTATTCTAAATATTAAATTAATATTTAGAATAATATAAATATAATAAATAATTTAAATTCAGAAATATTTAAAATTGATATATTATTTTAAATTCTAAATATTTAAATTCAAATTTAATTTAAAAAAGTTGATATTTAAATAAATTTATAATTAATCCTAAATATTTAAATTCAAATTTAATTTAAAAAAGTTGATGATTAAATAAATTTATAATTAATCCAAAATATTTAAATTTAAAATGACATTCACTCCGGATCCGAATCTTGGTTGTTTTCACTCTGAGCTAGCTGTCTAATTGTTTCAGTTATTTCAGGGGTTAATGTCGGAGGACGTGAAGACCCTTCCCCGCATAAAATTCTCCTAAATAAAGACATCCTATCCCCTTTTTTAAAAATAATAATAATCTGTTTTTTAAACAAATGATAATATTCTGTTTTACTAAATAATAATAATAATATTCTGTTTTTTATAATAAAAAAATATTATGTTTTATAAACGAAAAAAATATTCTGTTTAATAAATTAAAAAAAATTGTTTTCACAAATATTAATAACATCCTATTTATAAAAATAAAAATAATAATCTGTTATTTCTTTAAATAATATTCTGTTTTTTTTATTATTTTAATATTATGTTTTTAATAAAATATTATTTTTCATAAATATAATATTAATAATAAACTAAAGCTAAATCTATTAAAAATAATAGTGTTCTGTTATATAAATAATATTATAAATATAGTATTAATAACATCTTATTTAAGAAACTAATAATATAAATATAATATTAATAATAAATAAATCTAAATCTGTTTTACTAAATAATAATAATAATAATATTCTGTTTTAAATAAATTATATTTTTCTGTTTATAAAAAAGTAACAGTATTCTACTTTTAAAAATATAATATTTAGTTTAAAAATTATATTATACATATTTATATTAATTTCGGTTTTAATTATAAACTAAATCCAAATATATTATTTATTTACTAAATCTAAATCTATTATTTATTTACAAAAATAATAATCTATATTTTAAATATTATTTATTTACTAATTTATAAAAAAACGAAAAAAAAATATTTTTAACATATTTATAAACAGATTATTTACAAAAATATTTTTAACATACAAACTAAACAAATCTAAACAGTTTTTATAAATCTAAATCTATTATTTATTTACAAATACTCTAACATCACCTAACATACAAATACTCTAACATACAACAGTCAGAAATCAAATCTACAAAAAAATCATTAAAACTAAACTCTAACATACAAAAACTCTAATATCATACAACAACCAATAAGGTAGGAAAAAAAAGTTGATAAAAAATGAGTACCTATTGATGAAGAAGACCACAAACTCGTACAGGAGAGGAAGTGAAATGGGTAGGAAGAAGAATGAAATTTTTTGGAAGAAGAATGAAATGGGTAGGAAGAAGAGTGAAATGGGTAGGAGAAGAAGAGTGAAAAACGTGTAGGAGTGAAGTGTGGGAATGAATCAACACAAATAATAAATATATGCCTGCTCATTTGACTGTTGCACCTTGGATAACGTGTCTCTCACGTTGCTAAGTGATTTTCACCCCGCAACTTTGCTGAATGTAAATCACGCGGCAACACATGCAGTTGCAGGGTGGTATTCACTTCGCAACTTTTCTGACGTTGCTGAATTAAAATCACCCCGCAACACTTACTGACACAACCTGCCCTCTCTGCTATGAATTGACATGCCTGAACGTTTTATTTTTTGAAATTTTAAAAAAACATTGCGGGGTGATTTACACTCGGCAAACTTTGTTTCAAAAATTTCGTTCCCTCCAAATTAGTTGCGAGGTGAATTTTTTAATAAATTTATTTATATATATATTTTTTTAATAAATGAGTTGCAGGGTGTTTCGCATGCGGCAACATATTTATTTTACTATGAGAGTTTCACCCAGCAAAACCACCCAGCAAATATGCATATTTCTTGTAGTGCCAGTCCTAGTTTTCTAAGATAATTTAAAGTAGGATCAAGTTTAGAATAAAATATTAAAACTTTAGTATTTATTGATTTTAGTGACTTTTTCTTCTTATACATAGAACCAAATGTAATAATATAAACAAAAATTAAGACTCTTTGATTCATTCAAACCTCAACATGGCATCATTTGCATGCCCTACACAGAAATGTAAAGTATGTAAAAAGAAAGTGTACTGGATGGAACAACTCACTGCTGACCATAGAGCGTACCATAAATTTTGCTTCAGATGCCACCATTGCAAGGGTAACCTCGAGGTACAACACCATCTTTTTATATTTTGTTTTCTATGTACTAATCATAAGTTTCAGTGTCAGTGACACTGACACGAATATAGACACAGATACATATTTTTAAAAAATGTTGTGTTAGATAGCTTTCTTTATATTTCATTTATGATATTTAGAAATCTTAATCCTCTTATTGTTATGTTTGGTACAGCTGAGTAATTATTGTTCCTTTGAGAGTGATGTTTATTGTAAGCCTCATTTTGATCAACTTTTTAAGATGACTGGCTATTTGGACAAAAGCTTTGAAGGTGAATAATTCCTATATATGTGTTTCTCAAGCATAAATATAAACACTTTTTTTTAAGTTCTTACATTTGCCATAAATTGTTTATAGGTATTGCAAGAGTTTATAGAGTTGAAAGATTTGGTGATCAGGTTCAAACCAATAACAAAGTTTCAAGATATTTTGATGGAACTCAAGAAAAATGTGTTGGTTGCTGCAAAATAGTGTCCCCAATTGAAAAGGTATACCACCCAACTTATAGGAAATTTATCTATGAATCACTGACTCATACACATACACCAGATATAAGGTTGATGTCATGTTGATACATGTTAGATACCAAACATTTTTTTTATCAATAGTACACCGACTCATATACAGACACCAGACATAGCGTTATGTCTTGTAAATATTATAGTAACATTAACTATATTCATTTGGATTGTTCATTTTCAGGTGACTGTTGATGGGAAATCATACCATAAGGATTGCTTCAGGTGCACTCATAGAGGTTGTTTGATTAGTCCATCAAATTATGTGGCTCATGAGAATCATTTTTACTGTAAACACCATCATACCCAGCTATTCAAACAAAAGGGTAATTTCAGCCAATTCAACAAGATTGAACGAGTTCTTGGGGTTCAGAATACAATCATTTGAGTGATACTATTAGTAGTATAATAAAACTATTCTTTTTTAGCATTAAATGGCACTTTACAATAATACCTGGTTATTATTCTATTTGTTTGATTATGTAAAGTTATAATAATTGTGAGGCAATTTCTAAGAGGACTTTACCTTTGTGGTGAGTTTTGTAAGGCTTAGAAATGAGTGGAAATTACCATAGTTTGATTTATTATATTCCATAAATAAATTTTTGCAATCATATTTTTTAAATGTGAAATATTGGATCGAACTCTAGTTACCATGTCCTCGAAGTCTGCTCACATGCTGTTGTCGAAGACCTACATGCTATAGTCGAAGTGTGTTCTAGTGTGTAGCTGTCGGATTGAGCCTTGTGTTAAGGATCCAATTGTTTAAGTTAACTTGTACCCTAAGTTACCTTGTAATGGGTAATTATTAAAAAATCCATTAGTTTAGTATGTTAGGAATTATTATAAATAACATACTAGTCTCTCATCTTGTAGTGTGACAAAACCTAATTAGGGTGAGAGGGTTATTTCTTATTCTTGAGTACTTGTAATCTGTTTTATAGGAAAAGTAAAGAATAACAATTATAACCAATCCTTGTTGTTTTTCCTTGTTAACCCTAACCCTTGCGTGTTTCTTGCCTATAAAGAAACCGAGTATATTTTGTTCAAAGGCATCCTAATTCATAACAAATTGGTGCGGTGAGCATGGAGAAGATGCCTTCAACAAAGTATGAGATTGAAAAGTTCACCAGAGTGAACGATTTTGGTCAGTGGCGCTTGAAGATGAAAACCCTACTAGTTCAGCAGGGTTGTTTGGAAGCGTTGAAGGGAGAGGCAGTCATGGATGCTGCGTTAACCGAAAAAGAAAAGACGACCATGATAAAGAAAACCCACAATGCAATATTGTTGAGCCTTAGTGATAAGGTTCTTTGACAGGTATCAAAAGAGACTACGACATCGGGGTTATGGTTGAAACTTGAAAGTTTGTACATGACCAAATCTCTGGTGAATCGACTCTACCTGAAGCAAGCTTTATATTCATTCAAGATGAGTGAAGATAAAGTGTTGACTGAGCAGTTGGATATGTTCAACAAGCTGATTCATGATCTTGAAATTATTGATTTGAAGATCGATGATGAAGATCAAGCACTGTTGCTGTTGTGTGCTTTGCCCAGAACACATGCCCACTTCAAAGAAACTCTCTTGTATGCAAGGGAGTCCCTGAACTTTGAAGAAGTTCAATCAGCCTTGTATTCTAAGGATCTGAACGAACGAAAGGAGCATAAACCTTCTACGGTGGGCGAAGGTTTAGTCGTTAAGGGAAAATTCTTGCGAAAGGATGGTAAGTTCGACAAGAAGAAAGGTAAAAGTCAGCAGAAGTCTTATAGTGGCGAAGCATCTGGTATTCGATGCTATCACTGTAAGAAGGAGGGTCACACAAGAAAGGTGTGCCTTGAACGCCTGAAAGATCATGGAGGTAAAGATAATGGCAACGCAACCATTGTTCAAGATGACTTTGAACCATCTGATGTTCTTGTGGTTTCAAGTGGCGACTCAAGAAAAGAGTGGATTATGGATTCAGGTTACACTTAGCACATGACTCCAAACAGAGAATTGTTCGAGGAGCTATGTGATCAAGATGGTGGATCAGTGTTGTTGGGAAACAACAAAGCTTGCAAAATAGCAGGAATTGGATCTGTGAGATTCAAGCTCCATGATGAGTCAATAAGGTTATTGACTGAAGTCAGGTATGTACCTGATTTGAAGAGAAATTTGATTTCTCTTGGTGAATTCGACAAGAAGGGATATGTTTTTCAGGGAGAGAAAAGTATCCTAAGAGTCATGAAATGGTTGAAGGAAGCCTTAAGAGGCGTGAAGAAACAAGGCTTGTATACCCTTGAGGCTGAAGTTGTAAGTGGTTCGACAAATATTGCATCCACGAAACCTTTGTCGAAGACAGAAATTTGGCACATGAGATTGGGCCATGTCAGTGAAAGGGGTCTGGTCGAATTGGGGAAACAAAATCTGCTTGGAGGAGACAAAGTCAAAACGCTGAAATTTTGTGAACCCTGTGTATTTGGAAAATCTTGCAGAGTGAAGTTCAACAAAGGCAAACAAAGAACTCATGGATCCCTTGATTACATTCATGTTAATCTTTGGGGGCCTACAAGGTGTCCATCGCATTCAGGAGCAAGATATTTTCTATCCATAGTCGATGATTATTCCAGAAAGTTATGGGTATTCATCCAGAAGACTAAGGATGAAACTTTTGAGAATTTTAAAGGTTGGAAGACTCTGGTCAAAAATCAGACTGGCAAAAAGGTCAAGAGGTTAAGAACCGACAATGGCCTTGAATTTTACAATGAGGCGTTCGACAACTTTTGTCTGCCTCAGGTATTGCAAGGCACAAAACTACTGCAGGTACTCCACAATAAAATGGTTTGGCGGAAAGGTTTAATCAAACTATTTTGGAAAGAGTTCGATGCATGTTGACTAGTACTGGATTAAAGAAGGTGTTTTGGGCTGAGGCTGTTTTGACAGCAACATATCTGATAAACATATGTCCTTCGACTGTGTTAAATATGAAGACACCTGAAGAAGTTTGATCGGGACATCCACCTAGTCTCGACAGACTGAGAGTATTTGGCTGTGTGGCATATGCTCACATTAGGCAAGACAAGGTCGAACCTAGAGCTCTGAAATGCATGTTCATGGGATACCCTGAAGGAGTCAAAGCTTATAGGCTATGGTGTCTAGAGCCAGATCACAGGAGGTGTATCACCAGTCAAGATGTAGTTTTCAATGAAGCTGAGATGGCTTTCAAGAAAACTGATGATACTGAAGAAGAGCTGGAACAGGGAGAGATTCCTATTGAGGTGGAGCATGTTGATGCTGGATTGCGTATCCCAGATAATGTCAAAGAAGAAGCAGAAGCTGTTGTCGAAGATGAGGAGACTGCTAATGACTACCTTCTAGCAAGAGACGAGTCGAGGAGATTCATCAAGCCACCTCAGAGACTTGGGTATGCATATCTTATAGCTTATGCCTTAATCTCTGCAAGTGAGGTTCTCGACGAAGAACCTAGAGACTATAAGGAAGTTATGAGGAGTCGAAAGAAGACTAAATGGCTGAAGGCCGTGGATGCTGAGATGAAATCTCTTCATGATAACAACACATGGGAACTGATCAAGAAACGTGTTGGAGCCAGGTTAGTCAGCTGTAAATAGATTTTCAAAGTTAAGGAAGGAATCGATGGAGTGGCGTTGAAGAGATATAATGCAAAATTGGTCGCTAAGGGGTTCACTTAGAAAAAAGGTGTCGACTTCAATGATGTGTTCTCTCCTGTTGTGAAGCACAGGTCCATTCGAATGTTGCTTGCCATGGTGGCACAATTCGACCTTGAACTGGAACAGATGGATGTAAAGATTGCATTCTTGTATGGTGATCTAGATGAAACAATCCTGATGAGGCAACCTGAAGGGTATGCCGAAAAGGGGAAGGAAGATTATGTATGCAAGTTGAAAAGATCTTTATATGGACTAAAACAATCTCCTCGACAGTGGAATAGGAGATTCGACAAGTTCATGACACGTATAAGTTTCATTAGAAGTCAGTTCGACCACTGTGTTTACTTCAGATTTTGACCTGGTAATTCATTTGTTATTTTGTTGCTTTATGTGGATGATATTCTAATAGCAAGCAACAATGTCGAAGATGTAATGAGGGTGAAGGTTGAACTCAATAAAGAGTTCGACATGAAGGATCTGGGAGCTGCATCCAGGATTCTTGGGATTGACATCCGAAGAGATAGAAAGCAGTCGAAATTATGCTTATCTCAAGAGGCATACCTACGGAAGATTCTCGAAAAATATGGTATGCCGAATACAAAGCCTGTTGTGACTCCGACAAACCCTCAATTCAAGCTGAGTATAGATCAGTGTCCTAGTACTGATGTCGAAAGAGCTTATATGAATAGCATTCCATATGCTAATATAGTGGGTTCTTTGACGTATGCTATGGTCTGTACTAGACCAGACATATCATATGTAGTAAGTCTTGTAAGCAGGTACATGGCAAATCCTGGAAAGGCTCACTGGCAAGCATTGAATTGGATTCTAAGGTACATAAATGGGTCTCTGAATAGAGTCCTAATTTATGGTGGAGCCTTGGGTGAAGATAGTAAAGCAGCAATCGAATGATATGTCGACTTTGATTATGCAGGTTGTATGGATTCCAGAAAATCTATCTCTGGATATGTGTTCACTATGTTTGGCACAACAATAAGTTGGAAAACAACACTTCAGAAGGTTGTTGCCTTATTAACCACTGAAGCATAGTATATCGCCCTAACTGAAGCTGTGAAGGAATCATTGTGGCTTGAAAGTTTTGCAAATAAGCTGAAACTTTAAGGTCGAGTTATCATTGTTAAATGTGATAGTCAAAGTGCAATACACCTATCGAAGAATTCAGCCTATCATGAGCGAAACAAGCACATTGATGTGAGAGTGCATTTCGCCAGAGGGGTAATCGAGCGTGGAGAAGTCCAAGTGCTGAAGGTTTCGACAGATCATAATGCTGTTGATATGATCACCAAGACGTTGCCCAGTTGCAAGTTTTTCCACTGTATGCAGTTGATAAAGCTGCATGAAGAAAGCTAGTTTATTTCTTGATGCTATAGAGTTAGATCCAAGGTGGAGATTTGTGAGATATTGGATCAAACTCTAGTTAGCGTGCCGTCGAAGTCTGTTCACATGCTGTTGTCGAAAACCTACATGCTGTAGTTGAAATGTGTTCTAGTGTGTACACTACTACAAAAAACCCATTTAACAACGGTTGGAAATGACATATAATGACGCGGGCGAAGGCGTTGTTATGTAGAGTGTTGTTGTATATGCGGTACGTACAATGACGACCCATTAACCGCTGTAATAAAATGGAAAATGCGCTACCTATAATGACAGTTATTTTAAATACCTGTTGTTGTATGTCTTTTAATAAAATAAAAAAAATACAACATTAGAACTACCTATAATGACGGTTATTTTAAAAAAACCGTTGTTGTATGTCTTTTAATAAAATAAAAAAAAATGCAGCATTAGAACAAGAACAACAGCAAGAACATCAAGAACAACAATAAGAACAAGAACAACAGTAAGAACATCAAGAACAACAATAAGAACAACAACAACAACAACAAGAACAACAACAAGAACAAGAACAAGAATAAGAAGAAGAAGAAGAAGAAGAAGAAGAAGAAGAAGAAGAAGAACAACAACAACAACAACAACAATAATAACAATAATAACAACAACATCAACAACATCAACAACAACAACAACAATAATAACAATGATAACAATAATAACAACAAGAACAACAATAATAAAAAAGAACAACAAGAACAACAATAATTAAAAAAGAACACCAACAACTAACATTGCTAACTCGAGTTCTGAAATTTGTTCTGAAATTTGGTTTAGTGGAGAAATAGAGTATCGTAACTGAAAGATGATGTTTGGAGGTAGAAGATGTAGTTCGTTTAAGTTTTAGGTTTCACGCAGATCACTAATAGTAGTGTCTTGGCCGTTGATAATCACTAAATGGACGACCAAGATTTGTTTAAGGATAGTGAATAAACTCAATATGCGCGCCAACTATAATGTTGGTAATGAGAATTGAAAAAATAAGTAAAAAACCAAAAATGTTGGTGCTGGGACTTGAACCCATGACAAGATGCTACCTATAATGACGGTTGGTTTAAATTACCCGTGGTGAAAGGTCTGTCATCATTTTGAAAAAATAAGTAAAAAAAGCTACCTATTACAACAGTTGGTTTAAATACCCGTTGTGAAAGGGCCTGTCAGCATTTTGAAAAAATAGGAAAAAATGATTAAAATAAATTCAGAAAAGTCTAAAAACACGAAATTTAATCTAATTAGGTAAAATAAGAATTTTGAGAATTTTTTTAGAATTTTTTGAGACTATGAAAACAGTAAAAAATTCATTAAAAATACAAAAAAGATGAATTTGGGGTTTTGAGGGTGAAGTCCCGTAACCCTTTAGAGTAAGGGACTAATGACCGCACGATTTTTCTACTTCAGATGCACGAAATAGATCTTAAAAAGGAGACGATTTTCCCTAAAACTAAATTATTGGCTATAATGACGGTTGAAAACATACCAGTGGTGAAAGGTTGTGGGTATTTTGAAAAAATATGTAAAAAAACCATAAATGTTGGTGCTGGGACTTGAACCCATGACCATGCGCTACCTAATATGACGGTTGAAAACATACCTGTGGTGAAAGGTTGTGGGTATTTTGAAAAAATATGTAAAAAAAACCATAAATGTTGGTGCTGGGACTTGAACCCATGACCATGCGCTACCTATAATGACGGTTGAAAACATACCCGTGGTGAAAGGCCTCACATTTCACCATGGTTTGAATATTAACCGTCATTAAAAGCCTTTTAACGAGATTAAAAAAAAAGCGCGCATCTATTACAACGGTGTATAGGCAATCCGTTGTAAGCCTGACGTTGTTGTTTGCGCCTTTTGTAGTAGTGGTAGCTGTCGAATTGGGCCTTGTTAAAGAGCCCATTTGTTTAGTATGTTAGGAATTATTATAAATAGCATACTAGTCTCTCATCTCGTGGTGTGACAAAACCTAATTAGGGTGAGAGGGTTATTTGTTATTCTTGAGTACTTGTAATTTGTTTTATAGAGAAAGTAAAGAATATCAACTATAACCAATCCTTGTTGTTTTTTCTTGTTAACCCTAACCCTTGCGTGTTTCTTTCCTATAAAGAAACCGAGTATATTTTGTTCAAAGGCATCCTAATTCACAACATTAAAATAATATTCTCTTTTCTTTCCCTCTAGTCTCTCAAACTTTCTCATTTCCTCCTTTTCTATGCATGCACATGATTATAACGTACAATTTCTTTTTCTTCACAATCACAAACTTTCTCTTCATCACAATCAAAATAAAACTTTTGTTGTCCTCTTCTTCACGTGTGGACTACATTTCAGATTCTTCTTCAGGCAGAAATGTCATCACTCAAAACTTTTGGTATTTACTTTTTAGTCATTAGAGATTAAATGGTTAGATGCTTGAATTCTTATATATCATTTTTTTAATGGCAAAACTAAATGTATATTCAAATAGAAAATAAAAGATGATCTAAAGAAGTGATTCATGTATTGAAAATGGTAATTACAACGTTGAAATAATTTTATTTAAATAAAAAAGATAATTTTGTTAAAATATTTGACTGTAGGGTGCAGGTTCGATCTTACAATATCAGGTGAATTGAGCTTGACTACGAAATTGGTAAGGGCTTGTGGCTTGATCTTTCCCTCGGAATGTATTGTATGTCGTATTCCGAGAGCTCTAACGGTCAAGATACCATTCTTTCCGTCAGGTCGAGTTTCTTCAACACTTTGCGGATGGGGTAGTTAGTTTTTATCAGAATGGCGTGTCCCTGGAAATTGTTGAAGTGTAATCCAAATTCACATTCACTACTACAAAATATATATTTCGTAACACCAATTTCGTAACGGCCATAGAATTAACTGTGGTAATACTTTATTTCTAGGCGCTTTTTTTTTGTATTACCAGAGGACATGTCACAACGGTCAAATGAAGCAACCGTGGTGAAAAGGTACACGGGGTGAAATGGTTCGAATCCCAGCACATACAATTAGCCATTTATCGTGATAAAAATGTTATTTACCCTGTATATCACCAAGGTTTTTATTAACAACCGTAATGAAAGGTGATACTTTATTTATATATAAGCGGAGTTATCTATCACTTCAGTACATTAAAGTTGTCTCTCTCAAAACAAAACATTAACAACTCTTTCACTCGTTTCTCTCAAAACAAAACCCTAACAACTCCCTCACTCTTCTCTCTAATATGGAAACCCCAAAACGAAACCATAACAATAAATCTTAGCCAATGGATATTTACAGGTTCGTTTTCTCTATAGTTTTTTTTTTCAAAATCTGTTTCAATAGCTTATTTCATGATGTCTGAACTTCTTTCTTGTTTTAACATTTAGGTATGGATGTTCCTTTCTATAAAGAGGGCAAAGATCAATTTGGCCTTACAAACTTGTGTCAAAGATCCAAAATGACATCCATTTGAATTCTACACAAGTTTGCAGGTCTAAATATATCTTCATCCTTATTTCATTGACAACACACATTTATGTGACATGTGTGGTATGTTTCTGAAGCATTTTATGACTTGATATGTTTGTTGTATCGTTTTTGTTGTTTATGATTTGTTGTTGATGAATGTTTTTGATGAATGTTATTGTTAATGTTTTTTTAAAAGATTAGTTTATTATATATTATGTGGTTTGAGTGTTTTTCCAGTCACTTAACGAATATATAACTTTCTAAACTTTATTAGAAAATTATGATATGATAAATAAAATTGTATTAGAAAATAAGTACACTTTCAATTCTTAACAAAAATTCTTCACACTGTTAACTGCATGTTGTTCTTTGACTGTTAGAACTTGTTTTAATGATCCTAGATCTTCCACCACCCCCTCTCCACCTCTAATTTTGTATGCAAAGTAAATAATATTTTACATAAACAATTAGAGGTGAAGTCAGGGGCGGTTGAAGAACTATGATCATTAAATGAAGTTCTTACTGTCAAAGAACAAAATACATATAAGGTGTTGAAGATCGCTTGTCAAGCATTGGACGTGAACTTATTATTCTAATATAACTTAATTTGTCATATTATAATGTTCTAGTGCAGATTGGAAGGTTATATGTTTAGTGAGCATTGAAGAAATAAGCATTCCACGTGATTTTTAATAAACTCAGGTCTATATTTAATCACGGTTGTTTAGAACAATCATGATTAAATATGTTGCATTAAATAATATCACAATGGTTGGTTAAAGTATCGTTGTGGTAGGTAGCACACTACATGGATACAATCACAGTTGCACGACCGTGGTGGAAATCATCATACATATTATCACGGTTGGACTCACGTGGTGGTATCCCTTTTCCAACCATTGTGATATGTGTTTTCCGTAGTAGTGATTCATTTAAGTTGCATTTAGTTTCATTTTAGAGGTTCTGGTGATATAAGTACTGAACTCAAGTTCAATTTGTAATAGACTCTGAACTGTAACTGTTTTTTTTTCAATTCAGAAGGTTAGCTTCAAATTTGTTTTCTCTCTTCAATCATTTTTTTCATCTTCAACCTTGTGCTCTAACAATTGGTATCTAGATCTCCGATTCAGATTCAAAATGGTAAACACGAGTGCACGCGAGACGTGTGTGATTGATTATGCTCATTCAATTCATAGTGAATTGAATATTCGAATCGAAACAGAATCACATTTATTGATTCTGATGGATTGGGAAACACAAGTGTTCATGAGATTTGAGTGAATTTGCACAAGAACGAAGATGAACGACGGAAGTAGTAGCTTGAACATAAAGTTTCTAGTCTTTGATGGAAAAAATTGGAATTGATAGATGATTCAGGTGTGTGTGTGTGTTATTCAGCATTCAAGATGTTCTTGATCATGTCAATGATGGTTACACAATAGTTGCAGCGGATGCAACTGAAGCACATAGAAATGCACAAAGAGAAACGAGGAAGAAAAATCAGAAGGCGTCATTTTATATCCATAAGTGTGTTGATACAAATGTGTTTAAGAAGATCGTTGATTCAACTACAGAGAAGGCTGCGCCGGACACACTGGTACGATGCTATAATGATGACACATCAATGAAGAAGGTGAAACTTCATTCTCTACGTGAGCAGTATGAAAATCTCAACATGAAGAAAAATGAGAAGGTACCTGATTACATCTCCTGAGTGATTCTAATCACGAATGAGATGAAATCTTTTGGAGAAACTCTCTTTGAACATGTAATAATTTAAAATGTATTGAGATCACTTACTCCTCAGTTTGATTATATTATTGTATCAATTTAACACTCTAAGGATCTCATCACCATGCACAAGAGTTGTGTCTGACTGAGAGAACCTCTGTTTTAGAACAAGATTTGTTCATGACATATTTTCCTTGGATTTTGATGATAACAAAGTATTGAAAGAACAATGGTTTATTTGATGTGTGTTACATGTGTGTAGGTTCTAATATTTGTAAGTATTATAGTCAGAATCTATTTTACATTAGAACACTTAGGAGTTGCTCAATTGCTAGCTTTTGGTGGCAGAATCTGAAGAACACTTGCTAAGTGATGTCTGGCATAGACTCTGAAGCTGAAGGTCTCAACATCGGAAGAAACAACATAATTGTCTATACACTTAGTGAATGCAAATTGGCTTCTAGTACCATTAAGAGTTAGTGATAAAGTTGAAGTTGTCTGTACTACAGAAAGCAAGTTGTATTGTCAAATAAGTTTGTCAGCTAAAGTCTATAGATTGCAAGGCTCAAGAAAGGATAGCATGCTTTACGAATATCTACTCTCAACGACTCTAATAGTATAGGATCTCTTGAAGACTCAAAGGTTAAACATATTACACATTGGATCAAGATCTTCTGGTGTATCTATCTTCAACGTCTCTGTTAGAACAAGATTTGTTCATGAAATATTCTCTTTTAGTTTTGATGATAACAAAAGTATTAAAAGAACAACAGTTTATTTGATGTGTGTTTTATTTATGCAGGTTCTTGTTCTTGTACAAAAATAATCAGAATCTGTTTTAATTAGACACACTTGGGAGTTGCTTGATTGCTAGCTTCTAGAGGAAGAGTCTGAAGAACAATTACTAGTGTGGCTTGGCGCAGAATCTGAGCTTAAGGCCTCAACATTAAGATGAGTTACTACACTTGGTAATTGAATATCAGCATCTGGTACCATTCAGAGTTGGTGACAAAGTTGTGGTTGTCCGTACTGCAGAAAGCAAGATGTATTGTCGTATCAGCTTGTCACCTAAAGTCTACAAGATTGCAAGGCTCAAGAAAGGTTGGCATGATCTACAGATATATACTCTCAACGGCTCTATCAGTACAAAACCTCTTAAAGACTCAAAGGTTAAACACGTTACACACTGGATTCAGAATCTTTAGTGTATCCATCTTCAACGGCTCTTGAACTATGGAGTAAAGGCAAAAACACTTGATCAAGTTATCTCTTCAACGGCTAGTTTCTGCAAAGGTTATAAATATGGCTGAAGATTCAAGTTTGAATCTTAATAAGGATTCTCCAAACGAAGGAGTAGCAAGATCAAACAATTACCGACTCTAATGTAATATGCAGATTTTCTGTTGTAGGTTGTAATTGCAAAAGCCTTAAGACTTCTTACCATTGAATATCTTAGAAATCTTAATAGCTTTAGGTCTTTGTTATGGTGATTTCTCGTACCTCTAACGCTTGTACCATGTACACCTTGTTCTCTATTCTGCTGAGCCTTCGGCAGTTTAGATCAAGTCTTTTACTATGTGTTTGAGTAGAAGTCTTATCTCATTGGGATTCAAGCAACAAGTCTTGAGACAAGATGCTTGAGCCACATAAGTCTCATTGGTTAAGTGCTTGAGCTATGAAAGTCTTATTTAGCTAGGCTGATTGAGCAAAGGGAAAGTCTCCGTCTGAGGGGCATGACAAGGAAAGTCTCAAGTGCTACTTGAGCAAGGGAGTCTCAGTCTGGATGGTCAGAAGAGCAGGTGGCTCGGTCAGAGGATGTGAGCAGAAGTCTTAGTTATGTGCTCTAAGCAAGGGTAAGTCTCAACCAGAGGACTTTTGGAGCAGTTGGCTTAGTCAAAGGGTGTGAGCAACGAAAGTCTTAGACATGTGCTCTAAGTAAGAAAGTCTCAGACAGTTAGTCTGAGCAAGTGTAAAAGACTTATGCAGAAGCATAAGAGATTGTAATCATGAAGTGATTATAATGAAAATCTCTTGTGAGGCAAGGGGACTGGAGTACTCTCAGTTAGGGGAGGAACCAGAATAAATATTTTGTGTCTTCTGCTGTTATTTGTATACTTCTGTTATATCCGCTGCCAATGAATTAAAATAGAATCTGAACACCAGTTCTGATTCTGAAACTCTGATCAGAAGTTAAATTAAAGAAAACGTGAAACACAATTCAACCCTCTTTCTTGTGTACTTTGTACACCTTCAATTGGTATTAGAGCATGGTTTGTGCTTAACACATAACAGTGGCGCATATAATGATCCAATAAGAAAAGTATAATTCTTCTTCAAGAAGGAATCAAGTGCCACATGAAAAATATCATACGGCTTTTCCTACCATATCCAAAGGATGGTTCCACTGAATTTAAATGATGGAAAAGCTAAACATATTTTTAACTCATTGGTCTTGCTAAAGGGTTGCTGAAGGTCTATAGAATATCCTTGAAAGATGTATTACTATAGAAGTTGATGGTGTAAAGATGATCATCTTGAAAATCTCTTTCACCAGCTCAAAAGATGCATATTGAATATCTCCAGAGGTAGTTGCATTCTGGTAGATGCTCTATCTCACTTCTGAGTATATCAACATCATTGATGTGTCTAATGTTTAGGCTATCTTTAAATTCTTGTGCTCAGATTTGTGGGGATCAATTTTGAAGCTTGAGCAGATACACTTCATCTAATCTTTTCAAGCAAATTCTGAAAAGATTGCTCTTTGACTTAAATCTAAAGTCACAAATATTCAGAAGTTTACTACTTGAATATGTTGTGTTTTGAAGATTTGTCTTGCAGTCTTCAAAGGAAAGAAATGGAGTTAGATGATGAAAGACTATTCAAAAGATCACTTTCTCTGTAAAGCTCAGTTCCTTAGAATGACTGATGATGAGAGACTTAGGTTTCTTGTCAGAAGAACTTCCATACTGGCTGAATGGATTGTGATTTCTGTTGATAGAAGAGTAACTTCATAAGCTTCTGAAATACTTGTATTTCAACTAATTTCCCAGATCTGAAAGCAAGAAGAAATACTACCAGAACCTGATATCAGATGCTCTTCAACGTCTAACCTTTTGAAGCTGATATTAGTGCAGGATACAGATAAAAAGAAGCATCTGTGTTCTGAAATAAAAATCAAGTATTGAAGAGCAAGAGATGTTGTTAAATCTATCTTGCTTCAAAATATTTGATATTGTGGAGTATGTTCTTTAAGGTGATATCTTAATAAACTCCACTGCTTCTTGATTGAGGATCATAATGGAAGTCGTTTTAAAAGACATTTCTATGAGAAGTACTCGATATCTCTTTGAGTTATGTCAGCCGTACTAAGATAATATTTTGATTTGCTTTGTGTCAATTTCTGATAGCTAACACCATCTAGTTATGAGCTTGTCAATGATTTCAGAGTCAAAAGATTTAATCCTAGACAATGAGATTAGTGAATCTGCTTAGAACAAGATTTTGTTCCTATCATATCTCATCCTAGACTTATACTCTGGAGTGACTTATGATTTTGCAATTAGATTGAGACATAAGATAAATAAGAGTCTGTTTGTACTTACATGTATTGTCTTATAGAAATATGAGTATCATAATGTATCTTCTACAGATATCAAGGAAAGAAGCAGAGGCATCTTCTATAAAGTTGTTTACAACATTTATTGGAGGAAGAGCCAAGTTATGTTCCTGTTTACCGCATAAAGCATGAAGGTTTAAAGATTAGGCGAAGGCTAACGAAGAAGCTAAGTAAACACGCGATTAAAATTAGGAACATGCATACAATCGAATTTAATCAATTCTATCCTATGAACAGCAATCGAATTAAGAAAACAAAAGCAATCAAATTAAGCAAATGACTCCATATAAAAGAATTGAAAAGAAATCGAAATTAGATTAGTATTAGAATAACCTCAAAGCGATGGAACCATACTGATGGATTTTGCCCTTGGGAGTTAATTATACATTACAATCATGCAAAACAAAATAAAAATCGTGAATAATCTGTCCTGAGAACAGTACCACAACTGCTTACTTAAACAAAATAAGGATTTGCAATTCTAAATCAAATCGGGTTGGAACAACATAAAACCGGCCCAAACATGACCCAAAAATAGTAATTTTCTAAAGTCTGAAGCTTCAATGAAATATTTGACAATCTTTCATTCCGAATCAGCTCTTGACTTAAACCCGAAACTTGTAGCTCTTTCTCTTAGCTTTCCAACGCATGCCAGAACTCGTAAAACGAAATCCCGTAGCTCAAGTTATGGTCTACACAGTGAACATGTATCAAATAACTACTAAAGCTGAAAATAAGGTGCGAAAATAAAATAAAGTCAGAAACAAACTTAAATATGAAAATACACTAAAATAGTAAAACTAATGAAATAAACTCAAGAAATGTCTAATAAGTATAATAGAAGAAGAATGAGCATAAAGACGCACTATATATATATATATATATAACTAGCACCTCATACATCTCGATTCACATGGATTCGAACCCCAGCATCTACATTTTTATTATTTATAAAACTAGCACCTCATACATCTCGATTTACAAATAAACCGAGGGGTAAGATAAATTGTATTTTTAGTAGAAATTCGTTACATTGTTTACACAGAAAATAAATAAAAATAATTTGTTTACAAACTTAAATGTTTACCCAGAATATTACATATTTTACACAGAATATTAAAATAAAAATTAATATATCCCTGAAGATCATATGTTGGATCTTCGACTCCTTGATATTTAGGCAAGGTCAAATGCTTCACCTTGCAAGTATTTGTTTCTGATATAAAACAATAAAAGCGTTAGAAAAAGGATATAAAAATAAATGATTTTCTGCTCAAATGAATATTTATAAACACAAACCTTAAAGCCAGATAATTTTCTGCACTTGCAATCTATCGCTAATGGCAAAAGTTAAAGTGGAGGATATAGATAGTTTTAATCGCTTCATGACGTTTCTTTATCAATTTTAGATATCAGAAAGCCTTTATAATGGAAATTTTTTAGGTATCACGCGCATCGCTAATAGTAGTTTCTTGAGCGTTGATAATCATGAAATGAAAGACAAAGATTTGTTTAAGAACACTAAGTTATCTCCGCGGTTTGTATAAAAACCGAGGCGAACATGTTTTTTAATTACATTGCTTACACAGAATATTGAAAAAAAATAATACACCAAAACCCGAATTTTGGTGTAAGGAGTTATCTGGTCAAAATATTCCACGCATCTAATTTCTAGGAGTTATTTGTTCCTAGCATTGAATGCATCCAACTTCTAAAGGAATTATTTGTTCCAACATTGAAAAAATGTTTTTCTGCACTTGCAATCCATCATAGAAAACTTTTACAAGTTTCTAAATACAACAACAAAACACCATTTTGTGAGATGGATCCCAAAAGAATGATGTGATTTCTACTTCTAATGAGTTTGGAGCGGCTACATATAAGTTAGGATTATGGTAAAATATGCCTAACGAGTGCTTTTATAGTAAAATGTTATGTATCTTATACATCGATTATTAAAGAAATCGACGGGATATATCATTTAGTTTACAAAAAAATTATAATAAATAAAAATAGTTTCCTGAATTGTTTTTCCCCTCAGAGTTATTGAAAAACTGAGGTAATATGTGATTTGTATTTCTAAAAAATATAAATCATGGCGCGCATTGGAATCATATCCACTAGATTAGCAATGATCATCCATATTAAAAAATGTAACGTATCTTTTGGATTTCCAAGGCGTTTGAGCTTCTCTGATTGTTTCACTTCTTATTGATCTCCACTTTATTTAAACATTATTCTTTGTTTCAACGTCTCATTTCCAACTCTTTGGGTCTTCAAACCTAGTTTCAAAGTCTTTTCTTTACTTCAAAAATTTCTTAAACAACCTTAGATGAAAATCTTTTGTTCACAATCAATGAAAAGTTTGTTGATTTTGATGATTTGAAAGACAAAGGTTTTGATCTAAGGAAAACTATTCACAATAAAAGTTGAACGGTTACTTTGACATTATTAATGGACCCATATACATTAATCTCGTTAAAGAGTTCTGATTAAATGTCTCTGTTGGGCCATCTGATCATGATGCTGAGTCAATCCAGTCCTATGTCAATGGCTTTCTTGCCACAATTACTCAGTCACTTATTGCTCAGACAATAAAATGTGAAGAGAAAGGTGTTTGTTTTTAACATTATATATTCAGTAATGTCTATAAAGATCACCTTCGCCTAATTTATGCAATCAACGATATTCTCATCAGTCCTGCTAGTCTACGACCAATTGGAAATTTTTTGTATCAGCTACTAATGTCAAATCTCCATCCAAGAGAGAAAGAACTGAAAACGCTTACTTGGAATGACAATCATATATTGTTATTCCTTATCAAGAACCTCATAGTTAATATTCCTCTTACCATTTTTAATTTCTTAAAGGAAATGATAATCATCTCTAGGGATGAAATGACTTTCCTCATACCATATGGAAGAGTTCTTTATGAAATTTTCTCTAAGTTAGGGATGGTTAATAGTGATACTATTGAAGTTGAGTGGAGTGAGAAATTTGGATATTTAAAATAGTTATTTGTTGTTCCATTTTTAATTAATGAAATATTTCCTTTCATATTTTTGCCTATTCGTTTTTATCGATAACACAAATTTTTGAGAATTACTAGTTAATAAGAAAAAAATGAAAAAAAAAATTAACTAAGAAAAAAAAGGAAGATTGGAATGCAACAAGTAAGAAATCACTGGAAAAAAAACTTAAATGTAGTTACTGGGATTCGAAGCGTGTTCCCTAATAGCTATGTTATCTTGGCTTTTATAAAACACTGAGGTATTAGGTTTAATATTTTTTCCAGAAGATTTGACGCTCACTTATTGCTATATTACCTTGATTTTAAAAATTTCTTTTAAAAAATAATCAAACATGTCGCTCCCAGGACCTATAAGCTCAGTTTTTGGCATGTTTTAGGTGAAAACTTCGTCATAAAAAGTATTATTTGTAGTAGTGAGATTAGATTCAATTCTAAGGCTATTATTTGGAGTAAGTTAAAAAAAACTTACTCTCAGAGTAAGTTGATCCCCACCATATATATATATATATATATATAATACATCAGGAAGAAGACTATTGTATGAAGACAAGGTGATGCTAAAATCACTTGTTATTAAGATGTATATTGGGTCAGATCACTATCAAATAACAGATCTACTTCTAGATACTGTGTTCTTATTAGAGGAAATATGATCTCATAGAGAAGCAAGAAACAAAACACGGTTGCACTTTCTTATGCTAAAGTTGAATACAATGTTATTGCAGTAGCCTTAAAGAAGCTGACATGGCTTTAAAATACACTCTTAGAGCTCGGTTTGGGAGATCTCTAGGACACAAAACTCATATACGACAATCAAGGGACACTTTACATTGCATCCAATAAGATTTTCCACGAACGGACCAAACACATAGAAATAAACTATCGTTATGTATGCGACAATGTTTTTTAAGGAGAAATAACCACAATTTTCATCAAGTCTGAAGACCAATTGAGTGATATGTTCACTAATTCTCTTAGGGGGGTACTCGAGTGGATTACATTTGTAACAAGCTCGGATCATATGACATTTTTTATCCAGCTTGAGAGGGAGTGTTAATAATCAATCAAAATCAATATATATCAATTAGAATAAATATGTATCAATTGTATTACCTTATTGTATAAAACTTATATGAATATAAATATACCTTAGTGTGGTCTCATTAGACATACAACATTATACAGAAAATACTTTTTCAATATGAATCATACTTAGTGTTTGAAATAGTGTGAATGAAAGTGGTTTTGTAATTGACAAGTGTGCCCCTTCCTTCGATTGATATTGATGTGTATAGTTTTGTAGAGGTCTTAGTCTTTAATTACCTACTAAGAAGAATTTACCTTTTGGGATTAACATATACAATGCTCAATTAGTATTACTTTGAAGCACTAACTCGATGGCAACTACTAGTGCTTATTTTTTGTACATTCTAACCATAAGTTTCTTAGGATCATCTTGCTCATATTGTCAGTTGGAATATTTAATAATTTAGTATTATATTAGTATTCTAATAATTATGTGGCCAAATATATTTATTTATTATATTAGCTATTTTATCAATTAAGTGCCTTAAATAATTAAGTAATCAAATAGAGTTAAAAGGCAAATTAGATTTAATTTAGAAATTATTTAATTAATAAAGTAATTGGATATGAGCTCAAATATGAGTGGATGTCAGAATGACCCATTTGAGAATAATGAAAATCCTAATTAGCCATCACACTATATATAGGCTACGGTCCCCAATATACCGTACATAAGAAATTTATCTCTTCTCCCCATCTGAAGAGAATTCAAGTCATTAGAAGTACCAGTTGAGGAAGAACCACAAGCCAACGAGTGCTCGTCATTCGTCTCTCTTTACTTCATGTTTTAGGAAAGTATAAAGTTGTCATGCCAATGATTCGATTATCCAGGTATTCCTAATCTCAATCCTTGATACGTTAACATGTTGTAGATCCTAGTTTATATATATGCTCATATGGTTTCCGCACTAAAGTAAGATTATAGTTTTAATCTTTGTTATTGAGCATGTTTGTATAATTATTATTAAATTAATTCCAACAAGTGGTATCAGAGCAGGTCTTCATGTTTAGTTTATGAATATTTTTCCTCTAAACATCAATGTTTTATTTATTTATTTATTTTAGATCATGAAACATATATTTGAAATTTATTGTTTTTTTCAATATTTATATATATGTCTTAAGATGCATGAAGTTTTAATGATGATTTTTTAGTATTTTTTTGTTACACTTACTTGAAATTTATATGGAAAGTTTTGAATTTGACATAGAAACTATATGATAAAGATTTGTTTGAAAATTAAAATTTGAATATATTTTGGAAGAAAAATATTTGTGAAAATTTTGGTTTTCTTTGGGAGATATGTTATTTAATATATATTAGGCTAAATATATTTGAAATCACATGTATGATTATAATTGATGATTGAGAATCCTAAAATCTATTTTTCTTTAAAAAAAAATTTATTCTCAATAGTTTATTTAAGGCTATAGATAATATATTTAGAAATATACATAATCATGTCAATTATTTGGGAAAGATAAATATTGAATTTAATTCTTATTTTGGTGATTTGATTCTTGGTTTTAAATTAAAAAAAAAAACTATTATCAAATTTTTTTATTTGATTTTTTAATTATTGTTTTATCTTTCAATTTGATTGACATAAAATCTGCAGATGAATTTAGAATTTTGAGAGATAAGACAAACACTAATTTGTTTAATATATATTTAGTTATTATATATTATTTGTGGAAATTTTTTGAATGTTTTGAATGTCTCTCAAAATTATAAGGTAAATCTAAAGATTTGATTCTTTAAATTTTGTATACTTTGGATTTTAGAATTGGTTTTTGTTGATTCTAAAATGATTTATTTAAAAATTTATTTGGTGTATATGTGAATTTGTTTGACATTTATTTGAGATATTTAAATATTGAATATTTATCTGATTTGAATACGACCTACATTTGTGGGTAGTGCATTGTAAATTTAAAACTCTTCCCATTGAATTTATTAAAATGTCTAGTAATTTTGATTGAGTTGATTGAAGCAACATGTTACAAAAATAACCTATGTTGTATAAATTTGGTTCAATCAAAATTACAAAAGATGTAGTGTGTAATTGTTCATGCAAACTGTTATGGTCGGCCAAAAGGAAGACATAGTTTGGCCGAACAATTGCATACGTGTGATGATAAATATGTAGTAATTATTAATTTTATCCATGTGAGTAATGATTGATGTCAAAGACGTCAATTATTTGATCGTACTTATTACTAATGTTGATAATTGTGTGAGAGTACCGTTTACAGTTAATTTTTCAATCAAAGATTGAGAATTAATGGCGTATTTGGTATCTTGTTTGAGTCTTTTAATTTATAAGTAAAGATGAATGCCTATATATAATAATTTATTCACATATCAGTAATGATGTTGTATGAGTGTAAATCTTTCAAGTGTTTACTTGATTGCACTCACGCATATAAGGTAAACACGTGACAATTGTAAGAATTAATTGTTTATCAATATTAATTGTAAATGTTTGATCATTGTAACAAAATACCACTAGCAATTGATGTTATTGTCTAAAGACTTGACACAAATGATGCACTTGGTATTTTGGTGAGTACATTTTTTTATAAAGTAATATAGTTTATGTATCTGCAAAATAAGTTAGATTTTGATTCTCAAAAGTTTTAACTTTTAGGAATAAAATATGAACATTATGTTCTTGGATCTAGACCTTACATAAGGATGGAGAAACTTAAATTCTCTCACAACTTAATATATTTAAAGTGAGGCTCAAGTTTAAAAAGTAAGTACACTCCAAATTACACAGGTTTATGATCTTAAAGCATTGCAATCCAGAGAAATTAGAGGTGTTATTTAAGATGACATAAATTTTTTCATATTATTTTTGCTTAAATTCTAGTGCTTCTAAAGCAATAAAGCGAAAGTCAAACTCTCATTGGAGTGATGACTTTTCATTAAGATTATTAAGCAAAGAAAATGTTTGAAGCGCATTATGAAATTATTTAATCTTGCTAAAGCACTATAGTTTCATCAATTATGTGACTTTGTCGAAAATTTAGCATATGGTATTCTCTTTGCACAATTAAGTTTATAACTATTAAAGTTAGAAATTATTCTTTAATAGAATAATTTCATAAAGTGTGCAATAAAGAAAAGATTAAAGCAAGAGAAAATAAAATAGTGCTCATACGATAAATATCTCAAAGGATAATGGCAAATAAAGAATAATAAGAATATATGATTTGATCTAACAAATGTGCAATGGTGTTAAAATATATATCAATTTAAAGAGCTCAAATTTGGTAAAGATTGATATTTATTTTAATTTATTTTAGATTGTCATTATAAGCTTAAATTTGCATTTAAAAGATAATTTGGTGAATGAATAAATTTTTTGTTTAATATGATAACTTTTTTTTTTGTTGATGAATTCAACTTGTCTTTTAAATTCAAATATTATTCTAGTTAATTCAGTCATGACTTGTGACAATCTAGAATTGTTGAAAAGTTTGAGAAATATAAACTTTATTCCCAAGTTAAAGAATATTTTGAGACAAATATTGTTATGTGTCTTGATAATATTGAGTCAAGACATGAACCAAGACCTCAAGACATGATTTGAGGGCCTCAAATACAACACATTGGTCCATTTACAATAATGGATTGATCTAAGAAGCTTGATTCACAAGTTTCAATTTCATCTGGACCACAATTAGGGTTTTGAAGAAAAAGTCAACTGTACCTTTGACTTTTGACCAAGACATGTTCCCAAACCTTGAGACATGATTCAAGACACCCTAAAACACCTATGGAATCTATCCATTAGGTTTGAATTAGGTCAAGAACTTGATTTCATTGAGGACCACACAGTTTGGAATTCATCTGACAAAAAGTCAACTGAGCCCAAAATCAAGTTTGACTTTTTGGGATTTTTCACAAATATGGCTCCCCTAAGCCAAAAACAATGTTAATGTATGGTTTTGATCATCATCCATCAAGAAAAATCAAGAAAAGTGAGGTTTCTTGCAAAAGGGGCAACCATAGAAAACTTAAATTTTTTTAAGTTATGGAACAAAATGGATTTGGTACCAACTTTGCAAGGTCATAACTCCCAAACCCTAAGGCATTTTTCTTCCATCCAAAGCTCAAATGAAAGTTCACATGACATACTTCAAAAGTGTCAACTACAAAAGATTCCAAATCCTCATGGATTTTGAGTTATGGATTGATCAAAATCACAAAAAATGAAAATGACCACTTTTTCCAACACTTAGTGAAATTTTCAAGTCAGAAGCTGTTTCATTTTTTACCAACTTTGAGGCTATTTTTCACCTTGATCCAAGCTGAAACAAGACCATTTGTGGACATCAAGTTAAAGTATGTCATGAGAGCTTTCCAAAATGTACAAGAACTCATCCTAATTCAACTTGAGTAGGGAGTTACAAGCATGGAAACATGGTACCTCCAAAACTGTTTTTCACAAGACAGCTTTGTACATGCCCCATGATTTTGGCATCTCCATGACTTGGCAAGCCTTGTAACCATACAAGACAAGTTTCTAAAGTACAATGAACATGATCTCTGCAGAGCTACAATACCATAGAGCCTTGCAAGTCAAAAACCTCATCATTTGGCAAGTAGCATTCAAAGTTCAAAATCCAAAACTTTCAAATTTGTCATGAAGCATTTAAAGGATGCATAGAGCTGGCATGTATCAGTCCATGATCAACCAAATGAGTCAAGATAAACTCAAGCAACAGAAGACCATAGTCCTGCTCCCTAATTTCAAGTCAATGGCTAGAGGAGACTTGAGATTCCATTTGATCACCATTAGACAAAGGCCTGTACCAGCCACCATTCACTATTGCAGCCAAAACAAACTTGCTCCACTATATATAGACATCATTTGTGGTCAGTTTGAGTACACCAAAGTACCACAACACTTGCTTTCCTCAAAATTTCTCTCATTATGGAGAAATACCTTCTTTTGCAAGTCACCACTGAATTTTGAGTTAGAGATCAATTCCACCATAGCTCATGATCTAAACACATCCAATGTATCATATATAAGTTGTTCAAACACTCATCCTTGATCTGAAACACCAAAATCAGAAAGTCAACCTCCAAAACCTCAAGTTTTGACTTTTTTGCATTTTTTTAAGACATGCCCTGATCCAATCACTTTCAAAACCAAATAACACCTTAAACACTCTTCAAATATCATCCTTAAACTGTTCCAACAAGTTTCCCTCAACTGTAACATCATTTGAGTGAGATACCATTTTGGTCACTTTTGCCACTTTTGCAAGAAAGAACCAATTCTTGTTCCTGACGATTCCAGCTGGTTTTGATCATTCTAAAAGCTTCTAAGGGATCAATCAAAGGTGCCTAAAGCATTGGATCACTTCTGGCACAAGCATCTTGAAGGAAAGCATAAGGAGCTTCAAGAGGTAAGTACATGACAACTTGAACTCTTTAAATTATGCATTGCTTTGATGTCCATTAATCATAGACATCTCATACATATCATATGTGTTGTGTTTGAACCAATTCACCATGCTATTATTGCTTGTATGATGTGATAGCATAGAATATGCAAATCTTGGCCTATTTTTGAAACCACTATCGAGTTTTAAAATGTGGGAATCTTTTGAAAATTCTAAAAGCACCATTGGATTCCTCATGAAATTCTAGGCAGGATCCATCTAAATTTCATCCAATTCCATGGAGAATTGAGGAAGTTATGGCGTCATGCAAATCCACCAAAACTTGGTTTTTTGCCTTGGTCAGACCTAGAATTCAGGTCACCCTTATGTATTCATGGGGTGGTTTTGATACACGGATGTATCACCACCCCAGTGGTAGCAGCGCGCATGTGTTTGGTTGGAGGTCGTCGGTTCAAGACCCACCCAGACCATTTTTGCTATTTCTCTCATTTTTGTTATTTTCATATTTTTTTATGGTTTTTCTTAATTAATCTCGAAATTAATTTCTCTCTCATTTTTAATTATTTTTTAATGGTTTTTTTTTAAATTCACAAAAATTTTGAAATATTTTATTCCACAAAAAAATTGAATTTATATTATTTATTTAATATAATTTGAATTTTTGTAATTAATTTCATTTTATTTGTTTTCAAACATTTTTAAATGAAATAATCACCTTGATTTTTCAAAACTAATTGGATTTCAAGTCTTCATGTGATTAAACATGATTTTTAAAAATATTTTTCAAGGCTTACCACTTGATTTTAAATATACTTGATATTTGATATTTAATTTTCTTTGAAAATTATATATTTAATTAAAATTAGGGTTTCTCTTAATTTTAAAATTTTCAAACACTTTTGGGCCTCTAATAGAGTGTAAGACCCATCCCTGGTCACACACAAACTTTTTGGGCCTCAATCATTGTTTAAGACCCGATACGATTTTCAAAACGACGGTGCGATCACTATATTCCATCTGGGCCTACCCTTGTGTTGTAAGTCCAATCTTTATTCTTTTCAAATATTTGTGGGCTTCTAATAGAGTGTAAGACCCAACCCCCATTGTACATAAATAATATGGGCGTCATTCATTTGTATAAGTCCTAGTACAATTTTTAAAATAATTGTGCGATCGCTGTTTTTCATCTGGGCATCTCTTTGAGTTGTAAGCCCCATCTCTTGTATAAAAATAAACTTTTGAGCCTCTAATAGAGTGTAAGACCCATCCTCTTTGTACATACAATAATTTGGGCCTCAGTCATTGTATAAGTCCCTCTGTGGTTTTCAAAACTACGACGCGATCGTCGCCTTTTCAAAAGAGATCATCTGGGCATCTCCTTGAGTGTAAGCCCGAAACTTCCTTTTAAAAACAATTTTCCTTTTGATTTAGATTCAAATCCTAAGTTTTATCAAAACTTTCTTCAATTTCTTGAATAACTAACTATAAAGCTGTGGTTACAATGCTGGAGCTTGCACAACTGTAAGTTTCATTATCTTTCTCAATATATGCTTGTTTATATATTTTATCTGTATAAACTTGCTTAGAGTTTTCCCCAGCAATTAGGTCTAGGTTTAGATCAAACTAGTGGTTACTCTTTCAACACAGTCAAAACTAGTTCCCCATAGGAAATTCCAGATACAGTCTTGCCTCCTCTTGGGCTTATACAATATGGAACAGAGAAAGGCATTATTTCCGGTGAAACTTTTCTCAAGACTGTCACAACTTAGAAATATCTATACAAGAAATTCATTTCCCCAAAGAGGACTAATTCCCGGTGAAACCTCTTTTAAATTTCTTCAAACCCTAGAACTGTTCACTAAAGAAAAAATTATTCCCGGTGAAACCTTTCTTGAGCTTTTCTTAGGTTTGGACCCACAGGCTTCCTAAAAGCATCCCCAGCCTCCTCTTGGGCTTTATACAAGGACCCTCAGGCTTCTTAGAAGTTCTCATCCTCCTCTTGGGCTTAGTACAAGGACTCAAAGACCTCCTACAGGTATAGGACGGAGCCTAGTCATCTTTTGCTAGTTCAACACTCTAGAGAGTCAGAATCCCAAAGCATCAGACCAATTTAGGGTTGATTCTCACCCCTTAAAACATCAGCCTCCTCTTGGGCATCATACAAATATCATTCTCCAGTAAAGAATCAGAACCTTTCATACTAGTAGACTTGGAAAGTCTCATCTCCTCTTGGATCTCCAAGAAACCCTCAAGTTTCATAAGAGTTCATGAAAAAACCTTGATCACCTCATTAATCTCCAGCAGAGTTAAAACCTCCATAGGTTTTAAAACTCAATCTTTAAACTGTCATTCTAAATTCCCCAGCTAAGGATAAATTACCACCAATAAACCCTCAGAAAAATCAGAACCTCAAGGCATCTGATATTTCAACTCTTCTTCATTCCTCAGCAAGAGTTGATTCCCCAATTTAGACCTGCCTCTGGATCTCAATAATCCTCAGCAGAAGCTAGCCTCCTCTTAGGCTTCATATAAGAAATTCCCCAACCAGCCTCCTCTTAGGCTTTGTATAATGATCTTTCCTCAGCAGATTCCGCCTCAATCTTGGGCTTTGTACAAGACAGATAAAACCTCTCCCCATTGGAGTCAATTCTTTTAGCCTCAATCTTGGGCTTTGTACAAGACAGGCAAAAAACTTTCCCCGGAAGAGTCAATCTCTTTTCAGCCTCAATCTTGGGCTTTGTAAAAGACAGAAATAAAACTCCCTAAGAAGAGTCAACCTTTTAGCTTCAACCTTGGGCTTTGATCAAGGCACACAAAAATCAACACCCTCAGAGGAAATCAAGAGTTATCTATGTAGGAAGACATTTCTCTGTACATCACACATCAAAGCAAACATAAAAAAAACCCAATCCCAGATAAGTGTTGTAAGTGGCACACTTGTTTATTCAAAAATCTAAGTTGTGGTACCCCTTTTATCTTGGTGAACTTCCTCTTTCATCTAATTGCTATAAGTGGTAAGCCTCTGGATTATTTATATCCAAGCCAATGTCCCTCTCTTAGCATGAAAGACTCCTAAGGAAAAATGGCATTGCTCTACACTGAGTTAAAGTTTCCTCCTTCAGGAAATTCCACTTATAAAGGAAATTATGGCATTGCTGGATTCAATACATTCCAATTAAATTAATTCTCCTTTATAATCAGTTACCCAACAACTGTGATGAATAGGTGAGATATCTCCCTTTAGAGATGACAAATTCTCTCCCAGTCAAACCTTTAACTTCAATCTTGGGCTTTAAACAAGACAAAAATAACCTCTAGCTTAATTCTTAGGCTTTAAACAAGACACCAAACATCTTTCCTCCCATAGAATAGGAGGAACTATGATTGCTCTGATTTCCCTGTTATCAATACGGGAATATGTAGGCATAAGATTGCGAAATCATAGCGAGCATACAATAAAAAACTTTAGGTCCAGTGCCTTACCAAAAACAACGGAAAAACCCGAAAACAACAAAAACACTCTCTCAACACTCCCAAAGGAGAAACTTTTCCCGACCTATAACAATAAACACCAGAAAATATTTGAAAACATGCCAAAGAAGATCTATGGATAACCATATATACAATGGGTAATTGACAACTTCCCTTTGAATAACCTGACCCTGGACCCCCCAATCTCTTAGCATTTGTTAAAGAAAACATTTACGTGCGAGGTTAGTTTTAGATAGCTTCCCTTTCCTTTCCAGCTTCATAGGATAAATAAGAAATCAGAAAGTAGCACCCAATTCCAATCATTGCGGTAAGGTGGTCGCGTCACCGATAAAAATCGCAAGCTACAGAAAAATGGCGACTCTGCTGGGGAGTCCTAGGATTAGAGTTCCTAAGAGGTCTAGGTTTTGTTTGGCATTTTCTATACTATATATATATATATATATATATATCATTTACTGTTATACTACTTGATACCCGTGTTTAATTTTCTGTCAACTGGGAATGCAATTAATACGCATGTGGAAAGTTTGAGAGAACATTAAGATAAATGGTGGCATATCCAGGAAACGCTTATAGGGAGTGAATCCCGACCAAGCTAACTTGGCAGTCCACTGAATTAGTCGAGGTACTTGTGTGGAAGTATCAATGTTGAACGACCGATTATCGTGAAAGCATTTTCTTTCCCAGTGCGGTACCCATGACCCTGAGAATTTAGTAAACATTAACCATATGACCATTTGGTAGTGCGGTGACTATCGGGAATAGTTGATACGCGATACTACACTCAAATGAGATTCATCCTAGGATATTACAACTCGCTCGAGTGAATCAGCTTGCTGTTGATATACCTAGGAAGGGGTCAATGACTTTGGGAACCTTAAAACCCATTCTACAGGTACAAAAATTGACCAAAATAGTACAACCTTTGGGGATGGGTAGAGCCATGACTCCATGCTCGTGACGTTGAACCCTTGAACCCATGTTTTCAAATGTTTTTGTGTGCTGCATTCATGCATTCATCTAAAAAAACTCTTTTCAAACAAGAAAAAAAATATTTTTCAAAAGAACTGAAACAATAATTGCAAATATCAGAGGCTGCGTTATGGATTTCGGTAGAAGAAAGACGCACAAGTACACCTTCAAGGCTCCGAAACTAGAAGACTTAAGGAAATTGGCAAGGATGATTACCAATCTCGAGGCTTTCAGAGCTAAGCACGGAGGACTATTGTCTCTGTTAAGGGTCAACGTAGTTGAAGGGGTCCTGTCTACACTGGTACAGTTCTACGATCCGGTTTACCACTGCTTCACTTTCTCGGATTTCTAACTTGCACCAACACTGGAAGAGTACTCCCATCTGATTGATTTACCTATCACTGATCGAGCTCCATTTTCTGGACTGGAAGAAATTCCAAAGGAACAAACCATTGCAAGAGCAATCTCTTTGGATGAGTCAGAAGTTAGGACTCACATAACCACTAAAGGAGGAATCTAGGGATTACCAGCTAAATTCCTGATGGAAAAAGCTTTATTTTTTGCTAGTGTAGGAAACATAACTGCCTTCGAAGATGTCTTTGTTCTGCTCACATATGGGTTATTCCTCTTTCCAAACATCGACAACTTCGTCGATACCAATGCTGTTAAGATATTCTTGATAGGAAACCCCATACCCACCTTGCTCGCAGATGCTTATAATTCTGTACACTTAAGGAATTTGTACAGCAGAGGAATGATCACATGCTGCGTACCTTTACTCTACAAATGGTTCATTTCCCATTTGCCCAAGTCAGTTGCTTTTTGGGATCACAAGAGTACTCTACGTTGCTCACAAAAGATTATGTCTCTTACCAACTCTGACATAGATTGGTACAATCGAATTTACAAAGGGATATAGATCATAGACAGATGTGGAAATTTCCCTAACGTACCCCTCATTGGAACTAAAGGAGGAATCAACTATCATCCAATTTTAGCTCGCCGTCAACTCGGATACCCGATGAAGAATATCCCACATAACGTTCATCTGGAAGGTCTTTTCTTCAAGGAAGGGGAAAATGACAAGGCACTAAAGAAGGAAATAGTGCATGCCTGGCAACATATTCACAAGAAAGGTAGAGAGTCTTTGGGAAGACCAAATTGTACCTCCATGGAACCTTATCTCCACTGGGTGCAAACTAGAGCCCTTAAGCTGAGAGTGCCTTACCCTCGTTAAGAAGTTTTTCCCTTAAAAGAATCTATCCTTTATTTCACGTCTGATGCAGAAAAACTTCAGGTCGCTCTCAACAAAGTTCAACGTGAGCAAAGTTATTGGAAGAACAAATACCAAATCCTCAATTTGGAGTGTACCAAGATTCAGGAACTCTTAAAGGAGAAGGATGCTCTGATTGAGATACTAGAGCAGCATGCTATAGAAAGTCAGGAAGACCGAAGAAATTTGCTAGCTCCTTTCACTTGGCAAAGGACTGACAATCTGATAACGGCTGAAGAGCCCCGATCAAAGAAAAGGAAAACACAGGAACCAGCATCTGAGCTCTCTTCAGAGAGAACTCAGGATCCATGAGCTTAGACATTTTCCTTACAACACTTTGTAAAATACTGTACTTTTTCTTTGTAAAATACTGCAATCTTTCGAATTCAATAAAAGGGGTCTCGACCCCCCACTGTGTGATATTTGCAATCTATTTGTTGAAGTTTATTTTTGAATAAAACAAAAACTAAAAATATATGTCATTGCATATCATTCATCATTCTCACATAACACATTTTTTCTTATCTTTGAGTCTCACGTATGTGTCACAATTCTAGAGTCAAACTCTCCCACTCATACAATACTCGGGCCAATCGACAAAATAAAATGGATGATCTCGAGGAAGAGAACATAGAGTTGAGAGAAGAAATCGACGCTCTGAAGGAAAGTTTGGAAAAACTTCACAGTGACATGCAATCCCTGGTAGTAGCTCAGGAGCAGCGGCATCAAAAGACTGTAATCTCAAAGATTACATCTACGCCCATAATGAAGACACATGAGAATCATCCTCGGTACAACATGCCTAAAGGGCGCCCATGGGGCATGCCTCTCAACTTTATACCTGAAGGATATATCCCACCGGTCACTGAAGACCCAGAAGCTGTAGCAGGAACTCCTGAAGGTTACAAACTTCAGGGCACTGAAGCGCCAAGAGTCACCGCTGTAATGTTTATACCACAATCAGTGGTACACACTGTCCCGGAAGGACAGATTCCACAAGCAATTTCTAATGGAAACAAAGACATGTACGAAAGGATGAATGAGTTCCAGGAACAATTCTTGGAAATGCAAAGGGAACTGTATGCCATTCGCGGTCAAGACTTATTCGAAAAGGACTCCACAGACCTCTGTCTGGTCCCTAATGTAAAGATACCGCACAAATTCAAGGTGCCTGACTTTGAAAAATACAAAGGCAACTCCTGCCCTCAAAGTCATCTGGTGATGTAGGCTCGAAAAATGTTAACTCAGAGAGAAAATCAACAGCTACTGATCCATTACTTTCAAGATAGTTTAACCAGTGCCACACTCAAATGGTACATGGGTTTAAACTGCACCAAGATCGTTACTTTCAGATATCTCGGGGCAGCCTTCGTTCAGCACTATAAATACAATTTGGATATGGCACCCGATAGGGATCAACTCAGAGCAATGTCACAAAAAGGACAAAGAAACGTTTAAAGAATATGCTCAGAGATAGCGTGAAATTGCCTCTTAGATCTGTCCCCCTCTTGAGGAAAAAGAGATGACCAAGAATTTCCTAAAAACCTTAAGCTCGTTCTATTATGACCGAATGGTCGCCAGTGCATCCATCGACTTCACTGGAATGGTGACCATGGGAGTAAGCCTTGAAGAAGCAGTCCGAGAAGGATGATTGGTCAAAGATGCAGAGCCATCTGGCAGTACTAAAAGATACGGTGGTGCTTTCCAAAAGAAGAAAGAGCAGGATATCAGTAATATCTCTCTAGGAAAGCAAAGGCGAAGGTATGAACCAGTAGCGGCGGTAACTCCCACTATCAACCCAGCACCGACTCTGATGTATCAACCTCAGGTTACTCAGAGCCAACCAAGTCAACAATAGTATCAGCAAAGGCCGTAACAGCCTTTTCAGCAGGCTCATCCACAGTACAACAACAACAATTGTACTACACGACCATCAAGGTTCGACCCTATACCAATGTTGTACGCATATCTATTTCCACTTCTACTGGCCAAGGGGCACATCCAAACCCGAACTCCTCTTATAGTACTGGAAAATCCACCTTTTTGGTTCAAAGTGGATCAAACTTGCCCTTACCATCAAGGAGGATCGGGGCACAACATTGAGAATTGTCTCAGCTTCAAGTCTGATGTACAAAAGTTTGTCAGGAACAGGATCTTATATTTCAAAGATACTAATCCGAATGCTCATACGAACTCGTTGCCACAACATGAAAAGAGTGCAATGAATTTAATAGAAGAGGAATCTGGCCGCAATTATCAAATTTACAATGTACTCTTACTAAGAGCAAATCTGGTGAAGATGCATTGCAAACAGAGCGGGTACAACCATGTGCCATCTCACAAATATCATCAGTGTGATATCTGCTCTAAAGATAATCAAGGGTGTACCGTAGTACAAACAGCTCTGTAAGAGCAAATGGATCTGGGTTGGACTCAGGATCACAGGATCCGTGAAGTAAACATGGCCCATGCATATCCCAACATTGTTCAGAACCACGATATCCGTACAATGAACGTCAACTTAGTGGCGATGCATTCGAGACAAAGTCAGTATTATAATATGCCATGGCACGATTAGAGTGCTTGTCCAATATTCTCAACAAACAACCAGGGATGTTCTTTTATACAAGAGGCCCTCCAATGTCAGATGGATCTCGGATGGATACAAGACTACCATGAAAGAAATGACCATCAAGTCAATATGGTTCAGATCTTTGACATACGCTTGATGAATACCAGTCTAGTGGAATTACATGCCAAGCAGGCCAGGCTCGGTTTTCTGGCTTCACATGATTATCAAGACTGTGAAGAATGTTGTAAATACGACCAAGGGTGTGCACTTGTACAAAGAACACTCCAACATTTGTTGGACCACTGGTGGCTTCCGATCTACCTGGATAAAGCTACACAATGGATTAGCATGACTGATGGGAATCCTGATAGACATCAAAGTCATGATATCCGCTTAATGGAAACAGATCTAGTAAAGATGCACTGCATACAAAATGGGTGTGGTCGTGTACCACCGCACAATTATGAGCGATGTAGAGTATGCTCAGAAAATAACCAAGGATGTTATCTCGTACGAGCAGCCCTCCAAAATCAGTTAGATCGAAAAGAGATTCGACCATGTTCGAGTTCTGGATCGATCAACATGATACAAGAATACCTCCCTGATCAAAACAAAGACGTTGTCATAATCTCCGATCATGGAATAACCAAAGACGTTTGCGCCATAATCCATCTACTCAATGAATTAAAGATCTCTCTTAATAGTAGAAAAGTTCCCAACCAGAAACCATTTGAGGCTGCCTACGATGGTCAGAGAAATCAAAAAGCTCCTGTGGTTATCTACCTGCCAGGACCAATACCGTACAAATCAGAAAAGGCTATCCCTTACAAGTACGGTGCAACGGCCATCGAAAATGGAAAGGAAACTCTATTACCCTCCGTTGTAAACATCACCGATATCAGTCGAGTTACCCGGAGTGGTCGGATCTTCAACATAGGAGTTGGAGAACCTGCCAAAGAAAAGGGACCTCAAACGGAAGTTCCAAATTAACAATTCGGTCAATCCAGTAATCCATAACTTGTAAAGAACAATGATGAGATGCTGAAGCTCATCTAGAAAAGCGAGTAAAACATTGTGGACCAATTGTTGCAAACTCCGTCTCGAATCTATGTACTATCTCTTCTGCTTAGTTCCGAAGCTCACAGGGAAGCTCTACAGAAAGTCTTAGAGCAAGCCTTCGTGGAACAAGATGTGACAGTAGGACAATTTGACAACTTCATTTCCAACATCAGTTCCAGCAACAACTTAGGATTTAGTGATGAAGAACTGCCAGAAGAAGACAAGAATCATAATATGGCGCTTAACATTACAGTCAACTGCCAAGACGATGCTTTAGCCAGCGTACTGGTGGACACAGGATCATCTTTGAATGTTATGCGAAAATCAACTCTGATACGACTATCATTTTAAGGAGCTCCGATGAGAGGTAGTGAGATCATCGTCAAAGCCTTTGACGGATCTAGAAAAATAATTATCGACGAAGTTGATATTCCCATAACCATTGGTCCTCACACTTTCCAAGTCACTTTCCAGGTCATGGACATCCGGGCAGCATACAACTGTTTATTAGGAAGACCTTGGATACACGAAGCTGGGGCAGTCACTTCGACACTTCACCAGAAGCTCAAGTTCGTCAAGAATGACAAATTAGTCACAGTCTGTGGAGAGCAGGCCTTAATCGTGAGCAACTTATCCTCATTCTTCGGTGTAGAACCAGAGGAGGTTGTTGGAACCCAGTTCCAAGCACTCTCGGTGAACAATGAGATTTAATCAGAAAGAGGGACATCGATTTCCTCATACAAAGATGCTCTCAAAGTGATCAAGAGTAATGACGTAAAGGGATGGGGACAGATTATAACTCCTACGGATAACAAGACAAAGAAAGGTCTTGGTTTCTCTTAAACCCGTACCTAGACTACCAAGAAAGACGAAAGTTTTCGTCCCATTCAGGATTTCTTCCACAACGGAGGTTTCCTCACACACCATCAATGAGAGCGACTCCTCAGAGGCGGATGAAGAGTGGAAATATTACCTTAACCATGATGGTTATATGTCTCAGGAAGAAGCGTACATGTCATTATGCTTTCCAAAGCAGAGCCCGAGATATATACCGAGGTCAGACGTCCGGATGATTTATGAAGATTGTGATCCTGAAGGATGTCGTGCTCCACCCAACTCATTAAAGGAGGACACTCTAATGAAAGACAACTTTGGCTACAACTATTATAATCCCCTAGATGATTTGCCTATCTGGAAACCGTACACGAAAGACTTGGGGCAGAAGAGTCAGTCGGACGATGCCTGTCGGCTAAGTAATATTGAAAAGAATACCCATGTCCCCACAGAGTCATGGGATCATTACTCAGGTATGACTTCCTAGTCAAATACACTGCTCTTGAAAGTTCTCGTATCAAGCTCGAGGACATCCAGCCAACTGGTTGGGGAGATCCCGTTGACAGTGAAAACACTCTGGAAGATGCAACGGAAGAGTTTGTTTATGACAACTCTGTATGGGAAGAAGACTCCAATGATCCTACTCTGCCAGAAATTAGCGTCATTTTTGAAGACAAACCAAGAAGGAAAGTACCAGACTTTGTGATTCACAAAGGGGTTCGTCGCCACTGGGTTGCTGTCAATGTCCCGAAAGTCGTCCATATGTCTAAGTAATTGCCATCTTTGTTTTAACCTTTCACCTTACCCGGGTGAAGTGGATATTTTATAGGGATCACTTTTTTGTAAATGTCCCTCTTCGATTCGCCCAAAGCGACAGAGTTTTGTTTTATAGGGTTGTGTTTCAAGAATCGACAAATCATGAATAAATAATGTCATTCTGAATTCCCGCATCTATTGTTGTTTTCACTTTTCATTTTTCAGGAAATGGTAATCCTAAAAATAACCCAAAATAAAAACAAGCATTTTTCAAAAAAATACACTGCACACACTCTTGCATTCTCTCTGTCTTTGCTAAAAAACGAATCATCACGTCATGCAGATTGCTTATTTTAAACCCCATTGAAACATACGATCCAATGCCTTCTCCCAACTTTGAATTCCCGGTATATGAAGCTGAAGAAGAAGAGGACGAAGAAATTCCAGAAGAGATCTCCGACTACTCAGGCAAGAGGAAATGTCTATTGAGCCTCACAAAGAGCCGTTGGAAACAGTCAATTTGGGTTCAGAAGAAGAAAATAAAGAAGTTAAGATTGGGGAACTGCTCAGTCCAACTGTTAGAGAAGATTTGATAAAACTTCTCAAAGAGTTTCCCGATGTATTTGCTTGGTCCTATCAGGACATGCCAGGGTTGAATACCAGTATCGTGGAACATTATTTACCGCTAAAAGCAGAATGTCTACCAGTAAAACAAAGACTGAGAAGGACTCATCCAGATATGGCCATCAAAATTAAGGAGGAAGTGCAGAAACAGATCGACACAGGTTTCCTTGCCACCTCTGAATATCCTCAATGGTTAGCCAACATAGTGCCAGTTCCGAAAAAGGATAGAAAAGTCAGAATGTGTGTAGAATACAGGGATCTGAACAAAGCAAGTCCAAAGGATGACTTCCCCCTGCCACACATTGACATGCTGATAGACAACACATCAAAGTTCAAAGTCTTCTCCTTCATGGATGGATTATCGTGCTATAATCAAATCAAAATGGCACCGTAAGATATGGAGAAAACTTCATTCATCACCCCATGGGGCACTTTTCGTTACAAGGTAATGCTATTCGGTCTAAAAAACACGGGGGCAACCTATCAAAGGGCCATGACAACTCTGTTTCACGACATAATGTACAAAGAGATTGAAGTGTACATTGATGACATAATTGCCAAATCTAAAACAGAAGAAGAACATGTGACACACCTATCAAAGTTGTTCGAGCGTATGAGAAAATACAAACTCCGCTTAAATCCAAATAAGTGCACATTCGGTGTTCGCTAGGGAAAACTCTTATGATTCATCGTTAGCCAAAAAGGAACCGAGGTTGATCCTGACAAGGTCAAGGCCATTCAAGAAATGCCTTCACCAAAGATCGAAAAATAGGTCAGAGGATTTTTGGGACGTCTGAATTACATCTCAAGATTCATATCCCTCATGACCGCGACATGCGCGCCGAACTTCAAACTACTCAGAAAGAACCAAAGCTCTGCATGGACAGAAGATTGCCAAAAAGCTTTCGACGGCATCAAAGAATATCTGATGAGTCCACCTATTATGTCTCCTCCAGTGGAAGGAAGACCACTGATCATCTACCTAACAGTCTTGGAAGACTCTATGGGTTGTGTACTTGGCCAACAAGACGAGACAAAAAGAAGAGAGTTTGTCATTTACTACTTAAGCAAAAAGTTCACGGACTGTGAAACTTGATACACTATGCTCGAGAAAACTTGTTGCGCTCTGGCTTGGGTAGCCAAACGTCTTCGCCAGTACATGATTTGTCACACTACTTGGTTAATCTCGAAAATGGATCCGATCAAGTACGTCTTTGAAAAGCCTGCTCTCACGGGAAGGATTGCCCATTGGCAGATGTTGTTATCAGAATACGACATCGAGTACCATGCTCAGAAAGCCGTCAAAGGAAGTATTTTAGCCGATCATTTGGCTCATCAATTGACTGACAATCAGGAATCAGTCAGATTTGACTTCCCAGACGAAGATGTCATGTACTTGAAAATGAAAGATTGCAATGAACCGTTACCCAGTGAAGGGCCAGAACCAGGTTCCTAATGGAAACACTTATGGAAATGGGATTGGGGCAATCATCGTAACACCTCAGGGTACCCATATTCCTTTCACCGCCCGACTAACATTCAAATGCACAAACAACGAGGCCGAATACGAAGCTTGTATTATGGGTCTCGAAGAAGCTATTGACTTAAGGGTTAAGAACTTGGATGTGTATGGAGACTCAGCTCTGGTTATCAATCAGATCAAAGGAGAGTGGAATACATACCAAACGGAATTGGTTCCTTACAAAGATTACCTGAGAAGATTGTTACCATTCTTTAACAGAATCGAGTTTCATCATATCCCTCGCGAAGAAAATCACATGGATGATGCACTAGCCACTCTCTCTTCCATGATTAGTGTATGTCAATGGAATGACGTACCTAAGATTGACATAATGCGCCTTAAAAGGCCCGCTACATCTTCACAATTGAAGCAGTCATAGATGACAAACCCTGGTATCACGATATCAAGTGCATCCTTCAAAGACAAGAGTACCCACCTGGGGCATCAAGAAAAGATAGGAAGATTCTCAGAAGACTGGCTGGCAACTTCTTCCTGAAAGGTGAAACACTCTATAAAAGAAACTTCGACATGGTTTTACTCAGATGCGTAGACAAACAAGAAGAAAACATGTTGATGAAAGAGATTCACGAAGGATCCTTTGGCACTCATGCCAATGGACATACAATGGCAAGGAAAATTCTGAGGGCAGGATATTATTGATTGACAATGGAATCCGATTGCTACAAGTACATGAGGAGGTGTCACAAGTGTCAGATATACGCTGACAAAATCCATGTATCGCCAACGCATCTCAAAGTTCTCTCTTCTCTATGGCCTTTTTCTATATGGGGAATCGACATGATTGGCATGATTGAACCCAAAGCTTCAAACGAACATCGGTTCATCCTTGTAGCCATTGACTACTTCACCAAGTGGGTCGAAGCAGTGTTATACACCAATGTAACCCGACAAGTGGTGGTCTGATTTATCAAGAACAATCTCATCTGCAGTTATAGTGTTCCAAGCCAGATCATTACTGACAATGGATCCAACTTAAACAACAAGATGATGAAAGAGTTGTGTGCTAAGTTCAAGATCGAACACCATAACTCGTCTACCTACCGGCCTAAGATGAACGGAGCAGTAGAAGCGGCTAACAAGAACATCAAGAAGATTATTCAGAAGATGGTTGTAACCTACAAAGATTGGCATGAGATGCTACCTTTCGCTCTTCACGGTTATCGCACATCTGTCCGCACCTCAACAGGGGCAACCCCCTTTCTCTCTAGTATATGGCATGGAGGCAGTGCTCCCTAAAGAAGTAGAGATCTCGCCAATAAGAGTATTGATGGAAGCCAAGCTAACAGAAGCTGAATGGTGTCAGAGCAGACACAATGAACTGAACCTAATCGAAGAAAAATGGATAACGGCTCTATGCCATTGTCAGTTGTATCAACAAAAAGAATGAAGAAATCGTTTGACTGTCATACCTCAAATTTGTCCTACCTGTGTATAATTTCTGTTTGTACATCCACCCACTGACAATTATTCTAAAAATCCAAAAAATATGTTGTCTTCAACTTCATCCCTCTTGTTTTTATCCATTTTTATTTTAAGTCCTTCATCCAATTCATATCCATTTTAACTATTCACAAAAATCCATTCAAAACCCATATTCTCCATCCCCATTTCTATTCATCATATTTCTATTCACAAAATCCATTTTTCAATATCCATGTGTTTGTCTATTTTATATCCAAATACTTTTCTTCATAACCCTTATCCAATATCCATCTCACAAAATTCCTTTAATTCTCATCCATAATCCATAACCTTTTCTTAAACTTTTTACAAAAAAAATCTTATCCAATTCTTTCCATTCAAACCAAGTTCATTATCCAATCCACTTCATTTTTTAGTTATCCATAGATATCCATTTGTTCACATTACCCCTTTTAACCCTTTTTTTATTTCTATCCATTTTTTTTTTATATAATAATCTATATTCCTTTTTCTTCTCTATTTTTATTCATCCTTTCCAATTAATTTTCAAAAGTAAAAATTCTACACTATCCAAAAACATATATTCGCTTTAGAATCCATCTTGCAAATATTTCTAAGCCCATGTACAATACAACAAGAGCCAAAGGCCCATTTAAAAGTTATGAAAAAGAGCAATAAACTTATGAGAACCTCACGCAAGCTTTTTGACAAGCCACCAATTGTTTCATACAAGCTTTCAGCAATATTCACATAGACAAAACCTGATTCCAAATCAATTCATCACACAATAAGACAAAACTGCAACAGCTTTTCTGAAATCGCTCCACACACAGCAAACAACACAAAACCAATTCATGAACTTGACCCCACAATACACTCCAAAACGCAGCAACCAATACACCCACCCAAACCAAACCGTTACAATAACCCGCAAAATTGTTTCTCGTCGTACGACCACGTCGCCAAATTTCTCACCAAGTTTCCCAATTCACCCCTGCAAACTCCTCTATAAATCCAACGTATCTCTACCTCATTTAAAAAGGAGCTCTCTCAGCTAAGCTTAGGCTGCAAAAACTCTTACCCTCGACCTCACTCGCTTCTGATTTTTTTTCCCAATTCCGACTCAATTTCTTTCTTCGTAAAATTCTTAAACCTCCCAGAACTGCTAACTTTCTTCATCAACCCACAACCCAGTTTTCCAAACCTCAACCCGTCACCCTTCTCAACATCAACGGCAACCCAAACGCACCTCCATAACAACCCTTCAACGACCCAAACTCTTCATCCCCTTTCATCAACTCTTCAATCCACCACTTTTCCATATCTCAAACCCTTCAACCACAACCATATACCTCAAGTCGAAAGACAGAGTGAAACCCAAACTATTCACAGAGAGATCGAGAAGAAGAGAGATGAAGTGATTAATACAAACCCACTCTCAAATTCGAAACAGAATGAAGATGGAGAAGAAGATCGAGTGAAATCGCAAACAAAACTGACAAGCAAACCTGAATCGAGCGAGAAATCATAGCGAATCAGGTCTGAGACGGAACAAAATTGAAAACGCAAGTAGGTTGAGCTTTAATGGTTGTCGCGGCTTTGTGTTGATGATAACGTTGTCGTTGTTTATGAACTTTATGCTGTTTTGAAATCAATATGTTGTTACTGTTAGTTTTATATTTGACCTACGTTTTCTAATTTGGAAAATCTGAGGTTGCTGTTATGAAGAGAAGCTCTTATGGTTTCATTTCTTTTGGACCGTGTTAGTGTTTTTGGGCTCTATGGCCCGTGTTTTTTTTCCTACACCACCCTTTTATGCTTAAACCATGTTTTTATGATGATGGGCTTTATATGCATACCCATATGATTCTACCTCCCCCTCCTACTTATTATACCCCCATCTCTCTCATTTAATATTTTCAAATTAATTCTTAGATAATCATTTTTAGTGTTTTATTTTATTTTTCTTTTTATTGTTTTGTAATTAATTTGATTTCCATTTCTGTTCTTGATTTTAGTTTTGGTCAATGAAAAGTTTAATATCATTATTGTCGATTTTATCGATAAGATGGTGATTAAGATGAGACCATTATTCATTTTGGTTTTTCTATTTTGTTTGGGCCAATGATCTAACAATACTCATGGTTTAATTGGTTTTTTCAAACCAACGGAATTTGGATATATATATGAGGCCTATTTATTTTTTTATTTCAATGTGTTTCATTATGTTATTTTTATTCATTTATTTTGGGCCAATGATATAACACTATTCATGATATAATCGGTTTTTTTAAACCGATTAAATTTTGATTAATATGAGGCCTACTTTTACTTTTATTTTCTTTAATTTTTCTTTCATTTTTTTGGTCAATGAAAACCAAACATCGACGATTTGTCGATTTCTCGACTTAATCTCGATAAAGGTGAAACCTTTATTCTTTTTCCTATACCTTTTCGATTTAATTTCATTTTTGTCATTTTCACATTATTTTTATTCATTTTGGGTCCATGAAAACCAAAATATCAAGATTTATCGATTTTTCGATTTTAAATCTTGATAAAGGTGAGACCTTTATTGTTTTTCTTGTCATTTTCGATTCATTTCTATTATTTTTATTTCAACTTTATACATTTTTGGGTCAATGAAAATCAAATACTAAAGATTATCGATTTTTCGATTTAAAATCTTAGTAAAGATGAGATATTTCTTAGTTTTCCAATTTTTATGTCTATTTCGATTTATACTCTTTTTGGTCCATGAAAGTCAAAAATCGCTGATTATCGATTTCTCGATTAAATCCGATTAAGACGAGACCAATTTTATTTTATGTCAACTTTAATCCCTTGTTCATATTATCTCGATTATATTGTACATATTCTTATTCATATTGTTCATATCCATATTCATATTTATCTAACCATTTTCATTTGTTCACCATTAATAAAAAAACACTAAAATTATCGAAACCTAAAAAACTAATTGATGGACTGTTGATTATGATCAATTGCTTGGCAACTTTGGTTCGAGGCTTAGCTTAGGACACCTTGCACACACACGGCTTTCTCTTGGGCTACCTTACAACGAGACCCTTTATTTCATGTCATCCCTTGTAATTTACATGTACCCCTTTCCCATTTTGATGTACGCATTTAGTTTTCTTTTGATTGTGGTTTGTTTACTAGGAGCACCCCTAGGGACTAACATAGGCAACCCATTTTCAAACAAATTCTCGATTCGTCGTCGAGCCATTTTCAAACAAACCCATTTTTAACCAAACCCTCGATTCGTCGTCGAGCCATTTTCAAACAAACCCTTTTCAACCAAACTCTCGATTCGTCGTCGAGCCATTTTCAAATCAACCTCTAATCAACCCATTTTCAATCAAACCCTCGATTCGTCGTCGAGCCATTTTTCAAACAAACCCTTTTCAACCAAACTTTCGACTCGTCGTCGAGCCCATTTTCAAATCAACCTCTAAACCAATCCTTTTTCAAACCAAACTCTTTTCGTACAATAAACCCTTGATCCAACGTCAAGCGGATTTTCATAATCAAACTTCAAAAACAACTAACAACTATCGCAACTCTTTTAAGGTGAAAAATGGGGGTTCAAGTCTTTGATCTTCCTTCGATTGTTTGGGTGCGAGTTCTCTTACTCGTGTGCGAGCAATTGACGCCTCTTCTTTTAACAAATCAAATCCTTTTCAAAATAACCAAGTGCATACAATAAACCCTTAATCCCACATCAAGCGGATTTTCATAATCAAACCTCAAAACGACTAACAACTATCGTAATTCTTTTTCAAGGTGAAAAATGGGGGTTCAAGTCTTTGATCTCTCTTCGATTGTTTGGGTGCGGGTTACCTTACTCGTGTGTGAGCAATTGGCGCCTCTTTAAATCAACCAACTCCCTTGTTTAGTGGGCGTACCACGAACTACGACTGCTCTGATTCTTTATTCTCGTCTGAGTAAAGATACGTAGGCATAAGATTGCGATGATCTTGGCGAGCACACTACCATCTTTTTCCGTCAAATCCCGTAGTCGAACTACGTTTGCTCTGATTTCTCATTCTCATCCGATTGAGAATACGTAGGCCCGAGGTCGTGATGATCTTGCCGAGCACCCTATCCTTAAACCACCCCATTTCCCCTTAGTATCTTTTCCTTTTATCTTTACTTTCTCGCATTTATTTTTTGAGAAAAAAACAAACAAGCTTAGCTAACGAGTATTGCGATTCGAATCAAGAGGTTCCCGTTGAGTACAATGGACGTGAGGGGGTGCGCGTACCTTCCCCTCACGTAACCGACTCCCGAACCCAGAATGTGGTTGCGACGACCATGTTCTTACCCCTCCTTAAAGGTTTTCTCGATATTTTCCTTTCCCTCTTTTGGGATAAATAAAGTTCGGTGGCGACTCTGTCGAACCGTTTTCCGCGCCTTTCGCGCGAAGGGTCGCGTCTTCGATTAAGCAATTTTTTTCGAGGTGCGACATTGACAAAAAGGTCCGACCCCATGTCTTCAGAAAAGGAGACCTCGTGCTCAAGAAGACACAATCATTTCTCACTGATTCCAGGGGAAAATGGACTCCGAATTATGACGGCCCCTATGTGGTCAAGAAAGCCTTCTCAGGCGGTGCCTTGAGACTTGCAACCATGGATGGAGAGAAGTTTACCTACCCCACAAATGTTGATGTAGTCAAGAAATACTTCACCTAAATAATAAAAAAACGTCTCGGTGGATTGAAAACCCGAAAGGTCGGTCCAGGCAAAAATTAGAGACATGAGTAAGAAAAATCACCCCGCTGGATTGAAAACCTCAAAAGACAATCCAGCAAAAGTTAGGGATTCATGGCAAGTAACTACGTCCGACAAGATTAAATCCCCAGCGGTAACACCATCCGTCGAAAGACTTCAGTCAAGGTCATCTTCGACAAGAAGCTCAGGATGTCCATAATTCAAAGTTGGTAGAAGGATAGTGGTCGTTATGTTTCAATGTAGCCCATTTTCCCTTAAATTACCATTTTTCTAAACTTTGTAATGCTCTATAGGATCATGCGCTTGGCTGATTACCATTCTATCAATAAAGTTTGAACCTTAGTGCTTTTGTTTGCAATTCTCATTTATTTTGCTTTACAGAATGACATTTTTTTAACATGATCAACGATTCTTGAAAAAAAATGAATTTAATTTTCAAATTTTCTTCTGTCTTTAAAATAAAGATGGCAATTCTTTTTGACTATTGAACACAAAAAGGAACATCGATGGCTTCTCTGGAAGTAGTTAAACCTCAAAATGCAGAATCAAAGTACTCATTCTAAACCAGCACACCTGAATGAAGGATCAACCATTTCAGATATAATATCCCGCCTGATATCCCTGGCAGAGTGCTTACCTCTGAAGACCAATTAATGGTTCTTTTTCCCCCCACAGGGTCTACCTCTCCTAAGCAAGAAAGGATTGCTATCTTGAACCGACGGTACTTTTCATCCCCCTCCGTGGCCGAGTATCCAGTCATGTTCATTCACTAGTCTGTATGTCTCGTCTGTTTTGTCAACATAAACATACATACATCATGCATAATTGATTCATATACATATTCACATTGCATTACTATCGCTTTGGTCATACTCATCCCCAAGTGATAAAAGTCCTCTCACCGATAGAGTTGTCAGTTATGTCCCCGTCCGAAAAGTGTCGCCTAAGCAATCTCTCCCCAGTTTATTTCTGGATTGGAGATTGTCCTCGACCATTTTGATAACTTGAATCTCTGAAAGGCGAGAAGACATTCGACATACACCTTTGGAACATCACTCTTCACCATTGAAGATGATATTTTCGCTTTCCCAAATTAAGGAAAATCCCCAGAGAAAGCCTCTCCGCTAAAAGACTCTCGGCAATACATTGGTTTTTCTCCCAAGAAATTCGATGTTAATGAAGTCATCCACACCTCAAAATTGGATCACATCACATGGCAATTGTTCGAAAAGATCTTGAAGAAAAGTATGATGCAATATCCCAAAGAAAAAAGCAGTCTCTCAAGAGACTCGTTTTCTCCAGTAGAGTCAACAAATGGCATCTCCAACAAAGAAGTTTGCACACCTTTACAGCTCAGAAAAATGGGTTTCCCCAGTAAGTCTGACATCAAATTTTTCCATCAAATGGCGTCTCCCCAGTATAGCTCGACAAGAACTTTGATGAAGACCACTGCATATAGCGTTCCTTGTCAAGAAAGGAAACCCGACAAGAAGAAACTGAGACCAGTTCCATGGCTGAAGACCAGGATCGAGGAGAAGTTTAGTTCAAAAGAAACTGAGACCAGTTCCATGGCTGAAGACCAAGATCGAGGGGAAGTTTAGTTCAAGAGAAAGTGAGACCAGTTCCATGGCTGAAGACCAGGATGGAGGGGAAGTTTATTTCAAAAGAAACTGAGACCAGTTTTGTGGCTGAAGACCAGGATCGAGGGGGAAGTTTTACCATTTTCTAAGCAACATTGCTTAGCAAAATAAGATGGATGAGCAAACTGCCGTTCATAATCACAGTCAAAATTTTGGGTATTCTGATATTTAATCCTCTTGCACCCTGAATGTCCGAATATCTCCGCCATTCACACCTTCGAGTCCAAGAAGATTAAATAGGGGCATCTGTCATACCCTAAATTTTGACCACAAGATTTCCCATCATTGTGAATATCATTACCATAATATGGATGTACCATCATACCTCATCAATCTTCTCAAGGATTGTTGAGCATTCACTACGATCAAGAATTAGGGTTTTGAGCCCTCTCAGAACACTCGGGAAAAAGATCAATCAAGAAATGACGTGATCTTCAACTTGTCTAAACCTCTCAAACATCCATGAAAGATCAAGAGGTCTCCCATATCAAGAATCAAGCACAAGAGTGCAACATTTCAAGCTGATCAAGCTCAAGATCGCCAGTGTCACCAAATTAGGGTTTTTGTCGACCAAGGACTCCAGATGAAAATTTTCACCTGGGCATGAGCCAATACTTCAAAACATGATCCAAGAAGCTTAAAGGGACCTCATGGATCCAATCATCCAGTCAAAACAACATCAGGGGGAGCAATCACCAAAAATCAGGAATTAGGGTTTCTTGACCTAATTTACCCCTAAGTTAACTTTTGAGACATTAAATGAACCAAGACCTCAAGACATTATTTGAGGGCCTCAAATACACCACATTGGTCCACTTACAATAATGGATTGATCCAAGAAGCTTGATTCACAAGTTTCAATTTCATTTGGACAACAATTAGGGTTTTGAAAAAAAAGTCAACTGTACCTTTGATTTTTGACCAAGACTTGTTCCCAAACCTTGAGACATGATTCAAGACACCCTAAAACACCTATGGAATCCATCCATTAGGTTTAAATTAGGTCAAGGACTTGATTTCATAGAGGATCACACAGTTTGAAATTCATCTGACAAAAAGTCAACTGTGCCCAAAATCAAGTTTGACTTTTTGGGATTTTTCACAAATATGGCTCCCCAAAGTCAAAAACAATGTTAATGTATGGTTTTGATCATCATCCATCAAGAAAAATCAAGAAAAGTGAGGTTTCTTGCAAAAGGGGCAACCATAGAAAACTTAAATTTTTCTAAGTTATGGAACAAAATGGATTTGGTACCAACTTTGCAAGGTCATAACTCCCAAACCCTAAGGCCTTTTCTTCCATCCAAAGCTCAAATGAAAGTTCACATGACATAATTCAAAAGTGTCAACTAAAAAAGATTCCAAATCCTCATGGATTTTGAGTTATGGATTGATCAAAATCACAAAAAATGAAAATGACCACTTTTTCCAACACTTAGTGAAAATTTCAAGTCAGAATCTGTTTCATCTTTTACCAACTTTGAGGCCATTTTTCACCTTGATCCAAGCTGAACCAAGACCATTTGTGGACATCAAAGTTAAAGTATGAGAGGTTTCCAAAATGTACAAGAACTCATCCTAATTCAACTTGAGTAGGGAGTTACAAGCATGGAAACATGGTACCTCCAAAACTGTTTTTCACAAGACAACTTTGTACATGCCACACGATTTTGGCATCTCCATAACTTGGCAAGCCTTGTCACCATACAATACAAGTTTCTAAAGTGGAATGAACATGATCTCTGCAGAGCTACAACACCATAGAGCCTTGCAAGTCAAAAACCTCATCATTTTGCAAGTAGCATTCAAAGTTCAAAATCCAAAACTTTCAAATTTTTCATGAAGCATTTAAAAAATGCATATAGCTGGCATGTATCAGTCCATGATCAACTAAATGAGTCAAGATAAACTCAAGTAACATAAGACCATAGGCCTGCTCCCCAATCTCAAGTCAATGGCTAGAGGAGACTTGAGATTCCATTTGATCACCATTGGACAAAGGCCTGTACCAGCCACCATTCAATATTGCATCCAAAACAAACTTGCTCCACTATAAATAGACATCATATGTGGTCAGTTAGAGTACACCAAAGCACCACAATACTTGGTTTCCTCAAAATCTCTCTCATTATGCAGAAATGCCTTCTTTTGCAAGTCACCACTGAATTTTGAGTTAAAGAGCAATTCCACCATAGCTCATGATCCAAACACATCCAATGTATCATATATATAAGCTGTTCAAACACTCATCCTTGATCTGAAACACAAAAATCAGAAAGTCAACCTCCAAAACCTCAAATTTTGACTTTTTTGCATTTTTCAAGCCATGCCTTGATCCAATCACTTTCAAAACCAAATAACACCTCAAACACTCTTAAAATATCATCCTTAAATTGTTCCAACAAGTTTAAGCATTGGATCACTTCTAGCACAAGCATCTTGAAGGATAGCACAAGGAGCTTCAAGAGGTAAGTACATGACAACTTGAACTCTTTAAATTATGCATTGCTTTGAAATCCATTGATCATAGACATCTCATACATATCATATGTGTTGTGTTTGAACCAATTCACCATGCTATTATTGCTTGTATGATGTGATAGCATAGAATATGCAAATCTTGGCCTATTTTTGAAACCACTATCTGGTTTTAAAATGTGGGAATCTTTTGAAAATTATGAAAGCACCATTGGATTCCTCATGAAATTCTAGGCAAGATCCATCTAAATTTCATCCAATTCCATGGAGAATTGAGGAAGTTATGGCCTTCATGCAAATCCACCAAAACTTGGTTTTTTGCCTTGGTCAGACCTAGAATTCAGGTCACCCTTATGTATTCATGGGTTGGTTTTGATACAAGGATGTATCACCACCCTAGTGGTAGCAGTGCGCATGTGTTTGGTTGGAGGTCTTGGGTTCAAGACCCACCCAGACCATTTTTGCTATTTCTCTCATTTTTGCTATTTTCATAATTTTTATGGTTTTTCTTAATTAATCTCAAAATTAATTTCTCTCTCATTTTTTAATTATTTTTTATTGGTTCTTGTTTTGAAAATTCACAAAAATATTGAAATATTTTATTCCACAAAAAAATTGAATTTATATTATTTATTTAATATAGTTTGAATCTTTGTAATTAATTTCATTTTATATGTTTTCAAACATTTTAAAATGAAATTATCACCTTGATTTTTCAAAACTAATTGGATTTCAAGTCTTCATGTGATTAAACATGATTTTAAAAATATTTTTCAAGGCTTACCCCTTGATTTTAAATATATTTGATATTTTATATTTAACTTCCTTTGAAAACTATATATTTAATTAAAATTAGGGTTTCTCTTAATTTTAAAATTTTCAAACTTTATTTCAAACACTTTTGGGCCTCTAATAGAGTGTAAGACCTATCCCTTGTCACACACAAACTTTTTGGGCCTCAATCATTGTTTAAGACCCAATACGATTTTCAAAACGACGGTGCGATCACTGTTTTCCATCTAGGCCTATCCCTGTGTTGTAAGTCCCATATTTATTCTTTTTAAACATTTTTGGGCCTCTAATAGAGTGTAAGACCCAATCCCCTTTGTACATAAATAATTTGGGCCTCAGTCATTTGTATAACTCCCAGTACAATTTTCAAAATAATTGTGCGATCGCTGTTTTTGATCTGGGCATATCCTTGAGTTGTAATCCCCATCTCTTGTATAAACATAAACTTTTGGGCCTCTAATAGAGTGTAAGACCCATCCTCTTTGTACATACAATAATTTGGGCCTCAGTCATTGTATAAGTCCCTCTGTGGCTTTCAAAACTACGACGCGATCGTCGCCTTTTCAAAAGAGATCATCTGGGCCTCTCCTTGAGTGTAAGCCCCAAACTTCCTTTTAAAAACAACCTTCCTTTTGATTTATATTCAAATCCTAAGTTTTATCAAAACTTTCTTCAATTTCTTGAATGACTAACTATACAGTTGTGGTTACAATGCTGGAGCTTGCATAACTGTAAGTTCCACTATCCTTCTCAATATATGCTTCTCAATATATGCTTGTTTATATATTTTATATGTATATATTTGCTTAGAGTTTTCCCCAGCAATTAGGTCTAGGTTTAGGTCAAACCAGTGGTTACTCTTTCAACACAGTTAAAACTAGTTCCCCATAGGAAATTCCAGATACAATCTTGCCTCCTCTTGGGCTTATACAATATGGAATAGAGAAAGACATTATTCCCGGTGAAAATTTTCTCAAGATTGTCACAACTTAGAAATATCTGTACAAGAAATTCATTTCCCCAAAGAGGACTAATTACCGGTGAAACCTCTTTTGAATTTCTTCAAACTCTAGAACTGTTCACTAAAGAAAGGATTATTCCCGGTGAAACCTTTCTTGAATTTTCTTAGGTTTGGACCCACAGGCTTCCTAAAAGCATCCCCAGCCTCCTCTTGGGCTTTATACAAGGACCCTCAGGTTTCTTAGAAGTTCTCAGTCTCCTCTTGGGCTTAGTACAAGAACCCAAAGACCTCCTACAGGTATAGGACAAAACCTAGTCATCTTTTGCTAGTTCAACACTCCAGAGAGTCAGAATCCCAAAGCATAGACCAGTTTAGGGTTGATTCTCACCCCTTAAAACATCAGCCTCCTCTTGGGCATCATACAAAGATCATTCTCCAGTAAAGAATCAAAACATTTTATACCAGTAGACTTGGAAAGTCTCATCTCCTCTTGGATCTCCAAGAAACCCTCAAGTTTCCTAAGAGTACAGGAAAAAACCCTGACCACCTCATTAATCTCCAGTAGAGTTAAAACCTCCATAGGGTTTAAAACTCAATCTTTAAACTGTCATTCTAAATTCCCAAGCTAGGGATAAATTACCACCAATAAACCCTCAGAAAAATCAGAGCCTCAAGGCATCTGATATTTCAACTCTTCTTCTTTCCTCAGCAAGAGTTGATTCCCCAATTTGGACCTGCCTCTGGATCTCAATAATCCTCAGCAGAAGCTAGCCTCCTCTTAAGCTTCATATAAGAAATTCCCCAACCATCCTCCTCTTAGGCTTTGTATAATGATATTTCCTCAGCAGATTCAGCCTCAATCTTGGGCTTTGTACAAGACAGATCATATTCTTCAGCTGAGTCAATTTCTTTTTTAGCCTTAATCTTGGGCTTTGTACAAGACAGATAAAACCTCTTCCTAGTGGAGTCAATTCTTTTAGCCTTAATCTTGGGCTTTGTACAAGACAGACAAAAAACTTTCCCCGGAAAAGAATCTCTTTTCATCCTCAATCTTGGGCTTTGTACAAGACAGAAATAAAACTCCCTAAGAAGAGTCAACCTTTTAGTATTTGAAACTATGCTAAAGAAGATCTATGGATAGCCATATATACATTGGGTACTTGAGAACTTCCCTTTGTATAACCTGACCCCGGACCCCCCAATCTCTTAGCATTTGTTAAAGAAAACATTTGTGTGCAAGGTTAGTTTTAGATAGCTTCCCTTTCCTTTCTAGCTGCATAGGATAAATAAGAAATCAGAAAGTAGCACCCAATATGATGGATATCAAGTTAGTGTTTCTTAATGGCGACATTAAGAAATACAATATGGTGCAACAGGAAAAAATTTGTGTCAATAGATACAAAGTTAATGGTTTGCGAACATATAAACTCCATTTATGATTTAATGAAATTGTCTCATTAGTGATACCATAGTATTTAATAAGGTAATTGTCTCGTTTGGTTTTGAGATGTCTATTATGAAAAATTATTGGGTTTTACAAGTTCAGTGGGAGTAAGTTTATGTTCCTAGTTTAATGTGTTGATTTTATTTTATTTAGTTAGCAATGATTTATGATTGTTGTGTGAAACCAATAAATATCTAACAAAAATTTAGCGATGAAAGATCTTGGGCTCATCTCTTTTGCATTAGGTATTTAGATACTTAGAGATTATTCTCAATGTATCATCTGGTTATCACAAAAGATTTATGTATATACCAATAAAGTTGAAAATAAAACTGACATGAAAAAATTTAAACTAGTGTATGTCTCAATTATCAAGGGAGACTATTAAGTCTCAATCATTGTCCAAAATAAAAGAATCTAGAAATTTAGAAAATTAAGTTTTTTTTATATACTTTTTCGATTTTTGGGAATCTTATGTATTATCTTATTTATATGCATCCGAAATAAGCGTATATATAATGAGATCATTTGGCAGATACGAAAATTTGAATTCTTGAAATGAGGCAACCATAATGATTGTTATAGAGAACAAAAAAACTTGTGCTCACATATTAGAGATCAAATGATTTGGAGATCATCAGGATGTTCGACTCTAATCCTTTTAGATGTCTATATATAATGGGCATCCTAACTCAAGAAATGACTATACGTATTTATGTCACTTGGTTGTATATAGTTAAAGGTTTTGAAAGACAACTCGAGCTATATTGTGACAACTCGAGCTATATTGTGACATAAGTTTGTCGGATAATGTTTCAACAATTGTTTTATAAAGTTCATTAACTTATAAGTTGTTGTTGTTGAAGGATAGAACATATAGATAGAAGTTTTATGCTAGATAACTTACTAATCCAAGACTTGACATATAAGATATTTCATATGATTGTTGTCACTAAGGATGTCCTAGATTAGTGGGAGTCACTCATTCTTTATGTTTTATAATATTGTTTTGATATCGATACAGACTTTATGTTAAGATTATCTGCAGAAATAAAGCTTATGAGGTTATTATTGTTATAACAATTTCTATATTTTTGTGCAAATATTGAATTTGCAAACTTCAGTTTGATCTCAATAAAGAATTCAGAGAGAACAGTTGGAAATAAGCATGATTCTGATATCACATTACATGAAATTTCCATACCATTCATCCATATCGATCTATGTCATCAAGTACATTTTATGTGGTAGTCGTCGGGCTTTCGTCACGTTATACATCAGTGACAACAGTCGCGGTGGTCCCATTATTGATGTATGAGGTGGACAAAATTATAAAGGTGAAATCTAAAGATAAATAGCATTCGGATGCGCCCCTAAAGAATTATGATATAATTATTAAGATATATTGGCCAAGTGAAAGATTGTTGGAATATTTAATAATTTAGTGTTATATTAGTATTACAATAATTATGTGGCCAAATATATTTATTTAATTATATTAGCTATTTTATCAATTAAGTGTCTTAAATAATTAAGTGATCAAATAGAGGTAAACGGCAGATTAGATTTCATTTAGAAATTATTTAATAAATTAAATAATTGGGTATGAGCTCAAATATGAGTGGATGTCAGGATAGCACATTTGAGAATAATGGGAACCCTAATTGCCCATCACACTATATATAGGCTATGGTCCCCAATATACCGTACACAAGCAATTTATCTCTTCTCCTCATCCGAAGAGTATTCAAGGCATTAGGAGTACCGGTTGAGGAAGAACCACAAGCCAGTCATTCGTCTCTCTTTACTTTGTGTTTCAGGAAACTATATAGTTGTCATGTCAATGATTCAATTATCCAGGTATTCCTAATCTTAATTCTTGATAAGTTAACATGTTGTAGATCCTAGATTATATATATGCTCATATGGTTTCCGCACTAAAGTAAGATTATAGTTTTAATCTTTGTTATTAAGCATGTTTGTATAATTATTATTAAATTAATTCCAACATTGTCTACTTTTGATCCTCTTGTCATTTTCCTTATTCTTTATCACATTTAACAACATTGGATTGCCAAAGAAGTATGAACAACTCAATTTGTAGTTATTTATCACTAGTTTGGTTATTCTCACACCGAACACCTCCTAGAGTAGTGCAACATTTGATACCTCAATATGAAATTATTGTATATCGCCCCTAAAATGTCCAATTACTGTATTTTATTATGTGTTTCATTTTCTTGGTTGCTTTTAGTTTGAATTGTTATAGCTTTTCATCCAGACTAATCATCTTAAGCATCTCACCATTATATGCATCTTGCTTATGGGCTTGTAAACCGTTATAAATTTTCATCTCGACTTATCATCTTAAGCATCTCACACTTATCAACCTCATGCTTGAGAGTTGAAGATTGTTATAGATTTTTATTATTATCTTAAGCCTAGTGGTCAACATATCTTCATAGCCAAACTATTACACTATAACGATGAGATGTTAAAATGTAACAAAAAAATGTAATAACGAAGACATATTGATTGTATTGAAATAATTATTTTTATTCAAAGATAAAAACCAACATAACAAGTAAAACAATCATTGATTTTTTGTTTGTTATAAAAACATAGAAATAATGGTAGTAGTTGTTAGGTATATCCAATTAGGGGAGGCAAAACAGGCCTGGCCCACCAGACATGCCAATTTTGTCCGCAGTTTTTTACAGGGCATGCCAAGGATTTAGGTTTGCACTCTCTAGTATGTTTGCCCAATCCCACTCCATTTTTTTGTGTGTTTTTGCGAACGTAGATATTAACATAAGTTTTGGCAATTTTTAGGCTCAAAAGGTGCAGTGCACGCAGACCCATGCCACCTTGTCCTCATTTTTTTAGGGGTGGACAAATGTTTTAAGCTTGCGCTCTACAAAATGTTTGTTCTAGTCTGCTCATGATTTTTTGAGGGCTTTTACATGGTGGGTCTAAACTAGGCATACATGCCTGTTTGCCACCCATATATCTAGCTAGGCCCAGTCAATTCAAACCCATTTAAAGAATCATGATGATACAAATATGCGGATTTTACCTGACACTCTTTTAATTGGTCCTGGCACCTCCACATAACCATTAATTTTACCATAATACCTTTGATTGGAAGCTTATTAGATGCGGGGTTGCCAAATTTTTGAAAAAATTCGATAAATAAACCATCTATTATCTAATATCAATCCATTAAAAGTAGATTGCATGCATTGCCTCATTTGCCCTTCCACCAAAAAATTATTATACTACATTATGGATAAATTGGTAATTAACGAATGTCTCAATTCATTCTCAACCATCCCTCTATTTACATGTCAAGTGTCAATCTTTCTTATGCACTCATTCTCTCTCTTCATTCAAATTTCAAATCTCTCTCACATTTCTCATTCTCACACTTTCTCACTTTCATTTTAATTTTTTCTTTATTTATTTATTATCACTAAAAATATTATTAATTTATTTTTAAATTTTAATAAAATAACACTATACATTTATCTCACGGGTCACTATCAACACAATATCTATTTTATTTTAATCAATAATTATCTTAATTTAAGAGACAAAATCCTTATTTTTAATTTTTTTTTTCCTTTTTTCATCTCACGATTCTTTTTTGCTTTGTATATAATTATTTTATACAATTAAATTTGTATGATTATTATTTATTTTACAATTAAGTAAATCATTTTAAATTTTACATTTGTATCTAAATACATTTATATCACATCAAATAGTTTTTTTTTTATTTCACAAGTCATTATTGCATCAAAATTTACTTTTTTGTCGTTTTCATCTCACGAGTCATTTTTTTTTCTTTTTTTTTGCATCATTATTTAATACAATTGAAATTGTATAATTATTTTTCATTTTACAATTAAATAACTAATTTCAATTTTACATTTGTATATAGATACATTTTATATTGTATCAAATAAACTTTTTATTTTACGGATCACTATAAACACAATACATATTTTATTTTAATCAATAATTATCTTAATTCAAAAGATAAAATCCTTATTTTTAAATATTAAATATTCTTTTTTTCATCTCACGGGTCCCTTTTTTTCTTTGTATTTTAATTTAATTGAATTTACATAATTACTGTTCATTTTAAAAGTAATAGCTAATTTCAATTTTAAATACATATATAAATACATTTTATATCGTATCAAATATATATATATATATATATATATATATATATATAATATCCTATCAAATAATTTTACCCGTGTGAAAGTGAGAGTATATTACTAGTTTATTTTAATAATATTTTAAGCTTAATTTTTTGCCTATTGAATTTGTTGCAGAAATATGTTACTTGCAATTTATTTTTTTTGGCTAAAATACAGTTTTGGTTCTCCTGTTTGTCAAAATGTACGGTTTTGGTCCTCCATTTTTTTTTAACAGTTTTGGTCCCCCACCCCAATTTTGGTCCAAAAAAATGATGAAGAGTACTTGGTCCGTACATGAACAGTGAGGGGTGGGGGACCAAAACTGTTAAAAAACAAAATGGGGGGACCAAAATCGTGAATTTTGACAAACAGGAGAACTAAAACTGTATTTTAGCCTATTTTTTTTTACAGATTTTGAATTATACGCATTTTTTTTAATTTTAAAAAGATTGATATCTAATTTTATGTATTTTTACTGGATTCTTTAAAAATATCTGGCAATATGCATGGTTGTAAAATATTATTTAAAATTCGATAAACAACCCATTTTTTAATAAAATTTTAATAATTTGATGTTTTACCTAAAAAATCTGATGTAGAATTTATAACGAAAATATGTTAACTGCGGTTTTAGATTATATGAAATTTGTTGAGCACAATATCATATTTTTTGTATCGTCTACCAAATTTTTTTGTCTGAGAGAAAAAATTTTAATATATAATTTTTTGGATTTTAAAAAGTTTGGTACCTAATTTAATGCATTTTTACTGGTTTTTTTAAAAATAAATATCTGATAATATACACGGGTATACCAGAGTTTTTAAAATCCGATAAAAAAACCATTTTTAAATAATATTTTAATGGTTTGATTTTTAACCTAAAAAAATTGTTGTAAAATTTGTAAGGAAAATATTTTACCTGCGGTTTTAGATTATATGAAATTTGTTGAGGACAATAGCAGATTTTTGTATGGTCTACCAAATTTTTGTGTTTGAGATTTTTTTTTTAATATATAATTAACAAAAAAAATAAAACAGATATTTTTGATAATACAAAAATATAGCGGTGTTAGATATGATTTTAGAGGTGGCAGGTATAATTTTAAGTGTGAATAAAATTCTTTCTAAAGACATGGGTAAGCCCAGCTATAACCCCTTGATCTGAAGAAATTAACCGGTCACCCACCATTCCATATCTGGCACCCCCTCATATTTTCAATATTCCAAAATACCCTTGTTATAGTAGTATATTTGAAATTTTCGGCATGTATTGTTGCGCAAATTTTAAAAATTCACGTGTATACATCGAAAATTTCAAAAAATATGATATACATTACCGGAAATTTGTAAATATCCTGCATTTTATACCAGAAATTTGGAAATATCCGTTGAGTGACATAGACTTTTGGTAACAATACCGGATATTTCTAAAATTTCCGGTATACCAGAAATTTCGCCTGCAACTGAAATTTCTCGGTAACAGAGTAGTTAGTCAAATAATGATTTCTTTGTGCGGTCTGGAGCCGGCAGGGTCATCTACAAATTCGCGTAGTGATTGCACGCAGTTCTTCACCACAGACAAAGTATGTTTTCTATGTAACAAGTTAAAATTTAATATTTTCGTTGCGTTATGTGATATTGATACTATACTTTTTATGTAACGTAAACGACAGATATTTGAGGGCCGAGCTGAAGTATTAGCACAGGCACAACATATTGGCAAACAACACGGTATTATAGTTGTGACTGTTCGTTCTGATGCGACAAATGGCCAACGAGGTAGGAAAGATAAATTGATTATGGGTTGTGAGAGAGGAGAAAACTATACAAGGAAAAATACATCTGAAAGCAGTAAATCTTCAGATGACATTTATAGTATGAAAGTCAAATGTCCTTTTAGGCTGAGATCTTCGCCGAGTGGTATTGGTTTGAAGGTAATGGTTAGGTGTGGGTTTCACAATCATAAACTATATGAGGATTTAGATGTCCATGATATATTGGGTCGTCTAAAAGATCATGAGAGACAGTTTGTGAATGAGATGACGAAGTACAACTGGGCTCCACGGTACATAGTTTCTGCATTGAAAGTCAAAGATCCAAAAAACCTCACTAGTGTTAAACAAGTGTATAAATATAAAGCTACATACAATGCGAGCAAGAGAGGTACATTGACAGAAATGCAAATGTTTTTTACTCTTATTCATAAAAGAAATATATATGCTGGACAAGAAATAGGAAAGACTCAAATGTTGTTGCTGATATCTTCTGGACACATCCTGATTCAGTGAAGTTGTTGAATATGTTTCACTTGGTATTGATTTTTGATTTTACATACAAGAAAAATAGGTAATGTGCATCTTGATCATACCTTGATATCATTTTAACATGCTTTGATTTATTAGAATTTTGATTATTTGAATCGTGAACATACAGATACCAGTTACCACTGCTTGAGATTGTTGGCGTTATGTCAACAAAGTTGACGTTTTCGATAGGGTTTGCCTATTTGGAACATGAAAGGGAGGAGAACTTCACATGGGAACTAGAGAAGCTCAAAGAGTTGTTTTCTTCTGAGAAATTGCTACCGAATGTTGTTGTGACGGACTGAGAACTTGCGTTGATGAATGCAATTGAAGTTGTGTTTCCAAAATTAACACATTTGTTATGTTCATTCCATATTACCAAAAATGTTAGCATGAAATGTAAGGAGTATGTTAAATCAGAAAGACATGAACATATGTCATGGATCTATGGAACAACATCATGTATGGTAATAAAGAAATTGAGTATCTCGCACACTTGAAGCACTTTGAGACTGGTTGTGCTGATATTTCTTTATTTGTTAAGTATGTGAATGAAACATGTTTGACACCTTATAAAGAAAGGGTAAAGAGAGTCGGAGTTAAGAAAATCAGAAAGGATAAAGAGAGTGATATGCATCGTGATCCCTCACAATGGGAGTATGGTGAGGGCTCACAGAGGAGTCAGACTACAAAGAAATAATGCACAAAACCAAAAGGAAGTCAACCTTCTAGTATGTCGAGTCAAAGTTAATCGTCCACTGCATCTTCGAGGCATATTTACTTGTCTCAGTTTCCTGGTTTCTTGCATCCATACATTGATGACATTATTGATGTGAGTGACGATGGAAATTGTGGTTTTGGGCTATTGCAACTTTACTTGGATAGGGTGAAGAGTCATGGTCGTTGGTCCGGACACAGTTGGATACTCAAGTTCATCAACACGCAAAATTGTTTTCTAATATGCTATATGACACGGTTGCGGAAGTTAGGAATTCCTTAAAAGTAAAACACTTGGGTGTGCAGGGAAGAGAAAAATGGATGTCGATTCCTGGTATGGGTTAGCCTATTGCATGTAGGTATAATGTCGTATTTGTCCTCTGTTACTGAGACTTAACATTACCTTTTTCCCTCTTACCATAACTCCACCTATGTATACGAGCAGACATAAAATCATTGTTGTTGGTTTTGTCAATAACAATCATTGGGTTCTGGTAAAATTAAAACCTGATAGTCCATTGCCTCCCATCACTGACCGTTGGTGCAAAAATGTACTGAAGATGCAAAAGCATGGGAATCAGCATATGCAAGACGTATTAGGCATTGGGAGGAAGAACTTAGGAATTCATCTTAATTTACTATGTAATTTTGTGGACATTATGTATTTATTATACGTGAAATCATTTATGCAGGGCAATGTGTCAAAAACATTAAAAATTTTCATTTTTGGGATTTTTTAATTTCCGGCAATATTGGTCATTTTTACGTAATTACCAATTTTCCGGTATAGCTGCACCAGGAATTTTGAAATTTCTGGTAGCCAATACTGGAAATTTCAAAATATCTGGTATGTGTCTCACATACACGTTCAACCACAGTAAATTTTTGAAAATTTCCAGTATAGTGACGGATTTTTTGGTATCCAACTAGATATTTCATAATTTCCGAAAATTTTTAAATGGGAAAATGGAATTTCTCCAGAATTGGGAGATGATAGGTATAAGTGGAAGGTGGAAGGTTAATTCCTCCTTAATCTGAACGGGCGTGAAAAGTCCATGAGACCAAATCCGCATGAAAAAAGAGCAGGTGAGAGTGTAAAAAGGAGTATATGAAACCAAAGAAAATAGACACTTAGCAAATAATAATAATAATAATAATAATAATTGATCGTGAAGGGTGGATCAGATCCTGTAAAAGTGGGTCACCAAGTACGTTTGGGATGCTGGTCGTATGGAGAGGAGGAGGGGGTGTACCTGCAAGGCACTCCGACGCTCAAGTAAGAAAGGGTAAGAGAAAAGGGGCAAGTACAAAGCGTTAGTTCTTAGGGTGAATATTTGATCCCTGGCCCTCTCAAGTGAGAGGGTTTATATAGAGCCCCCAGCGCGTGGCCAACGGTCCTATTTTCGGGGCGAAATAACCGTTTTCCCGAAGAATAAGTAACTACCCAAACTCGCCGTTAAGTCGGGCATGGTGCCCGAAACTAGCCGTTATGTCGGGCACAAGCGTAGTTTCGGGCACCTGCCTACAGCTGTTCGGGGAACGGATAAGCCGTGCGTAACGGGCATTGTTTCCGGGGAGGTGCGGTGCAGTCCTTGCCCGGTTGAAGGGGCAGAAAGGTAACTTTTGCCCCTTCGTGGATTGGACCTAGGCAATTTGGGCCGCTTTGGAGCAGAAGTGGATTGGACCGTGTCTGGCCATTGGTCCAGTCCAGAACAATAATAATAATAATAATAAAAGTAAAGATTGGTTAAAAAATTATTCATCGAACTAGGGATGTAAATGGATATCCATGGAGACAGATACTATGATATCTGTATCCGCCCCGTTAGATAAATATGATATTCATATCCGTCCCATATCCATGCAGATATTCATTAAGCGGGTAATCTGTGGGTTTTACGGTATCTAAGAATATTTACAGATATCCATGGATACTATTTTTTTACAAAAATTATTTTTTGAAAAAAATATTTTTAACTTCTTTTAAAGACACAAAAAGTTATTGTCATGAAACATTCATACAATTCACTCTTAATTTAATAAAAAATTTCATCACATTAATTTTCTTCTTGTTGTGATCACAAACGATACCTTTCAAACAATCAAGATTGAGAAACGGAGTTCTTGGGTGAACAATGAAACGGTTAGAAACAAAGAGAGAGAGAGAGAAGAAAGGATAAAGAAGAATGAAGAAGAAGGATTAGAGCAAAGTTACTATACTATTCACTTTCTCAATTTTACAAAATGATTACAAGGGAATACCACAATCTGGCCACACTCAATAAACTGAGTGTACTAGCCTATATATATACTAACTAGATAACTTGCAACCCAAGCTACCTAAATAATTGGATCCATAACAAAAGGCCCAATTCGACAAAAATTTCGACAATACATATTAGAACAGACTTCGACTACAATATGTATCCTACAACTACAGCATGTGACTCAGCTTCGACTTCATGCTTGTCTCCTTTCGAAACACATGAAAGCTACTCCTCGGCAGAGCTAGAGTTCGACGCCATAAGTACGGCTTGTTATGTTTTGAATAGGGTGCTCATCAGACCTATTCTAAACAAGACACTGTATGAGCTTTTAAAATGGCGTAAGCCAAATATCTCTCACCTTCATGTATTTGGTTGCAAATGCTTTGTGTTAAACAATGGGAAAGAGACTCTTGGTAAATTTGATGCCAAGGCCGACGAGGGTATTTTTCTTGGATACTCTCAGTCGAGTAAAGCATATAGAATTTATAATAAAAGGTTACGTGTAGTTGAAGAGTCAGTTCATGTTACCTTTGACGAGTCTTATCCGAGAAATGTCGGAGAAGGTAGTTCTTTTCATGGTGCAGGTGTACCTACTGAAGACATACTCAAGGACACTGATAAGGGAACTGATCAGCCTGAAGCAGTGCATATTGAGGAGGAAAAGGATCATCAACCCGTGAAAAGTGAGGATGATCATCATTATGATAAAGATGAACTTCCTCCAGCTTGGAAGTCTTCAAAAGACCATCCAATTGACAACATTCTCGGTGATATCTCTAAGGGAGTAACCACTCGCTCTAAACTTAGTAACTTTTGTTCTTACTCTGCTTTTGTCTCCCAAGTTGAACCTAAAAACGCTAAGGAGGTGTTACTTGATGAGCATTGGTTTCTATCAATGCAAGATGAACTAAATCAATTCAGGAGAAATGAGGTTTGGGACCTTGTCCCCCCTCCGCGAGATCATCGAGTAATCGGCACCGATGGGTGTTTAGGAATAAACTTGATGAAAATGTAGTAATAACGCGTAACAAAGCTAGGCTTGTAGTGCAAGGCTATAACCAAGAGGAAGGAATCGACTATGAGAAAACTTATGCGCCGGTTGCCCGACTCGAGGCCATACGCCTTCTACTTGCCTATGCTTGCACAAAGAACTTTAAATTATTCCAAATGGATGTTAAAAGTGCGTTCCTTAACGGATACATAAATGAAGAGGTTTATGTAGCCCAACCTCCGGGTTTTGAATCCCACAAATATCCTGATCATGTCTATAAACTTAAATAAGCTTTGTACGGACTTAAACAAGCCCCTAGGGCTTGGTATGAACGTCTAAGCAAATTTATACTTGATCAAGGGTATTCAAGAGGAAAGGTTGACACAACCCTCTTTATTAAACGTCAAGGAAAATACTTAATTTTGGTACAAATTTATGTTGACAATATTATATTTGGGTCTACTAACATGACCTTGGTCAAGGAGTTTTCTAGTTTGATGCAGGGGGAGTTTGAAATGAGCATGATGGGGGAGCTCAACTATTTCCTCGGATTGAAAATCAAACAACTTGAAGAGGGCACATTCATGAGTCAAACGAAATATTGTATTGAGTTACTAAAACATTTTGATATGCTAAACTACAAAGCAATAGACACTCCTATGCCTACAAGTTCTAATCTTGATCATGACGAAAAGGGTAAGGATGTTGAGGTAAAGAAGTATCGAGGTATGATTGGATCTTTTCTTTATCTTACCACATCACGTCCCGATATAATGTTTCGTGTATGCATGTGTGCGAGGTATCAGGCACATCCCAAGGAATCCCACTTAAAAGCTGTTAAGCGCATACTTCGATACCTGTCTGGTACTCCAAAGTATGGGCTGTGGTATTCCAAAGGTAGCGTTTGTTCCTTAGTTGGTTATTCCGATTCTGACTTTGCCGGGTGCAAGTTGGATAGGAAAAGTACTAGTGGCACGTGTCACTTTTTCGCAAATTCCTTGGTGAGTTGGCATAGCAAGAAACAGGTTTTCGTTTCTTTGTCAACAGCCGAGGCGGAATACGTTGCCTCCGGTAGTTGTTGTGCTCAAGTCTTATGGCTTAAATAATAATTACTTGATTTCAGCTTAAAACTTGAACGTATTCCAATTTTGTGCGATAACACTAGTGTGATTAATCTAACTAAGAACCCCGTATTGCATTCACGCACCAAGCATATCGAAATACGCCATCATTTTCTTAGGGATCATGTAGAGAAAGGTGATGTTATTTTTGAGCATGTTGACACTAAGAATCAACTTGCTGATATTTTCACAAAACCGTTAGCTACAGAGCTTTTCTTTCACATCCGTAGGGAACTTGGCATTCTCGATATCTCGGATCGTGCTTAATAATCTTTTAAGATAGTGATCTTCACACACACACACACACACACACACACACACATATACATATATATATATATATATATATATATATATATATATGTATATATATGCTTTTTTATTCTTTTAACTAACAATACAAAGAGATCTTTAGCTATATGTGAGGGCTCTTATCGTCATGGTGATCAAGGTAATATCGTTTCGATTTATAGATGTTTATCATATTATGTGCCATATTAAGTACCCTAATCCTGATGTTTATTGTATTTTGAGCACATATTGTTCATGTGGATGTTTTGTTCTATATGTGTACATGTCTATTTATTTGTTTGGAACTTAAATTGCAAAAATCTCATTTCTGGCTCAAGTTTGCATGTGCATGCGTCGATGCATGATTTATGTGCTGACCTAGTAAAAACTTTCGGGATAGCGCATAACCAAATGTTTAATTTTTTAAGAAAATTCGTGAATCATGCGCCGACGCACGCGGTTCACAGGTCGACGCATAAACGCAGAATTCAAAATCTCTCCTCTCTTGGAAAGCGTGCGCCGACTTAGTACTGCCTATTTTCACTACATATTTTCATTGCACATTGATGTATGTTCATTACATGTCATCTCATCAGATTTTGTGGTCAATCTCTCCTTATCTTCCTTCATTAAACCTCATCAATACCCATTACTCTCCACTAAATCCTCATCAAAAACCCTAAAAATAAAAAACCCACCAAGAGTGAATTCTCTATATTACTTATACAAGGGTTTCTAAGGGCTGCACATATCTCCTCTTCACTTTCTGCGAAAATCAAGTGTCATCATCTTCCTTCAACTCTTCATTAACCATGGCTTCAAGAAGAAATCCTAGTAGAAGGGGAACAAGAGGTTCATCTTCACAACTAGCAACAACCAGCACATCATCTTCACAACGGATGGACGTCAACTTGACTCAACAAAACCAGAACCTGGCAAATAGTCTTGGAACCCTAAATAGCACGTTGCTTGAACTCAACCTACATCTAGAGGACTTCCCACCATCAAGCCAACACTATAGGGGAAGAGGTCATCCATTTAGGGGGAGATGTCCATAGAGTTTAGGGCATCATATTTCATTTGTGCTTGCATTTATGTTTTGTGGTTTGTTTTTTTTCTACTGTTGCTTAACTTTGACTTTTGCTTACGTTTGTTTGAACTCTTCTGGATTTAATGTATTACTTTTATGTTTTTGTTCCTTATTTATCCATTCCTAATTTTACATTAGCTGTATCATATATGGATGCATGTTGATGTTTGTATGTTGCAAATCTGTGATGATTCCTTACGTATTATAGTGTTTTATTTTGACCACCTTCTTTTCTTCTTTTTGATGTTGTCAAAGGGGGAGAAGAATAACAACAAGCGGAAATTTTAACAGGGATTAACCAAGTGTTAAAGACAGGGGGAGCTTTGTTCACTCTCAAATTACAAATCTCATGACAGCTAAGAAAGTGTTGCCATCATCAAAAAGGGGGAGTATGTGAGGGATATTCTTCTATCTACTTTGTTTTAATGATGTCAACAAATATGTGAGAAATTAGATTGTAATTTGAGCGGTATCACTTCACGTGTCGGGCATATTGCGTCTAATCATTATCGTTCATGTGTCTAGATGCATAGGACCTTGTCTTTCCCATAAATAAATGTCCATTATCATTTTAGTAGTGTCTAGTATGTGTTTTTGAACTTGGTCAGGTGAAAATGCGCATAAAATTGAATTTCCTGAAAAAATGCAGTCCATGCGCTGACCCTCCTAGTTCATGCGCTAACCTCCCAGTTCATGCGCTAACCTAGAAAAACCTGCGGGAAAGCACATAACTTAAATGACACAAATTTGCATCTATGCGTCGACGCATGGGGGTTGTAGGTCGACGCATGATTTCCTGAATCAGTGTTTTTCACTTAATTTTTTCTTCTGTTATTTCTGTTATTATTTTGTGTGGGTCATTTTATTTTCCTATAAATAGTTTTGGTCATCTCATTATTCAAAAAAAAAAAAACAAGAAACGTGAAAAACATATGCCATTTTTCTCTTCATCTTCATCTCCTTCATTGAGTAAACAAACAATCACACATAATCATCTTTGTTTGTGTCGCCCATTGACCGAAGTGATAACGTTCAGAATTTAGGAAGTGTGATCTTCATCTTCTGGGTTGAGAGTTTGGCAGGTGTTTCTTGAATCAAACCAGTTGGTTTTGTCCTCTAAGAATCGGATAGATTTTGGGGGTTTTTTGTATAAACCGTCTCGTTCTACAAGGATTCGGCTGGGCGAAGGTAACCGGAAATTGGCGCAATTATTCGGTTTAGTAGCTATAATCAGAGGATCGTAGAAGAGAGGTTTGGGTTCGAATCTTTGGTAGATCGCAATTGATCGAGTGAAGGTAACCGAAGAACGGAGGCTTCTTTCGGTTTAGTAGCGTGGGACGGTAATTGGATCAACCATATTCGAAGGACTTGATTCATCTTGAATCAAGGGGAGAGAAAATTCTACATCAACGATCAAAGACGTTCGAGGGTTTGGATGTTCATAGTTTTCTCTTGTAATAAACAATTTGCAACAGCTACATATATATATCTCAATTCCAATTGTGGAATTGGGGGCAGAGGTACCCAAAGCGAGGACGATTGGGGAACTGCTTAATCAAATCTCGTTTGTTCTCTCTTTCACTTAACTCTTTTATATTTCAGTTTGTTCGAATTTGTGAAATCGCAATTTATCGAAATTTCTGTTGTAGTGTAATTTCGAGCTGAGAATCTATTTGTTAAATCGATATAATTCCTTGAATTGTATCTTGGAGCAGCTCTATATTACATTCCATAGAAATTATGCACTTAGTGTGTTTTACGCACACTAGGTGTTTGATAATTTGTTTCAAAGCAAAAATCGAACACATTGCTTTTAGTTGCTTATCATTTATCTCATTGGTTTGGATTAAACATCAAGCAAGCGATATTTTGTTGACTGCGTTTTTAAGTTTAGTAATCAAACTGAATTTTTCTCTTCCATACTCATTCTCGATATATTCGTGCATATCCGATCCTTTTAGTAGAAGGTTCGTTGTAGACGTTCTATCCAGTGGTAGCTTCCGTTAAACAATTTTTTAAAACTAAATTTTCGTAATCATTTGCGTGTAAAACTCAAGGGATCTATTCAACCCCCCTTCTAGATCCATAGCCATCGTCTAACAATCCTTTCTTGTCGAATTTACCAAGAGAAATCAAATTTATCTTAAGGTCAGGTACATACCTAACCCCAGTCAATAGTCTTATTGACTCATCATGGAGTTTGAATCTTACAGATCCAATACCTGCAATCTTGCAAGCTTTATTGTTTCCCAACATCACTGATCCACCATCTTGATCACATAATTCTTCAAACACATTCTTGTCTGGAGTCATATGCCAAGTACATCCAGAATCCATAATCCACTCTTTGCAAGAGTTGTTGTTCGAAACCACAAGGACATCAGATGATTCATAATCATCTTGCACAATGGCTGAATTTTCGTTGTCCTTACCTCTATGATTATTCAGGCGTTCAGGGCACATCTTTCTTGTGTGACCCTCCTTCTTACAATGATAACACTTAATACCAGAAATATCACCACCATAAGACTTTTGTTGAGTTTTTCCTTTCTTCTTCTCAAACCTACCATCTCTCTTTGACGATTTCCACTTCACGGACAACCCTTCGCCAACTGATGATGATGGTTTCTGCTCCTTTCTTTCGTTCAAATCCTTCGAATACAAGGCTGCTTGAACTTCTTCAAAGGCCAGGGGCTCTCTTCCATACAAGAGGGTTTATTTGAAGTGAGCATGCGACTTAGGTAAAGAACACAACAACAACAACGCTTGATCTTCATCATTGATGGAAACATCAATATTTTCAAGATCAAGAATCAGCTTGCTGAACGTATCTAGCTGCTCCGTCAACGCTTTATCTTCATTCATCTTAAATGATTACAAAGCCTGCTTCAAGTACAAACGATTTAGTCATATATAATCCTTCGAGTTTCAGCCAAACACCCGCTGCCACCGCCTCCTTCGAAACCTGCATGAGAACTTTATCACCAAGACTCAGAACAATTGCGTTATGGGCTTTCTTGATCATCGTTGTCTTTTCCTTCTCCGTCAATGCAGCATCCATGGCGTCTTCTCCCTTTAACGCTTCTAGCAAACCCTGTTGAACAAGAAGGGCTCGCATCTTCAAACGCCATAAACCGAAATCATTAACTCCGGTAAACTTTTCAATTTCAAACTTTGTTGACGGCATCTTCTCCACTCTCACCGTACCAGTTTGTTGTGATCACAAACGATACCTTTCAAACAATCAAGATTGAGAAACAGAGTTCTTGGGTGAACAATGAAACGGTTAGAAACAAAGAGAGAAAGAAGAAAGGATAAAGAAGAATGAAGAAGAAGGATTAGGGCAAAATTGCTATACTATTCACTTTCTCAATTTTACAAAATGATTACAAGTGAATACCACAATCTGACCACACTCAACAAACTGAATGTACTAGTCTATATATAGACTAACTAGATAACTTGCAACCCAAGCTACCTAAACAATTGGATCCATAACAAAATGCCCAATTCGACAAACATTTCGACAATACATATTAGAACAGGCTTCGACTACAACATGTATCCTATAACTACAGCATGTGACTCAGCTTCGACTTCATGTTTGTCTCCTGTCGAAACACATGAAAGCTACTCCTCGGCAGAGCTAGAGTTCGACCCAATGTCTCACACTTCTTATTCAGCAAAATATAATTAGATCCAAACATAATATCCATACATTTCATTTTTAACCAAACAAATAAAAGGTATTGTGATTGTGAGTTATGATAGAAGACCGGACGATCGGACGATATTTTAACTGTTTTTTTATGTTATAAATTCATATATATATATATATATATATATATATATATATATATATATATATATATATATATATATCGATTTGTTTTATCAAAAAACACTTATTTCCTTTAAATTAGTTAATTATGGAATCCAACGTTTTTGACCATCATTTAAATCCAAATCATAGGCCTTATAGCTAATCATTAAAAAAATAATATCTAAAGAGATAATGGCATTAGTCCATATGAGAATTTTTAAGGATCATTCTATTAGTTTTTCTTGAATATATCATATTTAATGTTATTATTCTTTTATCACCATTCAATTAATTTATATTTAATTTTTTATAACCTTTTTAAAACAACAATTATTTTATTATTTAATATATTAAAGTAGGCTACCAACTTTATTTAATGAATGAAAAAGTTAGTTATTTAGGGCCAAATACATAAAATTTTATTAAGAGTTACTTATTAGTCAAAAAGAAATTAAAAGTTACTCATGGTTTTACAACCTACTGTCCATGTATAAAAAAAACGTGTCTGGTTTTAGTTTCAATAATTAATTGATTATTTGACATATACACCCTTATTTTATTTTCAATTAAAAATATCTATTTATATAAGCCAGTCCTAGTTTTCTAAGATAATTTAAAGTAGGATCATGTTTAGAATAAAATATTAAAACTTTAGTATTTATTGATTTTAGTGACTTTTTCTTCTTATAAATAGAACCAAATGTAATAATGATAAACAAAAAAAATTAAGACTCTCTGATTCATTCAAACCTCAAGATGGCATCATTTGCAGGCACTACACAGAAATGTAAAGTTTGTGAAGAGAAAGTGTACTGGATGGAACTACTCACTGCTGACCATAGAGTGTATCATAAATCTTGCTTCAGATGCCACCATTGCAAGAGTAGCCTCAAGGTACAACATCATCTAGTTAGTTTCTGTGTCAGTGACACGGGCATAGACACTTTTTTTTTAGAAACATTGGTGCTATATAGCTTTTTTTATTTTTAAAATTTTTATTTTTTATTTTTTATCTTTTGTGTATGATATTGAGAAATCTTAATCCTCTTATTGTTATGCTTGGTGCAGCTAAGTAATTATTGTTCCTTTGAGGGTAATGCTTATTGTAAGCCTCATTTTGATCAACTCTTTAAGATGACTGGCTATTTGGACAAAAGCTTTGAAGGTGAGTAATTCCTATATATTTGTTTCTCAAGCATAAATATAAACACTTTTTTTTTAAAAATTTATTTTGAAGTTCTTGCATTTGACATAAATTGCTTATAGGTATTGCAAGAGTTTATAGAGTTAAAAGATTTGGTGATCAGGTTCAAGCCAATAGCAAGGTTTCAAGATATTTTGCTGGATCTCAAGAAAAATGTGTTAGTTGCTGCAAAATAGTGTACCCAATTGAAAAGGTATACCACCTAACTTATAGAAAATTTATCTATGAATCACCGACTCATACACAGACACCAGATATAAGGTTGATGTCATGTTGACACATGTCAGATATCAAACATAATTTTTTTATCAATGTTACACCAACTCATATACAGAGACACGGTTGATGTCGTGTAGATCTTATAGTAACATTAACTACATTCATTTGGATTGTTTATTTTCAGGTGACTGCTGATGGGAAATCATACCATAAGGGTTGCTTCAGGTGCACTCATGGAGGTTGTTTGATTAGTCCATCAAATTATGTGGCTCATGAGAATCATTTTTATTGCAAACACCATCATACTCAGCTATTCAAACAGAAGGGTAATTTCAGCCAATTCAACAAGATTGAACGAGTTCTTGGGGTTCAGAATACCATCATTTGAGTGTTAGTATTATTGGCACTTTACAATAATACCTGGTTATTCTATTTGTTTGATTATGTAAAGTTATAATAATTGTGAGGCAAGTTTGTAGAGAACTTTACCTTTGTGGTGAGTTTTGTAAGGCTCAGAAATGAATGGAGATTATCATTGTTTGATTTATCATTACATAAATAAATTGTTGCAATCATATATTTTTAAAAATTATTCTGTTTTCTTTCCCTCTAATCTCACAAGCTTTCTCATTTCCCCTTCGACTATGCATGCACACAATCATAATGCGCAACCTCTTTTTCATCACAATCACTACAAACTTTCTCTTCATTAGGCATGACAACATAACTCATACCCGCGGGTATTCACCCGAACCCGCCCCAAAGTTGACGGAGAAAACCCGCCTTGACTGGATTCGGGTTTGGGTTTTCTCCGATTAAAAAATATGGGGACGGGTCGGATAATGGGAACACTAATACCCACCCCGAACCCGCCCCGTTTATTTTATTATCTATATAATAATTATTGATAGTTTTGAACATTAAATATGTAGCTAATGTCTTGATATTTTAATTTGTATTAATTATTTAAAATATTTAAAATGTATGTATGAAATTTGTTGAGGTTGTTTTATTTTATTATTTGTAATGCAATTTGATTTCGAAAAAAATAAATATTTCAATTAAAAAAATTAATTTTACTAAATAGATGGTGGCGGAGCAGGGATACCCGAAGCCAACCCGAACCAGTTTGAGACAGGTTTGGGTTTTAATTCTCCATCCCCGTTTGGGTTTGGGGCGGAGAACGGGGATTGTTTGGAGATGTGGGTTTGGGTTTAGAGAAGGTAAAAATCGTCCCCGACCTGCCCCGTTGCTATGCCTACTCTTCATCACGATCGAAATAAAACTTTTGTTGTCTTCTTCTTCACGCGTGGACTACGTTTCAGATTCTTCAGGCAGAAATGCCAACACTCAAAACTTTTGTTATTTACTTTTTAGTCATTAGAGATTAATTCTTCTAATGGTTAGATGTTTGAATGTTTATACATCATTTTTTAATGGCACAACTAAATATATATTAAAATACTCCCTCCGTCCCACAAAAATTGATCTGATTGACCATTTCACACAGATTAAGAAAAAAGAATAATTGAAAGAGAGATAATGATATTTTTACTAAAGTACCCTTATCATGTATTGAAAATGATGAAAGTAATATTAATTTGAGGGTAAAATTGAAAAAGATGCGTTGGAAATTGAAATGGATCATTCATTTTGGAACACTCTTTTATTTCAAATGGGTTACTCATTGTGGAAAGTAGGGGGTAGAAAATAAAAGGTGATCTAAAGAAGTTTTTTTTCTTTCTAAAGATGATTGAATCAGAGAATAATACAAAGGGTGTTCAGCCCATTACAACAACTAAAAGTATAACAACCTGAAAAAAATTCCCAACCAACACAAAATCTACCTAATGCACCCTAAAGCTTTCATACAAAAGGACAGAAAACCAGAGTTGGAATTGGGAAATTCACATGCGCAAGACCACTTCCAAGCAAAGAATTTAATGGTCCAATAAATATCATCTATATTACAAACACCATTGTTAAAAACAATGTTGTTTCTAACCCTCCAAAGACACCAAACTACAGTAAACCAAATAGAACCATATTTGAAGTTGCCTTCTTTGATAGCTCCCAAACCACACCAGTCAGTAAAAAAATTGCAACAGTTACATGCATAAATACTACCATTACCGCACAACTCCCCACCCTATCCCAAACAGCCAAAACAACGGAACATAGAAAAAAGAGTGTTGTAGGTCTTCTTTTGAGGCAAGGTAGAAAACACACTAAGGATCTAAGTTGGTGATACCTCTCTTTAAAATTTGAACCTTCGTTGCGAGTCTATTCCAAAACAGCTTCCACCCAAAATATAAAACTCTAGTCGGCAACTTAATCATCCACAAAGAACCAAATACCTTGTCTTGATCAAAAAACATATTGTCTTGATTTATATCATCCAACATTATCTGATAAGTTATCTGCACGTTGTAAACAAGATAGTTCTCAACCTTCCAACTAAAACCATCGTTCCTCCCCCTAGATGGGCATAGTCTCTCGCAACAGATTCTGTAGCTAATGAATCTTAGCTTCGTTTACCAACTGGTCCTGTTGTGGAATGCCAAAATCTCCCCATACCCAACTCCCTTGAATCCAAGACCCCATTGAATACATCGAGTCTTCTTTTTTGTTGCTACTAAGAAACAGTTCCTCGAACAGTATAGAAAAAAGAGAAGGACAAAGCGACTTTGTCGTCTAAAAAGGAATGGTGTTGCCTTCTCCTAACTCATGATGGACAATACCTGCAAAACCAAAGCCAAAGTTAGAAGTAGTAGCTCCACACTTGAGGAGATCCTTCCACCAACAAGAAATTGAAACCCTCGAAGAAGTCTTGTCGGTCAAAACTTGCTGCTCTATGAAACCGTATCTTGCTTTAAGAATATCCTTCCATAAATACTTGGTATCCTCTAGAATCCTCCATTTCCATTTAGACCAGAGAGCTAGGTTGAATTCCTCTATACTTTTAATACCAAGACCCTCCCCATTTCCTTCGACCTACACACCCAATCCCACTTAACTCAATGAATTTTTGCCTTCGCCTCTGAACTGCCCCAAAGGAACATACTTCTGATTTTATCAATAGCCTTCAAAAGAGTCGTTGGAGCTTTATAGAAAGAAAACCAGAAAATTGGAAGATTAGTCATCACCAATTGATAAGAGTAATTATTCCCTTCCATCGATAACAATATACTTTTCCAAAGAACCAACTTAGCTTTAAACTTGTCAATGATCAGATTCTACACATTGATCCTTCTAGGATTAATACCAATAGGGATACCTAAAAAGCTAAAGGAAGCCTTCTCAATCTTACAAGATAGAAAAGTAGAAGCTTCCAGAAGAAAATGACAACTCACATTAACACCGATGAGCCTACTCTTATTGAAATTCACCCTCAAGCCTGAGATAAGTTCGAAACCCCTGAGAATCACTTTTATACTCCAAATATTATTCCATCCCCCTTTATCTATAATTAAAGTGTCATCAGCAAACTGTATCAACTCCACTGAGTTTTCTTCTCTAACACTAAAACCCTTGAAGTTGCCCAAATCCACTACCTTTTTCATCAAGCAAGTTAGGCCTTCCGTAAAAATGATGAATAGAAAGGGAGATAGAGGATCTCCCTATCTTAACCCTCTTTCCACGGCAAAGTCCTTCATTTGACTACCATTAACCAAAATGGATAGGTGACATTTAAAGATACACACCTCCATCCACCTCATCCGCCTTCTCCCAAAAGCCATCTTAACCATCATGAAACAAAGAAAATTTCAACTAACACAATCATACGCCTTTTTGAAATCAACTTTGAAAAGGGAACAATCCTTCTTATCCATAGTAGCGTTGTCGACAATTTCATGTGCGATAACAACTCAATCCAACAATTGTCTACCTGAGACAAAAGCAGACTGACAAGGGGGGGATAAGGCTCCCAATGACTTTATTCAACCTCGCCGCCAACAGCTTCTCCATAATCTTATACAAACTCCTTACCAAACATATAGGTCCATACTCTCCTAAGTTCAAAGGGTGATCTAATTTAGGAACAAGAGTAAGAAAAGAGGAGGTTACTACTTTAGGAAGATATGCATGATTATGAAAGTCTCTGACAAAGCGAACTATATCCTCCTTCAAGATCAACCAACACTTCTTGATAAACACGAAATTGAATCTGTTCGGACCTGTACTCTTTGAACCATCACAGCTCCACACTGCTGATTTGATTTCTTCTTTAGAGAAATAAGACTCCAGAAAGCATTATCAGCCACAGATAACATTTTGAAAGAGGAACCGTCCAAAAAAGGCTTGTTGATATCCAGTTCTGCAGACTTGTCTAAGAAGTATTTTCTAACAGCGTCCTTTACTCCCTCCATAGAACCCACTGTACCATTCTCAGTTTCCACCTTGCCAATATATTTCCTCCTAATTCTTCCCTTGATCCAATTATGAAAATTTTAGAGTTTATATCACCTTCCCTGTTCCAACTCACCCTCGCTTTCTGAAGTAACATATTATCCTTTATGAAAAGGTTCCTCCAAAATGACCTGAACGCAAATGATCTATTTTCAACTAACTTCTTAATCTATAAATAGCTTAATTATGCCAACTGAAGATCAACCTTATTCAAAGCCCCCACTTCCTTTTCTATTCCAGGATCAAACCATCCAAAAACTTCTTTGCTCCATCTCTTAATTATGTCTTTCAAAACTTTGAATTTTTATTTGATAACATAGTCACTTCTTCCTTGAATGGAAATCTCATTCCATTTCTTCTCAACAAACTTAAGGAAACCAGAATTATCAAACTAACAATTGTTAGATTTAAAAGGTATGTGACCCCAATTGATAAAGCAGATCTTTAACCAAATTGGACAATGATCCACGATATCCCTCTTACCAATTAACTAATTTACGACTCCCCAATTTTGAATAATAGTGTCATCGAATAAAAACCTATCCATCCTGCTCATGGATTTTCAATCTCCACTAAACCAAGTAAAACGATTACATATAAGTGGAAGATCAATTAGGCTCAATTCAAAGATGAAAGTGTTGAACTCTCTCTGTTCGGAATTCCTAGTTGCAGAACTTTGTCCCTTCCTTTTAGAAGAAGCCAAAATTGCGTTGAAATCTCCTCCCAAGATCCAAAATCCATCATTCAACTTGCTCTTTAAACTAATCAAAACACTCCATAGCTTCCTTTTAGCAGTGATTCCACAGGCAGAGTAAACATTTTTACCACATAGTAGATATCATTTTTCCATTCCATTTTAAGACCAAGAAAACCTTCACCTTTGAAAGAAAAAATGGATTTGACAGATCCTTCATCCCATAAGGTAATGATTCCTCTAGATTGCCCTTGAGCACTACTAAAAGACCACCTTACTTCACTATGACTCCATAAACTTCTAATAGTAGAACTATCCACCTCCCTCAATTTTGATTCTTGGATAAAAAATATGTTAGCACTCCCAGTCTTAATGATGTTGTTGGTTCTTCTTCGCTTGGAGAAATTACCTCCCCCTCTAATATTCAATGATCCAATAATCATTGGATACCTTTTTTAAACTCCTTCTGACCGTTGAATTTGGTGTTATCCAGAGCTTCCATGTATTGAAAATTGTAATTACGTTGAAATAATTTTATTTAAATAAAAAAATAATTTTGTTAAAATATTTGATTGTAGGTTGCAAGTTCGAACTTACGATATTAGGTGAGCTGAGCTCGGCTACGAAATTGGTTAGGGATTGTGGTTTTATACTTTCTCTCAAAATGTATTGTATGTTGTATTCCGAGAGCTCTAAAGACCAGGATACCATTCTTCCCACTAGGTCGGGTTTCTTCAACACTTGGCAGATGAGGTAGTTAGTTTTTACCAGGATGGCGTGTCCCTAGAAATTGTTGAAGTGTAATCTAAATTCACATTCATTTAAGTTGCATTTAGTTTCATTTTACAAGTTCTAGTTATATAAGTACCGAACTCAAGTTCAGTTTGTAATAGACTCTAAATTGTAACTGTTTTTTTTTTAATTTAGAAAGTTAGTTACAAATTTGTTTTCTCTCTCTTCCGTCATCTTATTCATCTTCAACCTTGTGCTCCAAAAATTGGTATATATAGCTCCGGTTCAGATTTAGAATGGTAAATACAAGTGTACGTGAGGTGTGATTTATTATGCTCATTCAATTCACAGTGAATTGAAGATTTGAATCCCAACATAATCACATTTCTTGACTCTGAGGGATTGGGAAACACGAGTGTTTGTGAGATGTAAGTGAATTTGCACAAGAACGAAGATGAACGGCGGAAACGATAGCTTGAACACAAAGTTTGCAGTCTTTGATGGAAAGAATAGGAATGGATGGATGATTTAGATATGTGTGTTGTTCGACACTCAAGATGTTCTTGATCACGTCAATGACGGTTACGCAGCAGTTACAGTAGATGAAACTGAAGCACAGAGAAATGTGCAAAGAGAAATGAGGAAGAAGGATCAGAAGGCATTTTTCTAAATCCATCAGTGTATTAATACAAATGTGTTTGAGAAGATCATTGATTCAACTACGGAGAAGGATGCGTCAGACACACTGGTACGATGTTATGGTGGTGATGCACTATTGAAGAAGGTGAAGCTTCAGTCTCTACATAAGCAGTATGAAAATCTCAATATGAAGAACAATGAGAAGGTACATGATTACATCTCTAAAGTGATTCTACTCACAAATGAGATGAAATCTTGTAGAGAAGCTTTCTTTGAACAAGTAATCATTTAAATGGTATTAAGATCACTTACTCCTCAATTTGATTATATTATTGTAGCAATTGAACACTCTAAAGACCTCAACAACATGATAATTAAAGAACTACAAAGTAGCCTAAAGGTACAAGAGTTGCATCTGACTGAGAGAATTTCTGAAACGGAGGTAGAGTAGGCTCTAAAAGCGTATTCTGGTAAAAAGTAGGGATGACAGGCATACCCAAACCCGCGGGGCCCACCCGCACCCGAACCCGAGTCAACGGGTGAAAACCTGAGTTAACTGGGTTCGGGTTCGGGTTCGGGTGTGACCCGATATTTCGGGTGCGGGTTTGGGTAGTGTAAAACCCGTGCCCGAAACCACACCCGCTATATATATATATATATATATTTTTTTTTTTTTTTTTTTGAGTTTTTGCTACGGGTTCGGGTTTGGGTGAAAAAACCCGAACCCAACGGGTGTGGGTGTGGGTGTTATTTTGCCACCCGAATAGCCTTTGGGTTCGGGTTTGAGTAGTGTGAAACCCGCACCCGACCCGACCCGTTGCCATCCCTAGTAAGAAGAATCAGAAGTAGTCTTGGTCAGAGACCAAGAAGAGACATGGTGGTGGTTATCAGAAGTCAGAAGGCTTCATCTCTGATGAAAAGAAACATCAGAAGGGAAATGAGAAGTTTGACAAGAAGAAGGTTCAATGTTACTATGTAAGAAGATTGGCCACTTTGCTGCTGACTGTTGGTCAAACAAGGAAAGGAAATTAGAAGAAGAAAACATTGCCAGAGGAGAGTCTGATGATGAACTTGTGCTATTTATGGTTTCTGAATCCGATGGTGGATATTTGGTAGACTGGTGGAATATGGACATTGGCTGCTCAAATAACCTAACTGAAATTAAATAATGGCTGATTGATTTTGACTCTAAAATGAGGACAAAGATCGTATGTGCTAACGATAAATATCTTAATGTTGAATGAATAGGAAATGTCAAGGTCAGAGTGAAGAATGGCAAAACAATTATGATCAAGGATGTTTGGAATGTTCCTGGCATGAAAAGCAATCTGATGAGTGTAAGTCAGCTAATTAAGAAAGGTTTCTCAAATACTATGAAGGACAATCTCTTAAAGTTGTATGATTCTGATCAGAAGCTGATTATGAAACCTGAACAGGGAAGCAACAGAGCATTTAAGGTGAATGTGGAAACAACTAAAACTAAATACCTTAGTGCAGAAGGTGACAGTGAATTGTGGCATAAGAGATTGGGGCATTTGAACTTCAGAAGCTTAGGGCATCTAAGTTCTAAGAAGCTTGTACATGGCATTTTGAAGATTGTGAAGACTGAAAAGTTATGCGAGATATGCATAAAATGCAAGCAACCTAGATTTCCATTTGCATCAGAAATGGCTCCAAGAGAAAAACATGTTTTAGGAGTAGTGCATTTTGATGTATATGAACCATTTGAAGTTCCCTCACTTGGAGGAAGCAAGTACTTTATGTCATTTATGGATGAGTTCAAAAGAATAACATGGGTATCACTCATCAAGTTTAAGAATGAGGTGTTTTTCGAGTTTCAGAAATTAAAGGTGAAGGCTAAAAAACAAAGTGGTCAGAAGATGAAAATTCTCAGAACTGATGGTGAAAGTGAGTACAACTCATCAGAGTTGATAAGGTTCTGCAAGGAGAATGAAGTTGAACATGAGATGACTACTCCATATACTCTAAAACACAATGGTCTTACTGAAAGAAAAAACATGACTTTGCTTGATATAACATGGAGTATTCTGAAGGAGAAGAAGCTCCCTCACACCTTGTGGGGAAAAGTTGTTGCCACTACAACATATGTGCTCAATATGTGTCCCACAAAAACGCTGAAGGGAGTAGTTCTTATTCAGATATGGATTGGAAACAGGAAAAATGTGAGCCATTTGAAGGTGCTTTGTTCTGATTGTTATAAACATGTCTCCAATGTTAAGAGAAGGAAGTTGGATGACAAAAGCAAAGTAATGTTATTGATTGGGTACCACAATACATGTGCTTATAAGTTTTATTGTCTTGTCACCAATAAAGTTGAATTCAACAAAGATGTCATTATGAAGGAAACAGAAGCATGGGATTAAAAAAAGTCTCAATCCAACTGTGGTGCAGTGTTAACTCTTGAGTTAACTTCTTAAGATAATTCTAGTTCTAAAGGAGAATTTGCCTCTGAAGGAGATTTTGCCTCTGAAGATGAGTCAAAGTCTGAAGGTGACCATGAGTCTAAAGATGAGTAAGACTCTGAAGGCGACTCTGAGTCTGAAGATGAGTTTGAAGGTGAGTTTTACTCTGAAGGTTAATCTGATTCTGATCCAGATTCTGATGATGATCCAGACTCTAGTGGTGACCACAAAGAATCAGACAAATACCAAGAAGCTTTCCAGAGTTTAACATGTTGCAAGATAATGAGATAGAATCTAAAGGGGAAGTTATTCTATGTGCCATATTAGTAGACTCTGAACTAGTTTGTACAAAAGAATCTTTCAAGAAGAAAGTGTGGCTGAAGGCCGTGAAATAAGAACTTGAGGCTATAAAAAGAAACAAGACTTGGGAGTTGACTGAGCTTCCAAAGAACAAAAAAGTCATCAATGTGAGATGGGTTTACAAGTTGAAACTGAATCCAGATGGATCAATTGGAAAACACAAAGAAAGGTTAGTAGCTAGAGGATTTCTACATAAATCTGGATTAGATTACTTTAAAGTGTTTGCTCATGTGGCTAGACATGAAACAATCAAATTGGTGATTGCTATAGCTGCTAATAGAAATTGGCATCTGATGCATTTAGATGTGAAATATGCATTTCGGAATGGTCTTTTACAAGAGGAAGTTTATGTGTCACAACCTCTTAGATTTGTGCTAATAGAAATTGGGATAATTTACAAGTTACATAAAGCCTTGTATGGACTGAAACAAGTCCCTAAAGCTTGGAATCTGAAAATTGATTCTTTTTTCAAGCTTCAAGGATTCATAAAATGTGAGATGGAGTATGGTGTTTATTTTCAACATACATCTGATAGATATATGATTCTGGTATGTCTCTATGTTGATGACATATTACTAACAAGTAGTTGTTCAGATGAGATAGTCAAGTTCAAGAAGGTGCTGATGAATGAGTTTGAGATGATTGATCTAGGAAATATGGTATATTTTCTAAGGATGGATATTCTGTACTTAGATAAGGATATAATTTTGCACTAGGTGAAGTATGAACTTGAGCTTCTGAAGAGATTTGAGCTTATAAATTGCAAGTCTACAATCACACTTGCTAAAACAAATCACAAGCTGGATTCTGATGTAGATGCTACAACTTTTAAATAGTTGGTGGACTTATTGAGATATCTCTGCAATACTAGACTTGACATCTGCTATGCAGTTGGAATGGTGAGAAAATTCATGAATAAGCCAAAGTGGTCACATTACCTAGTTGCTGTTAGAATACTGAGGTATATTAAGGGGACTCTGAGGTATGGAGTTTTGTTGTCTTCTGATGCTGAATCTGATTCATAACTGAGATACTATTCAGACTCTGGTTGGTGTGGAGACAAAGTTGATAGAAGAAGCACTTTTGGATATTTATTCAATTATTTGGGAGGTCTCATTTCTTGGTGCTCCAAGAATCAACCAGTAGTTTCATTCTCAACTTGTGAAGCTAAGTACATTGGAGGTTATTTGTCTGCTTATCAAGCTTTTTGGATTCTAAACTTGTTCCAATATCTGAAGATCAAGGTGAGCAAGCCTCTAAAGTTGATGATTGACAACAAATCACCTATAAGCCTTGCAAAGAATCCAATGATGCATGGAAGAAGCAAGCACATTGACACAAAGTTCCATTTTCTACTCAATCAGGTTCAAAATGGAGTGATTCAAGTTATTTATTGTAGCACTCAGAAGAAACTTACAGATGTGCTGATTAAAGCAATCAAGACTGGACATTTTATCCATTTGAGGGATGAAATTGGTGTAGTTGATTTTTAGTCTTGAATGTGGATTAAGGGATGATGTTGAAGTGTAATCCAAATTTACATTCATTTAAGTTGCATTTAGTTTTAATTTGAGTTTCATTTTAGAGGTTCTAGTTATATAAGTACTGAAGTCAAGTTCAGTTTATAATAAACTCTGAATTGTAATTGTGTTTTTCAATTCAGAAAGTTAGTTATAGATTTGTTTTCTCTCTCTTCCATCATCTTCTTCATCTTCAACCTTATGCTCCAACAGAAATAAGGTCATAGTTTTCTTGATGTGGTGGCAATTTCTAACGTGAGCTTCTCAATCTAATGGTAACACGTATTCGTGCCCTTAAACACTTTGCTTATGAAATACACAGGTTTCTTCGCTTAGTTTATTTCTTGGACAAGGAGTATTGAGCTCATCGCCTGCTCAGTGGCCGACATGTAAAGGAGCAAAGGTGAGTCTTGCAACACCCAAAACCCCAAAACGCAAAAATAATGCGACAATAAAATAATTAAACACCTAGGGTGTCACTCAAACACAAGTTATTTAAAACACGTGCTTTAAAATGGTTATTTAAAACATAGGCTAGCTCATGGTGGTGAGTATCCCTGTACGGTAGTTTTTTAGGATGTTTAAAGTACATGCTCACATGAGATGAGAGGCCCTGCTGGCGGCCGACACTGCTAGGTTGCACGCAGGCAGTTAAAGTGATGTTGTTAGGGTTACTCAAAGCATATTGTTCTCTAAGTAATGTTGGGTCGTAGTTAATGTCTATCCCTTGAGTTCTCCCTTTATCCCCTTGAGGGATGGGGTATTTATAGGGATCTGATTCCTAGGGCTTTCTTGGAAAAGGCCTTCGCCTACCCAGTCAAAAGATTGACTGTTGAACTCCTATTTCCAAGGGATATGTGGGTCAGTAACTATCTTGACTTTCCCATTATTCAAGACATGTCTTATCTCATGTTTCTTCTTTTCAGGGACGAGGATAGCGTAGGGGCGAGGCGGTACCTCCCTTCGAGCGACCTTGTGTTTTCTCCATTATCCTAGGGCGGTCCCAAGTTGTCGCCCTTGGCAAGGTTATTCGTAAATATAACACTAAAAGTATAAATCATCTAGGACAATCTCTTAATGACTAGTAATGGCTAAATATCAAAACCTTTTATTTGTGGCTTAAACAATCGATTATTGAGGTTCAATACTCGATTAGTTTAATCAATCATGACATTCATTTTTCCCATGGATATTTCCAAACTTAATCCATAATATGATCTATAAATAAAAAGCTTCTCTATCATTTCATATAGAAAATGATTTTTGATCCCACTTTCTCATTCTCTCTCATTTTCAATAAATCATTGTCTCTCACGTATATTTTGCATTAGTTCTTCGAGAGTGCTTTAGTGTCTAAGTGAGGATCATTGTTCTAGGCGAGAGATTAATCATAATTTAATAAGAGTGTATTATCTCTTGATTAAAATATTCTTCTATAAGAAGTGATTTGGGTTGGAGCTAAACTAGTAAAAACTCTTGTTTTTTTTTTGGGATTGTCTTAGAATGTCTCTGTTTGGTTTGTGAGTTTTTCCTAGAAGAAAAGCTATCTTTTGGTTTGTGAAAATCATTAGTTAAAATCTTCACAACGGTTCCTGAGCTTAGCCCATGTAAAATCTCAGTTGGTTCAAGATTTGCTTGTGTAAAATCTCACTTTGGTTCCTGAGTTTAACTTGGTGTAAAACCTCAGTTGGTTCGATATTAGTTTGTATAAAATATCATCGCACTTCAGAGGGCATTCTGTGTAAAGCCCTATTTTTGGTTTAGAGGATATCCAATGTAGAACTCCATCTCAGTTCGTAGGATAGCCAATATAAAACTCCATCTCAATTCAAAATTAACCCATGGAAAATATCTGGTGTTGTTTCTCTCTCCCTGATCTCTTTACTTTATTTTCTTTTCATTGGTTTTCCATCTATTTCCTTTTTCTGCTGTAAATTTACTTTTTTGTTTTAAAATATTTTTAAACTCTAATTTTCCAAATGATTTTAACCAACGGTTTTCAAATCTCCTTCATTCCCCTCCCTCTTGTGTATGGAGTCATATGTCCAATAAGTGGCATCAGAGTCTAATGTCTGTTTAAAGCTAAATCGTCTCAAGAGGAAGATGACTTCCAACATTTCTTCTAACAAGAGGTTTTTCCTAAGCACACCTCCACCGTTTAATGGTGATAAATTTGACTTGTGGAAAACTAGAATTAAAATCTTCATTCAAAGTATTAATCTTGAATTGTAGGAAACAATATTAAATGGTCCCTTTATCCCTACTCACTATGTTAATTGGTAAAGTAGTAAATAAACATGCTCTCATTTGGACCGAAGAAGAACAGAGAAAGTTTAAACTTGATTTCAAAGCTAAAAACCTTTTGGTTTTGTCTTTATGTGAAAATTAATTTCTTTATGTCCTAAATTGTACTTCCGCCAAGAAAATATGAGACACTCTTGAAATGATATATGGAGTATCTCTAAGTACTGAACAAGAGGGAATAAACATATAAGGCAAAGAAGTTGAAACACCAGATGAATGTAAATGTTATCTTCACAAATGGTGTTCAACCATTGAAAATCTTAGAAGTCAAATTAGAAATTTCCCAACTATCAAATATCTAAGAGTTAAGAATTGGAATAAAAAACCTGATCCAATCATTAAATTGAGAGATGAAGATGTCTATGATTTTCAGAAAAAAAAATACTAAGAAGGAAGAAACTATCAATAAACTTGATGATTTGTTACAACTATTGAAATATGAAGGGACGAGTTCAAGTATCCTAGAAGAATATCTAGCAACTTCATCAAAAAATAATTTTGAATAAGAAAAACAGTAAAAGTTAACCCTGGTAGTCTCGTTTGAAAGAAAAATCTCGGTGGAAGAACAATCCTCAGAAGATTAAACGTCTGAAAATGGAGAAACTTCATTAAGGAGAACATATAAAGAAGATGAAAAAGTATCATCCAATATAATCTTTGAAATAAGAAATGAGGAAGAAGTCTCAATAAGAAATATCTTTAGATACTCAAGAAGAAATCTTGAAGAATCAACCTCTGGAAGAATCTTCAAAGATCCTTCATCCGATGAAGAAGATGAACATGTTTGCTTGAAGGTCGTTGACAAAGATTTGATTATCTGGTCTAAAGGGATACATTGTCGCTTTAATTAAGCCTTAATGCATATTCAATGAAGTTGTACAAATCAATATGTACACCTTTGGGTATAAAAGAAAAGGTCTTTCTTGGTTGTGTTCGATAATACTGTAACCTGTTATCAAAGCATGTTCGTTGATGGTGATTTTCAACAGACTTGATCAAGGTGTTGAGGGTGTTGCTCAGCAATTTTAATGATATGTGATGATCATGTAACCTCTTAGTAGGTTGAGGTGATAGGTTTGTAATAGATTTATCAACTATATGGCTTGAACCAACTATTAGTTCAAACGATTTACAGAGAAATATTTACGAGGACGGTTAGTTGTTCCCTAAAAAAGGGGGAGTTTTACTCAAGTTACTTGAGGTTTAAGGTGATACACTCTTTAGATGTTGAAAACTCAGAAAACTTTGATTAAACCTCTAAAAATGGTTTACTAAATTGTTATGTTTATTGAAAACTATCTTCACTAATTTTTAATTTGAGTTTTAAGTTTTTTTTGGAAAAAAGGTGCAAAAATGAAGAAAGGGGTGTCAAAATCAGAAATATCAAAGCCCAATGTAGGTCCAAGGCCCAAAATACAAAGGAAGCTAAAAAAGAAACAAATAATCGATTATACCTAATGGTATAATATATTAAAAACATTTGAATTCAAAATTTGCACGCTCTAAACAATTAGCCCTAAAGGGATAATTGATTATAGCACTGGGAAACAACAAGTTGCCCATTTCTCAACTACCAACCAATTGCATTTAATGAATAATTGATTATTAGGCCCTTCTGATCGATTATTCTATGGCTATTAAAAGGTATCTATTTTCTCTCTTCTTATCTCATTCTACTTTCCTCTCTCTTGTGTTTATTTGAGGATTAGAGCAAAACATTCTTCTCGTTCTCTCCATCATCATCAATGGCACTAAAGAGATCTCGTATTTCCGGAGGCTTAACCTTATACTACTTAGAGTTGTTTTCTTCCCAAGATTAAGAAGATCATTTTAACCCACATATTGAATTAAGGGATATCCATGATTCACACTACTTAGAAGAAAGAATATTCAAGAATTGTGCATTCTTCCATCTCTTTGCTGATGTGCAGTTGAAAATGTTCATTTGCAAAATCCCTAATAAGAGGTTTCCTACGTTCGTGAGGATGTTTTACTCAAACCTCAACAACGTAGACGGAGTTCTTACTTCTGAAGTGAATAAACACCATATTCGTTTGACTCTTAAAGAGTTCGCATACGTTTACAACCTTAAATGCACTGGTTCCAACTATTATGATGAATAAGAAGATTTTTTTTTTGCTGCTTCAACCACATTCTTGATAGATCCATATACTATAATTCCTTCTCCTTTCACCGTTGGCATAGTGTGCCTAGACATTTATCTGATTCACTATGTGGTCAACCATGTTCTTTTTCGAAGGAAAAACAACTCTAGCCACTTAACCAAAGTCGTAGCTACAATAGGGTTTTTGGCTAATAAAGTTGAAAACATTTGGGCTAGTACAATGATCCATTATATGTTGGGGAATAAAAAGAAAAATATGAGTTTACCATATAGTGAACTAATCACGAAAATCCTGGAGCATGTTGGCTTCGATTTAGAAGAGGAAGAATTATATAATAAATAGTCAAGAATAGGAAACAACACCTTAAGCCTGATGAAGGTAATAATCAACAATGGAGTATTAATTCAGCTACCTCCAAAGGCAAGAAGAACAAGAAGAGCTCCTCATAGAACGCAAATATGGAGGATTTTGATGATCAAATCCCTTATACATCTTCTACCGATAATTTTCTCAACATCATTCTCAAGAATCAACATGTCTCTATGCAAAATCAATAAGAACAAATGAGAATGCAAATAAGGACTGATTTAAGAGTATGTATAATTAAAAAATTTATATTTAAAAAAATAATTCATGATTGAATCTTCCAACCATGTGGAAAAAGGACCCTGCTCGACCTATCAGATCGGGTTAAAGTCACAACAGTGGTGGAAAGTTGAGCTTTTCACCTATGTTAGTATTTCAACTGTGGAGAAAAAGTTAATGAAACACGTCATTATAAAAATGTCAAAATGTTGTCATTGAGATTCAAACTCGTGACCAAACAATTTTTTACCTCGATCAATAACTCAACAGTGAAAAAAAGTTGGCGTTATCCAATTTTTCATCTTGAATTAATACCTAGAGGGGAAAAATAGCTCACTTTTTATGATTTTTTTGTGTAGTTCAATTAAAATGATATAGATTGCTTTTGTAGTAGTGTTTATAGACCCCTTAGACCATCTCCAACGGTAGGTTCATATGCCGATTTCATCAACGGGATGCAAGCTTTATTAATTAAAAATTCAATCTGCAATATGTTCGCCACGTAATAGTGTCGTTGCATTGTGAAGCAATGGTACGATGAATAAAATAATACTAAATTTTATAACCATTGCACACTGCGTGTTCCTTTTTTTTAAAAAATAATTTATTTGCTTATAAATGAGACTAATTATAATTTTATACACTCACATTTCCTCTCGCAATTTTATTTTCTCTTAAATTTTCAATGTCTCTCTCACAATTTCATCACTTTACTTTTAATTTTTAAACTTTTCTCTCACAATTTCATCTAATTGACCTTTATTTGACACAATATTTTACTCAAATTTTCATCTGTTTACTTCAAAAATATTATTGTTTCAAATGGATCTAATCAATATAATTTTCAACCATCTATGTTTCAATTCATGCAAAATTATCAACATCCTGATTCTCAAAATTCTCAATTTGCATCACCACTAAATTCTCAATTTCCATCATCGTCATCAAACTCTGCCATATTTTCCCGTCACCAAACAACTCAAATATGTATTTTAGACTTCAAATAAATACTCATGGAGTGGATTTTTCTCATCGTGAACTCCAAACACCAATTGAGTTTATGTCCAAACGTCAAATTCCATAAGAAGAAGAAAGACATGTGGTAAAAAAAAAAAAAAACCCGAGAACTATTCACAAGGGATGAAAATACATTTCTCATACAATACAATTGTCTTAACCTTAAATAATTTAAATATTAAATAAAATTTAATATGAATAAAATATTAATATATAAAGTAAAATTGTAAGACCCAATATAATTTTTTTAAAGCACTATTAAAATAAAAATTGAATGAATTGATTTAATATGAAATAGCTTAATAAATTGCACAATTGAACTCAAAAATAGAACTCAAAAATAAATTGCACAATTGAAAATGCTTTTAACTGAATGAACTCGTGAGCAACGGAATAACAATTTGGAAAGAAAAAAAAGTCATACTTTGCTCGAATATCTATACGCAACCTCCATGATTGTTCATGATACACAAGGCAAAAAAATAATAAAAGATAAACATAATGAAACACAAAAGAAAGAAAGGAAATAGCGCAGTGGTAATGTAATGCATTTTATAAACAATGAAAAAGCAGTTTGATTGAGAAAAAGTAAAAAAAGCCAAATATTGGTGGGCCCTGTGGAAGGAATTCTATGTAGTATGTAATGTAGTATGATGGAATCTAAAGACCCCTCGTGCAGTGCAAAATAACTTTCAGTGCACGAGTGCTTAGCTGGTTGCAATTGTCCTACTCTACAAATATTTTATTCATATATCACTCACTTTATGCATTTTTTTTTCTTTTTCCTTTTATAAATAAAATATATAGTAAAAATGATCGATATTGTAATTATTTACTTTTATGAATTATAAGAAGACGAGGACAAAAAAATGGAGTGTTTTACTTGAGTGGCAAATAGACATAAAGAAAGTTGGAGTACGAATAATCTAAATGGGCCATGAGAAAAATTGTTCTGCTTCCAATGCAACAAAAAATATCCCTAAGGTGTCACTCATGTCTAAAGTGATGAAAATTAACAGGCACATTGATTGCAAGTGTTTTTAAAGTAAACCTTGTGTTGTGTTGTGTCGTGTCACACCTTCATTCTTATTCATACTTTTACTTTTTTATTTTAAGCAAAAATTCTTCATTTTTTATTAATTACTTTCTTCTTCAAGTTGATCTAGGATTATTCTTTTAATTTTAAAAATTACACATATATAGTTAAAAACAAGTTGATCTCAAGATATATGTAATTTTATTAATCGAATTTTGTGCCAAGTTTGATTTAACTTAAATTTTAAAATAATCGTTAAGATGATCGAATTCGATCTTCAGCTGTTTCGACGTTGCACTTATTTATTTAAGTGAATTTCAGCTACTAGACTACCTAATTAATATATATATATATATATATATATATATATATATATATATATATATATATATATATATATATATATATATATATATATATATATATATATAAAATTTTGACATTATCTATACTTGTAAGACAAAAATATCAGTAGCCAACTTGTTCTATTTTTTAAATTAGAAGAAGAAAAAAAATACATGTTCATTTATGATCAATTATTTTTTAGGCCATATCTATGATTTTAGTAATTATCTGCAAGATGTCGACATATTATTCGTCTGAAACCATACATTAAAAAAAATCAGAAAAAAGAATATAATAGAGATGATAATAAATTTGATTTGAGTGAAGATTAATATCTGAAAACATTAAATGATATCGAATATTATATGTCAACTTTTACTATACACAATTATTATGCATGACAGGTTTTGATGATTTCTCTCTAGATTCCCTAAAATGTGGTATATTTAATTAAATTTCCACAGATCTAAGCAATCATAGTTTCTCAACATGTGAGTAAGATTGAAAAAAAAACATTTATCAGCTGGAAGATTCAGTGATGCTTTGTAAAGAGGGTTGCCATGTTCTTGACTTATTATGATTTCCACCATTACTTGATCCTTTTGTCCTTGACTCATGTCTTTTAGATTTCCTTTCCTGAAAATTTATTTACAAAATCATAATTAAATTAACCTCTAAATCGACTAATTTAAAAAAATCAATCCTCCCAAAACAAAGTTCTGTATAGACTATCCGGTGTCCAACAAAGAAAGTTAACATCTAATAGAATTTAAATTTGAAATCTTAAAAAAAAAGTAAAAAAAATCCAAAATCTTTGTTGAGATTTAACCTTATTGTCTTCATGTTCAGACCTTTCACCTTCTTTGTCAATTCTTTCCTTAATCTGATTTGACTTTTGAGCTGATTCTGATGAGTTTCTCTTCATTTTTGCTTGTTTCTTTGCCCACATACCCTTTGTAACCTCTGAAACAAAAAAAACATAAAGACTCAGATTTCAAACAAAACTTTATAAGGGGAAAGAAGAAAAAAAAGCAAAGAAAAAGGTGAATGAACCTTGAGTTGAGATGAGTCTATAAACTTGACCAAGCATAAGTGTATCCGTTGGTTTAAGAAGCTTGATACGCGTAATACGAACAGGATTAGTGTTGTTGTTGTTGTTGTTGTTGTTGTGAGTCTTATTTGAAATATTTTCTCTATCTTTTGATGTGCATAATGTTGTGGAGATAAGAAGAGCAACATAGTGATCAGGGTTTGTTTTCATCACTTCACTAGCACTTACTGGCCAATATAATCTTTCTTCTTTTCCATTTGGTTGTTGTATTACAAGAGTTGCCGTATCAATAGCTTGGCAATTTCCCATCAACTCTCTCTCTCTCTCTCAAACTCTAGGAAAGAAGATGCAGTGGAATGTTAAAGAAGTACTTCACTAGAATATTTATAGCAGCCACTCACTTCAACACCACAAGTTTACAAAGGGTCAAACAAAGTGATATACATATATCTATATATCTATATTCTTTATTATGCTATGCTATGTATAATATATGATATAATAATTGTACACATGGTGGCCTATAAATACTTGTATTTAAGGTTTTGGTATAGGCCTATAATTACATGTATATTAAAAATAAAAAAGTAATGGTACAAATAGTGATTCCATGAAGTGGTTTAAATCTCTTCATTTTGAATTATGCCATATTTAATTCTTTTTCTCAATCAAATCAATATTTTAATTTTTCTTTAAAACACCTCAGTTAATAATTATATAGAAAATTTGCATAGGTTAGTGAGGTTTTTTTTTTTGAAAATTATTGAATGAAATATTAAACATCGTGAATTTTTTTACATAAGAGCGAAAATGAAGAACAAAATCTTCTCGAATGTAATTTTGGGGAATGGTATAAGAATGAAATTTCTCAAAGTCACTTTGAAAACGGGATGACAAATATATCTTCCGCTTTGCAGAGTAAGTCCAGCCTAGAATATAATTATATATTTACTTATTATATAATTTTAAATTTATTTATAAGTATATTTATTATTTAATTTATATAATTTATTTAATAAAAAATTAAAAAATATTATATAACATATCTTAATCTAAATGATTATTTTAAAAAACTTTAAATTTGAAATTTTGGTAGTCATAACTCTCATAAGCATAAATTAAATATTGTCAAAATATTAGATTTATTGTAAAAATCATAAAGAATAGCAGAAATTGTTGGACTATTCAGAGGTCAACACGGTCAAATATTTTTACTTTGAGATTTTTTTTTTAAGAACAACACATCTCTGTGATAAGTGTAAATTATATCACTTATAAATGTTCATGTTTCAATATTTTTAACCAAAGTTGAATTTCTCACTTATAATTTTTGTAAAAGAATTCGAGATTGAAATGAGAAATAAATTTGAGGGGGAGAAATGTGGATTGGGATATATTTTCTAGCCTGCCCTCATTAACATTCATAATAGAAACATTTGATTATTGAGATGCAAATTCAAATCTGTCTTCCTCCACTTTTTCATTAGTGAAATTTTGAATTAAACTATTAGATAAAAAAATTAATACTATTGAAATGGAATATCTTTTTACACATTGTCAACTTAAGAGTTTGAGTATCATTGCTCTTATCATTCTACTTGATTAATCTCTATAGTTGAGAATCCATCTCACTTTATCTTTTAAAAATAAAGAAATGTATTGGTGGAAAGTAACATTTTGGAGGACAAAAAGATGGCATGGTAGTATTGGCAGAGAAAAGGAGTTGCGCCAATTTAGACCAAGACAGAGATAAAATGAAAAATAAAAAAAGTGAAAATGTTATGAAACAAGGGTGAACGTGGGAGACAGTGATTGGAGGGATGGGGGAAACAAAGGGGACCTTGGCAGTCGAGTTGATGTAATGTGCATCTATAAGGCGTTACATTCCGTGGTGGTGATTAAAGTGAAATGTCACTGTTTAGAAGGTAAATGTAATTCGTCTTCTAGTTACCAAGACTTGGACATTGAAGTAGAAGAGTCATTGAATTTTATAAGTGATTATAATTACTAGCTAGAATAATTTCAAGCATACAATTATTGTAAGAAGAGATAGACTTTGTGAGTTTGAGTTTGATTTAACTCTATTTTATAAAATCGGATTTGTAACCGGGTAAATGATGATTATTCTATATTATAAAGTCATTTTTAAATCTATTTTTTATTAAAAAAATTTGCATAGAAAAAATAAACAAGATAATCATAACATAATGAAATATTGTTAAAATTTTGAAATAGGGGAAAATAATATTATCGTTGTCAAATGAGATCTAAAAAATAATACTATCTAAATATTGTTACAACAATAGATCATCAAAGTAAATATCTAACTACATCTCACAATTCTCTAAACACATGGATATAAGAGATATTAAAAAATTAGATACAAACTTAAAATGCTTATGAATAACGTTGAATGATGCATCTTGTGTTGGCGAGAGGGAGTAATTCAACTTATTTGTAGTACTTGAAGGTCTAATTATGGGTGGCAAGATAAATCCTATAAGAACTACATCGTCATTTAGATAAGATGAAGAGATGCTTCTATGCCTGGTGTCTATCACAGAACTAACATCTTTTGTTGAAACTCTGTTAGACACAGATTATTTGAATGGTTATAATGAGATTATGGGAAACGTGTCTCTGAACCAGTTAGCCCTTTAAAGTTAGAAGGTTCTATTTCAGTCTTCTGGACTCTGCGCCATATTAATGGTTAAAATCAAGAGTTTTTGTTTGTGGCTAAAAAGTGTGACAACGGTCAAACTAATTCTTTTAACCGTAAAAAAAGCTTGAGTGACATTTAGGAGTTATTTCTTTTTAGGGTAAAATAAAATCATATTTTGGTACCCCCAATGTCTTTAAGTCATGTATTTTCAAAAACGTGTTTGAATCAACAAATTAAAATAAAATAAAAACACTCTCACTCACATCTCATACACATCACTACCTTCACTACCCACACTTCAAACCTTTTTAATTCTCACCAAAACTTATTTTCACACAAACCTGCAAACCTTAACTCTAAAATGGTTGAGCAACAAAGTATTGCTAATGCAAACGAAAAATTTCCAGAAATTACATTATCTACACCGATTGCTGACCTAGATGTTCTTTGAGAATAAATCGTGGATTTTGAAAATTTGAAGCTAAATGGGTTTGATATCAGTAGAGAAATCGCAACTCAAGGCTGGGAACCTGATAGGAGAGGACCAGAAGGAGATCGTCGTGGCCTTCGTGTAGGGCAGGAGTTGATGCTTGTAGGAGAGGAGAAAAGGGGGGGGGGGGGTGTACCTGCAAGGTACTCCGATGCCAAAGTGAGAGTTTGGACAAGAGGAGAAAAGCAAGTACAAAGTAAGAATGTTAGAGATTAGATACCTGACCCTCTCAAGTGAGAGGGTATTTATAATATACCCGCAGCGCGGGGCCAAGATCTCTCCTCGCGAGTAGGATGCCTGCTCGGCGAATGAGAGACTGCCAAGTAGAGGACACAGCGCGTGGTCCTCTGACTTGGTCCAACTACCCCCGCAAGATCCAGGGAGGTAGTTGGTCGCGTGAACTGACAAGCGAGTGGGGGGTACGTGCCCAACGACTATATTGTGCCCAACGGCTATATTGTGCCTATTGGGACTGTTCGCCAACTATAATGGATTGGGCCTGATCCTTAAGGGCAGGAAGCCTTGCCCGGTCCAAAACAGGAGCCCCCCAAGTCGTTGCTCTGCTGGAGAGTAATGACTTAAGACAGCTGTGACTACGACCGTACTGTCGGGGACGTGTTTGCTCGGGTGGAGTGTCCCATTCGCGTCCCGACCAGATGTGGTCGTTAGATGATTACGCTGAGTGTCGGCCAAGATTCGTTACGTGCTCGCAGAAATTGGCGTTTTTCGCCGAGGAGATTTTTGACGAGGAGATTTGCTCGTATGGGAGCCAAGGACTTGTGTATTTTTTGCAATAAGCCAGGCGAAGAGTTTTTGTGACACGTGGTGAGTATGCATGGCTTTTGTCAGTCCTAGGTTTTTATCAGTCTCACAAGTTCTCACTCCTTGCCCTTATTTGCTCTCCAACTAGTCCTCCCGTCGGAGTTCCTCTTCGCCGTCGTTGATCCTCCTCTTCTCCGTCAACTTCTTCTTCTTCCTGTAAGTTTGTTCTTCCTTTACCGTATTTTTTATGAACCTTCGAGTTTTCTGGGTGTTGTTCATGGATTCTCCGGTGGGTTCATGAATTTTCCGGTTGAACTTCATGTGTTCTTTGATGAATATATGAGTTTCTGGAAAATCCATGAAGAACATGAAGAACATGAAGATTTCTAGGATAATTGTAGAGAATGTTTTGATGTAGATCTTTGTAGATTCTGGTTAGGCGTATAGTTTAGGTTTGTAGTCGAGCACTAGGCCTGTTCAGTTCCTTGTCGTGATTTTGGGACGTGACGAGCCTGTGTCCTCATTTTGATCCTTGCTATATTAAGTCGCGGGGACTTGCCCTGCCGGTCGTTAGACAGATGAGTTAGAACGGGCTCGAGGTTGTCCTCGGCTTCATCCTCGCCCTTTCACTTGATTAGTGGTGGAAGGGTGGATTGGATCTTAGATGTTGAATTCACTTATCTTCCTCTGCTTTTCAGGTGAAAATGGCTGATCCTCGGGATGAAGTTGTGCCCGAACTTCAAGAGACACAACAGGAGCCGGATGTGCCCGCCGATTAATCCAACATCAAGGTCGCAGAGGGGGACCTGGACTGGATAGCGCACGAACCTCTGTCGTTCCGATCGACTTTCACCGAAGAGGAGATTCGAGAGTTCTCTCTGTTGGAGAACCGGGTAGGGGAAGCTCCTCGGCAATGAAAAGCATTTCGTCCCGGGGAGAATGATAGAATTTGCTCTGGGTATCCGGGATCGCGTTTCCCAATGTACGAGTTTGCTTTTACGGAGGCCAAGATGTGTCTCCCGTTCACTGATTTTCAGGTGGCTCTCTTCACCCATTTGGCGTTGTGCCTGTCGCAGCCTCACCCTAATGCTCTGGCCTTCATCCGGGCATTTGAATTAGTCTACCGTCATCTCAATGTCGGGGCGACCGTGGATCTCTTCTTTTGTCTCTTCCAACTTCAAAGGAGTACCACGGGGACGAAACAAAATTGGGTTTCGTTCAAACAGCATAGCAGGCTATTCTGGCCGTACTCTGACTCGATTTGAAACTTCAAAGATAGGTTTCTGATTGTGAAGCCTATATCCGAGGAGGCGAAAAGAACTATCTCGACTATCGAAAAGGTGACGGTTGATGGTCGGGAGATGGATGGAGTTGTATCCATGTTTCCTCTGAAATGGGTTAACTCTCATTTTAAGCGTAAGACCGACCAATTCTTGGTGAAACACGAACAACTCTGTGAGGCCGACAAGGAGTCGTACAGGATCCTCCATGCTTATGTGGAGAGTTTTTCCCCGTCCAAGCAGCTAGATATATTAACATCAAAGCTCTCCTCGAATGCGATAATGATGATGATGCGGTCCAATTACTTGGTATGGTCCGCTGTTTGATTTTATTTGCTCGAATTTCTGAGTTCTGACTTATTTTGTGTGTTCGCAGGTATGATGGCAGACATGAGGGAACGCCTGATGAGATCTCAAGCGGTGAAAGTTCACAAGAAGTCGACCGCAGGTGCCAAGGTCGGGGTGCCTAAGCAGACTGTTCTGTAAAATTTTGCAGCTGGTCCTACCCCTGTCCCGGAGAGAGCCTCGACGCCGCTGACCCCGGATACCACCCATAAAAGGAAGAGAGATGTCGCGGGGAAATCTGCGGCCGCTGGTCCGGGAGGTTCTGGCGCCGACCAGTATGTTTTTCCCCCGTGTTATTCGCGTGGAAATATGTTTAATGAAGGGAACTCAATTGCCGTTCAGGATTTTGAAGTCGAGGCCATTGTGGGCGCCAATCCTCAGGCGAGGAGGAAACAACTCTGCCAGGACGCTGCGGGTATGTTCAGGGTGCTCGAAGCGGCTCTTTCCCTAGGGGACGATGAGGCGGCTTCCCGTGTTAACCTTCGCACGACCAATGCGAGAATTGCCGAGTTGGAAGTTGATAACAATAAGCTGTACAATGATCTGAAGCAATTCGAGGGTCACGAGGAGGCCAAAGTATTACTTCAGCAGGAAGTTACCCAGCTGAAGTTGCAGATGGCCGCGACCGACGAGGAGAAGGCACGCTTGCAGGCCAGGATAGCTGAACTGGAGGGTTTGTCGAGGGTGAGAATGATGATGAGAAATCCCTGAGGACCAGAGCTGAGCTGATCAGAAGGATTCGGATCCTTGGCGAGGATAACTTGAAGGCAACTGAGTTCGGTTTCAATGCTGCTTCAGAGCAGATGAAAGCCCTTAACTCGGGCGTGCAGCTTCTGATCAACGGAATGGGTCTGTTCAGCAGGGTTATTAATGGTCAGGTTGTTCCTCCCGAGGATGGAAGCGAAGTTTAGGACTTAGTTGTTTTTAACATGTTTGTGGGCCTGCGTGCCCTTATCACTTTGTATGGGTGTTTCCCCTTTTGTACTTATAACATTACCCGGTTATGCCCGGTGTTTAATATACTTGGATTTTGTGTAAAAATGTTTTATCTTGGACATTTGCTCTGTTTATTCATATGTGTGTGCTCGGCGAGTTGTGAAACCTACCGAGGAGGACAAAGTGGTTTTGCCTATGATGAGGCTAGGACTTCGTTTGAGGTACTAATCTCATAGGCTTGGACTATTCCCATCGCGAGCTGGGTGTCCTGCCTGAATGGTGCGGCAAAGGCGGAGCTCGGTCGAGGTATCCCCGCTGTACACAGGATCTGCTCGTACAATGAACAGAAGCTGGCCGGCGTTGTAATGTGTGTCATGCTTCACCAGGGCATGATACAATGGCCGCGCAAATCTCCCCATTTTGGGTGATTACGTCGGCAATTTGTCTAGCCTTGTTAAGGACTTAGCTGTAGTACTGCTTGAGTTTTTCAGCATTCCATGGTCGAGCAAGTGGTTTTTCGTCCAATGTTTCCAAGTAATATGCTCCTGTGTCCGTTTTGGACTTGACCCTAAAGGTCCTTCCCAGTTTGCTGCCAGTTTCCCTTCGCGCGAATCCTTCTAGTTTCTACACATGACCAGACTGCCCACGGGGAAGTCACATTTTATGACCCTGGCGTCAAGTCGCAACGTTATCTGTTGTTTTAATGTGGCCTCGGGAGCGCAACTCCTGATCTTATTTCTTCGACCAGGTCGAGCTCCTCGCGTAGAGCCTCGTCGTCCATTTCTTCGTCGAGGGGAGCTTCTGTCTTTCTGGAGGGTTCCCTTATCTCCACCGGTATTACCGCCTTTGTTCCATATGCTAGTCAGAAGGGAGTTTCCCCAGTGGTGGAGTGTGGTGTTGTTCTATATGCCCAAAGGACGCTGTGGAGCTCCTCGACCCATCTTTTCTTGGCCTCGCCTAGCCTTCGTTTTAGCCCGCGGAGGATCACCCTGTTCGCGGCCTCCGCTTGCCAGTTAGTATGAGGGTGCTCGACGGAGGTGAAATGTTGTTTTGTCCCTAGTTTGGCGACGAAATCTTGGAAGTTTTTGTCCGTGAATTGGGTTCCGCTGTCGGTCACAAGGGCCTGAGGTATCCCAAATCTTGCGAGGACGTTCCTTTTGTAGAAACGCAGTATGTTGAAGGCTGTGATCTTGGCGAGCACTTCGGCTTCAATCCATTTTGTAAAATAATCGACGACCACGATTAGGAATTTGTTTTGATAAGATCTCATTGTAAAGGGGCCTAAAATGTCCATCCCCCACCAGGTGAAGGGCCACGGCGAGGAGAGAGTCTTCAACCCGTTGGGGGGTACTAAGTGCATGTCCCCGTGGCATTGGCAACGGTCGCACTTTTGTACGTGCTCTTTGGCGTCGTGTTGCATGGTTGGCCAGTAATATCCTGCTCGCAAAGCTTTCTGGGCCAAGGATCTTCCCCCTAAGTGTTGTGCGTTCATGCCCTCGTGAATCTCTTGTAAGATTTCGGGGACCTGGGCCTCGTCGACACATTTCAACATGGGGATGGAAAATCCTCGTCGATATAATTTGTCCTCAACCAGTACGTACGAACAGGCTCGTCGTTTAGTTACGCTGGCCCCCTTACTGTCCTCGGGGAGTTCCCCCTTGGTGAGATAATTGTACACAGGGGTCATGCAACAACGGGGATCTCCGATGACGTTAACATCTAGCAGGTCGGGTTTTACAATGCTCGGGCGGGCCAACATTTCTTGTATGATGGATTTGTTCCCACCTTTTTTCCTGGTGTTGGCTAGTTTAGAGAGGATGTCTGCTCGGGTGTTTTGCTCGCGCGGGACGTGCTGAACTTCCCATGTTTCAAACTCCGCTATTTTTTCTTTCACCATTGCCAAATATTCGGCTAGTTGGTCGTTCTTTGCTTGAAATTCTCCCCGTACTTGGGACGCTACGAGCTGGGAATCAGTGTAAATTTTTATTTCTTTCGCGCCAATGTCTTTGGCCAATCGTAATCCTGCAAGGAAGGCTTCATACTCGGCTTGATTGTTGGATGTTTTAAAGGACAGGACCTGGGATACTTCGATCAGGGTCCCTTCCTCGTTCTCGAGGATAATTCCTGCTCCGCTGCCTGAGGGGCTTGATGCACCATCCACGTAAATGATCCACTTCCGCGTCCCCCTGGAAGGGATAGTTCCAGAGTCATTTCTGCTGCGAAGTCGGCCAGGACCTGTGCCTTGAGGGCTTTCCTCCCCTCGTAGTGAATGTCAAACTCGAACAATTCAAGGGACCATTTTAGCATTCTTCCCGCCATATCTGGTCAGCTTAACAGCTGCCTAATAGGCTGGTCGGTTCTGACGACGATAGTGTGCGCCAGGAAGTAATATCTGAGTCTCCTCGCGGAAACTATGAGAGCAAGGGCCACTCGTTCTATTTGTGTGTACCTGACTTCGGGACCCTGCAGGGCTTTGCTGGTGAAATAGATGGGTTTCTGCCCGTCAGTCCTTTCGCGAATAAGTGCTGCACTTACTGCGTCGTTGGCCACGGAGAGGTACAGGTATATGGTTTCCCCGCGGTCTGGTCGGGACAATACTGGTGGCTCGGACAAAGCTTGTTTGAAATAGGCAAGGGCCCGCTCGCATTCGTCCGTCTACTCGAAATTGGCTTCCTTCCTGAGTAATTTGAGGAAGGGCAGAGCGTGCTGGGCGGATTTGCTCATAAAGCGAGCAAGGGACGCGAGCATCCCGTTGAGGGATTGTACCGCCTTCTTCGATCGCGGAGTGGGGAACTCCACGAGTGCTCGACATTTATCTGGGTTTGCTTCTATTCCTCTTTCAATGAGGTAAAACCCGAGGAATCTCCCTGCTCGTACACCAAAGGTGCATTTTTTCTGGATTGAAACGCATTTTACACTTTCGAGCTTGGTCGAACACCTTTTGTAAGTGGGTGGTATGGTCGGATTCCTCTTGGGATTTCACGATCATATCATCCATATATACTTCGAGCATGTCCCCGATTTCTGATCGGAAGACTTTATTCATCATGCGCTGGTACGTGGCCCCGACATTCTTTAGTCCAAAGGGCATTACGTTATAGTAATAGTTCCCCGAGGAGGTCATAAATGCCGTATACCTCTTGTCCTCGTCTGCCATTGGGATTTGGTTGTATCCCGAATAAGCGTCCATGAAGGACAAGAGCTTGAAACCTGCATAATTATCTACGAGTTTATCTATGCTCGATAGCAGATAAGCGTCTTTCGGGCAAGCCCGATTGAGATCAGTGTAATCAATGCACATGCGCCATTTTCCATTACTTTTCTTTACAAGTACAATGTTTGAGAGCCAGGTCGTATACCTGGCCTCGGAAATAAATTTTGCCTCTAAGAGGTCTTGTACTAGTTTCTCGGCAGCTTGTGCCTTTTCCTCGGATTGCTTTCTTCTTCGTTGGGCAATGGCGCGAGCAACTGGATTGATTGTCAAGTGGTGACATGCAGTTTCTGGATCAAGGCCGGGCATATCCTCCGCACTCCAGACGAACAGATCGACGGTTTCGTCAAGACATTTCTTCAGCTCCTTCTTGATCTCTTTGGGAAGACCAGCACCTATCTTCACTCCCCTGTAGGGGTTATTGCTGAAGGTGATGATCTCAAATTCCCCATCTAGGACTAGTCGCAAAAGTGCAGAAGCCGGGGAGTTTGTTGCTCATGACTGTTTCTCTTCGTCACGATCCTCTTTACCCTCTTCAGGAAGCCTGCTGTCGAGGTCGATGATGTGCACGGGAAGCGGGGGCTTTTTGTCTGGCTGGCCACCTTCAGTTGGAACCTCATCCTCTCTTGGGCGCTTTGCTGATTTTGCCGTCGTCGCGATCTGGTTCTGCCCTTTTGTTGCAGCCTCAAAGCATCTGCGAGCAGCCTCGATGTCGCCATGCAGAGTTGCGACGTGCCCTTTCTCAGTATAGTACTTGAGTTTGAGGTGGACCGTAGAGGGGACATCAATGAGTTCTGCAAGAGCTGGCCTGCTGAGGATGCACTGATAAAGTGATGGGCAATCAATGACTAAGAACTGCGTTTTGATTGTCCGAGATGCCTCTTCCTCGCCAAAAGTGACTGGTATCTCCACGTAACTCCAAGGTCGGGTTGTTGACCTGTTGAATCCTTGGAGGTCCAATCCCACGTATGGTGAGAGGTTGGACTTATTCAGTTTCAATGCGAGGAACAGGTTGGTATACATGATGTCCACGAAAGTGCCCTGGTCGACCAGGATTCTCCAAACATCGGTAGAGGACAATTTGGCCCTAATCAGCAGAGGGATATGGGAATTTGGGGATCCCAGGCAGTTCTTCTCGGTAAAACGTGATCGGCCGCGAATGCCCTTTAATTTTTCTGATCACGGACAACTGATCTGGGCTACTGTCTATCAGCTGCTCAAACTTTTGTTTGATGGACCCTATTATAAGCTCATGGTACCCCCCACATGAGATGACCATGGCCGTAGGAAAGGCTTCCCAGGTGCTGTAAATGAATACCTGGGAAGTCGTGTCGAGGTGGTTAGGAACGAAGAAGTCCTCTGGTCGACTGATGGCCATTGTGACCTGCGGGGGAGGACTGAATAGGGCTGATTCTGCCTCTTTCTTCGAATCTGATGTGTCTCGTCGGGAGGACTCTCCCTTCTTCACGTACTGCTTTAGGTGACCCTCTTTGATGAGGATCTCTATCGCGTCCTTAAGATGCACGCAATCTTCTGTCACGTGGCCGTGACTACGGTGGAAACGACAGTATTTGCTTTTGTCGACGTTCCCTTTGGATGTGGTCGGTTTAGGGAACCTGACACCCCCTTGTTTAAATTCTGTGTTGATGCATTCGAAGAGAATACGCTCGCGCGAGGTCGTGAGCATGGTGTACTCCGTAAATCGGCCAGCTGGCCCTTTGCTTTCGCGAGGATGCTCGTCGCGCCTTTTTTCTTTCCCTTGCCGGGATGATTCTGGCTCGTCTTTTTTTGATGCCCGGGGTGCTTCGCGATCTCTTAAGTCCCGGGCATGGAATGCAGCTTCTTTTTCCTCGTAACGAATGTAGTCCTCAGCTTTGCGAAGGAGTTTCGTCAGTGTCCGGGGAGCTTCGATCCCCACTGCCTTACGGAAATCGTTTTTGGGCCGGAGTCCCTTTTCGAGGAGGTACTTTTTCATGTGATCCGTTGTTCGGACTTCCACCGCTTCTTTGTTAAATCTTTCAATGTATGCCCGCAGGGATTCATCCATGCCTTGTATAATGGCCTCCAGTGTAGCCTCCGACATAGGATGTCGTTGGGAAGCTGTGAAATGGCGGGCAAACTGGCTCTTTAACTCTCTCCATGAAGAGATGGATCCGTGAGGAAGTCGTTTAAACCATGTCATCGCTCTCTTTCTCAAGGTGATGGGGAACATTTTGCATCTGATAGCCCCGGAGACACCGTGGTATTGGAGCATAGCTTCTATATTTTCGATATGCTCGCGGGGATCAGATGTCCCGTCATAGGTTGTCAACGTGGGTGGTTTCTCCAATCCGCGGGGGATTCGAGTGTCTAGGATGTCTCTTGTGAATGGGCCGTGAACGTCATCGTCACTGTTGGAACTAGGAGAGAGCGAAAGGGAAAGGCTGTGACTGCAACTTCGACTTCAGCGAGGAGAACATCCGCGGGTGTGTCGATGCTCGTACTTATCCGAGTGTCGAGACCTCTTGGATACCGGGGAGTGCATGGATCTCCGTGGGGGAGACTGATGGCGTCATCGTGCTAGATCGGGTGTAGGGTTCCTCGATCTTGAACGTTTCCTCTTCGGGGAGAGGCTGTCGCGTCTTCGCTTCGAGGGAGTTTGTGGACGCGGGGAAAGACTCATCAGTTTTTCTGAAGCAAGGCGTTCCTGAAGGATATGCTCAAGAGCATTGAGCTTCTCCCCCTGCTGGAGGATTAAGAGGTTCGAGTTGTTAAGAGATACGATGAGCGCTGCGGTGCTCAGATCAGTATCCTAGGGAACCGGGATGGGCTCGAAGGTGATCTCCACAGCTGGTGCCCGTGGCTTTGGTTCGTCGGGTTTCAGGGAAGCAGGCCTTCCGTATCTTCGGTCACTTTCCTGCGATAAATGCCCGACGAAAGCATGGTCGTTGTTGTTGGCCGCAGAGGCCACAAAGTCTTGGTGAACACCATTCTTGATGAAAGCCATGTCGATCTGAGATTTGAAAGGATGAAGCTTTGGTCTTTGTTGGGCAAGAAAGAATCTTGGTTAAAGACGGGGAAGCTGGGATTTCCCACAGACGGCGCCACTAATCGGAGAGGACCAGAAGGAGATCATCGTGGCCTTCGTGTAGGGCAGGAGTTGATGCTTGTAGGAGAGGAGAAAAAGGGGGGGTGTACCTACAAGGTACTCCGTTGCCAAAGTGAGAGTTTGGACAAGAGGAGAAAAGCAAGTACAAAGTAAGAATGTTAGAGATTAGATACCTGACCCTCTCAAGTGAGAGGGTATTTATAATATACCCCCAGTGCGGGGCCAAGATCTCACCTCGCGAGTAGGATGCCTGCTCGGTGAATGAGATACTGCCAAGTGGAGGACACAGCGCGTGGTCCTCTGACTTGGTCCAACTACCCCCGCAAGATCCGGGGAGGTAGTTGGTCGCGTGAACTGACAAGCGAGTGGGGGGACGTGCCCAACGGCTATGTTGTGCCCAACGACTATATTGTGCCCAACGGCTATATTGTGCCTATTGGGCCTGTTCGCCAACTATAATGGATTGGGCCTGATCCTTAAGGGCAGGAAGCCCTGCCCGGTCCAGAATAGAACCTTTCTTTAGTCGTCTAAAAGGACTAGTATATCCTACTTTGGCGAAGGATTTCTAAATTCATGCTAAAACTGCTGATTTTGTGATTTCTTCGTTTGTTCTAGAAAGAAAATTTCCATTACGAAACATGTCATCAAAGGGAGAAAGATTCAAAGAGGTGGTTTCAATTATTTTCAAACCAGATGTAAAAGCACAACAAAAATAAAAAGATCTTTGGCCAAAGTTAATAATTTAAGAAAAAATCATCTTGGCATGCATTCATCACAGACCCAACAACTCACCTGAGTATATAAATTAGGACCATAAGGTCATACTCCACTATCTGGCAACATGAACCAAGATGAATCCCCCTCTATTCTTTTCAGATATCTCCAGAAAATGATTAGGGAGACAAATAATGATGGCTCTTAACCCAAAAAATGGATTCCCCTTGGGAGATTAATTTTTGATGTGTTGGTGAAAATTTATTTCGTCAAGGCACTAGTAGATGTAGGGTTTACTAAGGATCTTTATACTAATGTTGGAAAACTCTTCAATGGAAGAAATCTAAAGAATATGCTTGTGATAATTGTTGTTGTAGATTCTAATGAAATAGACAAGGAAGTTATTTCTACTAGAAGGGTGGAAGTTGCAGATTATCCTTTGTTTACTAAGCAGGATCCTCCGGAAGTTCTTTTAGCTTATCTCAGTAGTTGTAGTGAAGAAGGTATAGACCCTTTGGTAGACCTTGCAAATTTTCCCGATGCTCCTCCTGATACTCTTTGCAAAAGAAAAAGGAAAACCAAGAAGACCCAACCTTCTGTGGAAGTGACTATCATAAAGGTATCTCATAAGTCTTCTCTGCAAACAGTGTCTCCTTCTCCCTCTACATCCAAGCAAATTAAGAGTACTGACTTGCATATAAGACCATTGCGTCTTCGGGATGATAATGAAGAAGAAAATGTTAACATTAATACATCTTGTGCTAACTTAACGCTTCCTCAAAATCTAAGTAAGTCTATCTTTGTTGAGACTCATGCTACTTCTGGTTCTGGTCTTGCTAATACTTTATCTACTCCTTTTCTCATTACTATCCATATTCAATCTATTTCTCTCTCTCTACCTCTCTCTCTCTCTCTCTCTCTCTCTATATATATATATATATATATATATATATATATATATATATATATATATATATATATATATATATATATATATATCAACATTTGGCACCATTTCCAAACCACCCCTAAAGAATCTAACAAACCAACTTATTTAGCACCTCTATCCTAACCATCCGACCAAACACAACCCAATAATCAAACTCTCTTTATGATCTCCTCTGAACACACTCCATCACCTCCTCCTTAACAAACCATGAAAGCACATAGTATCATTTGGTATTGTTTATGTGCTTTAGTATCAATTCGTGTTTTGATGTTTTACAATTTGATTATTATTTCATTGCGTGTTTGTAATTTGTATGTTATCTCAATTCATCTAGGGTTGTACTATTCTTTCCATTTGATTATAATCGCGTCGACTATTAAATTATACTGCTATGAACCCTCTACATTTCATGTTATATTCATTTGATCCTTGTTGGCAATTCCTTTTTGAGCCTATGGAAATTACTATTTTGTCATTTCCACATGAGTATCTTGAATCACAAGTTAGAACATTTAAATTTTGATGATTTGGTATTTGATTCCAATCACGCGTTATATTTTATTCGAATCAATCACTTATTGAAAATTGAAAAACCATTATGGATCAAATGATTCAGATACAAAATTAAACATGATTCAAATCATAACCTCATTAGATTCAAATCAAGTGCAAATAATGATTCAAATCATTAACTCTTAAAAAACACCCTTTTGGCACTATTCACATTGATTTCAACCACAAATCCTTATTGATTTGAATCAAACCTTAAAAAATCTAATTTTCCATCACTTATTTAAAGGATTATTTCCTTTGGTGAAAGTAACAAGTGTAGGAAGCCTATTGTGATCCATATAGAAAAAAATTGTGATTTTTGTCTTCTTTTCTTAGTGTGTTTATCATTACACCATCCTTCTCTCTTATTCTCAAAACACCAACCTTTTGATATTAAACCCATGTCAATTATTTATCTTTTTTTATGCATATTGTTTTGTGCAATTTGGTTTTTTTCTTGTGTGATTTTGAGAATGAGTTGATCAATATTGTTGAAAATTTGATCAAGCTCTTAATAAAAATCAAGAACCAATAGTCACTCATCTAGAATTTTGATTGAACCTTATGTGAGTGTTCATCATTCACCAAAACCAAATTACTTGACCAATCACTCGTAATGCCAGCGGTTGATGAGATTATCTAGCATTATTCACTATCTTCATCCTTAATCTTTTTCCTTTGATTATGCACCCTCCTCTAAAGATTGAGTGTAAAGGAGACTATTGGTACATTAGGAAATATAATATTTTTGTGTGCAGCTGTTTTTTATTGTAGCAGGTGTAAGTATCGTTTCTTGATTTCAATTTGGCATTGAGGTGTTATCTATCAAGATGAGAGTTTCCATTATACTCCAAGGAAGACTTTGATAAGATCGAGTATCAACACTCTGTAAGGTGGAGTAGGAAGTTGTGCTTCTTTGGTAGTATTGGAGAAATATTGCTTGTAGATAAAGTTGAGAGTTGTCCATTATACGCTCAGTTAATGACAACCGCTCAAACAAGAAATCATTGGGATTAGAGGGATTTCCACACATGAATACTTGGAGCAGGTTATTTTGGATAGCGAGGTTATTGAATCAAGATCTTGTATTGTGTTAGTAGTTTAGTACATGCATCATTAGAGGGAATAATTGATAGTTCTTTGTAATCAAAATGCTTTAAAAAATTTATCATCATAATGGAAGACCGTGGTTATGTTCCCATGACATCATCCATTTAAGAGTGCATGTAGGTAAAGCGAAGACGAATGCCGAAGCACTATATATCTTTGTGCATCTTTCCCTTTCCCTATCCTTTTACTTTACTAGCATTCATTCATTCATTAATATTTATTGTTGCATATTTGAAAAATTGCATTGATTGTATACTATATAGATTAGACAATTCTTATATAGATTTAATGTATAAGCTTAGGTATGTGGTGTGTCAATATTGAGGAATCATTATAAAGTCAATTATACATTGTTTAAAACATCTAATTAATGTATTTTTAAATCGCTTAAGCAAATTTGGTTGTCATGTTAGTGAATTGCACCAGGAGAAACCAATCTCATGGTAACTTCATGTACCATTTCATATGACTTGATTCATTGAGATGCTTCTAAGCTCTCATATTTTGTGTTTTTCCTCCGCGCTTCTTAAAATCTTTGATTTCGTTTTATGGGACCTAAAAAGTTTTTCAAATTGTCAAATGTGATTTTTGGTCTATTCACCCCCTTCTAGACATTGTTGTTTCCATATTCTCACCCAACAATTGACATCATAGTCGGGCTTTTTGATCAAAGTCTAGCGACTCCAAAAGTTGAGGATATGGTTCCTTCGATCCTAGATGAGTTTTCTCAAACATTTGGGAAGCTTACACAATTCAATGAATTCCAATGAAACTACATTATTTACTTGTGTTTTATTATTCATTGTAATGCATTACATAGACTAATTCAAAGTAAAACCTTACTGGAATATTTTTTAATGCATTAATTATACTTAAGATGTTCTCCAAGATATGATTCATACATGATTGAACTAACAATTTTCCTGAGATATGTGTAGTATGTTTGTGACACTATTTCTTAAAGGTTGTTTCCAGAGGATCCTGATTTGAAGGTCATGCGTTCACACTATAATATGTTAGAAATTATTATGAGAAAAGGAAAAGAGAACAATAAAATCTTCTAGTGACCCAGTCTTCCAAGGTCGTTGTAAAAAGAAGATGAAGGCAGTTTTATGACTATTTGTAATAACTTTCCGAAGTTTCAACCAACTACAAAAGATTCAAGGAATGTACTTGAAGTGTTAATCAATCGTCTAAGATTTGAAACAGTGATTCGGGATTGACAAGTTCTGTCAATCAGTAATGATCATATTATTGTCATTTCAAAGTTCATCTAAAGCCTTATGAAGGAGAGTCTCACAGTGTTCTTCAGACGTGTAAAAGGAGTTATATCCAATTTGTATTCGAATGTTCATGTTTAGGCTTGTGTTATCCTTGTTTTTTTTTCATTTAGCATCGTAAGCCTCAATTTAAGCCTAGATCATCTAAATTGGTATGATAATTCCAACCCTCCTTTATTTCTTTTGCATATGCATCGAAGTTTTTTTTTTGCATATGCGCAGGCCCGACCCTGTGCAGGAGCAGCAGGCTCTACAGCACAGGGCCTCATATTTTGGAGGGCCCAAAATTTTTTAAAAGACCAATTTTTTTTACATTAATATTAATAAATATAAAAAATATTATTAAATAAATTAAAAACTACTATATAATAAAAATCCAATACATTAAAAAAAAGATTTTACTAATACATAATTATAATTAAAACTTATTTCTATTGATACATAATTATATTTTTTATGTTATTTTTAATTATTTTATTTGAATTTTATTATTTTTTTTAAATTTGATTCATTTTCAAATTAGAACTGGGCCTCTAATTTGATTGGGTCGGCTCTGCATATGCGTGTTGTGTGATTTATATATGTTTGTGTATGTGCTATGTTTTTGAAGTCTTTCTTTAACTATTTAATTATTCAATGCATCAATTTAAAATTTATGTCATCCAATTCATTACATTCATCTGCATCTTCATACATTCATGCATCATCATTATTTCTGTGCATTAATTTTTTTTTTATTGCATTCACATTAAAAGGTATTTGCATTAAAATTCTTTTGAGCATTTACATTATAAAATACTCAATAATTTTTACATTCATACATAACATAAAATCAATTTTCCATAGCATTAAAAATATTTTCATATTTTTGTGATTTTTTTTTTAAAGTCTCATCTTTCAATTTTTTTAAAATTTTGTCTCTTAATTCTAATCAATCAGTTACAATAGTAACCCTTATTCGAATAATTGGCTTGAGACGTTTCACTTTTGATTTGAATAAAAAAGTTTCAACTGATCCTGCGATTCAAATTATTTTTTCTAAGATTCAAGACTATTCAATTTGATTCGAATCAAATTTTTAACTTGATCTGAATCAAAATCAGAAAGGTCATGTTGAAGCTCATTTCATTTATGTTTTCACATTTTCAAACTGCATTACATAATTTCTCTTCTTTCAACTGTTACGAACCCTAATTAAGAAAAAATTTCAAAATATCATCATTCATCATCATCATCATCATCATCATCATCATCATCGTATATCATTTCCATTCATCAGCATCATCATCATCTATCATCTCCATCCATCATCAACAATGGCATATGAGCTTACCTATAAAGGAATGCTTGAAAAACGGTCCAAGAAACAAGTTTCCACTTCCATTGATTATGAAGATCTTGTTCCAATTCCAAAGAGGTCAACGATAAAGGTACAAGGCAGTAAAGCATTCACTAATGAGGTTGTGAGGAAGAAGGCTAAAAGATCATCTGCTACATGTTATTCTTCTTCATAACTTTTGTGTATTAAAGTATCTCATTTGTTACCAAAAGATAGATTGCAGAAATACCAAGATAAGTTTCTCTATAAACCATTTGATCCTGAATATTTCGTTGATGCTACTGTTGAAGCTGAACTGAAAACCAAATTCTTAAAACCATTTGATGACAATCATTTGTTAAAGTTCATTGGCATGAAAAGGAAATACAATCCAAATTATGTCAAGGCTTTCTATTGCAATTTGGAACTCACTTTTGTAGGTCTTGAGAGTAGGTTCAAGAACAAGGTTCTAAATATTGATTACTCTTATTTCGACAAATACTTTGGTTTGTCATATGGTGGTTCTAACTTTTCTAATGCAAAGGCATCTGATTATGATAAAGTTTTGTTTATTTTGTCTATCTCCAAATCTGTTTGTGAGCACATGCAGATGTCAAACTTGAGGATTAGTCAGATTAAGTTTGATATGAGGTTGTTGCATTAGATTGTTGTGAAAAAACTTGCTAGGAAACTGGCTAATTCAAGCAGGGATGATGACAACGATCTCTTCTTGATGTGGTGTCTCACTCACAAAAGTAAAAACAATTGGGTTAGAGTCATCATTAATAGGATGATCCATTGCATGGATAATCCCAAGAGACATATCTTCTTTCCATCTTTTGTTCAAATAATCCTTCAACTGAATGATATTGAGTGCAAAGATAAAGAACTCACCGAAACTCATAATTTTCTCAATTATGGTGTTATAGCCAAGGTGAGATACTACAAGGATTTTAATGGTGTGTTGGAAAAAGATCTATTCATACCCTTAAAAGGTTTTGATGATAATAAAGTATTTAAAGAACAATAGGGTTTACTAATGGTTTTTCAAGTGTGCAGGATCAACAGACATTGACCTTGATATAACTTAACTTAATCGCTCATAATAACCATTAAAGAGAAGTAAAGTTGTTATGACTATGAAGGATCAGAACCAAGCTTTCTGACTCTGAAGAGTCAACTCAAGTCTTTCAGATGTCGAACCTAAGCTTACTTAAAATACAAAGACCAGTAAAGCTCTGAAGACTGGAATCGTTTGAAGCAAGTGGACTCTATTATAAAGGAATAACTCTGCATCTTCTGAACAAGCTTCATCAAAAATTATGAAGATACTGCTTCAAAGGAATTTGTCTACATCAAGTCATCAATCCTGAAAGTGTTCATCCAGACTAGTTTTGATCAAGACTTTGATGAAGGTAAGCTCAGAACTTGTGAACTTAAGAATCTGATGTCTAATTCCCAACCAGGTTCTGAAGACATGCTTTAGATTCTGATTATGCTTTAAGTAATTCTATAAAAAGCCTCTGATTTAGGAAGTTAAGTATAAAGATAACAATGAATATGAGAAAGCTTCAACAAATGTCTACAAGAAGCCTCAAGTCATAATTTATCTAAAGAAGATCACGTGACAAAGATACACTACTTTATGTCTAATTAGCATAAAGTAATGTTGTGAGGATCTTATCTCTCCAACTGTTCTGAACTCTGCTTTGCTCCTCTCAACGTCTTTATGCTAGCTGATTTTTTAGCTCACTCTATTGTACACTAGCTAAAAACCTTCAACGGCTACTTATACCATGGATAATGTCAATCTTCAACGAATATATTCTTAGCATATATTTATAGAGGAAGATTGAAAACATTCAAAAAGTGGTCTCTAATGAGAGAATGAATGGGAGTTGAAGAATGTGTAACTGAGTTCACAAGGATGTGTTACTAGTTCACATAAATGGATTGAGAGAGGTTGTGTTTCACAAAAAACACAGCTGAGAGAAACATACTCAAAAAGAAAATATAACCATAAGGGTTAAGTGTGTGAGAGTAGAGTGAGAAATATTCACATATGTTCTGAAGAAAGAATATATGAATACGATCAACAGAATAGAAAGGTACAACAAGAAGGAAATCTGTGCAGGGAGAGAAGAAGAATGAAAACTTCATTCTTCTACACTCAGGAGAAAACAATTCATATTCTGCTTAAGAGTGTAAACCTTTATGTATCTACTTATCTAAGAAGCACACATGTAAACACAAGGTTAATATCAGATTCTTCTAATAAGTGAATGTGAAGACTCCAGCCACTGTGCTCATAGTAAGTCTCATTCTGGATATATTAAGCATTGATGTCTCATGCTTACAAGCAGAGCAGGAAGTCTCGATCAATGTGATTGAGCAGGAAGTCTTGATCAGTGTGATTTAGTAGGAAGACTTAAACACAGGGTTTAAGCAGAAAGTCTCTTGCTTTAGGACATAGAAGGAAGTCTCGATCAGTGTGATTGAGTAGGAAGTCTTAAACCTAGGGTTTAAGAAATGAAGTCTCAATCTGGATAGATTGAGCAGGAAGTCCTGAACAGGTTGTTTAAGCAAGGAAGACTCGTGATTGAGGGCTTGAGCAGGAAGCCTCATTCTAGATAGATTGAGCAAGAAGTTTTGAACTAAGGGTTTAAGCAGGAAGTCTTGAGCTGATGACTTAAGCAATTGTATTCTGATTGATTATAGTTAAAAGCTCTTGTGCTACAAGGGGAATGAACTACTCTCAGTTGATAGTAACCATGATATATTGTGTGTATCTTTATTTACTTCTGCATTTACATTCCGCTATGCAACAAACTTTGAAGTCAGACTTTGATCTGATTCAGCCTCTTACTTGGATCAGAATCAGAGCTTGACACCTTAGGTTCTGAAAGAGGATTAAGAAAATGAAGTAAAACTTTTCACTGTTATTACTCACTCTGATATCAGACTCTGAATGTGGTTTAGAATTTGATGTTTCAGAATCAGAAGTGAAAAGAGATTTTTGGGCATACACAATTCAACCCCCCCTTATTGTGTATTTTTCTCACATTCAATTGGTATCAGTGCCCGAATGTGCTTTGTCACTTAACAGTGAAACAGAAAAGATCTGGTGAGAAAACTACTCAGTTAAAGCTTAAGCTTGAATGAAATATCCTTCATTAGATCAAAGAATAGAAACTATAGAAAGATCAGCTGAAGAAGGTCATGTAAGTGTTATGTTGAGTGCGTAAACATAAGCATATGACCTTAAAAGAAATCTTGAGTAACCAAATAAGGAGTTCTTTCATATTTATATGGATTAAGAAACTTGTTTCTACTCTAAGTCATTTCTTTTGTGAGTATGAAAGGAATTTTAATCTTTAAGACTGACTCATGGGACAAGTTTACTTGTTGAAGAATTCAAGAAACTATTTTCTGCTTTAAGTCATTTGCTTTGTGAGTGTGAAAGGATTCTTTAATCCTTAAGGTTGAATCGTTGGGCTAATGTCCTTATTACATGAATCAATGTTTAATCTTAATCTGCTTAAGGAAAGATGTCCAACTCACATAATTGGTTGTAATGATAAGCTATGGGACACTCTTGAAGACAACATTGACTGGGAGATAAAAATTTTTATATGGTAACAAATAGAAAATATTTAGGAATATTCATACAAGATACAACTTCAAGGTTGCAACTATTTAGGAGGCTAAAGACATGAATACTCTAGGCCTTGAAAGGTTGATCTGTAACCTTTAGAGTCTTGAAATGGAACTGAATAGTGATGATCCTATGTTGAAACCGAGATCTTTTGCCTTGAGGTCTAATGCTGTAAGATATGGTGATAAAAACTTCCAAACCCTCAAGTGTTAGAAAAACCAGAAGAAGCTTATGATAGAGAATATTCTAATGATGTCTCTGACAATGAGGAAATGACTTTCATCATCAAGAGGTTTCAACAACTGGCCAAGAGAAACAAGAGATTCTATGGTAGAAGTTTTAACTTCAAATTTTCAAGTTCTAGAAATAGGGAGGATGAGCAGAAGATCTGCTACAGCTATAACTAGCCTGGTCACTTTAGAAACAATTGTCCTGGTCTACAAAAGGACCGATTTTAATATAAAAGCTGAAAAAGCCAATCTTGCATTGATGGCTCACACACTCTTTGATTCCGAATCTAAGTCAGGTTCTGGCTCAGAATCTGATAAAGAAGATGAGGCTGTTAAGAAACAACTTGATGTTCTTAAAGAAGAATTAAATTCTTCTTAAGATACTGTTGACATTGTAAAGAAATCTAGATACTCAAGATAAAGAGGAGTCCATGGAACCTTTGAATGAGAAAGTTATAGCTCTCCAAGATTTCTTGACAATGAATCTTCATAGAACTTAGCTCGCTTTAATGATTTATGGAGTAAGCAAGAGAAAAGGAAATGGTTTGGGTCTTCATGAAAATTGTTTTGATTCCAAAACCTTGACATTGAGAAATCCTCAGAACCATCTTCTTCAAGCTATGCTGACAAACACTTTAAAGACCTTGGTGCATCTGCTGCTAAGTGTAGCAAGATTTTGAATGCACCAAAATCAATGACGGAGAAGTAAAAAGGTTTTGATTGGAATAGAACCTAAAATTTCAAAGTCAATAGTTTATAAAGAAATCATATATTATGATCCTTAGATTAAAAGGTGAAAGGTAGTGAAGTAGCAGGACTACTGAGATTATCGTAGTTGACATAAATTAGGCGAAGGTGGTCTGAGTAGACTTTGTTGAATCTATAATATTCAACATAACAACCTTCCTCTTCACAGTTTATTGTACGAGTAATAAGTGATTGAGTAATTGTGATGGGAGAGCCATTGATATAGGACTGGATTGACTCAACATCATAACCATATGGCCCAAATGAGGTATTTAACTAGAACTTTTTCACGAGATTAATGTAGATGGGTCCATGAAAAATGTCAAAGTAACCATTCAACTTTTATTTGCGAATAGTTTTCCTTAGATCAAAACCTTTATCTTTCAAATCATTGAAATTAACAAAATTTTTATTGATAACAAATAAATGTTTAAATAAAGTGGATAATAGGAAGTGAAACAATTAGAGAAGCTCAAACGCCTCCTTGAAAATCCAAAAGATATGTTACATTTTTTAATATGGATGATCATTGCTATTCTAGTGATATGATTCGAATGCGCGTCATTTTTTTTTTAGAAATAGAAACCATATATTACCGAGGGGACAATCAACTTATTATCTCGATTATTCAAAATATTCGAGGGGAAAAAAATTCAGGAACCTTTATTTTAGTATAATAATATTTTTTGTAAACTAAATGATATATCCCGTCAGTTTCCTTAATAACCGAGGGAAAATATAATCATATTTTACTATAAAAGCACTCGTTAAACATATTTTACCCTAATCCTAACTTATATGTAGCTGCTCAAAACTCGAACACATAATTCTTTTAGGATCCATCTCACAAAATGATGTTGTTGTTGTTGTTGTTGTTGTTGTTGTTGATGATGATGATGATGTATTTAAAAGGTTGAAAAGGTTCTCTATGATGGACTGCAAGTGCAGAAAAACATTTTTTACATGGTTGGAACATATAATTCCTTTAGAAGTTAGATGCATTCAATGTTTAGAACAAATAACTCCTAGAAATTGGATGCGTACAATATTTGGAACAATAACTTCTTACACCAAAATTCTTCTTTTGCTATATTATTGTTTTTAGATATTCTATGTAACAATGTAATAGTTTTTTATAAAAAAATCATGTTACCGAGGGGATAACTTAGCGTGATAATTTTAGATATTGATCACCATCTTTAAACAAATTTTTGTCGTCCATTTCATGATTATTAGCGCTCAAGACACTACCATTAGTGATCCGCGTGAAACCTAAAAAGTTTTCATTATAAAGGCCGTATGATATTTATAACTGATAAAGAAACGTCATAAAACGCTTGAAACTATCTACATCATCTACTTTAACTTTTTCCATTAAGAGTTTTCTATGATGGATTGCAAGTGTAGAAAATTATCTAGGTTCAAAGTTTATGTTTTTAAATTTTTATTTGAGTAGAAAATCATTTATTTTTCTAACCATTTTTTTTGTTTTATATCAGAAACAAATAGCTGCAAGGTGAAGCATTTGATCTTTCCCAAATATTAAGGAGTCGAAGATCCAACATGTGATCTTAAGGGATAAATTAATTATTATTTTAATATTCTGTGTAAACAATGTAATATTCTAGATAAATATTGTATATGTAAACAAATTATTTTAATTTATTTTCTATGTAAACAATGTAACGAATTTCAATTAAAAAAACAATATATTTTGCCCCTCAGTTTTATTGTAAATCGAGATGTATGAGGCGCTAGTTTTGTAAATAATAAAAATGCAGATGTTGGAGTTCGAACCCATGTGCAAATTCATTTACCCCTTGGTGTTTAAAAACCAGAGGTGATAAGCCGTTAATTTTCATGACGCTCTTCATTACCTCGCTAGTGTAGCCGAGGTAAAATACATTTCGTGTCCATCGTTAAAAGCACTTTTTATAGTAGTGCTCTAGAGCCATGAGATGGACCTGCAAATAAATCCAAATCTCTTGCCTTGAAATCTATTAGTCAATCTTCCAAGTCTCCTAAAGTCTAGGAACCAGAAGAAGCTCTTTCTGTTGGAAGTTCTGAAGAAGGTTTAGATGATGAAGAAATGGCTTTATAATCAAGATATTTCAATATCTGCCTAAAAAAGCGAAAGGTTCTCTGGCAAAAGTAGTGGCTTTAAAGAATCAAGTTCTAAAGACAAGAAAGATAACCAGAAGGGATCAACTGCAAGAAGCCTGGTCACTTTATTGTTGATTGTCCAGAGTTATAGAAGGACAAGTCAAAGAAAGGAAGTAATCAGAAGGACAACTTCAAAAACAAATTTAAGAGGAGTATCATGGAAACAGGGGATGAACTTAAAAAAGAAGAAGTATATGATAAAGACGATGAAAAAGCCATTCTAGCTCTGGTGGCTCTTACATCTTAAGACCCAAAACCTGGCTCAGATTCTAGTTCAGATTCTGATGAAGAAGGTGAGGTATTCTCGTTCTAATTTAATTATTCTTATTTATGACTTTATGGGTTAGTGTCAAGATAAAGCCAGACACTTCAAATTTTGGAAAAAGCAATATGAGCAAGTGACAACTTAATTAAAATTTTCTCAAAGTAGAAATGAAATTTTAGTAAAATATCATATTGATTAAGTAAAAATTATGTTTGATAAATCCCCAAATGAGCAGGAAGTTTCTCTTCAGGAATTTGTCATAAATGGATTTGATAGGAAAAAACTTGCATCAGTGATTTATGGTGTAAATATGAGCAAAGGAGAGGGCATTGGTTTTTCACAAAAACCTTCAATCCAAATTTTGAAATTGCGGTTAAACCAATAAAACCTTCTTGTTCTAGCTCTACTCGAAAAAGAGCTATATTCCTATTTTGTACCAGCTCTTGATAAAGAAAAGGTTTTGAACCAGTCAGAACCAAAGATTGTAGATTCAAAGGTTCTGAAGAAACCAGAACCAGAGACTTCAAAGTCAAAGGTTCTGAAGAAACCAGAACCAAATACTTTAAAGTCAAAATTTCTGAACAGACCAGACCTTAAGATATCAGAGTCTATGGTTCTAAAAGGGTTCACAATCAAAGGCTAAGAATGATTCAAGACATAAAACTTTTAAACCAAGAGTCTTGAATGATCTGAAGCCCTACTACATGAAGGCTAAGGTAAAAAATAAGAAGAAGTCTTTCAGAACTATCCTAAAAGGACCAATAAGATTATGGGTACCTAAATATGAAATTGTCTTTGCATCAGATGTGCTTCAAGGCAGAAGGAAAGCATCAATCTTGGTACCTAGACAATGGCTGCTCACAACATATGACAAAGGAAAGGCATATGTTCCAAACCCTAACTCTAAAAGAGGGAGGAGTCGTGGGATTTGGCGGAAACCAAAAAGGAAGGATCATTAGTACATGTACTATTGGTAATTCTTCTATTTAAAGTAATAATTTTTGGTTAGTAGATGGATTGAAACATAACCTACTAAGCATTAGTCAATTTTCTAAGAGTGGTTATGAAGTAATGTTTAATAAGGACATTGTATAGTCATGAATGAGTCTGATAAGACCATAGTGTTCAAAGGTACAAGGAAAATAAATATTTATAAAATTAATTTCTCTAAATTGGCAGACTAGAAAGTACTTTTTCTTCTATCAATGAGTAATGAAAAGTGGCTCTGGCATAGAAGGTTAGGACATGCTAACTATAGAGATTAATCTATAAGCTTAGTAAGTTAAAAATTGTCAAAGGTTTTTCAGAACTCAATTATCACTCAGATCTTTTTGTGGAGCATGTCAAGTAGGAAAAATTAATAAAATCTCTTTTAAATCAAAAAACATTGTCACTACCTCCAGGCCATTAGAACTACTTCACATTGATTTATTTGGTCTAGTTGGTACTACATCAATCAATGGGAAAAAAATATGGATTAGTCATAGTTGGTGATTATAGCAGATGGACTTGGATCAAATTCCTTAGAACTAAAGATGAGTCATATGATGTGTTTAGCATCTTCTGCATACGAGTACAAAATAAAAAAGAATCGAAGATTTTAAAAGTCAGAAGTGATCATGGAGGAGAATTTGAAAATGAGCCATTTTAAATCTTATGTGGAAAACATGGAATTCTCCATGAATTATCAATTCCTAGAACTCCACAACAAAATGATTTTGTAGAGAGAAAGAACATATCTTTACAAGAAATTGCTAGATCCATGATTCTTGAACTTGAGCTAGTCAAAGCGCTAGGACCAAGGTGACTTTGATAGCTCATTGTTCATCTCTGAACCTACTTTGTCACGTGAATACTAAAAGCTCTATTTTTTCATAGATTCTACTGGGATGTAAGTGCTAATTCCTTTTGTAGCAAATGTATATCAAACTAGCTTTCACATACCTGGACTATTTGTTGAAACATCCCAACATCTCTTTTGAATCTTATCAAAGACTATATTATTCTATTCTCCAATGACTCTTTTCCTTCTCTGTTTAAGGAGCTGAAGATTTGAAGAAAACTAGTGATTTCCATTGACATTAAAAAGAGAAGTTATTGTGTCAAAACAAAGCACAAGAAGAACTTAGGATTTCTTATCCTTGTATATTCTAGAAATCTCTAAGTCTCAAATAGTCTATTTGCATTGTAATCTTCATACACCTCTGATTGTATGTTTAGTGTATTTTACCAAACTATCATTTATCTATTAGGTAGATTGTTAGAAGTCTCTTACTAAGTGTTTGAGCATTGGAAGTCTCTTGCTTGTGTTTTTGAGCATTTGAAATCTCTTGCTTATGTGCTTGAGCATAGAAGTCTCTTACTCTAATTTTTTAGCATTATAAGTCTGTTGCTTGTGTGCTTGAGCATGGAAGTCTCTTACTTTAGTGTTTGAGCATTAGAAGTCTCTTGCTTACGTTCTTTAGAAAATTGTAATATTGTGTGATTATATTGAAAATCTCATGTAAGTACAAGGCGACTGGATTATTCTCAAGTTGTGAGAGGAACTAGGATAACTCTGTGTGTGACTCTTCTTTCTTGCCTTTCATATCCGCTTCCTACCTCTGATTGAATCAGATTCCACAACTTGTGTTTAGAATCTGACTAAGATTTTTAAAAGAAAGAAAAAGTCAACACAATTTAACCCGTTTCTTTTTCTTTATGGAGTACACTTATGGTTGTCTTTTGTCGCTCAAAAGTCATGAAATCTTCCTCCCATTTGGTGTACAAGAGCCTGTATGTAACAACTAGCTCTTCATTAGTCATGTCTTCATCACTAGACACACTTTTAGATTCAAATTTTCTAGTGAATGCCATTACAAGATTAGCAGTTTCACTATCTGAATCAGGCTATGTAGCAAATAATTTGATATTCAACTTTGATATGACCAAAGCCTTCACAATCAAAACATCTAACCCCTTTACCTTTATCTTTTTCTAAGATCTTTCTCTGGAGACCAATGTTGGACCTAAAGTCTTATTCAAAGGTATTTCTCTAGGTTCTTCAAAACATTGTTTAACTTTCTTCCAACATAAGTTATATTATCTGATAAGTTTTCTTTAGTATTCTTATCACCTTGATCTTAACCCTCTTGAGTGTTGGGTACAAAAGCTACACCTTTGTTCTTATTTTCAGATCTTTCTTTTATAGAAACTTCAAAGGTTAGAATAGAAACAATGAGTTCATTATCCTTCAAGGTGTTTAAGTTTTTAGCTTTTTTAATATATGTAACCTTCATATCAAATTTCAGAGGCAAGGATCTGAAAATCTTTCTAATAAGCTTTTTTTCTGACATCTTTTCTCCTAATGCAAAACAATTGTTAGTTATGTCATGCAATCTGATGTTGAACTCAGATATGGATTCATCTTCCAACATTCTTAGATTCTCAAACTTGGTTGTGAAGAGCTGCATCTGTGACATCCTAACCTTAGATGTGCATTTATGAGCAGTCTTGAGAATATCCCAAGCTTCTTTGGCTACAATACAAGTGTTGGTGAGTCTGAACATGTTTTTGTCAACACCATTGAATATAACATTCAATGCTTTATCGTTTACAAGATCTTGATCATCATCATCCTTGGACCAATCAACTCCAGGCTTCAATTTTTTTAAGCCATCTTCAGCAGTAATCACTGGATGTTTCAAAACTTTAATTACAGCCTTCCAAGTTTTATTGTATATGGACTTGAGAAAAGCCACCATCTTGGCTTTCCAATAGTCATAATTTGATTCATCCAACACAGGTTGCCTGTTTACTAATCCTCCATCCTTAGAGATGCCCATTTGAATAGAAAATATCCTCCTTGGAGCTCATGCAAACAGAACAAAGTGTCTACTCTGATACCAATTGAAATTTTGTTTAACAGGGGACAGATGTTGAACAAGAAGTTAGGACAACTTGTCCAACTTTTTGAAATAGAATGATAGTAATATGAAATCAATAAAATAGTACATAAAGTAGTAAAACCACACAAGAGATTGGTAACCCAGTTCGGTGAAACCACACCTACATCTAGGGGGCACTCTACCCAAGAAAAGAAAACTACTACATCAAATTAGTACACTTAGTCTTATAAGAACCAACAAACCCTATGTTGTTCAATGCCTCTTCCTAATCCTAGTATCTTTCTATTTATGGACTCCCCCTAAATATGAGAACCTATTCATTTTCTTCTCAATCACACAACCATTGATTGGTATTTCATAGTTAATAAACAATGTTGAATATTACAACTCAACTAAGACAAATCATCTATGCCAAGTTACTGAAACATAAAGGTGTATAATAATACATTCAACACTAATCTAGTTATAGAATTAGCATGGAATACAAGAAGCAAATACTCAAAAGCTAGAACAAAGAACCTCGTTCTTGTGCACTTGAACTCTTGTCAAACAACGAGAATTAAGTCTCCTTATATAGCAATGTCTTATGGATTTTTTCCACTTGGATATCTGCATTTAATTCGTCCAAAAAATAGCTTAAATAGTTGGATATGATTTTCTCCTTAAATATCTCCAAAAAAAAATGTTTTTGTTATATTTTAAGTTCAAATTTAAATCACATTTAAATCTTATTTGAAGATCTTCACCTGTCAAACAAATCAACCAAACATTGCTAAAATGCCTGCACTAAATCTAATTGAATCTAAATCAGAAATTGCGTACCAAACACCATCCTTCAAGGCCTGCTGAACAAGGCCAAATGTTGTAATGCACATGCTGGAACATCGTGTTCCACATGTTGCACCAGTACATCCAAATTAACTCAACTCCATATCTAGTAGATCTTCTGTTGTAGAGTGAATCTTGGATAGAGAAAAACTAAACCAACTGAAAATTCCGTTTTTCTGTTTCCAAGAGACCAGGTGTTGCAGTCCAGATGTTGGAACACTGAGTTCAACATGTTGAAGGTGCGAGAAAGACACAAGAAAGTGGGGGGTGTTTGAATTGTGTTTTAACTCTTTTAAGACTTCTCGCCTCTTATCTTTAACGTGCTAAGAGAATATCAGAGTTGTGTTAAGAGACTCTGAATTGCAAAACGTCATTCAGATTGTGCGATGCATAAAGCATAAGTGACAAGGAGAATCTGAATAGCAATGCTTGAATCAGACTTGCAATTTTGGAAGCTTATCACAGTTGGGTTGCAAGGTTCTGACTTGCTTATGTAAGGTTCTGATAATCGATACAGACATATAAATAAAAAATCAAATCATAACAAGAGTAGAGAACACAAGATATATCCTGGTTCATCTGAGCAACTCTTAAACTAATCCAGTCCACCCTTCCAAGGTGATTTCGCCTTGACACAAGGTCTTAATCCACTATAACCAAATCTGATTACAGATGCACGGGCTAACACCGATGACTAACAACCTGCACAACCGCAATTGTGACTAACCCACAATGAACCGTTCAGGGATCCAAGTTAATGGATATAATGAACATTGACCCAATAGGTTCCAATCTCGCAAGATCTACTATCAGGATTTCACAGCTAAACGTTCAGGGATCCGATTCAACGGATATAATGTTTACTGACCATTCTTCCAGGATTTTCATTGAGTTCCATCAGTGATCTCACAAAAGTCTGACCCACAATTGGTCCTCTTTGAGATATGACTATCATTGACCATATTTCAGGATTTCCATAATGACACCCAGCCATTGTCTTCTCAAGTCTCCGATCACACTGATCACTTGAGGAATCCTAATTCACATAGAATTATTTGTTCTGGAGATTACATTGATGCTTCTTAACAAGCAGATAACTCATAATTTTAAGTACAAATGAACACACAATGTTCTAGCAAGATATGAGCAACAGCTCCTTGCTATCTTTAAATTTTACAAAGATGTATGGTGATTTGACAGTTGATGACATCTTGTAGATCTTCTTCATCCTCTTCGTTGAGCAAGCTTTTAGCAACAACTCCTTGCTTCAGATCTTCAATATAGTCTAGATGATGAAGTTTGTTGATGACTTTACTGATTTGCAATGTTGTATTGTTCATCAACAACTTCTATTCCAATTGATTGTTATTGTGTTGAATAATGGTTTTTAAGCTTCAACAACAATGGTCGTGTGTTAATGGTGATAGCTTTGAATGTTAAGTGTAACAACGAAAACTGATCATTGTGGCTATTATCACTTCGACACCTTCAGATGCGTATTCTCCTTTCCTTTAAATAGCCAAGTAAAATATAGCCGTTGAAGCACTGTTGGCTATTTGAAAAGAGTCGTTATGCAATGATGAAAGTTGTACTGCCATATCTTCTTTTTACTGTAGAAGAAGTGACGAGATAGATCTTTTCAATACGGTGTACAGTCATTGCCAACGGTAACATTTGTCTTTAAATCTTTAGAGGCTTCTGATGGTAATTGATTGAAGCATGAGTAGAGACTTTATAACTGGATCTTCTGAATCTTCAAGTATTCAGTATTCAGAACTTGTCCATTAGGAATTTGTCTTTAGAGCTTCAGCACTTGTCTAGAAACCTGTTATCTTCACTGCTTCAAGTCTTCAGAGTCTTCAGAACTTGTCCATTAGGAATTTGTCTTCAGCACTTGACTTTTAGAACCAAAATCTTCAGAACTCATAAGTCTTCAGAATCTTTCTGCACTTGGTCTTTAGAGCCTTCAGCCTTCAGAACTTCAAGTCATCAGAATCTTCAGCACTTCGGTTCTTCAGAAGATTATCTCTTCAGAAGCTTCGCTATCTTCAGAATCATAACCACTTTCAGAACAGCATCCACAAGAGCATTGCAACAGGAATATCTGCATCCTTGGATCTTTCTGATTATGATCAGATACAGAAGCATACTTGCTTCTTGCGACTTGTGTTACACATAGTAACTCACATATGAACATTTATGCACATCTTGCTGATGCTTGTTGGATCTGATATCTTCTATGATTATGATCTGCACACAACACACATTAGAACATAAAATAGTTCTTTCACAAATACTCATTGTTATCATCAAAACATACAGACGACTTGTAGAGACAACTCTTGCTCTTACAATCTCCCCCTTTTTGATGATGACAAAACCATGTATTTTGATTGAACATTTTATACAAGGTAATCATCAAACTAAACATATTCAGAGTCCGAAACAACAACTCCCCCTGAATGTGTTAACCCCAAAATTTTATTTGTGATCGTCTAGAATTTTATCTGATCCAAAGACTCACAAAATAACAATTTGAGTTGTCAGAACATAGAATAGAGAAGGACTACTTCCCTATCTGTCTTAAGGAGACAAAAGTCTTCAGCATCTGGACTTGTTCATCAGAACTTCTGTCTCCAGATCTTTAGAACTTAGTTCCTTTGGTCATCGTATCACAGCTCATAATCTTCAGAGTCTTCTGAAGCAGGTTCTACTTTTCAGCAGAATCATTTTAGCACAGAGATAGAAAAATTCTCTTCTAATAACCGAGCCATGCTATTTATTAGAATTGAACTTGTCTTTTGACGTAATAAACTCCCCCTGAGTTTTAGACTTGATAATCTTCAGATTCTTGATTTGGTCATACTGGTTCTGATCATCATTTAAGATCTTGACTTTTCAGAGTTTGACTAGACAACAGACCTTCATCTCAGAACCATGTTTCTATCAGAACTTGATGGAGGATCACAACTTGATTCTTGATCTGATTGAAAAATATTTTTGTGATCAATCAAAGCTTGATTTGAACTCTTGATACCCCTATAGGCAATTAATTTTCTACTGAGTTGAATTCTTGGTTTATCAGAACTTATTCTTCTTGGATCTTCTATCCAGATCTTGAGACAGACTTCGACTTCTGATTTGCTTAGTTCTTCTGAAAAACATGGATTGTAGACTTTATCTTGACTGCTTTCAGGAAGTTTTCTTCTTCTGATTCTTATGTTCTGAATATCATATTCTTAGACAGCTTACAGCTTCTGAACAAAGTGAAACAAGAATCATGATAACTGTGACTTTCAGAAAGTTCTCAACTTCTGAACAATACAGGGTCAATCTGATTTTGAACACATGTTCACGAAGTGTACAACTTCTATAATATGAACAACAGTTTATAAATTTCTTAAACCTGTTCTAAGAATGCCTAGTGAACTTGCTCAGAGTTCCTCGGTTAAACATCAAACATACGTTCCTGGTAAATGCATTAATATCAAAGTTGGTGTTTAGCATTCTTATCATTATATCAAAATCATATTCTATTTCTCCCCCTTTTTGACATCATCAAAAAGTTAAAGCATTTTAACATTTAAATGTGATCAATATGATTATGAACAATCTATCAGAATTAGTAATAATAATACATGTACACCATTCAGGAATAGAACTAAGGAAATTTCATTGATTGATAAACATACAGCAAACAGAGAATAAAGTAAAAATATCCACACCAAAACTTAGATCTACACAACAAGACATGGCAAAGACTAGTAAGACACCCATAGTTAAGACTTTAATCATCAAGGTCTTCAACATTGTCTACTCTAGCACATCTTGTTTTAATCACTGAAGGTTCTGGTCCAAGTCTGCTTAACAATCCCCAGAACCTTTCTTTCAGCATTATCTCAGATAGTATCCTTCCGTAAGGAACGTAAGAATGCATTTGATTTCTTGAAACTTTAATAGAGTGTTTCAAGTGATTGAAGATTGTTTTGGGAAGGTCGATCCTAAAGTGACGCGTCAGGAGGAAGACAAAGACTCTGTCATCATGGGACAAAGTGCTCATTGCAGTTGCACGAGGACGAAGGTTGGTTAGAGAGAATCTGAACCATGTTCTAGAAGAAGGAAGAAGCTTCTCAGGGTTGTTTTGTTCATAAGGCACCAAATCATCAAACAAAATTTTGCATCTCTCCACCATGCCCAAGTCAGATTGATAGTCATCAATAGTGACTCCAGAAGCGACACATTTTGTGATCTTCTCTATTAAGGAAATAGAGATAGCAATTGGGAGGTGATAGACTTCTGACCAGATGGTATTTCCATCATTACTAATCTAGGCATATTTCCAGAATTCTTTAACAAGAGCTGGAAAGACATGACCGTTTGACAAGGAATAGTAACCATGTCAAGATTGGATCTGCATGCTCTTACAATTTCCACACCATCATGTTGGAGTCGAGCTAAGTTTGGTCGTTTTTCATAGATGATTTCTAGAGTTTCTACATTTCCTCTAAAAGTTGGGGCAACCATTATTTTAGCACACAAGAGGTTTTGAATGATTATGAGTTTTAGATTAAGAATTAGAAAGGTTGGAGGATCGGTTCCTAGTATTTATAGAGGAATGGGATTAAGAACTCAATCGTTTGCATTAATTATGTCCTAGGTAGGTTATGAGTGCCTAAGGTATACTACGAGACATAAATAATTGAAAAAAGGCAGGGAGCAGTTAATCTCTTTAATGAGTGAATATCAACCGATCATGAATCAGTAACTACCCTCCACTTAGTGGCTAAAATAACTGTCACATATTAATGACATCGAGGGGGAAGGCACGAAACTACTACCCTACTGTATTGATAAGAAATATCAAATGAAGATAATCATGGTTTGATCAATTCCAAGAAATTTTACTGCTCATTATGCACTCTTAAGTAGATATAGTGATTTAAGATATAACCAAGGTTGCACGCATTAATCATTTTCTAATTAAGTGACACGTTCACGTCTTTAGAGACTGGAAAACCAGAGGGTTTCCATTTGATAATAGATACTTCTAATTGTAATTATTTAAATATTTTAAGGAGTTTTAGAAGAGATAAGTCATTTACTCCGAAGGACACGTTTCATTAGTTGATAGAGAATACATAGACAATATTACACATAAGAAGATGATTAATTAGACTATTAGTCAAACAGGAGTACAACAGCAAGGACACAAGACGTGATTAACTCATCAGAATAGACCATGTTCTCCTAACCACAAAAGACTTCACATTTAGTCTTCAACAAGCAATCTTCTAGAAGGTTTTCAGAACCATCCTCTGTTATTTTCTCTTTGATTAAATTCACTATCCCTTCTTTGAAGAAAATCTCAGACAAAACTCTTCCATAAGGAATGTAAGACTTTGTGCGATTTCTGCACTCAGAGATGGATTTCCAGAGACAGTTGAAGATTGTGTGTGGTAGATTTATCTGAATATTATTCATCAGTAAATAAATGAATTCATGGTCATGAAATCGTAGTATGTCATGGTTTTCTCCTCTGGGAAGAAAGTTGGATACCACGAACTTGTACCAGGCTTTGGGAATGAGTAGGAGATTTTCAGGATCGAAGGGTTTATATCCTGATGTCAGGTCATGAAGAAATGAAAATCTTTTAGCAGCAAATAACTTATTTCTGTCAAAGTCAACAAAGATTCCAACATTCTCACAACCAGTTGCGAGAGTGACTGAGAAGGGAGTAATGGAGATTAGGACTTCAAAGACAAAAGAGGTGATGCATCTACTTTCATGATCAAGGTCAGCATGCTTCCAGAAGTCCTTAACTAGATTTACGTAAATGGGTTTTTCCAACATGGTGGAGTATCTGGTCCATTGTTGATTATAAAACACATATACTAGACTGTTAGCAATGTTACTCGAAATAGGAGAAACATTAATCACAAGTTATTTTTCAGAAATGATTTCAAGAAGGTATTCGTTTCCTAGAAAGGTTAGTGGAGGCATGATGGTAAATGGAAGACAGAATTTAGACACTAATGGTTTAATGATAGAAGGATTTGAAAGTGATATCTTTTAATATGAAGGGGTGACTTATATACATCTAAATGGATAAAATGAATTGTGCCTAACCTAGGGGTGACATAGATCAAGTACACATTAAGTAACACAAATTTAGATGATGTGAACAGACTTTGTAAAAAGTAAAGTACTATTTAGATTTCGGATAAGATTTTAATGAGCATCTAGAGGTTGCAAAACAGAAACTGACATAGGGATATTAATTGGAATTTCTTTTGTTATATGAAAGATGTTTGGCTCATTTTCAGGAGAAAACTTATATGATGATTACTCAAGATTCGCAATTATGACTGAGGTCACATAGAGTGCACACATAGTACAGAGATTTGATCAAAAGATTTTCTCTTGGAAAGAGAGAATATTTTGCATCATGAATATTTTTGCTTATCATAAAATTCACAATTTGGACTTGCACTTATTATTTAATCAGTCATAGTTAAGAAGAAGCATACCTTAGAGATTCTGAAATCTTTTTCACAGAGATTCCATATCCGAGTGCTTTCCATTTTGACATGAGCTGTCTTACGATTAGGCTTCTGACTTTTCTCAGATTATCTTCATTTTAGTTTTTCATGTGTCTAAAAGACGCATCCTTTGTAAAGCTTCTGGTTATCCTTGTTATGTATCTGCTTTCTTCAGAGTGATTCATAAAAGACTCTGACTGTGTTTCTTTTAGTTCTTTTTTCAAGAATTCTCATCTTGATGTTGAAGAAAATGAGTATATTATGAATTCTGATCATTCGTCTGAGAACTAGAATCAATCTTTTCTTCAGATGATCGTTTTCCTTTTTCGTTTAGAAACACTCCTCTGACTTCTGAGTGCAATCTTCAGATACAGATATTCTGACCAACAGAACATCTTTCTTCCATCAAGGTCTCTCTTGAGCCAATGCTTGCTTATGGAAGTTCAGTAATTCCTTAGCTTGAACATAAACTGCTGAGAGATTATGTGCAAGAGAGAATTGATTGACATCTTAAAAAATATTCTGACTCTGTTTCTTCGAATAGATGCAAAGTTTGTTCAGATACAAGTATCATCAAACAAGTGTGTAACATATGATATAGTTTGCATGACACTCCTGTTCTTGCAATTGCTGATCTAACTTGTTTAGAGTTAGTCCGTCAAGGATTGACGGCATATCAGCTTCTGAAAAGAATGTCTACTGATTTCTTCATTCTGAACAACATCAGTAAGATAAATCCTTTTTGGCTTCGAGTAGATGACTTCTGTCTTTGAATCTAGTCAAGCATCTTTTGATTCCAGAATTTGTACAACATGAACTTCTGAGAGAATTTACAGATAACATTCTGACCAAATACAGTGAGTTTACTTGAGATAGAATCTCAACATAACTCAATCATCTATGTTATTTCAACCAAGACTCAGAAATCATCCTGAATCAGATTCCGATGAACGTTCTCCAGTTTTCTGCAAAGCTTCTCAAGGAGCCAACATTCACTTGAATCTTTTAACTGCTTGATCAGTTGAGCTTCAGATGTTGAATCACTTCTAAGAACTTGAATTCTTCACTTTCTGATTTCTTCTGCAGACTTCATACTGAAGTTCAAAATCATAAAACAACAATCTCTCTTCTTTACATGAAGAAATTCTTAATGAGCTCTAATGAGAAAGTCAAGGGTGGACTAATTCGTTTCTTGAAAACATCTCAAAGACTCATAAGGAAATAATCTTCAGCAAACAAGATTTCTTGTTTTCTGATGATTCAATCTTGAGCAAATACGCGGTTTATCCAGGTGTATTTTCTAAGATAAGCATTCAACAGATACTACTACTTATCTGATAAATCTATCTTATCAGCTGATTCTTCAATCTTCTTCCAAGCTTCAGCATAGAAGATTCTTGTTGTTGACAGTTACAAAACTTCAAGAATCATTGACTTGCTTAAGTAATTCGTTTGATTACAATTTAGTACACAGTCAACTTCCGAATTCATACGAAATTGTAAGTGGATTGAAATCTCACCCAGAGTATTTCTACACACCATAGCTGAATCTTTTTCTGACACTGTTAAGTGTTTGATATCCATCAATAACAGAACCAAAACTCTAATACCAATTAAAGGTGCGAGAAAGACATAAGAGATGGGGGGTTTGAATTGTGTTTTAGCTCTTTTAAGACTTTTCGCCTCTTATCTTTAACGTGCTAAGAGAATATCAGAGTTGCGTTGAAAGACTATGACTTGCGAAACGTCATTCAGATTGTGCGATGCATAAAGCATAAGCGACAAGGAGAATCTGAATAGCAATGCTTGAATCAGACTTGCAATTTTTGAAGCTTCTCAGAGTTGGGTTGCAAGGTTCTGACTTGCTTATGTAAGGTTCTGATAATCGATACAGACATATAAACAATAAATCAAAGCATAACAAGAGTAGAGAACACAAGATATATCCTGGTTCACCTGAGCAACTCTCAAGCTAATCCAGTCCACCCTTCCAAGGTGATTTCGCCTTGACACAAGGTCTTAATCCACTATAACCAAATCCGATTACAGATGCACGGGCTAACGTCGGTGATTAACAACCCGCACAACCGCAGCTGTGACTAACCCACAATGAACCGTTTAGGGATCCAAGTTAATGGATATAATGAAAATTGACCCAATAGGTTCCAATTTTGCAAGATCTACTATCAGCATTTCACTGCTAAACGTTCAAGGATCCGATTCAATGGATATAACGTTTACTGACCATTCTTCCAGGATTTTCATTGAGTTCCATCAGTGATCTCACAAAAGTCTGACCCACAATTGGTCCTCTTTGAGATATGACTATCATTGACCATATTTCAGGATTTCCACAATGACACCCAGCCATTGTCTTCTCAAGTCCCCGATCACACTGATCACTTGAGGAATTCTAATTCACATAGAATTAGTTGTTCTGGAGATTACATTGATGCTTCTTAACAAGCAGATAACTCCTAATTTTAAGTACAAATGAGCACACAGTGTTCTAGCAAGATATGAGCAACAACTCCTTGCTATCTTTAAATTCTACAAAGATGTATGGTGATTTGACAGTTGATGACATCTTGTAGATCTTCTTCATCCTCTTCGTTGAGCAAGCTTTGAGCAACAACTCCTTGCTTCAGATCTTCAATATAGCCCAGATGATGAAGTTGGTTGATGACTTTACTGATTTGTAATGTTGTTTTCTTCATCAACAGTTTCTGTTTCAATTGATTGTTGTTATGTTGAATGATGATCTTTAAGCTTCAACAACAATGGTCGTGTGTTAATGGTGATAGCTTTGAATGTTAAGTGTAACAACGAAAATTGATCGTTGCGACTTTTATCACTTCGACACCTTCAGAAGCGCATTCTCCTTTCCTTTAAATAGCCAAGTAAAATATAGTCGTTAAAGCACTGTTGGCTATTTGAAAAGAGACGTTATGCAATGATGAAAGTTGTACAGCCATATCTTCTTTTTACTGTAGAAGAAGTGATGAGATAGATCTTTTCAATACGGTGTACAGTCTTTGCCAACGGTAACATTTGTCTTCAAATCTTCAGAGGCTTCTGATGGTAATTGATTGAAGCATGAGTAGAGACTTTATAACTGGGTCTTCTGAATCTTCAAGTCTTTAGTCTTCAAAACTTGTCCATTAGGAATCTGTCTTCAGAGCTTCAACACTTGTCTAGAAACCCGTTATCTTCATTGCTTCAAGTCTTCAGAGTCTTCAGAACTTGTCCATTAGGAATTTGTCTTCAGAGTCTTCAGCACTTGACTTTTAGAATCAAAATCTTCAGAACTCATAAGTCTTCAAAATCTTTCTACACTTGGTCTTCAGAGCCTTCAGCCTTCTGAACTTCAAGTCATCAGAATCTTCAGCACTTCGGTTCTTCAAAAGATTATCTCTTTAGAAGCTTCGTTATCTTCAGAATCATAACCACTTTCAGAATAGCATCCACAAGAGCATTGCAACAGCAATATCTGTATCCTTGGATCTTTCTGATTATGATTAGATACAGAAGCATACTTGCTTCTTGCGACTTGTGTTACACATAGTAACTCACATATGAACATTTACGCACATCTTGCTAGTGCTTGTTGGATCTGATATCTTCTATGATTATGATCTACACACAACACAGATTAGAACATAAAATAGGTCTTTCACAAATACTCATTGTTATCATCAAAACATAGAGGCGACTTGCAAAGACAACTCTTGCTCTTATACATGTGACCCCTTTTGCACCAGAACTAGATTGAGAAAACTTCATGTTGACCATGGAGATGTTGAGACCCGTACTATTGTAGCCTATATTCATTATGTTAATACCAAAACTGAGAAGAAAACATGTTCAAAGAAAAACAAAAGGAAGGCAGGCAAGAAGAAAGTTGCTCTCAAGCCAAAGTTGACTTCCACCAAGAAGGTGTCCACTTCAACTAAGGCCAAGAAGACAATATAGAAGAAAGAGGCCTCTAGAATAGAGAAGAAAAGTGTGATAGCCACTGAAAAGTCTGATGGTAAGAAGAAAGCAAACTCTAAAAGAAAAGTCGCTCCTGCTAAGGAGATTGTTAAAGATGGTGTGGAAGAAAATTTGAACAACACTTTGGTAAGATCCCCACTAGTATCCATGTTGATCCTATGTGCAAAGTCTCATTCCATTCCGAAGAAAGCGTGATGAAGTAGAAATATGTGTATCATAAAAGGATATCCCTTGAAAGGGAGCTGTCTAACGAGGCTTTAAAATGTGAAGAAATTGTAGAGCTGCTAGAAGATGCTCAAGTTATGAAGACAATGATGCCTAAATCCCTGTTATCTATAACTTGTGAAGGAGTTCATTATTAAAATTCCTAAAGATTTTAACAAGGCTAGGAATATTGATTACAAAAACGTGCATGTTTGTTGTTGCTGTATTGGATTTTTTCTAGAAATAATCAATGAATATATGTGTAGAAGCAAATTGATCACAGTTGATAAAGTTCCTCCAATGAATATTATTGCACAAGAAATCACTGGTAGGATGTATGAAATTGGCCAAGCTAAGGGTTACTGCCTACTTTAAGCTTAAGTGTTAAGTGTGTCATCCTGGTCTGGATTGGAGTCTCTAACTGGGCTCCTACCAATCACAATTCAGGTATTACTACATCTCTGGCTAGGTTGATTTACTAAATAGGAACAAGGGTTACCTTTGATTTTGACGAGTATGTATTTTACTAAGTTAGGGAACAATCTGATTCATTTGTTGTCAAATTACCCATTGGATTTACAACTCTTATATATGATATTCTTATTAACCAAAAACTTGATACTGTGAGTAGTGAGGATGTTGTTGGTATAGTGTCTAGTCTGTTGTGTTTTAATTATCGTCTGTTTGCTGGAAGTCATGTTCCAAACATTTTAGTGCCTAATATTCATTTTGATATGACTACTGAAGGTGAACTCCCTGAGGTTCCTCCATTATCTGGCACCTCCAAAAGCCATGTTCTGTTAGAATTAATGCAGGTGTCCAAGAAACTACAGGAAGTTATCATGACCTCCGTATTTAGTAAGAACGGGGTGAATGAATTGATCAAGATTATGGTTCCCAAAGGAGTTAAAGCATCGACTTCACAAGCTGATAAAGAGGAGAATGGCATAAATGTTGATGACAATGAGGATAGTGAAGTTGAGGCTGATAGTGAAGGAAGTGAAGATAGTTCAAAATCTGGCTTATTTTAAGAATGAAGTTTGTTATGATTAAAGATTATGTGTTATGATGATTTCTTACCCATGCGTAGGTGGTTTTTAAGTCTGTTTAATGGCCCTCAGTTCAGAATAATAGCTTCAAGTACCCTCCTTGGTAGGTTCCATTTTTATTTTAGTTTTCTTCCCCTTCTGGAATGGTTTCTCTCTATGGATGGCTTTTATGACCCCTTGCCTATTTTGAGAAAATTAATGGAGAATAAATTTGATGGTCAAATCTAGTAATTCAAGACTAGTTTTTGCTAATCATCTTATGATATGCTAGTTATGTAGATCCTAAAAAATGGTTCATCATATGTTGCCCGTTTTTCACTGCACTGTGATGTTTTCTGAAGCATATCATGAAGTTTGTTCTCAATGTTTGGTAGCACATCTTGCATATTGTATTTGTCTAAAATAGGCCAAAGGGGGAGATTGTAGTTACAAATGATTGTCATAATTTTATAGACAATATTTAATCCAATATGCCATGACATTATGTTGAGAGATCTGATCTCTATGAGCTTAAAATGGGAGGTAAATATGTGGACCAAGATGTCCCACACATTGAGGAACATCCCGCCTAAGAAGCCAGTCATGCAAAAGTAAATCTCGTGCATGATTTATTTCTTTCATTATTTGATTGCTTATGCTTTTTTTTTGAAATAAGGAAAGAATTCTCAAAATATCAGTTATCAAGACCAAATTAGATTGATGAAGATTTAATTTATGATAGATTGCAGATCAAATTAAATCAGATTATTGAGTTGTGTTTTTTGAATTTACTTCATCCGCAAGTTTGGTTGAAACCCTAATGAGTCATGCAACTTGATGCTTTACTATTTAAAGAGAAGCTCTCCATATAGAAGACTTGAACCTTTAGATATCAAGCAAGGCGTGTTTTAGCATGTTGAGTCTTTGTGTTTTTCTTTATTTTTGCTTTTTGAAATTATAATCGTTTGAATCATTCATATACAAATGAATAGAGTTTGTTTTGAGTTGTAATAGTCTCATCATTCAAATTATTTTGTAATTGTTCAGACATTAGGAAAAGTGATTGAAAGAAAGTGAGAGGGTTTCATATTTAGAGAGAGTCCTAAATAGAAATCCGCTGATAGTATTAAGAAAAAAGGCTTTGAAATAGAAGAGTTCATCTAAGATTAATCTATACTTTTATTATTAAGAGTGATTTTTTTTTTTGAGTTATCTCTCTCCGGACGTATGTGACATTGCACCAAACTGAATTACCAAATGTTTATGTTAATTTTACTTTATTTACAGTTTAATTGTTACTACACTAATCTTATCAACACATTATTCCACACATTGTATTTCATATCTTTTCCGAAGAAGGAGAACATAATTTTAAATACTAATCAATTTTTATATCTAAAAATTAAATTAGATAATCCAGAATCATTCATGATAGATGGAAGGCGGAGTGTCACCTTTCTCCTATTGTAGTACCGGCCATGTGTTTTCTCACTCACAGGTCACTATTATGATATTTAGATCCCAAGTTTGTTATTTATCTTGTCTCATTTTGGTTTAGTTTGTTTCAAAATGCTGTTTTTTGTTTTTGTTTTGGTATGAGATAATCACTGGTGGAGTAACAACTGACAAGGATATGGACTTATGAGAAAAAAAGAAAAGGAGAGTAGCTGTGAAAGAAACATAGTAGGCCACAACATGCATTCCTTGTTTGAAAGCTACCAGTATAGTCTACTTCTAATGATTAATACCAAAAGATATTGCATTGCATGAAATTTTCAATCCTTAGATTGAATACTATTCTCCATGTTTTTTCATCATGATTCTAGAATAGCACAGTAACAACGAATATTGTAGTGGATTTCATTATCAGCTTGAAGATGAAATTGACAACTTCAGCGTGGAGTTATTTTCAATTTTCATGGACCACATATAGCATGTGGGAGGAGAGCACCAAGTGGCTTCTCTCATATCATAAATGATATTAGTTTTAGTGAGTGGTGCATAATGAATTAACAATTACTTAAATAAATTTAATAAGTAATTCATAAAGTTCTCTCAGAGTTTTAAGATCTTCCATTTTTTAGACTAGGATATCATCGTCTCACTCTACATTGTGTACCAAAAATTAGTTATAACTATTCAATGTCAATTGGTTTGAGAATCTTGAATTTGTCTGGTAATGTTAGTAGTTCAATTCAAGCCCATAATACACTCTTGAAGTTTGAATATTTGCAACCTATCTAAGCCCCTAAGAAGATAATAGTTTCATAATCAGCTATGTTTACGAAGATAGTGTTGAGTTACACACTATGTAACACTAATTAAGATGATTTTCTAAAAAAAAATTAACTCACGTCAACCGAGAATAAGGATGGAGAATGCTAGAATAGGACAAATTTGATCGGTCTAGACATTTTGAAATGAGTGATTCGAATCATCCTAAAGTATGAATTGAATCATGTAATAAAAGTTCCTATTTCTGATTTTGTTAATGCGTGAGTCACTTTTAATGAAGAAGGAAAGAGAGAGTAAAAGAGAAGTAATTTATTATTATGATTAATATTGAAACTAAATTACAATATGTATTTATATACAACTAAATAACTTAAGTATTAAGTAACTAACGTAACAAACCCTAACTCTAACCAACTTGAGGTTGGACTTGGGTTACACAACTTGGATTATACTCCCAACATACTCCCTTATAATCCAAGTTGTCGAACACAAACTAACTATAGTCGATCTGAACTATTCCTAATTTCTTTTTCAAAGTTAGAAATATGTCGATCTTTAGTCCTTTAATGAAAATGTCAGCCAACTGTGCTTCACTCGAGCAATGTCTCACTTCAAGTTCACCTTGGTTTATCTTTTCCTTTAGAAAATGAAACGTAGCCTCAATGTGCTTACTCCTTCCATGCAGAACTGGATTCTTTGCAAGATTAATGGCTAACTTGTTGTCGATCTGCAGCACTAGAGGTTTCTTCACTTCGACCTCCATTTCTTCCAGCACATATCTGATCCAAATTGCTTGACAAGCAGCATAGAATTCTGGTATATATTCAGCCTCACATGATGATAATGTCACCACATGTTGCTTTCTCTAGCATCCTTAGATTGGGGCATCAAATAATTGAAAGAAGTAACCAGTTTTGCTTCTCCAATCTTCCTTATATCCACACCAATCAGCATATGAATAGCAAGTAATCTCAGCTTCTTTGCTTTCAGAGTCTCGTGGAAATAGAATTATATAGTTTGTCGGTCCTTTTAAGTATCTTAGGATTCTTCTTGCAACCTTCATATGTGACACCCTATGTTCACTCATGTATCTGCTTCCTAATCCGACTGAGAAACATATATCAGGTCGACTGTTGCGCACATATCTCAGAGATCCTATAATTTTTTTGAACAAAGTGACATCGACTTTATCTTTCTCTCCATGCTTCTCCAACTTCAAATTTGCTTCGACATGTGAGGATGCAGGATTCGCGTCTTCCATCCTAAATCTCTTGAGTATCTCTTTGACATACTTTCTTTGATGTAGCATCATACCTTGCTTCAAAATTTGAAATTCCATGCCTAGGAAGTACGAAAACTTTCATAGATCCGAAATTTCAAATTACTTTTTCATCAGCTCTTGGAACTTTGACAAGTTCTCAAAGCTATTTCTAGTTACTAACAAGTTATCGACATATAAATATATGATTGTTATATCTTGTGCCACAACCTGAACATAGACACCATACTCAGATTTTCATTTGATGAATCCCAATTCGACCAAGTATTAGTTGATCTTCATGTTCCATGCCCTAGGTGTCTGCTTCAGGCCATAAAGCATTTTGTGCAACCTGTATACTTTCCTTGCTTCCTATTGTATCACAAACCTAGGAGGTTGTGTATCATATACCTCTTCATCTAGAGGACCATTCAAAAATGATTATTTCACATCTAAGTGAAATGCCGACCAACCTTGCTTACATACCAAGGCTATCACCAATCGAACAGCCACAAATCTTGCTCTTGGTGAATATACTTCAAAGTAGTCGAGTCATTCTCTCTAAAGAAATCCTTGAGCTACTAATTTTTCCTTATGTATTTCTATCGACCCATCATCGTTATGCTTTAACTTGAACACCCACTTCACTTCGATAGCTTTTATATGTGATGGAAATTCGACTAGCTCCTGTGTGTTGTTTCTTGTGATCTCTTATATCTTTTCGACCATAGCTTCCTTACATTGTTTATCTTTGAAGGTCTCGCTATAGTTTATTGGTTTAACATCTGCAAGTAAAGTTAAATGAACCAAATCTTCATCTTGTGTGACTTCATCATCACCAACGACTTAACAGTCTTGAAGCCTTGCTGGGAGTACTATGGTTCTTTGAGGTTTTTGACTTGTGCTATCCATACCCTCTCGATTGTCCGCTTCAACTTCGATAGTGATTGAAACATTATCGATTGGAATTTCTTCATGCTCACCACTTTCTTCATGAACTTCATAGCCCATCAATGGCTTGTTAATTGCATCACTTGAATTCCAATCCCAAGAAGAATTTTCATCAATCACGATATCTCGACTTATCATGATCTTATCATTGATTGGATTGAATAACCTTTAAGCTCCAGTTTAGTGATATTCTATCAGGAACACGTTTGTAGCAAATAGAGCCAAACACCTTCAGATGACTCACTGATGGTCGTTTGCCACTCCAAACTTCTTCTAGAACCTTGTTTTTCAACTTCTTGGTAGGGCACCTGTTCAGAATATAAAGAATTGTAGTGACAACTTCACACTTTAAGGACTTTGGCAACTTCTTTTGATTCAGCATGCATCTCACCATATCGAATATGGTTTTGTTTATTCTTTATGCTATTCTATTATGTTGAGGCTTGTAAGGAGCATTTACCTCATGATCAATACCATGTTGTGCACATAACTCCTCAAATATCTTGGATGTGTATTTTCCACCTCCTTCTATTCACAGAACCTTGATCTTCTTTTCAGTCTAGTTTTCGACAAGCATCTTGAATCTCTTAAAGATTTTGTTAGAACAAGATTTTTTCATTCCCTTAAAAGGTTTTGATGATAACAAAGTATTTAAAGAACAATAGGGTTTACTAATGGTTATTCGAGTGTGCAGGATCAAAAGACATTAACCTTGATATGAATCAAGTTAATCACTCAGAAGAACCATTAAAGAGAACAAAGATGTTCTGAATCTGAAGGATCAGAATAAAGATTTCAGACTCTAAAGAGTCTAACTCAAGTATTTTAGATGTTGAACCCATGCTTAATTGGAAATACAAATATCAACTCAGCTCTGAAGACTGGAACCTTTTGAAGCAAGTAGAATCTATTATAAATAATGACTATGCATCTTCTGAACAAGCTGCATCAACAACTCTGAAGACATTGCTTCAAAGGAATTTGTCTACATCAAGTTTACAACTCTGCAAGTTCTTATCTAGACTAGTTCTGATCAAGACTCTAATGAAGTCAAGACTAAGAACCTGTGAACTCAAGACTCTGAAGTCTCATTCCAACCATGTTCTGAAGACATACTTTAGCTTCTAATCATGCTTTAACTATTTCTATAAAAAAGCCCCTGATTCAGAAACTAGAGTATAAGGATAACATCAACTCTGAGAAGGCTTCAATAAACATCTACAAGAAGACTCAAGTCAGAAGTTATCCAAGAAAGATCACGTGACAACAGTAAACTACTTTATGTCAAATATGGTGATAGTGATGTTGTTAGGATTTTCTCTCTCCAATTGTTCTACTACTCTCAACGTCTTTATGCTAGCTGAGTTTTTTTATCTCTCTCTAGTGTCCATTAGCTTTCAACGGCTATATGTACCATGGTAATTTCAATATTCAAAGGATCTATTCTTAGTATCTATTTAAGCATGAATATTGAAAACATTCAGATGTTGACAAGAAGAAGAAAGCTTCTTTTAACATCTCTCTAAGTTGAACCTCTATCTTTCAAGAGAATGAATGTGAGTTGAAGATTTTGTGACTATTTTCCCATGGATTTGATACCAGTTCACTGAAATGAGTTGAGAGAAAGACACTTTAAAAGATTATCTAACCAGAATGGTTAAGTGTGTTAGAGTAGAGTGAAACATGTTCTTATACATTCTGAAGATAGAATATGTGAACATGTTCATAAGAACAGGAAGGCAAAACAAGATGAAAATTTGTGCAAGGAGAGGAGAAGAATGAATTCTTCATTCTTCTACACTCAGGAGCAATCAACTTAAATCTTCTCAAGAGTTTAAACATTTGTGTATCTGCTTATCCAAGAAGCACTTATATGATCACAATTTTGATACCATATGTCTATGTTAAGAGAATCTAAAGACTCTAGCCTCTGTGCTTAGAGTAAAAACTCTTTCTAATGATTGAGCAGAAAGTCCTGAACTGGATGTTTAGGCATTGAAGTCTCATGCTTGCGAGCAGAGCAAGAAGTCTCGGTCAGTGTTATTGAGCAAGAAGTCTCATGCTTGAGGGCTTGAGCAGGAAGTATTGAACGGGTAGTTCAGTCAAGGAAGTATCGATCTAGGTGATTGGGTAGGAAGTCCTGAATGGGGGTTTAGGAAAGAAAGTCTCATATTTGCTGGCTTGAGCATAAGTTTATTTCTCGTGGGATTGAGTAGGAAGTCTTGAGTTGTTGGCTTATGCAATTGTAATCAGTTTGATTATAGTTAAGGGCTCTTGTGCTGCAAAAGGACTGGACTACTCTCAGTTGAGAGGAACTATGATATATTGTGTGTCTCTTTATTTACTTCTGCATTTATATTCCTCTGTGCAAGCATACTTGAAGTCAGACTGTGATGTGATTCAGACTCTCACTTGGATCAGAATCTGAGTGTGAAACCTTAGGTTCTGAAACAAGACTAAGAAAAAGAAGTAAACTTTTCAATGTCGATACACTCTCTACTATCAGACTCTGGACGTGGTTCAGATCTGATGTATCAGAATTCAAAGTGAAAAGAGTTTTCATATTTTGACATACACAATTCAATCCCCCTTCTTGTGTATTTTTCTCACTTCAAATTTCATATACTCCGTCCTTTAGCTTGATCACTTAGATCCACAACTTTCGACTATACTCATCTGCAAATGAATCAAAATACATGTTTCCACCAATGGTATGATCCTCAAACGGGCCACATACATCTGAATATACTATTTCTAGTATACAAGAGGACCTCATTGGCATAGTAAAAAACAAAAGACTTTCCAGATTGCTACCCTACTAAGCAACCTTCACAGCCTTTGTTGGGCATTTCAAGACTTGGTATACCAGTTACCATATCTTAAGTAATTAGTTGATTGAGTGACCGAAAATTCAGATGGAAAAATCTTAAATGCCACAACCAACTCTTTTATAGTTGACAACTATTTTAGGCATTGTACCTCAGTCGAATTGATTATGGTCTTAAATGTCCTATTCTTTGACAGAGGATATTTTGAGACCAGATTATTCTGAGTGTCGAATAGATCCGAGGCTCCATCTTTCATAACCACTGAGAAACCTTTTTCAATCAGTTATCCAACACTTAGCAGATTACACTTCATTCCAGGTATATAGAGTACATTTTTTATCATAGCTTTTGCTTCATTGCTCCTTTGAATAACTATGTCACCAATACCTTTTACTTGCAACAAGCTATTATCAACAAGTTTGACCATGCTCTTATTGGACATGTTGAAATCTGCTAACCATGCTTTTCAACCAGTTATGTGATTCGAATAGCCTGTATCGAGAAACCATTTATTATTGTCGACATGCTCATCAACAACTGCAGCCATAAGCACCATGTCTTCAGAATCATTAGAATCTTAGCATGCAAGGGTTGATCCTTCCTCCTTGCCTTTTATCGCTCCCTTGTCTTTCCTGTACCAACAATTATTAGCCAAGTGACCCTACTTTTCACAATTATAGCATTGAACACCTTTTTTTCTCTTCTTTGTCTTTCTGATAGGAGTTTCCTTCTACTCTTTTAAAAGATTCAGAAGCCTTATCATCGACCTTATGCTTTTGAGGTTTCGATCAAGACTTGTTATTATGAGTCTCGTCTCCTTTGCTCTTGAACTTGTTGGAGCCACCATATTTCTTCCATGTCTGAGCCTGTAGAGCTTGTATCAAATCTTGAACACATTTCCTTTCGACAATCCTCATCTCACGTGACTCCAACGAACCAACCAAATATTCCAATTTTAATGTTTCAAGATTTTTGGATTCTTGAATAGAAACAATAACGTGATCAAAGTAAGAGTTCAATGTACACATTACCTTCTCAACTATCATCTTATCAGTTATGGCTTCACCACAGCCTTTCAGGAGATGGACAAGCTTATCAGCTCAAGTGAAAGAGTGGTCAAGCAAAAGGGCATTCATGTAGTTGATTCAAACACAAACTTATCAACTCAGATAGAAACATTGTCTAAATAGTTAGCGACGACCCAACTAGTCCAAGTTAATGTGAGCGAAATTCATAAACTTTGTTGTGATTTTTGTATAGGAGAACATTCAAATGGTAACTGCGCCATAGAGGTGTTCTGCAAGCTCCTTAAGCACCTCCACTCAAACCATCACCTCTTGAAGAGACATTGTCAAATTTCATGAAGGTTACCCAAGAAAGCTTCGAGAAAATAAACAAGTCTCAAGATAACATGGTTAAGACTCAACTAGATATGGTACAAAATCAGATCTTAGTGAACAAGTACACCAAAGCATCCATAAAAAACTTAGATGAAAATCGGTCAATTTTCTCCATAAATGGCAGTACAAGCTAGCTCAAGTGGGAAAGTTATAGGTAACATTTTGGATAACCAGAAAAATGAAACATGCAAGGCTGAAACTTGAGAAATAAAGTGGGTTCGTCGAAACCAAGAGTTAGTGAGGAAAAGAAAGAATCAAGTGAAGTTAAGAAAAAGAAAGGAAAATAAGTGGTAGTTGAGAAGAGGTTGAAAAAAGTCTGGGGGAGAAAAAAGTGAGGATGAAGTTATAGGGTACACCCTTGACCAATTCATTGACAAAATTCATCCTTCAAAAGAGTAAAGAAATAAATCTTGACTGAACCTAATCCCGATCTACCGGATTACATCAAACCACCTTACCCAATTATAAAGAAAACATTGAAAAAAGGAAAAGGAAGTTAGCCAGTTTAAAAAGATCATGGAGATGTTGGACAAAATACAAGTCAACATTCCATTTTGTGATGCTCTTGAACAGATGTCTGTTTATGCAAAATTCATGAAAGTGCTCTTATCAGGAAAATGGAAGTTAAACCATGATGAAAACATCACTTTGGAGGAAGAGTGCAATTCAATCATCCAAAAGAAGCTTCAACCAAAACTCACTGATCCGGGTAGGTTTAATATTCCTTGTTCAACTAGTTCATTAACAATTAATCATGCATTACATGACTTAGAAGCTAGCATTAATCTGATGTCGTTATACATGATGAAAAAGTTAAAGCATGGCGAACCAGAGCCAACACAAATAACTATTAGAAAGACCATTATTAGAAATAGGTAAAGCTCTCATTGATGTAGCACTAGGAGAATTGATACTAAGATTTAACGAAGAAAAAGTTATTTTCAACGTGTTTGAAGCACTGAAGCACCAAAAGGAAAATCCTCAGTGTTACTAGGTAAGCATGGTGAATGAAAAAACGAAAAGGCTCCATAGAAAAAATATGGTAAGAAAATAATTTTAGGTAGGACAAGAAGTTGTGATGTATAAATCTAGTTGGAAACGATCTCTAGGTATGTGGATGTCTAGAAGCTTCGGTCCTTTTATTGTGAGTGAAGTTTTTGCATGTGGCACAGTTGAATTAATCAATCCAAGAGATGTGCGTGCCTTTGTTGTGAAAGGATAGAAATTGAGGTCCTATGGAGAATATGAAAAATCATCGGAGAAAGAGCCTTAGACAATAGAGTCAAGCTAGTGACCTTAAACAAGTGCTTAATGGGAGGCAACCCATCATTTTTTTCATCACAATTTAATATTTTATGCAATTAAATTTCCATTGATTTTGTTCTGTTTTATTGTGTGTTCATTGTGTAAGATGTAGTTGAAGAGGAAGGAAAAATAAGGCCAAGAGAAAAAGGAAATAAGTGGAAAAGAGAAAATAAGAAAAAAAATTGAGGAAAATGAAGAGTATCCATTGGAATCAATGTGTGCGCATTATGGCCATAATGACTTGAATAACACTGCGATGCATCTTAATGCAGATGCGATGTGTGAAAGGCGTTGTCCAGAGAAATGTTGGGCTGATCGTTGGGGCCCTACCATTGGCTATCGCGATGTAATCTCGTTTAACGTGTGCACGATGAAGGTCAACTAGAGCTTATGAATTTCCAGTTTTGGAAATTTCATCTATACAGTTTCTAGTTTTTACTAATTTTCTTTGCAAATCTTGTGTTATTTTTGTTGTGTGAGCTTGTCCAGATGGCACCCAAAAGAATCTGACAAACTCAAACTGGTTCATCATCAAACAAAAATTAATTCTTAATGTAATAAGACACCAAGTTAACTTGGAAGGAGAAGATAAAGTAAAGACAATAAATACAATAATTTGTTTACCCAGTTTGATCAAACAATCTACTTTGGGGGAGAAAACAACTTTCTAATTCACTATACTACCAAGTGGTTACAAGAGATTACAAATGAGTTACATGAAACTAGTCACCCAAGTTCCCAATAACAAACCATATTTTCTACCCAAGTGTTTCCCAATCTCTCTAACTTTCTTTATATATGAATCACACAAGCCCAAGGTGTTTAGAAGTATTTCTCTATCCCTTAGATACCTCCAAGGGTTTTCCAAATTCTAAGAACATGCTCTTAGGAATTTACCTTTGCCTTTGTAAGATTGCCACTAGGATTTCCAAATGCTCATTTCTGTCTTTAGTTGTAAAGTTCTCAACGATATTATGAAAAGAATGATAGGAACACATACTTATAATTGCTAAAACCAACGAATCCATATGTAATACCCCATATTATTTAAATGCTCAATTGGATATCAGATGAGATTAGATGAGCAGCGATGTGCTCTATCTTTGGTACATTGAACTAATGGAATCCTCTAAGTACTTTAAGTATTATCAATTGGGATCAATAGAGCAATTAATGAACTCTGAAGAAATCAATTTATTATTAGTTCAAGAGAGACTTTTATGATAACTCTAATAATTGATCAATTGGTTGAGATGACAGAATATCAATTGGAGATATTTTACTCTATTGGATTATATTATATAATATTGGTATATATATATATATATATATATATATATATATGGAAAGAGAAAAGAAAAGATAGAAAAAGGAGAAGAAGAGGAAAGGAAGTGAAGAAGAGAAGAAGAAGGGATAAGAGAGAAACCCATGGATCATCATCATCACCATCTTCTTCAAACTCCTCTTCGACTATCAGGTGGGTTCTAGTTAGACACTCTAAGTTCTAGAATTAAGAAATTAGAACTTAGGTTAGATTTGAGAGAAAATGATTAAACGGATAAATCGATGAAATCTAACGGATGAAACGTGATATAAAATGTGTGAAATACTTGTTGTATGATTGGAACATGTTTAGGTATGATTTGGATCAGTTTTGGTTGAAGGAATGTTGGATTTTGGCCCAAAAGACCAGCTGTTACGCTGCTGGAAAACCCAGAATTCGCAGGTTCGCAAAGCGAACCCATAGCGAAGAGGAAGGCAAAGGTTTGCCAGAGCTTCGTAGTGCGAATGGCAAGGCGAAGGTTCGCCAGGTGTTCGCAAGGCGAACTTTGTGCCCTTTTCCTTCTGCCTTGTTTCGCTAGAGCTTCGCACTGTGAAGGAGGAAAGCGAATGCTCGCTGGAGCTTCGCAAAGCGAACATGTCAGTTTTCCCATTTTGTTTCCTTCATAACTTTTGATCCGTAACTCGGATCGGGACGTTCTTGGTATCATTGGGATTAATTATTTAAGGGGGAAATGAATGGAAATAATGTTATGTGATATGTGGGAATCCATATCTCTTGGATCGTAAATTCGATCGAGGCATATTTTCAGCCGATGTAAAGCTGTGGAAATATCCTACTGGATAAGAGTGAGAACTATTGATTTGATACCCGATTAAATGAATCGGAGGAACCTACGAATTGTGTTAACTATGTAAATGTGAAAAGTGATGTGTGATTATATGTGTTTATTGTAATATTTGTGATTATACCATGTCTAGCAAATTGTGAATTGTGAATGAAAGAAATATGCATGCTTAAAATATGAATTAGGAAGAGTGAGGAAACTTTACCCCAAAACAATGGTATAATTCTAGGTTATGATTAGAATTGTGATAGAAACTCTGGATGGCGACGCTCGTGCATTCATTGACGAGTTTTGGCCTAGAGTAGATAACGTAATGACAACGCTCGTGCGTGCGGTGCCGAGGCGTGTGTCTGACAACGATCGTGCGTACGGTGCCGAGGCGTGTGTCAGATACTAATGTCATAGAATGAGTAAACACTAGTATGGAACGTGTGTGTAAACCTTTGTGGTTGTGATAAGGCATTATGGCCTTGTGATTGTTGAATATAATCCCGTTTGTGTGTGAGATCACGTAATCATAACCGGTTCTTTGAGTTGCAGTTTCGTGTGTAGTACGAATGGAACCTAAGGGTAGAGACTTGTGATGGTTAACAGGCCATGTGAAGTGACGGTTCACGGCTAACAGACCGATGTTCCCGAATCCATTTCGTATGCTAAGTAAATTGCAAGGATCCATGACCCGGGTCGACTTCTAGACGTAGAAGAGGACGGGAAAAGGAGATGTCTTGGCATGGTTACCGATTAGTGATATCTGTGAGTTAACAGACTCGTGACATGTTTCCATATAGTGTGTGCGAGTACTCGAGGTCTCTTCCCTTTCCCCTTGACTTGAGTTAGGATTGATAGAACCTTGTACAGCCGAGAGGACCTATAAGATAGAGAACTCACTGAGATTTGATGTATCTCACCCCACTATAGTTGCTATTTTTCAGGTACGGGTTGCAGGTTTGATTTACAAATGGAGCTATGCTTGGATGTTTCAAGAGAAGCTTAGTTAAGCTTATTCCGCTGTGTATTTGTTGTATACAATTGAGGATATAGTATATTGATCTTAGTTTTATTGTTTTGGCTAGTTTCCATATCTTGTACCATAGCTTGTATTATGTTTTTAGAATGGTCAAGTATGTGAATTACGCCATTAGGCACTTATGATGGTGTCAGTACCAAATAAAATGCTTGTATTGTATTATTCTAGATAAATATTATACAGGGCGTTACACCATACTAAAAACCCAAAACACATGAACTCATAAAACCGGACAGGGTGTTCCTAAAAACCTGAATCACACATACATTGACCCGTGTCGGCGCCATTACTGCTCAACTTTTGGTTGTCGTCGCCACCACTTCTCGAATGCCAACTGTTGTCGTTGTTACTCGTTTGTCAACCGCTGACCACAGCCACACTCTCTCGTTCAACCAAGTGGCTCGCACCTCAAGGACACCTAGTTGTATTGTCTGCCCACCTTGCGTGCGACTATGGAACCTTTGTGCTCCATTGATCGGCCACCGTGCCTACAGCGCTGACTTTTGCCACCGTTGATTCGACGATTGTCTCCTAAAGTCATCGGTCACTTCTATAAAAAAAATTCCCTGCGGTTTTGGCGCCTTTTGACAAATTCCTGTCTATTTTTAGGACTTTTGGTTTCTGAATCTTGAAATTAGTTTTCTTTCTCTTTATCACTTAAGGTTTTAAGACATACTTCAACAAACAATGTATGTGTGTGTGTGTTTCTTTGGTACCTTGAGAGCTACTCGTACTTAGTTATATACTATTGATCTTAAACAAATACTACTACAAATATACCAATTTTACCTCGGGCGCAAAAGGAATTAAACCTCGGTTACAGAGGCGAGATATGTAACACCCTGATTTTGAGTTTAATATGTTATTTGAGTTTTAGAGTACTTTAATTTAATTTAATTAGTATTATTAAGATTGTTTGGTTTTAATAGAAATTATCTATTTTTTATTTATTTAAAATAGTGTAGAAAGCTAAAAAATTTAATTTGGAGAGAAAAATAGAATTTCATTAAAATTAAGGGAAGTAAATAAAATTATTAGGAGTTGAGGGAATTAGTAAAATAAAAATAAAGTTTTATTTAAGTAGAGAGGTAGAATAGAAAATGGGAGATTTTCGGTGAAACAAGGTGTCAGCAGAGTTGAGAGGAAAACCCTAATAGAGCAAGATTGGATGAAGAGTCTCCATAGCCAAAGCATGTAGGATAAAGAGGAATCCTTCTCCACTTTTCTGTGATTTTGAGGTAATGGGGAACTGATTATACTATGGGTGTTAAAGCATGTGTGATAAAGAGGAATCCTTCTCCTCTTTCCTTTTTCCCTTTTTCCTCTTCCTCCATTGATGGGGGTTGAGTTGTGTGAGGTTTGTGCAAAATATTCATAATTAAATTGATGTATTTTCATTTTGATTGTATTAATAGTGCTTAGTTGTGGTTGTTGATATGAATTTCGTATGATTATATGCTATGATGAAATTGAAGATTTTGTTGTTCGTATGCTTATGTTGTGTGTTGATGAAAAACCACGATGGATTGATGTGATAATGTTAATTCGGTGTTTTTATGTGTTAATTACCGTATGAGTCAAGTACTATAATTTGCTATGTATTTTGAGTCTGTTTCAATTGGGAAGAATCATAGAAATCGCAAAAAATTGCAGGTAGATATAGAAGGGGATTAACCGTATTATTTTATGTGTAACTTGAGTTTCATAAATCTGTTTAAGATGCAGTCAGTTCCTTTAGAAAGATAACACAAAAATATTTCTTTTGAAGTGGAGAAATTAGGCATGGGAGCGCTACAACAGTAGCAATTATCTAGTTTTTATACAAGAAGCATAGTCAAATTTCAGTCCCGCGTTGGTTGTCTTATTTCACACATAACTTGATTTTATTAAGTCCTTTAAAAGTAAAATTTATATCATAAGAAAATAGACAAAATTTTCTATATATTTGACTTAAAAATTATATCATTTTATTAAGTTAAGTAGGAGAAATACAAGTTACAAGTCCGACAAAATATTCTGCCCAACGTCTGTACCAGGACCTATTATTTGATTGAACCGTACCAATTAGGATCTTAAATCCTAAAATAAAAATCATAGACTTAAAATGGACACTTTAATCTTAACGAAACATATTTATTTGTCTGATTCTAACTCCGTTTGATATTTTAAATTATTATTAAAATCTGATGTATGACAAGTAGGAAACATAATTTTAGGGTTGTTTTCGTATGATGTTATGTGAATTAAGTTGTTAATGTTTTAGGATACAAGCCTAATGTTTTGATGATATATTTGTGTAAAATAAGATGTGGATATGTTTAGTGTTGAGTTTGAGAATTAAATGGTTTGAGTGTTGAGTTATTTGATATGTTTATAGTCGAGTTTGATATGTTTAGAGTTGTGTTGAATTAAATGAGTTGAGTTTGAGTCATCTAATATGTTCCTGGTTAATTTTAGGAGTAATTCAGTTAAGGTTAGAATATGTCTGGTGACTCTTAACCTATGAGTGAAAGTTGTTTGAGTTAATTATGAGCTTTGTTGTGTTATGAGTATGCCTTGTTGAATGTTGATGGTTGTTTGGTGTTGTTTTAATGTTGTTAATGAACATCATCAAGAAATTATATGATTTAATTATTATGTTGAGTTATAATAAAAATTGTTGAGTTATGCTAAGATGTTTGGTTCAAAGAGGAACCATGGCATTGTATTGGTTATGTTCATGCTGAGTTTTAGGTTCAGAAAGGAATGAGCGATGAATATTGGAGATGGGTGTTTAAGACGAGTATTGAATTTGTATTGTTGTTGTATTCATGTATCAAGTATATTAGAGATAGGTGGCGGACTTTGGTCCAATGACGAGTCTCAGGTTCAGAGATGGAACTTGTGACAAGTCTGTTGGTGACGGACTTTGGTCCTATGACGAGTCTCAGGTTCAGAGGTGGAACCTGTGATGAGTTTGATGGTTCAAAGATGGAACAAGGCTTAGAGAGGAACCATTGATGAGTGGCTTAATCAGTAACATATCTCTGATATCCGAAAACTTTGGTACCATATGCATCAGAGTTGAGGAGATGATATACATTACATACATAACCGCGTTTGTGATTGTTTATGGTTGTGGATGATTTGTGTGATTGATGAGTGATATTATTTATACTATCCTTATTTTATGCACCATTAACATATGTGATTGTATTCTCACCCCCTGTTTGTTCTTTGTCTTGTCTTTACGCATGTGATGTAGATACTCAGGTAAAGGATCTTTAGTTGTTGCTTGTGTTGAAGGGTGGCATATTGTCCTTCTTCTTTGTTTATTATTTTTGAGTTGTTTAGTTTCCGTGTGTCGTTGTGATAGTGTAACACTAGGATGGGAATACCGTTTTATGCTTTGTGTTCTGTGAGTTGTTGAACTATTTATTTTATGATTTAAATTGAATTTGATTTTTATTCATGAGACAATTGACTCTGTGTTGAGATATATTTCCGCTGTTGTAATTGATTTTGAAAAAGATGTTATGCTGAGAAAATGTGACACCTTTTTGAGCAAATTATTCTATATGTTTTATAAATTAAGTGTTTGGGGTTTAAGGTGTTACAAGGTGACGAAGTACGTCATGAAAACTTTCCACTTTAGCCCTCAATTTTGTAATAACCGAGGGGTAAAGTGTTCTTCGCATGGGTTCGATCTCGAACTTCTGCATTTTTATTATTTTTTTCATAAATGAATGGCACCTCCCACATTTCTTCTCAATTATTGAGAAACTGAAATAATATAGTATTATTACGCGCTATAAAATATTTGTCAGTTGAGATTGGAGACTCCCATAATCTAGGAGATTGCTTCATATGAAATGGATCACCTTCTGATTGAATACTTCCTGTACATAAATGGTTTCAAGGTTGTAAAATTGTGTTTTGTAAAAGATCATATTTAAAATAGAATCATTATAGAGTCAACATGAAATTGTTCACATCTAAGGGTAGATTATTTAAAAGGGAAAATTTTAATTGTTTTTATAATTATATGGGAAGTGAAGGCACTATAAGTTAGTCACAAATATATAAAGACGCAATTAGATGCACTATCTAAGCAAAATATGTTAGAGCTCTAAATGGAATATCTTCAGGTAAATGATCTGCAACAAATTCCTATATGTGACTACTATGAGGAGGGTCACGAATGTGGCCAATGTAACTCAGGAGTATGTGTGGAAGAAAAATTCAATTTTATGAGAAATTTTCAACGAAACATCTCATTCCCAAACATCTATACAGTCTCTTGGAGAAATCATCCAAACATGATATGGAGTGATAATCTTTGGTCAAAGGTATATTCAAGGGTAATAATATCAAAATTATTGTCAAATATCATCATTGCAACAATACTACAATAAAAAACAAATTGTAACAAAATCAACAACAGTAATACTCAAATCAACAATAACAGTGCCAAAATCAGCAATCATACTCCAATCAACAACAATATCAAACTCAACAACACTACTAACAACCACCTTACTAAAGACAACAACAAAGGTACCACATCTTCTTTCATATATATATATATATATATATATAATTTTTTTATTTTTTAGCCATTTTTTCAACTTAGTATAACAATGTTGAAGTTATTGGCCGAAAGGTATGCTAAAAAGACGCTTAGAATACACTTAGCATAAACCTATAGAAAATTGATTTTCTTTGACCATTTAACATTCTTTAAATCCGACGCGATTAGGCGTTTCACACAAATATTCATCTCTCTATTATTTTTCTTATTTTTTGTGTCAGTCTTTTTTTATTTGAAGTTTTATTTCTTTATCCCTTGTATTAGTCTTAGGACTAGTTTAAATTTGTTATCATAATTTATATTATGTCTTTAATTTCATATCTCAAGAAAAATTCATTAGTGTTGAATGTAAAAAAAGAGAAAATAGTCAAAATTCATTAATAAGGGAATTTAGTTCCTAACTCTAAAGAATGCTTAGTCTAAATTTATCATATCTTAACCAAACCACGTTACAACTCTTAAGATCTTTAAAGAATGTGTATGAAAATAATTTGATAGACTATTTAGAAATTTTTCAAGTCTATTGTAAATTGATTTATGCGTGCTAGTTGAGTGAACAATTTTTTATTTAAGTGAATTGGCCAGAAGAGAGAAAAAGTTAAAGCAGAAATAAAGTGTTTTGATTTATTTGTCTTGAAGTATAAGAATGAAAGTGGAGATTAAACAAGGTCATGAAAATACTTTGGTAAGTAGAATCACGTCGAGTTAGAAATTATTAAGCAGGTAAATTCCAATTATTTTTTCTAAAATATCATTGTTCAAGCATTTTCCTCAAGAACAAGGAAAACTTCAAGTATGGCGTTGTGGTGACAGTCTATCACACTATGTATCACACTATGTATTTTGGTGATTTTAACATAAACATGTTATTTATGTAATTTTTCGTGATTTTTATTTAATGAAGATGTGTTTTATAATTATATAACTTTATTTGAGTTTAATGCTTTCTCTCGTTTATAGAATTTTGTGAATTAATTTAATTTGGAAGTAAAACCTAACACGAAGATTTTCACATCCGATTGTTAAAATTATGATATTGTAAGGATTGCTCACGTTGTGACTAGAATAGTCTCGACCATTAATCTCACTTTATGCACCATAAAACCTTCTCCAATTACTCTTGGAGACTCCCAATATTTGGGGGGTTGCTTCTAACAAAGTGGGTTCCCTTGCAAGATTGTAAAATCTGGCTTTGTAAATTAACCTTCTTATTTACCCACTATAAAACCACCGTTAGTTGCAATTAGAGACTCCCGATATCTAGGAGTTTGCTTTAGATGAGGCAGATTGCCTCTTGATTGGATATTTTTTGTATATGAGAGGTTGTAAAGTTGTAAAATCGTGTTTCATAAAAATGTCTTAATTAAAACAAAGTCATGATATATGCGGTCATAGAACTTCACACATCTAGGAGAGATAATTCGAAAGAGGAACTTAATCATTTTTATAATTATATTTATTAACCATCAATTCAAATTTTTAGTTTTAATAATTGCATACAAACCATTAAATTGTGTTTTGTGCACATTATTGTTACAAACTCAATGTGATTTATTTACAAGCACAATCACACCTTGACTTTGTACTAACTTAACACAATATATGTGATTACAAGCACAATCACACCTTGACTTTGTACTAAGTTAACACAATATATGTGGATACGATTATTTTTCTTGTCACATTGTGATTTTTGTTGACTCAAATAATGTAACATTGTTTTCACACCAACATAAGGCAAATATATGATAAAAAGGCATTATTATTCTGAGAGTTTTTTCAATGTGTCAAAGACTTCGACGCATTCTTCATCAAATTAAAATTTTATTTTATTTTGTAGAAACATGCTCAAGGGCTTGGATATTTTCAAGAAGTCCTTGATTAATCTTTCTATAGAAACTAGCATGACTAAGGAATATTTTCATTCCCTTACATAAATAGGTGGAGGAAACTTTTATATAACTTCATTCTTTAATTTAGGGCATTTCTTAATACACCACCCAAGTTTCTTAGGCACTACGCGAAATTTCTTTTTTGCCCCCTGATTTCGGATGTGAACATCCGGATGCACCAATTTTTTAAATAACGTTGATGTGTTCCGGATATGCATATCCGAAAAACTACCTGATCTGCAGATTTGGAACAATGTCTTATGAATTCGCGTCAGACCTTCTTCCTCCCCCTCATTGTTCACATTTTTATATTCCAAACACAAAACTCTCTCAAATTCTCAATCCCACAAATCTCGACTTTTTTCACTCGAGTTCGGCGCAGAGCAACTTCTACAACGATCAAGACACTCCAAATCCTCCGTATCTCAATTTAATCGGTAAGTTTTCGAATTTTAGAGTTTCAGAGTTATTTTCGAGTAATAGATTTAGAGTATACATTTAGGTGTAGAAATTGTTAGGTAGTATGAATAACATAGGTTAGAGACAATGTAGGTATTGTTTGCTGCTTCAAACGGACGATCAGGGCATTAAAATGCCCTTTTCCATGGTACAGTAGCCATGGCTGCTATTTTTGAACTTGAAAATACGTACCGGATGTGCAGATCCGGAAGGATTTTAACGTTAAATATTATGAGTGCTTCCGGATGTGCAAATCGGGTTTCTACTGCTGGTTCATCAGGGTCTCAGCCCGCACGCAAGCATCGCCGAGAGACTCCAGCTCCATCAGCAGCTCCTATTTCATCCCCTGTTCCTGTTCCTGAGGGTGATCACCCAGCACATAAAGGTGGTGACATCGATGACGATTTCGATGAGCTGGACGGTTACCCCGGGGGACCATCTGATATGTCCCTACTAGTGGGGTACTCTGAGCATACTGCCAGATATGTCTGACTAGAACAGGTAACCTTTCTCGATTTATTTATAGAATTGTTTTCGTTGAAAATATGTTCATTTGTAACATTATTTTATTTGGAAATTTTCAGAAGAAGGATTCCCAAAAGTTTTATAACCATGGGGGCAAGGTTATAGACATGATTGCGGCGCTGCCAGGGGATGAGTGGTTCACGTCTGCACTTGCTACCTCAGGTCTCGGAGGCCTTTCTAGGATTGGGTATCCCCAGATCATGTACGGTATGCTGATGGCCTTTGTTGAGAGATGGCACCCTGAGACATCCTCATTCCATCTACCGTACTGCGAGGTCATGATCACACTCGACGACATCTCATGCCTTTTACATCTACCGATCACGGGTACCCTTCTCCGTCACAATAAGATGTTGAAGGGGGAGACGATAGAGATGTTGACTGAGGAGCTTGGGGCTACCCCAGATGAGGCACATGCGGAGGTGACGCAGTTGAGAGGCGCACGTGTCCGGTTCTCTTTTCTGACACGTAGATTTGGTGTGGCGCTTGCAGAGGCAGGATAGGCAGCAGGTGATCCAACTGAGGTAGCGATACACAGGAAGCATGCCCTATGATGCTACTATCTGTTTCTTCTCGGCACGTAGCTGTTTGTGGACACCAGCTCCACTTACGTTGATATCGTTTACCTCAGGTACCTTTTGGATCCCATAGAGATCCATGGGTACAACTGGGGGGCGGCTACGCTGGCATTCACCTATTCTATGCTCTCAGATGGTTGCCGCTGGGCAGCCAAGACTGTGGCAGGTAGCTGTACGCTATACGTGGTAACATTCTTATATTCTAAGTTTTTTTTTTCATTTCTTTTCTTTCTATATTCATTATAATGTTTGACACCGATGTTATGTTTTCCATTTCAGGCATGGATTTTACAGCACTTTCCCAAGATTACTGGTTGGGGGAGTGTCGAGGGGTACACTGGGGATATGCCACGTGCTGCTGCATTTTTCCTGCTCAGAGGGAACCAGGCGCCGGACCCCTTCAGATTTTATCTTGATCGGATGGCTGCTGAGAACGTTTTTTATGACGCCTATGCCGATCACCGTGTGACGCGCGCGTTCAATGAGGTTTTACTGTTCTCAGGATGGTTGGCATGCAATTCAACCATTACAGCTCGATACCTGCTGGAGCGCGTCTTGTGTCAGTTCGGTTACACGCAGACGATCCCTAGGATGCCTCATGATTCTGCTCCTCTAGGCTTGACCCACGTGCAGATAGATGAGTTATATGCTGACTTCCAGTCCCACTTGGTACCGGAAGACGCTCGGGCGACCAGAGCGCTGAGAGACTGGAGCGTTGCAGCCTGGTACATCATGTGGTTCTATATCATCTCACACCCATGCATGATGCCCACTGCTGAGGGATCGCCACTAAGACCTGCTCATCAAGAGATATTAGAGGAGCGGTAGTCTCAGCTGGACCATACTCAAGATGTCCTACCTCGCTGTCGTGAGATAGAGGAGATAACGCGGCAGGCCATTGCGGACAGTCACCTCCCTGAGGGCTCTGGTGGCAGACTTGCCGTTGATAGGATTATTGAGATTGCTCGGGGGGCACTTCAGTACCGCAAACATCGAGCCAGGACGACGGGCAGGGGCAGAGGAGCAGGGGAGCCAGGACAGGTCTTTCGCCATACACAATAGTTTTTTGTTTAATGTATTCTATTTTTATTACATTTATGTACTGTATTTTGACAGAAGTATTATTATGTATATATATTATTTTATTTTATATATGGATGTTTTCGAATGTATATTAAGTTGCGACGATATATTAACATATGCGACCAACCAACAAAACTGATTTTAAAAAAAAATAAAGTTCTGCTATTTTTCCGGATCTGCAGATCAGGAATTTTTCCGGATTTGCACATCCAGAACACATCAACGTTTTTTAAAAAATTGGTGCGTCCGGATGTGCACATCCGGAATCAGGGGGCAAAAACGGAAATTCGCGTGGTGCCTAAGAAACATGGGTGGTGTATTAAGAAATGCTCTTAATATATCAACCTCCAATCATTTCCATAATACTTTGTGCTCATGTAATACTCATCTTGCATCATAAAATAAACTATTTTCCCAATTAAGCACCAAGTTTGTTTCTTCACGACTTTTTTCATGTTTTACACACAAATTATGAATGTCTCTCTAAATGAAGAGAACTCATCCATGCAAATCTATAAGGATTTTTCAATGAAGTCCTAAAATATAGTCATCATGCAGCTTCAAAAAGTTGTCAAAACATTATATAAGCTAAATGGAATCTTCCAAAAACAAATGTATCATATGGACATTCAAACGTAATTTTCTTTTAATCTCCATGTGAAATAAAAAATGTGTTTTGCCTAGTATAGCCATCTAGTTAGTAGTAAAACTCCGTCATAACTAGCATATCTAACCTCTGATCAATAAATGATAGTGGAAAATGGTCTTTTCTATTGTCTTAATTTAGCTTTCTATAGTCCATGAATGTTATCCAAGGTGTAAAAATCCTTGTTGGTATTAACTCACACTTCAACTACCTACTCATTAACAAAACATACACCCAAACCCTCTATTTTACCTTTCAAACAAATATACTTCATGACTAATACAAGGGTAGGACAGTAAACAACGTATTCAAATATTAAGGATGCTTCTCATTACTTGCACATGCCATGTTTCAGTTTTCTATTGGTCTAGAAATACAATTTTTTTTCTTCTCATTTCACTTCTCATTCCTCTCTCATCTCTCTTCACTCTCTCTTCATTTCCATTGATACCCTTTCTTCAAACCTCTCTATCTCCCTCTCTTTCTCTCCAAACTCACTCTATCTTCACACCCTCTCTTCCGATTCCCTTTCTTCTCTGAATCCATTTCCCCCTCTTCTCTTCCTCTATCTACCACACTCTTCTTCTCTTTTCTTTTCTCTTCCCTCCTTTTTCCCATTTTTTCCTTCAACACTAGAGATATGCATATCTCAAAGAAGAAGAAATCATAGTCGTGTGATATAGTGAAGTTGCAAGGATGTCAGATCTATTTGTAGATTTCATAGTGGTGGAAACTAATAAGGTTTAGGGTTTGACTCTATATCAGTACTTGTATTCAAAGCGTTTCGTTTTGTAACAATGTTTCAAAAAAATGGTGTCATATATGTTTCAGTATAATGTTTTCCTTTCTTTTGTATTTGGCCTTTCTTCATTTTTTAATGTATTTTTTCATAAACCAGTTTTCTTATTGTTTTACAATTTGATTTCCATGTGTGGTGTTTGCAAAGTTTTGAAGCTTAACAGGTTTTACAACCATATCAATTCATAAGCCTAAGCCTTGACAAGTTTTCCATATTTCATAGGTCTGGCAAAGTTTTAAAGCTTGACAGGTTTTTCATATTTGAATTAGTTCAAAACCTTGATAAAGACCAAGATTTAAGCCTTCCATCATCATGTAATCAGGTTCTGTTTTTCTTTTTATTTAAGATTTAAGGGTTTTTTTTTCTTATTATGATTTTAGGGTTTATTTTAGAAAGTGAAAAGTTGAACAATTTGTGTTTTCCACTGTTTGATATAATGTTTATATGAACCTTGAAAGCAATATTTTTAAAACCCCTAATTCAAGTTTGTATTGTTTTTTTTATGATGTGAATGATTTTTAAAATAGTTGTTGTGGGATTTCTACATTTATCTCATTTCCTTTGATTTTTATGATGTGAATGATTTTTTTTTTGTGACAAAGTTGAATGAGATTTGATTTTGTGGAAGTTCTAATTATTTACAACTTCATTTGTTTTATGTGTAATTGCTCATGGTGACAAAGTTGAATTATATTTTGATCACTTGATGAGATAGATGTTTCATAAGTAACATATTCAGTTATGCTCAATTATTCAAATAAAAATTATTTGCAACCAATTATTTCTGTTATTTTTCTCAAATAAATGTATAAATTGGAGCTGCTTGGAATATTACTAATGATCCTATTGGTTCATCTACAACGGTCTTTGGTTTAGGTGCAGTTGATCTTGCTGTAAGTTTTCTCATTTTCTGATGCACATGTACATCTTTCTCTGATTTAAACTTAATATATTTTTTGTTCAATATACTGAAGTATTTCACCATCAACAGTATATGGCTTCAAAAAAGCTCAATTTATATTGCACATTGGCCAGATTCGAGAAGGGGCACGAGTCATAGGTGCTTTTAAAATAATAGGCGTGGATATCAACCTAGACAAGTTCATCACAGGTAACTTACATTATATAACAACTTTACTCAAATTTTCTCTTCCACTAATGTAATGACTTTGTAATTTATCTACATGAAATTTATTTTCTCTGTGCTCAAAGTCCAACCTATAGGAATCACAGACTTCATAAATCCAACCGATGAAGAGAAGCTGGTATATGGGGTTGGTGTTTTCTCTCCTCATCTTTAACATAGAAAATATAATTTTCACATCATTTTCACCATCGTATATAATTTTCACATCATTTCCATGTTTGATGTTTGCAAAGTTTTGAAGCTTGACAGGTTTTACAACCATATCAATTCATAAGCCTAAGCCTTGGTATATCCTTTGTTTTTGGCTACTTAAAATGGCAAGTGGTGCTTAATACTTGATGAAATCTCTTCCTTGTCGATAAAATATATATCACTATGTTGTAGTTCCTGAAACTATAAAGGAATGTTTCAATCAAATACTTTAACATTTAACTTATATATGGCATTCATGTATTGTTTTACACCATATGATATGTTTGTACAGGAGGACAACTGGTCCTATAAGGCGTGCCAATGGTTGTTTGGACAGCAGAGGAGGTTAGTTTTTGCTTATTGAGAACACCTATTTTCTTTTCTCCACTGGTCCTATGATTGGTGAACTTGGCAGGTAAATTCTTGAATGCACTCACATTTCCTTTTCTTGTACACTTAGTTCGGATGATGAAAGAGATAGAAAGCTATCTCTGTTTGTATGGATGAGTGAAAAACTGAATACAAGCCAATATATAAATATGGATAGCCAATTTTATCCTTATAAGGAGACGAAAGAAGAAACTATTTAGTCGAATACAAAAACTTACAAATGATTTATGAGATTTTGTATGTTTTATGACTTTGATTTGGCAGCCTGGTAAAAGTGTTGTTGTTCCAAAGTTTAGTGAGTGAGATGAGAATGACTCTGCATCAGCTGATGGCTATATTCACATTTTCGACAAAGTGCGCAAGGAGAAACAAGCCACGAATGGAAATGCACCAGGAATACCCAATGGGAGATCGTATGGTATCCCTGTTTTGTAGTAACCTAAATCACTTAATTCATTGTAAATTTTGATAGATATCAAGATATTTTTGGTTTTGTATAACTTCAAGCACATAGTAGCTTATATAGAGTTTTGATGCTTTTGATGCACATTCAGGAAGCACCACAATTCTTATGAAGATCCTATTGAAGAGCTGTTGTGTATAGTTTAGTGAATTGGCAACGATCCTACAGGCTGAATTGTCACAATTACAAGCTGCTGCTTCTTTCGTGTGTCATTTGGCCATAAAGTTAATTCTAAACTTTCTACTTGCTACTCCAACAAGGTAGTCAAAAGGTGAAGATCTGATTGTGAATTCTCTTTGTTTGGGTATAAAGTTAAGTCTGAGCTTTGTAATTGCCACTTCAATTATTTTCACTTGTGAGAAATAGTTTTTTTTAACTGAGTAATTCCCAGTTCGTACAACTCTATGAATTTATCCAGAATTCCTGTTATGGTTCCAGTTCATGTTTTGTTTTTACTGATAACTCTTTTTTATGTTACAATTTTTTTAATTGATTAATTTCTTCAAGATTATTCAATAAACTGGTTGTCAAAATATATCCAAGGTCGTTCTATTAGCTATAGTTATTATGAGGACCATTTTGTTTAGTTTCTTTGATATGCATTTTTTTAAGAAATTAGTTTTCTAGATATGATTTTGGTTTGTCCATATAGTAAGAAGTCATCTCCAACACCATTTTTGGTCTACAAGGGAGATATGTAGTTGGCTAATTTTGTGAATGTCAAAGCAATAGTGGTTCTGTTTTAATATATATGAATAGTTGAATAATGATAATATGATTATACATATCTTTCAAATAGCATATTCTTTTATACATATATTTTTGTGATATATACTTTTGCCATAGTATGATATATATTCTTTTGATATATACTTTTGCGATGCATATATCTTTCAATAACGATAATAACGATAGTATGATCATACAATTCATGTGATATATACTTTTATACATATACTTTTGTATTAATTTTCATTTATATGTAATATTAAAAATGACATCGCAATATTTCATTATTTGATACGGGACACAATCAGTTAAATTCAGGAAATAAAACATGCATAAATATTGTTTAGTTAGGTGTGAAATATTTTATGAAGTAATATGGAACACAACCTGTTAGACCAAGACAACAAAGCCATGCATAAATATTGCGATCAATATGCATTTCAGTACAATTCTATAGTACAAAATTATTTTTATCCCATGTATTTGTAAAAAGTTTGAATATTCTAAAAGGCATATTCAAATCCTCACGGGTCACTACCATAACAATACCAATTTGTTTTTAAGTATTTATTTTCAAATATACATATCCATTTAAATAAATTTTATATTATATTAGATAAATTTATCCGTGAAGATGCATATGTATGTTGGATCAATACCTACTCTTGATATTTTTTAATTCAAACTTTAGCATTTATTGTTAATACATGTAAAGAAGTATTAAAAATGACCCACAAACATTCAAATTTTTTATCGAATAATTTAAGATAGGAATGAACTTACCCGTGCGGACGCATGGGTCTACTACTAGTTTCATTAGTAATGATTGTAGCTCCACCTTTATTAGGTATATGCATTCACAAAACCAACACACATTATTTGAAATTAGATAAATAATGCTAACATATATCCACATGATAATCTCTTTTTTAACCACCTTTTCCATGACCGAGATCATTCTTATTTGGTTTTCAATGTTATTTTTTTCATTAATGACACAACATGTCTTATTTTCTCCTGAATATACATAATTCAAAGTATAGGGTAGTGTCTTGAGCTCTAGAATTGGTGGTGAGTCTATAGATGGTTGGTTGTTCTTGATACTTTCATTAGTCAATTCTAGGAAATCAAATTTTTTCAACTAAAGCCATGGTGGTTCTTGCTATGTATTATTTAGTGATGATTATTCTCGCTTTACTAAGATATTCATGATGAAAAATCGAAATGAGCTTCCTCATATTCACATTATTTTTTCCAAAATAATTAAAACATAAATTTCTAAAACAATCAAGGGTTTTAGCCGAGATAATACAATTAAATATCGTGATTCTAAAATATTATCTTTCCTTGTTGATCAGGGTACCTTGTTTGAATTTTCTTGTCCTTATATGTCACAACAAAATGGTTGGTTTGAGAGAAAGCATTGTCACATTCTTGACTCAATATGTCTTATGTTTATCTCACCCTCTTGTCCCAAATGTGCCTGGGGTGAAGCCTCTCTAAATGTTGTTCACATAATTAATCATCTTCCCTCGTCTATTCTCGGTAATGTCTCCCATTTTAAGTGTCTTTCTCACACTACACCGGATTACAACTCACATAAATTTTGGTTGTGCTTCTTTTGTTCTCCTCCAGACCCATGAATGTACTAAAATTGAGTCTCGTGACTGTATTTATTTTTTCTTGGTTATTAAAATGAACACAGAGGTTATTGATGTTGGGACCCAATATCCCACCTCATTTAAATCTCTTGCCATGTTGTCTTTTAGGCACACATAATGCTTTTTTCCTTGTCAAATTTCATGTCAATCCAGCTTATTCCCACTTCTCTCTTTACTAATTCGGGTGTCAATTATTTTCCTAGTGACACATATGCAGGTTCTGACATATATGTGAGTTCTTCTAATGAGCTTCAAACCCCTTATGATGTCCCATCCACTTATGATGACGATGTTCTAATTCTTGATACAACACTTTCCACCATTAAGCTTAATCAAAGGGTAAGAAATCCACCTTCACATCTTCGTGATTACAATTTTTATACCACTATGCTTCACCATTATGAACCATCATCCAATAAAGAAGCCTTTACCGATCTTCATTGGTATCAAGTTATGCATGAAGAATTACGGGCGTTGAAGAAAACCACATATGGGACCTTGTTGATCCTCCTTCTTATAAGACTCTTGTAGGATGCAAATGGGTGTGAAAAATAAATACATTTTGTGATGTATCTATTAAGTGTTACAAAGCTCGTCTTGTGGAAAAAGGGTTCACTCAAGAGTATAGATTATGAGAAACGTTTTCCCGTGTTGCATGCATCACCTCTATTTGTACTTTTCTTACTATTATTGTCACTCACTAATGGAAACTCACTCAAATGGATATTAAAATACATTCCTTAATTGCGAGTTAGATGAATAGTTTTACATGTGTGTTCCTCCAGGATATATATGTCAGGAAAACAAAGTATGTTGCCTTTGTAAGACTCTTTATGGTCTCAAACCAGCACCTAGAGTTTGGTTTGCTAAATTTCACAAGAATCTCACCCAATTGAATTTATCTTCCAATGGTCATGATTTTTCTCTTTTTACTCAAAAAATGACAATGACATTGTTGTATTGCTTCCTTATATCGATGATAAGATTATAAGTCACGATGACTTATCAGAATTTAAGAGCACAAGCAATTCTTGTTTAAATATTTTGAGCTAAAAGATCTTGGACCATTAAGTTGCTTTCTGTAGCTTAAAGTATTATCTTCAAGTCATGGCTTGTTTATGTCACAGGCTAAGCATGTTTGTGAACTTGTCTCTCAAGCAGATCTCATTGGTAGTAATATTGAGCACACTCCTCTTGAACCTAATGTTGGATTTACTCCTAAAGATGGTACTTTACTTGACAACGCCACTCTTTATTAGCAGCATGTAGGTAGTCTTATATACCTCACAACCACTTGGTCAAATATTTCATATGATGTTGATCTTATTAGCCAACTCATGGTTTCTCCTCATACCATACATTATGTTGTTGTCTTTCGAATTATTCTGTATATCAAGGGTACCTTATTTTATGGTCTTCTAGCTACATCATCATTGATTTTTAGAGCATAATCTGGTGTCAATTAGCCTAGTGATCTTATTGATCATCGTTCCACCACTAGTTTTTGAATTTTATTTTTTTTAGATTCTCTTATATTTTAGCATAGTACGAAACAAACTTTGACATTCTGCTCTAGCATCAAATTGGAATATTGTGATCTTGCTGATACTACTTCTGAAATATTATGGCTTCGTTGGCTTCTTGCTTATTTATAGACATCACTATCTTCACCAACTAATCTATATTGTGACAATCACACTATTATTCAAATTTCCACAATGATGTTTCCATGAGCAAACCAAATATATTAAAATTTATTAACACTTCATTCGTCTGCATCTTCTTCGCGGTGAACTTTATTTTATCTCCATTGACACTCTTGACTAGTCAACTGGTTTGTTCACAAAATCTAATTCTTTTGACCATTTCTAGACTTTAGTATCCAAACTCAAGTTGATTACTACTCCATCCATTTGTAGTTATATTATGGTTAATTATATTTCTTTATTTCTCTCCGATATTATAATATAAATATGAGCAATTACTTTACTTCATATGCACACAAAATATAGAAATGTATTTCTATATTTTTTGAATTTCCACAATAATAAAGAAGGAATATAGTTTTTTTTTAAATGTATTGGACACGTAATCAGTGTGTTCTTGCAGGCGATGAAGAGCGTGTGGTAAAGGCCAATCCAATCCATAGATAGATTAGTTTTTTTTTACTATTATTAGTCTAAACTTTAGTGATTGCGTTACAAAAGAAAGAGCATTTGATTATGATATAATGAAGTGGTCCCAACAAAGGTTCTATATTATATTTTGTAATTCAAGTCCCACTCACTCACTCCAACCAAAATTGACCTCACTCAACCTATTTATTTCTTTGTTAACTCCTCCAAATCCAAGAATATGTTCCTTTCCCTTTCAAAACTTTATTCAATTCAATTATTCTTTGTTTAACTTGAATTAAATAAATACAACTTTGCCGGTGCCTGTACCTATCGTTAATTACTATATCCATGGACTATGTAATGTAGGGTTTACGTCCATGGAAACTTCATTAACTCACTTTCTGTCTTTTTGCTTTTGAGTTTATCTACTCATTTTTCTAGTTTCATATTGTTTGTTTTGACCTCAGCACTTGTTCATTTCAATCTTTTTAGCAGAACACTATATTAAGAAATAAGTATTTAAACTAATAAAGGTTAATCAAGTTGATAAGATTTAAACTCATTAAATTGCTTTTGACCCAATTCATTCAAATTTTATTCAAACTAGGTAGAAGCGGGTTTTAATAAAACATATATTTAAACTATTCTTTTAAAAAAATTAGTTTAGTGATCAAAATATTAAAGTTTAAATATGACTATGTTTAACTTTAATTTCTATAAATAGTTATAATTTGGTTAGAGCTTTAAATAATAGTTAGTTTCTTACTATAGTTGTTTAAGTGTTAAAAAACATGGCATCTATAGAAGGAGCAAGAAAAAAGTTCAAAATCTTTGTATTGATAAAAATAAAATATTACAAATGAGTGAAAAAAATTCTTTTAACAGATGGTTACAACTATATATACTATTATTTTACTAAGATTAATATGTAACAAATATATATTTTTAATATCCTCCCACAAGTTAAAAGATATACACAACACTTTCGGTTTGAGGTGAATAATAGAAATCAAAGTGAAAAATACAATAATAAATATCGGAATACTCGGCTACATCAAAATCATAACAAATGACCAAAATTGTAGTAGTTAAGTGCCTAACTCTTAAAAGTCTTTGACGTGCTCATGGGCCTCCTCTTATAGCGTCTCCATAATATTCACTCCAAATGAAAATCAAGCAGAAAACTCTATTCTTAGAAGTAAAATTCCAAATGGCAAATAAAACAACAAAAGCTTAACCATCAAATAAAAACTACAACTCAAAGTTTAACCACTCAGAAGAAGCAACAATTAAACGCTTAACCATCTAGCATAAGCCACAAATCAAGACTTACACACTTGGAGGAAGAAGAAAAAATTTAGAGAGTTTCTTAATGCACCACCCAGCTTTTTTAGATACCGCGTGAAATTCTTCTTATGCCTCCTGATTTCGGATGTGCACATCCGGACGTACCGTGACCTTAAAAAGAAAAATTTATGTCGGATGTGCATATCCGAAAACATTGTTGATATATTTGAACCTGCATGATCACTCCCCCCTTCCCATTCTCAACCTTTCTTCTTCCATACTCACCCTCACCAACCCAAAAAAACCCTACTTCATCAATATCATTTCTCACTCAAAAACTTCAACTTTTTGGTGCAACAAATCAAAGGGAGTAGGAGAAGATTGAATTTCAGGTAAATATTCAACTTCATCCACTACATTGCTCACATTATCAATCTACTTTTTTGGAAAAAAAAAAGTTACGCTACTTTCGGATGTGCACATCCGGAACGAATTGAGCATGAACATTTTCGGATGTGCACATCCGGAAAAGTGCCTGGAACTAATTAACTTTAATTTTGAGCAATTTTTAATATGTTTTATTTATACATACTTATTGTTCTATTATTGTTTATAAATAGATATGGTGCAGCCCGATAACATGTCAAAAGAATTAGTTTCGCCGATTTCCCCGAAAGATGAAGGGATTATCGTTAAGTCGGTTGATGTCGGCAGTGACTTTAATAACAAGCAAGAGTTTGATGATTGTGAAATCATGCTCGCATACATTCGTAGGACGGCTATTGAGCTTGGCTTCGGTGTAAATATCGGAAGATCGGATAATGGTTCGGAAAGAAGAAAGGCTTTTGTAATTTTGGGGTGCGAAAGAAGCGGCAAATATCAAGTACCTCTATGGAAGTTAAAAAAGACGAGTCCGGTACTAGAAAATGTGAGTGCCCTTTTAAGATTGGTGGTTACATGTTAGTGTCGCAGTGAGAATCAGATGTCAAGCTATTGGATTAACTTGAATCATAATTCATAATTCACCACCGAACTTTAACTTATCTAAAGGAAAGGTTAAAGGTCGAAAACCCTAAGTTAAGAGAATTTAGGTTCGAGGGTTGGTTACGTCTAGGGAAGGTATTAGCATCCTAAACGTCTGTAGTACTCTACAGGAACCTCTTATTTTTATTATGTTATCTATTGCTTGCTTGCTAAGCATATCTGTTAAGTGAAAGACCTAGGGGTTAATATCTAAGTATACTCGCCAAGACATCGCATCTTGTGCCTACGTATCCTGACGGGAGTGGAATCAGAGTATCCGTAGTTCCCCTCAAAGAGGGTGAGGAACCCTTGACCTTCCAGGGGGAGGTAAGTACCCATGGCGAGATACTTACATGGAGTGCGGCGACTCCAAATTAAAGTTAAAGTTAAAGGGAGAAAGGGTCAATGGCAAAACACATGGATAGAGTGTGGTGACTCCGATCCTAAGGTTAGGATAAAGGGAAATAAATGTCTACGACGAGACGCAAAGCACGTCGGCTCTAAACTTAAGGCTAGAATAAAAGGGCAGGTCCTAAAGCTAGGTTAAGCCATCCTAATCGTGACACGGAGTCAACAGAAGGGATCCTTTCCTTTGGAATACTAATCATTGAGTGAAATGGGCATCAATATTATGACAAAACACTAAGGAATTTCACCAAAAAATAATCACACGTATCACCAAAATTTTAATAAACCCAATCAAAGTCTAAACAAAATTTTAATCAAAATTAGGAATAAAATTTAACCGACAATTGACTAAAAAAAGTAAAGATTAAATAAGTGTCAATTCAAACTTAAATCCTAATAATATTAAATTCCATATTAACTTCTAATTTAAAACATTTAGAGTAATTAAATTTCACAGTCTAATTAAAACTTGACGTTATAATTAATGACCAAAATAAAATGATAAACAAAATAAAATAAGTAAATAAATAAATAAAACCACATTTGGGTTGGGTCCATAAACAAATAAGGGGGTTTGATTAGTTGACGGATTGGGCTTAATCTGAGCCCACCCGCCCCATCACAACAACAATTGCATTTTTTTGCACAAGGAAAATAATCATCAGTAACTTATCAATAATTCTCACGCCACTCACTCTCAGTTCTCTCTCAATCGCACACCATTCCCCACCTTTAACCAAACATAATCTCTCTTTTCTTTCCTACACTCTCTTCTTCTCCAAACAACAATTCAATATAGCAACAAATAATCAATCAGTTCATTAAAGAAAACTCCAAGCAATAATCAATGAGAACGAAATCGTAACAGCAAAAGATAGTACCGAAATGGGAAGCGGCAGAAATCAGCGGTGAACGGAGGCGATACGGGTTAGCTGCGGTTCAGGGACTCCTTGGTTGCGCCAACGAACTCTGAATCTGGTTTAAAGGCGAGTAATTTGTTCTCCCTCCTTGCTACGTGTAGTTGTTGACGTCGATGATGATGACGAAGACCCTCCGGCGACTTCGCGGCGTACGCGGTTGTGTAACTGTAGCTTCGAGGATGGTTGTCGACGACACGCAGTGACTCTACAATTGAAGACAAGAGCGGCTACGCGGTGACTCTGTGTGATTTTATGACGTGTTATTGTTGGGTTGCTTTGATGATCTGTGTTGCTGGTGAATGAAATTCTGATACTTCTGGTACTGGTGTGTACGTGAATTTTTCTTCTGCTCTGAACCGGTTTTGGAAGGAAAACGGTGTATGAATTCCTTTCTTCGTGATCTTGTTTTCCCCATGTTCTGATGCGTGTAAAACTGAGGTGGTGTGAGTGAGTTTTTTGCTCTGAATATGTTAGTGAATTCCTGATGTGAATTTTCTGATGATATTCTCGGTGTGATTTTTTTGGTTTTTTTCTCAGTGTGTCTCTCTGTGTTTGTTTCAAATCTCCCCCTTTTTCAACTGCTGCGTGTGAACTTTTACTGTGTCGGTGGATTGTTTTAGAAGGTAGTAATAGCTGCGATTTGGTGATGAAAGCTCATTGATTCTTTACTCTAAATGCTGTCTGAAACATGATAAAGGCGTCTGACTTTTTGCCTTGAAAACTTGTTGTTTTTATCCCAACCTGTCTGGAACATATTTTGATTTGTTTTGGAATGATTCGAAAACTTGCCGTAACCGTTTGATTCTTGTTTGATATTTATTGATGAACTTGCCATTACTGTAGGTCCCTGTTGGATTGTGTCTACTATGGAAATCGTGAGGTAATCATGACAATTTGTTAAACTGGACTTTGAAAATCTTCATGTGACTGTAACTTTGATGATGAGCAGTATGATGAACGTGGGTTACTTTGAATCCGTTTCGCAATTGATACGAGCCGGAATTACGTTGTAACCTGATGTCACTTGTCTTTTTTTTGCTTTGCAGTCTGGAGAATTGATACGGTGGGAAGCTGGCTCGAGTCGTCCATCATAATACGCTGGGTTCCAAAAGTTGGAGAATAGCATCTTGAAGCATCACGCCTCTTGGAGCAGCCTTCTTTACTGTTTAATTTTTGGCAATGTATATACACCACGTGAATTTAAAGTTTAGGAACTTTAATTGCCTTTTGAATTTCAAAGCTTGAATTTGTAATCTTCTTAAGCTTGTAACCTTTCTTTTCGTTCTTCTAGTTTGGCACCTGTTGTGTGTATTGAATTTTATTTTGCATTTGGAATGAGCCTTGAAAGACTTTGGAATTGATTTGAGATTAATTGGCAACCTTGAAGCTTAGAATCAACATATTCAATATGAATCACTATTTTTCAAATTTGAAAGTAGAAAACATTTGACTTTGAAGCATAGCGAATCGATTTGAATTTTGTAAAAAATATGATCATGAATTTCACTTTAAGAACTCCTTGCTAAACCTTGATTCAAGAAGGCTCACCACTTCATATTGATCACAAACTAGAAAATACAATCTCTTAAGAAAAAGGACCAACTTATGAATAAGAATAACATCTTGCATGATCTTTGTATTTTGAAATTTTGAAAGATGAGTTTTAGACTTCTTTAATAGAATCTCCCAATCATGTTGCACTTCATATTGAGATTATGAATTTAAGAATCCAAACATGATACAAACCATATAAGTTCTCCTTGAATCTTCTAAGAAATCTTTAGGAAAGTGACCTTGTAGAAAACCTTAGGATCCCATTGACCAGAATCTGTTGATCACGTCTTGAAACACTGAATTGCGAGAAAGAGAACTATCTTCACTTGAAATTAAAGTTCCTGCACAAACATGTTAGTAATAAAACATGCAGACATACCTAAGACCTGAAGATGCTATGCAAGATGATGCACAAAGATGGCGGAATCTTAAGGTCAAAAATTAGGGTATGACAAATGCCCCTATTTAAGTTTCTTCTATCCGGAGATATTGAGATTGAAATCTTCGTCTCGACGTGATAGGAGGGACTTAAATACAAACATACACAATTTTTGGTCCTAAGATGCCACAAGATGCATATGATATGACATGGAATGATATGATATGAGATGGTGTGATATGATATGAAATGCAAAGACAAGGATCCTATGGGGAAAGGTACCACGGGGGAAAAGAAGTTACAATCGCCAGCTGTCAGAAATAAATCTAAGACATCGAGAAGAGCAACAGATGGTAAAGAAACCAGACATCCAATAATGGCTTTGAATGAAAGGTACAATCACAATATCTGAGAAGGCACCAGATGAAAGTGAACAAAGACTAAATCTGGAAGAACATCAGAAAGAGGGACCCATCCGGAAGAGCATCAGATGGTAAAGAAACCAGACATCCAATAATGGCTTTGAATGAAAGGTATGACTCATAATATCTGATAATGGCTTTAGATGAAAGTGAACAAGGTAAAGAAACCAGACATCCAATAATGGCTTTGAATGAAAGGTACAATCACACTATCTAATAATGGCTTTAGATGAAATGTGAACAAAGACTTGATCTAAAAGAACATCAGAAAGAGGGACTCATCCGGAAAAGCATCAGATGGTAAAGAAACCAGACATCCAATAATGGCTTTGAATGACAGGTATAATCACAATATCTAATAATGACTTTAGATGAATGTGAGATAAAGACTACATTCAAGAATAGCATTGAATGCAAAGAAACCAATCATCCAATAATGGCTTTGAATGAAAGGTATAATCACAATATCTAATAATGGCTTTAGATGATTGTGAACAAACTACATTCAAGAATGGCATTGAATGCAAAGAAACCAGTCATCCAATAATGGCTTTGAATGAAGGGTATAATCACAATATCTAATAATGGCTTTAGATGAATGTGAACAAAGACTACATTCAAGAATGGCATTGAATGCAAAGAAACCAGTCATCCAATAATGGCTTTGAATGAAAGGTATAATCACAATATCTAATAATGACTTTAGATGAATGTGAACAAAGACTACATTCAAGAATGGCATTGAATGCAACAAAACCACAAAGTCCAAGAAAACATTGAACGAATGTGAACAAAGATATACCCAAGAAAGCATTGGATAGATGCGACAATGTCTGTTTAGTAGGTGCCAAGTGAGTTGGACTAAGACGACAAGGTAAGACGTGGGTAACAGCACGACCTGAGTGAAAATGCAAATGAGGATGACACTCTTGCTATGCATATGTATATGAATTATGCCATGATATATAATCAATTGCAAATGTAATGCAGACATCGATGACATGGCTCGATCTTTTAGGGAGAAGACAGGACTAGAAGACTGATTCCTCAACACAGAGATCACTGCCATTCTGCTTTGGGACTAGAGATGCTACTGAATACAACTCTGTCACACTGGTAAACTGTATCAAGTTGATGATACTTGTAGAAAAGATGAGAGATACTTGGGGACTCTTGAAGTTAATTGCCCCCAGATTAGCTGATTGTTATGATGAACTGATCACTGCTTCAGCTTGTCTAATTCTGGAAATGACTGAATTACGGTGCACTTGGAAAGCTTGCCCCAGTCTGAGTCTTGAAAAATATTCTGGATAAACCAATTCTGAGAGGGACTTGCACTGTAACACAAATCTTGAACTGATTCTCAACAGGATATGGAAGAAACATGCCCTGATTGGATCACCGACCAAGTTTCTCAAATGTTTGAAAATTCCTTAAGAGGAAGCCATTTTGTAAACAAAAATGTTCATACAAACATAGTAAATGTAAAGTTCATGCAACTTTTGAAATCAAAATCATTTTTTAAAGATGCAAAGTATATGAGTCATTGGTCTGAACATGGCGGTTCAAGACATCAAAGTGAAAAGGTAAAGCGAAGGCGTAATGTAAAAACAAAATGATCTGCAAAGATCTTTAGGAGTCAGTTTATGTAACCCTGTTATAGTATGATTTCAAAATAACCTTGCTTCAGTTAGGTCTTTTGAAGGTTATAATGTGGCCTGGTTCACGGTTTAAGAAACAAAGGATAAAGGCTCAAAATTTATTTGTACCCACCCAATCTTCGTGATGATCTCCAGTCCTACACTCAGTTAACTTAGACTATGTACTCAGGTTCCCAAGAGGTTGGAAATTGCACTGATGATGATGATGATGGTTCAGAAGTTAAGTTACTTTTGAGATGACAGTCACTACTTCCTTACAACTTTTGTTTGTTATACAAGCTTGTTCTGATTTCTCTATGTAAGGTAAGGTCATGAGCTTCCCATCTTTCTTAGCTTTTGCCTCGAAAGGGACTCGGCTCATTCTTTGAGTAAGGATTTCTTGACGATCCTTCTTCATTTATCACTTTGGGAACAACTTGTACAACATCTATTCATTTAATTTGGAAGAGTTGAAAGGTTGTGAATGCCTGGCTTAATGATTACAGTGAACCATCATTGGCTTCCGAAATGGAAGACATCTTCGACATTTGCTTGCTGTGTGCGAAGGATGCACAATCAAGTTAACTGAGAACTACCCTGCCCCAGGTTAAAGATTGCAGATTTTTTGGTACACAAAAGAAACTCCTACTTCAAGGCTCAAAGGGATTGACGAGGGGTTATCTTCCTTATTTCTCCAGTGTTTGGGGGATTGAAACAATGCCTTAGATCGTCAGCAATGTTTTGATTTGAAAGCATACCAACAGCAATTTGGGTATAACGTTTTCATCATCCTCCCTCCAATCTTTGCATAATCAAAAAAGAAAGTGGAAAAGAGATAATTTTTTTTTTGTTTTTTTTTTGTTTTTTGTTGTTGTTTTTTTTAGATAAAGCGTAGAGACGTAAATAACAAAAGCAAATGAATTGAATCCAAAAGTTGCAATGCTCATTTTATTAATTATGAAAGTATAAATACAACTCGAATGCAAACAGCTAATACGAATAAGGAAAGTGCAAACAACAAGAAACAAAAGTCTAGTGACTAGTTAGAAACAAGAATGAGTTATCCTGTCTTAAACACTGAAGTCCGTTGAAGTCAGCTGAAGCCTCACTTAGCATGCTCTGGCAAAGGATTGTTCTTGACATTCGGATTGGTGTCGCGAAATGAGAGAATACCAATTCTGATCAGCTCTTGTACTCTAGCCTTCAATGCAAAGCAACCTTCTAAATTATGACCTGCACCACCTTGATGGTATTCACAATGAAGATCGGTCCTATAGCCGGTTGGAAGAGAATTTGGAGGAGGAGTAAAATGAATTGTGGTAATCAAAACTTTCTGAACCAGACCAGGATATAATTCAGTGTATGTCATTGGAATAGGATCAAAATTATTCCTATTATGATATTGACTCTGTCCAACAGCTGGACGTTGAGGAGGTTGAGCTGGTCGTGAAGCAGCAACAACAGGAGTAACAGCAGCAACAGCAGAGTGATCAACATACTGGAGTTGAGCACGAGGCCTTCTGGTTTCAAACATAACAGTATTGGTATGGTCTTCTCTCTTCTTCTGGAAATTCCCATAGGATTTCTTAGCACTATTAGAAGATTCAGCAGCCTTGGATACCTTACCATTCTTAAGTCCTTCCTCGAGTCTCTGACCAATAGTAACCAAATCCGTGAAATTGGAGGAAACACTATTAATCATCTTCTCCCAGTAGAATGGAGATAAAGTGTCCATAAACATTCCAGTCAATTCCTTCTCGGCCAAAGGAGGTTCAACTTGAGAAGCCAACTCTCTCCAACGCTGAGCATATTCCTTGAAAGACTCTTTATCCTTCTGAGACATGTTTTGTAGCTGACGGCGGTCAGGAGCCATGTCGAGGTTATACTTATATTGCTTCATGAAGGCATTAATAAGATCCTGGAAACAGTGAATGTTGTTCTGTTCAAGATTCATATACCATTTGAGAGAAGCTCCACTCAGACTATCTTGAAAACAATGGATAAGTAACTTCTGATTCTTGGCATGAGCAGCCATCTTTTGGGTATACATGACCAAATGAGCTCTTGGACAAGAATCACCTTTGTACTTCATGAAATCGGGAGTCTTGAATTTAGCAGGCATAATAAAGTCTGAAACCAGACACATGTTGTTTGCGTCCACATTAAAGAAATCAGTACCCTCAATAGCTCGGAGTCTCTTGTCTATGGTATGAAATTATTCACAGACAACCTCAGGTTCAACAAAGTCTTCAAGGTATTCACCCTGAGCACTGGCAGCATTGTACTCATAGAGAGGGTTCTCAAAAGGAGCCCGAGTAGTCTGAACTATAGGTTGAGGCTCGACAAAAATAGGAGCTTGAAAAACTGGTCCAGCAGTCTGACCAATCATACCAGTAGATGCAAGAGGTGGTAGTAGTTGTGTGGCAAACCAAACTCTGGCCAAGTTGAAGGTGGCACCTGAACAGGCTGAGGATCAGCATTTGAAATTTCCTGAATGACAGTCCTTTGGGGTTTCTCTCCTCTAGCAATCAAGACTTGGAGCATTTCAGTGAGCTTTGCCATGCTTGACTTAAGGTCGTCGATCTCCATTCGGATCTCAGCATTGTGTGCTTCTTGCTCTGACATTATGTGTCACTAGTTAGCTCTAGTCTGATATCTATGTCGAGGAATCAGCTTGACGACTCACAAGTGACGCTAGAACATATAGACAACTGGAAATGAGTTGTTGGACAATCAGATGTAGATGATATGCAATGCAATGGTTTCAAGGAACTCCAAAAGCAGGTTGCAAACATCTCGGAAAGGCTGAAAAAAGTTTCATTTTATAATCCAGGATTTTTATTGATTTTGCAAGGGAAAGAACAATTGAGTTTCTTGAAACCGAATGGTTATTCATGAATGTATAAATGGATGGATGCATAAACACAAGCAAAGCACACAGGCAAAGGGCCCTAGGTTTGAAAGGTCACAGCATGGAGCCAAGGTCTAACCATCCCAATAGGTGTGCACTATGGTTTCAAATGTCCCAGAGTCTACAATCCATCTTTCAGATATTATTGATTTTCCAAATCACTTGGTAGTCAATAATATTCTCAAGAGAATCTCGTCTGAGTGTAGTATCGCGTAGCAACTAATTCAGGAATAGACTCCCTCATAGTCCCCGCAATACATCCTAATAGGCCAAGTTGGGTTAAAGGTGACTACGGTCCTCAGTCTCGATGGCCTTCAGTTCGAAATAATATCGTCTTCACGAATGGACTCGTTGAACAATATTAAATTCGAGAGGGCCTAAACTGAGTGGTGAAGTCTTAATTCAACTTCTTCAAGAATCGGCTCCCTCAAAGTCTCCTTGAATTCTCACCGTCCTATCATAATTTACGCTCAAGTCCGGGTGTAGGACTTATCTCACCACACAAATAGTAACCCTGCACACAGAAAACCCAAGCAGAACAGGTATATATATAAATATAAAGATATATAGGTAAACAAGCAAATAAATAACATAGATATAAACAAGTTAGGGGAAACCCTCGAAAAAATCCCCAGTGAAGTCGCCATTTCTGTCGCGGTGAGAATCAGATATCAAGCTATTGGATTAACTTGAATCATAATTCACCACCGAACTTTGATTTATCCAAAGGAAGGGTTAAAGGTCGAAAACCCTAAGTTTAGAGAATTTAGGTTCGGGGGTTGGTTACGTCTAGGGAAGGTATTAGCATCCTAAACGTTTATAGTACTCTACAGGAACCTCTTATTTTTATTATGTTATCTATTACTTGCTTGCTAAGGGTATCAGTTAAGTGAAAGACCTAGGGGTTAGTATCTAAGTATACTCGCCAAGACATCGCATCTTGTGCCTACGTATCCTGACGGAAGTGGAATCAGAGTATCCGTAGTTCCCCTCAAAGAGGGTGAGAAACCCTTAACTTCCAGGGGGAGGTAAGTACCCATGGCGAGATACTTACATGGAGTGCGGCGACTCCAAAGTTAAAGTTAAAGTTAAAGGGAGAAAGGGTCCATGGCAAAACACATGGATAGAGTGTGGTGACTCCGATCCTAAGGTTAGGATAAAGGGAAATAAATGTCTACGGCGAGACGCAGAGCACGGCGGCTCTAAACTTAAGGCTAGAATAAAAGGACAAGTCCTAAAGCTAGGTTAACCCATCCTAATTGTGACACGGAGTCAACAGAGGGGATCTTTTCCTTTGGAATACTAATCATTGAGTGAAATGGGCATCAATGTTATGACAAAACACTAAGGAATTTCACCAAGAAATAATCACACGTATCACCAAAATTTTAATAAACCCAATCAAAGTCTAAACAAAATTTTAATCGAAATTAGGAATAAAATTTAACCGACAATTGACTAAAAAAAGAAAAGATTAATTAAGTGTCAATTCAAACTTAAATCCTAATAATATTAAATTCCATATTAACTTCTAATTTAAAACATTTAGACTAATTAAATTTCACAATCTAATTAAAACTTGACGTTACAATTAATGACCAAATTAAAATGATAAACAAAACAAAATAAGTAAATAAATAAATAAAACCACATCTGGGTCGGGTCCATAAACAAATGAGGGGGTTTGATTAGTTGACGGATTGGGCTTAATCTGAGCCCACCCGCCCCATCACAACAACGATTGCATTTTTTTGCACAAGGAAAATAATCATTAGTAACTTATCAATAATTCTCACGCCACTCACTCTCAGCTCTCTCTCAATCGCATGCCATTCCCCACCTTTAACCAAACATACTCTCTCTCTGTTCTTTCCTACACACTCTTGTTCTCCAAACAACAATTCAATATGGCAACAAATAATTAATCAGTTCATCAAAGAAAACTCCAAGCAATAATCAATGAGAACAAAATCGTAACAGCGAAAGATAGTACCGAAATGGGAAGCGGCAGAAATCAGCGGTGAACGGAGGCGATACGGGTTAGCTGCGGTTCAGGGACTCCTCGGTTGCGCCAACGAACTCCGAATTTGGTTTGGAGGTGAGTAATTTGTTCTCCCTCCTTGCTACGTGTAGTTGTTGACGTCGATGATGATGATGAAGACCCTCCGGCAACTTCGCGACGTGCACAGTTGTGTAACGGTAGCTTCGAGGATGGTTGTCGACGACACGCGATGACTCTGCAATTGAAGACAAGAGCGGCTACGCGATGACACTGTGTGATTTTATGACGTGTTACTGTTGGGTTGCTTTGATGATCTGTGTTGCTGGTGAATGAAATTCTGATACTTCTGATACTGGTGTGTACGTGAATTGTTCTTCTGCTCTGAACCGATTTTGGAAGGAAAACGGTGTATGAATTCCTTTCTTCGTGATCTTGTTTTCCCCCCTGTTCTGATGTGTGTAAAACTGAGGTGGTGTGAGTGAGTTTTTTGCTATGAATATGTGAGTGAATTCCTGATGTGAATTTTCTGATGATATTCTCAGTGTGATTTTTTTGGTTTTTTTCTCAGTGTATCTCTCTGTGTTTGTTTCAAATCTCCCCCTTTTCAACTGCTGCGTGTGAACTTTTACTGTGTCGGTGGATTGTTTTAGAAGGTAGTAATAGCTGCGATTTGGTGATGAAAGCTCATTGATTCTTTACTCAAAATGTTGTCTAAAACATGATAAAGGCGTCTAATTTTTTGCCTTGAAATCTTGGTATTTTTATCCCAACTTGTCTGGAACATATTTTGATTTGTTTTGGAATGATTCGAAAACTTGTCGTAACCGTTTGATTCTTGTTTGATATTTATTGATGGACTTGCCATTACTGTAGGTCCCTGTTGGATTGTGTCTACTATGGAAATCGTGAGGTAATCATGACAATTTGTTAAACTGGACTTTGAAAATCTTCATGTGACTGTAACTTTGATGATGAGCAGTATGATGAACGTGGGTTACTTTGAATCTGTTTCGCAATTGATACGAGTCGGAATTGCGTTGTAACCTGATGTCACTGGTCTTTTTTTTTTGCTTTGCAGTCTGGAGAATTGATACGGTGGGAAGCTGGCTCGAGTCGTCCATCATAATACGCTGGGTTCTAAAAGTTGGAGAATAGCATCTTGAAGCATCACGCCTCTTGGAGCAGCCTTCTTTACTGTTTAATTTTTGGCAATGTATATACACCACGTGAATTTAAAGCTTAGGAACTTTAATTGCCTTTTGAATTTCAAAGCTTGAATTTGTAATCTTCTTAAGCTTGTAACCTTTCTTTTCGTTCTTCTATTTTGGCACCTGTAGTGTGTATTGAATTTTATTTTGCATTTGGAATGAGCCTTGAAAGACTTTGGAATTGATTTGAGATTAATTGGCAACCTTGAAGCTTAGAATCAACATATTCAATATGAATCACTATTTTTCGAATTTGAAAGTAGAAAACATTTGACTTTGAAGCATAGCGAATCGATTTGAATTTTGTAAAAAATATGATCATGAATTTCACTTTAAGAACTCCTTGCTAAACCTTGATTCAAGAAGGCTCACCACTTCATATTGATCACAAACTAGAAAATACAATCTCTTAAGAAAAAGGACCAACTTATGAATAAGAATAACATCTTGCATGATATTTGTATTTTGAAATTTTGAAAGATGAGTTTTAGACTTCTTTAATAGAATCTCCCAATCATGTACCACTTCATATTGAGATTATGAATTTAAGAATCCAAACATGATACAAACCATATAAGTTCTCCTTGAATCTTCTGAGAAACTTGAGGAAAGTGACCTTGTAGAAAACCTTAGGATCCCATTGACCAGAATCTGTTGATCACGTCTTGAAACACTGAATTGCGAGAAAGAGAACTATTTTCACTTGAAATTAAAGTTCCTGCACAAACATGTTAGTGATAAAACATGCAGACATACCTAAGACCTGAAGATGCTATGCAAGATGATGCACAAAGATGGCAGAATCTTAAGGTCAAAAATTAGGGTATGACAGATGCCCCTATTTAAGTTTCTTCTATCCAGAGATATGGAGATTGAAATCTTCGTCTCGACGTGATAGGAGGGACTTAAATACAAACATACACAATTTTTGGTCCTAAGATGCCACAAGATGCATATGATATGACATGGAATGATATGATTGAGATGGTATGATATGATATGAAATGCAAAGACAAGGATCCTATGGGGAAAGGTACCACAGGGGAAAAGAAGTTACAATCGTCAGCTGTGAGAAACAAATCGAACATATCTAGAAGAGCAACATATGGTAAAGAAACCAGACATCCAATAATGGCTTTGAATGAAAGGTACAATCACAATATCTGAGAAGGCACCAGATGAAAGTGAACAAAGACTAAATCTGGAAGAACATCAGAACGAGGGACCCATCCGGAAGAGCACCAGATGGTAAAGAAACCAGACATCCAATAATGGGTTTGAATGAAAGGTATGGCTCATAATATCTGGTAATGGCTTTAGATGAAAGTGAACAAGGTAAAGAAACCAGACATTCAATAATGGCTTTGAATGAAAGGTACAATCACAATATCTAATAATGTCTTCAGATGAAATGTGAACAAAGACTCAATCTAAAAGAACATCAGAAAGAGGGACCCATCCAGAAAAGCATCAGATGGTAAAGAAACCAGACATCCAATAATGGCTTTGAATGACAGGTATAATCACAATATCTAATAATGACTTTAGATGAATGTGAGATAAATACTACATTCAAGAATGGCATTGAATGCAAAGAAACCAATCATCCAATAATGGCTATGAATGAAAGGTATAATCACAATATCTAATAATGGCTTTAGATGATTGTGAACAAACTACATTCAAGAATGACATTGAATGCAAAGAAACCAGTCATCCAATAATGGCTTTGAATGAAGGGTATAATCAAAATATCTAATAATGGCTTTAGATGAATGTGAACAAAGACTACATTCAAGAATGGCATTTAATGCAAAGAAACCAGTCATCCAATAATGGCTTTGAATGAAAGGTATAATCACAATATCTAATCATGGCGTTAGATGAATGTGAACAAAGACTACATTCAAGAATGGCATTGAATGCAACAAAACCACAACATCCATGAAAACATTGAACGAATGTGAACAAAGATATACCCAAGAAAACATTGGATAGATGCGACAATGTCTGTTTAGTGGGTGCCAAGTGAGTTGGACTTAGATGACAAGGTAAGACGTGGGTAACAGCACGACCTGAGTGATGCAAATGAGTGCAAATGAGGATAACACTCTTGCTATGCATATGTATATGAATTATGCCATGATATATGATCAAATGCAAATGTAATGCAGACATCGATGACATGGCTCGATATTTTGGGGAGAAGACAGGACTGGAAGACTGATTCCTTAACACAGAGATCACTGCCATTCTGCTTTGGGACTAGAGATGCTACTGAATACAACTCTGTCACACTGGTAAACTGTATCAAGTTGATGATCCTTGTAGAAAAGATGAGAGATGCTTGGGGACTCTTGAAGTTAATTGCCCCCAGATTAGCTGATTATTATGATGAACTGATCACTGCTTCAGCTTGTCTAATTCTGGAAATGGCTTAATTATTGTGCACTTGGAAAGCTTGCCCCAGTCTGAGTCTTGAAAAATCTTCTGGATAAACCAATTCTGAGAGGGACTTGCACTGTAACACAACTCTTGAACTGATTCTCAACAGGATATGGAAGAAACTTGCCCCTGATTGGATCACTAACCAAGTTTCTCAAATGTTTGAAAATTCCTTAAGAGGAAGCCATTTTGCAAACAAAAATGTTCATACAAACATACTAAATGTAAAGTTCATGCAACTTTTGAAATCAAAATAATTTTTGAAAGATGCAAAGTATATAAGTCATTGGTCTGAACACGGCGGTTCAAGACATCAAAGTGAAAAGGTAAAGCGAAGGCGTAATGTAAAAACAAAATGATCTGCAAAGATCTTTAGGAGTCAGTTTATGCAACCCTGCTATAGTATGCTTTCAAATGACCTTGCTTCAGTTAGGTCTTTTGAGGGTTATAACGTGGCCTGGTTCACGGTTTAAGAAACAAAGGATAAAGGCTCAAAATTTTTTTGTACCCACCCAATCTTCGTGATGATCTCCAGTCCTACACTCAGTTAACTTAGACTATGTACTCAGGTTCCCAAGAGGTTGGAAATTGCACTGATGATGATGATGATGGTTCAGAAGTTAAGGGACTTTTGAGATGACAGTCACTGCTTTCTTACAACTTTTGTTCGTCATACAAGGTTGTTCTGATTTCTCTATGTAAGGTAAGGTCATGAGCTTCCCATCTTTCTTAGCTGTTGCCTCGAAATGGACTCGGTTCATTCTTTGAGTAAGGATTTCTTGATGATCCTTCTTCATTTATCACTTTGGGAACAACATGTACAACATCTATTCATTTAATTTGGAAGAGTTGAAAGGTTGTGAATGTCTGGCTTAATGATTACAGTGAACCATCATTGGCTTCTGAAATGGAAGACATCTTCGACATTTGCTTACTGTGTGCGAAGGATTCACAATCAAGTTAACTGAGAACTACCCTACCCCAGGTTAAAGATTCCGGTTTTTTGGTACACAAAAGAAACTCCTACTTCAAGGCTCAAAGGGGTTGACGAGGGGTTATCTTCCTTATTTCTCTGGTGTTTGGGGGATTGAAACAATGCCTTACATCGTCAGCAATGTTTTGATTTGAAAGCATACCAACAGCAATTTGGGTATAAAGTTTTCATTATCCTCCCTCCAATATTTGCGTAATCAAAAAAGAAAGTGGAAAAGAGATAAAAAAAATTTGTTTTTTTGTTTTTTTTTATTTTTTTAGATAAAGCGTAGAGATGTAAATAACAAAAGCAAATGAATTGAATCCAAAAGCTGCAATGCTCATTTTATTAATTATGAAAGTACAAATACAACTCGAATGCAAATAGCTAATACGAATAAGGAAAGTGCAATCAACAAGAAACAAAAGTCTAGTGACTAGTCAGAAACAAGAATGAGTTGTCCTGTGTGAAACACTGAAGTCCGCTGAAGTCAGCTGAAGCCTCACTTAGCATGCTCTGGCAAAGGATTGTTCTTGACATTCGGATTGGTGTCGCGAAAGGAGAGAATACCAATTCTGATCAGCTCTTGTACTCTAGCCTTCAATGCAAAGAAACCTTCTAAATTATGACCTGCACCACCTTGATGGTATTCACAATGAAGATCGGTCATATAGCCGTCTGGAAGAGGATTTGGAGGAGGAGGAAGATGCCTTGTGGTAATCAAACCTTTCTGAACCAAACCAGGATATAATTCAGTGTATGTCATTAGAATAGGATCAAAATTATTCTTATTACGATATTGACTCTATCCAACACCTGGACATTGAGGAGCTTGAGCTGGTCGTGGAGCAGCAATAACAGGAGTAACAATAGCAACAACGGAGTGATCAACATAGTGGGGTTGAGCACGAGGCCTTCTGGTTTCAAACATAACAGCATTGGTATGGTCTTCTCTCTTCTTCTGCAAATTCCCATAGGATTTCTTAGCATTATTAGAAGATTCAGCAGCCTTGGACACCTTACCATTCTTAAGTCCTTACTCGAGTCTCTGAGCAATAGTAACCAAATCCGTGAAATTAGAGGAAACACTACCAATCATCTTCTCCCAGAAGAATGGAGATAAAGTGTCCATAAACATTCCAGTCAATTCCTTCTCTGCCATGTAGAGGTTATACTTATATTGCTTCATGAAGGCATTAATAAGATCCTGGAAACAGTGAATGTTGTTCTGTTCAAAATTCATATACCATTTTAGAGAAGCTCCACTCAGACTATCTTGAAAACAATGGATAAGCAACTTCTGATTCTTGAGATGAGCAGCCATCTTTCGGGTATACATGACCAAATGAGCTCTTGGACAAGAATCACCTTTGTACTTCACGAAATCGGGAGTCTTGAATTTAGCAGGCATAACAAAGTCAGAAACCAGACACATGTTTTCTGCGTCCACATTAAAGAAATCAGTACCCTCAACGGCTCGGAGTCTCTTGTCTATGGTCTGAAACAGTTCACGGACAACCTCAGGTTCAACAAAGTCTTCACGGTCTTCACCCTGAGCACTGGCAACATTGTACTCATAGAGAGGGTACTCAAAAGGAGCCCGAGTAGTTTGAACTATAGGTTGAGGCTCGGCAAAAATAGGAGCTTGAAAAACTGGTCCAGCAGTCTGACCAATCGTACTAGTAGATGCAAGAGGTGGTGAGTAGTTGCGTGGCAAACCAAACTCTGGCCAAGTTGAAGGCGGCATCTGAACAGGCTGAGGATCAGCATTTGAAACTTCCTGAATGACAGTCCTTTGGGGTTGCTCTCCTTTAGCAATCAAGACTTGGACCATTTCAGTGAGCTTTGCCATGCTTGAATTAAGGTCATCGATCTCCATTCGGATCTCAGCATTGTGTGCTTCTTGCACTGACATTATGCGTCTGTAGTTAGCTCTAGTCTGATATCTGTGTCGAGGAATCAGCTTGACGACTCACATGTGACGCTGGAACATATAGACAACTGGAAATGAGTTGTTGGACAAACAGATGCAAATGATATGCAATGCAATGGTTTCAAGGAACTCCAAAAGTAGGTTGTAAACATCTCGGAAAGGCTGAAAAAAGTTTCATTTTATAATCCAGGATTTTTATTGATTTTGCAAGGGAAAGAACATTTGAGTTTATTGAAACCGAATGGTTATTCATGAATGTATGAATGGATGGATGCATAAACACAAGCAAAGCACACAGGCAAAGGCCCTAGGTTTGAAAGGTCACATCATGGAGCCAAGGTCTAACCATCCCAATAGGTGTGCACTATGGTTTCAAATGTACCTGCCGAACGGGTTCTACAAATTTCCCAGAGTCTACAATCCATCTTTCAGATATTATCGATTTTCCAAATCACTTGGTAGTCATTAATATTCTCAAGAGAATCTCGTCTGAGGATAGTATCGCGTAGCAACTAATTCAGGAATAGACTCCCTCATAGTCCCCGTACTACATCCTAATAGGCCAAGTTTGGTTAAAGGTAACTACGGTCCTCAGTCTCGATGGCCTTTAGTTCGAAATTATATCATCTTCACGAATGGACTCGTTGAACAATATTAAATTCGAGAGGGCCTAAACTGAGTGGTGAAATCTCAATTCAACTTCTTCAGGAATCGACTCCCTAAAAGTCTCCTTGAATTCTCACCGTCCTGTCATAATTTACGCTCAAGTCCGGGTGTAAGACTTATCTCACCACACAAATAATAACCCTGCACACAGAAAACCCAAGCAGAACAGGTATATATACAGATATAAAGATATATAGGCAAACAAGCAAATAAATAACATAGATATAAACAAGTTAGGGGAAACCCTCGAAAAAATCCCTAGTGAAGTCGCCATTTCTGTCGCGGTGAGAATCAGATATCAAGTTATTGGATTAACTTGAATCATAATTCATAATTCACCATCGAACTTTGATTTATCCAAAGGAAAGGTTAAAGGTCGAAAACCCTAAGTTAAGAGAATTTAGGTTCGGGGGTTGGTTACGTCTAGGGAAGGTATTAGCATCCTAAACGTCTGTAGTACTCTACAGGAACCTCTTATTTTTATTATGTTATCTATTGCTTGCTTGCCAAGGGTATCTGTTAAGTGAAAGACCTAGGGTTAGTATCTAAGTATACTCATCAAGACATCGCATCTTGTGCCTACGTATCCTGACGGAAGTGGAATCAGAGTATCCGTAGTTCCCCTCAAAGAGGGTGAGGAACCCTTGACTGTGGTCAAGGTTCCAGGGGGAGGTAAGTACCCATGGCGAGATACTTACATGGAGTGCGGCGACTCTAAAGTTAAAGTTAAAGTTAAAGGGAGAAAGGGTCCATGGCAAACACATGGATAGAGTGCGGTGACTCCGATCCTAAGGTTAGGATAAAGGGAAATAAATGTCTACGGCGAGACGCAGAGCACGGAGGCTCTAAACTTAAGGCTAGATTAAAAGGGCAGGTCTTAAAGCTAGGTTAAGCCATCCTAATCGTGACACGGAGTCAACAGAGGGGATCCTCTCCTTTGGAATACTAATCATTGAGTGAAATGGGCATCAATATTATGACAAACCACTAAGAAATTTCACCAAGAAATAATCACACGTATCACCATAATTTTAATAAACCCACTCAAAGTCTAAACAAAATTTTAATCGAAATTAGGAATAAAATTTAACCGACAATTGACTAAAAAAAGCAAAGATTAAATAAGTGTCAATTCAAACTTAAATCCTAATAATATTAAATTCCATATTAACTTCTAATTTAAAACATTTAGACTAATTAAATTTCACAATCTAATTAAAACTTGACGTTATAATTAATGACCAAATTAAAATCATAAACAAAACAAAATAAGTAAATAAATAAATAAAGGGGTTTGATTAGTTGACGGGTTGGGCTTAATCTAAGCCCACCCGCCCCATCACAACAACGATTGCATTTTTTTGAACAAGGAAAATAATCATCAGTAACTTATCAATAATTCTCACGCCACTCACTCTCAGTTCTCTCTCAATCGCACGCCATTCCCCACCTTTAACCAAACATACTCTCTCTCCGTTCTTTCCTACACTCTCTTCTTCTCCAAACAATAATTCAATATAGCAACAAATAATCAATCAGTTCATCAAAGAAAACTCCAAGCAATAATCAATGAGAACAAAATCGTAACAGCGAAAGATAGTACCGAAATGGGAAGCGGCAGAAATCAGCGGTGAACGGAGGCGGTACGGGTTAGCTGCGGTTCAGGGACTCCTCGGTTGCGCCAATGAACTCCGAATCTGGTTTGAAGGCGAGTAATTTGTTCTCCCTCCTTGCTACGTGTAGTTGTTGACGTCGATGATGATGACGAAGACCCTACGGCGACTTCGCGGCGTGCGCGGTTATGTAACGGTAGCTTCGAAGATGGTTGTCGACGACACGCGGTGACTCTGCAATTGAAGACAGGAGCGGCTACGCGGTGACTCTGTGTGATTTTATGACGTGTTACTGTTGGGTTGCTTTGATGATTTGTGTTGCTGGTGAATGAAATTCTGATACTTCTGGTACTGGTGTGTAATTGAATTGTTCTTCTGCTCTGAACCGATTTTGGAAGGAAAATGGTGTATGAATTCCTTTCTTCGTGATCTTGTTTTCCCCTCTGTTCTGATGCGTGTAAAACTGAGGTGGTGTGAGTGAGTTTTTTGCTCTGAATATGTGAGTGAATTCCAGATGTGAATTTTCTGATGATATTCTCGGTGTGGTTTTTTTGGTTTTTTTCTCAGTGTGTCTCTCTGTGTTTGTTTCAAATCTCCCCTCTTTTCAACTGCTGCGTGTGAACTTTTACTGTGTACGTGGATTGTTTTAGAAGGTAGTAATAACTGCGATTTGGTGATGAAAGCTCATTGATTCTTTACTCTAAATGCTATCTAAAACATGATAAAGGCGTCCGATCTTTTGCCTTGAAAACTTGTTGTTTTTATCCCAACCTGTCTGGAACATATTTTGATTTGTTTTGGAATGATTTGAAAACTTTCCGTAACCGTTTGATTCTTGTTTGATATTTATTGATGAAATTGCCATTACTGTAGGTCCCTGTTGGATTGTGTCTACTATGGAAATCTTGAGGTAATCATGACAATTTGTTAAACTGGACTTTGAAAATCTTCATGTGACTGTAACTTTGATGATGAGCAGTATGATGAACGTGGGTTACTTTGAATCTGTTTCGCAATTGATACGAGCCGGAATTGCGTTGTAACCTGAGGTCACTTGTCTTTTTTTTTTGCTTTGCAGTCTGGAGAATTGATACGGTGGGAAGCTGGCTCGAGTCGTCCATCATAATACGCTGGGTTCGAAAAGTTGGAGAATAGCATCTTGAAGCATCACGCCTCTTGGAGCAGCCTTCTTTACTATTTAATTTTTGGCAATGTATATGCACCATGTGAATTTAAAGCTTAGGAACTTTAATTGCCTTTTGAATTTCAAAGCTTGAATTTGTAATCTTCTTAAGCTTGTAACCTTTCTTTTCGTTCTTCTATTTTGGCACCTGTAGTGTGTATTGAATTTTATTTTGCATTTGGAATGAGCCTTGAAAGACTTTAGAATTGATTTGAGATTAATTGGCAACCTTGAAGCTTAGAATCAACCTATTCAATATGAATCACTATTTTTCAAATTTGAAAGTAGAAAACATTTGACTTTGAAGCATAGCGAATCAATTTGAATTTTGTAAAAAATATGATCATGAATTTCACTTTAAGAACTCCTTGCTAAACCTTGATTCAAGAAGGCTCACCACTTCATATTGATCACAAACTAGAAAATACAATCTCTTAAGAAAAAGGACCAACTTATGAATAAGAATAACATCTTGCATGATATTTGTATTTTGAAATTTTGAAAGATGCGTTTTAGACTTCTTTAATAGAATCTCCCAATCATATACCACTTCATATTGAGATTATGAATTTAAGAATCCAAACATGATACAAACCATATAAGTTCTCCTTGAATCTTCTGAGAAATATTAAGGAAAGTGACCTTGTAGAAAACCTTAGGATCCCATTAACCAGAATCCGTTGATCACGTCTTGAAACACTGAATTGCGAGAAAGAGAACTATCTTCACTTGAAATTAAAGTTCCTGTACAAACATGTTAGTAATAAAACATGCAGACATACCTAAGACCTGAAGATGTTATGCAAGATGATGCACAAAGATGGCGGAATCTTAAGGTCAAAAATTAGGGTATGACAGTTAGCTTCCAAGAAATGGAGATTTAGCGTTCGTTGTGGTATACATAATCACGAAATGTGCTCAAAGTTTCAAGGCCATCCAAGTGTATGTCGGCTCAAGGCAGAAGAGAAGACATGTATTGCCGACATGACCTTGAATCTTGTCCAACCGAAAAATATACTTGCCACGTTGAAACGGAAGGAACCCGACAATGTAGCAAATATAAAGCAAGTGTATAACATTCAGTATCAGACGAACAAGGCAATTAGGGGAGATAGAAGTGAGATGCAACAACTGTTGAAATTGTTGGATGATAACGATTACGTGTCTCGGTACAGATATCGCGATGATGGAATTATGGTCCGAGATTTTTTTTGGACTCATCCGGATTCCATAAAGATGTTCAACACGTTCTCGACAGTGCTCATTCTCGATAGTACCTATAAGACGAACAAGTATCGACTACCATTATTTGAGATGGTTGGTGTTACGTCTACGGATAAGACATATGCCGTTAGTTTTACCTTTTTGGAGTGCGAAAAACATGCAGTCGCACGTTTAAGGTAATGAGGGACATCTCCATCGGCGAGATCATTGACAACATCAAACATCTCCTACCTTACGGAGACAAACGGAAGGTTGTGAAGCTTTAGTATCGTTCACCTTTGGTTGACAACGAAGGGAGCGTCGCTTACAGCCTTGTTGAGCTCAAGAATCAAGATGATGTTAGAGTGATGTGGCAAACTTTTTTCAGTTGCGAAGAACGATTGCCGCTCGAGTTCGAGGCGACCGTCAAAATTCGAAGAATGGTCGATGACATCTTAGAGATGTGCAAGCTTCCACCAGGCTATTGATCTTGTAATATTTAAATTTATGTCAATGTAATGGCGATTTTCTGAATGTAATCCCGATTTTATTTTATGAATGTGAGAAACATTGTTGGATTTTTGGTGTTCTGTATCAGGATTTATTCCGGATTTGCAAATACGAATTTCTTCCGGATGTGTACATCCGAAAAAAACTGAAAAATTAAAAAAAAAAAAAAAGGCGCGTCCGGATTTGCATATCCAGAACGCAGGGGTATTTTCGTCAACTCGCATGGTGCCTAAGAAGGTTGGGTGGTGTGTTAAGAAATTCTCAAAATTTAACCGCCATTTGTGAGAAGTTAACAATAACAAATCCAACAAAAAGGCTTAACTACCAAAGCAACAAAGGTTTATACTACCAAGTTGAAACTATCCTTCAAAGTTTAACCATTTGTATAAGCAGAAACAACAAAGTCGCTATACAAAGAAATCATCCATATTTTGGAGTACTTTTAAATTTGCTTCCAATGCCACTTAAAATACTTGACCATGCAATGAGAATATTGTAATGAGCAACCTGCCCCAGAAAAAGGTATGCTACTAACTAGAAAAATTCAGCACAACTTGTAATTCCATTAAAAATCAACAAAGACAATATTTTATTATTTTCTACCGAGAGGATAGTTAAAGTGATCATTGGTTCAATCCCTAACAACAATATTTTTTTATTTTCTAAAACTATATAGCGTGTGACCCTTACCTCTCGATTTTTGTTAATATTTGAGGGAATAAACAAGTATTTACGTCGGTGTGATATAATAACCGAGAAGTATAACCTTTTCTTTTCATTTTTAATTTGTTTTAAATCTCATTTTGATTGATCTACATTTTTTACACAAAAACTACAAATTTTGTGACAGGATCATTTCCAAATTATAAACACATAATACCAAATTATACTGTTTACAAAACCATATATACACATATCTAAAATGGTACACCAAAATAACCTATACATATTTGAAAACAGAACCATATAATACTTACAAAATGTATAATGACATTAGGGATACATAAAACCTCTACCAAGACAACATATACATATTTGAACCTATAATTACAAAACCTTTATACAATGCTTACAACAACCAAAAAAACTAGCGTTGTTGAGATTCATAATAAGATAAGAAGACGCAGGTCCAACGTGATCGGGTGTCATATATATCTTCTTGTGGGAATGGTGTTTCGCCGCTAAACACCTATAATTTGAACAAAATTTAAATTATAATAAGCTAACAATAACAACAATATTAACTTAACGAATATCAAAAAAATTACATGTATATGGATAAAGTTAATACCTTAAGCCATGAATTGGTAATGCCTCCGGAGACAATATTTAACATATGTCTCATTATATAGTATCCACAAGAAAAGTTATTGGATTGTTTTTGCGACCACAGCTAATTTTCATATAGTTACTAATTAATACACACAAAGCACAAGTAATAAATTAGCAAAAATAAAAGAACGTCAAAAAGAAAAGTAATACTTACTTTTGAGAAAATGGGCTTTGGCTTTCTACCTTTTAGATTATGTTTCATATAATTGTATCCCTCCATAGCTCTGCATGTCGGTAAAAATTAAACATGAATAAAAAATATTCAAAACTAAAGGTAAAATATGAGTATTACAAATAATATCACTTACCCGCTCAAAACGTCATGCATCGTTTCATTAAGGTCATTATGTAACGAGTATAACATAATTACAACATTTTGCTTCGAACATATAATAACTAATTGCTTATGTGAAGTGTATAAATATTTAGAATAATTATTAATGTGTATACAATTGATTTATTAAAAAAAAACACAAATTAATATATACTTAGGCATGGTAAAACGGTATCATGTAACATTCTTTGTTCTTATTAACCAACTTATTTTGTATGTACATCTTGATAGCGTTTTCTCTCATTCGTTGATATTGAATATTAAATGGGTCTAAGAAACAAAACTTTTTTTTAATTTCATTTCAACACACGTCTCATGTATGGAACTAAAAGTTAATGCAAATGTCAAATCTTTATGTTAAAGTATGAAAACAATGAATATAAATTGAAATCACCGTAAAAAATATACTTACGAGCACCACAATTGTAGTACGGTTATACCCAACCAATCATCTGCCCTAAAAAAATTCCATAGCACAACTCTTAAGAAGTATAAAAGCTTGTTATAGTTCATGTTTTAAGGTAAAATCGTAGTCGTTTGACATCTCCTCTACCATCCTTTGATAGTCTTTATGTGGTATTTGCTTGAGGTAATGTGGGGTCAATATTGTGTTTTGGGGCAAAATAACTACCTTTTGTAATTGCATCACCCATAACAACTTTTTCGTCTACTTTCTCAAGTATGTATAAGTGATATGAAATTGGGTGATTGAGTACACCCATTGATTTCAATTGCTGCATCATAAAAACAACCGAAATACAATACATAAATTTTAAGTACACAAAAATAACAACAACATACAATAGAAATTGTTTAACTTATACTTATACCTTAATCACATCATGGGTATACTTCTCTCGCACTTTCTCGGGAAACTTCTCTCGCTCTTCCTCAGCCAACCTCTCTCGCTCCTCTTGGACCCTCTCTCTCACCTCTAATAACATCCTTTTCCACTCCTCCAGATGCACTCTCTCACGTTCCTCCAAAATCCACTTCTCCATCATCTCCTGAGTCTACTTCTCTCGCTTTAGTTCTAATACCTCCCCCACCTTTTGAAAAACTATCTCTTTAATTTCTTTCTTACAATTTACTTTGTTACTTGTTTGCGATGGTCCAAAAAATAACCTCAAGTTGACGCCTCATCCAAGACCACAAACACATCCACCATGCTCCTCGGATCCAATTTCTTCTACCAAGATGTCATGACGCTCTCGTGGAACAAAGATATCATCTTTAGATTTTTCAACCAGTACATCTTAAACACATAAAATTCATCTTTATCGAATTGAATTAACTAAAATAAGTAATTTTGGTAAAAGTATCTACTTACAACTTTTCAGCCACTTCGCGTGTAGCCTCTAATGTAAACTCGCCTCCTGGTATTTGATGTGCCCTCTTCCATTTCTCATGGCGCAATGGTGGATATGCGCTGCGATAAAGGCTTCTAGAAGGATCTTTAAGCTCTAGTTCTCTTTGTTTTCGTTTTTCATTAATCATTTTTATGTTATAATTTATCATATCCTCCATGAGATAATCTTGTGGATAGATATTTCTAGCTCTATTCTCTTTTCCTTTTAGGCTCTTAGCTAAGAAATCAGGAGTGGTGTGAGACTTGACAAAATCCTCCCAAACTTTCTTATCAACAAATGGATACTCCATGTATGGAGACTCTGAGTTATCATTTGAATTTTTAATATAATCATGTGTGAGTTGTGTCTTAAAGTCCCTCCAATGCTCACCAACATAACCAATCCATTTCTTTTTCAGCATATCATTCTTTAGAACAATAAACATTGTTTATGTTTACAAAATAGATATGATATTAGTGTTAAACCAAAAAAAAAATGGTCATCTATACTTGTAAAACAAATCATAAAATTTATAATAAATATTGTAATATCGGTCCATAATTTATCTTTAAAATCATTGTCAACGTAGTGCCAATTATCTATTAAAATATTGACTTTGCTTCTACCTTATACTGCCATGTAACCCCTAAAATCATTAGCATGTTCACCATAAGTGTTACTAGTTCTTAGATAAAAATTAACTGGGAAGAGAACACCTCTTTCGTGGACTTTTGTCACCTTAGTCAACATCGTGGCACCTCTAGTTTTTCTTTTACTTTTAGTATTAACAGAGGTTGTAGCAGAGGTTGTATGAAATGTGCTTATCGAATCGCGTGTGTCTATGTAAATGAAGAACTATGTGACTCAAATCAACAAATCTCTGATAAGGCACATGATGCATACAAATTATACTATACTCAAACTAAATTTCATTTGGTACAAAAATAGAAAAATATAACAGAGACACCAATATGAACTTCAAAGCCACATCACACAAAACTTCATCAAAAATGATTCAGACCATAAAAACATATAGTAACTACAAATGAGAGTCATTTGTTCAAACTAAACAAAACAACAAGTTATACTCAAAACAATAAGTTATTGATGAATCATCAATGGGTAATATAGTTCTTACTGACCATAGCAATACTCAAACCATAGTTATATGTTCTTACTATCCCTATTTATACTCAGACCATAGAAACATAATAATTAACACTACTACAAAAAGGCCATATTACAACGGTTATAAAAGGGATACTATCACGGTTGATAAACTGTGGTAAGGTAAGGTGTGGTAATATGTGTCGGCTTTACCACCACGGTCTTGAAGCCGTAGTAAAAACTCAGTAGCATGTTACATATCACTAAGATTGTTGAAAACAATCGTAGTAAAAAGTAGAGGTCAGTGATTCGATACTCAGTGCCAGAATTTTGAGTGATTTTTCAACATTTCACCACGGTTATAAACAACAGCCATAGTGAAAGACTTATCATACAATATTTCACTACGGATATAAGTAGCAACCATTATGATATGTATATTTGAGTTTATTATAACTAACGTGGAATGTTTATTTCACCAACTTATCAATAAACATATTACCTTTCAATCTGATATAGAAATTAGGGTTAAATATGTTTATAGTCCTCATAAATATTTCTATTTCGTTTTTAGTCCCTCAAAATAATTCCTTCAAAGAATGGTCCTCCTAAAATTTTTAAGCCACATTTTTGGTCCCTCCTGCAACTTAGCGACAAAATTAACGATGATTTTAGCGACGGTTCTTAACTTAGCGACCGAATTAACGAAAATTTTAGCGACGATTTTAGTATTAGGGACTAAAAGTTTGGGGGAAATTTTTAGGAGAACCATTCTTTGAAGGAAATATTTTAAGGGACTAAAAACGAAATTTGAGATATTTAGGAGGACCACAAACATATTTAACCATAGAAATTAATAATATGACAAATTAAGTTATATTAGAAGAACAACTTACATTAATCAATGTTTTTCTAGATTTCTACAATCCATTATTCGTATCTTGTCTTTTGACTGTTAGAATTTAGTTTAATGCTTGTAATTAGTCAATCAACACTTCCTTTTTTTACTAGTTCATTCTACAAAGTTAATACTTTGTAATATAATCAAGTAAAAAAGTGTTGATTGAAGATCTACAAACATTAAATCAAATTCTAACAGTCAAAGAGTGAGATACGGATAATGGGCTGAAGAAAGCTCGAAAAACATTTATTAATGTAAGTTGTTTTCTAACATAGCCTAATTTTTCATATTATCAATTTCTAATTCAATTAAAAAAAGTTATTTATATATATATATATATATATATATATATATATATATATATATATATATATATATATATATATATATATATATATATATATATATATATATAATGAGGGGTTGGTAAAACACTCAAACAACATACGATATAATAAACTCATATTCTAGGACATATTGAATGAACAACATGATATAGCTGCAATGTCCAAATAATTACATTATTATTATCATAAAAAATAAAATAAACATTAACATACCTATATAAACACATCATATCAACTAAATCATCAACATACTCCAACAAAAAATATATGAACCAAATCATAGGCTTATGAACAAAACAAAATCATTTCTCAACAAACAACACAAACACCATCATGTATCTACAAAATCATAAACTACCCTTAACATTAACACAACAGATTTATCAAACTTACGTCAACAACAACATTTATTAACTTACCTAACAAAACAATCAATATTCTTCAACAAAAAAACATGTAAACCAAATCATAGGCTTATGAACAAAACAAAATCATTTATCAAGAAACAACAAAAACAACATCATTTATCTACAAAATCATAAACTACCCTTAATATTAACACAACATATTTATCAAACATAACTTAACAACAACATTTATCAACATACCTAACAAAATAATCAACATACTTCCACAAAAAATATGTAAACCAAATCATAAGCTTGTGAACAAAATGAAATTATTTATGAACAAACAACAACTTTTATCTAAAAAAATCATAAACTACTCTTAACATTAGCACAACACATTATCAAACATACCTCAACAACAACATTTAACAACATACCTAACAAAATCATCAACATACTTAAGCAAAAAATATGTAAATCAAATCATCAGCTTATGAAAAAAACAAAATCATTTAGGAACAAACAACAACTTTTATCTACAAAATCATAAATTAACCTTAACATTAATGATCAGGACTGGGCAGGCACTTAGCCCACAGTAGGGCAAGGCCCAATCCAGTCCAGCTATTGGCAGGCCCAATAACTGGATTCAGCCAATCTAGCTGTTGGGCACAATCTAGCCGTTGAGCAGAACATAGTCGTTGGGCACAATATGACCGTTGGGGACGTCCCCCTTACGCAATTGACAGTTCACGCGACCAACTGCCTCCACGAATCTCACGGAAGCAGTTGGACCAGGTCAAAGGGTCACGGATCTGACCCTCCACCTGGCAGTCTCCCATTGGTCGACCAGATAATTCGGCCACTTGGGACACCTTGGCCCTACGCTGGGGGTTACTTCTATAAATACTCTCTCATTTGAGAGGGTCAGGTTTGATCACTATTCAATACTCTAAATTATACCTAAAGCTTTGTACTTGCTTTCTCTTTAGCCCAAACTTACTTTGGCATCGGAGTACCTTGCAGGTACACCCCCTCCTCTCCTACATCCATCATCTCTGCCTTACACGGAAGGCCACGATGATCCAGTCTGATCACATCAGATCAGTGGCGCCGTCTGTGAGAACTTTTACTTCCCCGTCTTTTCGAATCAAGATACCTTATCTTTTCACCCAAAAGACCAAAGCTTACTCTCCAAATTTCACTTGATCATCATGGCCTCCAACAAAATTGATGATGCCCATCAAGAACCTGCTATCACCGTTACCACGGATAACGTCGACCACCATACCCTCGTAGCTGCGGTCCATGAGACCGATCACAGAGACGGAATAACTGCGTCTCCTCATTCTGACAATGTGAACCCATGAGCATAGGCTGCCGGTCACGTCTTTGAGCCTATACATGCCCCTCAAAACGCTGACCCTGACACTACTGCCCTTATTGCCTCTCTCAATAGGTCCAACCTCCTAATCTTCCAACAGGGGGAGAAGATCAACATTCTCGAGCACGTCCTCCATGAGCGACTTACTTCGCAGAAGCCTAGCAGTCCCTCTCCACGCCTGCAGTCTCCTCCCCAGAAACGTCGACGGGACAGATCCAGAAGCATTTCTCCTGTCAGGGGACGATCAATATCGGAAGAACCTGAGTCAAAAGTTGCTAGAAGACGACACCATTCTCCTCCGCGGAGATCCAGATGTTCACCTGCCCCGAAGAGGTCCAGGCCCTCAGAAAAACATCATGAGCATCGTCGGTCGCGCAGACACTTTCCCCGACGCAACAAAAGTCGTGGGTGCATCCACTCCCCCTTCTGGTCATCCAGCGCGAGCAGTGATGACGATGTCCATGGACCCTTATCTCAGGAGATCATGGACACTCGTATTCCTCGTGGGTTGGAAAAGCCCCCTCCACTGGCAACTTATGATGGGACCACCGACCCAGGCGAGCATATAGAAAATATCAAAGTCATGCTCCACTACCACAACGTGAGCGGAGCCATTAAATGCAGGTTATTCCCCATCACTTTCAAGAAGGGGGCCATGGCCTGGTATAAGCGGCTTCCCCTGGGTTCGGTCACGTCTTGGAGGGATCTGAAGAACCAATTCTCCCGACACTTTACTGCTTCCCAACAGTTTCCCAAGTCGGAAGCAACTCTCGAAGCCATCATACAGGGCAAGGATGAGCCCCTGTGCGCATACATTGAGCGGTTCAACAAGGAGGCTGTAGAGGTCCGCACAACGGATCATATGAAGAAATATCTCCTCGAAAAAGGGGTTGAGACTAAAGAGCGAATTTTGCAAAGATGTGGGCATCGAGACCCCTCGTACCTTGGTCAAACTCCACCGTAAGGCTCAAGCGTACATACAGTATGAGGAGAAAGAAGCCGCATACAAGGCCCGAGACTCAAGGGATCAAGAGAGTTCTTAGGCAACAAAAAAAGACGAATTAGAGGCCCCTAAGCGCGACAGGGAGAGACGATGAGACGATCGTCCTCGAGAACACAAAGGACTTGCTGGTTGCTTCACAGAATACACCCTATTGACAGCTCCCCACGAGCGCATTCTCTCCAAATGTATTAACACAGAGTTCAAGCAAGGGGGTGTCTGGTTCCCCAAGTCAACAGCGTCAAAGGGCAACACGGACAAGAGTAAATACTGTCGCTTCCATCACAGACACGGCCACGTAACTGAAAACTGCGTGCACCTGAAGAATGCTATTGAAATCCTCATCAAGGAGGGTCACCTGAAGCAGTGTACGAAAAAGGGTGAATCTTCCCGACGAGAGACTTCAGAGTCCAAGAAGGAAACTGAGTCTTCACCGCCCAATCCTCCCCCGCAAGTCGCCATGTCAATCACGCGGCCAGAAGACTTCATCATCCCTGACTACCTCGAGGATCCTCCCCAGATATCTGTGCACAGAACCTGGGAGACCTTCCCCACAACAATGGTTATCTCGTGTGGCGGATACATCGAGCTCACAATGGGGTCGGTCAAAAGAAAGTTCGACCAGGTCATCGACTGCAGCCCTGACCGGTTATCCACACTTGAGAAAGTTTGGGGCGTTCTCAGCCCATCACATTCAACCATGAGGAGCTGCCTGGGGGTTCCCCAAACTCACGTATTCCTCTGCTCATCAGGGCAAGACTGGCAAGCACTGATGTCCGACGGATCCTGGTCGACTAGGGTAGTTCGGTGGACATCATGTACACCGGTTTGTTCCGCGCCTTGAAGTTAGACCAGAAGAATCTGTCACCATACGTAGGATCTGACCTGCAAGGATTCAACGAAGCTACCGCCAGACCTTGGGGGTACATGGAGATTCCAGTCACCTTCGGGGAAGAGGAGGCACCATAGTCGATCAAAACTCAATCTCTGGTAATTGATTGTCCATCGTTGTACCAATGTATCCTGGGGAGACCAACCCTCGCGGAGTTGATAATTGTCCCTTCAACCGTTCATCTCAAGATGAAATATTATACGGAGAAGGGCCACGTCACGACTTTGCACGGAGATATAGAGGCTGCGAGGAGATGCTTTGAAGCAGCTACCCGAGGACAAAGCTCGATCGGTGCAGCACCCAAGACCGCCAAGCGGACAAGGGAGGAAGATCATCCCGACAAAGAAAGTCAGCCTGACAAGAAGCCAACTCTCCTAGTGCACACAATCGACCTTGATAACCGGATTTCTGAAGAAGGCGAGGAAGACGACAACGAAGGCACTTCAGCAGTATCTGAGGGGTAAAGTCAGCCTGACAACAAAGGCCCTTCCGGTCATCATGCGTCTAATTCCAGATGGGGAATTTGAGGTCATCACCTTCGGAGACAACCCGAACAAAGAGGTAAAGATAGGCGTGGGGCTGCCCGATGAGGTAAAGCAGCAGTTGAGGACATGTCTGAAGGACAATGCAGATTTATTTGCTTGGAGCGCCGAGGACTTGCCCGACCTTGACCCTGAGACTCTATGCCATCAACTGACCATCGACCCAGCTGCTCGGGTCGTCGCACAGCGCATGCGCAAGCAATCCGATGAAAAGGCACAGGCTGTCAAAAAACTTGTACAAGACCTCTTAGAGGCAAAACTCATCTTCGAGACCGGGTATACAACCTAGCTGTCCAATATTGTACTTGTGAAGAAACATAATGGAAAATGGCGCATGTGCATTGATTATATTGATCTCAACCAGGCTTGTCCGAAGGATGTTTATCCTTTGCCTAGCATAGATAAGCTTGTAGATGATTCTGCAGGTTTCAAACTCTTGTCCTTCATGGACACCCATTCAAGATACAACCAAATTCCCATAGCCAAAAAGGACAATAAATACATCGTGTTCATGACCTCGTCGGGGAACTATTACTACAACATAATGCCCTTCGGTCTGAAAAATGATGGGGCCACATACCAGCGTATGATGAACAAGGTATTCCGATCAGAAATCGAGGACATGCTCGAAGTATACATGGATGCATGATCGTGAAGTCCCAAGAAGAATCCAATCACACAGTCCACTTGCAAAAGGCCTTTGACCAAGCGAGAAAATGCAAAATGTGTTTTAACCCAGAAAAATGCACCTTCGGGGTGCAGGCAGAGAAATTCCTTGGCTTCTACCTCACCTAGAGGGGGATAGAGGCCAACCCTGACAAATGTCGGGCGTTCGCTGAATTTCTCACGCCAAGGTCGAAGAAATCCATACAATCCCTCAACGGGATGCTCGCTTCACTTTCTCACTTCATGGACAAGTCTTCCCAACACGTTATGCCCTTCTTTAAACTCCTCCGAAAGGAAGCCACATTCGAGTCGACGGAGGAATGTGAGCAGGCTCTGATCCACCTCAAACGAGCCTTATTTGAACCCTCTGTTCTATCACGACCAGATAGCGGAAGACGTTGTACCTGTACCTCTCTGTCACCAGCGAAGCCATTAGTGCCACCCTCATTCGTGAAACAACCGACGGGAAAAAAAACCCATATATTTCACGAGCAAGGCCTTGCAAGGGCCAGAACTCAGGTACCAGTAAATCGAGAAGGTCACCCTCGCCCTCATCAACACAACAAGGAGGCTAAGGCATTACTTCTTGGCCCACACGATAGTGGTGTGAACAGACCAGCCCATAAGACAGCTGCTTAGCTGGCCAGACATGGCCGGCAGAATGCTCAAATAGTCTTTCGAGATGTCAGAGTTTGACATCCTCTACGAGGGAAGGAAGGCCCTCAAGGCGCAAGTCTTGGCCGATTTTGTGGCTGAAATGACGCCTCCAGCGTCCCCGACTAGCGGGGCATACAAATGGACCATCTTCGTCGACAGAGCATTCATCTCCACAGGCAGTGGCACCGGTATCATCCTCGAGAACGAGGAAGGAATCCTAATTGAGGTATCTCTAGTCCTGTCCTTCCCCACGTCGAACAACCAAGCTGAGTACGAGGCATTCCTCGCAGGCTTACGGTTGGTTGAAGACCTGGGTGCCAAGGAAGTGGAGATCTTCACAGATTCCCAGCTCGTGGCATCCCGGGTACGAAGAGAGTACCAAGCCAAAACTGATCACCTGGTCGAGTACCTGACGATGGTGAAAGAAAGGATAGATAAGTTCGATGCTTGGGAAGTTCAGCACATTCCTCGCGAACAAAACACTCGAGCAGATGTCCTATCGAAACTGGCTAGCACCAGAAAGAAGGGGGTAATAAATCTGTCATAAAGAAGGTACTCTCCCGCCCAAGTATCAAAAAATCGTCGGGGCTGCTCGACGTCAACGCCATTGACGACAGGAGCTGCAGGATGACTCTGGTGTATAAATACCTCACTATGGGGGAGCTGCCCGAGGACACCAAGGAGGTCAGCGTGACCAAATGAAGGGCCTGCTTATATGTCCTGGTTGATGACAAACTCTACCGACGAGGATTTTCCATTCCCCTCCTGAAATACGTTGAAGAAGACAAGGTCCCCGAAGTTCTCCAGGAAATTCATGAGGGTATCAACGCGCAACACTTGGGAGGGAGATCATTAGCAAGAAAGGCCTTGCGAGCAGGATACTATTGGACGACCATGCTGCACAACACTAAGGAGTATGTCCAGAAATGTGACCGCTGCCAGCGCCACGGGGACATGCACTTGGCACCCCCTAACGAGTTGAAGACTATGTCCTCTCCTTGGCCCTTCGCTTGGTGGGTGATGGATATCCTCAACCCCTTCACAATGGGGTCTTACTAAAATAAATTTCTGATTGTGGCCGTCAATTACTTTACAAAGTGGATCGAAGTCGAAGCTCTCGCCAAGATCACAGCCTTCAACATACTTTGTTTCTACAAAAGAAACGTCCTTGCACAATTCGGGGTACCCCAGGCCCTTGTGACCGACAATGGAACTTAATTCACAGACAAAAAGTTCCAAGACTTCATCGCCAAACTAGGCACGAAGCAACACTTCACTTCCATCGAGCACCCCCAGACTAATGGGCAAGCAGAGGCCGCGAACAGGGTAATCCTTCAAGGTCTAATAAAAAACAGACATTGGAGCCTACTACCTAGAAACGCTGGACGAGGAACCATTCGCTCGACCATGGAACGCTGAAAAACTCAAAAAAAATTCCAGTTAGGACTAGCCACTAGATCGGGCTAACTGCCGACGAGATCACCCCACTACAGGTGGACGGCTCAGCCACAGAACCGTGCCCCGGTGCAAGCCGATCCTCAACTCTACACCGCCGGCTAGTTTTTGCTCGTGGGACGAGCAAACTCTATGCCCAACGGGGATACCTCAATCGAGCTCCGTCGTTGCCGCACCAAAATGGCAGGACACCCAGCTCGAGATGGGAATAGTCCAAGTCCTGTGGGATTAGTACCTCGACCGAAGTCCTAGTCCCGCCACCGGCGAAACCACTTCACCTCCTCGGCAAGTTCCCCAAACTGTCGAGCATAACAATAACGAGTCGAGCTAAACATCCATACTTAGCATTCAAGGTTAAAAGCATACACAAATAAAATGCAACATACACAATGTCAAACATGATATTTATATAAATATGGCCACAAGGCCAGAGTAGTTAATATTACAAAAGGGGGGGCTATACCTGACAAACAGGTTACAAACAAAATGCCACGCAGGATAACAAAGTACAAATACAAACAACTAAACAGCATCCCCAGGAACCTCTGGAGGAACCACCTCGCCATCGACGACCACGTTGAGAACGTCCATCCCTTCAGTCAGCAGCTAGACATCGGAGTTAAGAGCTTTCATCTGCTCCACCGCAGTGTTGAAACCGAACTCGGTTGCCCCCAAGTTATCCTGATCGAGGATGCGGATCCTCTCTATCAGGTCCTTCCTGGTCTTCAGGGCCTTCTCATTGTCGGTATCATCCTGACCAACCGCCAATGAGCCCTCCAGCTCGGTTACCTTCGCCTTCAGACGGGCATTCTCTTCATTCACCTTCGTCACCTCCCCCATCATCTGGGTCACTTCCTTCTGGAGTGTGATCTTGGCATCCAGGTTGCCTTGGAACTTTGTCAACTCATTGTGGATCTCCATGTTCTCCAGCTCTAGGTCGGTGGTCTTGGCTTGCGCCCTTTTGAGGTCTGCGAGCGAAACTGTTTCTGCATCCCCGAGGGCCGGCGCCGCCTCCAGCACTCTCATAACAGCGGGCGCATCCTAGCAGAGAAGCTTTCTCCTCACCTTTGGGTCGGCGAACAGGATGGCCAACGCATCAATTTTGGGGACCACGACAGAGCTTTCCCCTTCAAATATTCTTCCTTAGAGATAGCACGGGGGCAATACAAATTTTCCCCCGACAAAACCGCTCGAACCACCGGCTGGGGAAGAGCTAACATCGTCTCGCTTCCTTTTGTTGGTGATGTCCGGAGTAGGAGGGTTCGAAGTGGTCCCCTGAAAGGAGCCGGTGCCGCCCACAAACTTCTCCAACGTTGCCTGCTGCTTTGCAGCATCAGCCTTAGGCACTGGGGGCACCTTCTTCAAATTTTTTGCCGCTGCGGACCTGACCAGACGCTCCCTCATGTTCGACATCTTCCCTGCAAAAATAAAGTGGGAGGTTAGCAAATTGAACAAGATATTAAAAGTACATGCGAAAAAGTGAACTATACCGAGGAGCTCAAACGCAACATCCTCCCGTTCGCATTCGAGGAGGGCCTTGGTATTAATATAATGAGCGGCCCGAGCAGGCTCTCCTTCCTCCCCGTACAACTTTTTTCCATCCCTGTCCACTACGAAGGCGGGGTTGAAACTCTCTACATAGGCATGCAATGCCCGAAAAGACTCCTTGTCCCCGTCACTGAGTTGTTCGTGCTTGACAAGGAACTAGTCGGTCCTGTATCTAAAATGGGCATACACCCATTCCAACGGGAACTTGGACACCACCTTCACTACTTCCCGGCCATCAATTTCCACGGTTTCCAGGGTGGATATAGACCTCTTAGCCGCTTCTAAGACAGGCTTCACAACCAGGAACCTGTCCTTGAAGTTTCGAACAGATTCCAAGTACGGCTAGAAGAGCCTACTCTGCTGCTTGAAGGATACCGAGCTCTGCTTCTGTCCTGCTGTGCTCCTTTGAATTTGAAATATGTAGAAGAAGAGATCCACGGTGGCCCCGACCCTCAGGTAGCGGCAGACCAGCTCGAAGGCCCTGATAAACGCTAGTGTGTTCGGATGAAGTTGAGCGAGGCATAATTCTAGATGGCAAAAGATGGCCTCTTGGAAGTCGGTGAAAGGCAGACGATACCTCGCCTCCACGAAGGCAAATTCATACATGCGGAATCCCATCCCCGGATACACCAAACATATCTGGTCATCCTCCGAGGGGCAGATAGCCCTCCATTGTACGGGCGTATCCTCTCCCCGGTCCTCAAGATAGGGAAACTCACGAGCTTCCTCTTCAGTAAAGGTCAATCTCGTCGACATTGGTTCTTGGGCGATCCAGTTAATATCCCCCCTCATCCATTTGGACATTTGCATGCTCGACGGGTTACTCAGCCTCCCCGTTAGCAGCCCCAACGTCGGGACCACTCCTTCATGTCTGTCGGCCATTTTACCTGAAAAGCAGAGGAAGAAAAAGTGAATTCGAAGACAAAGATCAAATCCACCCTTCCACCACTAATCAAGTGAAAGGGCGAGGAATAAGTCGAGGACTCCCTCGAGCCCTAATCGACAGCGCTGGGATGCGGCGACATCCCTTCCCCATAAAACAGGGACGAGTCTCTGCGACTCTACAAAAGTATTCCACAAGGATGTGCCTCCTCGATGCAATCAAACTTGTCACATGAAAGTCAATTTTTCGCGTCGAAAAGGCCTAATGCCCGACCACAAATTTAAAGCTAATCCTAACCAGAAACCTATGAAGATCTACATAGTCATACGCTATATTCATAGACATTCATCCTATGTTCTTCATGTTCTTCATGTTCTTCATGAATTTTCCAGAAATTCATGTGTTCATCGAAGAACACATGAACATTCAACCGGAAAGTTCATGAATCATCGGAAAATTCATGCATATTTCTAGAAAATGAAGAACACCATAGAAATGACAAAGAAAGGTGAAGAACTTACTTGGTTTTGGAGGTTGAAGATGAAGATCTCGGTGTGGACTATAAAGATCGACGGCGGTGAAGAAATACTGGTAAAAGTACGAGTTGCAGAGCAAAGGGATTTGGGGGGAGGAATTTGCGTGAAGTGTGCAAATGAATATTCGCTCCCCCTTTTATAAGCAATTGCTCGCTTGGGGAAATGCAAAGGCCATCATAGCTTAGACCCCTAGGCCTGACAAAAATTAAATGCACCACCACGTGTCAGAAGAGAATTTTCATTTGGAATTCCCAAAGCTAGACGTTGTGTTCCCCAAGTCTTCCGTAATCCCCACGAGCATGTCTCCTCGACAGTGCGCACAAGTCATGTCCTCGTCAGGGCCCGTCGACATAAAAATTCCATTTTCATGGGAACATTCCCTAAACCTGGTCAACATAAAAACGCCGTTCTTGCGAGCATGTCCTCGCATACAAAAGGCTTGTCGGGCTGGTAAGCAACCTGTGTCGACCATATAAACCATAGACCAGGCGAAGGGCATGTCCCCGAACATTGTCATTCAAAGGCAACAGTCCACGAGGCTATCTCAAGTCATCACTCTTCCCCAGAGCAAAGACTTGGGGGGCTCCTGTTCTAGACTGGGCAGGCGCTTGGCCCACGGTAGGGCAAGGCCCAATCTAGTCCATCTCTTGGTAGGCCCAATAACTGGATTCAGCCAATTTAGCCGTTGGGCACAATCTAGCCGTTGGGCAAAACATAGTCGTTAGGCACAATATGACCGTTGGGGACGTCCCCCTCACGCGATTGACAGTTCACGCGACCAACTGCCTCCCTGGATCTCACGGAAGCAGTTGGACCAGGTCAAAGAGTCACGCGCCTGACCCTCCACCTGGAAGTCTCCCATTGGTCGACCAAATAATTCAGCCACATGAGAGACCTTGGGCCCGCGCTGGGGGTTACTTCTATAAATACTCTCTCATTTGAGAGGGTCAGGTTTGATCGCTATTTAATACTCTAAATCATACCTAATGCTTTGGACTTGCTTTCTCTCTAGCCCAAACTTACTTTGGCATCGGAGTACCTTGTAGGTACACCCTCCTCCTCTCCTACATCCATCATCTCTGCCCTACACTGAAGGCCACGACGATCCAGTCTGATCACACCAGATCAATTAACATAGCAAATTTATCGAACATGCCTCATCTTACAAATAATGGAGTTTTGAAATGAAATTTTTAACATGCGTACCTTTACTTGAAACAATTTGTGGAAAACGAAAAACACATATATGTTGAAGTTATGTTAGAGTTCCATGACACCATGATTTATACTGGTTGAGAAGTTATGTTGGAGTTTTGTGAAGTTAGGATGGATTTTTGAAAGGTTCAGAAGAAGCGGTAGAAGTTAGGGTTTCTCACGTTGAACGTAGTATATTCTAAAGTGAAGTAACTTAGCTTAAATAGGTAAAATATTTCACAACGATTGATAAAACCGACTGTGGTGGTATGTCTTGATATTTCACCACGGTTGTTAAAAATAACTGCGGTGACAAGTATTTAATTTATATTTAAAATTAGAAATAAATGGAATACACCCTTTTATTAATGAAAAAACATAAAAAGTGTAGGTGTTGGGTTTTGAAACGTGTCACTCTTGAGATATCACAGCGGTTGTTAAATGTGACTGTGGTTATAGATTGTTTAAAATATTTTTAAAAAATGCTCCTAGAGAAAATATATTACCTCGGTTGATTCTGCGGCCAAGGTAAGAGATTGTTATTGAATATGTCTTTTGTAGTAGTGTAGAAATATAGTTCTTACTAAACAAAACAACAAGTTTGAAAGTGTAAGAAACACAAGAAATGAGGGTTTGAATTGGGTTTCTGGATTTAAAATTTTTTGTGACCCAATATATCAAACAACAAAAATAATGATACAGATAAGAACACAGGTATTTTTATCCTGGTTCGCTGTTAACGAAGCTACATCTAGTCCACCCGTCTAAGTGATTTCACCTTCTCAATAAGAACTTAATCCAATAATCAATCTGATTACAACAAACTAAAAGACAAGTCGTCTAAGATTTCTTGAGAAATTTTGAGTATACCCTAGTCTCTCAAGGAAAAAAAACTCAAAGACTAATTGTCAATGACTTCTTGAGAATTCTGACTACACTTATTCTTTTAAGGTAATTAACCAAAGGTTAAGATATACAAGTTTTTATGTTTACAAGTTGGTTCAATAAGTAGATACACAAGTTTAAATCAAATGTTACACATAACAAAGACATTTGATTGCGACTTTATGAGTCGAATGGGGGTTACTGCAAGTATACAGTTGTATCGCGTAGTTTTAAAAGATTATCGATGCCACAGAGACTAGAAATCGAACGCATCGTTATCTATCGTTACTATGTTTATCTAAGGCTAATCAGAATTTGGGTTTTTTAGTTCAAATGGGAAATTAAAGTGGAATTAAAATTTGGCAATACTAGTTATGAATAAGTTATCGGTATATAATTCGGTAACCTACGTAGAATTAATTAACCCTAAGCCTATAGAGATTTATCACCCTATTCATCTGTAGGAAAAATCGGTTTAAAAGCCCTCAACTCACACTCCCGTGGTTCTTGCTTCGGACTATACTTCTAAGTCAATACGTCTGCTCTCGCTAGCCCGTATGATGTTAAAAATACTTTTTGAAAACTAATCAAACCTAATTAACTTTAAAGCGCTTCCGCCATTTTTAAAACTAATGCCCGATTTCAGCTATCCAGGTAAAGCCTCACACTCCCGTGGTCTCGACTTTAACCTATGTTACTTTTTTACTCTCGTAATAAAAGTTGGGTTTTATATTAAGAAATCGAAGCCAGAAGAAGGATTGATTATTAATTTTAGCTTAGAGAAAATTAATTCATTTTAGTTACTTCATTACATACCGATAATATCGGTTTAGCTCGACATAATAAGGAAATTAAACACAAAGGCAAGGAAATAAATAAACACAGACATAACTAAGAAAGAAATAAACAATGCTTGAATTAAATAATAGAAACCTGGAATTCAGTAATAACAGCAACAGCAATCCCTCCACAAGTCGGTAGGTTCTTGCTTGAAGGTAATAAATTGCAAAGGTTGAAGGCAATGAAACAAAGAGCTAAAACTAAGTTGTAATAGTTCCTCAGTGTGAGAAACTATCACTTTTGTTCGGTAATGGTTAACAAGGAAATGGAAATGCAAAGTAAAAGAAATGAAATATACTAAAGCTCTGAAAACAAATTGGCAGCAAGACGGTACACTTTGAAATCAAAATTGGCCACCCTTTGTTCTTCGTAAATGCTTGTATTTATAGGCTCAGTTGAGGTAGAAGTTGGAGAGAATTCAGCCACTTCCGCTGACGGTTACACCACTTTGGACCTAGAAATCTTCGGGGGAAAATGGCATCGTGTGAAACTGCTCTCTGAGAATTCGTAGTCAAGTCTCTGCTCCAACGTGTAAATTAAGCACATGACGATCGTGGTGAAATGTTACGGTCGTGGTGTATTTTGAAGCTGCCACGGTCGTGGCACTCCCATGACGATCGTGATATCAGCAAAAATGGATTTCTTCAATTTTTCTTCTCTTTTCTGCTCTTTTCTTGCATGTTTTGGTTCTTTTCCACACTTAGCATACTTTGACTTGTGAAATATGATTACCTGCAAAAACACTTAAATAATCTCGAGAAAATTGGATATTAGACGAAAAACGAAATAAGAAACTAACATAAATCGAAGTAAAAATATGATATAAATTCGTGTTATCAAACTCTCCCACACTTGAATCTTTGCTTGTCCTCAAGTAATCAATCTATTAAAACGGACAAACTTTATCAAATGCACATACCTGGCATACCAATGGTGTTGAAAAAGAGTTTCTTGTTAGTTAGACGGGTACTAGTGTAAAACACTAAGGATACAATAACGACACAAAGTAACAAGCTTGTCATAGACCTCTCTTTTGTACAATTCAGTCCAAATCATTATATTATAGTTCAACCATAAGTTTTCGTATCTATTTTACCCGGTTTCATTCTAACGCAATCACATTAAGCCCTTTGCCTTATTCACGCACGTAGTGGAGTAACCGGTTAGTGACTTTGATCCCATTTTCTCGCACGGGGACTGATACACAAATGTGGTAACCCTTTATACATCCCATTCGTAGATTGCGGGGGATCGAACAGTAGTTCGCCCTACCAAGTTCAGAATCAGGTACCTCTGAACCAATCAACAACGGATTTTCTTTCTTTTCTTGTACATTTTCATAACTGTGAGAGTTGTTGCATAATCTATTTATTTTTTTCTCGGCATATAGATAAGAAAGATTTTTTTTCTTTTTCTTGATTTGGGCATCAAACACTTATATTCATCGGTTCCCCACGTGGTTTGTGATATAGACGGTGCTGACTGCTAGTATAAACTACTAAGGGTTACTTTAGGACTGAACTCAAGGTATCATATAATAAGTGTCGAAACTGATATCGCATACGCAAGAGGTCTAAGGTGTCAAGACGGTATCGATCTTGTTAGCACTTTCACAGCTTCCTAACATAGTTTAAAGCTTGGTACGTCACAGATGAGCATTAATCGTAAAAAAAATTTGTTATGGCAGAATAAAGTGAGGAAATCGGATAACTGAACGAAAATATTCATATATTACTTTGATAAGGAAAAAGAAAGTACAAGAAAGGGAAATAAACGGAAATAAATCTAACTCTCCCACACTATATCGGACATTATCCTCAATGTTGCGATATAAAGGGGAATACAAAGGAAAACTAAAAAGAGAAACAAAATACAAAAAGCAAAATAAAATCAAGGTGGACCACGTCCTCTGCCTCTAGAGCGTCCTCTTCCATGCTGCGCTACGTGATCAGGAATGCCCACGTGATGGATGTACTCGTGTAAGCCCTGCACTCGCAGTGTCAATGCACTCATCACCTCGATGACACCGTCAAGCCTTTGACCTTGGTTAACTTGCCCTTGCTGGATTTGACGCATAAGTGTCATCATTTCATTCTGTTGCTGGGTTTGTTGCCATATAGCCCTCAGAATTCATCATTAGTAACTGGGTCTTGGTCAGGGCGGCGACGACGTCTGGAGGTCGAAGGAGCATCATTGGCCGGCAGTGGTTGGTTTTCAGGGGCGTTATCCATTTCTTGCTCCATCTCATCAACAGGTCCCTGTGCTTGATCATCTAGAGCAGGCGCATTTTTCTCAGGAGCATTAAGATCAAAAAGCCAATTGGCCATATTCTGAGGGTCAATGCAACTCCTACAAGGTATGATGATACTTCTTACGGTTTTGGCTCGGACCATAGGATGGTATTTTCCATCTCATCGTAACTTGATGAGCTGAGAGTTTCTGCAATAATCTATATCAAGGAACACTGGAGGCAAGGAGGGTAGTCTAGCAAGGTCGTTTTCCAAATTCAAACTGAGTGCAATAGAGGTGACAATCCCCCCGAAGTAGAAGGTTTTAGAGCCTCTAGCACAGTTTGACTGTATGTGTGCTAGTAAAAATGGTGCGGCATTGATTAGCTCCGGATTAAAAATACAATGAAGGAAAAACAACTCTTTAGAATTCACCTTATGGTTACTATCTCGTGCAAAGATGGTGCTTCCAAATGCGCGGTGGACGTATCTGACGGCTGGGTTGTGGATGAATGTTGCGTTAAGGCTATCCCAGCTATCGACTGTTGTTCCCGTTAATTGATTCCATGGTTAGAACGCTGCTTGATAGAAAGTTTCCTGCGGTACTCGGCGATGGACATTCTCGCCATGTTTGAAACCAAGCATCTCGGCAAGACGATCTTGTTCGATTGAGTACTCTTTGCCAAACATGCGGAACTTTGCGACTCCGGATAATTGGTTCGTTTCGCCCGGAGGGGTTATGTAGGTAAAGGAACTGAGGAACTCTAAAGTGAGGTCTTCGTAAGTGGGTCGGCTCTGAGTGAAAAGCTGCCAAAGACCGGCATTCTGTAACATCCATTGAACTCCTCAAGCATTCCGAGTTCTTCTAAGCATGCAATGTCAACATAGCGGGTCGGTTGAACGGAACGGCGGTAGAAATCGATATACCGAGCTCTTTGGCGTTCTCCCGCCTCTCCATCTTAGAAGTTTAATGTAGATAAATCTGAAATTTCACGTGCCATTGTTAGGTTAAAGAGGATTTTGGAAAGAAAGTAGGTTATGTAATGTGAGGGTTTGTGAAAAAGAATTGGCGTACGGTGTGATTATAGGGTAGTGGTAAGTTGAATGGTTATGGAAATGATTAATGTGGTTCAAATGGTAATGGGACGGTTGTGGAATTGTAGAAGGTAATGGGACGGCTGGGGTTTGAATGGGAGAAAGAAGAGGGAATGAGTGAAACAATTCTGTTTTAACGCAGAATCTGTTTCAAACCCGCGTGACGGTCGTCACGGGGTCGTCACGATCGTGACGTCCACAATTTCTGGGTGGTGAATTTGTTTAATGACAGACACGATTCCAAACACATTAATTCAATAGCAGGTTATAAGAAGCACATGGAAATAGCAGTATAGTGCATACAAAGAGATAAGTAACAATATAACACAAATTAATATAGAATTAAAAGAATAGGAATGGAATTTGAAATCACAAAGATTTAATAGCAGCAGCAAATGAAATTATTATTTAAAACCAGAAGGGTGCTAGTTAAACTACTAGCACTGTATGAAAACTGTATGAAATCAAATTATTCCCAACATGAAAAAATGAAAACTGAAATAATGTAAATTGTTCTAAAGTAAAATGCATAAAAAGTCTTGAAAATAGGGTGCTTCATAAATCTAGCCAAGGCGTTTCTTCAAAGATGCGATGGCTTGATTTAAATGATCAAATTGTTCCATGGTCAGGTCCATAAGTCCAACAACATTTTGACACACAGTGTTAAGCTCATCCTTTACTGAAGTGATTTCTTTATGATATTCATCCATAGTCTTTAAGATAGAATTCAGATTAGAAGCATAATTAGTGGCATCAGCTTTAGGAATGTCAATGTTCTCTTGGAATTTCATATAGTCAAGATCATGGTAATGAGGGGGTGTTTTTGGGTCGATCTCAGGTTCAGGAAAGGTTTCTTCTGGTTCAGGCACGGGTTCATCAAGGTTATATAGCCAGTTATGTTGATCATGCACACTTGTGCGTTCATGATTTGGAAGTGTAAAGTGTGGTACGACAACATTGTTAATTAAAAGCTGGAAATGGTTCGGACCTTGGTCCCTAATCATAGCCCTATTGAAGCAAAAGGTGATATTCATGGGTCTAAATTCTCTAAAGGGATTAATCTTAGAAAGTCGGGTTCTGAATCCCATAGCATCAGCTATCTTAGTAACCAGGCTACCTATCAAAATTGGACTGTTATCATTATTGATAAGTTTGCAAAAGTTATTCAGCATAAAAGTGAGTCCATTAACCTCTCTAGACTGAGAAGCACAAAACATAATAAAAATCTCATCCCTCGAAACAGTGTTATCATTCTCAGGTTTACCAAATAAGGTATAGGCCAGGATCATATGAAAGTAACGGAAAGCGGGGTTATGTATTTCTGTTGAAAGCATAGGGTCCATGTCAAAATCAGGTTTCCCTGAAATTCTACCCCAAAAGTCACTCAGCTCTCCAACCAACACTAAGTCCTCTTGAACCACAGAGAAAACATGGGGTCCTTCAGGAAATCCCAAAAGATCCGACAGTTCCTTTATGGTGAACTGGAAGCTGTATCCAAATAATCTAAAGGTAATTCTTCCTCTGGTTAAACCTTTTCCACAGTGAGGGTTATAGCTTAAAGAGCTCAGGAATTCTAAAGTCAACCTACGGTAACACTTATGTTTCTTATTGGAAAAACCCTCCCAACCTAACTGGCTAAACAGAAAGTCTACGCTCTCACCTACACCTAAGGCGGTCATGGTGGGTCTGTGGGCGAATTTTGTCAAGGCAAAAGGTCTAAGAGACAAAGCCTCATAGCGATGCCACTGTGCTTCATCTCTGAATTATACTGGCATGTTATCCTCGTTTGCCATTAGTTAGTACTTTTTGCAAAAATGAAAGCAGAAGAGGAGAACAGAGAGAGTAGAAAGACTTTATAATCCTGTAGTTTTTTCAATTTTTAAGATCAGCACAATATTTCCAAATTACATTTAAAACGATATAAATGAAACTGAAAATTCACAAAATAAACAAAACACAGAAAGCATAAAGAAATAACAAATATAAAGCATAAAAAACAAAAATCATGGGTTGCCTCCCATCAAGCGCTGTTTTTAACGTCAAAAGCTTGACGAATTCAATTAGATGCTTAGTTTGGAGGTTCGGTGGGCAACTCTAAAAGTCTTAGGTAGTTCAAATAATCTCTATTTTCAATGCTGTGATAATGTTTTAGACGTTGTCCATTGACTAAAAATGGATTACTATTCCTCCCCTTTATTTCTACCGCTCCACTTTGTAGAATTTTTGTAATTTCGAAAGGACCGAACCATCTAGACCTTAATTTCCCAGGAAAGAGTTTTAATCTTGAGTTAAAGAGGAGTACAACGTCTCCCACACTAAATTCTTTTCTAGATAAGCGCTTATCATGCCATCCTTTAGTTCGTTCTTTATATATCTTAACATTCTCGTAAGCGTCTAATCTTAACTCTTCTAGTTCATGCAGATCTAGGATACGTTTTTCACCTGCGGAATCATACCTTAAGTTCAATGTTTTAATAGCCCAATAGGCTTTATGTTCTAATTCCACTGGTAGATGGCAAGATTTACCATAGACAAGCTTGAAAGGTGTAGTTTCGATAGGTGTTTTGTAGGCCGTCCTATATGCCCATAAAGCTTCGTTGAGTTTTGATGACCAGTCTTTCCTAGAGGTGGCTACGGTCTTTTCTAGAATTTGTTTTATTTCTTGGTTTGAGACCTCAACCTGTCCACTTGTTTGTGGGTGATATGGTGTTGCTACGCGGTGTCTTACTCCATATTTCGATAGTAATTTGTCAAATATTTTTGATATGAAATGAAAACCACCGTCACTTATGACAAGTCTCAGCACACCAAATCTGGGAAAGATTGTGTTTTTAAAGAGCTTTATGACTACTCGTGCGTCATTTGTAGGAGAAGCTATTGCCTCAATCCATTTTGAAACATAATCGACGGCTACGAGTATATATTTATTTCCAAAGGATGATGGAAAGGGTCCCATAAAGTCAATCCCCCATACATCAAAGACTTCTACTTCTAATATACCTTTTTGAGGCATCTCATCGCGTCTTGATATGTTACCAGTGTGTTGGCACCGGTCGCAGTTTAGTATTGCGATGTGGACATCCTTCCAAAGGTTGGTCCAGAATAGGCCGGATTGCAAGATCTTAGCACATGTCTTCGAGGTACTAGCATGTCCTCCATAAGGAGCAGAATGACATTGAGAGATGATGTTTTTTATTTCTTCTTCTGGGACGCAACGACGGAAGATACCGTCGGCTCCTCTCTTAAACAACAAGGGTTCATCCCAATAATAATGTTTTAGATCATGAAAGAATTTTTTCTTTTGTTGATAAGATAAGTCTGGTGGAAGTACTCCAGCTGCTAAGTAGTTGACTATGTCAGCATACCATGGCAGGGTTGTGTGCATGTTAATTTCTTCCATGACTTCTTCCATCTTTAGGTCATTCAACTGTAGAGTAGACATATCACTTTCTAGTTGGGCTATGAGTCGTTCATATGGGAAATCCTCATTAATGGGTACTGGCTCTAGTTTAATGCCCTCTAATCTGGATAAGTGGTATGCTACTACGTTTTCGGTTCCTTTCTTATCTTTGATCTCTAAATCAAATTCTTGTAGAAGTAGGATCCACCTTAGCAGTCTAGGTTTTTCATCCTTCTTGTTAAGTAAATATCTAATAGCTGCGTGATCTGTATAAATGATGATCTTAGCTCCCACTAGGTAGGAACGGAATTTTTCAAGGGCAAAGATCACGGCTAGAAGTTCTTTTTCTGTGGTAGCGTAGTTTATTTGGGCGAAATCTAAAGTTCTACTTGCATAGTAAATGGCATGAAGTTTTCTATCCCTCCTCTGTCCTAAAACTGCACCTACAGCATAATCACTTGCATCACACATGATTTTGAAAGGTAATCTCCAATCTGGTGGTTGCATGATAGGTGCGGTAATAAGAGTTGTTTTTAGCTGTTCAAACGCTTTTAGGCATTTTTCATCAAAGATGAATTCAGCGTCTTTCATTAATAGACTGGTAAGAGGTTTAGTGATTTTCGAGAAATCATTTATGAATCGTCGGTAGAAACCGGCGTGTCCTAAGAAACTTCGTATTTCTCGTACAGTTTTCGGAGGTTGAAGATCTTTTATAATTTCTATCTTGGCTTTATCTACTTCAATTCCTCTATCGGACACAACGTGTCCAAGTACAATTCCTTCATTTACCATAAAATGGCATTTCTTCCAGTTTAATACAAGATTAACCTTTACGCATCTTTCCAATACCATTTCTAGGTTCGATAAACATCCTTCGAAGCTCTGCCCACATACGGAAAAGTCATCCATAAACACTTCCATAATGTCATCTATAAAATCAGCAAAGATTGACATCATGCATCTTTGGAATGTGGCAGGTGCGTTACATAGTCCAAACGGCATTCGCCGATAAGCAAATGTACCATAGGGACATGTGAAGGTCGTCTTTTCTTGGTCATCAGGATGAATAGGAATTTGAAAGAATCCTGAGTAACCATCTAAATAGCAGAAGTATGAGTGTTTAGCCAATCTTTCCAACATTTGGTCAATGAAAGGCAATGGGAAATGGTCTTTACGAGTGGCTTTATTTAACTTTCTATAGTCGATGCACATTCTACTTCCAGTTACAACCCTTTTTGTTATAGATTCACCTTTTTCGTTCTTAACAACTGTAACACCTCCCTTCTTTGGAACGACATGTACTGGGCTAACCCATTGACTGCCTGATATCGGGTATATGATTCCTGCTTCTAAAAGTTTTTTCACTTCGTCCTTGACTACAGTGCTCAAGATCGGGTTAATCCTTCTCTGATGTTCCCTAGAGGATTTACAGTCTTCCTCCAGCATAATACGGTGCATACAAATAGAAGGGCTTATTCCTTTAAGGTCAGCGATGTTATAGCCTAACGCAGTTGGATATTTTCTTAAGACATCTAATAGTTTCTTCGTTTCGGTCTATCCTAAGTCTGCGTTGACTATTATAGGTCGTTCGAGAGCTTCGTCTAGGAATTCATACCTTAAATTTTTGGGTAATGTTTTCAGTTCTAGGGTTGGGTTCTTTGGGCAAGGTAGATGATCTGGTGTAAGTGTTAAGCATTCGCTTAGGCTATTGTCTTGATAAGGTTCACGCCAGTTATCATCTTCGAAAATCGGAGGTATAGGAATTTTTAGAATATCTGAATATATGGTCGGTTCCATCTCGATTTCTCTTACGCACTCATCTATGACATCTAGTAAATAACATGTGCCGTCTATGGCTGGAGCTTGTAAGAATTGTGTCAAGATAAATTCAACTTTCTCTTCACCGACTTCAAAAGTTAGTCTGCCTCTCTTTACATCTATAATTGCTCCAGCAGTAGCTAGGAATGGCCTTCCTAATATGATAGGAGTAGTAGAGTATTCTGTAATATCCATGATTATGAAATCAGTAGGGATATAGAATTGTCCTATATGAACTGGAACATTCTCTAGTATACCAACTGGGTATTTAACAGAGCGGTCAGCTAATTGCACAGACATCTTAGTTGGTCTTAATTCTCCCATATCAAGCTTCTTGCAAATGGATAAGGGCATAACACTAATACTGGCTCCTAAGTCGCATAGAGCTTTGTCTATAACGAACTTCCCAATTACACAAGGTATTGAGAAACTACCTGGGTCTTTTAGCTTAGGAGGCATTTTGTTTTGAATTATTGCGCTACACTCAGCAGTAAGCGTAACTGTTTCGTTTTCCTCAATCTTTTTCTTATTGGATAGGATTTCTTTTAGGAACTTAGCATACGAGGGCATCTGGGTGATAGCTTTTGTAAAAGGTATCGCGATGTTTAATTGTTTCAGAAGTTCAACAAATTTCTTAAATTGCCCTGCAGTTTTAGAACTTTTCAATCTTTGAGGATACGGAATAGGTGGATTATAAGGTGGTGGAGGCACATAAGATTTTTCTTTGTTTACATCCTCTTGGTCATTATCTTCCTTTTCCTTGGGTTCATTCTCCTTCTCAGTTGTTTGGTCGTTAGCAGACTTTTGGTACATGGCTGGATTTTGAAGTCTTGGGTCAATGGGTTCATCTAATTCTTTTCCACTTCTCAGTATAACAGCGTTTGCATGTCCTTTAGGATTAGGTTATGGTTGTCCAGGAAATGTTCCAGCAGGAGCAGCAGTAGGTGCTTGTTGTTGAGCCACTTGGGAAATTTGTGTTTCAAGCATTTTGTTGTGAGTGGCCAAAGTGTCTACTTTGTTTGCTAACTGCTTAATCTGTTCACTAGTGTGTACGTTTTGATTCAGGAACTCTTTGTTTGTCTGAGTCTGGGTAGCTATGAAGTTTTCTATCATCAGTTCGAGGTTAGACTTCCTAGGAACATTTGGAGCAGCTGTTGCAGCCTTTTGATAACCTGGTGGTGCAGCAGGTGCTTGACCAGGTGCATACAGTGCATTGTTGTTTTTGTAAGAGAAGTTGGGGTGATTCTTCCAACCAGGATTATAGGTATTTGTATATGGGTTTGCTTGAGCATAATTCACTTGATCTGTAGAGGCTCCTGCTAAAACTTGGCATTCAGGGGCAGCGTGTCCAGCTGTTCCACATAATTCACAGTTTGGCGCTACAGCAGCCACGGTGGCTGTGGGTGTCATGGTCAAGTTGTCTATCTTTTGAGCGATTGCATCTACCTTAGCACGGACGGCATCTAGGCTAGATACTTCGTACATTCCTCCTTTTGGTTGGGTTTTCTCCACTTGAGTTCTTTCACCTCCCCATTGGTAGTGATTCTGAGCCATGCTCTCGATGAGTTGTTGGGCTTCATCATTGGGTTTATCCATGAGTGTACCACCAGCGGCGACATCTATTGTCAACCTTGTGTTGTACAAGAGACCATTGTAAAACGTGTGGATAATTAACCAATCCTCAAGACCATGATGCGAGTATATCCTCCTCATATCTTTGTATCTTTCCCATGCATCATATAAAGACTCGTTGTCTTTTTGTCTGAAGCTATTGATTTGTGCTCTCAGCATAGCTGTTTTGTTTGGCGGAAAATATCGTGCCAGAAAGACCTTCTTTAAATCTTCCCAAGAAGTAATAGAATTTGATGGCAAGGATTGCAACCAAGCCCAAGCTCTATCTCTTAATGAGAAAGGGAAAAGACGTAGTCTTATGGCGTCTGCGGTTACACCATTCTTTTCACTGTGTCTACATACTGCACAAACTTGGTTAGATGTTCGTTCGGGTCTTCTGTTGGGTTTCCAGAAAATTGATTTTGTTGCACAGCAGATAACAGCGAGGGTTTCAACTCGAAATCATTTTGGTTGATAGCTGGAGCGACAATGCTGTTGTGAGGTTCTTGTTGAGATGCGGCAGCATAGTACTTAAGAGGTCGGTTCTGCGGTGGATCTTCCATGTCTGGTTCTGATTCGGAATCTGATTCGGATTCAAGTTCAGGATCTGATTGAGATTCAGGTTCTGATAAAGGAAAAGGGATATCGTGAGCTAAGCAGTATTCTTGGATACGTCTTTTTACAGTAAGAAGACGTTCAGGTTCGTCTGTTGGTCGTACGAGGTCTTCGCCAGAAGAGCGAGTACTTGGCATACATTCAACAGAAAGGGAATTTTGGTTTTTGCCTTAGTCTATACGACGTAACAAAGGAATTACGATGTCGACTTAATTAGTCCCCGGCAACGGCGCCAAAAACTTGATCGCGACTTTATGAGTCGAATGGGGGTTACTACAAGTATACAGTTGTATCGCGCAGTTTTAAAAGATTATTGATCCCACAGAGACTAGAAATTGAACGCACCGTTATCTATCGTTACTATGTTTATCTAAGGCTGATCAGAATTTGGGTTTTTTAGTTCAAACGGGAAATTAAAGTGGAATTAAAATTTGGGAATACTAGTTATGAATAAGTTATCGGTATATAATTTGGTAACCTACGTAGAATTAATTAACCCTAAGCCTATAGAGATTTATCACCCTATTCATCTGTAGGAAAAACCGGTTTAAAAGCCCTCAACTCACACTCTCGTGGTTCTTGCTTTGGGCTATACTTCTAAGTCAATACGTCTGCTCTCGCTAGCCCGTATGATGTTAAAAATACTTTTTGAAAACTAATTAAACCTAATTAACTTTAAAGCGCTTCCGCTGTTTTTAAAACTAATGCCCGATTTCAGCTATCCGGGTAAAGCCTCACACTCCCGTGGTCTCGACTTTAACCTATGATACTTTTTTACTCTCGTAATAAAAGTTGGGTTTTATATTAAGAAATCGAAGCCAGAAGAAGGATTTATTATTGATTTTAGCTTAGAGAAAATTAATTCATTTTAGTTACTTCATTACATACCGATAATATCGGTTTAGCTCGACATAATTAGGATATTAAACGCAAAGGCAAGGAAATAAATAAACACAGACATAACTAAGAAAGAAATAAACAATGCTTGAATTAAATAACGGAAACCTGGAATTCAGTAATAACAGCAACAGCAATCCCTCCACAAGTCGGTAGGTTCTTGCTTGAATGTAATAAATTGCAAAGGTTGAAGGCAATGAAACAAAGAGCTAAAACTAAGTTGTAATAGTTCCTCAGTGTGAGAAACTATCACTTTTGTTCGGTAATGGTTAACAAGGAAATGGAAATGCAAAGTAAAAGAAATGAAATAAACTAAAGCTCTGAAAACAAATTGGCAGCAAGACGGTACACTTTGAAAGCAAAATTGGCCACCCTTTGTTCTTCGTAAATGCTTATATTTATAGGCTCAGTTGAGGTAGAAGTTGGAGAGAATTCAGCCACTCCCGCTGACGGTTACACCACTTTGGACCTAGAAATCTTCGGGGGAAAATGGCATCGTGTGAAACTGCTCTCTGAGAATTCGTAGTCAAGTCTCTGCTCCAACGTGTAAATTAAGCGCATGACGATCGTGGTGAAATGTTACGGTCGTGGTGTATTTTGAAGCTGCCACGGTCGTGGCACTCCCATGACGATCGTGATATCAGCAAAAATGGATTTCTTCAATTTTTCTTCTCTTTTCTGCTCTTTTCTTGCATGTTTTGGTTCTTTTCCACACTTAGCATACTTTGACTTGTGAAATATGAGTACCTGCAAAAACACTTAAATAATCTCGAGAAAATCGGATATTAGACAAAAAACGAAATAAGAAACTAACATAAATCGAAGTAAAAATATGATATAAATTCGTGTTATCAACATTCAAAGAAAATGTTCTAAGTGTATGAGTGTGAGAAACACTTTTTTTTTATTTTTCGCTTTCACGTATGATCTTAGAGTATATGCATTTATATACAAAAATAATCCATTCTTTATCTTTCCAAACTTCCAAGACCTCTTTATATCGGGAGAAATAGATCCGTTGGATGGTGAAGTTGGAATATCTTTAATGCAATAGTTGTGCGAAGGTTGCTTCATATTGCAACAATAGAGTGGTTCTTGTAGAATATAGTTGATAAGGATGATGGAACATGAGAAACTTATTTGGTACAGAGCACAATACTTTACATAGAAAGTAGATTTGCATTTGTACTTGTGTCACATCAATCAGCCGTTGACCTTTGGATTTAACTTTCTAGACATATACTTCTTATACAAGTTGATGAAGCTTGATTAGAGTTCATAATATTTCTTCAGAACTTGGTGAGACTTCAGAGTCTTTGGAGATTAGAGTTTTGAGACTTTCAGAAGCATTACTTGATGAGCATTGGCTTATGGCCATGCAAGATGAACTAAATCAATTTAAGAGGAATGATTTTTGAGACCTTGTCCCTCATCCTAAAAATCATCAATTAATTGGCACCCGATGGATTTTTAGAAACAAGCTTGATGAAAACAGAGTGATAACCCATAATAAATCTCGGCAAGTGGCTCAAGTTTATAACCAAGATGAAGGCATAGACTATGAGGAGACTTATGCTCTGGTTGCTCGCCTTGTGGATATACGCCTTCTACTAGCCTATGCTTGCGCCAAAGAATTCAAATTATTTCAAATGGATGTGAAAAGTGTGTTCATATATGGTTATATTAATGAAGAAGTGTATGTAGCTCAACCCCCCGATTTTGAAAGTCACGAGTATCCAAACCATGTATACAAGCTCAAAAGAGCTTTGTATGGCCTCAAACAAGCCCCACGGGCTTGGTATGAACGACTAAGTAAAATTTTAATCGATCAAGGATACTCTATAGGAAAAGTAGATACTGCACTTTTCATTAAGCGCCAAGGAAAGCATACTCTTCTAGTCCAAGTTTATGTCGAAGATATTATTTTTGGATCTACTAACATGCAACTTGTTGAGGATTTTTCTAATCTTATGCAGGGAAAGATTGAAATGAGCCTTATGGAGGAGTTAAATTACTTCCTTGGTCTTCAAATGAAACAACTAAATGAAGGGACATTTATGTTCCAAACCAAATAATGCTTGGACTTGCTAAGAGATTTGGCATGGACGATGCAAAATCTATTGACACTTCTATGGCCACTAATGGAAACTTGGAGAATAATGTGAATGGTAAGGATGTAGATGCGAATAAATATAGAGGTATGGTCGGATCTCCTCTATATCTTATTGCACCTAGGCCAGATATTATGTTTAGCGTGTGCATGTGCGCTTGTTATCAATCGGCTCCTAAGAAATCTCACCTAAAATCCATAAAACGCATTCTTAGGTATCTTAGTGGTACTTCTAAGTATGGGTTGTGGTATTTTAAGGGGAGCGATTGTAACTTGGTTAGTTATACCGATTCTAATTTTTCCGGTTGCAAATCGGATAGGAAAAGTACTAGTGGAACTTGCCACATGTTTTCAAACTCCTTGGTAAGTTGGCATAGCAAGAAACAAGTTTTTGTTGCCTTGTCAACCGCCGAGGAAAAATACGTAGCTACCGGTAGTTGTTGTGCTCAAATCTTGTGGCTTAAACAACTACTTAATTTTGATATAAAACTACAACGTATTCCAATCATGTGTGACAACAATAGTGCCATCAATCTAGCCAAAAATTCAGTGCTACACTATCGCACTAAGCATATTGAGATCCATCACCACTTCTTGCGTGACCATGTTGAAAAAGGAGACGTCGTATTTGAGCACATTGATAGTAAAAATCAACTTGCAGATATACTTACAAAACCTCTTGCGACCGAGCCCTTTTTCAATATTCGATGGGAATTGGGGATACTTGATATCTCAAATATTGCCTAAATATGAATTGTTACATGCACTTTATATACTCTTGCTCTAACTTTCCTTGAAAGCTTTACTACATAAGAGTGCATCCTTCATCAACTCATAAGCGAGGTAATATTGTTCCATTTTTTCTTTCCCTTTATAAGTAAGTTTTTCTTTTTGCATGTTGCTTGTGTTCCAAATAATTGATATTCTTGATATGTGAGATAGTTCATGAATGTTCACTTTCAAAAATTTCTATTAATATATGTCAATTATATTCTTATACAGATTTTGTGATATTCCATCTATATGCTTGAAATATACTCTTGGTGCACTTGGCTTGTTATATATTCTCTCATGAAATATGGTTGACCATGTTATGATGTTGGTAAAATTCTTGTTGTGTATCATTGTTATGGTAACATCTCTGTGTTTGGTTTGAATGGTGATAAATCTGTATATCGTCTTGCTAGAGCACATGTGTGTGCAGCAGATCGGGAGCACCAAAGGCATATGTCACGTAATTGTGTCGCTTTTGTAGCAAACTCAAGAATTTTTAATTACATTGTATCCTTCATGTTTCTTGTGTGAGTTATGTTATTTAGCATAAAGTGTAACCATTATGTTCTATTGTTGCCTAATATGCTTGTATTTAGGTTTAGTCATTCTTTTTCAATATGAAATTCATTTTATGTGAGTGTTATCATGTTGATGTTCTTATCTTTGCAAATTGTCTCTGTATGGTATATTTGTTTGTATGTGATATAAGATATTTCTCATAGTTTTCTTTATCTCTTTTTGATGTTGTCAAATGGGGAGAAGTCTAGAAGATGAAGTTGGATTCATATATTCAAGGGGAATCTTCATGAAGAGAAAGAAGACACACAAAACGTCATGAAACGCATCATCTCAAGTTTTGCCATCATTAAAAATGGGAGCATGTGAGTACAACTTTTAGTTAGATGTATTTTGAATGATATCAAAACTAGGATAGCTTAGCGTTAATGTATATTGGACAGTATCCTCTGATTCTATATGTGCATCTTGGCATTAGGAAGCATTAAAATGTTTTGGAAAAGGCTTATGCATCATAAATGCATTAAAAACAAAGTTTTTGTGAAAGCACTACAACATAGGTCGACACATACGTGTTTAGGTCAACCTATAGAAGTTTTCATTTCAGTATAGGTCAGCACATATAATACTTAGGTCGACACTCATGCCTCAATAATAAAGTTTGTAGGCTTTGTCTATGTGCTGACTAACATAGGTCGACACGAGGTTGACACACGACCTTTATAGGTCGACCTAAAAACCTTCATAGGTCGACGCATTTGCTTTCATAGGTCGACACATACGAGACATTTTTCTAAAAAACTCATAATTTTCTCCATTATTTTTGCTTCCAAACTTGCATACTTATAAATACTTGATACATGCATCATTTCTAGTAAGGTTTCTAGTGAGTAAAACCTATACAAAATCAGGATTTCAAAGCATTCTCATCACCTTCAACCTCTCTTCTATGCATACACATAATCAAACTACACATAATTATTTTTTGATTAGGTGACCATCTATCTTAGGGTTGATAACATCCAATTAAGTTGTTGTACCGAGAATATTGGATTGAGAACTTTGAGGATTTCAAATAAGAAAATCGAGTTGGGGTTTTCGTTAAAGGTCATTGAGGATTTGAAGGTTTTGGACAAGATTACGCAATTCAGATTCGATCGAGTGAAAGTCTTGGGACAAGGGGTGCCTTGCAAGGGAGTAGCATGAGATAGTGGATCGTGTTAGTAAATCTTGGGTTCAACAAGTGTGCGCTTGGGATTAATTCGGTCGTGTGAAAGTCTTGGGACAAGGGGTGCCTTGCAAGGAAGTAGCAAGAATTGGTGAATTGAAGCGGCATTGTTGGTGACTTGATCAATTTTTTATCAAGAGTTTTGGAGGTGGTAGAATCAACAACAAACCATAGGGTTTGTAGGGTTAGAGTTATTCATCTCTTGTATATACACTTTTTGTAAAGTAAGGTTAATTGCAACTATCTCAATTCAAATTCGAATTGAGGGCAGACGTACGCATAGCAAGGCCGATTAGGGAACTGCCTAAACAAATATGTGTGTCTCTTTCTCTCGCTATATATCTCTATCTCTATCCCTCTTTACTTTTGATTTGCAAATTATTGAATTCATTGTTCGTTTGGGAATTATTTTTTATCACATTTTTGAATTAGGTTTTGTTTATATAATCATAATCTGTTTGATTGTGATTGGTTTTAAGTTTAACAAAACAAAGTGAATTTTCAAACCATGTCGATTGCACACAAAGTGTTGGATAAATTATTTTATTGTGTTTTTGTGTGTTTTAATCGTTGATAATAAGCTTTATGCATATTTTATCCTTCAATTGATTGTGATTGATTGTTGTTGGGTAATTTGTATTCTTTTTCATATGTTTGTGTACCTTTACGCATATCCGAGTTTTTCGACAGAGGTTCGGTTAGACGATTCGATTCGGGTTGTTTCTGTTGTGCCGTAAAACTTTTGAAAACCATTTTTGTTAAAAGTTTGATTTTAAATTTATGATCTATTCACCCCCCCCCCCTCTAAATCGAAGCATATCGTCTAACATTATGAACACATGAACAAACAGAGAAGGGATGATGTTTATTGAGTTCTTCCCATAAACCTTTTAACTCAATGAAGTAGTCCATAACAGATTTATATGATTGTTTCAAACTATTAATGGAAGATCGAAGTGTAAAGATACGAATGCAGTTAGCTTTAGAAAACTTAGAAAATTGTTACTTCAAGTCAGTCATACATCGATGGCATTGACATAAAAATTATGGTGGATGCAATTTGTTCAAAAACATAATTGAATTCTGAAGAATTTATCAAGTGATTGCACATTTCCCATTGATTGAGATTGAGATCATGATGGAATTTCATTTGTTCCATCAACAAATTGAAGTTTGTTCTTTGCACCTAAAGCTCGCTGCATTTATTTACTCCATGCAAGATAATTAGATTTATTCAACTTTGGCGAGATGCAGATAGAATTTGAACCCTTACTTGGATGAATATAATAAGAATCAATTTTAATTTGGTGACCGGATGGAGCAACGCACTGAGGCATGGATATGTAATAGAAAATGGATTGAAAATGAAGATGATGAGCAAATCAAGAATTGATAAGTAATAAAGAATGAATCAAAGAAGAGGATGATGAATAAATCAAGAATTTGTTCTTGATGAATGAGGCAAGGAAAGAGATTAACTCAGCTAATATATAAAATGAATGAGAAGAATGAAGCTAGATTGCTCTGACTGCACATTTGGTGTAATTTCAACAAACTTCATTAATTGTAAATGGTGGATACAAATGTTACTTATAAAACAAGTAAGTATATGTTATTTATAATGCACAAGTACTTATTGGAATTTAATCTCTAACTGTTTCTCAGCTGTCATAACTAACATCGATTATTATAGTTAATTCATTTAGTGAATTTTTTACCCAAATAACCCATTTTTTCAAAAAAAATTCCAAAAATACCCCAGTTTTCAAAAAAATTTCCAAACTACCCCACTTAGGGTTTGGGATTACACAAGGGGGCCATACCAATTGGCGACCCTTCTTTAAGTCTAAAAGGTTGTCGTCAATTGAATTGGAGACGCCTCATCAAGTCTCCAATTCTATTGGCGACATGGTTCAAGGCACACAAGGGAGTCGCCAATTCATCTGGAGACTCCCTAGAAACTGAATTTTTTTCTATAAATAGAGTTGTTCTGCTCAGTTAGTTCCACATCTCATCTCATAACTTTGTTCTAGTGATAAAATGTATCGTTGCCGATGGGGAAAAGTTATCTTTTCGTGAGAGAAGCCTCTAGTCGACATGCTGTTTTGGAACATACAAAGTTTCAACCAACTTAAGAGGGAGCTGAATCGGTGGTTGGAGGGAGACATTGGTGAAGGGGAGAAAATCTGAAGTATCGAGAGACTTGATCGGCTGTGTGGATGGGTTCGTGTGAAGACTGGCAAAGATGCGAGGGAAGTCATGTTTGGACCGAATGAAATTAGTTTGATTGTTGTAATCAGTTAGAAATGTATTATGTTGTTTGTGTTGTTTGTTGTTAACACCGTTGTTTGTTGTTAACATTGTTGTTTGTTGTGAGTGTTGTTTGTGTTAGTGTTGTTTGTTGTTAACATTGTTGTAACAAAGACCCATCAATATAGGAAAATATTTTGTTACAGCAAATGAAAAGATAAGCTAAATTATGATGCATATGTTCCTCTGATATTGGGATAATTTTTTCGGTTGTGTCCGGGCTGACGACAGATACTGCATAACCTTATCATTTCATCGTTGTGCCAAACTATGTCACCTTGGTATAGAGGCCAATAATCCTCCATTGGTAGCACTGCGAAGCCTTCGTTGTATACATTCATAACATTAATCACTTTGTAAACATCAGATAGATAGCCATAAGCATCCTGACAAGCATGTGCGCATGCTGCAATGGCATGTGAGCAAGGTACACAGAAGTTTTGGTACTTGCCACAGTCACACCAACATCTGTTTAGTCTGACAGCATATGATAAATTGGGTATCCCCTCATTAAGGTCCATTGTTTCTTGTACACTGAATGTTTGCCTATGAATGACGGTTAAAGATTGTAATTGCATGTGTGCTGGCTCTGATAGTATCCTCTTTCATCAATTTCATTATGCTTTCACTGAATACTTGACCAGACGCTAACACTGCACTCCATCTTTCGCCTCTTATTGCAAAAAGTGATGCCAACCTATAATAGGTTGATCTCCCCAAAGTGGTGATTGGAATGTTTTTAATTCCTTTGAATACTCCGTTCATGGACTCGACAAGGTTTGTCGTCATGTGGCCCCAACGACAGCCACCATCAAATGCTCTTGTCCACCTTTCCAGTAGAATGTTATCCAACCAGCTTCCTGCATCTGCATTTGACATTCTTATTTCGTTAAGGTAGTATTGAAATGTTGGTTGAGTTAGAGCATAACCAGCATTCACAACCTATTTGCGAAGGTGCTTGTCCTTGATTGCACCTATGAAGTTTTGTGCAATATGTCTAATGCAATATACATGGGTAGAAGGAGGATTATGCCACCCATTAGCATGGTTATTGTAGGTACTCTCTATAGCAGCATGCCTGTCTGAAATCAAACAGAGATTGGCTTGTGGAGCGACATGTGTTCTGAGATTCTTAAGAAAGAAACTCCAAGCATAAGCGGTCTCACCCTCAACCAGAGCAAAGGCTATAGGAAAGACATTATTGTTGTCGTCTTGTGCAACAGCCATAAGCAAGGTGCCCTTGTATTTTCCATAGAGCCATGTTCCATCAATTTGAATAACAGGTTTGCATAATGCAAAACCTCTTATGCATGGTTGAAACGACCAAAAGAGGTGGTGAAAGATGACATTTCCATTAACAATGGTTCCATCTGGCTTACATGTCGAGACTGTCTACATGATTGCAACCGTTCCCGGTGTGTATGTCTTCAGGGCTACCAAAAATCGCGGTAATTCCTTGTACGAATCCTCCCAGTTGCCAAAGACCTTTTCAACAGCCTCTGTCCTTGCAATCCACACCTTCTTGTAAGAGGGAGTATAATTATACCTCGCCACGATATGAGATATTATTGTACTCACCTTGATTTAAGGATCCTTAGTAACAAGCGGCAAAATGTCTTGACATATCAATTCCGTGATTAGCTTTCTGTGATCCTGAACACTATTTATGGCAGTGCAACTGTGAGGTGACTCTATGGAAGCTATCTTACAAGAATTGCTTCTCTTGCTGTAAGAAGCAGCCAGCCGAAACTTGCAAAGTGGATTAAGACAAATAATGAAATACCTTCTCGAATCTGTTCGGTGTACACTAAAATCAACAGTTATCCATGTGAAATTTTTTTATGGCTCGTACACAATCTTCTTTGGTACGAAACTTGACTCCTTCTTTTAATTCACTACCTGGCCGCATATACGGGTTGTGAAATATATCTGCGGATGGATCATCGTCTTGCAAGTCCAGGTCTGTCATATGTTGAGGCAGACGATATACATGATCTGGAGGTATGGGCAGTTATTCATCATCCTCATCGTTGTCGTTCAACATCTGATTGACCAGCGCCTCGCTTCCTTCTTCTTCTTCATCAACGACGTCGACCTCTGGTTCAGTTTCATCTGAGTATTCTGTTTTGGTTTCATCTGAGTCTACACATGGTGATTGATTTATGATCTGAGACTGTTGAGATGGAATATTTTGTTGGAGAAATGTATACAACTCAATATAGTTAAAACCAGAATGTTCGTGACTAACGAACATATTTTCAACATCTTCGTCATCTTGCAATTTAAGTGGATAAAATTTAACTTGGTTGGTTTCAAAAAAACAGGGTTTCGATATATTATTTGTGCTATAGGACTAAGACCTAACTTCGACTCCAACCTTTGGTTGAAATACAAGAAACTTGTGTTTCTATTAACTGCGAATCGGACAAAATCGGTGTTTTGAAAACCAAAACCAGATACATCAAAGACATATGTCTCTCCGTTGTAATGGGCGTTAGCAAGGTAACTCTGTGCAGATGACATACTGATAGGACTTGTTTGAGACAAACTTATTATTTTTGCTTGGCTTGGGAAATTATTATGCATGCATGCAAAGAACATATTAATAGAACAAATAAATGCATAACATGCTCGCCATATTAATTGGCGACACATTAATGCATTCAAAGACAGACGCCATATTAATTGGCGACATGCTTCAAAAAAATAAATGCATTCGCCAGTTGAAATGGCGACATGGTTCAGCCTTTAATGACTATGTCGCCAGCTGGGTGTCAGCATGCTATGCATGCATGAGGCAGACTCCAGCTAGGGCACAGGCTAGGCAGCAGTTAGGGTCAGTCGCCAATTAGACTGGCGACACTTTGTAAAGGGTAAGAACCTTCACCAATCCATCTGGCGACATGGTTCAGTCTGAAAATTTTGTCACGTGAGTCCTATGCCCTATATAAGGTAGCTTGAGGTTTGCAGAGAAATAAAGTCATCTGAAGCAAACTTGTAGCACAGAGAGGTAATTCATCTAGAGTGTCATATTAAATCATTTGTATCACATTTAATCATTTGTAATGGCTTTGTTGACAATGGGTGCAACGCATAGAGGCATTGTCGCAAATATCTTTGATTATGTAAGCGTTAAATTTTTAGTTTCTTTGTTATTATTTATTTATTTTGTTAATTCTGTTTTTTGTCTATTATTTTTTAATCTCTCTAATTATTTTGTTTCTAAATTGATAATTATGCAGGAAGTTTCTAGATTTCGGCCTCGTTCCCATGAATATGTTGCACCCGACGAATTAATACAACCATATATTGAGCTCGCCGGTTTCGAACATGTAAGTAAAATCATGTCTTATTCGGTTGATGTAAAGTTTATACTAGCTTTGCAAGAGAGATGGCGCCCAGAGACACGCACCTTCTTTTTTCCAACCGGTGAATATACCGTGACCCTAGAGGGTGTGTACATGTTACTCGGTTTGCGTATCGATGGTAAGGCAGTCAATGGACCAACAAACCTTGACCCATCAATTTGTGTGGAACTTTTGGGTGCCAACTTGCTAGATGAGACTTCGAGCTGCCAAGGTATCTTGCTCTCGCAACTAAAAGCATGGTACGCCAGTTTTATATTAACTGAAGAGTCTACAGAAGAAATGAAAATACAGAAAATGAGGTGTTACCTTATGCTTTTAATTGGTTTATTTTTATTTCCTGAGGGTACTAGTTCTTCTATGCACATTATGTACTTACCCTTATTGAGTGATCTAAATCAAACAAGACAGACAGTATAGTTGGGGTTCCGCTTGTCTGTCTTATTTGTATAGCTCTTTGTGTAAGTGCGCCAAAAAAACACATCAACTTTTTTTGGATGCGCTGTTTTGCTCCAAGCTTGGGGTTGGTCTAGATTGTCATCCCTAGCGCTCGCCAACCACAACAACTTTTCCTTCTCGTATGCACAAAAGTAAGTTAATAACTTAATATATATTTTTTTAAACCTTACAAATTATTATGTCTAACATATTGAATTTTAACTTCTTGTTTTTTAGATGGTCGGTTAAGGGTATGAGTTACAATAGATGTCCGAAATATTGTATCATTCAATACCGCAATCTTTTGGATCACCTAACACCCGCAGATGTAACTCCTCATAAACATTTTCTCTTCTTTTATATCAGATATTTTACTATCTAATATTTTTATCTTCTTCAGTTCATATGGCGTCCATATCTAGGCATGGAAGACCTACATGAAGTCAGAGAGAAAGATGTTGCCGTTTGGACTGCATGTGTCCCGATCATCAGATTCACAACTGTGTAGATGCACAACAGTTATCGTGTCAAACTACAATTTGGAATGCATCAAAACATCCCAGATCCGCCTGTTGACATCAGTAAATGGCATCTAAAAAGAGTTAATGATCAATGGGATTTTAACGACTTGAAGGATTTTGCAAAAACTGAGCGTCGTAAATGGATGAACTGCAGCAACTATGTCTTACGTGACTCAGTGATGCCAACCTCATCTATACCAACAAATAATTATATGGCTTGGTACAGATCGGTTGCAACTGGGTTTGTCTCTGAAGATAGGTATTTATACGACCCACGCCAGACCACCAACACACAATAAGCTTCAACGTCTAACCCACCTGGAAGGCCATGTTACTCACAACCCCCTACCCAACAAAATTACCAACCCAATAACCATCCAAACATGCCAAACACCCAACCATAATACCAAGAGCGTCCCCCATACCATCTTCAACAAAATGATTACTATCAAGAAACCCAATATGGCTATGCCCTCAACACAACACCAAGATACAGCCAAAATGAGGGTACATCATACCATAGCCAAATTAGGCAAACATCTTTCCATAGCCATAATGCCCAAACATCATACCATAGCCAACACAATCAACCATCTCAAATACTTTATGGCTTTCAAACACCCACTACCATTTCAACCTTTCACCGAATCCTTCACACAAATGTCCCCCTTCAATCGTCCAGACCGCACACCAATCACCCCTTTATCACATCCAAACTACTCTGGCATGGGTCGCATGCTAAGTTTCAGCCCCCAAGACTTCATGGAAATGCAAGAAATCCTTAGGAAACCATCTGGGAATGTTCCTGAGAGTTCAACTTCTCAAACACCGGGCGCGAATCAACAACGAAGGGGACAAGTGCAACGAGTGGGAGTGCCTAGGGGATGTGGAACCGGTGACCGGTTGGATGCACGAGGTCACCAACATTAATTAATGTAATATTTTATTAAATTAATGATAATTTTATTTCATTGTGCCAAAAAAGTTACAAAGTACACCCTGTCTCCACATCAATTGACGACGGGGTTATATAACTTGAACTAGATCGCCAATTCAATTGGAGACTTCAAGAATTGGCGACAGTCTTATGCCCTTAAAGAATGATCGCCAATTGGTATGACGCCCTTGTGTAATCCCAAACCCTAACTGAGGTATTTTGGGAATAATTTTGAAAATTGGAGTATTTTAGAAAAAATTTTGAAAAACTAAGTTATTTGGGGAAAAAATTCTCATTTAGTCGTGTCAAGCCGATTCTTCCATGTTGCTTGCATTTGAACAAACTACATCTTGTAACAGTCTTTGTTCAGGATTAAAACTCGTGAAAAAACAGGGAATAGTATTCGTAAGCTTTTGTAGAGTGAAAAGTGTAACACTCAATTTCACAATAGACACTCAATCCTTTTATCTTTAGTTTTGTTTGCATCAGCTTCTGATTTTGCATACATTTTGGGCTCTCCTAATATAGCATTAGGTTACAACACAAACAATACACATTATTATTTCTTTTTGTATTATAAGTAATTATAATGGTCACTCGTCCCATAAGTATAGATGCAAGAACTTCGATATGTCAGAGTGCATATTCAAATTCACAAAACTCATTCCCCGCAGTTTTTCACAACTAGGCTCTCAAACTATAAACTATATATTAAATATCAAATAAATAATAAATAAAGCATACACTAATACTGTGAATCCTTTCCCAAGTCAGCATTTACAGACCGAAAAACAATAAAACAAATGTTCTTTTTTTTTGTTACATTATAAAACAGACTATTCTATAGCAATTGAAAACTTGATATAACTATATCATGTGATAAGATATAACTTCATTTTAGAACAAGATCAAATCACAGACATTTTAGAGACTCTTTGTGGAAGCATTATTTGATGAAATTAACCACCCAAATTACACAGATGGGAAGTATTTATTTAGATTGAAAGGCAGTGAATAAAACTCCTCACTTCTTGTGTCGGTTTTAAAGGACCTGTACTTGTCCCACCAATGCTTTCCTCTATCTTTCCTAATAGCAGAGTCCTTCTTATGTAGTGTGTTATCCAGGAAATATGCCACAACTCCTGCTACAAATGCTTTTGATTGGAATGGCACATTTACCATGTCATTGAACTGCAGCCAGGTACATCAAAATGTTAGTGTAACCATGGTACAAAAAAAGTGCATGACAAGAATAGAAAAATAGAGAATAGTAATAAAAAAATAGAGCCATACCCATCTTGCTTTGGTGTGAACTGGACCAAACCCATTAATTGCTGTGTACTCATTGAAGTACTGTGGGATAGATAAGCCCAGGAAGATAGAGAAGCCTAATACAAACTTTGTCCTAAAACTATTGAGGTTGCAGAATTGAAGAAAACTTAGACCTCCCGAACCTACAAATGATCATTAAAAGTTGAAGGTTACATTATATGGTTATTGTAAGCATCAAAGTAACTGAAAAGCCTGGATGTCTTGTGATTATTATCCTATTTGGATAAACAACTTAACTAAGCACTTATAGCATAAGTGCTTATCATATAAATATTCATGCGTAATAAAAATTTTCTATAGTAATAGATAATACTCAAATAAATCAATACACGCAGGCTCAATATCTTAAATCAGACATACCAACATAAGCAAAGAACAAGCAGTATAATGCAGCAACAATGGATGGGGGGATGGAAGCGAATACTGCTCCAAATTTCCCTACAGAGGAAAGAAAAAATAGTAGCAGTTGAAGGAAAGAAATACACTAAGTTAAGGAAAAGCAGATACTCAGGTTAAAAACATTGCACTTAAACTTTCAACTTGCCTAGAATTGAAAAGAAAATCATAAACCCGGCAGATATTTGCACCACTCTTCGACTACCAACACGTGTTAAAGCCAAAAGACCAGCATTTTCTCTATAAGAAATCAAAAACAAACACAATTCGCTCATCAACAGGGATGTTTTCCTCTTAATTAATGTGGGGTGAACAAACAGAATGGCTAGATTCTTACACAGATACAGAAGAGCCAATCCCAGTTCCAAACAATCCTGATAACAGAATGCCAACACCCTGAAGAGCGGATACCAAAATGAACAATTATCAGTGTTGACTACAAAGTACTATTGTTTATAAATGCGTTTAGACTGATTTGTGGATATTTGAATGCAAGACTATCATACCTGCCAACCAATACCCCGACTAAGAATCGATGGTGGTAATGGTGTTGCACTAGCGAACCGATAAACAGCAATAAAAGCTCCACTGGACTGATTGTAACAAATCAAACACGAATGTAAAATTTAACTCTAACGAGGCAGTATTATTCAATGAAAATGCAAATAAGCAAACTGCATAACACTAATAGTCAGTTAGAACATAAGTAATACAAGCCACTGAGCCAGATAATCTCGGAATGTCATCACACACAATGTAGTACTTTGATGCGCGGGCCAAATTTTAGTAGAATTATTTACTACATATTAACTCATTTATTTCCCTCGAGTAAATTTTTCATTACAAAACACAAAAACGCATCAGTAAAACATAGCCTGTAACTAAAAAATAATTTTGATCAATCTCACTCTATATTTGGTATTATGGTATAATCAACCATGTTACTTAGGTATAGGATTTGTAAAATTTATTTTCAAAAGAAATATCAATGCAGTAAAGCTCACACAGGCACATTAATGACCATACTCTTGCTAGAATACAAATAAAGGAATTACCTCTACTAGAACAACAAAGGATGCCATCATCATGGCAAAGGCTTCGCCTGCATCAAATGAAGGTGCACCCCATTGAAATGGATATGGAACTCGAATCCTGCAAACCCAATATCCCAGTGAATAAGAAGCTAAGATCTCAAGGACACAATTAAATTTTGCTTTAAAAATATCAATTTGGTTATGCACATGCTCTAAGGTTCAAAATATCAACCTGTACATAATAAAGAAAAAGGTTCAAACTTGATATATGTGACACACTAAGGAATACCAACACTCTTTAATACATGCATGAGTTGTCAATTGCAAATCGCATAAAATAGTTGCTTGTTGAAATTCTGCATTGCTATAGCAGCTATATGACAACACTGATAGACATCTCAACAATTGAGGATGATAGTGGTTTGTTCAAATTCTGTTGTGCTATAGTGCCACTATTTAACAACACTGGTCACACTTTATGATTAGTCCATTATTTTACAAGCTAACACGCTTACCTCGTAAGTTAACCATTTTTTTTTTAAATATTGACTGATTATAAAATATGTCTTTTAAAAGTATTACTAGCATTTCTCATGTGACAATCATTCACCATCTCATAATTCCCAATGCGTCACTCAATCAACACACTTGAAACATTCTTTCATTTCATCCATCCTATGTGGATCTTATGATTAATTCCTTTGTTTATCTCCCATCACAATGTATGAGGGACTCGAGACATTTAAAAGGTGCAATTTTAAAGTTTTATGAAGTAATGGGATAATTAAAAAATTTAAAAACTCAAATGATACAATGTTAAAGACTTATAGTGAGTACACTAGAGCTTAGGACATTGGATAATTGTCATCAAATAATCAGTTGCAAAATAAGAAAACCGTGTAGAGTAAAAAGTCAATGGAATTCCAAATTCCACAACTCACCATGGAGCAGCATCTATTAGGCCTGAACGATCAGTGCGGCAGGTTGTCTGTGTTTTATGTTTAGCATGGTTATATGCCCCTCCAACAGTCAGAATATAAGCATATAACCACACAATTGCAACTGTAAATAAAACAGAAAAACGATCGAAAACGTGTTTTCCGGAATGGAGCACATGGGGTACAAACTGCATGACAACCAATAACTGTTGTTAGCAAATTCAGATCCACATAAATCATCAAACCCAAAAGATAAAGAAACATGAACAGAGACCAAGATGCTGATTTGTAACATAGAAATTATGTGTCCGACACTTCAAAAAACTGTACCTGTGAAACAAATACTAGCAATATAAGCTCTGGCAATCCAATCTCTACACATTGAGCAACCTATAACCAAGTCAGGCATCAATGTCAAGTCACTTTTTATCAATTAACAATGCGCACGGACAATTAATTTAAATATGTAATATAAGGCTTACCCCGGGAAAGCCCAACTCATACAGCCCAAAACCAACAAGAGATACCAAAGGAACGGCTGAAAGTGGACTTAAGAACCTGAAAAAAGAAGTTGAGCTTGCATCATTTAGGAATATTATGATCAATCACAAGAGCATAAAGTTAATATAATCTTATTGTTACTGAAGACTAGATAGTAAATACAAATTCCATATCACAAATCACTCAAGCATGTCATCAAAATATGAAAATCAATCATCAGGGAAGTTGATATTAAATTGACAATGTGCTAAGTTGTATGGTACTGAGTACGAGTACGGGTACAAGATACATAAATTTAAAAAAAAAATTAAGGCACGGGTAGACTAAAAATATACAATGGATTATCTTTTGTAAGTATACTATTTAACAAACATAAGTAAAATACCCATGCTTCAGATGTGCATATGCAGCAGCACCATAAATCTAGCTTATACGCCACATTGGACACTTTCAATCCACATATCAAGACCAAGAAAGTATAACACAGTTACTTACTAAGAGATTGAGACCAACCTTGCAACATTACGCCAAAGACCACTAAATCCAAGTACTATTTGAAGGGTTGAAGCAACAATAAGAGCACCTTGGATTGCCCGCATTATCTTCTTGAATTTCTGAATAGAGGTAAGAATAAAGAAAAAAAGTTGGGGAAGAAAGTGAGCAAACAGTTCGTGTACCCGAAAATAAAAATAGTGATCCAATGTGTACTTTAGCATCAGAAAGAAACACTATTCTGCTAGTTAGATTAAATTTATGCTCTATTTTGGATTATGTTTTCTTCATTTCTTTCTTAACACTGTCTCATGATCCCAAGGTCCAGGCATGCCACAAGCCCACAAGGAGTTGAACCAATACCTTTGAGTTTAAGAAGCACCAATTTTACTGATTAACCAAACTTCCATAAACAAATTTACTCTCTTATTATTTTCGAATTCCAATAGATTAACACTACATATTTACCAGTTTTCTGATTATAATGTAGCATAATTTCTTTGAAAATTTTAGAAGTCTCTGTTCATGTTATGGCTGATTTCATTTTAATACAAGAGAGTAACCATGCAAGCATATGACAAATCGACTGTGCACAATTAATTAGCAAGAATTGTTCTCATGCAAAACCTCTATAGGATCTGGCTCATCATTAAATCGACCAGCGAGAATGATTGAGATTGTTGTTGGAACAAACGTATAAGACCCTCCAATTACGGCTGGCAATCGGCTACCAAACAGAGTTTGCACTAATGTGTTGATTCCAGCCACAAAGAGTAGTGTTTGGATAACTTTTGCTTTCTCCTCCTACAAAAAAACAAAAAAAAAATAGACTTCTAATTATTTTCTTCGAATTATCAAAAGAATTGTTTCATTTAATTTTGTAATGCTTACATTGCCACCTCCCATCTGGGGAACAAGAGAAGTAGGAATCAACACAGTTGTACCCAGCATCACAAGATAATGTTGGAAACCAAGAAGTATGGCCTCAGCTGCATCATAATGCACCCAAATTTCACATCAAAATTATAAGGAAAAGAAAAGCAAATGTATCAATCATATCTTCAACAACCTAAAGCCCATTGAAGAATAGCGACGGTCCTTAAAATTGAAAATTCAAATTATTTAGCATGATGACAAAATAAGATATTGATTCCATCCATACTTATCAAGAAAACTAAAAGGAAAGAATTTACAAAAAGAAACTTTAAACACTTGGATAAAAAGTTAGCATGCAAAAATCAAATAAAGTAACATCAAAAAAAAAAAAAAAACCTTTAAAATATTCCATATCTATGAGATAAGAATCGGGTTCAAAAGGAATAAAAAAATAGAAAAAAGAGAATGCAGCAACTCACGCCAAGGAGGAGGACTTGTTATGCAGTAAGAAACATTCGGTAGCTGATCTTTCGGTGGATGAGGCTGTGGCTCATCCGCTTTCGGCGCCGGAGCTCCACCACCACCACCGCCGCCTGCCATAACTTCCTCACAAGCTCCACAACTAACTGAAAAAATCAATTAATCAAACCCAAATCTAACACCAACCCCAAACAAAGAAGATAACAACGATAGAGTAGTAACAGTGTTGTGAGAGAGTGAGAGTTTCTTTAGGTTTTGAAAGTAGTAATAGTTACAATAATTGCAAAGTTTAACAGAGAGAAGAAAAGAAAAAGTACCTTTTAACGATGGTTCTTTCAGGTAGTAAAATCAATGAACTGTATAAAGTCAGAAATTAACAGAAATAATTATGAAAATAAAAATAAAAACTGATGAGTGAAAGACAACTCAGATGGTGTGGTGTGGTGTGGTGTGGCGTTATAGTTGTAGAAATGTGTGAACTGTGAAGTAGTAAAGCAAACTTCAAAACAAAGAGTGTGAAGAATTCTAAAATGATAAACTAGTACACAGAATGAGCTAAATGTTCCTTCTCTCTCTTCTCCTACTTTATTTTATCTTTCTACTAACATTTTATTTTCTCTCTCTTGCTCAATGCAACTACCCCAGTTATTATATTATGAAACCTATCCTTTTAGGTTTATTTTCAATTATTCGTCGCGAACTTTGTCATCCATTGTATTATATTCAACACGAAAGATTAATCTCTGCAGTGCAATGAAATGTCTGTTTCTATTTAAAAATTTTGTCTATATCATTCTAAATTAAAGTAACTTTTAACTACAATTAGTGTTACATCTATGTCTTATTAGGGCTAATTAAGTTTGAGAGAAAATTATAATATTTGTGATGTTTTATTTTATTTTATTTTATTTATTATTATGTTGTTGTTTGTTTGGTTTTGGAAGTGGCAATAGAAGGAGAGAAAGCAAGGCTCGTGGGATGAGTCATGACGGTGATGGTTGTTGGATACTAATTTGTATTGTAGTTATACGCCGACAGTGAATGAATACATTAGGGTAAATTAATTAATACAGTCAAATGTGAAAGAGGGGGGGTGGAAACCAGGTTCGCTAAAGCTAGATTTGTAGAGCCTTGTGACATGTCTAAACGGTACCATGTGGGGAAAAAAAATAGTCGTTTACTTTTGCTATACCATGTTCTAAAATCGGTTAGGGGTAATCAATTTTTTGTTTGAGTTTTTTCTGGTAATTAGGGTAATTGTTTTAAAATTAAGTTCGGATAAGCTGCAATATTGCTGATGTAGTTTGAGAATATTTTAATACTCTATTCATGTTTTCATGCATATCATATATCATGTACATGTTTATGTACATTATGTATTTACAATTCATTTTCTTTATAGTTTTATAATTAGAGACTAGTCTTCAATACTACCACAATTTTAGGAGACTCGTTAGCATAACACACATATACAAATGTACATGTTTTTATCCATGGAAATCATCACAAACTTATATTACAATTCTATGTTTTCTAAGTTGGCTTGAGAGCGTTAATCTATAATATAAGAAATCTATGTGTTGTGGTTAACACATTAATAACTTTTGGTCTTAAGTTACCACGTCATTAAATTAGGAGTAAATTGAGTCCAAAATCAACTATTTGCAACCAAATTATGTTTTAATTGAAGACTAACTAGCTTTTGATATATTTGTTTTCTTTTTGTTGGTTATTAAGAGCTCAAGTGAGAAAAGTTTCCTGTATGATATTGTTGCAAATGGACGAAATGGAATCGATGTTGACAAGTAAGTTAGCAGAAAAAATTTAACTGTTCAGTCTGGTTTACAATTTTTTTTCTATTATCTCTTTTATGTATTCTTCATATGTCTGTTCATCTGAGTTATGCTAAATTGTAATTCTCTGTGGAAACTGTTGATTTGTATGCAGATTTGATTATATTGTCCGTGATTGTCGAGCCTGTGGTCTTGGATGCAACTTTGAGTTTCAAAGGTTACATGAATTTCTTCAAAACAACTTTTTTTAGTAGTGTTTGGATAATTTTTCTTAGTAATACATTTAAAGTTTATGTAATATACATAGGTTATGTGTCTCTTAAATTGTATTATCCTTTCAAGTTAATGGAGACTATGCGGATTTTGGATGATGAGATTTGTTATCGTGCGAAGGATTGTTAGTATTGTTATGTCTCATATTTTTCATGCTTTTTCATTTGCAGATTTCTAATTATGCTTGTGTTTTCCTTTGTAATTTTTTAGATCTTACAATCCACAAGTTGTTTGCCACTCGGGCTTATTTGTGTAGAACAGTTTATACACATCCAAAAGTAAAGGTATGGAGTAGTTAACTTATTAGGAAGTAAATTTCGTTTGTTGATGCATCTATAAACTTCATGGTTTCAATTGTTTCCAATCTCATCTTGATGTTTTCAGGCAATGGGGCTTATGGTGGTTGATGCACTTGTGCAAGCAAATGATTATTTGCAGATTTCAGATACCATTCAAGATCCTGCCGAATACTGGAAGGTTATGAGGGCTTATTTCATACACAGATGCATCAAAAACATTTTTACATTGCCTATTGAATCATAAATATATATTACTTTTAAAGAATGCAACTGGATGATTCAATAATCAAAACCATCGAGACTTCTCCATTGGAAGAACTGAAGGAAGCTAGAGAGTTGATTATGCGCATTTGAAGGAGGAATTTGTACCAAACATGTTTTTACTGGTTACTTTTCTGCCATGATTTTCTTATGTACTCAACATTTATTGTTTAGGGTTGTTGAAGCTGAGGAAGTTCCTGTTTTGTTTTGCAATTTTGTAACGACTATGCTGTTCTGAGGGAGATAATAGATAATGTTTAGAAAGTCACTCCACGGGATTTCTGAGCAGCATCCACTTTTTCAAGGTACAACAATGATTATATTACTACATTTTTTAACAATATTTCTTTTTCAAGGTACAACAATGATCCTATTACTACATTTTTAACAAGATTTCTTTTTTAGAAGCTTCTTATATTCTACTGTTGATGCTTGTCGTCTATATTGTATTAGGCAGTTTATTAGGTGATTATGTCTTAGATGCTAGTGGTGATGAACTCTTTGAGAGGATATGCACCGCTAGCCGATTTAGTTAAGACGAGGTTATAGACTTAAAGTCATCAAATTGAACTTCTGTTTTTCCTTTTGAAACATTTGTATACGAGATCTAAAATTGGAAAACACGCTCTTGGATGGAAATCCATCACCTCGGCTTAAAATTTGCGACTTCGGTTACTCCAAGGTTAATACCATTTCACCTAATTGAGGATTTCTGGCGATATATCATATATTGTATCTTATATTATATCAGAGGTTAATAGTATTTGTTTATGTTTTCCATTTAATTTAATACTCAATTGCAGTCTGCGCTATTGCACTCTATACCAAAGTCAACAGTTGAAACTCCCACATACATTGCTCTAGAGGTTCTGTCACGAAGGAATACGAAAGCAATGTTTCTTCTGTCAAAAGCTGCATTTGACCATGGCATGAACAATTCCATATTTGTCTTCTACAGACAGTCTGTTTTTGAATCGATAGTGTATGTGTGACAGTTTTGAGTTTGTTTTGGTGTTTAGGTTTTGAGATGGCGTGGTTTAATGCGACAAAATGCTTGGCGGAACTTCCCTGACTTGAGGTAATATTGTAATGGAAAAATTTGCATTGGTAAACCATGTACTCAGATATGAGGTAATATTGGACTAAGTATTGGTCAATGGATCTATTAATGGATCTGTTAAAGTGCTTTCATGTAGGTAAAGTTTGGATAAACAGCTGGCTGGTTTAGTGCTTTCATGTAGGTAAAGTTTGGATAAGCATCTGGTTGGTTTAGTGCTTTCATGTTTCATGTTGAGATACATGTTAAATTATGTATTATGGTTTATGCATATACAGCATAAACAAAAACTCAGTATTACCTTAGATAACTCAGTATTTTAGCATATATGGTATAAACATAAACTCAGTAATACCTTAGATAACTCAGTATTTGGGTTTATGCAGTATGTTTTCTCATTTTCATTGATGCATGTAGTATAATATTATTTTATGCATTGTGATATCTCATTTCCATTTATGCATGTATTGTCTCATAATTTATAAGGAGTCAAGTAAATGCAGCAGATGCTATGAAGGAGTCACGTATTACCGACTTTCTGACATTAGTAAATGTTGTGATTTAAACATACTAACCCTATCTAAATTATTCCAAAGAAATCTTGTGGACAAAATGCCTATTGATACAAGTCATATGAGTTGCAGCTTAATGCATCACAATATAGACAGATGGATTTTGATGAGTTCTGCGGAGTTGGGCAGTGTTCATCAACATGACGCACTTGACTAATGGGAAAAACGTGCACATTATGCTATTTACTTATTTGAAAATGATGGAAACAAGGCCAAAGTCATTGACGAATTAGCTTCGGTATGCTTGATTAAACTATGATTATAGGTTATGCATGCCAAAATTCAACATTCTAATAATACTATCATGTTGATTATTACTACTATTATTATTATTGTGAGTATTATTATATAAATGATGATATATACATTTCTCATGAGTTGTTTTAACTAAAATAATCAGGAACTCTGACTTGGTCCATCTATCCCGGTACATGTTGTTCTTCATCATTGGATACGTCACACTGATGGAAAATGAAGCTTCCTTGGATTTGTGAAATTTTTGCATATGGCCCATCAAAAAGTCTTGCAAAAGCTCAATACATTAGACGACACGAATTTTTCTCTAAACCATTTGAGTGAGTTGATTAAACCTTGCAGTAGGAGTTTGTATTTTTCACTGTAAAGTTGTAGTGTGAAAGTCACATATGAGGATATTCTCATTGCAAGCAAGAAGGAGATGACCTCTGTTGATCCATGCCTTGCGAAAATTTTAGCCATCGGGTTAGGGCTACAACTTGCATGGCGGCTCAAATTGGACAATGTATTGGTGCAATTTAATGCCAAGTTTTGGTGAATAATGTGCTTTTTGTGATTCATAATGCTTGAATGGATATGATGTAAGTTTTAACTCTTGATTACTTTAAGTTAAAACATAAGCTTAAGATATGTTTTATCATGAGAATTTTCTTCATTTGTTATCTACCATATCTTGAAACTTTTAGCGCTTGATTAGTTTGAGTATATAAGCAGGCTTCAGATATATATTGGTCAAGTGGTGGTGTGTTATTTTTAATACTAATATTTCATGTTTATGATATATATTAACCAAATAATTTATAAGTTAGCCATAGTGTGTGAAATTAGGTGTAAAATGAAAAATGTCTGAAAATTGTATTTTTCAGGGACCACAAAACATGTTCTTTCAAGGTTTAATGTGTTTGGTTTCTAATATTTTTTTCATGGAGTACATATAGATTGGGTGTTCTTTATTTTATACAATCTTCCTAATATGATATATTAAAATCTATTAAAAATGATGTCATGCATAGTTCCAGTAAAGAAAGATTGAATGGTAACAAATCCTATGTATAGTTACTACATTGAGAAAAAATGATAAGTCAATAGAAATGAATCTAGGAAATTTTAAAAGTGTCTTGGTATGCTTTGAATAAAGTAATTTCAATTAGTAATCCTTCTGCTATAAGCCCTTTCTAATAATCTTTCTGCTTTATCTTCCCCATCAACAATATGGAGATTAATTTTCTATTTCAATTATGAATGTCGTATGTCTCATCTTTGAAATATCTTTCTTATTATGTATACAGGTACACTAGAGTTTTAGGTTTGAGGCAAATTTAAAATTCTTTTAAGTAAATTAACTTTATTATATTTTAAATTTAATTATTTTTAAATATTTTTACATGAAAAATCATTTGTTATATTATAATTTATTTTGTTTAACATTTTTTTAATTTATAAAAAGTTTGACTTGTTGAGAAAAGAATTAAATTTTTTGACTATTTTCTTTTTCATTTTAATTTTAATTTTAGAATTGATATTACTTTAAAACAAAAATAATGAATATTGTTTAGTAGAAAATGTTAAGAAATGATAAAAAAATTATATATTAAAAATAAATGAGAAAAATTATAACAATAAAATTTATTGGCCAATATAATAGTTTGGATGATAATTTCTTGTAACTGTGCTCCATCCAAATAAATCTTAAAGAAAATGATGTAATTTTAAAGGCTAAAATAAGCTTGCAAAATAATTAGAAAATGTCAGATGCAAGAGTGATAGTTGCAGCACTGCACACAACACGTGACAAAAATAGCAAATGGCGGTGACCGAAATTTACGTTTTTTTCAATAATTAATATTTTTTACATTTCATTAGACTGTTAGTACAAATTTCTTTAGAAAACTAGTACAATTAGAGGCCTATGAAAAATTGGAGGCCCAAGGCAAAGGTCTTGCTTGCCTACCCCTTGGGTCGGGCCCGCCTTTGTGATAAAATTTCACCTATTTAGTTGCAAATTGTTAATGTAAAGTTGTTGCCAAACATAAGTTTAATCAAGGTGATTTTAATAGATTGTTGAATATGTATATGCTTCAAATTTTATTTCTCTAGCATATGTTATTTAAAAATTGTATTCTTTTATGATGTTTTTTTATAAAATAATTGTCTTAATTGAATTTTTTATTAATTATATATTTAATTTGATATTATTTTTAATTTAAATCACAATAATTTTCAATAAAATAATAATTTTTTAGTTTAAAGAAATCATAAATTTTCAATTAATTAAAAAATATAAGTAAAAGTGTCTCTCATTAAACAAAATAATATTTATTTACGGACAAAAATACAGTGTTGATTCAAAAATTGGTAAATAGATTCAAATATATAAGTAATTTCAAAACAAAAACAATATTTATATACGGGAAATAATACATTGTTGATTAAATTATTTATATATATGAAAAAAATATTATTGTTATAAACGGAAACAACTTTAATTGTTTCAAATATTAAATAATATAAAGTTATCGATACTTTTTTCAAAAATGTAAAAAGATTAATGGAAAAAATATTGTTGTTATAAATGGGAACAACTTTTTTACAAACATTTTTATATATGGAAAGAATTATAGATAGTGATTTATTATCTCTTTTAAAAATAATAAACTTTTTTGGTTGAAAATTTTAATTTTTTTAATTTAATTTTTATTATAATTTAGAAAAAATGCGCGTACCATACCAGTACCCGTGTGAATGCACGGGTCTCCCACTAGTTGTCTAAAGACTCTTGATCCAAAACCTAATTCATGGCATCTGCTAATAAAACTAACAAATGTGATCTTGTTGAAAGAAAAAAAAAACTGGTTTTCTGCATTTTTCAGATGGTATAACTGGTTATAGGTTTGAGCGTAATCGGTTATGGCGTTGGTCAAAAGTTGGAATTTGAAGTCACGGGTTGGTATCAGGTTACGGCTTTTAGCATAATCGATTACAATGGACTTTTTTAGTTTTTTAACTTATTTTTTAAACGTTTTTGTTTTTTCCATTTAGTTTGTACTTGTTGTATATAAAGGCCTTGTATGCTCTCAATTATGGTTAATGTCAATTATTCTTCTCACCCTCAATTACTCTCTCTCTCTCTCTCTCTCTCTCTCTCTCTCTCAATTTCTTAACTTCATCTTCTCCAAATTAACTCAATTCTCCATTAATTCACCATTAGATATTTTGTATGTTCAAACATTTGGCATCAAGAGCACTAGTTTTGATCGATTTCTGCTGCAACAATGAGTATCGTTTCCAACGATAGAATTGTTAGACGGTGTGGCTAGTGATCGAGAGGGGGGTGAATAGATCACCTCCTTGAAATTCAGGGATTTAAAAATGCTTATCAGAGTCTTTCAAGTTAGCGGAAAAAATACGATCCCGAATCGACTTCCGTCTATTCTGAACCAGCTACTAGAAAACCGGACACACGAGTTTATGCTGGATTTATTAACACTGGATTAGAGTCGAATCAAATGCACTTATCATACAAATACTATTTCCAATGAACAAAAACTCAGCAAATAATTTTGTCAAACACTTGGTGTGTATGTGTTCAATGATTGACAATAATGGTGATTTTGACAATAGTTTTCGTACCACTATTGTATCTTGAAACTTTAATACACCATACACCAAACGAATCACAAAATTGTTGAAAACGTAAAGAGCTAAAGATAGAATACAATACGCAGAGATTTGGTAAGGAAGTTCCCCACTTTCGTCCTCGCGGGTGGGTACGTCTCCCTCTCAATTTCAAACTGAAATTGAGACCTGTTATATCAATAATGTTAAATTCGTTGTTTACAAGGTTACAATACAAAGCCAGAAATCTAAACCCCAAGATCATCCTATTGTATGAACCTTCACTTGATCTGAGCTTGATCAAGAATTTTCCCTGCAAGAAATACAAACAATTCACCGGTTCCACGACCTGTTTGCGAAATATCCAAATTTCCAAACCCTACGCTGCGGCTGAATATGTTCTGCAATTGTGACTAACAAACCCTCAAGAACACACCCGTTCTTGAAGGACAAACCAGATGGTTTTTCCTCGAAACCCCCTTTGAATCTTCAACTCAGCTAGATCCTTGATCGTACCACTGAACGTTATCTCGAAGATCCTTTAATCCGAAGAACAAAAATTATTATGTGTTGATGTTCTTGAATTAAAGAGATTGAGAAGATGATGAAGACAAAGTATCTTTCAGGTCTCTAAAGCTGCTCACAGAATTGATGCACACCAAACTTGCCTTTTGCTTTGATTGCACAATTTTCACTTTCACGAATTCTTTGCTAAAACTGAACTGTCATAACATCTTATATGTGAAAAACAGAAACGGTTAAAAGCAACAAACAGCTTTATGTATCGATACAAATATCGTATGAGTCGATACATAGTGGGTATAACACATACATGAGTCGGCACATAATTGTATGCATCGATGCATACTGTAACTATTAATTTCCAGAATGTAAAGTCAGTCATGCATCGATACATGATGCGAATGAATCGATACATAACACAATTACAAAGGAGCATGTATCGATACGAGATTCGTATGAATCGACACATACTGAAGCAAAATTGTTTTTGTGAATTTATCAAAGGTATGTGTCGATGCAAGACACATATGAATCGATGCATACATAAGGAAAATTGTTTTTATGATTTCAATGATGATATGAATCAATTTGCATTGTCTTTTAAAGCATAGTATAGGTATGAAATCATATGTATGTACCAGCTAATCATGCATACTAATCTTATATCATGCATATCACACACTTTGCATTTATCACACAATTTGCTATCATACAAAAACTTAAAGGCTTGCTCACAAGAATCCCCACCAACCTACAAACTCTTGATTCGAAGAATTATGACAAGTGGTTCAAACAAATGAAAGTTCTGTTTGGGTATTAAAAAGTTCTTGAAATCATCGACAATGGAGTTACACCACTTGGGGTTGAAGCTACAGATGCTCAAAAGGTTGCATTCAATGAAGAAAAGAAGAAAAATTACAAGGCACTCTTCTTGATTCATTCTTGCGTAGATGGTGACAACTTTAAGAAAGATGGAGATTGCGAGTCGGCGGAGAAAGCTTGGGAGATCTTGGAGAAAGCTTATGCAGGGACTGTTAAAGCTAAGGTGGTGAGGTTACAAACTCACAAGAGGCAATTCGAGTTAACGCAAATGGAAGAGAAAGAAACAATCAACGATTATGTGACGTGTATTACGCGTTTGATGAATTAAATCAAGTTTTGCAGAGAAACTGTTTTGGATCAAAATGTTGCGTCGAAGATTTTGCGTTCTTTAACGTCAAGATTCGACAACATTATAGTGTCTATCGAGGAGTCAAATGACCTTGCGACGTTGAGCAAAGGATGGACGAGAGAGGAAGCGATAAAGCTAAAGCGGAGATTGCTTTGCAAGCACGACTTAACGAGAAGAGTGGAAGATTAAAAGGAAAATGGGCTTCAAAAGGGAAACAAAATTCTCACAATTTGGGTGGAAATGATCCACAAAATTTGAAGGTTTCGATGGGGCAAAAGGGTGAGAACAACTCCAAAGATAGTGGTCAAGGCAGCAACTTCAAGAAGATTTACAAGAGTAGGCCGAAGTGTTACAATTTTCATAAACTTGGTCATTTCGCAAGAGATTGTTACGCGAGACCAAGGGAGAATCAAAGCGATGAAGCTAAGGTTGTGAGGTAAGAGGTAGATGATGAAAATACGCTATTATTTATGATCACTGAGGAGAATTATGGCGTTAAAGAGGTGTTGGGCAGCTGCAAGTTGCAGGACAGCAGCTGCAGCAGTTCGAAAAATGATGCAAAAATGCGGAGCAAAACGTAATGGTTATGGTTTGAGATGGAGTCAAAGGCACTAATGAATGGTACTTGGATTCTGGTTGTTCAACACATATGACAGATAGAAAGGATTGGTTTAGCAAAACAATCAAGCCACAAAAAGTATAGTAAAATTTGCGGATGATGCCACTCTTGCGGTCAAATGTGTCGGGGATGTTTTGATCAAGAAGAAGAATGGTGGACATTCTATGATCAAGGATGTCTTGTATATTCTGAGAATTAAGTGTAATCTCTTGAGTATTGGTCAATTGCTTGAGAGGGGTTACAAAATTCTCTTGGAAGACAAGATCTTGCGCATTGTGGATGCAAACAGAGTTTTGATCCTTAAGGCTCCTATGGCTGCCAATAGGACTTTCAAGGTGGAGTTGAAAGTGATTGAGCATAGGTGTTTAGCTACAGCGGCAAGTCGAGAAGAGTGGCTATGGCACTACCGTCTTGGACATCTCAATTTTCGTGATCTCGACGCATACAAAGGAATGGTATGATAACCGGGTTGCCAAGAATCAACATTCCAGCTGAGATATGTGAAGAGTGTGTGCAAGGGAAGATGCACAAGAGTAATTTTAGCAAGGATGCGAGTCATAAGACTAAACATCACCTTGAGGTGGTGTATTTTGATATGTGCAGTCTAATACAAGTCGATTCGTATGGTGGAAATAGGTACTTTGTCACATTTATCGATGATCTTAGTAGGAAACTATGGATATACCTAATCAAGAGGAATGATGAGGTGTTTGATGTGTTCAAACGATTTAAGGTCATGGTTGAGCGGCAATGTGGTCACAAGCTCAAAATTCTCAAAACGGATGGTGGAGGTGAGTATACCTCGAATGAGTTTGGGAAGTATTGTGATGAAGAGGGGATAATGCGCGAGATTGTGTCGCCCTATAAGCCACAACAGAATGGTATTGTCGAGAGAAAAAATTGTTCGATAATAAACATGGTTCGAAGCATGATAAAGGGTAAAGACTCGTCGAAGAAACTATGGGGTAAAGTCATTTATATAGTCGCCTATTTGTTGATTAGGTGCCCTATAAAGAAGCTTGATAAGGTAACTCCAGTATGGATTTAAACTAAGCTTAAGTTATTTGATAGTTTTTGGTTCGATAGCATTTCGAATCGTTTCGGGTCAGCTTCGAAAGAAGTTGGACGACAAGGGTGAGATGATGTTACTCATTGGTTATCATCCTACTGGAGGTTATAAAGTGTTTGATGTTTTGAATAAGAAGATCGTCATTAGCTGAGATGTTGAGGTAGATGAGATGCGAAAGTTTGATAGCAGTAGAAAAATTGCTGATACAGGCCCTGTAACCGGTTACGCTAAAAGTTGTAACCAGTTACCACGTGAAATTTTGGATTCTAAAGCTGCTGGAACAGGTTTTGCATAAGGCGTAACCGGTTACGAGAATCCTGTAACCGATTACGGGAACCAAAATTTCAATTCTCAAGCTGCTGAAAGTGCAGAACAGCAACCTGTCGAAGCCGAAAATGGAGGAAATAGTAGATGACCAACAAGGTAAAGAGTTTTGCCTCAGAGACTCCAAGAATGTGAAGTATTCCGGGATAACGAAATCAATGATGATGGTGATTTTGTTCACTTTGCGCTTATGGCCGAATGTGAACCAGTGAACATGGAAGAGGCTCTAAGCGATCCAAAGTGGATTTGTGCAATGAAGGAAGAGCTGGCACTACTACGAAAAACCCATTTAGCAACGGTTAGGAATGACATATAATGACGCGGGCGAAGGCGTTGTTATGTAGATTGTTGTTGTAAGTTCGCCGTTTCTACAACGGTCTGGAAACCGTTGTTGTATTCTGGAAGCGCGTGATATATTGCAACGGTTAGGTATTTCAACCGTTGTAATATATATTAACTATCACAACAGTTATCAGTATTAACCGTTATCATATATGTTAACTATCACAACGGTTATTTGTCTCAACCGTTGTGGAATGTATCCTTAGTTTATTAAATACAAATGTATATTGTTTGTTTTACCATCCACCTTATTAAAGAAATACAACCATTAAAATTGGTAAAGAACTATATAATCTAAAAATTAAACTGTTCTTGAAAACCAACTTAAACACACCACTCTTTTCCGAATTGCATCCATTTCATTCCGCACATTTTATGTTCCTTAACATAAAATTTATGGTTCGATGGTCGGTTTCCTTCAATCCATCGATATCTTTGTTATAGTTTACCTCATCATCGCCAAAAATCACCATGATTTTATCATCATAACAATGATCATAATCTTAACAACCACGGCGATTAGTGACGACGATGAGGTAAACTATAATAAAAGATATCGATGAATTGAAGGAAATGGACCATTGGACCATAAATTTTATGTTAAGGAACATTAAATGTGCTGAATGAAATGGATGCAATTCAGAAAATATTGACATGATAAAGGTTGGTTTTCAAATACATCCTAATTTTCAGATTATAATGTTCTATAGCAATTTAACTGATTGCATTTTCAATAAAAGGATAGTGAAACAAACAATATACATAGTATATAATAAACTAAATTTCATATACAATATCAGAATGAATTCATATATATGTACCTTATCAGAATAAATTCATATATAGGTACCACCATCATCATCACCATGTGAAACAAATCCTAATAAGTGGGAAGCAATGATGAAAATTAGTTAGTATTAAATTTAACTATATACAATATACATAGTGTATATATAATAAACTAATGTTCTATATCAATTTAACTGATTGCATTTTCAATAAAAGGATAGTAAAACAAACAATGTACATAGTATATAATAAACTAAATTTCATATACAATATAAGAGTGAATTCATATATATGTACCTTATCAGAATGAATTCATATATATATGTACCACCATCATCATCACCATGTGAAACAAACCCTAAGAAGTGGGAAGCAATGAAGAAAATTAGTTAGTATTCAAAACAAAACAACCAAAAGTTGAAAAAAACCCTAAGAAGTGGGATTGTACCATTACAATGAAGTTCACCTTGCTTGTGAAGCATTGAAGTCGAATCTGCACAAAATGAGAACAATAAACAAAAACAACATGAAGCAAACGAGATAATGGGAACTATTTAACAAAAAGATTGAAGTAGAAGACTACCTTATTTTCCATAAACAATATGTACATTACGCTTGCTACTGCCAGCATCATCACCATGTTCATCTAGTTTTAGATTATGCAGGAAGAACTACAAGGAGGAAGAAGCTTAAATCAAAAGCTTCATACTTCTTGTATTTCTTCTTGCAGATTCTAAAAAAAGATGAAGTTTGGGTACTAGGGTTTCGCTGTGAAGGAAACGGCGCGACTGTCAAAAAGGGAAAGTTAATTCCCTTATATAGGTAAATGTTTCACAACAGTTTTCTTAAATAACCGTTATGATAGATTATATATTAATTTAATAATATCATAATGGTTAGTTATAATAACCGTAGTGATACCCCTTATACGTGGTACAAGGTTCGACATCGGGCAACAACATTTTCCTAAAATTACGCCTAGATTATAAGTGATATCGTTACTGTCATTACTTATAACCGTCGTGATATTATTAACCATTGCACTTCCCAACATATGAACGGTTTACAAGAAAATATAGTTCCATAATATGAACGGTTTACAAGTTATCATCATTACAAGCATTAAACTATCAGTCTTTTCATCTTCAACCTCATCTATAAATAGACAATTTTACATATCTAAATAATATATTCTTCGTAACAATGAGTTCAACAAATGAGAATCCTAGAAACCTCAATGAGGAACGTCAGTCGCCAATCCAGGAGGTCGTCCAACCAGCAACTGCCAACTTCAGGGATGCCTTAAGGGTAAGGAAGGATAAGAAGAAGAAGAAGAAGAAGAAGCCGAAGAAGAAGAAGATAAAGAAGAAAAGAAGGCCTGTATATTATGATTTCGATGAGGGGAGTGAGGAGAGATGTCTAGATTATGAAGATGCATTTTATGCTATAGGCTCTGACAATGATCTTGATATGTAATATGTTTATCAATGTACTCTCAATGGAATATTAAAATAAAATTATGTCTATATATGTTCATCTCTTACAGTTTTATTTTTAAAGTTATATATATATACTCTATTGCACTTAAAAATACTAAAGAATACATTGTTGTGAATCGAAGCGTGATACATGTAGTACAACGGTCTTCTAATACAAGCGTGTTAAAATGTAAAAATAGGGAAAAAAATATAGAGCTGGGAATCGAAGCTTGTTACACAGCTTGTATTACAACAGTTATGTAATACAACCGTCGTTAAATATGGCGTTATAAAATTTTAATCCTGTTACAACGGCGGGATACGAAACTGTGGTAAACCTGGCGTCGTTAAATGGGGTTTTCGTAGTAGTGTGGAATCTATTAAAAAAATGGTACATGGAAGTTGGTCGATTTACCGCTTGGAAAGAAGCCAATTAGTGTGCGATGGGTCTATAAAATGCAGGCAAATCCCAAAGGCGAGGTGATCAAGCATAAGGCTCGATTGGTAGCGAATGGATTTTTACAATGTGCAGGTATAGACTTTGAGGAAGTGTTTGCACCTTTGGCTAGGCTTGAAACCATCCGATTAGTTATTGGCATTGCAAATAACAACGATTGGGCGATATATCAAATGGACGTCAAATCTGCGTTTTTGAACGGTCCACTTAATGAAAAGGTTTATGTTGAGCAGTCCCCTGGATTTGTAGTAAAGAATCAAGAGATAAAGTTCTACAAATTGAATAAAGCATTATATGGTTTGAAACAATCTCCAAGAGCTTGGAACAAACGCATTGATGGTTTTCTTGTTGATATTAGTTTCAAACGGTGTGTGTCCGAACACAGAGGTTATGTGAGATCGGATGTAAATGATGGTGTGATCATTCTTTTCTTGTATGTGGATGATCTATTGATTACCGGTAGTTGTGAGAAGAGTATCTCTAAGTTCAAGACTGAACTTATAGATGAATTCCAGATGACGGACCTTGGCATTATGACGTATTTCCTTGGCATATAGTTCCACAAGTCAAAAACGAGAGTGCTCATGCATCAAAGGAGATATGTTATTGAGATATTGAAGAGGTGTGAAATTGAGCATTGTAATGTTGTCATTACACCATGTGAGGCAAGGTTGCAGTTGTCCAAGAGTGAAGATGAGTAAGAAGTGGATTCAACGCAATATAGGAGATTGATTGGATCATTGCGGTATTTGTGCAATACGCGACCGGACTTAGCATTTAGTGTCGTTGTTGCTAGTAGATTCATGGAGATACCGAAAGTGTCTCACTTGGCAGCAGTCAAGAGAATCCTTAGATATGTTAAAGGAACTCTTGGTTGCAAAATTCTCTTTCCTGCATCGGATACGGGCCGAAAATATGATTTACTTGGTTTCACCGATTCTAATTGGTGTGGTGATAAGGATGATAGAAAGTCAACGGCTGGATACATCTTTATGTCTGGTAGGACACCAATTTTTTGGTGTTTGAAGAAGGAACCGGTGGTAGCACTCTCGTCTTGTGAGGCTGAGTACATTGTGGCTTCGTTGTGTGCGTGTCAAGCTATGCAGCTCATAAATGGATGAGACGTCTGCATGTTGACCGGACATGCATTGGGCGGCGCTATTTAATTTCACTGACACCCGGTCATGCAATGGTCGACACTGTGTAAGTGTGATTTTTGACCAGCATGCGAAATAGTGTGAATAAAGACAAAAAAAAACTGTCCTTTTTTAAGTATCATTTGCTTAAATTATTTTACACCAACTCAAAACAACTTCATACATTTATGTGCATTAATTCCATAACAAATTGTTATACTATGTCTCATCCTCAACAATATTTGATTAATGCCCATCACAAAAAAAAATGTTATTGCTTATAATGAAGTGAGCTTGATCTTTGAAACTACTAAAAATTATCATTTTACGATTAGTAGAAGATCGTCATTCCAACATTTGAAAAAAAAATAGAAATGAAGCTTCACACTAGATCTATTTTCCAAATTATTTACGAAAATGATTTTCATTTTAGGCACGTGTTCTTTATTTTTCAAAGCTGTCGCCCAATCATTGGGTGGTTCTTCTAACGAAGACTTTTTTTTTCTTCTACAACATGATAGTTTAGTATATAATATTAAAATGAATAGTAAATTAAATAACTTTTCCAATAAAATAAAATAGTATATTGGTAAAGAAAATTGAACATGAATTTTGGTTTTTATCAGTATCTTAAATTAGGCCATTAAAAATTATATTTTTGTTTTTATCAGTATCTTAAATCAGGCCATCAAGAATTGTTGGTGCACTTTCATTATATATATATATATTCAATTTTTGTAATTCTGTATTTTATCTCTTTTATTTTATAAAATTAATGTATATTAGAATTGATTTCAATATATATGTATTATTAAAATCAACATATGTATAACTAAAATTAACATATACTTAAATTCTTGAATTTGTTAATAATTTGTAATTAAGTCCGTGAAGAAAAAAAACTTAATCTCGCGAAATTTTAAATAGACCCAACTATAAATTATGCGTGCAGTTGTAGCAAAAAGGTGCTTGAGAAAATTCTTAGTGCAAATAGCATTTGTATGTCACACCTAAGGGCATCACGCATTTATTATTGTTTAACAACTGTAGCCTGCAGGCATGTAAAGAGTGTAATAATAGCTTGATGCTGAAACAACAACACAATTTGTTTTTCTACACATAAGAAGGAGCTTTAAATATCAAGTTTCCCTTGCTCATAAATATAACAACTCAACATCATTGATATGCTCCTTTCTCCAATTATATTAACTTATTAAATTTTATCGACTAGTATAAAAATTTGCATGGCATTGCTGCTATTTGTCGTTTTCCGGCTATTTACTCTTTTTCTTTGTGTTTAACGTTTGTTAGTTATTTAAAAAAAAAAACGTTTGTTAGTTATTTATTTTTTTGTTATTGTAATTTTCACAACAAAATATATTTTTTTTGTTATTGTAATTTTCATAATAAAATATTATGAAATTTGTATATTTTGATTTAAATTGATCTCGTCCATGATTCTATGCTTCTAATAACCAAACAACATATAAAATTTGTTTGGTCAAGTTGCGCATAACACTTGAAATGGAAGTTAAGAAAACAATGATCATTTCTCAACCACAATTGATCATATCATATGTATGATGAGAATGTCAAATTAAAGATGTTGGTGTACAAAGTTGAAGATGAAGAAGATGAAGATGGAAGAGAAAAAGAGAAAAACAAAGTCCTAATTAACTTTTAAAATAGAAAATGATTACAATTTTTTCACACTCTAACTGAATAAAAGTTTAATATTTATACACAACTCACAAACTGAGTTGTCAAACCAAAATGCATCTCAGATTAAACTCTTAAATGACACTTAAATGAAATGTTAACTGAATTGGGATTACACTTTAATATCATCCCTTAATCCACATTCAGAACTAAAATCAACAACACAAATTCCAACCCCCAATTGGATAAAATATTTAATCTTGATTGTTTTGGTCAGTACATCTGCCAGCTGTTTTTTAGTGTTACCGTGAACAACTTCAATCACCCCACTCTGAACCTGGTTGCGTAGAAAATGGAACTTCGAGTCAATGTGTTTGCTTCCTCCATGCAGCACTGTATTCTTGATAAGACTTATAGATGATTTGTTGTCAATCATCAACTTCCTAAGTTTACTCACCTTGATCTTCAGATTCTGCAGTAAGTTCAGAATTCAAACAGCTTGACACGCAGACAAAGCACATTCAATGGACTCAGCTTCACACGTTAACAATGCAACCACTAGTTGCTTCTTGGAGCACCAAGAAATATGACCTCCTAAATATTTGAAGAAATATTCAGAAGTACTTGTTTTGATAACTCTGTCTCTACACCAATCAGAGTTTGAATATCACATCAACTCTGAATCATATTTAGCATCAGAAGAGAACAAAACTCCATACTTCAGAGTTCCATTAACATACCTCGGTATCCTAACAATAGTTTGGTATTGCGACCACTTTGGTTTGCTCATAAACCTACTGACCATTCCAAGTGCATAGCAAATATCAGGTATGATATTACAGAGATGTCTCAATGAGTCTATCAATTGTTTAAAAGTTGTAGCATCTACATCATCATCCTCAACATCATAATCCAGCTTGTGATTTGTTTCAGCAAGTGTGATTGCAGACTTGCAATTTATTAGCTCAAATCTCTTCAGAAGCTCAAGCTCGTACTTCAGCTGATGCAAAACTATACCCTTATCAAAGTACATAATCTCCACCCTTAGAAAATATGTCATTTTCCTAGACCAGTCATCTCAAACTCATTCATCACCACCTTCTTGAACTTAGTTATCTCATCTGAACAACTCCGTGTTAGCAATATGTCATCAACATAGAGACGCACTAGAATCATATCGCTATTAGGTGTATGTTGAACATAAACACCATACTCTATCTCACATTTCCTGAATCTTTGAAGCATGAAAAATGAATCAATTATCATGTTCCAAGCTCTAGGAGCTTGTTTTAGTCTATACAAGGCTTTATGTAACTTGTACAACATCCCTTCCTGATTCTTTTTCCCAAATTTAGGAGGTTGTGATACATAAACTTCTTCTTATAAAGGACCATTCAGAAATGCATATTTCATATCTAAATGCATCATAGGCCAATTTCTTCTAGCAGGTATAGCAATAACCAATCTTATTGTTTCATGTCTAGCTATAGGTGCAAACACTTCAAAGTAATCTAATCCAAATTTCTATAAAAATCCTCTTGCTACTAACATTGTTTTGTGTTTTCCAATTAATCCATCTGGCTTCAGTTTCAACTTGTAAATCCATCTCACACTGATGACTTTCTTGTTCTTTGGAAGCTCAGTCAACTCCCAAGTCTTGTTTCTTTCTATAGGCTCAAGTTCTTCTTTCATGGCGTTCAGCCACACTTTCTTCTTGAGAGCTTCTTCAGTACTGACTAGTTCAGACTCTACCAACATGGCACACTGAATGACTTCTCCTTCAGAGTCTATCTCAGTATCTTACAGCATGTCAAACTCTGCAAATCTTCTTGGTATTTGTATGATTCTTTGTGGTCTCTAAACTTGTTCAGAATCTTCTTCAGATGCTAGAATAGTATCAGATCCTGGACTATCTTTAGAGGCTGAACCACCTTCAGAGGCATAATTACCACCATAGTCTGGATCATCATCAAAATCTGGATCAGAATCAGATTCACCTTCAGAGTCAGACTCGTCTTCAGACTCATCTTTAACATCAGATTCACCTTTAAACTCAGACTCATCTTTAGAGGCAAAATATCCTTAAGAGGCAAATTCACCTGCAGGGTCTGAAATATCTTCAAAAGTTAACTCGGGTGTTAACACTGCACCAGAGTTGGATTGAGACTTGTTCCAATCCCATGTTTCTTTTCCTTTCATAATGACATCTTTACTAAATTCCACTTTATTGGTAACATGACAGTAGAGCTTATAGCACCTGTATTGTGGTACCCTGCAAGCAACATTACTTTGCTTTTGTCATCCAACTTCCTTCTCTAGTATCTGGGACATGTTTACAACAAACAGAACCAAACACCTTTAGACGACTCACAATTTGCTTATCTCCAGTCCACTTCTCTAAAGGAACAATTTCTTAAGCTTCCTGGTTGGACGCCTATTGAACACATATGATGTAGTGGAAACATCTTCTCCCCACAAGGTGTGAGAGAGCTTTTTTTTTCCTTCAGCATGCTCCTTGTCATACCAAGTGAATTTTTGTTTCTTCTTTCAGCAAGACCATTGTGTTGAGGAGTGTATGGGGAATTAACCTTATGCTCAATTCTATTCTCCGGATAGAACCTTCTGAACTCTATAGATCTGTGCTCACTTCCACCATCAGTTCTGGGGATTTTTAACTTCTGACCACTTTGTTTTCCAGCCTTCACCTTGAACTTCTGAAACTCAACAAACACCTCGGGCTTAAACTTGATGAGTGATACCCATGTCATTCTTGTGAACTCATACACAAATGACACAAAGTACTTGTTTCCTCCAAGTGAAGGTACTTCAAATGGTTCACATACATTATAATGCACCACTCCCAAGAGATTGTCCTTCATAGTAACTGAGAAACCTTTCTCAATTAGATGAGCTACACTCATCATATTGCTCTTCATGCCAAGAACATACCAAACATCCTTGATCAGAACAATTTTGTGATTCTTCACTTTGACCTTGACATTTCCTATTCCTTTAGCATTAAGATACTTATCATTAGCACATCTGATCTTTGTCCTATTTCTAGAGTTAAAATTAATCAGCAATTGTTTATTTCTAGTTATGTGATTTGAGTAACCATTGTCCATATACCACTAGTCTACCGAATATCAACCATCAGATTCAGAAGCCATCAATAGCACAGGTTCATCACCAGACTCTCCCTTGGCTATGTTTGCTTCTTCTGATTTCCTTTCCTTGTTTGACCAACGGTCAGCAACAAAGTTACTAAACTTCTTACAATAGTAGCATTGAACCCTCTTTTTGTCAAACTTTTCTTTTCCCTTCTAATGTTTCTTCTTATCAGAGTTGGAGGCTTCTAACTTCTGATAACCACCGCCATGTCTCTTATTGGCCTCTGACCAATTCTTGGCCTCTGACTAAGAATGCTTTTGATTCTTCTTACTAGACGACGCCTCCAGAACCTGCTCTACCTCTCTTTTAGAGGTTCTCTAAGTCAAACATAACTATTGTGCCTCTATACTACTTTACAGCTCTTTAATTCTCATGGTGCTAAGGTCCTTAGAGTGTTCAATTGCTACAAAAATGTAATTAAACTGAGAATTAAGTGATTTCAGTACCTTTTCAATGATTACTTGTTCAGAGAGAGTCTCTCCACAAGATTTCGTCTCATTTGTGATCAGAATCACTCTAGAGATGTAATCAGGTACCTTCTCATTATTCTTCATGTTAAGGTTCTCATACTGCTTACATAGAGATTGAATTTTCTCCTTATTCACTGATGTGTCACCGCCGTAGCACCATACCAGTGTGTCCCACACGACGTTTGCTGTCGTTGAATCAATGATCTTCTCAAACACATTCGTATCCACACACTGATGGATATAGAACAGCGCCTTCTGATCATTAATCCTCATTTCTCTATGTGTGTTTCTTTGTGCTTCAGTTACATCTGCTGCAACCCGTCGCAACACGAAAAATAACCGGCGGGAGAAAACAGAGTCGCCACCAAACCTAATTTATCCTGATGGGGGAAAAGAAATGATCGAAGAAACCTCGAAGGGGAGAAGACATGGTCATCGCAACCAAGTGTCATACCCCAAATTTTGACCACTAAGATTTCTCATCATTGTGCAAACCATCATCACAATATGGATGTACCTTTATGCCCCATCAATCTCCTCAAGAATTGTTGAGAATTCCCTGCAATCAAGCATTAGGGTTTTAAGCCCTCTCAGAGTGCTTAGACAAAGGATCAATCAGAAATGACATAATGTTCAACTTGTCTAACCTCTCAAACACACATAAATGATCAAGAGGACTCTCACATCAATAATCAGGCACAAGGTTGCAGCATTCCAGGTGGATTAAGCCTCAAGATCGCCAGTGTCACCAAATTAAGGTTTTGGTCGACCAGGGCCGCCAGATGGAAATTTTCTTCTGGGCATGAGCCAATGCTCCAAAGCACAACCCAAGATACTCTAAGGGACCTCATGAACCCAATCATCAAGTCAATTTAGTCTCAGGGCATGCATTCATAAAAAATAAGGAATTAGGGTTTCTTGACCTAATTCACCCCTAAGTTGACTTTTGGGACAAAACATGAGCCAAGACCTCAAGGCATGATTTGAGTATCTCTAACACATTACATTGATCCATTTACAACAATGGATTGATCCAAGAAGCTTGATGCACAAGTTTCATTTTCATCTGGACCACAATTAGGGTTTTGAGGGAAAAGTCAACTGTACCTTTGACTTTTGACCAAGACATGCTCCCAAACCTTGGGACATGATTTAATACACCCTACAACACCTATGGAATATACCCATTAGGTTTGGTTTAGGTCAAGGACTTGATTTCGCCAAGGATCGCACAGTTTGAAATTCATCTGATAAAAAGTCAACTGTGCACAAAAGTCAACGTTTGACTTTTTGGAATTTTTCACAATTATGGCTCCTTGACCCTAAAACAATGTTAATATGTGATTTGAATCATCATTCATCAAGAAAAATCAAAGAAAGTGGGATAACTTGTAAAAGGGGTAACCATAAAAACTTAGAATTTTTCTAAGTTATGGAACAAAGTGGCTAGGATACCAACTTCCAAGGATCATAACTTGAGATCCAAGCAACCATTTTGGATGGTCCAAAGATGGACTTGTAGCTCTCATTGCATACTTTAAAAGTGTCAACTATATCTCATTCCAATTCCTCATGGATTTTTAGTTATGGAGTGATCAAAATGGCTAAAAACATGAAAATGACATTTTTCCAACACTTAGTGAAATTTTCACTAAGTCAAAATCTGCCTTACTTTTTCCAAAATGTAGGGACATTTTTCACCTTGATCCAAGTCAAACCAGGTCTAGGGGTGGACATCAAAGTTAAAGTATGTCATGAGGGTTTTCCAACAAGTACCAGATCATCTCCAAATTCCATTTGAGCAAGGAGATACATCCCTTGAAACATGGCCTAATGAACTGATTTTTTTCCAAGACAGATTTGGAAGATTTGATGCATTTTCCTCGATTTGATCAAATCTGAGAAATCCAAGCCTTGTCATCATTTTGGACACATCTGAGGATCAAATCCAAGGGGGGGTGATCTGATCTCCAAGCCTCCAAAGTCCAAGAATCTACAAGTAGCATGCCAAACCTAAAAGAGCTAAAAAGGTGCCAAGACTCCAATTTTGTTTCCAAGCATTCAATGGATGCACCAAGGTGGCATGAACTGAGCCTATTCCAACTGAATGAGTCAAGGATAAGCTCTGAACAAAAGAACCATAGACTTGTGCTCTAACCTCTAGTCAACGGCTAGAGGAGACTTGAGATTCCAAAGTGGTCCAATTGGCCAAAGGCCTGCTGCATCCACCATTCACTATTACTTGCAAAACAAACTTGCTTTACTATAAATAGAGTTCATTTGTGCTCAGTTTAAGTACACCAATGTACTACAACACCTGCTTTCCTCAAAATTTCTTTCTTTAGGCCAAAATGCCTTCTTTTGCAAGGTAACTCTGAGTTTTTGAGTTAGAGAGTATTTTCACCACAACTCATGATCCAAACACATCCAATATGTCATATCTAAGTTGTCTAAACTCTCATATGTGACCTGTAACATCAAAATCACAAAGTCCTCTCTCAAAACCTCAAAATTGGACTTTTTTGCATTTTTCAAGCCATGTCTTGAGTCAGTCACTTTCAAAACCAGATAAGACCTCAAACACACTCCAAATATCATCCTTGAATTGTCCCAAATGGTTCCCCACATCTGGAACACCATTTGAGAGAGTTGCCATATTGGTCACTTTTGCCCCTTTTGCAAGAAAGAGCTCAAACTTGTTCCTGAAGGTTCCAGCTGGTGGTGATCATTCGAAAAGCTTCTAAGGGATCAATTGAGAGTGTCCAAAGCATCAAATTACTTCTAGCACAAGAAACTTGGCAAATAGCCCAAAAAGCTCCTAAAGAGGTAAGCATCACAACTTGAACTCTCTGAAATATGCCTTGCTTTGAAGTCCACTAATCATGCACATCTCATACATGTTATATATGTTATGTTTGAACCAATTCATCATGTAATTCATGCCTGTAACAAGAGGTAGCACAGAAAATGCAATTATAGGCCTATTTCAAGAACACCATCGGGTTTTGAAATATGAGCCTCATCTGAAAAAACCACCACCACCATTGGATTCCTTGTGAAATTCTAGGCAGGATAAACCTAAGTTTTGTCTCAATCCATGGAGAAATGAGAAAGTTACAAGTTTCACGTTTTTTGCCAAAACCTTGCCTTGCCTTGCCTTAGTCAGGCCAAAAACAAGGCATGCCTCATATATTCATGGGGTGGTTTTGATCCACGGATGTATCACGACCCCAGTGGTAGAAGGCACGCACTGCACCCTAGAGGTCTGGGGTTCGAATCCCCTTCGCCCCAGATCCTCTTTTTACCACTTTTTTCCATTTTTTTTATATATTTTGTTATATTTTAAATGATTTGTTAAATTAATTTCTCCTTCAATTTTAATTATTTTTGTTTGGTTCTTTTTGCAATAAATCACAAAAATGTTAAAATATTTTATTCCACACAAAAAAATCAGATTATATCAATTATTTAATATAGCTGATATTTTTGTAAATTAAATTCATTTTTATTGTTTTTAAACCTTTTAAAAATGAATATTCGCCTTGAAAAAACAAAACCAAATGAATTCTAAATCATCTTGTGATTAAAAATTCATTTTTCAAATGATGAAATTAGGGTTTCTTTGATTTTCACCCTAACAAACATTTTTCAAACACTTTGGGCCTCTAATAGAGTGTAACACCCAACCCTTTTTGTAAATAAACATTTTTGGGCCTCACATATTGTATAAGTCCCTCTGTATATTTTCAAAACAACGGCGCGATCGTCGCCCTTTTCAAAATCCTCTGGGCCTCTCCCTGAGTTGTAAGCCCTATCTCCTGTACAAAAATAAACTTTGGGCCTCTAATAGAGTGTAAGACCCAATCCCCTTTTAACCAAAACCATTTTTGGGCCTCAGTGTATTGTATAAGTCCCGATACAGTTTCAGAAACTCCGATGAGATCGTCGTTTTCAAACTATTTTCAACTGGGCCTACCCTCGTGTTGTAAGTCCCATTTCTTTTCTTTAAATAACCTTTGGGCTTCTCTTTGAGTTATAAGACCCATCCCTAGTTGTACATAAACCTTTTTGGGCCTCAGTCGTTGTATAAGTCCCGATACGATATTCAAAACAACGGTGCGATCACTGTCAAACTCTTTGGGCCTCTCCTTGAGTATAAGCCCCCAACAATCTTTTCAAAACAAATCCCTTTTGATTTAGATTCAAATATATGTATTGTTATCAAAACTTTCTTTAATTTCTCTGAACAACTAACAATACAGCATGGAAGCTTGCTCACCTGTAAGTTTTATCCGCTTTCATTTACTTGCTTTAATATATATATATATATGATCGAAGAGGACCAGAAGGAGATCGTCGCGGCCTTCGTGTAGGACAAGAGTTGATGCTCGTAGGAGAGGAAAAGGGGTGGAGGTACTTGCAAGGTACTCCGATGCCAAAGTAAGTATTTGGTCAAAAGAAAGGGGAAAGCAAGTAAGAGAAGTCAAGTATATGATTTTCGATACCTGCCCCTCTCAAGCGAGGGGTTTTTATTAGGGGTGGCAAACGGGCATGCCCGCCCCGTTTAGGCCCGCCCCGCAAAAGCCCGCAAAAAAATGGGGCGGGGCGGGGCGGTCAAAGGTGGAGATGCGGGCTCATTTTCTAGGCCCGCCCCATTTAATGACGGGCCCGCGGGCATGCGGGCAGGCCCGCCATTCTCTTTAAATTTTTTTTAATAATAATATATTAATTAAAATAATTTATATTAATAATAATAATATGTTCAATTCAGTTAATTTAGTTAATTTATATATTAATAATAATATATTAATAATAATATGTTCAATTCAGTTAATTTATATTAATTAAAATAATTTATATTAATTAAAAATGATATCATTTTCTTCCAAGTGTTGGGTTGAAAAATGAGAATGTCTATTAAATTCTAATATTAAAAATAATAATAATAATAATATAAGATATGAACATCCATGGAACCACTTAGATATTATACTGATGATATGTATTCGTTATTAGCTGTAAGGTTGTTTAAAAGTGATGTTAAGTTCAAGCTATAATAATAATATAAGATATAATAATAATAATAATAATAATAATAATAATAATAATATAAGATAGAATGAGTTGTTTTTACCCGCGGGCATACCCGCCCCGTTTAGGCCCGCCCCGCAAAAGCCCGCCCCGCAAAAGCCCGCAAAAAAACGGGGCGGGGCGGGGCGGGCATACTTAAATATGCGGGTTCCAAATTCAAGCCCGCCCCGCAAAAAATGACGGGTAAAACGGGTTTTCCCCGCGGGCCGGGCCCGTTTTGCCACCCCTAGTTTTTATAGGGAGATTGTTGGCGAACAAAGTGCTTGATCGACCAATGCGGTGTTGCCAGATGGAGGGTGAAGCGCGTGGTCTTTCTAACTGTTTCCGAGATATCCGGGGAGGCAGTTGGTCGCGTGAACCACTCTGCGCGTGGAGGGGACATGCCCAACGGCTATATTGTGCCCAACGGCTATATTGTGCCTATTGGGCCTGTTCGCTAAATATGATGGATTAGGCCTGGCCCTTAAGGGCAGGAAGCCTTGCCCCGTCCAGAACAGGAGCCCCCTAAGTCGTTGCTCTGTTGGAGAGCAATGACTTTAGGCAGCTGCGACTTCGACCGCACTGGCGGGGAGGTGGATGCTCGCTTGGAACGTTCCTTTCGTGCCCGACTAGATGCGGTCGTCAGCTGTTAGCGCGAAGCGTCGATCAAGGTTTGCAGCGTCCTCGGAGAAATGGAAGTTTTTGGCGAGCATCTCTGCACGGATGTGTTCCCTTTGACGAAGAGACTTGTTCGTGGGGGCCAAGGGCTAGTATATTTCTGCGCTAAACCAGGCGAAGAGTTATTGTGACACGTGGTGAGCATTTATGGCCTTTGTCAGTCCTAGGGGCGTATAGGCTATGATGACCTTCACGATTCCCCACGATCAAATGGTTATAAAAAGGTGGGGGAAGGTTTCATTTTCATAATTTCACAAGTTTTTTACTCTTTGCTCTCGTTTGCTCTACAATTAGTCTTCGCCGGAGCTTCTCTTCGCCACCGTCAACTTCTTCTTGTACTTGTAAGTTCGTTCTTCCATTTCTGCATATTTTTATAGGGTTTCCGGTTGAAGTTCATATTTTCCGGTTGAACTTCATGTTTTCTTTGATGAACACATGAATTCCAGGAAATTTTGTGAAGAACATGATGAATTTTAGGAATTTCTAGAATTTTGTAGAAATTGTTAGCGTAGATCCTTGTAGAATCTGGTTAGGTGTAGAATTTAGTTTGTAGTCGGGCACTAGGCCTGTTCGGAGTTTTAGCGTGATTTTGGGACGAACATGCGTCCTCGTATGTGCATCTGTGAGTTCTGGTCGCGGAGACCTCTCCTAGCTATTGGTAGGTAATTTGTACGAGCACTTGGTTGTCCTCGGATTCGTTAACGCCCTTTCACTTGATTAGTGGTGGAAGGGTGGATTTGATCGCGGATGTCGAATTCACTTCTCTTCCTCTGCTTTTCAGGTGAAAATGGCTGAACCCCGCGATGAAGTTATGCCCGACGCACAGGAAGTACAAGAGGGGCCCAGTGTATCCGCCGATTACTCGAATATCAAGGTCGCAGGAGGGGACCTTGACTGGCTTGGACATGAGCCTTTGACTTTTCGATCAACCTTCTCCGCCGAGGAGATACGGGACTTCGACTTGTTGGAGAGACCCGATGAGGACGCTCCACGGGCATGGAAAGTCTTTCATCCCGGGGAGTACGATAGAATCTGTTCCTCGTACCCGGGACTTCGCTTTCCTATGTACGAATTTGCGTTTACGGAGGCCAAAATGCGTCTCCCTTTCACTGACTTCCAATCCTCCCTGTTCACCCATCTGGCCTTGTGCCCGTCCCAGCTTCACCCAAACGCCTTGGCTTTTATCTGGGCTTTTGAGTTAGTATGCCGTTATCTCAATATCGGGGCGACCACAGATCTCTTCTTCTGCTTCTTCCAAATCCAATGGAGCACGGCAGGGACGAAACAGAGTTGGGTATCGTTTAAGCAACATAGTAGGCTGTTATGGCCGTATTCTGATTCGATACGCAATTTCAAGGATAGGTTTCTGATTGTGAAGCCTATTACCGAGGAGGCGAAGAGGAGCATTTCGACCATTGAGAGGGTGATGGTGGATGGTCGGGAGAGGGATGGTGTGGTCTCCATCTTTCCTTTGGAATGGGTCTACACCCATTTTAAGCGCAGAACATACCAATTCCTGGTGAAGCATGAGCAGCTTTGCCCGGCGGATAAGGAGTCGTACAGGATCCTTCATGCTTACGTGGAGAGCTTTACTCCGGCCTTCATCGTTGATCGGGACGGGAATGAGTTGGTCGGGGAGGATGGTCCTGCCCGAGCAGCTAGATATATTAATGTCAAAGCTCTTCTTGAGTGTGATAACGACGACGTCGCTATGACTTTGCTTGGTATGCTCCACTGTTTAGTCGTTTCTTTAAATTCTTTTGGTTCTGACTTGATGTGTGTGTTTGCAGGTATGATGGCTGACATGCGAGAGCGTCTGATGAAGTCGCAGGCGGCCAAGGTTCACAAGAAAGCGACCACAGGTGCCAAGACCAGGGGGCCTAAGCAGACAGTGGTGGAGAGTTTTGCTGCTGGACCTGTACCCGTCCCGGAGAGAGCCTCAACGCCACTGACCCCGGAGTCCCTCAAGAGGAAGAGAGATACCGCGAGGAGTTCTGTGGCCGCTGGTCCGGGGGGGTCGGGTGCCGGTCACTTTGTCTTGCCTGCCTGCTACACTCGTCGAGATTTGTTCGCCGAAGGGGATTCGATAGAGGTCCATGATTCTGAAGCCGTGGCTATTCTGAATGCCAGCTCTAAGGTGAGGAGAAAGCAACTATGCCAGGATGCGGCGGACATGTTTAGGGTCCTCGAAGCTGCTCTTGTCCTTTCCGACGATGAAGCGGCTACTCGGGCGAACCTCGTGACATTCAAGAATCGAATCGCCGAGTTGGAGGCGGAAAATAGTAAGTTGTTCAATGATTTAAAACAGTTTGAAGGTCACGAGGAGGCCAAAGTGTTGCTTCAGACAGAGGTGACCCAATTTAAGCTAGATACGCTCAAGGCTGACGAGGAGAGGAAGAGGCTGCAGGCGAGGATTGCTGAGTTGGAAGGCTTGACTTCAGCTGCCCAGGATGAAAATGATGACGAAAAGTCTCTAAAGTTGCGGACCGACTTGATCGGGAGGATCCGAATCCTTGGCGAAGATAACCTGAAAGCAGCTGAGTTCGGCTTCAATGCGGCTAAAGAGCAGATGGTGGCCCTCAACTCCGGCGTGCAGCTCCTGACGAATGGGATGGGTTTGTTCAACAGAGTGGTGGACGGCCACGTTGTCCCTGCCGAAGAGGAAAGTGAAGTCGCAGAATAGGACTGTTGTTTTTAGCATGTTTTGTGGGCCTGCGTGCCCTTATGAATTTGTATTTATCAATGTGTATGGGCGCTGCCCCCCCTTTTTTTTCTTGTATTTATGACATTATCCGGTCAAGGTCGGTACCTTAATATACTTGGATTGTGAATGTTTTATTATGGACTTTGCTCTTTTTGTTTATATGTATGTGTGTGTGTCCCCGGCTAGGCGTAGAACCTACCGAGGAGGGCGAAGTGGTTCCGCCCATGATGAGGCTAGGACTTCGTTTGAGGTACTAATCTCATAGGCTTGGACTGTTCCCATCGCGAGCTGGGTGTCCTGCCTGAATGGTGCGGCAACGACGGAGCTCGGTTGAGGTATACCCGTTGTACGCAGGATCTGCTTGTATAATGAGCAGAAGTTGGCCGGCGTTGTAATACGTGTCGCGCTTCACCAGGGCACGATACGATGGTCGCACAGCTCTCCCCGTTTTGGGGTGACTATGTCGGCGACTTGTCTATCCTCGTGGTTAAGGACTTAGCTATAGTACTGCTTGAGTTTTTCAGCATTCCATGGTCGAGCAAGTTGTTTTTCATCCAGTGTTTCCAAGTAATATGCTCTCGTGCCCGTTTTGGACTTGACCCTATAGGGTCCTTCCCAGTTCGCCGCCAGTTTCCCTTCGCGAGAATCCTTCTGGTTTCTGCGCAGGACCAGACTGCCTACGGGGAAGTCGCGCTTTATGACTCTGGCGTCATGTCGCATCGTTATTTGTTGCTTCAATGCGGCCTCGCGGAGGGTAGCCCCTGATCTTATTTCTTCAACCAGATCGAGTTCCTCGCGTAGAGCCTCATCGTTCATCTCTTCGTCGAGGGGAGCTTCTGTCCTTCTGGAGGGCTCCCTTATCTCCACCGATATTATCGCCTCCGTTCCATACACTAGTCGGAAAGGGGTTTCCCCGGTGGTGGAGTGAGGTGTTGTCCTGTACGCCCAGAGGACGCTGTGGAGCTCCTCGACCCATCTTTTCTTGGCCTCGCCTAGCCTTCGTTTTAATCCGCGTAGGATCACCCTGTTCGCGGCCTCCGCTTGCCCGTTGGTTTAGGGATGCTTGATAGAAGTAAAGTGTTGTTTCGTTCCCAATTTGGCGACGAAGTCTTGGAATTTTCTGTCCGTGAACTGGGTTCCGTTGTCGGTCACGAGGGCCTGGGGTACTCCGAATTTGGCGAGGACGTTTCTTTTGTAGAAACGCAGTATGCTGAAGGCTGTGATCTTGGCGAGCGCTTCGGCTTCAATCCATTTTGTGAAATAGTCGACGACCATGATTAGGAATTTATTTTGATAAGATCCCATTGTAAAGGGGCCTAGGATGTCCATCCCCCACCAGGCGAAGGGCCACGGCGAGGAGAGGGTCTTCAATTTGTTGGGTGGTGCCAAATGCATGTCCCCGTGGCGCTGGCAGCGGTCGCATTTTTGCACATGTTCTTTGGCGTCGTGCTACATGGTCGGCCAGTAATATCCCGTGCGCAAAGCTTTTCGAGCCAGGGATCTTCCCCCTAGGTGTTGTGCGTTGATGCCCTCGTGAATTTCTTGTAAGATCCCGGGGACCTGGGTCTTGTCGACATATTTCAACAGGGGTATGGAGAATCCTCGTCGATATAACTTGTCCTCGACCAGTACATACGAGCAGGCTCGTCGCTTAGTCACACTGGCCTCCTTACTGTCTTCGAGAAGTTCCCCTTTGGTGAGATAATTGTATACTGGGGTCATCCAACAATGGGGCTCTCCGATGACGTTAACATCTGGCAGGTCGGGCTTTGTAATGCTTGAGCTAGCCAGTATCTCTTGTATGATGGATTTGTTTCCACCTTTTTTCCCGGTGCTGACTAGTTTAGAGAGGATGTCTGCTCGGGTATTCTGTTCGCGCGGGACGTGCTGAACTTCCCATGCGTCAAACTCCGTCATTTTGTCTTTCACCACGGCCAAGTATTCGGCGAGTTGGTCGTTCTTTGCTTGGAATTCTCCTTGTACTTGAGACGCCACGAGTTGGGAATCAGTGCAGATTTTTGTTTTCTTCGCGCCGACGTCTTTGGCGAGTCGTAATCCTGCGAGGAAGGCCTCATACTTGACTTGATTGTTGGATGTTTTGAAGGAAAGGATCAGGATACTTCGATCAGGGTCCCTTCCTCATTTTCGAGGATAATTCCTGCCCCGCTTCCCGAGGGGCTGGACGCGACATCCACGTAAATGATCCATTCCTGTGTCCCTCCCGGAGGGGATGAATCCGGAGTCATTTCTTCCACGAAGTTGGCCAGGACCTGTGCCTTGAGGGCTTTCCTCCCTTCGTAGTGAATGTCGAACTCGGCCAGTTAAAGGGACCATTTTAGCATCCTGCCCACCATATCTGGTCGACTTAACAGCTGCCTAATTGGCTGGTCGGTCCTGACGACGATAGTGTGTGCCAGGAAGTAATATCTGAGTCTCCTCGCGGCAATTATGAGAGCAAGGGCCACTCATTCTATTTGCGTGTACCTGACTTCGGGTCCTTGTAGGGCTTTACTGGTGAAATAGATAGGTTTCTGCCCGTCAGTAGTCTCGCGAATGAGTGCTGCACTTACTGCTTCGTTGGCCACGAAGAGGTACAGGTATATGGTTTCCCCGCGGTCTGGTCGGGACAATACTGGTGGTTCGGATAGAGCTTGTTTGAAATGGGCGAGGGCCTGCTCGCACTCGTCCGTCCACTCGAAATTTGCCTCCTTCCTGAGTAATTTGAAAAAGGGCAGGGCGTGCTGGGCGGACTTGCTTACGAAGCGAGCAAGGGACGCGAGCATCCTGTTGAGGGATTGTATCGCCTTCTTCGACCGCGGCGTGGGGAATTCCACGAGTACCCGGCATTTGTCTGGGTTTGCTTCGATTCCTCTTTCGGTGAGGTAAAATCCGAGGAATTTTCCTGCTCGCACACCGAAGGTGCATTTTTCTGGATTAAAACACATTTTACATTTTCGAGCTTGGTCGAACACCTTACGCAAGTGGGTGGTATGGTCGGATTCCTCTTGGGATTTCATGATCATATCGTCCCTGTATACCTCTAGCATGTCGCCAATTTCTGATCGGAATACTTTGTTCATCATGCGTTGGTATGTGGCCCCGGCATTCTTCAGTCCAAAGGGCATTACGTTATAGTAATAATTCCCCGAGGAGGTCATGAATGCCGTGTATCTCTTGTCCTCGTTTTCCATTGGGATTTGGTTGTATCCCGAATAAGCGTCCATGAAGGACAAGAGCTTGAATCCTGCGGAATTGTCTACGAGTTTATCTATGCTCGGTAGTGGGTAAGCGTCTTTCGGGCAAGCCCGATTGAGATCAGTGTAGTCAATGCACATGCGCCACTTTCCATTACTTTTCTTTACAAGTACAATATTTGAGAGCCAGGTCGTATACCTGGCCTCGGAAATAAATTTTGCCTCTAAGAGGTCTTGTACAAGTTTTTCGGCAGCCTGTGTCTTTTCCTCGGATTGTTTCCTTTGTTGTTGGGCTATGGTGCGGGTAGCTGGATTGACGGTCAAGTGGTGGCACGCAGTTTCTGGATCAAGGTCGGGCATATCCGCTGCACTCCAGGCGAACAGATCGGCGTTGTCGTCAAGGCATATCTTCAACTCCTTTTTTACCTCGTCGGGAAGACCAGCGCCTATCTTCACTCCCCTGTTGGGGTTGTTGCTGATGGTGATGATCTCGAATTCCCCATCTGGAACTGGCCGTAGAAGGGTAGGAGACTGGGAGCTTGTCACTCCTAATTTTTTGTCCTCGTCCCGATCTTCGTTTCCATCTTCAGTAATCCTGCTATCGAGGTCGATGGTGTGTACGGGAAGCGTGGGTTTTTTCTCTGGCTAGCCATCTTCGGCTAGAACCTCGCCTTCTCTAGTGCGCTTTGCCGACTTTGCTATTGTCGCGATCTGGTTCTGCCCCTTGGTTGCGGCCTCGAAGCATCTGCGAGCAGCCTCGATGTCACCGTGCAGAGTTGTGACGTGTCCCTTCTCAGTATAGTACTTGAGCTTGAGATGGACCGTCGAGGGGACATCAACGAGTTCGGTAAGAGCTGGTCTGCCGAGGATGCACTGATAGAGCGACGGGCAATCAATGACTAAGAACTGCGTTTTGATTGTCCGAGATGCCTCTTCTTCGCCAAACGTGACTGGTATCTCTACGTAACCCCAAGGTCGGGCCGTTGCTCCATTGAATCCTTGGAGATCAGATCCTACGTACGGGGAGAGATTAGATTTATTCAGCTTCAGTGCGCGGAACAGGCTGGAGTACATGATGTCCACGGAACTGCCCTGGTCGACCAGGATTCTCCGCACGTCGGTAGATGATAATTTGGCCCTGATCAGCAGAGGAATGTGGGAGTTCGGCGATCCTCCGGGGAGTTCTTCTCTGTAGAACGTGATCGGCTGTGAACGCCCTTTACCCTTGCCGATCGTGTACAACTGGTCGGGGCTGCTGTCTATTAGCTGTTCAAACTTTCGTTTGATGGATCCTATCGTGAGCTCATGGTACCCCCCACATGAGATAACCATGGCCGTAGGAAAGGCTTCCTAGGTGCTGTGTATGAATGCCTGGGAAGTCGGGTCGAAGTGGTCAGGAATGAAGAAGTCCTCTGGTCGGCTGATAGACATTGCGACCTGCGGGGGAGGACTGGAGGGGGTTGGTTCCGCTTCTTTCTTCGGATCAGACGTGTCTTGTCGGGAAGACTCTCCCTTCTTCACGTATTATTTTAGGTGACCCTCTTTGATGAGGATCTCCATGGCGTCCTTGAGGTGCACACAATCTTCCGTCACGTGCCCGTGACTACGGTGGAAATGACAGTATTTGCTTTTGTCGACGCTTTCTTTGGACGCGGTTGGTTTGGGGAACCTGACACCTCCTTGTTTGAATTCGGTGTTGATACAGTCGGAGAGGATACGCTCGCGTGAGGTAGTGAGCACAGTGTATTCATTGAATCGGCCAGCTGGCCCTTTGCCTTCACGGGGACGCTCCTCCCGTCGCTTCTCCTTCCCCTTACGGGATGGCTCTGGCTCCTCCTTTTTGGGTGCTCAGGGTGCTTCCCGATCTCTTGCGTCCCGGGCACGGTATGCGGCTTCTTTCTCCTCGTAGAGGATGTAATCTTTGGCCATGTGGAGAAGCTCTGTCAGCGTTCGAGGAGCTTCGATCCCGACAGCTTTGCGGAAGTCGCTCTTCGATCGAAGTCCTTTCTCGAGGAGGTACTTCTTCATGTGATCGGAAGTTCTGACTTCCACTGCCTCCTTATTAAATCTCTCGATGTACTCCCGCAGGGGTTCTTCCCTGCCTTGTATGATGGCTTCTAACATTGCCTCCGTCTTTGGATGTCGCCGGGAGGCTGTGAAGTGGCGGGTGAATTGGCCTTTGAGGTCGCGCCAGGAGGAGATGGGTCCTCGAGGGAGTCTTACATGTCATCGCACCTTTCCTCAAGGTGATGGGGAATATTTTACACCGAATGGCTCCGGAGACACCATGGTACTGGAGCATAGCTTCGATGTTCTCCAGGCGCTCGTGAGGATCTGATGTGCCATCATACGTCGCTAGTGTGGGAGGTTTTTCTAACCCGCGGGGGATCCGGGTGTCCACAATGTTTCTCGTGAATGGGCCTTGAGCTTCGTCGTCACTGCTAGAGCTGTGAGAGAATAATGGAGAAAGACTGTGGTCGCGACTTTGACTGCGGCGAGGAGAGTGTCCGCGGGTACGCCTACGCTCATATTTGTCCGAATGTCGATGTCTTTTGGAAACAGGGGAGTGCCTAGTTTTCCTAGGAGAACGACGACGTCGGCGGGCAAGGTCGGGTGTTGGGCTCCCTGATCTTGAACGTTCCTTGACCGGGGAAGGACTATCACGTCTTCGCTTTGAGTGAACTCGCGGAGGCGGGGAGAGGTTCGGCGTCTCTGAAGTGTGATGCTCTTGAAGGGCGTGCTCGAGGGCGCTGATCTTTTCTCCCTGCTGGATGATGAAACGATTGGAATTGTTCAAAGAGGCGATGAGTGTAATACCCTAATTTTTACCCCTAAGATCCCACATATCATTTGCATTTTTGTTTGTTTATATTTACTAACCTCTAACCAAAATACCAAAAATATTTTACAATTTTTGCTTGTTTCCTCTTCTCTGTGTGGTTAGGGTTTTGCAAGAAGGTTGATGGTAAAGGCATGTCTTGGAGATTGTGTGGCTATTCAGTTATGGTTGAGTTCAGAGGGATGCTTGACCTCATCTGGGTCAAACTATCAAGTAATTGCTTTAAGTGCGAGTTATTTGTGGCCGCGGTTTATGTTTCAAGCAGTGACTGCCAAGTTGTTGTGTGGTGATATTCATCAGGTTCATCTGAGTTCACCAGTCCAAATTTGGTTCATCTGTGGATTTATTTTCCTAGAGATTGATTCGATCAAATTCCAAGTGATTCAGGATTCATTTGATCAGAAATACAGAGGATGACATATTCAAATGGTCGTTGTTTCAGTTGCATTTTGTTCAGTGGTAGCTGTGTGGCAAATTTTATCAGAGGCTTGTGATTGGTTTTGGGCTAAAAATAAAGATTAGTCATCCATGATCCATATCCATTTCCATTTTGGTTATCCATCTACTAAACAATATTCCTTATCCTTTTTATCCATTATCCACCTTTTAATATCCACTTCATAAACCATTTCTTTTTAAATTTCTAAACCATTTTTTTTATCCATATCCATTTTTTCTAAACCAATTATCCACATTTCAACCATTATCTTTTTTCCATTTTTACCTATCCAATTTCTATCCATATTTCCAATTACCTATCCATTTTCATTGTTTATCCATATCAATTCTGGGCCCATGCTACTAAAAAAAACTATACAAAACTCATTTTTGAAATAATAGAAAAAAATGACTTAAAAAAAATGTAGCTCATCAAAGTTCCTACGGCCCACCTTTCATGACCAAGTTGTTACTACAATTCATCCATAAAAGTCAAAATGCATTTTCCAATTCATTACACCATAAACTCATTAGAAAGTGGAATAAAATATATCCAGGTCATAAAGCCACCAAACCACCAACACACCATGAGCTTCACCCAAATTCAAAACTTTCCACATGAGCTATTTCCACACATACACAAGTCAGCCGTGCAAATAAGCCTTCATGCTATTTTATAAGCCAATAATTTCCAAGCCGACACATTTTATTATTTGCAAGACATTTGTTTATCATTATTTTGTTTTAGAAAGTGAAAAAATGCAGAACGACAAAAATTAAGCTACTGCGCCATCAAACCAAGCCGGCCCAATTCTCACGCACATCCCAGCTCCTACGCGCACTGCATCCATTCCAAAACGCACACTTCATAAACCAAAAACGGTACGCATACAAGCCGTGAATAAAACGCAGCAAAACTCACCCGACCCAAAACCAATTGAAACGCAAGGAAAAATAGCAAAACGGCAACGAATTTCATTTCACAAATTCACCCAATTCCATCTATAAATAGAGCCTTTCATCCATTCATTTCCAAAGCTTTTGAGCCTCTCAAACCTCTGCCAAATTCATTACCCGAAGCTTCAAATCACCTTCTTCATTTTCATTCTCAGCTCTCAAAACTTCACCTCCAAATTCCGAATCCACCAACAAACACAAACCTCAACGAGAATCAACAATAGTTCCAGAAGAAGGACAAAAGCGATTCGTGTTCAGAAGAAGAAGAAAAGAAGTTCAAGTGCATCGTTTACCTCGATTTGAAGGTAGTTTGGAAGAGATTTCAGATTTTTCGAGTTGTATCCGTCGGTAACCGTTCTTGAAGTTGTTGACACCATTGCGTAGAGCATTCATTTCCGGTCATAACCGTGCTAATTTTGTGTCCCGCCGCTTCCGATTTGGTGGAGTTTTGAGGTGTTGGCTATGGTGGTGAATAGTGTCCGCGTTGGAAGATGAAGAAGAAGATAGCTCTTGTTTTCTATTTTGTTTTTTTTTTACTATCTTTATTTCCACTCTTGTTTTCCTTTTTTTTTGGTTGTTAAAAATTTTCAATGAAAATGTGTGGGCCTAGCCCATGCGAAATGCTACACTACCACCACCATACCAATTTCGCACCTCCCTCCTTTCCTCTTTTATTTCATTTCTCTTATTTGCTTTAATTTTTTTTTTTTAATTTCTAATTCTTCCTTTTAATATTTGTTTTAGTTAAATTTGGATATACCTTTTTTTCTTATTTTGTTTCTAAACTCTTAAAAAAAAATCATTATAACTAGTCTTGTTTTTTATTATTCTTGATTTTCATTTTCTTTTTTTGATTGGTTGTGTGGATCATAATTTTTTAGATCCACTTTTCTTCATCTATTTTCTTTTTGATCGATGAAAGTCGAAGTGATCGTGAAATTTCTTTTGTTGAATTTCGATCGAGACGAGATCATTACCACTTTTTCTTTTCGTGTGGCATTGCTTTAGGATAACGATCTCTATATCGTTTATCTCGCGTGCATTAACACATATATCTCATGGCCGGCCTCATTCGTAGGGTAATTGCTCGAACAAATTATTCGGCGTGCGCTTAACATAGACCAAAATTCGCCCCTATTCGAAATAAATCCAATTTGATACTTGTACTTTCGTGGACCGGACTTTGATTAGTCGCGTAATCCCAAGGTTGATTGATTGTTTGCGTTAGTTCCATAAACTTTGAAGCTTGATGCGTAGTTGCTTCGGGTCTCCCGATCTTCTTTCAAGTTTTCATTAAATTTGGCCTAATCGCATTGGTTAATCGCCGTAGTGCAAGACACGAAGCGGAATCGATTATCTTTTTGTTCTTTTGGCCACTTTTTCTTGGTTGTGGATGATTAAGTTCACCATACCATTATTGGGTATATATTAATGTTACATATTATATTGTGATTACTTCTTGCTCCCTTATCTCTTTTATTTTTATGTCTCATATTATCATCCCATATTCATGTTTATATTTCTTTATTATTGCTATTATTTTGTGCTTGATTTTTACTTTGTCCATTTGGACTTCTAAAACATTAATGAAGGATTAAACCATAAAAAACTTAATTCTCTCCATTTGGACTTTTGGTTACTATCATATGCTTTGGAGTGATCTCTTTATGGGCCTCTTTTGAAGTGATATTGGATTTATGGACCTAGAATTAGGACTTCCTATCCCTTTGCTTGGAGTGTTGATTGAAGACTTGTCTTTATTTGGCCAATTTGCTTAAGGATGGAATTCTTTTAATATTGCTTTGAAGTGGTTTCATTTTGGTTAGATCCTTCTTTTCCCTAGCTTTTATTTCATGCACTAGGATAGTCACTTCTTCTCCTCCCCATTCTTAAATTTTCAAAATCTTCTCTCTTTTTCAAAACCTTCTTGATTTCAACTTAAAACCGCTTTCATAATAAAACCTTGACTTTTGTCAAGTGACTTTTTTTCAAACTTTGTCTTCATAAATAAATGTTAATCATGCTTTGACTAGTTCATAAAAACATAAAAAATACAAAACTCATCCAAATTTTTTGTGCTTTTTATGCACCTTTTTTCTTTTAAACTTTTCATAAAGAATTAGACATGAGTCATTTTTTTTATGAGATGTAAAACTCCTAACCATGGTATTTTGTTGAAAGTATGGTCGTTTTCCACTTAGATGTTGAAGAGATTAGTCTTGTTGATGTTAATCCAAGCAAATCCTCCATCTTAATGTGATGCAAATGCCACTTTCCCATACCTTTGGGTAATTAGTTGAGTATTCTCTCTTGAGAATGACAGGTTGTCTTTTTCCAAGATAAAATAAACCACAACCAACAATTTTTGTTCTTTGTACCACGAACTACGAGGTTTTGATCCTACATTGCACATCGTGGGTACGTAGGCATGAGACGATAAGTCTCTCCAAACACAAAAATCTTAAAAAAATATTTCTCCTCTCATCTCCTCAATCTCTTTACAAGCAAACCATTTTCAGACCAAAAGCAGTGAATACATCAAAGGGCTCCTATAGAGTACTATAGATGTATTGGGTGCGTAAAACCTTCCCTTTACATAACCAACCCCCTTACCCTTATCTCTTTAGGTTTTGTTCGCTCTTTTTTCCTTTCCTTTATGGATAAAAATAAAAGTGCGGTGGCGACTCTTGCTTATTTTTGAGTTGAGTTAATTAATAGCTTATACTCACAGATTTTACCGCTACAGAAAAGTGGCGACTCTGCTGGGGAAAGATTGACCTCTTGCTGGTCCATCCCTTGAGGGGTTTAGCCTACTTTGATTTATTTACTGCTTTTTGTCTATTTTGTGATGGCTGGATTTCCTGTTTGTTCTGGATGGGGTATTCTGAGAGATAGGCCCAATACACTGGCCTGAGTGCACTTAGGATTAGCGTGTGACATATCCTCTCGCGTTCCGTCTCGGTTCGAGGAGGGAATATGTAACACAATCTGGATGTGGTTCTCTCTAGAGAATTCTGCGTTGTGGATTTCCCACGATGGTAGAGCTATCTGGAAGAGTTGCTAAGTCTGGATGACCTTTTAGGATGACCCCTCTTTTTTTTTTTTTTTTTTTGAAGTGAATCAGCAGACGACCTCTTTGATTGGCGATAGCATTGTATCCTTCGGGCTGAATGTGTTATTGCTTCTCAAACCTCTGAAGCTGAGGATCTTCCGTTTTGGAGAATCAGTTGAGGCCTCCTCGATTGATGATGATGCCAAACCAAAAATGGTGAACGTATCATCATTTCTCGACCTGAGAGCCCGGGATACTGAACATCCTAGTACCCACATGTGAGAATGGGCGGGTGTTTACAGGTTTGCAGGAAACCCTGACCTTCAACGTACCCGGTACTTCAAAGCGAACCTCTGTCGTCAGCAACAGTTATTCCGGTTCTGTGGAAGCTTTGATCCCGTGTTTGCTGCATTCATATTGCATTGCATTTGCATCAAGCATCATTCTGCATGGTTTCTTGCCTTTCCAGGTGTCTTATTGTTTGTTATTGGTCCTCGTTCAGCCAAGCTGCCGCACCAGTATAATACTCGGGCTAATCTGAAGAAGAAGATGGATCAGTTGCAACAAGAGAATCGTGAGCTTCGTGAAGAAGTAACAACTCTGAAGGATGGTTTGGAAAGACTCACTGCTATGATGGAAGCTCTGGTGGCTGCTCAGAATCAGCCACCACTGCCTCCTCCTCCGCTTTCAACTCCTGAGCAAAGGACAGTCATTTCTGAGATTGTCTCTACGCCCATTTCTGTGGCGCCTGCTAGTGTTCCTCAGTATTCCATGCCTCCTGGCTACCCCTGGGGCATGCCTCTTAACTTTGTTCCTGAAGGTTATCGGCCGCCACCTCCACCTCCTGAAGTTCCAGTTATTCCTACTGTTCAACCTGTGATGACTGTACCACCGCCTGTGGTTCACACTGTTCCTTTTGGTGAAGAGCAAATCTTCCATAATGCTCAAAGTGAGAATGGCAGTGCTTATGATAGAATGGAAGAGATTCAAGACCAGTTTGCTGAAATGCAGAAAGAGATCAAGGCTCTGAGAGGTAAAGAGCTATTTGGAAAGAATGCTCGTGAGTTATGCTTGGTTCCGAATGTGAAGATCCCGCATAAGTTCAAGACCCCTGACTTTGAAAAGTATAAGGGTAATTCTTGTCCGTTGAGCCACTTGACTATGTTTGCTCGTAAGATGTCAGCTCATGAAGATAATGATCAACTCCTTATTCACTACTTTCAAGACAGTTTGTCTGGTGCAGCTTTGAAATGGTATATGGGACTTGATAGTGCTCGAGTTCGCACTTTCGAAGATTTGGGTGAGGCGTTTGTGAAGCAGTATAAATATAATGTGGATATGGCTCCTGATCGTGACCAGCTTCGGGCAATGGCTCAGAAAGATAAGGAGACATTCAAAGAATACGCGCAGAGGTGGCGCGAGATTGCTGCTCAGATCAACCCTCCTTTGGAAGAGAAGGAGATGACTAAGATTTTCCTGAAAACTCTGAGTCCTTTCTATTATGAGCGTATGATTGCTAGTGCCCCAAGTGATTTCACTGAGATGGTTAATATAGGGATGAGATTGGAAGAAGGTGTCCGTGAGGGACGTTTGTTGAAAGATGGAAATTCTGCTGGAAATTCCAAGAAATATGGGGGAGGATTTGCCAAAAAGAAAGAAGGAGAGACCAGTGCCATTTTTTGAGAAAGGTATAGAAGACCTCCCAATAGAAGCAATCAGTGTCAGCAACATGTTGCATCTGTCACTCCTGTTATCAGTTCAGCTCCTGTTGTTCAGGCACCACCTGCTCAGCAACAACGTTCTAATCAGCCAAACAATCAACGAGGCCGTTTTCAGAAAGATTTTGATCCGATTCCAATGACCTACACGGAATTGCTTCCTTGTTTAATTAATAAGAATCTTGTTAAGACCCGTCCACCGCCCGCTGTTCCAAAAGATTCACCATGGTGGTATAAGCCCGAAGCTCATTGTGTTTTCCATCAGGGAGGAGCTGGACATGACACTGAGAACTGTTATCCATTGAAGATGGAGGTACAGAGACTGACTAGAAGCGGTATTCTGTCTTTCGAAGATTCCAACCCTAATGTGAAATCGAATCCGCTGCCTAACCACGGCAAGGCATCTGTCAATATGGTTCATGGTTGCCCTGGCACATTCAAAATCTTCGATATCCGTTGGATCCGAAGGTCTCTTGTGGAAATGCATGAAGTCTTGAGTGAATACCATGATATTTATCATGATTATGCAGCCTGTTGCATCTGTTCTGTGAATCCTCGTGGTTGTGTGATAGTGAAGAGGGACATTCAAAGGATGATGGATGAGAATTTAATTGAAGTCACTGCTAAGAGGGACGAATATCAGAATGAGGTGAATGCTATTGAGCCTTGCTTTAATATTCCTGAAAGGGTTGTTATCTCTTATGACAGTCGGAAGACAGCTGCTACACCTTTGGTCATTCGGTTGCCCGGACCAGTACCCTATGAATCTGACAAAGCTATTCCGTATAAGTACAATGCTACCATGGTAGAAGATGGTAAGGAAGTGCCCATTCCTTCTTTGTCTTCTGTGGTGAGCATCGCTGATGTGAGTAGGGTGACCCGGAGTGGTCGAGTTTTTGCTCCTGAGTCTCCAAAGATTGTGGAGAATGTTATTGCTGGCAAACGAACTCAAGAAGAGAGTCGTGTTGATGTTTCTGGTCAGTCCAGTGGTTCGAAGGTTTTTGAGGATGAAGTATTGAAATTGATCAAGAAGAGTGATTACAGTGTTGTGGATCAACTCTTGCACACCCCGTCCAAGGTTTCAGTGTTGTCTTTACTGATGAATTCTGAAGCTCATAGGAAATCTTTGCAGAAGGTTTTGGAACAAGCATATGTTGAGCATGATGTGACTGTTAACCAGTTTGATGGCATTGTTGCCAACCTCACCGCATGTAATAATTTGAGTTTCTGTGATGAAGAGTTACCCGAGGAGGGGAGAAATCACAATTTGGCTTTACATATCTCCATGAATTGTCAAGAAGATGCGCTTTCCAATGTGTTGGTTGATACTGGCTCTTCATTGAATGTGTTGCCAAAATCTACTTTATCAAAGCTTTCTTACCAAGGTCCTCCCATGAGGTATAGTGGAGTTATTGTTAAAGCTTTTGATGGATCTCGAAAGACTGTGATTGGAGAGGTTGATCTTCTGATCAAAATAGGACCGTGTTTCTTCCAGATTACTTTTCAAGTAATGGATATCCGTCTTGCTTATAGTTGTCTGCTTGGCCGACCCTGGATTCATGAGGCTGGGGCAGTGACTTCGACTCTTCATCAGAAGTTGAAATTTGTTAAGAATGATAAACTGGTAATTGTTGGAGGTGAGCAAGCAATGCTGGTTAGCCACCTTTCATCCTTTTCATATGTTGATGCTGATGAAACTGTTGGAACTCCATTCCAAGCTCTTTCTGTTGATGATAAAGCTGTTAAGAAGAATGAGTTACCCATGTCTTCTTTGAAGGATGCTTTGCACGTGTTAGAAACTGGTCGGTCTGACGGTTGGGGCCGAGTCATTGATGTGGTTGATAACCTAGGCAAAACTGGTTTAGGATTTACGCCTGGTATAGTCAGAAGGGATTTGAAGCGTATTAATGAGACCTTTCACAGTGCCAGATTCATCCACAAGGATCACTCTACTGCTGCCATCATTGAAGATGATGAAGAGGAAGAGCTTCCCAATTTTGTGACACATGGACAGATCTGCCAGAATTGGACAGCTGTTGACGTTCCTACTATTGTTCATGTTTCTAAGTAATTTGTTTTTGTTTCTTTCAAAAAATCCTTTCACTCTGCCCAAGGTGAAAGTGAATTTGTGAGGGCTTTGTTTCAAATTTTATCATCATCAATGAAATGTTATTTTGTTTATCCATATTATGTTTTCCCTTTTTGCTTTATTTCTGAAAAATGGTAACATAAAAAACCAAAAAATAATAATGTGATAATCATCTTTATCTGCATGATACTTGCACTTTTCATATTCTAAAATCAAACATAAATCATTTTGCAGATTGATTGTTAAACCCATTGAAAAGAATGACCCTATGCCCCCTCCCAACTTTGAATTCCCTGTATTTGGAGCTGAAGAAGAGGGTATTGAGGAGATTCCAGATGAAATTTCTCGGTTGCTTGAGCACGAGGAAAAGGCCATTCAGCCTCATGAAGAGCCGTTAGAATTAGTTAATTTGGGTTCAGATGATGATGTAAAAGAAGTCAAGATTGGGGCACTGCTTCAGTCAGATGTTAAGAGGAAGATTGTGGAGCTTCTTAGAGAATATGTTGATGTGTTTGCTTGGTCTTATCAGGACATGCCTGGTCTTGATACCGATATTGTGGAGCATAGATTGCCATTGAAGCCTGAATGTCCACCTGTGAAGCAGAAATTGAGAAGAACTCATCCCAACATGGCTATGAAGATCAAAGAGGAGGTTCAAAAGCAGATTGATGCTGGTTTTCTTGTAACTTCTGAGTATCCTCAATGGGTGGCCAATATTGTGCCTGTTCCAAAGAAAGACGGAAAAGTCCGGATGTGCGTTGACTATAGAGATTTGAATAAAGCGAGTCCAAAAGATGATTTTCCATTGCCACACATTGATATGTTGGTAGATAATACTGCTAAATTCAGTATCTTTTCTTTTATGGATGGATTTTCCGGTTATAATCAAATAAAGATGGCACCCGAGGACATGGAAAAAACAACATTCATTACACCCTGGGGAACATTCTGTTACAGAGTGATGCCCTTCGGTTTGAAAAATGCTGGTGCAACGTACCAGAGAACTATGACCACTTTGTTCCATGATATGATGCATAAAGAAATTGAGGTCTACGTGGATGATATGATTTGTAAGTCGAAGACTGAAGAAGATCATATTGAATACTTATTGAAGCTGTTTCAACGTCTGAGAAAGTTTAAGCTCCATTTGAATCCAAATAAATGCACTTTTGGTGTCCGTTCTGGAAAATTGTTGGGCTTTATTGTCAGCCAAAAAGGCATTGAAGTCGATCCTGGTAAAGTTAAAGCCATTTAGGAAATGCCTGCGCCCAAAACAGAGAAACAAGTAAGAGGATTCTTGGGACGTTTGAACTATATCTCCCGATTTATATCCAACATGACTGCCACCTGTGCGCCGATTTTCAAGCTTCTTCGCAAAGATCAGGGTTGTGTCTGGATAGAGGATTGTCAAAAAGCTTTTGAAAGAATTAAAGAGTATCTGCTTGAACCTCCAATTTTGTCTCCTCCCGTGGAAGGAAGACCGTTGATCATGTATTTGACTGTGCTGGAAGAGTCTATGGGCTGTGTTCTGGGTCAACAAGATGAATCTGGTCGAAGAGAGTTTGCCATTTATTATTTGAGCAAGAAGTTCACCGATTGTGAGTCTCGGTACTCAATGCTTGAAAAGACATGTTGTGCTTTGGCTTGGGCTGCCAAGCGCCTCCGCCAGTATATGTTGAATCATACGACTTGGTTGATATCCAAAATGGATCCAATCAAGTATGTTTTTGAAAAGCCTGCTTTAACTGGGAGGATCGCTCGTTGGCAAATGTTGTTGTCAGAAAATGATATCGAGTACCGAACTCAAAAAGCGATAAAAGGAAGTGTTTTGGCTGACCATTTGGCACACCATCCAATTGATGATTACCAACCTATCATGTTTGATTTTCCTGATGAGGATGTGATGTACTTAAAGGTTAAAGATTGTGAAGAACCATTACCTGGTGAAGGGCCTGAGCCTGGATCCCGTTGGGGTTTGATTTTTGATGGAGCTGTTAATGAATATGGCACTGGTGTTGGGGCAATAATTGTTACTCCTCGTGGTTCTCACATTCCTTTCACTGCAAGGTTGACGTTCACTTGCACAAATAATGCAGCTGAGTATGAAGCATGTATTATGGGCTTGGAAGAAGCTATCGATTTGAGAATCAAGATTCTCGATGTATACGGAGACTCAGTCCTAGTGATTAATCAGATTAAAGGAGAATGGGAGACACGTCAACCTGATTTGATTCCTTATCGAGATTATGCAAGAAGGTTGTTAACTTTCTTCAATAAGGTTGAGTTTCACCATATACCCAGAGCAGAAAATCGAATGGCAGATGCTTTAGCCACTATATCCTCCATGATTGTGGTGAGTCGGTGGAATGATGTGCCCAAAATCGATGTTATGCGTCTTGACAAACCGGCTCATGTGTTTGCGGTTGAAGAGGTTGTTGATGATAAACCGTGGTATTATGATATTAAGTGCTTTCTTCAAAATCAAGAGTACCCGCTTAGGGCATCCAAGAAGGATAAGAAGACTTTGAGAAGATTGGCTGGTAGTTTCTTCTTGAACGATGATGTGTTGTATAAAAGAAATTATGACATGGTCTTGCTCAGATGCGTGGATAGACACGAAGCAAACATGTTGATGAAAGAAATTCATGAAGGATCTTTTGGTACTCATGCCAATGGGCATGCAATGGCTAAGAAAATGTTAAGGGCAGGTTACTATTGGCTGACAATGGAATCTGACTGTTGCAAGTTTGTGAAGAAGTGCCATAAGTGCCAGGTTTATGCTGACAAAATTCATGTGCCTCCGACTCCTCTCAATGTTATCTCTTCTCCATGTCCTTTCTCCATGTGGGGCATTGATATGATTGGAATGATTGAGCCTAAAGCGTCGAACGGACACCGTTTCATATTGGTGGCTATTGACTACTTTACCAAGTGGGTTGAAGCGGCATCATATGCCAATGTGACCAAGAAAGTAGTGGTCCGGTTTATCAAGAACCAAATCATCTGTCGGTATGGTGTTCCGAGCAAGATTATCACTGATAATGGGTCGAACCTGAATAATAAGATGATGAAGGAATTATGCGATGAGTTTAAGATTGAGCATCATAATTCTTCTCCTTACAGACCTAAGATGAATGGGGCTGTTGAAGCTGCTAATAAGAATATTAAGAAGATTGTTTAGAAGATGGTTGTTACTTACAAGGATTGGCATGAGATGCTCCCTTTTGCCCTGCATGGGTATCGTACATCTGTCCGCACTTCAACAGGGGCAACCCCTTTCTCTCTTGTTTATGGTATGGAAGCAGTGCTCCCGGTAGAAGTTGAAATCCCTTCTGTGAGAGTTTTGATGGAAGCTAATTTGTCTGAGGCTGAATGGTGTCAAAGCAGATATGATCAATTGAATTTGATTGAAGAGAAAAGAATGACGGCCTTGTGTCATGGCCAATTGTATCAACAGAGAATGAAGAAGGCTTTTGATAAGAAGGTTCGACCTCGTGTGTTCAGAGAAGGCGACCTTGTGCTCAAAAGGATCTCGACTTCTACCAATGATTCTAGGGGCAAGTGGACTCCTAATTATGAAGGCCCATATGTTGTTAAGAGAGCCTTCTCTGGCGGTGCATTGCTTCTTACAACTATGGATGGTGAAGAGTTCACTCGTCCTGTGAATGCCGATGCAGTCAAGAAATACTTCGCCTAAAAATAAAAGAACAGCTCGCTAAGTTGAAAACCCGAAAGGGCGGCTTAGGCAAAAATGAGCGTCTCGGTGGGCTGAAAACCCGAAAGGGCGGTCCAGGCAAAAATTAGAGACAAAAAACAGAAATAATCATCCCGGTAGATTGAAAACTCGAAAGGGCAATCTAGGCAAAAGTTAGGGATTCTGGCAAGTAACTGCATCTGGCCAGTCTTGATCATTTGAAAGCAACATTGTCTATCAAGGATTCTGCTTCAAGCATCCTCAACTGAAGTTTTCGCCACAATGGAATTCAAAGTTGTTAGGGAGAATAGTGGTCATTGTATTTCAATGTAACCATTTCCATGTATTTACCATTTTTCAAACTTTGTAATGATCCATGGAATTACGCCATTTGCGGACTTCCATTCTATTAATAAAATTTGGGCCTGTGTCCCTTTGTTTGCAATTCTTATTTTGTTTCTGTTTGCAAAATTTCATTTATTTTTTATGATGATTTTTTAAACAAAATGTGAATAATTGATTTAAATTTTTTGAAAATTATAAAAACATTTTCCTTTGGTTTATGAATATAAAAAGGAATGTCAACGGTTATTCCAAGAATGGTAGGATCAATGTTTTCCTCAGCAGGGTTCGCTCTCGCTCCTTTGGCAGAATTTATTGACAGATCCCCAGTAGAGTTTGTTGATGTTTCCTTAGCAGAACTTGTTCCAATGAATGTGATCAGTTGTTGACAAGGTGATAGGTTTGTTGTGATGTGTTGAATTCATGTGGTCCAATGCTGTTTGGTTTCTCCCCCAGCTAGGTCTTGATTCGAATCTTCTCCAGCTGATTATGTTATGGTCAGGCAGTTGAGTAGTTTTGAAGCCCATTCTCCTTAATGGTAGTCCCCACGCAGAGATTCATTTTTGCTGTCCCTAGCAGAAATCATATGAGGAATCTTCACTCAGAGTTTCATCCTCCAGACGTATTTTTGTTGCTTGGGATATCCCCAAACAGAGAGCCATGTTTTTTTCCTTTAAGAAGCATGGACTTGGTGGTTGTTTGTTGGATTCTTATCTGTGGTTGTATTTCTCACCAGGATGATTTATCCTTGCTGATTCCCCAGCGGAGACAAAGCATTACTGTTTTGTTTACTCTCCAATCATAAAGCAGTGAGGTTAACTTCTCATTTCCCTGGCAAGCCCAAGATGTACTTCTCTCCGGATTGTTTTTCCAGAGATTTATCCTCCTAGTGAAGTTTGTGCATCACTAATGCGGCTATTCCCTAGTGAAGTCGCTGATGAGATCTCTTTTAGTCACTTGTTGGGTTTTCTCTCATTTTTGATGAGTATTGATCTAAAATCCCCCACAGCTTGACCTGTTGCTATTTTCTCAGCAAGTCCAGGATGATTTGCTCAGAATTGGTTAATCCTCTGAGAGTGTTCTCGTATCTCCAGCAGAGCTGCTTTGTATTCCCCGTGGATTTTGTGTAGATGTTTATATGTCTACAATCCCCAGTGGATTCATTATTCCTCAGCAGCAGATCTCTTCATCCTTTTGAAATGAAAGTTTCGGTGAATTTTTATGATCCCCAGGAAGATTCAGAAAGATTTGGGTTTTATGATTCCCCGACAGTGTTCCTGCCATCCTCAAAGCAGAGTTTATGTTGTTATCCTCTTTGTGGATCATCTATGTTAGAAGATTGATATTTGGGTCTTTCCCCAAGGAGTATCTTCTTTTCTCCAGCAAGATTTGAGCCTTGTAGTAGGATTTATTTTCCTTTGATGTCTTTTGTTTATCTCTTGCAGGATTTCTTCAGCTAAATGCCTAGCAGAGTTGCTAATGATATCTCCATCTTGTTGAGATTAGCCGAGTATTCAGTGGTGTTGTGGTGTTTATTCCACCCTCTGTTTATCCTTTATGTCTGTTTTGTCAGCATATTCATACTCATAAGCATTGCATGCGTATTCATTTTGTTGTGCATAGCATATTGTTGTTGCATTTTGCATTTTTGCATTTCTGTTAGTGCTTCTTTGCTCTTTGGTGCCGTTATCCCCGCAGAGCGTGTGTGTCCTCTCTCCATTTAGAGCGTCGACCCGTAAGCAGAAAAATGCCTATCTTTGTTAATTCCCCACTGAGTTTATTTCTCGTGGAAGATTTTGATTCAGTTTCCTCTCCAGTTCATTATCTTGATGAAATTAGTCCCCAGTTGAGATATTTCCTCCTCAGGATGAGTTTTGTTTGACCATTTCTCTCCAGCTTGTTCCTGGATTGAACTTTGGTCCCCCGCAATTTTTGTGTGGATCTTTAGGCTGTGAAACCTAGATTGAGAGTGTATTTATTTTGTACCTTTGAGGATTCTGCGCCTTTCAGCTGAAATATGCATATGATTCCCCTTTTGGAAGGTTCAATACTGTTTCATGGCATTCCTTTATTTGAGAAGCCTGAGGCGATGCAGTTATTAGCTTTTGTGACTCCAATGAATGGTAAGTCTCTTCGGTTTGACGGGACAGTTCGTTGTTGAGATTTTGTGACTCCAATGAATGGTAAGTCTCTTCGGTTTGATGGGACAGTTCGTTGTTGAGATTTTGTGACTCCAATGAATGGTAAGTCTCTTCGGTTTGATGGGACAGTTTGTTGTTGAGATTTTGTGACTCCAATGAATGGTAAGTCTCTTCGGTTTGATGGGACAGTTCGTTGTTGAGATTTTGTGACTCCAATGAATGGTAAGTCTCTTCGGTTTGATGGGACAGTTCGTTGTTGAGATTTTGTGACTCCAATGAATGGTAAGTCTCTTCGGTTTGATGGGACAGTTCGTTGTGGAGATTTGTGACTCCAATGAATCGTAAGTCTCTTCGGTTTGATGGGACAGTTCGTTGTTGAGATTTTGTTTACTCCGATGAATGGTAAGTCTCTTCGGTTTGATGGGACAGTTCGTTGTTGAGATTTTGTGACTCCGATGAATGGTTAGTCTCTTCGGTTAGACGAGACAGTTTATTGTTGAGGTATTGATTTTCTCCAGTGGAGCCTTTTGGTGCTAAGTCTTCCCTGTTGAGTTATATCCTTGTTGTGTTATGGTTTATTTCCATATACGGTTATCCCCAGTTTGAATCTTTTCCTCAGCTGATTCCCAGTAGTTGTGCGGTATGTTCCCCGGCTAGTTGGTGGTCTCATGTGATGTGTTTCCCCGGTGGAGTTTCTTTCTCCCGTTCTTCTTTTTGTTGATCTCCTGTGGCATATTCTCCCCACAGTGGTCTTGTGTCTGCATATCATTTGCATAATCATATCATTTTGTGGTCTCTTAGGGCCAAAAATTGGGTTTATTGTTATATTTAAGTCTCTTCTATCTCGTCGAGACAAAGATGTCAATCTTCTTATCTCCGGATAGGAGAAACTTAAATAGGGGCAGCTGTAATACCCTAATTTTTACCCCTAAGATCCCACATATCATTTGCATTTTTGTTTGTTTATATTTACTAACCTCTAACCAAAATACCAAAAATATTTTACAATTTTTGCTTGTTTCCTCTTCTCTGTGTGGTTAGGGTTTTGCAAGAAGGTTGATGGTAAAGGCATGTCTTGGAGATTGTGTGGCTATTCAGTTATGGTTGAGTTCAGAGGGATGCTTGACCTCATCTGGGTCAAACTATCAAGTAATTGCTTTAAGTGCGAGTTATTTGTGGCCGCGGTTTATGTTTCAAGCAGTGACTGCCAAGTTGTTGTGTGGTGATATTCATCAGGTTCATCTGAGTTCACCAGTCCAAATTTGGTTCATCTGTGGATTTATTTTCCTAGAGATTGATTCGATCAAATTCCAAGTGATTCAGGATTCATTTGATCAGAAATACAGAGGATGACATATTCAAATGGTCGTTGTTTCAGTTGCATTTTGTTCAGTGGTAGCTGTGTGGCAAATTTTATCAGAGGCTTGTGATTGGTTTTGGGCTAAAAATAAAGATTAGTCATCCATGATCCATATCCATTTCCATTTTGGTTATCCATCTACTAAACAATATTCCTTATCCTTTTTATCCATTATCCACCTTTTAATATCCACTTCATAAACCATTTCTTTTTAAATTTCTAAACCATTTTTTTTATCCATGTCCATTTTTTCTAAACCAATTATCCACATTTCAACCATTATCTTTTTTCCATTTTTACCTATCCAATTTCTATCCATATTTCCAATTACCTATCCATTTTCATTGTTTATCCATATCAATTCTGGGCCCATGCTACTAAAAAAAACTATACAAAACTCATTTTTGAAATAATAGAAAAAAATGACTTAAAAAAAATGTAGCTCATCAAAGTTCCTACGGCCCACCTTTCATGACCAAGTTGTTACTACAATTCATCCATAAAAGTCAAAATGCATTTTCCAATTCATTACACCATAAACTCATTAGAAAGTGGAATAAAATATATCCAGGTCATAAAGCCACCAAACCACCAACACACCATGAGCTTCACCCAAATTCAAAACTTTCCACATGAGCTATTTCCACACATACACAAGTCAGCCGTGCAAATAAGCCTTCATGCTATTTTATAAGCCAATAATTTCCAAGCCGACACATTTTATTATTTGCAAGACATTTGTTTATCATTATTTTGTTTTAGAAAGTGAAAAAATGCAGAACGACAAAAATTAAGCTACTGCGCCATCAAACCAAGCCGGCCCAATTCTCACGCACATCCCAGCTCCTACGCGCACTGCATCCATTCCAAAACGCACACTTCATAAACCAAAAACGGTACGCATACAAGCCGTGAATAAAACGCAGCAAAACTCACCCGGCCCAAAACCAATTGAAACGCAAGGAAAAATAGCAAAACGGCAACGAATTTCATTTCACAAATTCACCCAATTCCATCTATAAATAGAGCCTTTCATCCATTCATTTCCAAAGCTTTTGAGCCTCTCAAACCTCTGCCAAATTCATTACCCGAAGCTTCAAATCACCTTCTTCATTTTCATTCTCAGCTCTCAAAACTTCACCTCCAAATTCCGAATCCACCAACAAACACAAACCTCAACGAGAATCAACAATAGTTCCAGAAGAAGGACAAAAGCGATTCGTGTTCAGAAGAAGAAGAAAAGAAGTTCAAGTGCATCGTTTACCTCGATTTGAAGGTAGTTTGGAAGAGATTTCAGATTTTTCGAGTTGTATCCGTCGGTAACCGTTCTTGAAGTTGTTGACACCATTGCGTAGAGCATTCATTTCCGGTCATAACCGTGCTAATTTTGTGTCCCGCCGCTTCCGATTTGGTGGAGTTTTGAGGTGTTGGCTATGGTGGTGAATAGTGTCCGCGTTGGAAGATGAAGAAGAAGATAGCTCTTGTTTTCTATTTTGTTTTTTTTTTTTACTATCTTTATTTCCACTCTTGTTTTCCTTTTTTTTTGGTTGTTAAAAATTTTCAATGAAAATGTGTGGGCCTAGCCCATGCGAAATGCTACACTACCACCACCATACCAATTTCACACCTCCCTCCTTTCCTCTTTTATTTCATTTCTCTTATTTGCTTTAATTTTTTTTTTATTTATTTCTAATTCTTCCTTTTAATATTTGTTTTAGTTAAATTTGGATATACCTTTTTTTCTTATTTTGTTTCTAAACTCTTAAAAAAAAATCATTATAACTAGTCTTGTTTTTTATTATTCTTGATTTTCATTTTCTTTTTTTGATTGGTTGTGTGGATCATAATTTTTTAGATCCACTTTTCTTCATCTATTTTCTTTTTGATCGATGAAAGTCGAAGTGATCGTGAAATTTCTTTTGTTGAATTTCGATCGAGACGAGATCATTACCACTTTTTCTTTTCGTGTGGCATTGCTTTAGGATAACGATCTCTATATCGTTTATCTCGCGTGCATTAACACATATATCTCATGGCCGGCCTCATTCGTAGGGTAATTGCTCGAACAAATTACTCGGCGTGCGCTTAACATAGACCAAAATTCGCCCCTATTCGGAATAAATCCAATTCGATACTTGTACTTTCGTGGACCGGACTTTGATTAGTCGCGTAATCCCAAGGTTGATTGATTGTTTGCGTTAGTTCCATAAACTTTGAAGCTTGATGCGTAGTTGCTTCGGGTCTCCCGATCTTCTTTCAAGTTTTCATTAAATTTGGCCTAATCGCATTGGTTAATCGCCGTAGTGCAAGACACGAAGCGGAATCGATTATCTTTTTGTTCTTTTGGCCACTTTTTCTTGGTTGTGGATGATTAAGTTCACCATACCATTATTGGGTATATATTAATGTTACATATTATATTGTGATTACTTCTTGCTCCCTTATCTCTTTTATTTTTATGTCTCATATTATCATCCCATATTCATGTTTATATTTCTTTATTATTGCTATTATTTTGTGCTTGATTTTTACTTTGTCCATTTGGACTTCTAAAACATTAATGAAGGATTAAACCATAAAAAACTTAATTCTCTCCATTTGGACTTTTGGTTACTATCCTATGCTTTGGAGTGATCTCTTTATGGGCCTCTTTTGAAGTGATATTGGATTTATGGACCTAGAATTAGGACTTCCTATCCCTTTGCTTGGAGTGTTGATTGAAGACTTGCCTTTATTTGGCCAATTTGCTTAAGGATGGAATTCTTTTAATATTGCTTTGAAGTGGTTTCATTTTGGTTAGATCCTTCTTTTCCCTAGCTTTTATTTCATGCACTAGGATAGTCACTTCTTCTCCTCCCCATTCTTAAATTTTCAAAATCTTTTCTCTTTTTCAAAACCTTCTTGATTTCAACTTAAAACCGCTTTCATAATAAAACCTTGACTTTTGTCAAGTGACTTTTTTTCAAACTTTGTCTTCATAAATAAATGTTAATCAATGTTAATCATGCTTTGACCAGTTCATAAAAACATAAAAATTACAAAACTCATCCAAATTTTTTGTGCTTTTTATGCACCTTTTTTCTTTTAAACTTTTCATAAAGAATTAGACATGAGTCATTTTTTTTTATGAGATGTAAAACTCCTAACCATGGTATTTTGTTGAAAGTATGGTCGTTTTCCACTTAGATGTTGAAGAGATTAGTCTTGTTGATGTTAATCCAAGCAAATCCTCCATCTTAATGTGATGCAAATGCCACTTTCCCATACCTTTGGGTAATTAGTTGAGTATTCTCTCTTGAGAATGACAGGTTGTCTTTTTCCAAGATAAAATAAACCACAACCAACAATTTTTGTTCTTTGTACCACGAACTACGAGGTTTTGATCCTACATTGCACATCGTGGGTACGTAGGCATGAGACGATAAGTCTCTCCAAACACAAAAATCTTAAAAAAATATTTCTCCTCTCATCTCCTCAATCTCTTTACAAGCAAACCATTTTCAGACCAAAAGCAGTGAATACATCAAAGGGCTCCTATAGAGTACTATAGATGTATTGGGTGCGTAAAACCTTCCCTTTACATAACCAACCCCCTTACCCTTATCTCTTTAGGTTTTGTTCGCTCTTTTTTCCTTTCCTTTATGGATAAAAATAAAAGTGCGGTGGCGACTCTTGCTTATTTTTGAGTTGAGTTAATTAATAGCTTATACTCACAGATTTTACCGCTACAATGAGCGCTACGGTGGTCGGATCAGCGCCTTGAGGAACCGGAATGGGTTCAAAGGAAAGTTTCACGGCTTGTGCTCGTGGTATTTGTTCGTCGGGCTTTGGGGAAGCTGGTCCACCATTGCGCTGGACGTTTTCGGATGGGATGTTCCCGACAAAAGCATCCTTGTCGACATTGGCAGCGGCGACCATAGGTTCTTGGATGTCACTCTTAACGAAAGCCATGATGATCTGGGATTTTGGAGAGAGATGAAAGCTTTGGTCTTTTGGGTGAAAAGATGATGGATCTTGATTCAAAAAGACGGGGAAGCGAAGATTCCCACAGACGGCACCACTGATCGGAGAGGACCAGAAGGAGATTGTCGCGACCTTCGTGTAGGATAAGAGTTGATGCTCGTAGGAGAGGAAAAGGGGTGGAGGTACCTGCAAGGTACTCCGATGCCAAAGTAAGTATTTGGTCAAAAGAAAGGGGAAAGCAAGTAAGAGAAGTTAAGTATATGATTTTCGATACCTGCCCCTCTCAAGCGAGGGGTTTTTATAGGGAGATTGTTGGCGAACAAAGTGCTTGATCGACCAATGCGGTGTTGCCAGATGGAGGGTGAAGCGCGTGGTCTTTCTAACTGTTTCCGCGATATCCGGGGAGGCAGTTAGTCGCGTGAACCACTCTGCGCGTGGAGGGGACATGCCCAACGGCTATATTGTGCCTATTGGTCCTGTTCGCTAAATATGATGGATTAGGCCTGGCCCTTAAGGGCAAGAAGCCTTGCCCGGTCCAGAACAATATATATATATATATATATATATATATATATATATATATATATATATATATATATATATATACATCTGTATTGTGGGAAGCTGCACATGGTTAGTCTTCTTTCATTCTTTTAAATACACATCAAATATATATAACTGTATTGTGGGAAGCTGCGCATGGTTAGTCTTCTTTCATACCCTTTTAAAATACTCGTCATATATCAACTGTATATATACTAGTATAGTTATTTATAGTTTTCCCCGGCAACTAGCTCTAGAACTAGGTAAAGCCCTGTTGGTCACTCTTAAATACAAACAAAACTAGATCCCCCATAGGATTCCAAATACAGTCTTCCCTTCTCTTGGTGTTAAACAATATGGAACAAAGAGAAAGGCAGTATTCTCGGTGAACCTTTTCTCAGACTGTCACCCCTAGAAATTGTCAAAGAAATTCTACTCCTCGGAGTTGATCTATTCTATGTGAATAGCATCTCCTGAGTTTCTTCAAACCTCAGAACTTTCACTAAGTGATCTATTCTATGTGAATAACATTTCTTGAACTTTTCTTGGTTTGGGACCCACAGGCTTCCTAAAAGCATCCTCGCCTCCTCTTGGGCTTTGTACAAGGACCTTTCGGCTTCTTAGAAGTTCTCATGCCTTCTCTTGGGCTTAATACGAGGACCCTGGCGACCTCTTAAAGGTATAAGACAGTACTTAGTCATCCTTTGCTAGAACAGTTTTTCCAGTGTCAGACCTCAGGTCACTTTAGGGTTGATTCTCATCCCTTAATGCCCTTGCATCCTCTTGGAGGCATCATACAAAAGATAAAACTCTTCCACACCAGTAGACTTGGACAGTTTAATCCCCTTGAGTCTCAAAGACATTCTCAAGTTCCTTACAACTATAGAAAAAAACCCTGGGCATCCTGGGTCAATCTCTAGCAGAACCCAACCTCTCTCATAAGAGTTCCCCGACTAGGGTCAACACTATCTTAAATCAGATCCTCAAGGTATCTGACATCTCAACTCTTCTGTAATCCTCAGAAAGAGTTTATGCCCCACTTGGACCTACCTTGGGATCTCAATTATCCCTGGAAAAAGATAGCCTCCTCTTAGGCTTTGTATAATGATCCTTCCTCAGCAAAGTCAGCCTCCCCTTGGGCTTTGTACAAATGATTCTCCCCAGCGGAGCTATCCTTTTCAGACTCTCTTGTTAAGTCAATCACTTTTCAGACTCTCTTATTGAGTCAATCTCTTTCCAGACTCTCTTGTTGAGTCAATCACTTTTCAGACTCTCTTGTTGATTCAATCAAACCCTTAGACTCTCTTGTTAAGTCCATCACCTTTTAGAACTCTCATGTTGAGTCAACCCCTTTTTAGCCTCAATCTTGGGCTTTGTACAAGACATAAATCTCCCTCTCTTGAGCTTGGGACATATATCTTCCCTAGCAGAGTCATTTCCTCCCAGCCTTATTTTAGGCTTTGAGGAATGATTTCCCAAGCAGAGTCAAAACTCTTTTCAGCCCCCGTCTTGGGCTTCGTGCAAGACAGATAATACTCTCTAGCAGAGTTAAACCCTTTTAGCCTCCGTCTCGGGCTTTGTACAATACACATAAAAATATCCTCACCAGAGCCAGTTAAATTTCCCATTTCAGCCTTAATCTTGGGCTTTGTACAAGACACATACAAACCCTCCTCAGCAGAGTCAAAATCCCTTTTAGCCTCAATCTTGGGCGTTGTACAAGACAGATCACACTCCCCCGAAAAAGTCAAACTTCTAGCCTCCTCTTAGGTTTTGTATAATAATATCCCCAAAGAGTCAGTCTCTTTTTTGCCTCAATCTTGGGCTTTGTACAAGACACATAAGCAATCTCTTGTTGAGTCAATCAACTCCTAGCCTCCTCTTAGGCTTTGTATAAAGAAATCCCCTAGCCGAGTCAATTAACCTTTTAGTATTAACCTTGTGCTTTGATCAAGGCACACAAAAATCAACAATCCTTCTTTAGAGATGACAAAATCCCTCTCAATACCCTTTTAGCTTCAATCTTGGGCTTTGAACAAGACACAAATACCCTTTTAGCTTCAATCTTGGGCTTTGAACAAGACACCAAAACATCATTTTCCTCCCTTAGAATAGGAGGAACTACGATTGCTCTGATTTCCCTGTTTCTTTTAAACGGGAATACGTAGGCATAAGATTGTGAAATCTTAGCGAGCATACTAAACAAAAACCCTAGGTCCAATACCTCCATACATCAGTCAAAGACTTTAGGTTTCAATCCTTAGCCATCATCATCATCATTTTCCACAGAAAACTCACTCACTCACTCATACTTCCCAAGAAACTTTCCCAACCCATTAACAGATAAACACTATCAATTACAAAGAGAGATCTAAAGCTAATATCCTGTGGATAACCACATATAGGATGGGTAATTGACAACTCCCCATTGTATAACCTGACCCCGGATCCCCCAATCTCTTTAAAGCGTTTGTTCAGTTAAACATTTGCGTGCAGGGTTAGTTTTAGATAGCTTCCCTTTCCCTTCCAGCTTCACGGGATAAATAAGAAATCAGAAAGTAGCACCCTTTCTCCTCGAGGAGGAAAACCCAAACTTCAGCGATAAGGTGGTCGCGTCATCGAAAAAATCGCTCGCTACAGAAAAATGGCGACTCTGCTGGTGATTTTCCTTAGAATGATCCTTGGGGCATCGTCCCCATTTTCCACAGAAAAATGGCGACTCTGCTGAGGAGTCATTGTCTGTATAGGAATAGGATTATAGAGGTCTAGGATATTAGGAATGAATATATATATATATATATATATATATCGCTTTTCCTACTTGATATCCGTGTTTATTTTTCTGCTTATGGGAATGCGAGTGATGTCGCATTTGGAAAGATTGAGTATACACCTAAGATAAGTGATGGAACTAGACAGGTAATCTTACAGGGAGTGACTCCCAAATAAGAGATCCCGGTCGACCATCGAATCAGTGGAGATACCCTTTGCGGATTCAATACCTATACGACTTCGGTTGTTGAAAGCAGATTGTTCGATTGGGTTATCTGAGAAGCTGAGGATTTTAGTATCTGAAACCATGTTACTATTTTGTAGTGCGGAAGCTATCGAAAATAGTTGTCACGCGATACTACCATCATTTGAGATTACTCTAAGATACATCAGCTCGCTCGGGTGAACCAGCCTGTTGTTGTTATCCCAAGAGGGGTCAATGATTGTGAGGACAGGTACAAAAAATCACCAATATAACCTTTGGGGATGGGTAGAGCCATGACTTCATGACACCGAACCTTTGACCCCATGTTTTTTCTATGTTTTTGTGTGCTGCATTCATGCATTCATTTCATTAAAAAACATTAATCAAAAAAATCTTCTATTCAAATATCTCTTTTTCAAATTAAACTAAGATAGTGATTGCAAATATCAGAGAAAGGAGACTGTGTTATGGATTTCGGTAGAAGGAAGACTCACAAGTACACCTTCCAGGTTTCAAAACTAGAGGATTTGAGAGGGTTTGTAAGGATGATAATCAACCCTGATGCTTTCAGAGCTAAGTACGGAGGACTGCTGTCTCTGTTAAGGGTCTGTGTAATTGAAGGAATATTGGCTACGCTCATTCCCTTTTATGATCCGGTCTATCATTGTTTCACATTCCTGGATTATCAACTAGCACCAACACTAGAGGAGTACTCTCACCTGACTGATTTACCCATCACTGATCTAGCTCCCTTTTCTGGACTGGAAGAAATTCCAAAGGATCAAACCATTGCAAGAGCAATCTATTTGGACGAGTCAGAAGTCAGGACTCACTTGACCACTAAAGGTGGAATCCCAGGTTTACCAGCCCAATTTTTGATAAAGAAAGCCATGTACTTTGTTAGTATAGGGAACGTGGCCGCTTTCGAGAGCATCTTTGTTTTGCTCACCTACGGGTTATTTTTGTTTCCCAACATCGATAACTTCGTTGATATCAATGCCATTAAGATATTTCTGATTGGAAACCCTATGCCAACCGTGCTCGCAGATGCTTATCATTCTGTACACTTAAGGAATTTGTACAGCGGAGGAATGATCACCTGCTATGTACCCCTGTTGTACAAATGGTTCATTTCCCACTTGCCCAAGTCTGCTGTATTTTGGGATCCTAAGAATACTTTACGTTGGTCGCAGAGAATCATGTCTCTTACCAACTCTGACATCGATTGCTACAATCGAATCTATGATGAGATCAGAATCATTGACCGTTGTGGAAACTTCCCTAATGTACCCCTCATAGGAATTAAAGGAGGAATCAATTATCATCCAGTTTTAGTTCGTCGTCAATTTGGATACCTGATGAGACATGTCCCGCGTAATGTTCATCTGGAAGGACTTTTCTTCAAGGAAGGAGAAAGTGACAGGGCACTAAAGACAGAAATAGTGCATGCCTAGAAACATGTTCACAAGAAAGGAACAGAGTCTCTAGGAAAACCGGACTGTGTCTCTGTGGAACCTTATCTCCACTGGGTATAAACTAGAGCTCTCAAACTGAGGATGCCTTACCCTCGTCAGGAGGTGCTTCCGTTAAAGGAGTATGTCCTTTATTTTATGTCAGATACAGAAAAACTTCAGGTTACTCTCAACAGAGTTTAACAGGAGAAGGAGTCTTGGAAGAACAAATACTATATTCTCAATGTGGGGTGCAAGAAAATACAGTAACTATTAAAAGAAAAAGACGATCTGATCGAGATTTTAGAGCAACACATTGTAGAAAATCAAGAAGACCGAAGGAATTTGCTTGCTCCTTTCACTTGGCAAAAGGATGACAACCGACAACGGCTCAAGAGCCCCGGTCAAAGAAAAGGAAAGTACCAGAACTAGCATATGAGCCCTCCTCAGAGAGGACTCAGGATCCATTAGCTTAGATATTTCCTTTTACAACACTATGTAAATTACTGTATTTCCATTTCCGCAATCTTTGAATTCAATAAAACGGGGTTTCCCCACTGTTTGATATTTGCAATCCAATTGTTGATGTTTCTTTTGATTAAACAAAAAATAATTAATATAAATAATTGCATATCATTCATCATTCTCACGTAACGAATTCTTCTTACCTACGAATCTCACATTTGCGTCTCAATTCTAGAGTCAAACTGTCTCATTCGTATAATACTCGGGCCAATCAAAAAAAGAAAATGGATAATCTCGAGGAAGAGAACAGAGAGTTGAGAGAAAAACTCGACGCTCTAAAAGAAGATATGAGGAAACTTCACAATGACATGCAAGCTCTGGCAGCAGCCCAGATGCAACAACAAAGGACTATGATCTCAGAGATCACATCGACGCCCATAGTGGAAAAGTCTGATCCTCGGTATACCATGCTTAAAGATCGTCCCTGGGGCATGCCACTCAACTATATCCCAGAAGGATATATTCCGCCGATCACTAAAGATCCGGAAACTGCAGCAGGAACCGCTGGACCTGAAGGTTACAAACTTTGGGAAAACAAAGATGCCAGGGGCGTGACAGCAACTCCTGAAGGTTACAAACTTTGGGAGAGGGAAGCACCAAGAGTCACTGCCGTAATTACTATACCACCACCCGTGGTACACACTGTCCCGAAAGGACAGATTCCACAGATACCTTCTGGTGAAAACGAAAGTATGAACGAGAAAATGAGGGAATTCCAAGAATAGTTCCTGGAGATGCAGAAGGAACTGCAAGCTATTCGCGGTCAGGATCTATTCGGAATGGACGCTGCAGACCTTTGTCTGGTTCCTAATGTGAAAGTTCCGCACAAATTCAAGGTGCCCGAATTTAAGAAGTACAAGGGTAACTCTTGCCCTCAAAGCCATTTGGTGATGTACGCTTGGAGAATGTCAACTCAGACAGAGAACTAACAGCTACTGATCCATTACTTCCAGGATAGTTTAACCGGTGCCATACTCAAATGGTACAAGGGATTAAACCGCACTAAGATCGTCACTTTCAGAGATCTTGGAGCTGCCTTCGTTCAGCAGTATAAGTATAACCTGGACATGGCACCAGACAGAGATCAACTCAGAGCTATGTCGCAGAAGGACAAGGAAACCTTTAAGGAATACGCTCAGAGATGGCGTGAAGTTGCCGCTCAAATTTGTCCACCTCTTGAGGAAAAAGAGTTAACAAAGATCTTCTTGAAAACCTTAAGCTCATTTTACTACGACAGAATGGTCGCCAGTGCGCCTAGTGACTTCACTGAGATGGTGGGCATGGGAGTTCGTATTGAAGAAGCCGTCCGGGAAGGATGGCTAGTTAAAGACGTTGGATCATCAAGCAGTACTAAAATATACGGTAGTGCTCTCCCTAAGAAAAATAGCAAGATATTGGTAATATCTCTCTCAGAAAGCAAAGACGACGGTACCAACCAGTAGCAGCTGTAACTCCTGTTATTAACCCTGCGTCTGTTCCTACGTATCAACCTCAGGTTGCTCAAAGTCAACTGAATCAACAACAATATCAGCAAAGGACACAATAGCCTCTTCAGCAGGCTCGTGCTCCGTACAATAACAACCGTACAATGCGACCACCAGGGTTTGACCCTATACTAATGTTGTACGTAGAACTGTTTCCACTACTACTAGTTAAGGGGCACGTCCAAACCAGGTTTCCTCTTGCAATACCGGAGAATCTGCCCTTTTGGTTCAAAACGGATCAGACTTGTCCTTATCATCAAGGAGGACCAGGGCATAACATAGAAAATTGTCTCAGCTTCAAATCCGATGTACAGAAGCTTGTTAGGAGCGGGGTCTTATCCTTCAAGGATACAAATCCAAACGTTCAGACGAACCCGCTGCCTCAACATGAGAAAGCTGCAGTAAATTTGATAGAGGGAGAGTCTAACCACAACTATTAAATTCATAATCTACTCTTATTGAGGGCCAACTTGGTCAAAATGCATCGCAGACAGAGCAGATATGGGCATATATCATCTCATAACTATCACCAATGTGATATTTGCTCTAAGAACAATCAAGGATGTTCTGTGGTGCAATAAGCTCTACAGGAACAGTTGGATCTCGGATGGATCCAAGAGCACTGAATTCGTGGGGTCAACATGACTTACACCAATTCCAACATCATTCAAAACTACGACATCCGTGCGATGAATGTCAACTTGGTGGCAATGCACTCAAGGCAAAGCCAACATCATAATCTGCCACGACACGATTACGATTCCTGTCTAATTTGCTCCGTAAACAATCAGGGATGCTCTTTTGTACAAGAGGCCCTCCAGCGTCCGATGGATCTTGGATGGATTCAGGATTACCGCGATAGAAATCAGTATCAAGTGAATATGATTCAAATATTTGATATTCGCTTGATGAATACCAGCTTGGTGGAGTTACACGCTACACAAGTCCAGCAAGATTTTTAAACTTCGCATAATTATCAGAACTGCACAGTATGTCGTGAGAGCGACCAAGGATGCGCTCTCGTTCATAGAACTTTGCAACACTTGTTGAACCACTGGTGGCTTCCGATCTATTTAGACGAAGACACACAACAAGTCAGCATGATTAATGGGAACCCCACTAGGCATCAAAGTCAGGATTTTCAATCAATGGAAATAGATCTAGTGAGGTTACACTGCATACAGAGCAGACGTGGCCAGGTGCCACCACACAATTATGAACGCTACAAAGTTTTCTTTGAAGATAATCAAGGATGCTACCCCGTGCGAGCAGCCCTTCAAAGTCAGTTGGACCATAAAGAGATTCGACTGTGTCCAAGTTCTGGGTCAATCAACTTAATGCCATACTATTTCGCTGATCGAATCAAAGATGTTGTTGTAATCTCTGATCATAAGAGGACCAAAGATGTTTGTACCATCATCCCTTTACTTGATGAATCGAAAGTTCCCAACTAGGAACCGATTAAAATTACTTACAATGGTCAGAAGAATCAGAAGGTTCCTGTAGTTATCTATCTACCAGGACCATTACCGTATGAATTAACTAAGGTTATACCTTACAAATACGGTGCAACAACAATTGAGAATGGAAAGGAAATTCCATTACCCTCCGTCGTGAATATTGCAGACATCAGTCGAGTAACACGCAGTGGTCGAATCTTCAACCGAGGAGTTGGAGAACCTACCAGAGAAAAGGAACCTCAAACAGAAGTTCCTGATCAACCAGTCGGTCAATCCTTCGATCCCGACCTGTCAAAGAACAGCGATGAGATGCTGAAGCTCATCTAGAAGACCGAGTACAACATTGTTGATCAGCTGTTGCAAACTCCTTCAAAAATATCTATATTATCTCTTTTACTCAGTTTCGAAGCTCACGGGGAAGCTCTACAGAAAGTCTTAGAGCAGGCCTTTGTGGAACAAGATGTTTCAATAAGATAATTCGAAAGTATCATCTCCAACATCACTTCCTGCAATAACTTGGGGTTTAGTGATGAGGAATTTCCAGAAGAAGGCAAAAGTCACAACATGGCGCTAAATATTACAGTCAACTGCCAGGACGATGCATTAGCCAGTGTACTGGTAGATACCGGATCGACTCTGAATGTCATGCCGAAGTCCACTCTAACGCGATTATCATTCAAAGGATCTCCAATGAGAGGCAGTGAGGTCATCGTCAAAGCATTTGACAGATCCCGAAAAATGGTTATCGGCAAAGTCGACCTTCCCATAACTATCGGTCCTCACACTTTCCAAGTCACTTTCTAGGTCATGGACATCTGGGTAGCATACAGTTGTTTGTTAGGAAGACCTTGGATACACGAGGCTGGGGAAGTCACTTCGACGCTTCACCAAAAGCTAAAGTTCGTCAAAAACGACCAACTCGTTACAGTCTGCGGAGAGCAAGCCTTGATTGTGAGTAACTTATCGTCGTCCACTTGTGTAGAACCAGAAGAGGTTGTTGGAACTAAGTTCCAAACACTTTCGGTGAGTAATAACAATCAATCAGAAAGAGGAACGTCGATTTCCTCGTACAAGGATGCTCTCGAAGTGATCAAAAGTAACAATGCCAAAGGATGGGGACAACTTGTCATTCCTACGGACAACAAGGCAAAGAAAGGCCTTGGTTTTTCTTCAAACTGTGCCCAGACAACTACTAACAATGAAGGTCTTCATCCCATTCAGAACTTCTTCCACAGTGGAGGTTTCCTTCACCTAGTGTCTCAAGAAGTACATACCATCAACGAGGGAGATTCCTCCGATACAGATGAAGAGTGGAAATCCTATCTTAACGAGGATGGTTATATGTCTCAGGAAGAGGTGCCTACACCATTTTGCTATCCCACACAGAGTTCGAGATTTATACCGAGAGCGGATGTCAAAATGATATACGGAGATTCTGATCCAGAAGGATGTCGTGCTCCACCCAACTCATTAGAGGAAGACACTCTGATGAAAGATAGCTTTGACCACGACTATTATGGCTAAATGGATGGTCTGCCTATCTGGCAGCCGTATCCAAGAGACTCGGGGTAAAAGAATCAGTCGAACGATGCATACCAGTTGAGCATCATTGAAAAGAATACCTGCGTCCCCACCATGTCATGGGATCAACACTCATGGCATTCAGAAAATACCCAGCACGATGAATTTGGAAAGCTTGCAGGACTAGAATTCATCAACTATGCTTTTCCTGAGGTCAACGTCATCGAAAGGGATGACACCTCCAGTTCTAAAGAAGTGTGGGACACCCTGGGACAACCAAGTGGCAAGTTCGTCTTCTTGGTCAAGTACACCACTCCTGAAAGTTCTCGCATCAGGCTTGAAGACATTCAGCCAACTGGATGGTACCTGAGGGTGCAAACACTGTGCAAGATACAACAAAAGAGTTCGTCTACGACAACTCTTCCTGGGAAACAGATTCCAACGATCCTGTTCCACCAGAAATCAGCGTTATTTCTGAAGATAAATCAACAAGGAAAGTACCAGACTTTGTGATTCACCAAGGAGTTCGCCGCCAATGGGTTGCTGTCAACGTTCCGAAAGTTGTTCATAAGTCTAAGTAATTGCTGTCTTTATCTCAACCTTTCACCTTGCCCAGGTGAAACAAATGTTTTGATAGGGCTTACTTTCTATAAATGTCCCTATTCTCTTGGCCCAAAGCGATAGAGTTTTGTTTTATAGGGCTGTAGTTTCAAGAATCGACAGAATCATAAATAAATAAACGTCGTTCTGTAATTTCTGCATTTATTGCTGTTTTCTCTTTTCGCTTTTTTGGAAAATGGTAATCCTAAAAAACAACTCAAATAATAAAAACAAGCATTTTTTCAGAAAATACACTGCACACACTCTTGCATTTCTCTCAATCTCTTCTAAAAACAATCATCACGTCATGCAGATTACTTGTTTTAAACTCCATTGAAACATACGATCCAATACTTTCTCCCAACTTTGGATTCCCGGTATTTGAGACTGAAGAAGAAGAGGATGCAAAAATTCTAGAGGAGATCTCCCGATTACTCAGACAAGAGGAAAGGTTCATTAAACCTCACAAAAAGCCGTTGGAAATGGTCAACTTGGGTTCAGAGGAGGAGAGAAAAGAGGTCAAGATTGGGGCACTACTCAGTCCGACTGTCAAAGAAAATTTGATAAAGCATCTCAAAGAGTTTCCCGATGTATTCACTTAGTCCTATCAGGACATGCCAGGGTTGGATACCAGTATCGTGGAACATCATCTACCATTAAGATCAGAATGTCCGCCAGTAAAACAAAGGTTGAGACGGACTCATCCAGACATGGCCATCAAAATCAAAGAGGAAGTACAGAAATAGATTGACGCGGGTTTCCTCGCCACATCAGAATATCCTCAATGGTTAGCCAACATAGTACCAGTTCCGAAAAAGGATGGAAAGGTCAAAATGTGTGTAGACTACAGGGATCTAAACAAAGCAAGACCAAAGGATGACTTTCCCTTACCACACATAGACATGCTGGTAGACAGTACAACAAAGTTTAAAGTATTCTTCTTTATGGATGGATTCTCGGGCTATAATCAGATAAACATGGCGCCGAAAGACATGGAGAAAACTTCGTTCATCACCCCATGGGGCACCTTTTGTTACAAGGTAATGTCGTTCGGTTTGAAGAACGTTGGGGCAACCTATCAAAGGGCCATGACTACTCTGTTTCATGACATGATACACAAAGAAATTGAGGTATATGTCGATGATATGATTGCCAAATCCCAAATAGAGGAGGAGCATGTGACCCACCTGTTAAAGCTATTCGAGCGGTTGAGAAAGTACAAACTCCGCTTGAATCCCAATAAGTGCACATTCGGTGTCCGTTCAGGGAAACTGCTAGGGTTCATCGTCATCCTGAAAGGAATTGAGGTTGATCCTGACAAGGTCAAGGCCATTCAAGAAATGCCTTCTCCAAAGACTGAAAAATAAGTTAGGGGATTCTTGGGACGTCTGAACTACATTTCCAGATTTATATTCCTCATGACCGCAACATGTGCGCCGATTTTCAAATTACTCAAAAAGAATTAGGACTGCATTTGGACAAAAGATTGTCAAACCGCCTTAGACAGTATCAAGGAATACCTGTCGAATCCACCTATTCTATCACCTCCAGTGAAAGGAAGACCACTAATCATCTACCTAACAGTCTTGGAAGATTCCATGGGTTGTGTAGTTGGCCAACAAGACAAAACCGAAAGGAAAGAGTCTACCATTTACTATCTAAGCAAGAAATTTACCGACTGCGAGACTCAGTACACTATGCTTGAGAAAACTTGCTGTGCTTTGTCTTAAGCAGCCAAACGTCTTCGCCAGCATATGATTCGTCACACTACTTGGTTAATCTCCGAAATGGATCCAATCAAGTATGTCTTTGAAAAGCCTGCTCTCACGGGAAGGATTGCCCGTTGGCAGATGTTGTTATCGGAATATGACATCGAGTACCATGCTCAGAAAGCCGTCAAGGGAAGTGTTTTAGCCGATCATTTGGCTCATCAACCGATTGACGCTCAAGAATCAGTTGGATTTTACTTCCCAGACGAAGATGTCATGTATCTAAAAATGAAAGACTGCAATGAACCTCTACCCAGTGAAGGGCCAGAACCAGGTTCCCAATGGGGACTAATATTTAACGGAGCTGTCAATCATTATGGAAACAGAATTGGGGCAATCATCATAACACCTCAGGGTACCCATATTCCTTTCACTTTCCGGCTGACATTCAAGTGTACAAACAACGAGGCTGAATACGAAGCTTGTATCATGGGTCTCGAAGAAGCGATCGACTTAAGGATCAAAAACTTGGATGTATATGGTGTCTCAGCCATGGTTATCAATCAAATCAAAGGAGATTGGAACATATACCAATCAGGACTGATTCCTTACAAAGACTACGCGAGAAGGTTGTTACCATTCTTCAGCCGAATCGAGTTTCATCACATTCCTCATGAAGAAAATTACATGGCTGATGCATTAACCACTCTCTATTCCATGATTAGTGTAGGTCAATGGAACGACATAGCTAAGATCGACATAATGAGCCTGGAACGGCCCACTTACATCTTCGCGATTGAAGCAGTTATAGACGACAAACCTTGGTATCACGATATCCAATGCTTCCTTCAGAAACAAGAGTACCCGCCTGGGGCATCCAGAAAAGACAGAAAGACCCTCAGAACATTGGCAGGTAACTTCTTCCTGAGCGGTGATACACTCTATAAGAGAAACTTTGACATGGTCTTGCTCCGATGCGTAGACAGACCAGAAGCAAACATATTAATGAAAGAGATTCACGAAGGATCCTTTGGCACTCATGCCAATGGATACACAATGGCGAGAAATATTCTGAGAGGGGGGGTACTATTGGTTGACAATGGAATCCGATTGCTACAAGTAGACGAGGAAGTGTCATAAGTGTCAGATATACGCTGACAAGATCTATGTACCGCCAACGCATCTCAAAGTTCTTTCTTCCCCGTGGCCTTTTTCCATATGGGGAATCGACATGATTGGTATGATTGAACCCAAGTCTTCGAACGGACACCGGTTCATCCTGGTGGCCATTGATTACTTCACCAAGTGGGTCGAAGCAGCGTCATACGCCAATGTAACCCGACAAGTGGTGGTCTGATTCATAAAAAACAATATCATTTGCCGTTATGGTGTTCCAAGCCAGATCATTACTGATAATGGATCCAACTTGAATAATAAGATGATGAAAGAGTTGTGTGATGAGTTCAAGATTGAACACCATAACTCATCTCCCTACCGACCTAAGATGAACGGAGCGGTAGAAGAGGATAACAAGAACATCAAGAAGATCGTTCAAAAGATGGTTGTAACCTACAAAGACTGGCATGAGATGCTACCATTTGCTCTTCATGGTTATCGCACATCTGTCCGCACTTCAACTGGGGAAACCCCTTTCTATCTAGTATATGGCATGGAGGCAGTACTTCCCATAGAAGTAGAGATCCCATCAATCCGAGTATTGATGGAAGCTAAGCTAACAGAGGCTGAATGGTGTCAAAGTCGACACGGCGAATTGAACCTGATAGAAGAAAAGCGAATAATGGCACTATGCCATGGTCAGTTGTATCAACAAAGAATAAAGAAGGTGTTTGACAAAAAGATCCGACCCCGTGTCTTTAGGAAAGGAGACCTCGTGCTCAAGAAGATACAATCATTTCTCACTAATTCCGGGGCAAATGGACTCCGAATTACGACGACCCCTATGTGGTCAAGAAATCTTTCTCGGGAGGCGCCTTGAGACTCGCAACTATGAATGGAGAAGAATTTGCCTACCCCATAAATGTTGACGTAGTCAAGAAATACTTCGCCTAAAAAAAGGTCTCGGTGGATTGAAAACCCGAAAGGGCGGTCAAGGAAAAAATTAGAGACATAATAAAAAATCATCCCGATGGATTGGAAATCTCAAAGTACAATCCAGGCAAAATTTAGGGATAATGGCAAGTAACTACGTCCAACAAAGGGGCAAATCCCCCAGTAGCAGCAATGTCATCCATCAGAAGAAACTCCAGTCAAGGTCATCTTGGACAGAAGCTCAGGATGTCCAGAATTCAAAGTTGGTAGAAGGATAACGGTCATTATGTTTCAATGTAGCCCTTTTCCCTTAAATTTCCATTTTCTACCTTTGTAAATACTCCATGGAATCACGCGTTTGACTGATTTCCATCCTATCAATAAAATTTGAGCCCTAGTGCTTTTGTTTGCAATTCTTATTTATTTTAGCTTTACAGAACGAAATTTTAACATGATTAACGATTCTTAAAATAAAACAAAAATGAATTTTACTTGTCAAACTTTTTCTGCTTTTAAAATAAAGATGGCAATTTCTTTTGACTGTTGAACATCGAAAGAGCATTGATCGCTTCTCCGGAAGTAACCGAACTTCAAAGTGCAGAATCAAAGTACTCCTTCTAAACCAGTGCACCTGAATGAAGGATCAGCTGTACAAGATGTGATTTTCTCATCTGATATCCCCGACAGAGTTTTTATCTCCTAAGCCATACCAACGTTGTTCCCCACCGAGACTATCTCTCCTAAGCAAGGCAGAGTTGCTACTGTTGAACAACTGATGCTTCTTCGTCCCCAGCAGTGGCCGAGTATCCAGTCGTGTTCATCCGTTAGTCTGTATGTCGTGTCAGTTTCGTCAGCATATACATACATACATTATGCATTATTGATTTACATTCATATTCATATTGCATCATTATCACTCTAGTCGGTCTTACCCCCTGGTGATAAAAGTCCTCTCAATCGAGTTGTCAGTTATTTCCTCGTCAGGAAACGCCTCATCTGAGCGATCTCTCCTCCAGGTTATTTCTGGGATGAAGAAGGCCCTTGACCACTTTGATAACTTGAACCTCTTAAAAACAAGAAAATTCTCGACAAACGTCACTCTTCTCCATTGAAGATGATATCTTTGCTTTCCCGGATTAAGGAAAATCCCAGAGAGAGCCTCGCAACTAAAGACTCTCAGCAACACAGTGGTTCTTCTCTCCAGAAAATCAAAGTTAATGAAGTCATCAGCACCTCAAAGTTGGGGTACATTGTATGGCATTTCTCCGAGAAGGTCTCGAAGAAAGGTATGATGTAGCATCCCCAAGCAGAAAACAGTCTCTCAAGAGAATCGTTTTTCCCCAGTAGAGTCAACAAATGGCGTCTCCAACAGAGAAGTTTGCACACCTCTACATCTCAGACCAATGGGTTTCCCCCAGCAAGTCTGGCCTTAACCCTTTTCCGTCAAATGGCATATCCCCAGTAAGAGAAATTCGGAGAGAAGTTTGAGGAGAAACCGCTGCGAATAGCGTTTCTTGTCAAAAAAGTTTATTAACAAAAGAAACTGAGACCAGTTCCTTGGTAGGAAACTAGGATCGAGGGGAAGTTTACATCAGAAACTGAGACCAGTTCCTTGGTAGGAAACCAAGATCGAGGGGAAGTTTACATCTGAAGCTGAGACCAGTTCCTTGGTAGGAAACCAGGATCGAGGGGAAGTTTATTTCAGAAACTAAGACCAGTTCCTTGGTAGGAAACCAGGATCGAGGGGAAGTTTACATCAGAAACTGAGACCAGTTCCTTGGTAGGAAATCAGGATCGAGGGGAAGTTTATTTCAGAATCTGAGACTAGTTCCCTGGCTGAAGGCCAAGATCGAGGGGAAGTTTTTACCTTTTCTAAGCATCACTGCTTAGCAAAAGAAGATGGATGAGCAAACTACCATTCATAACCACTGTCAAAATTTCGGGTATTCCGATATTTAATCATCTTGCACCCTGAATGCCTGAATACCTTCGCCATTCACACCTTCGGGTCCAAGAAGATTAAATAGGGGCATCTGTCATACCCCAAATTTTGACCATTAAGATTTCCCATCATTGTACAAACCATCATCACAATATGGATGTACCTTTATGCCTCATCAATCTCCTCAAGAATTGTAGAGCATTCCCTGCAATCAAGCATTAGGGTTTTAAGCCCTCTCCAAGTGCTTAGACAAAGGAACAATCAAGAAATGACATGATCTTCAACTTGTCTAACCTCTCAAACACACATAAATGATCAAGAGGACTCCCACATCAAGAATCAGGCACAAGGTTGCAGCATTCTAGGTGGATTAAGCCTCAAGATCGCTAGTATAACCAAATTAGGATTTTGGTAGACCAGGGCCTCCAGATGGAAATTTTCCTCAGGGCATGAGCCAATGCTCCAAATCACAACCCAAGATACTCTAAGGGACCTCATGGACCCAATCATCAAGTCAATTTAGCATTAGGGGATGCATTCATAAAAAAATCAGGAATTAGGGTTTCTTGACCTAATTCACCCCTAAGTTAACTTTTGGGACAAAACATGAGCCAAGACCTCAAGGCATGATTTGAGGGTCTCTAACACACTACATTGATCCATTTGCAACAATGGATTGATCTAAGAAGATTGATGCACAAGTTTCATTTTCATCTGGACCACAATTAGGGTTTTGAGGGAAAAGTCAATTGTACCTTTGACTTTTGACCAAGACATGCTCCCAAACCTTGGGACATGATTTAATACACCCTACAACACCTATGGAATATACCCATTAGGTTTGGTTTAGGTCAAGGACTTGATTTCACCAAAGATCGCACAGTTTGGAATTCATCTGATAAAAAATCAACTGTGCACAAAAGTCAAGTTTGACTTTTTGGAATTTTTCACAATTATGGTTCCTTGACCCTAAAACAATGTTAATATATGATTTGAATCATCATTCATCAAGAAAAATCAAAGAAAGTGGGATAACTTGTAAAAGGGGTATCCATAAAAACTTAGAATTTTTCTAAGATATAGAACAAAGTGGCTAGGGTACCAACTTCCAGGGATCATAACTTGAGATCCAAGCAACCATTTTGGATGGTCCAAAGATGGATTTGTAGCTCTCATGGCATACTTTAGAAGTGTCAACTACATCTCATTCCAATTCCTCATGGATTTTAAGTTATGGAGTGATCAAAATGGCTAAAAACATGAAAATGGCATTTTTCCAACACTTAGTGAAATTTTCACTAAGTCAAAATCTGCCTTACTTTTTCCAAAATGTAGGGACATTTTTCACTTTGATCCAAGTCAAACCAGGTCTAGGGGTGGACATCAAAGTTAAAGTATGTCATGAGGGTTTTCCAACAAGTATCAGATCATCTCCAAATTCCATTTGAGCAAGGAGATACAACCCTTGAAACATGGCCTCATGAACTGATTTTTTCCAAGACAGATTTGGCATATTTGATGCATTTTGCTCGATTTGATCAAATCTGAAAAATCTAAGCCTTGTCATCATTTTGGATACATCTGAGGATCAAATCCAAGGGGGATGATCTGATCTCCAAGCCTCCAAATTCCAAGAATCTACATGTAGCATGCCAAACCTAAAAGAGCTAAAAAGGTGCCAAGACTCCAATTTTGTTTCCAAGCAATCAATGGATGCACCAAGGTGGCATGAACTATGCCTATTCCAACTGAATGAGTCAAGGATAAGCTCTGAACCAAAGAACCACAGGCCTGTGCTCTAACCTCTAGTCAATGGCTAGAGGAGACTTGAGATTCCAAAGTGATCAAATTGGCCAAAGGCCTGCTGCAGCCACCATTCACTATTACTTGCAAAATAAACTTGCTCTACTATAAATAGAGCTCATTTGTGCTCAGTTTAAGTACACCAAAGCACTACAACACTTGCTTTCCTCAAAATCTCTTTCTTTAGGCCAAAATGCCTTCTTTTGCAAGGTAACTCTGAGTTTTTGAGTTAGAGAGCATTTCCACCACAGCTCATGATCCAAACACATCCAATATGTCATATCTAAGTGTCGTACCTCGAAAAATACAATCCTCGCGATGGACGCGGAAAAAACTGTTCAAAACAGAGTCGCCACCGAACTTTATTTATCCCAAAGGAAAATATCGATAAAACCTTTGAAAGGGATAAGAAAATGGTCATCACAACCGAATTCGGGTTCGGGAGTCGATTACGCAAGAGGGAAGATATTAACACCCTCTACGTCCGTTGTACTCAACGGGAACCTCTTGATTCGATTCGTGAGAAAGTTAGCTTGGTTTGTTTGTTTTCTTCTTAGGTAATAGGATTAATTTTAAGGGGAAGATGGGTGGTTTTTTATTAGGGTGTTCGGCAAGGATTAGAACCCTTGTGCCTACGTATTCCCTCGTGCAATGGGAAAGTCAGAGCATTCGTAGTTCGTGGGACTACGGTTGGTTTGTGTTTTTTAAACGAACGAATGTTTAATTCGCATTCTAACTGCTAAACGTTGGCTTGTCGGCTCGTCATGGGAGGCTGAAGCACTAGTTCATATGCGCGGAAGAATGGATTAAACAATGTTCTTTTGTGAAAGTTGTTTGAGTATGAATTAAGTATGTTAAAGATTTGATTGAGAAAAAGAGTTGAACTTGGACATGTTTTAGGGTTTCAATCGCGTGGGTGAGGAAAGGAGTTTTATTCGTATTGGATATTTTAGAAGTGACAATTGCCCACACACGAGTAAGAGAACTCGCACCCAAGCAATTGAGGAGAAGGGTCAAAGACTCGACCACCCTCACTTCACCTTTAGTAAAATGTGTTTAGATAGAGATTAAGTATTTTAATGATTACTTGGAAAAAGGTTTGAATGTTGTCGAGTTACAAGTGTTTTAGTGGTGTCAATTGTCCACACACGAGTAAGAGAACTCCCACCTAAACAATTGGCAAGTTAAAGCTTAAGTTTTATAAAGAGGCGCCAATTGTTCGCACACGAGTAAGAGAACTCGCACCTAAACAATCGAAAGGTTAAAGCTTAAGTTTTTTAAAGAGGCGTCAATTGTTCGCACACGAGTGAGAGAACTCGTATCTAAACAATCGACAAGTTAAAGTTTAAGTTTTTAGAGGTGTCAATTGTTCGCACACGAGTAAGAGAACTCGCACCCAAACAATCGGAGAGAAAGACCAAAGACTCGATCCCCCTCACTTCACCTTTAGTAATAATGTTCAAGTATGATTAAATGTATTGATTTGATTTTAAAAATACTCGATGTTGATCGAGGTTTGAATTTACGTGCGAAATGGTTGAAGACTAATGGAAAGGAGGTCCTATGGTTTAAGGTAAGGTTGATTGCGAGGCAAAAGCGCTCGACTTACAAGAGGTAAAGGAACTTGATATATGGATAAAGTAAATGTTGGAGATTAATTGAATTTAATTTGGAAAATACTTGACGTTGGATCAAGCTTGTTTATTGTTGTAAAAAAAGGGTTAATTTTAATCTTATGGGAGAGGGGTGTAATTAATCAAGTGGGGATAATCGGGCCATGATTAAAGTAAGCCAATCACATACACGCATACAAACCAAAGTGAAATGTGCAACAATTATCGTTGTATAAAGCCCAAGAGGAGGCATTGTGAGGTTGATTGCGATCGTGAAGACAATCGACTTACAAGGTATGAAAATGGTTGACATAAAGTCACAATATTAGTTTGAAAAAGATTTTTTGGTTTAGACAAGTATAATATGAATAACACACATATAATTAAAGCATGAAATAAACCCACATGAATAGAGTACACACAAAATAAAATGATGGGATAAAAACAAGCACATTAGTTAGGTTAGTAACCTAATTCTAAAGTTAATTCTAAGGAGGGAAGTCCTAAACTAAAATTAAGTTCTAGGTTTCTAGATTAAAGTTCCAATAATTAACTAGATTAAATCAAAATATTTAATAAAATTAATTATCAAAAGTTAATTAATATTAAATAAAATAATTTAATAAAATTAATTAAATAGGAATTGAGGACTTATTAAATGAAAGCATTTTTAGAATTTGAATTAAAACCAAATTAATAATTAATCAAATTAAAATTCAATATTTAATAAAATTAATCATAAGTAAATTAATTAATATTAAATGAAATTTTTTAATAAAATTAACTAAATAAAAGTTTTGTTTTTAATAAGAAAATAAAATGTTTTTAAAAGAAAATAAAATGAAATAAAAGAAAATAAAATGTTTTTAAAAGAAAATAAAATGAAATAAAACTAGGATTGGGCCAGAAATTAGGGGGGGTGATTAGTGAAAACTCCAGGCTCAAAGACATTAAGCCCAACGTGTGGGGAGGAGGTTCACCATGAACCCTAATTAATCTGGCGCGTTGATCTAGTCCTGAGTCAACTGCTGACTCTAGATCAAAGGGTGGTCAACGCGGGTACACGGTGGGGGGTACATGGATGCGCGCACATGATCAAGAGGATGGGGGCATCCGGTGACACTTGTCACCGGTGGGGGAAGCCACCCAGACCCACACCAAACATCATTTATCATCAAAATGAGGGAATGAGAAATCAAATTCTCAAATCCCTTCTCTCTCTTTCGTTCGCCCCTCTCTCTCTCACTAATTCTTTCTACCGGAAACCCTAACCCTGGCCGGAGAAGCGGCGGCGTGCGGCGGCCGTCACCGTCTTCTCCGGCGACACCACCACAAAACCTAAAATGATCTACACTAACCCTAGCTTAAAAACTCTTCTCTCTTCAAATCCTAAAACCAAATACCCAAAAACCTCCTCAAACTCTCAAATCGACCCCATCCCAAATCGAAACCCTAATTCAAAAACTAAAAAAAAATAAGCAAATCGAAGTATGAGAAGCAAAAACGTTGCTTTAGAGAGCATCAACAATATGAATTCACGCAAGAAAGTCCAAAATGGAGCAAATCGGAGTTCTACAGGAGTACCTCTTGAAGAACCTCTCTGGGAAGTCTCTGAACGTATCAAGGTATGCTCCGATCTCACTTTTCCCTTTGCGTCTTAATCCTCTTCCTTGTATCTCTTTCTGTTTTTGACTTTTGAGTTTTCTGGATCTGTTCGAATTTTAGGTTTGGTGGATTTGGAAGGTTGGAGTTGAGTGAAAGAAGGTGTGGTTATGTTGGGTTGCGAAGGTGAGGGAGAAGAAGGTTGAAGGAAAAGGTTGGGAGGCGATGCAGTTGTGGTAGCAGCTGCGTTTGTGGATGATGGAGATTCATGATCGCTTACAGAAAAACGGTCAAGATTGAATTGCAAGGTTGTTTAATGATGTTGTTCGTGGAAGAGGAAGGGTGATGTTGTGAGAGAAGCTGATGAAACTGGTTGTTCGAAGGAGATTATTAGGGTGTTATTTTGAGGTTTGCTGCGTGAGTTTGTGGTGTATGCTATGGAAAATTTGTGAGCAAGGTTTATGGTGGAGCAGAGTGTTTGGCTCAGTTTGTGGCTTACTGAGTGAGTTTTTTTTTCCTTTTTTTCCCTTTTCCCCCCTCTAATAACAAGACTTGTATGGTAATTGTTGTGATGTCTTTTTCACTGTATTGTCACTTTCGTGTTGCAGGTTTGCAGGCTGTTGGTTGTTGTAGCAGGTTGTGCAGCAAGATTTTTGTCTTGATATTGCAGGTTTCGGTATTGGTTTCAAATTGTGATAGCGGGTCTGGTACAATTTTTTGCAGAGGCTGGTGTGGGCACGCGGGTTTTGGCTTTGTATGTGTAGCAGAAACTGGTTTTGTATAGTGTGGAGGTAACATGCTGCAAGTTTTGATGGTACGTTGAGGAAGTAGCAAAAAAATATTGTGTGGGTTCTGTTGTTGTTGGTTGTTGATAGCAGCGGTTTGTATCATTGTGTAGTCTTTTTTTACAGGGTGTTTTGTCTTGGAGTGGCACGGTTGGTAAGGTTGGCTTTGGGGTTTACAAGTCTTGGCGTGGTGGTGCATAGGTTATGGATGCAAGCTGACTTGGGTGGGACACGGTCAACAATTGCTTTTATTATGTATTTCTCAAGTTGTAATTTATGCTTGTAAAATATTTGGCCATGCTTTTTTGGTAATATTGTAATGATATTTATTGGACTTGAAAGAACAATGGGCTTTGGATTTTAGAAATTGGGAAATGGTAATGTTTTCTCTGAAATGATTTGTAGAGATTTTCTAGTTTAAGAAATGGATAATGGAAAAAAAATGATAATAATAAATAAATAAATAAAACATGGATCAAATTCAATTGAATAAAAAAGAATTAAAATGGAAAGGGATAATTGGATGACAAAAATAAATAATGGATAAGGGGATATGGTTTTGAAATGAATTTGGAAAAAATAGGAATGGATTAGAATTGAAGATGGATATGAAATCAAAAATGGAATATGGATTTTTGGATATGAAATGGATTGGAAATATGGATCATAGATATTCATGAATAATGGCTAAGAAAGAAAAATGGATACTTGGATATAATGGATTTTGATGTTGGTTGAAAATGGATAATGAACATTGGATTAAAAACGTGAATCGAATAATGGTTATGGGAATGGATATTTATAAAATGCATGGATATTTATATTGGATAATGAGATGAAATCACAATGGATATGGAAGTGATTCAAAAATGGATATTTGGATTCAAAAGTGGTTTAGAAGAAAAAAGGTGTACAGAGGTCATTTATACACAGGTAGGACAAATTTGGGGTATGACAGATGCCCCTATCTAATTGGCTTGAACCTAGAGATTGAACAGCTGCATGGCATTCATTTTTATAGTGGAAGTCAATTAGATATAAGAAGACCCCAAAATTTGTCCGACAAAAGGTACAGAGTAAGAGCTAATAGAATGAGGTAGTAGGGTCCAAACTGAACAAACTAACTTGAGGTTCTTTGGGTGGTCGAAGCAGTCCCTTATTCACTAAGGTTCTCCGATGATACCAAAGTTGTATCTTTGAAAAAGGCGTGAGATTCTCTGGGTGGTCGAAGTAGTCCCTTATCCATTAAGGTTCTACGATGATACCAAAGCAGTATCTCTGAAGGGCAAGCGATTCTCTGGGTCATCAAAGCAGTCCCTTGTCCATTAAGGTTCCTCGATGATACCAAAGCAGTATCTCTAAGGTAAATTTGCCGACTAATAGTTGAGCAAGATTCCTGTCGGAGGAAATGTGCTGGCTCTGCAGGGGAAATCTCATAAAAAACTTTCTAGAACATCCTCTGCTTGGGGAGTAAGAATAGCAACAACTACTGGGGATTGTCAATATCTACTGCCTGGCTGAAGAATGACTTGCTGGGGAATAGGATTCCGTGAGCACGTGCGGGGTATCAACTCCTTTCAGATGAATACTGCCGACTTTGAAAGACGACTGGCCACGATGCTTGCGAACTGATCCTGGATCCTGCCATGCTATGATGGGGATGGATATGCCATGCATACAGGAATGCAAATGAACTGCTTACATGAGATGCATATGGGAATACAACTAGGCAAGGCTTCACTTCTGGTTTCCAAATAAGGATTAATGGGGATTAGATGGAGCAAGGTGAAAGACTCACTGGGAATACTGGCATATCAACTCGGGGGTTGAGAAAAGGAAATACACTATCGACTCGGGGGTCGAGAAACATTAAGATAAATTGTCGTTAACTCGGGGATTGAAAGAAAGGTAAAGGTAATATCGACTCGGGGGTCAAGGAAATAAAGACAATATCGACTCGGGGGTCGAGAAAGTAAAGGCAAGGTAATCTATCAACTCGGGGGTTGAAGGAAATAACAAAATATCAACTCGGGGGTTGAAGGTAAAAGCAAATATCGACTCGGGGGTCGAGGGCAGAGATAAAGGCAATATCGACTCGGAGGTCAAGGAAATACAGACAATATCGACTCGGGGGTCGAATAAGATAAAGATAACAATGACTCGGGGGTCAGTACAAGCAATAAGATGTCAACTCGGGGGTTGAAGATGTAATAATGATATCGACTCGGGGGTCGAGAAAATAAAGACAAAATATCATCAACTCGGGGGTTGAAAGAAAGGTAAATATCGACTCGGGGGCCGAGGACGAAAGTAAAGGCAATATCGACTCGGGGGTCGAGAACAAAACAATATACATCAACGCGGGGGTTGAGGAAGGAAATAGGTTATGTTATGTATGCATATGGTGCACGTATGTTGTATGTGATGCATATGTGGATGCAAGCAGGGGATTGGTTTTATGAAGGTGCCAGCAGGGTGGACTTTTAGTGGTTGCCAATGAAAGGTTGGGCTTTTGGAGGTGCCAAGCAGGGTTGGACTTTTGGTGGTTGCCAATGAAAGGTTGGACTTTTGGTAGGTGCCAAGCAGGGTTGGACTTTATTTGATGGAAATATTTGATTCCACGACACTCGAAATGGAAGATATTATGCTCAGTAAGCTAATATGATTCTCTTGTTGCCCCAAGTTTGATCTTTTGCAGAAATTACGTGCTTGTGCATGAGAGGATATCACCTTTAGCTGATATGCCATAAATGGCTGTATGAGCACAGCGACGTAACTAATGCATATTGATTGTATGAGCATAGCGACTTATCCAATGCATTTTGATCGTACTTTTTCTCTGCCCCAAGGCTTTTAATACTTGTTGAACTCAAGGGTCGCTTAGTGCATGACATGGCCAGCTTGACCAACTTGAATGTAGGAAGGGAATCTGCCCCTGTCTAGAGGGTAATGAGATGATCTGCCCCTGTGTCTGGATTTTGCAGTGGTTTGCCCCAGTCTTGGCTTTTGAAAGACTTGCCTCAGATTGACTAAGTATGGCTTTGAAGGACTTGCCCCAGATTCACAAGGTTATGAGATAGTCTCGATTCGAGTCAGTGTCAACGAATACTCAAGTTTCCCTCTGATTGCACTTTGTTGGAATTTCCAAACTGTCAAGTACTGATTTGCAGCTAAAATTGTTCATTCAGAAATGGTAATTTTAATGCGACGTTCATGCAAGTTTTGAAAAATCAATTATTGGAATGATGTGTCAGTGTGTGACGAATGAACCATTAGTCCAAACGCAGTGCTGATTTACTAGTGTGTGAAAGATACAGCAAGAATATGACACCAATTCAGAAGATTAGCAAATTCGTAGGAGTCAGTTTACACAACCTTGCTGTAGTATGCTTTCAGAATAAACCCCGCCTCAATCAGGTCTTTTGAGGGTTGTAACGTGGTCTGGTTCACGGTCATAGAAACAAAGGATATAAGGCTCAAAGTTATATTTATACCCACCCCTTCTTCATGATGATCTCCAGCCCTACGTTCAATTAAATCGACACATGTACTTAGATTTTGACGGTGTAAGAGTGAAGATGAAGGTTCAAGATTCGCTTGAAATGACAGTCATCTTATTTTGTTTTTGTCTTATTTTTGTTTGAGGATTTGAGGACCTCTTTTGCTTTTTTTTTTTTTTGATCCCTGATTTTGCATGGACTGATTTTATTATACGAGTCCATCGGGATTGCCCTAATTTTTGCCTAAGTCTCCTTTTTGAGGTGTTTGACTTAGCAGGCTCTCTTTTTTTTTGGAAAGGCTTGTGACTGCCAAGTCAGTAGTCATTGAAGAACAACCATCATAACTTCTGGATTTTGCATGATTTCTTCGTCACCTCAAGACGTGTACAAAGAATACGGAGTCAGATTAACTGAACACTACCATGCCCCGGGTTGAGTGTAAGGGTTTGAATATTCGAAGGAAACTTCTACTTCTTGGCTCGAAGTGGTGAACTAGGGATTAACTCCTTATCTCTCCAGTGTTTAGGAATTTGAAACAATGCCTGTACATCCTTGGCAGGATTCTATCCGAAAGCATACCATCAGCAATTATGGGTATCTCGTTTTCGTCATCCTCCCTCCGATCTTTGCTAAACAACAATTTGGTTAAGAAAGTGAATGAGAGGTATACAGATGAACATTTTTTTTATATAAGTGAAGAAAATGTGAGCGAATGCGACGTGATTAGTTCAAAAAATGCATGATCACTTCATTAATATTACCATTAATAAACAACAATGTCTAAAAGCAAATAGCATTTAACATAAAGAAATTACAAATGCATAGAAATGACATGATCTAAAAATTTCCAGCATTGGGGACTGGGCTTTTCTTTCTTGACCCACTGTTGGACTAGCATTCTTGTTCATCGAGACCACTATAATAGCCTTCTTCACACCTACTCTCAGCAACTTCTTCCATAACATGGGCGGATGGACCCACCCGATCAAGTAAAGGATTGACGTTGATTTGAAGACCTCGAGGCGTAAATGAGATTAGCTTGGACTCAATAAGATCTTGGATCTTATTTTTGAGCTGTTTGCAATTCTCAGTTGAATGCCCCATGGCGCCAGCATGGTATCCACTTCGTGCATTGGCGTCGAAGCCTGGTGGTTATGGAGGAATAACAGGATCCAAGCCTTTTGGCACTATTAACCCACTACTAATCAAACGTGGCAATCTATGACTGAATGGCACTGGCAAATGATCAAAATGCCTTTTTGGTGTTTGACTATAGTAGCGTCGGGGTTGTGAAGAGTGTTGTTGTGCAATCTGTTGTTGACGAGGGGGACCTCTATTGGCAGGAGTATATTGACTATGTGGAGAGAATGGAATCACACAGGGAGACCCATGGGATTGCTGACTTTGAACATTTGAGATGCTTGGGTATTGAGGATAAGGTACCGGAGACGAAGCTTGTAAAGTGTCCCAGATTGCATTGATTTCATCCTCCTCTTCCTCTTGAGAACTGACAATGTATTCAGTCTCTCTATCCTGGATGCTCGAGGCGTATTGGATCTTTCCACTCTTGATATGACTCTCAATGCGTTCTCCTACTAAAACCAAGTCAGAGAAGTTTGATGTCCCATTGCTCATCATTTTTTATAGGTATGGGCCTTGCAAAGAACCTATAAATAGGTCAACCAATTCTCTATCTAAAAGTGGTGGTTGAACGCGAGCGGCCACCTCTCTCCATCTCTGAGCATACCCTCTGAAGGATTCGTTCTCCTCTTGAGATAAGCCTTACAACTGTATGCGGTTGGGAGCCATGTCAAGATTGTATTGGTATTGTTTCACAAAGGCGTTGGATAAGTCCAACCACGACTGGATATGGCTACTCTGCAGCTGCATGTACCAACTCAACGATGCCCCACTCAGATTGTCTTGGAAACAATGGATCATAAGTTTATCATTGAGAGCATTGGAGGTCATCTTTCTGCAAAACCTTACCAAATGCTACTTTGGACAACTATCTCCTTTGTATTTCTCAAATTTTGGCATCTTGAACTTTGGAGGTATCACAAGTCCGGGTACCAAACACATGTTCAAAGCATTCAGATCAAAAGCATCACGCCCCTTCATGGTTTCAAGCTTCTCTTCCAACACCCGACATCTTTCAGCAAACTCAACATCTTGAGGTCGTTTAATATTCACCACCAGGCTTGTCCCTCGAGAATTCAGTGTAGTGAATGCAAAGCTATGGTATTCAACTGCATCATGAGACGATGCATGTTCATCTTGAATAGTGTGACATTCTTGTATTACCTGGTCCCCAACAGGAATCCACACAGGCTGAAATTGGGCAAGATTATTCACTTGAGGCAGAATGACGTTCTCAATGACTGTAGGCCTTTGAATGTTGTCCTCTTTCCTTGCCATAGCTTCCACAAGTTGGTCTAGCTGGTTCTTCATCAAGTCAACATCTGCTCTTGACGCAAACTGGTTCTGCCCTTCTGAGTCCATGATTCTTCCAAAAGCGGCTCAATTCTGATACGGGTGTCGGGAAATCACTGCGGGTTATGGACAAAGGATGGTTGAGTTTTGTTGGAAAATGATATGTACGTATGCTAATGTCATGAGTATGCAATGCTTATGCACGATTCCAGGATCAAAACAACATCTGATTCTGAGGAAGGAGTTAGACACAGGACATCTCTGATCACAGGACCCCCCACAGGTAGGTTCTAAACGGGTAGGTGCCTAGAGTTGTGGATACCTTTCAAAGACATTATAGTCGTGACGAAGGAACATCGGACGATAATATCCTTGAAAGGATCTCGTCTAGGTGAGGTCTTCGTTTCTTCCCCACGAGAAAGACTCCTCGGAGGCGTCCACTACACAACCATCGACACACGGGTTTAGGGTTCTCAGAATCCTAGATCGAGGTCGAAAATATTACTCTCAGGAAGTAATACGTTCGAGGGATCTCATCTGATTGGGGCGTTCACATTAACTCACATAGAATTAACACTACCAACCACCATGGGTAATATGGGTTAAAGGTCCTTGGGATCAACGATTCAGGCTCGAAAATATTACCGCCATGGCAAAGTTTCACCACAGCAATAATATATCCAAGGGAATCTACTCCAAGCGGGGTTTTCGCTCCAACTCACGTGGAAGAGACCATGCAGCCTACACTACACAACCACCATTCTAATCCTAGGGTTATACTTGGACTCGGGTATAGAGCCATCTCACAGAGCACCAAAGATCAGAGAATCCCCACAGTGTCATACAAGATAATAATAGGATATAATAACAATAAGTAAGCAAGTAGATAATAGATAGTTAAACAAGCAAGCAAAAAAACAAGAGAAGATAAACACATAAGCGGATCTAACACTCACGAATCGAGTCAAGTTAGGCTTGACTCTCTCTAGCATAGGGCAATGCATGTCCCCAGCAGAGCCGCCATCTGTCGTACCTCGAAAAATACGATCCTCGCGATGGACGCGGAAAAAACTGTTCGAAACAGAGTCGCCGCCGAACTTTATTTATCCCAAAGAGGGAAAGGAAAATATCGATAAAACCTTTGAAAGGGATAAGAAAATGGTCATCGCAACCAAATTCGGGTTCGGGAGTCGGTTACGCAAGAGGGAAGATATTAGCACCCTCTACGTTCGTTGTACTCAACGGGAACCTCTTGATTCGATTCGTGAGAAAGTTAGCTTGGCTTGTTTGTTTTCTTCTTAGTTAATAGGATTAATTTTAAGGGGAAGATGGGTGGTTTTTTATTAGGGTGCTCGGCAAGGATTAGAACCCTTGTGCCTACGTATTCCCTCGTGCAATGGGAAAGTCAGAGCATTCGTAGTTCGTGGGACTACGGTTGGTTTGTGTTTTTTAAACGAACGAGTGTTTAATTCGCATTCTAACTGCTAAACATTGGCTTGTCGGCTCGTCATGGGAGGCTGAAGCACTAGTTCATATGCGCGGAAGAATGGATTAAACAATGTTCTTTTGTGAAAGTTGTTTGAGTATGAATTAAGTATGTTAAAAATTTGATTGAGAAAAAGAGTTGGACTTGGACGTGTTTTAGGGTTTCGATCGCGTGGGCGAGGAAAGGAGTTTTATTCGTATTGGATATTTTAGAAGTGACAATTGCCCACACACGAGTAAGAGAACTCGCACCCAAGCAATTGAGGAGAAGGGTCAAAGACTCGACCACCCTCACTTCACCTTTAGTAAAATGTGTTTAGATAGAGATTAAGTGTTTTAATGATTACTTGGAAAAAGGTTTGAATGTTGTCGAGTTACAAGTGTTTTAGTGGTGTCAATTGTCCACACACGAGTAAGAGAACTCGCACCTAAACAATTGACAGGTTAAAGCTTAAGTTTTTAAAGAGGCACCAATTGTTCGCACACGAGTAAGAGAACTCGCACCTAAAAAATTGACAGGTTAAAGCTTAAGTTTTTTAAAGAGGCGTCAATTGTTCGAACACGAGTGAGAGAACTCGCATCTAAACAATCGACAAGTTAAAGTTTAAGTTTTTAGAGGTGTCAATTGTTCGCACACGAGTAAGAGAACTCGCACCCAAACAATTGGAGAGAAAGACCAAAGACTCGATCCCCCTCACTTCACCTTTAGTAATAATGTTCAAGTATGATTAAATGTATTGATTTGATTTTAAAAATGCTCGATGTTGATCGAGGTTTGAATTTACGTGCGAAATGGTTGAAGACTAATGGAAAGGAGGTCCTATGGTTTAAGGTAAGGTTGATTGTGAGGCAAAAGCGCTCGACTTACAAGAGGTAAAGGAACTTGATATATGGATCAAGTAAATGTTGGAGATTAATTGAATTTGATTTGGAAAATACTTGACGTTGGATCAAGCTTGTTTATTGTTGTAAAAAAAAGGGTTAATTTTAATCTTATGGGAGAGGGGTGTAATTAATCAAGTAGGGATAATCGGGCCATGATTAAAGTAAGCTAATCACATACACGCATACAAACCAAAGTGAAATGTGCAACAATTATCATTGTATAAAGCCCAAGAGGAGACACTGTGAGGTTGATTGCGATCGTGAAGACAATCGACTTACAAGGTATGAAAATGGTTGACATAAAGTCACAATATTAGTTTGAAAAAGATTTTTTGGTTTGGACAAGTATAATATGAATAACACACATATAATTAAAGCATGAAATAAACCCACATGAATAGAGTACACACAAAATAAAATGATGGGATAAAAACAAGCACATTAGTTAGGTTAGTAACCTAATTCTAAAGTTAATTCTAAGGAGGGAAGTCCTAAACTAAAATTAAGTTCTAGGTTTCTAGATTAAAGTTCCAATAATTAACTAGATTAAATCAAAATATTTAATAAAATTAATTATAAAAAATTAATTAATATTAAATAAAATAATTTAATAAAATTAATTAAATAGGAATTGAGGACTTATTAAATAAAAGTATTTTTAGAATTTTAATTAAAACCAAATTAATAATTAATCAAATTAAAATTCAATATTTAATAAAATTAATCATAAGTAGATTAATTAATATTAAATGAAAAATTTAAATAAAATTAACTAAATAAAAGTTTTGTTTTTAATAAGAAAATAAAATGTTTTTAAAAGAAAATAAAATGAAATAAAAGAAAATAAAATGTTTTTAAAAGAAAATAAAATGAAATAAAACTAGGATTGGGCCAGAAATTAGGGGGGGGGGTTGATTAGTGAAAACTCCAGGCTCAAAGACATTAAGCCCAACGTGTGGGGAGGAGGTTCACCATGAACCCTAATTAATCTGGCGCGTTGATCTAGTCCATAGTCAACTGCTGACTCTAGATCAAAGGGTGGTCAACGCGGGTACACGGTGGGGGGTACATGGATGCGCGCACATGATCAAGAGGATGGGGGCATCCGGTGACACTTGTCACCGGTGGGGGAAGCCACCCAGACCCACACCAAACATCATTTATCATCAAAATGAGGGAATGAGAAATCAAATTCTCAATTCCCCTCTCTCTCTTTCGTTCGCCCCTCTCTCTCACTAATTCTTTCTCACCGGAAACCCTAACCCTGGCCGGAGAAGCGGCGGCGCGCGGCGGCCGCCACCGTCTTCTCCGGCGACATCACCACAAAACCTAAAATGATCTACACTAACCCTAGCTTAAAAACTCTTCTCTCTTCAAATCCGAAAACCAAATACCCAAAAACCTCCTCAAACTCTCAAATCGACCCCATCCCAAATCAAAACCCTAATTCAAGAACTAAAAAAAAACAAGCAAATCGAAGTATGAGAAGCAAAAACGTTGCTTTAGAAAGCATCAACAATACGAGTTCACGCAAGAAGGTCCAAAGTGGAGCAAATCAGAGTTCTACAGGAGTACCTCTTGAAGAACCTCTCTGGGAAGTCTCTGAACGTATCAAGGTATGCTCCAATCTCACTTTTCCCTTTGCGTCTCAATCCTCTTCCTTGTATCTCTTTTTGTTTTCGATTTTTGAGTTTTCTGGATCTGTTCGGATTTTAGGTTTGGTGGATTTGGAAGGTTGGAGTTGAGTGAAAGAAGGTGTGGTTATGTTGGGTTGCGAAGGTGAGGGAGAAGAAGGTTGAAGGAAAAGGTTGGGAGGCGATGCAGTTGTGGTAGCAGTTGGGTTTGTGGATGATGGAGATTCACGATCGCTTACAGAAAAATGGTCAAGATTGAATTGCAAGGTTGTTTAATGATGTTGTTCGTGGAAGAGGAAGGGTGGTGTTGTGAGAGAAGCTGATGAAACTGGTTGTTCGAAGGAGATTATTAGGGTGTTGTTTTGAGGTTTGCTGCGTGAATTTGTGGTGTATGCTATGGAAAATTTGTGAGCAAGGTTTATGGTGGAGCAGAGTGTTTGGCTCAGTTTGTGGCTTACTGAGTGAGTTTTTTTCTTCCTTTTTTTCCCCTTTTCCCCCCTCTAATAACAAGACTTGTATGGTAATTGCTGTGATGTCTTTTTCACTTTATTGTCACTTTCGTTTTGCAGGTTTGCAGGCTGTTGGTTGTTGTAGGAGGTTGTGCAGCAAGATTTTTGTCTTGATATTGCAGGTTTTGGTATTGGTTTCAAATTGTGATAGCAGGTCTGGTATAATTTTTTGCAGAGGCTGGTGTGGGCACGCGGGTTTTGGCTTTGTATGTGTAGCAGAAACTGGTTTTGTATAGTGTGGAGGTAGCATGCTACAAGTTTTGATGGTACGTTGAGGAAGTAGCAAAAAAATGTTGTGCGGGTTCTGTTGTTGTTGGTTGTTGATAGCAGCGGTTTGTATCATTGTGTAGTCTTTTTTTTACAGGGTGTTTTGTCTTGGAGTGGCACGGTTGGTAAGGTTGGCTTTGGGGTTTACAAGTCTTGGCGTGGTGGTGCATAGGTTATGGATGCAAGCTGACTTGGGTGGGACACGATCAACAATTGCTTTTATTATGTATTTCTCAAGTTGTAATTGATGCTTGTAAAATATTTGGCCATGCTTTTTTGGTAATATTGTAATGATATTTATTGGACTTGAAAGAACAATGGGCTTTGGATTTTAGAAATTGGGAAATGGTAATGTTTTCTCTGAAATGATTTGTAGAGATTTTGTAGTTTAAGAAATGGATAATGGAAAAAACATGATAATAATAAATAAATAAATAAAACATGGATCAAATTCAATTGAATCAAAAAGAATTAAAATGGAAAGGGATAATTGGATGACAAAAATAAATAATGGATAAGGGGATATGGTTTTGAAATGAATTTGGAAAAAATAGGAATGGATTAGAATTGAAGATGGATATGAAATCAAAAATGGAATATGGATTTTTGGATATGAAATGGATTGGAAATATGGATCATAGATATTTATGAATAATGGCTAAGAAAGAAAAATGGATACTTGGATATAATGGATTTTGGTGTTGGTTGAAAATGGATAATGAACATTGGATTAAAAACGTGAATCGAATAATGGTTATGGGAATGGATATTTATAAAATGAATGGATATTTATATTGGATAATGAGATGAAATCACAATGGATATGGAAGTGATTCAAAAACGGATATTTGGATTCAAAAGTGGTTTAGAAGAAAAAGGGTGTACAGAGGTCATTTATGCACAGGTAGGACAAATTTGGGGTATGACACTAAGCTGTCCAAACTCTCATATGTGACCTGTAACATCAAAATCACAAAGTCCCCTCTCAAAACCTCAAAATTAGACTTTTTTGCATTTTTCAAGCCATGTCTTGATTCAGTCACTTTCAAAACCAGATAAGACCTTAAACACACTCCAAATATCATCCTTGAACTGTCCCAAATGGTTCCCCACATCTGGAACACCATTTGAGAGAGTTTCCATATTGGTCACTTTTGCCCCTTTTGCAAGAAAGAGCTCAAACTTGTTCCTGAAGGTTCCAGCTGGTGGTGATCATTCTAAAAGCTTCTAAGGGATCAATTGAGAGTGTCCAAAGCATCAAATTACTTCTGGCACAAGAAACTTGGCAGATAGCCCAAAAAGCTCCTAAAGAGGTAAGCATCACAACTTGAACTCTCTGAAATATGCCTTGTTTTGAAGTCCACTGATCATGCACATCTCATACATGTTATATATGTTGTGTTTGAACCAATTCATCATGTAATTCATGCCTGTAACAAGAGGTAACATAGAAAATGCAATTATAGGCCTATTTCAAGAACACCATCGGGTTTTGAAATAGGAGCCTCATCTGAAAAAACCACCACCACCATTGGATTCCTTGTGAAATTCTAGGCAGGATAGACCTAAATTTTGTCTCAATCCATGGAGAAATAAGAAAGTTACAAGCTTCACGTTTTTTGCCAAAACCTTGTCTTGTCTTGCCTTGACCAGGCCAAAAACAAGGCATGACTCATATATTCATGGGGTGGTTTTGATACACGGATGTATCACCACCCCAGTGGTAGAAGGCACGCGCTGCATCCTAGAGGTCTGGGGATCGAATCCCCCTCGCCCCATATCCTCTTTTTACCACTTTTTCCCATTTTTTATATATTTTGTTATATTTTAAATGATTAGGAAAATTAATTTCTCTTTCAATTTTAATTATTTTTGTTTGGTTCTTTTTGCAAAAAATCAGAAAAATGTTAAAATATTTTATTCCACAAAAAAATCAGATTTATATTAATTATTTAATATAGTTGATATTTTTGTAAATAAATTCATTTTTATTTTTTTAAACCTTTTAAAAATGAATATTCACCTTGAAAACACAAAACCAAATGAGTTCTAAATCATCTTTTGATTAAAACTTCATTTTCCAAACCTTAACCAAAAACCACAAGTAGTCTATTTAGATTTATTTGGTATTTTATTCATTTTATTAAAAGGATTACTTTTAAAAATGATGAAATTAGGGTTTCTTTGATTTTCACCCTAACAAACTTTTTTCAAACACTTTGGGCCTCTAATAGAGTGTAAGACCCAACTCCTTTTTGTAAATAAACATTTTTGGGTCTCACATATTGTATAAGTCCCTCTGTATATTTTCAAAACAACGGCGCGATCGTCGCCCTTTTCAAAATCCTCTGGGCCTCTTTCTGAGTTGTAAGCCTCATATCCTGTACAAAAATAAACTTTGGGCCTCTAATAGAGTGTAAGACCCAATCCCCTTTTAACCAAAACCATTTTTGGGCCTCAGTGTATTGTATAAGTCCCGATACAATTTCAAAAACTCCGACGAGATCGTCGTTTTCAAACTATTTTCAACTGGGCCTACCCTCGTGTTGTAAGTCCTATTTCTTTTCTTTAAATATCCTTTGGGCTTCTCTTTGAGTTATAAGACCCATCCCTTGTTGTACATAAACCTTTTTGGGCCTCAGTCGTTGTATAAGTCCCGATATGATATTCAAAACAACGGTGCGATCATTGTCAAACTCTTTGGGCCTCTCCTTGAGTATAAGCCCTAACAATCTTTTCAAAACAATTCCCTTTTGATTTAGATTCAAATATATGTATTTTTATCAAAACTTTCTTTAATTTCTCTGAACAACTAACAATACAACATGGAAGCTTGCTCACCTGTAAGTTTTATTCGCTTTCATTTACTTGCTTTAATATATATATCTGTATTGTGGGAAGCTGCGCATGGTTAGTCTTCTTTCATTCTTTTAAATACATGTCAAATATATATAATTGTATTATGGAAAGCTGTGCATGGTTAGTCTTCTTTCATACCCTTTTAAAATACTCGTCATATATCAACTATATATATACTAGTATAGTTATTTAGAGTTTTCCCCGACAACTAGGTCTAGAACTAGGTAAAGCCCTGTTGGTCACTCTTAAATACAAACAAAACTAGATCCCCCTATAGGATTCCAGATACAATCTTCCCTTCTCTTGGGGTTAAACAATATAGAACAAAGAGAAATGCAGTATTCTCGATGAACCTTTTCTCAGACTGTCACACCTAGAAATTGTCAAAGAAATTCTACTCCCCGGAGTTGATCTATTCTCTGTGAATAGCATCTCCTGAGTTTCTTCAAACCTCAGAACTTTCACTAAGTGATTTATTCTCTGTGAATAGCATTTCTTGAACTTTTCTTAGTTTGGGACCCACAGGCTTCCTAAAAGCATCCTCGCCTCCTCTTGGTCTTTGTACAAGGACCCTTCGGCTTCTTAGAAGTTCTCATGCCTTCTCTTGGGCTTAATACAAGGACCTTGACGACCTCTTAAAGGTATAAGACAGAACTTAGTCATCCTTTGCTAGAGCAGTCTTTCCAGTGTCAGACCTCAGGCCACTTTAGGGTTGATTCTCATCCCTTAATGCCCTTGCATCCTCTTGGAGGCATCATACAAAAGATAAAACTCTTCCACACCAGTAGACTTGGACAGTCTAATCCACTTGAGTCTCAAAGACATTCTCAAGTTCCTTACAACTATAGGAAAAAACCATGGGCATCCTGGATCGATCTCCAGCAGAAACCCAGCCTCTCTCATAAGAGTTCCCCGACCAGGGTCAACACTATCTTAAATCAGAACCTCAAGGTATCTGACATCTCAACTTTTCTGTAACTCTCAGCAAGAGTTGATGCCCCACTTGGACCTGCCTCGGGATCTCAATTATCCCCGGCAAAAGATAGCCTCCTCTTAGGCTTTGTATAATGATCCTTCCTCAGCAAAGTCAGTCTCCCCTTGGGCTTTGTTCAAATGATTCTCCCCAGTGGAGCTATCCTTTTCAGACTCTCTTGTTGAGTCAATCACTTTTCAGACTCTCTTGTTGAGTCAATCCCTTTCCAGACTCTCTTATTGAGTCAATCACTTTTCAGACTCTCTTGTTGAGTCAATCAAACCCTTAGACTCTCTTGTTGAGTCCATCACCTTTTAGAACTCTCTTGTTGAGTCAACCCCTTTTTAGCCTCAATCTTGGGCTTTGTGCAAGACATAAATCTCCCTCTCTTGAGCTTGTGACAAATATCTTCCCTAGCAGGGTCATTTCGTCCCATCCTTATTTTAGGCTTTGAGGAATGATTTCCCAAGCAGAGTCAAAACTCTTTTCAGCCCCCATCTTGGGCTTCGTGCAAGATAGATAATACTCTCCAGCAGAGTTAAACCCTTTTAGTCTTCGTCTCGGGCTTTGTACAAGACACATAAAAATATCCTCACCAGAGCCAGTTAAATTTCCCATTTCAGGCTCAATCTTGGGCTTTGTACAAGACACATAAAACCCTCCCCAGCAGAGTCAAAATCCCTTTTAGCCTCAATCTTGGGCGTTGTACAAGACAAATAACACTCCCCCAGAAAAGTCAAACTTATAGCCTCCTCTTAGGCTTTGTATAATGATATCCTCAAAGAGTCAGTCTCTTTTTTGCCTCAATCTTGGGCTTTGTACAAGACATATAAGCAATCTCTTGTTGAGTCAATCAACTCCTAGCCTCCTCTTAGGCTTTGTATAAAGAAATCCCCTAGCCGAGTCAATTAACCTTTTAGCATCAACCTTGTGCTTTGATCAAGGCACACAAAAATCAACAATCCTTCTTTAGAGATGACAAAATCCCTCTCAATACCCTTTTAACTTCAATCTTGGGCTTTGAACAAGACACAAATACCCTTTTAGCTTCAATCTTGGGCTTTGAACATGACACCAAAACATCATTTTCCTCCCTTAGAATAGGAGGAACTACGATTGCTCTGATTTCCCTGTTTCGTTTAAACGGGAATACGTAGGCATAAGATTGCGAAATCTTAGCGAGCATACTAAACAAAAACCCTAGGTCCAGTACCTCCATACATCAGTCAAAGACTTTAGGTTTCATACCTTAGCCATCAACATCATCATTTTCCACAGAAAACTCACTCACTCACTCATACTTCCCAAGAAACTTTCCCAACCCATTAACAGATAAACACTATCAATTACAAAGCGAGACCTAAAGCTAATATCCTGTGGATAACCACATATAGGATGGGTAATTGACAACTCCTCATTGTATAACCTGACCCCGGACCCCCCCCCCAAACTCTTTAAAGCGTTTGTTTAGTTAAACATTCGCGTGCAAGGTTAGTTTTAGATAGTTTCCCTTTCCCTTCCAGCTTCACGAGATAAATAAGAAATCAGAAAATAGCACCCTTTCTCCTCGAGGAGGAAAACCCAAACTTCAGCGATAAGGTGGTCGCGTCACTGACAAAAATCACTCGCTACACCAAGTTCTGGGTTAGGGATTCGATTACGCGAAAGGAAGGTATTAGCAACCCCTCGCGTCCGTTGTACTCAATGGGATCCACGCTTGTTGTTATAATCAAAGGGTGTGTTATCTAAAGCTCTAATGCTAACAGAAACGGAAGGGAAAAATAAAAGGAGACTCGATAAGACATCGCCATCCTAGGCCTACGTATTCCCTCGTGCAATGGGAAAGTCAGAGTCAACGTAGTTCGGAGGACTACGAGTGAGGGGGGAAGGTTGCTCACCAAGACATCGTCGTCTTGTGCCTACCTATCCTCCTTTGGACAAAAATGAGGAAGTCAGAGCGATCATAGTTTGACATATGAGTCAATAAGTGTTTTTTAATGAGCGACATTAAGTTCGCGTTCTAGCAGTTAGGGTCGATGCCTATTTGCGGTAGAACGGAAATAGTGTACTCTTTCTGAAAATGGCTTGACAAACAATCCCGAAGGATAAAATGATTTGAAGTTTGTTTGTGAGTTTTAGACAGAAGTGAATTGAATTGGTTTGAGATTCGTATTGCACTAAAGTCTATGACATAGGATCGAATGCTTCGTAAGATCGACCTAAGACGGGACGGGACGTATACAAAGCACTCTAGACAAGGTAAGGAGAGACTCCTGTTTATCACTTCCTATGTAATTAAGGCTCTTGTCGCACAATACTCATCATATATATTAAGTGTTTTGATTTTTGTTTTGAGAAGGAGAAGAGAAATACGCATGAAAGGTCTAAGGGAAACTCGGTCCTACATGTTATCATGCAAAATGGCCCTAAAGTTGAGGATGCAAAAGGAATTTCTATCCTAATGTTAGCATGCAAAAGATGGACCTAAGGTTGAGGTTGAAAGGGGTCTAACCTAATGTTATCATGCATGGATTAGCTCCTAATGTCCATCCTACTCCAAGCTTAATAAAAAATTAAGTTGGACTAGGGAATCCTAAGGGAACATCCAAAAGCAACCCAACCAAGAAAATAAACCAAAAACAGCAGCTACAACAGCTATCCAGCTCAAAACAACATTAAATTCCAACATACAAGCAAAACAACATTTAACAACTCATATTTTCAAGGCAGAGGCAGGTATGAAATGCAGCAGGACAGAATGAGTGCATTTAACAACTATTATCTCCAGAACAGGGCAGGTGTAAAAGCACAGGTAGCATGTATGCATTCAACAATGAAACAAGTAATCATGAACATGAACATGAATCGAAAATTCAACAATCAACAATGTGTGAACATGTAGCGGTCATCAACCGTGTCAAACAACAAACAAGTAACAACATGTTCTTGATTAAACATCACAAGCAAGAACCAAGAATGTAAGCAATGATCATATTAGCACATAAGCAAGGTATGAGCATGTGAACCTTCATGAACGTGTATAATCAATGAACATGGATGACCAATTAGGCATGAAGAAATTGCAACCACATCACACACTTAAGCGTATGACAACACAATATAGATTTTCAACAAACATTCACTTCAAACGATCATGCACTTACGGAATCGGAATCAACTACGAGCATGTACCAAGAATCAAGCATGCTATGCAACAAGAACCTAACAATCACAATTGTTCAAATGATTATGCAACACGATCATCACACCAAGAATGCAAAACACATAAATCATGGACATGGATCATGGAAACCAAATGCCGTGTGTCGAAGAATCGCATTCATACTGTCGTGTGATGTGAAACAGCTCAAGAACAATCCACAAATATGCATCATATCAATCCATGAAGTTTATAGGTGGAAAAGGACCCAAACATGCTTGAAAAAGCAAGAAAACACACATTTTGTCACAGTGGTAATCAATTACCCAGATTTTGGTAATCGATTACCCACTTGAAAAGTTTAAAAAACATGAAAATATGACAGGGTAATCGATTACCCATATATGGTAATCGATTACTACTGTGACAGTGGCAGAAATTCAACTTCCAAAAAGCACTTTCAGCAGTAAATCACTTATCCAATCATCCAAATGCATAGGTATGCAATTGTACACGAAAAATACACCAAATATCAGTAATCAAACACCAATTGCATCAATCAAACAACAAGATCTACAATCAAATCCAACAATAGATAAAATCACATCAACAATTCAAAGATCTACATTGTAAAAGCTGTAAATAAGCTAGAACCAGTTTGGATCTGAAGTTTACCAACCTACAAAGCGGAGAATTTCTTTGGTTAGTGTTGCAAACAAAAATGGACAGATCAAGCAAAGGAAATCCAAGATCCAATGAACTCCTAGCAAGAAACTTTAAGAACAATGCAATGTGATGAACTTGCTTCAAAGTTTCTTCGAGAAAGTGCTTCCATACCTTGAATCTAGATCTAAACCACTTCCTACTGCATAATTTGTTGATGAAAGGAAATGATGAAGGTTTAGCTCTAGAATTCACAAATTCCAATGAAGAATTTGAGAATTCTAATGGAAGAGCTTTGGTGAAGGTTGAAGATGAAAATGGAGAGCGAAAAATTGAGAGATAATTGGAATGAGATGTGTAGAAAATTCAGAAAAATGAGGGTCAATGAGAGTGAATGAGTGAGGTTTGGCGCAAACTTTTTTAAATAATCCTTAGGTTAGGAATCAAAATGTGGTTTGGAGTGTGGGTTAGTGTTTGGAATGAAAATTAGGAGTGGAATTAGGAATGGAAATGTTTGAATTTTTGGAGGGAAGTGACATTAATTTGTGAAAATGAATCAAAATTTTGAACCAATTCTAGACCCTTCTACTGATGCACATGGGAAATCACATGACCACAATGCAATCCAAATACTGCGGTGCTGAAAAATGAAGTGTTTGGGAAAATTCGCTTGTGTTAATCGATTACCCATATATAGGTAATTGATTACCACATTCAAATTTTCAAATTTGGCGCCACAAGGAGGGAAACTTGGAGAATCGCCTGTTGCCACTTGTTCTGAGCTTTGTTATGCCTCAGAAACTTGTCTTTTGATATTGTGCCTGAATAATAGATGAAATAATCTGTGAATTTCCTTTTGCACTCAAAATAACCGGCTGGAAGAATGATGTCCGGTGCTGAATCACTGAGCAAAATAAATGCCAGAGCTTCTGACGCTTGCTGCTTAAAAACTTGGAATAAAAGGAGGTCTTGAGCCTCAGAAACAACTTGATTCCATATCTCAAGAGCCAATTCCATGATATGATTAATTATGCAAATGAAATGAAACATAAGCCAGCTAAAGTTAGAAACGAGAGGGAAAATTTTGGGGTGTTACACAACCACTACATAATCGTCATTGACAAGATCAAGAACATCTTGAGCACCAAATAACACACACTTCTGAATTATCCACTAATTCCAACTCTTTCCATCAAAGACTGGAAGCTTTGTATTCAAGTTATCATTTCAAATGTTCATCTTCAATATTATGGAAATTCACTCAAATCTCACTAACACTTGTGTTTCCCAATCCCTCAGAATCAAGAAATGTGATTTTGTTTCAATTTTGAACTTCAATTCACTGAGAATTTCATAACCGAAATCAATCACACATGCCTCACGTACACTCGTGTTTCCAGATCTCAATCAAACTGGAGATCTGATACCAATTGTTGGTGCACAAGTTTGAAGATGAAGAAGATGAAGGTGGAAGAGAAAGAGGGAGAAACTGGATCATAATTAACCATAAAAAAATGATTAAATTTTTTTCACACTCTAACTAAACAGAAGTTCAGTATTTAGACACACTCAGAAACTAAGTTATCAAACCAAAATGCATCTCAAATTAAACTCTTAAATGACACTTAAATGAAATGCTAACTGAATTGGGATTACACATCAAAAGGTCTGGACCAATATTTAGCAATGGAGACAACTTCCATGGCCAAAATATGCAAGGCAGAAATTCTTCATATATAAAGGGAGAAAATTCAAAGGTTGGCTTGTTATCCAACTTAGCCAACTCTAAATTATGAGACTGAGATAAAACCATAATACATAAAATTATGTTTAGCCTCGGTGTAAGTTGTAGTGGGTGATCGTCGTTGAAGAATAAGCTAAAAGAGGGTTATCGATCAGTTGGATGACACACTGTTAACATTGTAGTGTAATAGGGGGTTTTATATATCTCCACAGGGATTGTCGTGATATCACTTTCTGTTCTGCAGTTAAAAAAGTTTTAAGAAGGGTTTTCAAAGTTTGTTTGTTTTGGATCATAAGTTTGCCACGATTTTTGTAGCAAAGATTAAATTCTAAGATATTTTTGTTTAACAAGATATATCAAATATAGATTTCATCAACCTAACTTGTATATATTCGATTAATCAAGCATGTGAACTCGTTTCCAATTAATACAATCACGTATCCTCTCAATATCGTCTATTTTTAGAACGGTGTCGTGAATATTATTGTATCCATCATTAGATGATGTCTTATGCTAACAACCAATACAATAATCTTTAAGAACAACACTAAGCAAATATCAACTCACAAATCTATGTCTAGAGTTTGTTTGTTGATAGATGAATATTTTAGATCAAGGTTTGTAAAATCTATGTCTAGAGTGATATAAATCATAAATGGATCATTAAGAGCAAAAGCATTCAACATATATTAATCATTCACTTGTTCACATACAAATAGATCAAAAGAAATACATACAAGCTAAGATAGACTACATCTACCTTCGATACAAAGGATTTAGCTACCCATTGTCATGGTAGCTTGCTTTACAAGAAAATAAAGAAGATGAATAAGCATCCAAGATGAAGAATTGATCTAGGATGTGAATCCAACTTCTCCTTGAAAAATCTCACTTCTTGATGAAGAAATGATGAAACTAGGGTTTTTTCTGCCCAAGCTAATGTTGCAATATCAGAAAATTAGGGTTGGTAAGTGATGATCCCCAAAAAGTGGAAAAAAGTACATAAATATCTTTTTAAAAGCTGTCCTGTTCGCACTACGAATACCTTGTTCGCACTGCGAACTCCACTTATAGGCACTTGAAGTGCCTTTGAACAGTTAAACCGCCCCTGAGGTTTCCTTGACTTCGCACTGCGAACCTACTCGCTCAAACCTCACATTTCCACCAACCAGGGGTTTAGCCAGTGCCATCCAAAAATTCTAGTTCATGGTTCCTTCACTATGAGCTCGCATTACAAGCTCGCTTTGACCTTGCTACTCCTTCGCACAATGAACTTGCAAAATCTTCCTTATTTATTTGGCTTCCTTGTCCATTCAAATGTGTCTTATTCTTTGAAAATCCAACATATTTCCTAAATAGCACACATATCAAGGCATCCAAAGGTAAAATCAATTATCTTGAAGAATCTCAAATGAACATGAACTAATTCACTTGAAACTTGAGAAAATAGTTGAAAAATGCCAAGAATCATGGATCAAAATAAGGCATATTTGGTATTCAGCAAACTCTCCCCAACTAGATTTTTGCTTGTCCTCAAGCAAAGTATGCCCCTCACAAAAACAAGAGGATTTGCTCAAGCATAGATTCAACCAAGAAAAGATTTATGGTTCAAATTCAACACAATAATGCATACAAGTAATGATCAAAACTTCCTAGAATCAACAATGAAAAGAAATTTAGTTCTAAAACAAATATCATGCAATGTTTCACGAAACAACTAAACTCTCATGCTTGAATCACTCAACACTCCTCTTTAATTAATGGATGAAGGAAATTGCGCGTTTGCAACCGCGGGATAATTACACTCAACTGAACAACAATGCTAACACAATTTAATTCATACATTCATCAATTAATCAAATCAGACATTATGGAAGGAAAAGATCGCCATGGGCTTTCAAGGTTGTAGTTTGGTTGAGTTCACAACAAATGGTCATTTCTAAAGGTCATTGAATCGAAATTGCCAATGCAAAAGATACATTCACTATACAAGTTAATTTAAAACCCCTTCATTCACCAACCCCTTTTTTCAATTGCTCACCTTTTCAAACTTCCTTTTGCACAATTATTTACACTCTCTATTTTATTTCTTTCAAACAAGCATTCTTTTTCTTTTTTGTGGTCATATTCCCAATTTTTTTCTCTTTTCTTTTCTTAGCTTGTTTGAAATTTTTCAAAATTTTTAGCAACCTACCACTTTTCTTTCATTCTCCCCAACTTGAATACCATCAAACCTCCAGTGAATACTCCTTGCTTTTTATGGCAAGGAAATTAATTTAAAACCAAGTTCAAAGGTTTCAATAATTTTTTTAGAAACTCACAAAATTCAATGATGAAGTTAAACTTTTAAATTAAGTAAAAACACTAAGTTCATCACTAAAATTGAGATCTAATCTATTAGGCTCAAAGGGGTTAAAGAATTCTCACTACTCAAGGGTAAGTTAGTTTTGGTTATGGTTGTGCTTAATATAAACAAATGTCTTGATCCTTTATAATGCTTCCATAAAATCACAATAATCAAAAGATTAAGCATGAATCAAACGAATTAAACAAGTCACCAGCTATCCTAGCACTTAGTAGACAATTGAGTTTTCTCACAATTTGTAGCTTTTGGATCTAAGTGACTCAAGCATTCAAATAAGTTGTAAAATGAAACAAGAGTACAAATTTGTACAAAGCACAAAATTCTTAATCATTCTACAATTATACAAAGCGGTAACCATGTACCTTGCATGCATTCATCACATTAAAAATCTTATCATCATCATCCAAATCTTGGAAGAAACTTCATTGAATAATTTTTTTTCAAAAGAGCAACCAATCTAGAAGTTTAACTCATTCAACATCAAAGAAGAGGCATGAAAAATCAAAACAAAAAGCAAAACGTAGAATAAACTAAAATTGAACATTCATTAACTGAAAACGTCAACTCATAAAATAAATTGTCATGGTGTAAAACAGCAACAAAAGTACCTAAAAGTGGTACATCGTACATCAAAATAATCCCAATACATAGATAATGTACAACAATAACTAAAATACAATAATATCAAAATAAAGCAATGATCAAAGCTTAATAGAAAACTTCACTTTGTAGCACACAAGGAAGTAAGATTTTGATCATGCTAAAAAACAACAGTCATACTAGTCCACATCAGTATCAGACTTCATCACCTCGTCATCACCGTCACCCTCGACATCTTCATCCTCATCCTCCTCAGCATCTTCATCTTCAGCTGCACCACCCGCCTCCTCTCGAGAAAATGGCCTGGCCTCAGGCCAACCAGCATGTGCTAGGAACTGTTCCCTAGTAATGATCGAATGCTCAACAATGAGCTCTCGTTGTTGTAATTGTAAAAGCTGCATAGAATCGTGGATGAAAATCATAGCCCGCTGGGTAGCCTGCATCTAGTCCAAGTTATAGTTACAAACCTCCCTCTGATTCTTGTCAAAGTCCTAGAAGTTTTCAACTCCGGAGCTAGAGCTCGCACCTGTACCTGCACCCTGTGTAGTTCTAGCTCTCTGTCTTTTCGGCCTGCAGTACTTGGCAACATATGCATCATCAATAGGAGCACTCAAAGTAATGTGTCGGCGGGATGGAAATCATGCACGCCCGTGCATACATAAATCCATGATAAGGCACAGAAATACCAAAGGGAAATTAGTTCTAACCCCAGGTTTTATGCCACTCTCAATTACCGCTCTCATCTCATCCGCTATGATTCATGCTATATCCATATGTGTGTCGATAATGATTCTATGAACCAAATATGCGATATTAATAGGGACGGTGGAGGAATGCGTCCTTGGCTTTATGTTGTGTAAAACCAAGAGTAGCACCAGTTGCGGTAAAGGGCGTATATCCCCTGTTGTACTGAATGGGAACCCCAGATGGGTTCAACTGAACAAATTTCCCCCCTCTCAACAAAGCTTCATAAATCTCCTTAACATTTGTATGTAACCTTAAATCATGGTGGTACTCATCAATCTCCTCTGCCCCAAGAGTGAGAGGTTTACCTAATACCTCATTGATTGTGTCTCTGTCAAATTTTATCTCCGTTCCGTTTACTTGCATGGTCCAAGAGAATAACTCACCATCATCTGGGAGGGCGTTCGCATAGAAATCCCTCACCACATCTACATTAAAGCAATCAATGGATTAAACCAACTTATCCCACATCTTGTGGTGCCATACCGAAGCTGCTGCACGGAAGGGACCCTCAGGATTAATGCTAAAGCTCTTCTCAGCATGAATCTTCCTCTTTCTATGTTAAGGTACCTTGTCGCCTGTTTCTGCCCCTGAAGCGATATAAGTCGAAACCACATTGTTGTGCTTGACGGGAGGTAGAGCCTCTGGTGGTCTTTTTCCTTTTCAAAGTGGTTTCCATTTTAGGTGCCATCTGCACTTAAACAAAACCAAACCAACCACAACATGATAAAATGTTATCAAGCAAGGTGAAAAGAACAAGAACAAGTAAGCATGACCAAGAAAACATAAAAAAAGGTTATTGTCTTGTTCGTTTTGAGGTCGCACTGCGAAACCAAGCTAACACTCGCCCCAGGTTCCCACTGTGAACCAAAGCGAACCTGCAAATTTTTGAATTCCAGGTTCTGCCTGGTGCAGCAACAATGTTATCAATCCCACTTTTACTAGACAATCCCAAACAACCACTCTAGTTCCAACTGTACTCAACCAACCCAAAGAGTTCAAACTAGACTGTCAACATCATCTTCTTGAATCTAGACACGACAGTCCTTCTCAGTGTCACAGTTGCTTGCTATTAGAAGAGGAAGATAGGATGGTACAGCAGCATTTCAGCCACCAACAATAATGAGACCAAAGTTGGATATTAGGAGAAAGACCAAATAAATTGTCTTTTTAGCTATAACAATGTTATGTTCTGTTGACTTATAAAATAATCTTATGTAATGTTTTGGGATCTGTTTGATCCATAAAAATCTCATGTAATGTTTTGGGATCTGATCTATTGACATCTGTTTTGCTTTTTAACATTATTATAGTGCTTTGAGTATGATTAGTTAATGTAAAGTTTGGTATTCTTTCCTATAATTGTTTAAGGTTCTGAATATTAATTATTGTTTAAGGTTGAATTTCATAAGTGTTTGAGTTTCAACTTTGTTTGAGGTTCACAATTGTGTAAAACAGTATGTCTGATATATTTTAATATGTAACAAACAGGTACTTCATTTTTTAAATTTGTAACAATCACGCCCATCATATTTTTAATTGGTAACACTTGAGTCTCATATGTTTTTAAAATGTAACAAAGAAGTCCTTCCAATTTTTCTGTTGTACAAATTATACCATAACTGTGACAGATGTGGTACAGAATTGCTGAATTGTAAATCAAATTCTTAAGACTCATTTTGACTGGTCTACATAGTAAAACATAATTGTCTACAAATTATACTATAACTGTGGTATAGAATTGTAGAATTGCAACACATAATCGTTTCATTAATCAAATCATTGTCAATAATTTCTATATGAAAGTACCACAACTCATAACTTACAAACATAACACTGCAAAGATCAAAACTAACAATGATAATTAACAATGATTTCCACTTTCAAACCAAATTACACATAACACTGCAAAGATCCAACAACATAGTGACATAGCCTAGCATATTCAACATCTTCAACAAGTTCTCCTTGATCTCCTTAGTGTATTTCTCATCATTTTCAATCAAACTTCTAAGCAACTTGATTTCAACATCCTTGCCATCACAGTCGAAACATTTCGAAGTTAGTGAGGGTTGTATCTATTGTTTGACTTCATCACTATAATCGTTTTCATACCACGCAAAAAACTTGCAACCGACATTTTCATCTTCACTCTGTTAACATTAACACACAAAAAAAATAAAAACTAATTACATCTGCATAAACCAAATCCACAACCAACAATGTTTAATAATAGACGTATCACAAAGTATATGCATCTCCAAAATAGCTTCCCCAAGTTTCTTCCTTTCTTCTTAATTGTTCTCAACACTGCTTTGGGTCCACACGGACATGTCAGTTCGATTCCAATTTGGGATACACTCGATATAAATGTATTATCGTTCGAACATCTTCGATTTTGTCCACTGCTACAATACGACGCCATTGATAGAGTAATGAGATTTAGGGTTCAAATATGTCATTTGTGATTTGGGGATTTAGGGATTCGCTTTTCAGAAATCTAAGAAAGAAGGAGATAAATGCCACTTCAGCAACCCTCCATGACACTTCATCAACGTTAACTGCCACTTCATTACCGTCTGTGCCACAGAGGTTTTTTTTTAACAGAAAATCTTAAAAAGGTTAACGATGCAAACATTAGTTAATTTAAAGGAGCAAATTGTTACAAAAAAACTTAAAGAATTAACTTGTTATTTATATATATATATATATATATATATATATATATATATATATATATATATATATATATATATATATATATATATATATATATATATATATATCGTGTGAGTTTCCTACTAAAGAATGATTGAGAATTATTATACTTGGTATTTGGTTTTAAAAGAATGATATTTGAGAATTATTATCCTTGGTATTTGGTTTTAAAAGAATGATTGAGAATTGTTATCCTTGGTATTTGGTTTTAAAAGAATGGTTGAGAACTACTATATCTATTTGGTTTAGAACGAAGGATTGAAGTTCGAGAATTCTCTTGGTGTTATGGGTAACAAAAAATAATGTTGGTGTTCTAACTTAGCCAAGAGAGACACAAGACAATGGACATAGTGCTGCACTCACACAACACGAAGGTTGCTATCACTCTCACTTAGTTCAACGTCTCTTTCACTCATTTCATGACCCATCCATGCATTGCCTGCGTTGGTCAATAATACACTTCGATTTTCTCACACTCTCGAATCTCCATCGAATGATTAGGGACAAAACTGTATCACATGCATATGTTTCCCTTGGGAACGAAGTGACTTTTCCCATTTTTAAATCCAACTTCTAAATTTGTTAGAGCAACTTCAATAATGGTGATCATCACTATTTTATGGGGGACAACTTCCTTGTCCAACAACAAAAATAGGTAATTTTATCCAACTTAGTTGTTTTAGATTGATTGGTTTAATGATACCTTACTTTCCATGTGATTAAGAGTATGTTAATTTATAATTGTAACAGCATAAATTTTATTCATTACAAATTAAACTATTATTCAATTAAAACTTTTTATAAGGAGATTCATATTTCTCATTGAGAAATATTATTCTTACACAAATGCTAAATGTGACACCTATACCGTAAATTTATACGATTTTATATTTTTAAAATGTTTAATTTTTTTTCTTGCATAAGTAAACACGTATACATTATGCGGTGTAAATATAAGTGTTTGATTTTTAGTGTTAAAATAGCAACCCTCATTTCCATGCATTCAATAACACATCATCATATAAAAGACAAAATTAACAAAGAAAGGGGTGTAGATGATGTTTTTCTTTATAAACATTATCTCAAAATAATTAATAGAAACCTTGATAAATTTATATAAATTTATTTATTTTTTACAATTTTTCTATTTTATATAATATTAATAAAAAAGTTGTATTAATACAAAATATTTAAAATATCAAATAAAAGCAATATCATATATAATATTTATATTTTTAAATATATGAACCTCTTAAATTTTTTATCGTTATTTTTATGAGTCTCTTTTCAAATTTTATAATATGAAAATATGAAAATATGAAAATATGAAAATATGAAAATGTATCTCATGTGAAATAAATTAAAGGTCCACCGTCACCTTCACATTCACATATTATAATTGACAATTGGAACACTCGAAGTAATCATTCTCAACTGACTCTTTTCAACTCTGAACGAACATCGATTCAAATTTTTAACATCAGATCGTCCACAACGTGTAAAACAGACTAACAAACGTAGAAATTCAATATTTTAAACAGCCGGCCTCCCATGGGTCTACCACCACCTTCCTAGATCACAATTCACAAATGTCACACTAAAAAGGATCTTTCTCAACTGAAAATTTTCAACCCTAAACAAACCTCAACTCGAAATTTCAACATCAGATCGTCCACAACATGTAAAACTGACTAACAAACCTAAAAATTTGAAAGTTTCAATAATCAGACTCCCGGAGGTGCAACATCACCTTCGCATATCACATTTCACAAGTGTCACACTAACAATGGTCCTTTCAACTTACTCTTTTCAACCTTTGATGGGAACTGACTCAAATTTTAAACATCGGATTATCCACAATATGTAAAACGGACTAACAAACATAGAAATTCAAAATTTTCAACAATTGAACTCCCGGAGGTCCACCATCACCTTCCCATATCACAATTCACAAGTGTCACACTAGAAATGGTACTTCTTAACTAACTCTTTCCAATCCTAGACAAACACTAACTCAAATTTTAAACATTGGACAATTCACAATGTTGAAAGTTCTAGCTGATGTTCGTCCAAGGTTATGAAGAGTCAGTTGAGAAAACCATTTTCTAGTGTAACACTTGTGAATTGTGATCTAAGAAGGTGATAGTGGACCTCTGGGAGGCTGATTGTTGAATTTATTTTATTTTATTTTATTTTTAGTAATCATCCACAACATTTAAAACATATCCACCAACATATAAATTCAAAATTTTCAACAATCAGACTCCCGGAGGTCCACCATCACCTTCTGAGATCACAACTCACAAGTGTCACACTAGAAATGGTTCTTCTCAACTTACTTTTTCCAACCTTTAGACGAATATATACCCGCGTTTTCAACATATGACCATCCACGACGTGTAAAACGTACTAACAAATATAGAAATTCAAAATTTTAAACAATTGAACTCCCATAGGTCTACCATCACATTCTGAAATCAAAATTCACAAGTGTCACACTAAATTGGGTCTTCCTCAACTGACTCTTTCCAAACCTGAACAAACACCGACCCAAATTTTCAACATTGGATCATCCACAACATATAAAATAGACTAACAAACATAATTTTATAATTTTCAATAGTCGGACTCCAAGAAGTCTGCCGTCAAATCTACATATCATTATTCACAAGTGTCATACTATAAAGGATCCTTTCAACTTACTCTTTCCAACCCTGGACGAACACCGACTCGACTTTTAAACATTAGATTCTCCATAATGTGTAAAACAAACTAAAAAACATATAAATTAAAAAAATTTCAACAATCGGACTCCCAGAGGTCCACTATCACCTTCCCATATCACAATTCACAAATGCCACAATAGAAATGGTCATTCTTAACTAACTCTTTCCAACCCTAGACAAACACCAACTCGAATTTTAATCATTGATCGGTCCACATTCTGTATAACAGCCTAACAAACATAAAAATTCAAAAATTTCAATAATCAGACTCCCAGACATCCACCACCACCTTCCCAAATCACAATTCATAAGTGTTACACTAGAAATGACTCTTCTCATCTGTAAATCTAGTTCGCTCGCAAGACAGATGTTAGACACACTGTCTGGGACAATGTGTATAACTTGATTATAAGAGATTAACAGTTAAGGGGAAATAAATCATAAAAGCAATAAAAAACATAAATGATTGTTAACCCAGTTCAGTGCAATATCACCTACTTTCGGGGGGCTTCCAACCCAAGAAAAGAAATTCACTCTTAGTAGTATTAGTACAAATAGTGTTAGATGAACAACACTTGTTCAATGTCTCTCTTCCTAATACTACCAGTGACTTTCTATTTATAAACCCCCCTAAATATGAGAACCCCTCTCACTTTCTCTTAATCACTAACCTTAGTGATCAATACATAAAACAAGTTTAAATATTTTAGAATAACAACTCAACTAACAAAACAACCTCTTTGCCTTTTATATGGAACTTGGGAACTATAGAGGTGCACAACTAACAACAAGAATAAAGACTCAAATATCAAACCATAACACACCATATCTTCAACTCTTGCACCCACTTTCTTGTTAGGAATGAGTCTTCTTATATAGCAAAATATCTGTTGGGGCATGTGCATCTGAATAGAAGCCAAACAAATTTTATTTTGATGCATATTTGATTTAGTATACATTAATATCCACAAAGAGATTTGATCTCATTTAATTTGATTTGGTCTTGGACAATAATTTTAGCCAAACATCCTTAAAATCATATTGCTAAAAGGTACAACTCATAAATGATAAATCCCCTTGTAATCAATCAAATACACACACACACACATACACACACACACATGCACACACACACACACACAAATTTACTCACGTAACATGGCTTACAGAATGAGACTAGATGTTGCACTCAAGCTGGAACATCTTGTCCCACATGATGCCTCTTCACATTTTACATATTGTGTCGACTATGTTGTTTTACCTAAATAAACTAATCAAAGGACAAATAATATCCCCTTTGGAAAAGTTTGGTAAATATAACTTATAATATCTGGAAAATGTGTAAGAGTATATCTTAAAAAAATTCACAATTATAAGGACACAAACAACACACCACAAAACACGCCATATCAGAGCATATATAGCAGCAACAAAGAACAAAATCGGTGGTTGCTACACATAGAAATCAAATAAAAAACATCATCGAAAAGAGATGAAAACATGTGCACACATCATCACAACATCACTACTACCCCTTTTTGTCACAAGTTAGCAAAGGTATGGAAATGAATATTAGACCATCAAACACAAGCCAGAATCATAACTAAGAACCAAATCTAGAATAACTAGAATCATTGTTAGAGTGCGGAACCATCGTCATTGTTAAGAAGCCATTATAGACCCAGTAACACCAAAATTATAACATGCCCAAATACAAGAGCCAACAAACAGAAACAAAACAGAAAATTAAAAAATGCAGTCAATAGTAGTCAAATTATCCACATTTTAATCAAATTATCCACATTTTTATTGCTAATGGTGCGTTTAGTAATTATTTCTTAAATAGATTTTGATACTTCCACGAGCTCAAGAAACACATCCTTTTTGGTAGATTTGGATAATGGAGAATAATTCCTAACATCATATTGATCTTGGTGCTTTGTTACCACAATGTCTATAACATATGTTCCAACAAACAACATATAATCCAAGGTCAATGGCACTGCCTTTTTGCTTTGAGCTACTTCAGGATGCACAACCTCAGGGTGTTGGCTCAAGATAATATCATTTAATAAACAAGGAAATGCTATGGGTAGCTTAACAATAAAGGAATTAACATGCTTTATAGTTTTCTCAAAAATATATTCTCCAAAATTTAGCTTCACCTTGGTTCCTATTTGGAAGATAAGATTAGCCAAGTCAGTGGTTATACATGAACTCTGATTTGCAGGTGCCGAATTTTCTGCACTTATTCTATTCAGAACAAGATACATCACACTCAAGCTTCCACTAGAGAGTAAACATTTCTTGGGCCATTGCTCCACTTGCCCACCATTTATTTCCTTAGCAATCTTGTCAATAGAGGGAACCTTATCAAACCTTGGAGACTTGATTCTGCCCAAATAATCGTTAATAATTGAAGGTGAAAACTTCACACAGATTCCTATATCATACACCTTTCTGTACTCCTTATTGCATTCAACATTACACTCAGCAGTAATGTTCAGAATAAATTCCTTGGAGCATGATTTAATGTTTAACCTCTAAAGCAAAGTTGTAGAGGACATCAAAAGGGATATTTGGCTCAAAGAAGCACCTATAAAAGTTGAAAATTGAAGGAGTTATGATCTTTAGAACATAGGTATGCCATACTTGAGTTTTAGGTCAAATTTTTCTAACTCCACAAAATGAACTCTAATGTCTTCAATTCTTTCATGACCTTCCAAGCATAATTGACTCATGACTTGTGAAGAGACGTTGAACGGGGTGTCAAGAAGAGTCATTTTCCTAAAGAAGCACTCAAAAATGTTGAAGTATGAAGAATTTATGATATTTTGTATTTGGACTTGAAATGTTTGACTTTTTGGTCAAACCTCCTTGGAAAAACTTACAATCTTGGACTTTTCCTTGTGTTTTAATGTACATTGATAATCATATGAACTCAAAATTATGTATGCTTGAATGTCCTTTGATGAAACTTGCAATGTCTTGAGGAAAATTGTTGATGAAGGCATGGAAATAAACACATGAACCTTTAAAGTTTCTTGAGAAACAAGCTATCAAATCTTGAAACATATTTGATCAAATGAAGTTGAATGATGCTTGAGACCCTATGCTTTGAGATTAGAGGTCATTCTTTGATGGATGGCCTTTGAAAATCAATGGTTGACCACCTTTGAGGAACTCAAACCCTAGCTGAGGAACCAATCACTTGATGCTCTTACTTCCAAACCCTACCCTGTAAAAAACACAAAAGGGACAAGGCATATTTTTTGTATTTTGATTAATGGTTAGTGAATTATAAAGCATATAGGTACAAAAACGTAAAAGTTACACAAAAAGGTGCTTGATGATCTCTACAAAGGTAAACCCCAAAGATGAGATGGTTAGGAGACAACCAAGTTTGCAATCTTGATGTATTGCAAATATTTAAATGAGGTGGGATCTTAGGAATAAAAATTAGGGTACGAAACACGGAACAACTCCCCTGAGTTTATGCATTGTTCATGATAGATCTTTGATAGCTCCCTCTAAGTGTATGCATATATCATGCATAATCCTCTTCATTATCTTCTTCCCCTTTGACAACATCAAAAAGAGAAAATTACCCGTTAGAAGCATCACGCAGATGCACATTTCACAAATAACAAATATTATACATAGGCAATTTCAATGAAAAGGTTGTGCACTCACACAAAGTAAATAACACATGCTTACTAAAGAAACCACAATACTCATATTAATTTTGATTAATTAAGGTACAATCATTGCAACATTACATAATTCAAAGCGATAAACATCAAACCAAATGCAAAGACATGGAAACAACCAAACAAAACACACTAAATGCAAGAAAAATCTTAAGACACACTAAGGAGACACTCAAAACTCTGCTCATCACTCCCTTCCACGACCTTCAGGTCTTGCTCCACGAAACCAGCATTGACCATCATTTCCAAACTAGCGGTCCAAGAAATTACACATTTCTTGATAGAATTATATGTAGTGATGGGGATATTCACTTTGGGAAGCAATCATGTGATTGACCCTTGCGATGGTAGAAGCGGTATTAACATCTATTTCCTCCTTCAAGGTGACTAGCTTCTCTGTGACGAATGAGGCAAAGGCCTCAAAATTTGCATCTTGAGTTCTCATATGTTCCTTCATACTTTGGAGTTGTGCCATCTGGGCATCTTGTTTGTGCAGCAGGTTTTGAAGAAGTGAGGTGATGGATAAATTATTACCAACAACATTATTATCTTTCTGAACAGCGTCATTTTCCACATCATGCATAGGCACATCATCTTCAATACGTTGCTCAGTAGAGGGATCAATAAATGTGGTAAGATCGTCGAAGATGTATATCTTCCGACCATACTTTCCCAACCTTAGATAGTACGCTTTACGCTCTTCATCCCAAAAGTATCCCATGTTAGTTAGAGTCCGTTGAGAGAACTCTTGAATTGGACAAGGCGAGATGAGTGGTAGATTTGGCATGCCGATGTCAAATAAACTCAAAATTTTTGAGATCATAGATGAAAAGCAGAATGATGTCCCTTTGTATCCATCCTTGATGGTGAACATTATGGAGATGAAGTAGTGTGGCTAATTGATGCAAATTTTATGCATCGGGATGTACACAAGATGAATCTCTGCACTGTACACTCGAGAGTATTTTCCTTTCTTAGGATGCAGAATATGAGAAAGGAGCCATAATAGGATTCTCGGAGTCATTTTAAATTGGTTGACTGCTACAGCCTCATTACAGTCTTCTGGCCTCAAGGCTTTGAGCATTTTGTTGAGATTAGTGTTCCACTAAAAATCCTTATGAGCATGAGTATCTGTTACTAAAGGATCAACTTCATCCTCTACATCAGGATCGCTTATGGTAATGTCAAACAATCACTTCCAAACATCATCGGTGACTTCATAAATCTTATTCCCAATAGTGAATTTGAAAGAAGATTCATTCTGCTCGTGCAGTTCAGAATATAATACACTAACTAAATCCTCGTTGTAATCTTATAACAACTGCAAAAAATATTTGATTTCTTGGTGTTCTATGAGTAGAGCCACAACCGGGATTTTCAAACTTCCAACGACAGATGCCTTCCATACATGTTGTTTCATGACAAGGCGATGCAAAAATTTCTCTTTGAATTATGCAACGCAGTTGTCAGAAAACAGAGATAGTATGTTTCCCGGAATGGTTGGTGATGATGATGTGTTAGCCATATCACTTTTATTTCTCGCATTCTTGGGAGCCATTTGGATTGATAGGAATTTTGATAGAATTGTGATGTTTGAAACAAGACAGACACTGATGCCAATTTATAGGAAGTGAATGAGGAATAACAATTCAGAAGGTTTATTGTTATAAGAATGTGGAGAGTTGAATGGTTTAATGTCATAAAATGAATGTCATTAGTGATGAATTAAGAACATAAAAAGGAGTTACACTGGTTGAATAAGATTTGAATAACAAAGGACTCAAATTCATGAACCAACCATGAATATAGGAATATGAAATATTTTGGTCAAAAGATCCATAATTTGTCCACTTTACTGTCATAGGTCGACCTACACGAAAGCACGTGCCGACCTATACTGTTAGTTTTTGTGAAAACATTCAATTTTAATTCACATAGGCCGACCTATACGAGGTCAGGTCGACCTATACTAAACCAGTCAGCAGAGAAATTTTAATTCAAATGACACAGGTCGACCTGTTCAATTTTGGGTCGACCTATAGGCTTCTCATTTAAAGAATTTGAATCAAATGAACTTCTAGACATCACCAATGACTTGAGTTAGACTCATGCATACTAACTTGATTTGAGACACATGCATATGATAAGATTTGATGATTTGTTTGCTTTAATCATCTAATAAATAATCATGCAAGCATGACTTGGTCCAATATAAAAATGAATCACGATGACATATATGTATGGTTACTATAAACATGTAAAATGCAACATACAACAGTCACATTTGATATTTTTGGAAGTAGACGTATCTCACAAGTATCACGCATAATTCATCAAATATCCTTATGAAATAAACACGTAAAAGAGACACTTACGTACATAACAAGAAATAGGGTTGAAATGATATTTACCTCACCATACACAAGACGGAGGATGCACAAGCATTCCACGAAGAACTTTCAAACCAAATTTGTAATGAATACAACACGTGCCATGAAACACAAATAAGACCAAAATGTTCTTACCACTTTCCTTCTTATGCAAGTATTTGAAAGTGTGATTAATGATGTATCCAAGTAGATTATTTATTTGATGATCATTGGAGATTTTCCAAGTCAAAAGAAGATAGTTTGCTACAGCTGGACTTTCAACCTTCCCTTTTTCACGATTGTTATCTTCTTCTTTCTCATATTCCACCGTTTTTGGCTGATCAATTCCTTTTTTGGTTTCTTTGAGAATGTCTTGTAAAGATATACCTATATTATGAAAAGAAACACCTATCCCAAAATTTCTCGGATAAAACATTGGTAGTGATCATTCACACACTTTTACCACAAACAAAAACGCATAGAGTTAACTTGGTTGGTAACAAAATCCGTCTTGTTAGTCACATAAATCAAAACGATAAGAACATGTTGTCGTGTTGTGCCTTGATACTCTACGAACGAGATCTCATACTCTCTCTATAGAGTCAAGACATTTTTCCTGCATGATTAATAAATTGTGCTAGGTACCCAATCTTTATTGGGTCCTTGGGGATTAGTAAAACCTTGATTTCATTTAGACATCCATTGAAAGACACCATTAGGAACATGAAGTTTCCTAACTATGCACTTTGCAATAGTGTGTCCCTTTTTGCAACAATAGTGACAATACAAGTTTATAGAAGATAACCTTTTACCATTTGGTTCATTTTTAATGTAATTATACCTTCAATACAGATTGTGAGATGGTAAGTCATACTTGGAAGTATCTATAGCAAAGGTAACCTTTGGTTGCAAAGCCTTATCAAGTTTAGATTTAAGAGTCCTTGACTCTTTTTGCCAAATGTGACATGTTTCACAACCAAAATTCCACAAAGATCTAGGGTCCTTATCTTGTCCTTCTAGAATATTTGTCATAGATTTCCTTAGTACTTCCACATGTTTTTCATTTTCAACAATCTTAGCTTCCAAATGAAAGATGATTCTCTTGTTTGAAGTTAATCTCTTGAAAGCATCTATGGCTTGTCTTTGTATATTCTCAAAGGATTCTTGAAGTTGAGAAAAACTAAGTCATGAGAAGTTTGAAGTTTAGAGTGACTTACAACCTTTTTCTTTCCTTTGTTTGTCATATAGCAAAGCTTGACGGATTCCTCACTTGAAGTAGAGTTATCATCACTTGACGAATCACTTTTGTTTTCCAAAGCGGCATAATCTCTGTTAGCTTTTCTAGACATTTTGTGACGGCCCCTTTCATTCTTGATTTTTAGACACTCCGGCTTAAAGTGATCGGATTTACCACAGTTGTAACACGTATTTCGTGACTTTCTCATTTTACTCTCATCTTCTTCTTTTGAGGAACTTGATAACATTCTTGATTTATCATGGTACTTGTTGGGATATTTGTCGCCATGTTTTGACATGTATTTATTGACTCGCTTAATGAACAATCCCATGTCTTCTTCGTCGAAGTCATTGTTATCTTTAGGTTCACTTTCCTTTTTCTCATCTTGAGAAGGCCTTGAGCTAGAAGTCTTTAGAGAAATGTATTTATTCCCTAGTTCTTTATCTTTCCTTTTCTCACTCTTCGATCGCTTTTTGTATTCCTTCTCGTATTTTGTCAAGCAAGTAAGCTCTTACTCATGCTCTTCTAACTTACCAAACAAAGTTGTAAGATCAAGCTACTTAAGATCATTTGCTTACTTAAACACCTCAAAACTTTGTTAGTAGAAAGTTAATTGGAAACGGGATTACATAGTGCATTTAACCGATTTATAAGATGAGTGAACCGTTTTCGCATATCCGCAATGGTTTCACCATGCTCAATACATAATAGCTCGAGCTCTTGATTTAATGTGTTAATCCTAGCTTGTTTGACATCATTAGTACCCTCATGGGCAATCTCTAATGCGTCCCATATAACTTTGGCGGTCTCACAATGAGAAACGCGATAAAAATCATCAACTCCCAAAGCGGAAGTGAGGATGTTTTTCGCTTTCCAATCATGTGACCACAATTTACTATCATTATCATCCCATCGTGCTTCTGGTTTAGGTATTGTGACATCATCCTCATTGGTCATAGTATTTCATTTGGACCATTTTGGATAGCATCCCAGATACCTTTGTCAACAGAGTTAACATGAATACGCATAAGTGTTTTCCAATAGCCATAATTTTCGTCGGTGAAAATTGGTGCTCTATTGTATGCACCCTTAGGTTCGATATCCATTCTTCTAAGAAGGGGGGTTGAGTTTCGATTAACAGAAAAATAGTGAAAATAAATGATTATCAAAATGAGCTGAAACGGTTAATCTGCTGTTTTGGTTTCCCAACTTATCATCGATCTAAATAATTCCCAATTCCTAAGAGGACTATATCCCCTTTTTTATTATAATAGCAACCAAACAAGCGCATTTGATATTATATGATACATATTCCTAATTTCCAAATTAAGTAAACGGATGAGATATAGCAACCGTGAATTAAGCAAACACGAGAAACATATGCGGATTAAGCAAACGCGATTAAATTATAAAAATATGCAATCATCGAAATAAATTAATCAACCCTAAGATAAATCGAATTGAGCAAACAAGATATCACAGAAAAGAATTGAAAGGAAATAGATTTTATTGGAAATTAAAAGAACCTCAAAGTGTCGGCGGAAACCGACTACAGCTGATTAATCCTTGGGATTAGTTCTCCATCGTAATCGTACAAAACTTTAGAATATTTTGTGAATAGTGAAAAATGGTAAATATGAACAGTGTGCGGATGCTAGGTATAGAAAAGCATCACAAATTCCGGTTCTAACCCAACTGGGTCGAAATACATAAAATAACCTGGCCCAAAACTAAACATTCCTTAAGGTAGAATTCGGGTCCTGACTTCAATGAATTATTTGACCTTCTTTTACTCAGAACCAGCTCTTTCCTTCAACATGAAACTTGTAGCTACCTGTCTTAGCTTTCTAACCCCTATTAGAACGCGTCAATCCAATTCTCATAGCTTCAGTTATGATCAAAACAGTGGACATATATCAAATAACCGCTAAAGCTGAAAATAAGCTGCGAAAATAGTTTAAAGGCAAACAAAGACTTAATTCTAAAAACATAATAAAACAGTAAAATAAACAAAACAAACTAAGGACATTCCTAAGTACAAACATAAGAGAATGTGCATTAAAATGCACTTATCAAATTCCCCCACACTTGAACTTTTGCACTCCGAGCAAAATGATAACTTCAAAAATTCAAAACAAAACAAAACAGAGCATGCATTTCCAAAAGGATTCAAGATACAAGGTACAAGTAGAGTTCTAAGTGATGCTAGTGAGCAACTCTTTGTGACATTCATAGCAAATAGGAAAAACAGATTACCAAAAAGTACATAAAAACATCAAGATCCTCACAGGATAAAATTCACTCAACTCTCAAGTGTTTAGGTTAACTGTTTACACTCAGAGCACAACATAAAAATTAGTACTACCATAAACTTGAAAAGACTCTAACATCTGCAATTTAAATACATGCACACACAGATCAAAATGACTTTTATTCTATTGTAATTTGTCCAAGGTACGGGTGAGATAAATCCTAAGGGGGTACTAGGCTAAAAATCAAAGAGTTAAAAGAAAATTGAAAGAATTGCGTGAGTTGAACTACAGGAAACACCAATTACTTTCAAACAACAACCTCACAACTTATTTCTCTTCACTTTTTTTTTTCTTCGGAAGGACTACGTAATTAAATCCTTCTCTATTTTTTCATTTTTCATTTTTCATCATTTTTTTTCTTTTCTTTTTCTATTTTTTTCTCTTTTTCTGCCAATATTTGGACATCACAACAACATCACAAAAATGAAATTCAACCCCACACAACTCCATACAAGACTCTTTCAACCCTTGATTAGGGTGATAATTTTGTTTTTCACTTTTCGGATTGTAATAAGTTAATCACAAAAAAAAAGATAAATAGGCTCGAAGGGGTTTTCAAACAAAGGGATGATAATGATCAGGGTTTGTCTTTTTTTTTTGGCTAAGTGGCTAAAATTTAAAACAAAAAAAAGTTGCCTTGATCATATAGTATGCACAAGTAAACAAAAAGCATCAACAAGAGTCAATTCAAGTTCTAGAGACTAACAGACATGAGTGAATCACACAAGAAAGAAATAGATGGATTTTTGTATGTTATCCATATTAAGCTCAAAACTCATAAGGGTTAATGATCTACTACTAATAATGAATAATTCAGAGTTTAGTTTTACTTACCATACTAAGAATGCACAGCAAATTTTTCACATCACATCACAAAACTCTATTCAAGAGAACTATGAACAAAACTCATACTTGTAACTCAAAAACAAAGAAAGAAAACATGCATTTTTTTTAAATTTTATTTAAGAATAAAAGTAAAACAGAGAAAATTAAAAACAAAATAAAGAAATGGTTCCCTCCCCCACACTTAAAACATGCATTGTCCTTAATGAAAGGACATAACTATTAAATAACGATGAGAGAAAGGAAAGAACACACCCGAGTATTCAAGGTAGATAGGTGATCGCATAAGCAGCCTTTCTCAAAGAGAGATCTTGTATAGTCTCCTCTTCCAAAGTGGGGATCTCATAGAGTAACTTTGGGTAGCATCCATTGACCTTGAAATATTTATGAGTGCCTTCGCCTTTCATTCCAGGATCAAAGAAGAATCTTCGATAAGTAAAAGTTTCGAATGGGCACATGAACGTGATCTCCTTTTCCACCACATCAGAGATCAAAGGATTAAGGGGCTGCCTCACTGCTTTTCTTCCATCTTCCATAGAGGTCCATCCAGTTCACTTTTTATGTTTCTTCAAAACCTGCAAGCGCTTATTTTCTTGATCAAAATCAAGGTTAGAAGAAATTATAACTGGAATATTTCCATCCATCTCTAAATAAGCATATTTCATATTATTATGAAGTGGTTTAAGCTTTAAGGGGGGAGGTTGTTCAATGAATGGTGAGGTTGGGGCAGACGTGATGTCAAGAGCTTCAGCTGCATAAACAAGTTCATCTATTACTTCATCAGTAGGAAAAATGTCAACCTACAAGGCAACATTAATCTCAACACAAACATAGCAAACGTTAGTATCAGTACATAAATCACAAGAGTAAGTATCATCAAGGTCTGATAAAGATGAAAAATAAGATAACAATTCATAATAAGTATCATCAACTAAATCAGAAAGTAACTCTTTTGGATTTACTACTGTTTGGGCAGGTAGTTGATTTGATTATTGAGCTTGCTGCATGGCATTCACTAAAGTGGCAAGTTGTCCAATCTGTGTCTGCAAAGCCTGAATATTAGAATTCGTTCGTTGCTGAAATTGGAGATCATAATAGCCATTTGCTTGACAAGGTCCTCTAGTGAAGGTCTGGAAGGTGTAGAGCACACAATTTGGAATTCCTTCAGATGCTTATTTGAATCCTCACATGCAAGACCATTAAACCTTGGCAACAAGTGTATTAAACCAGATTTCAATTTAAAAGGTACAGTAACAGCAGAATATTCAATACATAAAGCATTATAATTCATATTATGAGCAACAAGTTCTGTTAGAGTTATTTGGATTTCCATATTAAATTTAATTGGAAAAAAATCAACAAAGAAAAAGAAAACACATAACTACTTCAGCAATACAACAACAATTAGGAAAATACCAACAATGTTCCTATTAAGAAAAAGAATGGAAAAATAGAAAAGCAAATAAAATAAAATCTAAAAATGATGAAAATATAACTAAAAATCAAATCAAGTCAGAATAAGTCTCTACAAAAAAATTTCGGATTTTTTTGAAAATATGAAAATAGAAAATAAATAAAATAAAATAGAAAAATAAGGAATTTGCGATTTTCAGGGTCAAAATCTTTTAGAATTTTATTCTAAAGGAGTATTGTTTGTCAATTTTTTTCTGATTTTCTGGAAAAAGTTCGAAGCAAATCGAAACAGTAGCTTCCAAACTTACCTGATAGGCTAAAACGCTTACCACTGCACTGCAACTCTGAAAATCAACAAGCAAAAACAAAAAAAAACAAAAAAAAACAAAAAACTTTAAAATTAAAATCCTAAAATTGGCTAAAATCAACAAAAATCCATGGCGACGGCGCCAATTTGATCAGCTGTCGTGCATAGATAAAAAACGAGTACTTTTTTAAAATATAGTAAACGATAACGACAACTCGAGTATCGTTCTCAAGGATTCTTATATTATTATTAACCAACCGATTGGATAATGGGGGTTGAGTTTCGATTAATAGAAAAATAGTGAAAATAAATGATTATCAAAATAAGCTGAAACAGTTAATCTGCTGTTTTGGTTTCCCAACTTATCATCGATCCAAATAATTCTCAATTCCTATGCGGACTTTATCCCTTTTTCGATTATAATAGCAACCAAACAAGCACAATTGATATTATATGATACATATTCCTAATTTCCAAATTAAGCAAATGAATGAGACATAGCAACCGTGAATTAAGCCAAAACGAGAAACATACGCAGATTAAGCAAACACGATTAAATTATAAGAACATGCAATCATCGAAATCAATCAATCAACCCTAAGATAAATCGAATTAAGCAAACAAGATATCACAGAGAAGAATTGAAAGGAAATATATTTTATTGGAAATTAAAAGAACCTCAAAGTGTCGACGGAAACCGATTACAGCTGATTAATCCTTGGGATTATTTCTCCATCGTAATCGTACAAAATTTTAGAATATTTTGTGAATAGTGAAGAATGGTAAAGATGAACAGTGTACGGCTGCTAGGTATAGGAAAGCATCACAAATTTCGGTTCTAACCCAACTGGGTCGAAAAACATAAAAAAAAATCTGGCCCAAAACTAAATATTCCTTAAGGCAAAATTTGGATCCTGACTTCAACGAATTATTTGACCCTCTTTCACTCTGAATCAGCTCTTTCCTTCAACATGAAACTTGTAGCTCTCTATCTTAGTTTTCCAACGCCTATTAGAACACGTCAATTCGATTCTCGTAGCTCTAGTTATGATCCAAATAGTGGACAAATATCAAATAACCGCTAAAGCTGAAAATAAACTACGAAAATAGATTAAAAGCAAACAAAGACTTAATTCTAAAACATAATAAAACAGTAAAAAAACAAAAAAAAACTAAGGAAATTCCTAAGTACAAACATAAGAGAATGTGCATTAAAATGCACTGATCACAAACCAGACGGAGTGATAATGAACCTAAATTTTCAACAACGATCAAGCTACGAATCAATTAAATGCAATGCTAATCGTAACTCGTATATCCAATGAACCAAAACACAATCAAAATACGCACAAACAATTTATCGAACTCTTGGTGTGCAATCGATAGCGATTGGAAATATAATTCGTTTTATTGATGTTAAAAGCCAATCGCAATCAAAGTGATTGTGATTATATCAACAACAACACTTTTGAAAGATAATAGAAAACAATTTCCAATCGAATTGATCAAACAACAATGAACTCGATAAATTGCAAAATCAACAATAAAAGAGATAAAAAGATAAAGAGAGAGAGACCAAGATTTGTTTAGGAAGTTCCCCAATCAGCCAAGCACACAACTTATTGAAACCTAATATTTCCAAACACAATTCAGCATCTCGCGCTACTCCCTTGAAAGGAAGCCACCTTATCCCAAGGTTTTCACTCGGTCGAATATATGTTGACGTGATTTTGTCAAAAACCTTCAAATCAATCTGATCTTGAAGGAAAATCCCACCTTGGTTTTCTTATTTGAAACACACGAAGTTCCCAACCCAATATTCTCGGTGTACGCAGTGAGAATCATAAACCAAGCTATTACATTAACTTGACTCGCAAAACAAAAGATGTCACCACCGAACTTTAATTTATCCAAGGGAAGGGGAAAATAACAAATAAACCCTAAATAAATATGCAAAGCTAAAGACGAGTCTAAAGGCTAAGCAAATAAGAAATCAAAGCTACGGGGGTTGGTTATACTAAGGGAAGGTATTAGCATCATAAGTATCTGTAGTACTCTACAGGAACCTCTTAAAATATCTTTGTTTTTGCTAAAGTTATTTTGCTTTTGATTAGGAAAGTTTATTGTTTTTGTGATGATGAGAGTGTGAATTAAAATTAGGGTAAAAAGGGTTAATAATAAAAGGGTAGAGAATAAAAAGGAAGAATGTAATAAAAGGGTAGAAAAATAAATGGTAGTTTGCTAAGATCTCACAATCCTATGTCTAAATATCCTTAATAGGAAGTCAGAGCAATTGTAGTTCAGGGAACTACGGGTAAAAATAGTGAAAAAGGGAAAGAGAGTGAAAAAGAAAAAGAGTGCTCGCCAAGGATTGAGACCTTGTGCCTACGTATTCTCAAAAGGAACTTGAGAAATCAGAGCATTTGTAGTTCGTGGATGTCATACCCTAATTTTTGACCTTGAGATTCCGTTTTTCGTTTCGCATCGTTTGCATAGCATAACATGCACTTCATCTTGCATAGTGTCTGAAATGTCAGTCAGAATAAATTTGTTGGATTCACGGACAAACCGGTCTAAATTTATTTCAAAATCCGACCAAACTCGGTATTTTTCCAATATGTTTATTTCACGTTGATTATTTTGGTGCATTCATTTTATTTTTTCGAGTACTTTTTAGTCAGACTTTTTATTTGTTTTTAATTATTTTATTTTTTAGTCAAATAATAATTTTAATTCATTTACTTAGATATTTAAATTTAAAGTTATTTTAATTATTTTATTTCTATTTTGTCATCAATTCTTCCCTTTTATAAACAAAAATATGATTTTTAATTCTTTTTATTTTTGTCTTATCATAAAAAATAAAAAATAAAAATATGATTTTTAATTCCTTTTTATTCTTGTCTTATCATAAAAAACACAAAAACATGTTTTTAATTCTTTTTATTCTTGTCTTATCATAAAAAAAACAAAAAAACATGATTTTTAATTCCTTTTTATTCTTGTCTTATCATAAAAAACACAAAAACATGTTTTTAATTCTTTTTATCGTTTTTGTTTTATTGTTGAAAACTTAGTATTATATGTGTGCATTGCATAAAGCCAAAGGGGGGAGAAAAAGAAGAAAGGTAGAAGATCCAACACTCGCTGGATTCTGGTTGTTACCGAAAAACTCATACTCGCAGAAAAAGTCGCCGGATTTAGAAAATTGTGTTAGTACTTTCTTGGTCTTTTTATCTTTCTTCGTGTTTTTCTTCAATTCATGTTGATGCACTTGTTTCATTTTATATATTATTATATTAATGTTGTTACCACTTGTTTCATTTTATATACTATTATTAATATGTTGTTACTACTTGTTTCATTTATATACTATTATATTAATGTTGTTACTACTTGTTTCACTTTACTTGATATATAGATATAGTATACTGTTTTGTTTTCATTTTATATGCATGTTTTATATATAGATGTAACACAGTACTATTTTTATATGGTTTACCTTATAGTTTTTATTATAAATTTTATATATTACTTATTTCTTTTCCTTTTCTTGTCATATATTGTTTTGGTTTGATAATATGAGATACTTTACTAGTAGGTGTTTTAGGGTACTGTATGTAATGAGGACAACACGTTTTGTTTCTTTGCTTAAAATTTATTTTTTATGATACTGGTATTTGGTACAATATTATGACTACCCTATTGAGAACTAAAAGTAAACGATGGTGTCTTATAGTCCCCGTTTTGTTTTTTTAATTATTTGTTTTTTACAAGGTTTCTTCTTAATTGCATATTCTAGAAAATACTAAAAAATACATTTAAACTTTAACTTATTTTTTTAATTTGATTAATATTGAAAATACCAAAAACATTTTTATCATTTATTTCTTTTATATTTTCATCTTTTTGGTTTATTTAGTTATTTGAATTATATTAGAAAAATGTAAAAATTATGTTCATTATTAAATATTCATATTTAATTTGATTAATTAAATTATTAATTAATCTTATTAAATATTTATATTTAAATTAATTAATAATTTCATATGTCTGATTCCAAGGGAGGATCCCTTTTGCTGACTGCCACGTCATATTTAGGATAGCTTAGCCTAACTTACTCATTCCTTTACCCGTTTATCCTAACCTTAGGATTAGAGTCGCCGTACTCTATGTGAGTATCTTGCCATTGACACTTCTTTCCCCTTTTATCCTAACCTTAGGTTTAGAGTCGTCGTACTCTATGTAGGTGTCTTGTCATGGACATTTACCTTTCCCTTGGAACCTTGACCACAGTCAAAAGTTCCTCGCCCTTATTTAGGAGAACTACGAATGCTCTGATTCCATTCCCGTCACGATACGTAGGCACGAGATGTGATGTCTTGGCGAGCATACTTAGGACTAACACCTTAGGTATCCCTTTACCTTTTCACCCTTTAGCAGACAAAATAACAAATGACATAATAAAACAAGAGGTTCCTGTAGAGTACTACAGATACTTAGGATGCTAACACCTTCCCTTAGTATAACCAACCCCCAAACCTTAGATTTTCTTTTGCTTTGTTTTTTCATTGCATATTTTGGGTTATTCATTCTTTTCCCCTTCCCTTGGATAAATTAAATACCGGTGGTGAATTAAGATTCTGTGATTCAAGTTAATTCAATAGCTTGATATCCGATTCTCACCATGACAGTGGAACTACGGGTTGTTAGGGTTCTGAGAACCAAAACAACGAAGGGGAAAAGCTTGGAAGCAAAGCTTGTGAGGATTGATTGTAAAGGTGAAGAGATTAATGTCTATCTCTTATGAGTGGACTTGAATGATAAGTTAAAGGTTTGTAAAGGGAGGAGAGAATAGTCGCTATCTTTATGACAAGGTTGATTGTAAATGTAAAACCAAGGGTGGCAAAGGGAGAAGAGATTGATAGCTATCTCTATGGCAACGTTTGAAGGAGGGGTTAAAAAGTTACAAGAGATTAATGGCCATCTCTTGGGAAGATTAAAGGTTTTGTAGATAAAAATGGTTTAAAAGTCCTAAGGTTGAATTAGGGTTTAGATAATGGTGTATATAAACATTAATGTCAAGAGAAACTTAACAAAACAAAATTTATCAGGCTTCAACAAGTATAACACCAAGAATGAAGTGAATATACAAATGTGATTAAACATGGTATCAAGATATGTTCATAACAGACAAGGCATAAGATAAATAGGCATGCTTGACATTGTGGAAGTTTATGAAGAAAATACTTGAATATGTGAGAAAGGATTTAATCAATTGAAACATCACAAACAAGTTTAAGCAAGTACATGTTCAAAATGAATCATGGATCAAATGAACACGATAAGGCAAAACCCTACAGAGAGTTTATGAAGGAAATACTTGAACATCTCAACAATTTTCACATTTGGTCAAGATGAACAACAAAGATACAATATTTAAAACATGGTATAAGACATATATAGCATGATCACACAAACATTCATGAATCATTTGGTCAAGGAAATAATTCAAGAAACATCAATGAAAACTCCTAAAAAAATCACATAAATCAACAAGTTTTCAACATAATGAAAATGGGTTGAATAATTTATATTTTTGGGATTTTTTTCATACATTCACAAAATATATACGACAAACAAGGAGTGTGCAAAAAATTAACTCAAAATGATAAATAGGGCATGAGATATGATTAAAAGAAAATGGGAAAAAAAACATAAAACAACTAAGTGATAAAAAGAAAGGGATGCTACCATTAGGACTTGAACCCAAGACTTCTTGCTTGCTGCTTAAAAACCTTACCACTGGTTCATATGCTTTGGGTTGACATAATACGCGCGCAGCGCATATCACAATGACCATTATGGTGTAATGCCTATTCAGTAACTAATGTACCATCAACAAAATAAATAATAAAATAAGTTTGAAAACTGAAATATGGCGCCATCATCATCTTCATCTTCATCCTGAACTCAACTTTCATTTTCAAATTCTGGAAATCGTATCTTCCTTATTTCTTAATATTTTCTCGTGATGTAAAAATGAAAGTTGTTCAAAATTTAACAAAGATCATGATGGTACCATTTGATTACATTGATTTTCAACACATGACAAGTAATCAATCCAAAACCAGTATGAACCCTAAAAATGCAAATTTAATGTGAAATCTCATATGTAACAGATATAAAGCAATTGATATAGGGGAAATGACAACCACATCATAACAAATATGTTTGTAACACAAATGATCCAAAATGATGCATGAATCATAGAGTTTGAGAAAGAGTAACTTACCTTCAAAATTGAAAATCGAGTTTGGCTTTGGAGTTGTTACATAAGCAAGATGATGATCCTAAAAGCTTCCTTGACCTCCAAGGAACATGTTGATGTGTTTGAATTGTGTTGAGACCTTCTGAAAGTCCTTGACCAAATCAATAGGCAGTTTAAAGTAAGTGAGATATGGTGGAAGTGTTCAATTTGTTACAGAAGTGTTTAGATGGTTTGGATCACTTCTATTAAGTGTATAGAAGGTGTTTGGATGAATGAATGGAGTGGAAAGTGATTGCAATGAAGAATTCAAAAGTTCTTGCAAGTTGTGCAACAATGGTGATATGAAAATGAAACTTTTGGTTATGTATTGTTTGGTGATGTTTAGAGTGTTTCAGAAGCTTGGATAAGTTGTATGAGACGTGTTTGAAGTGTTAGAATGAAGGTTTAGTGACTGGTTTGTGAAATTCGAGTTTTCACTTTGATGGATTTTGAAATTTTGCAAGAATATGTGATTTTGATATGGAGAGATCTTTTGTGAGGTTTTGGTCTATTGTTGAACTCTAATTGATCAGAAATAACCTCTATTTATAGATAAACAAGTTAGTTTTTTGAAGGAAAAGTTTTGGATTGAGATGCATCCTATTATCCAATAGTTCATGTCATGTTCCTTAACTTGAATGTCGAGGTACAAGTAGCTTTATTTTTAAGAATGGTCAAATTTTTTACCATTTGGACCATCATCATTCATATTGCAACTTAGTTTTGATGCTTAAACTAAAGTCTTGGCTTGGTGGATAAGTTTCTTGACAATTTGGCTTTTTCACTTAATGCACCAAAACAAAACTTAAGTTCATGCATTGGGATGAGTTTTTCCACTATGAAAAGAGATATAACTTTGACAAATTTGGTACTATCTTGAAGATCTCATGAGATACTACAAGATTTGTGTTCATCTTGTGCAAAGATAATTCTTGCAAAGTGATCAAAAGTGATCTTGAACTTGTGTGACACAAGAATTTGTCTTGAATTCAGCTTTATCAATGCTTGTTGCAAAAATCATAACTTCTAGCTCAAGTAAGTTAAATCTTTGTTCTTGTACTCTTTGGAAATCTTGAAACATCATCTACAACTTTCATGTTGACAACTTTTCTTAATTCAATAGGGATCATGGTGAAAAATGCCTGCAAAGTCAGCTACTTGACATAGGTAGAATTGGTTGAAAATTTTTCTAAGTGTTCTTGTTCAAAAAGTAGTGAACCCTCCACTTCATGACCTTATATCTCTTTGTCCATGTATTTTTTGGAAATAATCCCCTAGGACAAAGTTGGAGTATGGAACAAGATCTTCAATTTGGTCTTTGGAGCAAAGAAAATGGTTGCTTGAGGAGAGAGTTATGGACTTGGGAAGTAGGGTAAAAATCATGCAATTTCATGACTTAGAAAAAATTAAGCAACCCTAATTTTCCCAAATTATGATCCTTGGATGCTTTCTTTGATTTTCTTGATTGATCATGATCCAATTCACATATTTTCATGATCCTTGACTTGAGGAGTCTATGGTTGACCAAAAGTCAAACTTTGACTTTGTGTACTAGTTGACTTTGTATCAGATGAATTTAAATTTTCAATCTTCAAAGGATCAAACTTCTTGGGCAATTTAAATCATGTGAGTGGACTTTAAAGATGCATTTGAGGCCCTTAAATCATGTCTTGAATAATATGATCACCCTCAGATGAAAAAGTCAACTGTAAGCATTCTTAGGCTAAAACCCTAATTTGGTTCATCTGATGAACTTGAGGCTTAATGAGTTTGAAATGATACAATCTTGCACTTGGTTGTTGATAAATGGAAACTCTTGATCTTCATGAATGAATGATATACTTGAGAAGTTGAAGATCACACCAATCCCCGACTAATCATCAGTTTGAGCATCTTGAGGCACAACCTAACTTGTAAAGCAAGCCAACACATATTTTTGTATTTGTAATGGGTTAGTGATGAATAAAGACACACACACATGTAATGCTAAATGTCATGCAAATGATGTAAATGAGGTGGAATCTTAAGGGTAAAAATTAGGGTACGAAACTCGGTTACACCAAACCTAATTGGACGTTATCAACCCTAATCTAGATGGTCACCCAATCTAAAAATGATTATGTGTAGCTCAATTGTGTGTATGCATAGAAGAAGGGATGAAGATGAAGGGAAACTTTGTAATCTGGTTTCGTTTAGGTTTTATTCACTATGAACCTTCCCTAGAAGAGGATGCATGTATGAGTATATATAGGTATGTGAAGAAAATGGGCAAAAGGATGCAAGAAAAATAAGATGCAAAAGGAAATTTACAAGTTTTAAATTGCATAGGTTGGCCTATGAAGGTGTTCAGGCCGTCCTGTGAGGCGACTTGAGAGGCGACCTGTGGGCAGAGCCTACAGGCTTCGTTCTTGGAGCATCGGAGCCGACCTGAAATATGGATGTGTTGGCCTATACTGAAGCTGAGGCTTCCATAGGTCGGCCTGATCACGTATAGATCGGCCAATGCAGTTATTTTGACACACAAAAATGATTTTTTGATGTGTATGACATGCCTAAGACCTGTAAAAACTTGTTTAGAGACTCTTTTTATGCATCCTAAGGCTAAGGGGACAAATGAGCATCTAAACGTAGGTTGATACCATCCAATATACAAAAGCGCTATAATATACTACCTTCCTTGTTTGACATCATTCAAAACTCGGTTGAATTTTTAGTTAGCACTTACAGAAACAATCATCTTGCTTTCGTAATTCCTCATAAGGAGAGTGAAGAGTCAAGGGATTTCATTCCTGAGCTCTCCTTTGAGAACAACAAAATTACTATCTAGAAAAAACAAATGTTGATCCCTTATTCCATGGATGACAAGCTATATGTTTTCTCAGGGCCTTATCCCACCAAAAGGTCACACTCTACAAAGACTGCTCACCTTTTCACAGGTTACCTACTCACCATGCCGTCTGCCTTTGAGCAATATGCTCTTGACCTGTCTTTCATGTTCAAGCCTAACTGCGTGTTTTAATCTGCTCCACCAACTCCAACCAAAGAGTACTTGGCGTGGCTCAACAAGGTTCAAGCCAAGAAAAAGAAGCATTGGGAGAAAGTGGGTATCTACGACATGGTCAATCTGTCTAGAACCGACCCCAAATACAACCCAGGTGTGTTGCTAGCTTCGATCTTCTTTTGGGAAGGATCAACCAACACCTTTTAGCTTCCCTGCAGCATGCTGACGCCAACCTTGTTCGACGTCGCCTCCATTACAAGTTTAAATTCTGTTGGCGCCACCTTTTGTCCAACCCTGGCAACCCAACATGAGTTCACAATCGATCTTCCCACTTACAAAAATTTCATCTCCGACAACTATGATATTGTCAACGAAGATGTTTTCGACCAAGAGCACATAACTTTCTTGGCATTTTGGCTCTCTTACTATGTTTTCTGTTCCATCTCTTTACAGGTGGCTAAGAAGTTCGTACCCTTGGCCATCCAGCTTCATGAAGGGAAAAAGATTTCCCTCAGCAAGCTTTTCTTAGCCAACCTCGACCAGTCACTTGGAGATGCTTCCCACAAACTCAAACACCTCCCTGTAAACAGTAAGAGTAAGTCCTTCTTAGTTTCAGGTCCCTTCTGGCTTTTATAATTGTGGCTGAATGCCACTTTTGAGCCAAAGTTGTACATTACTGATTCTCAAGCCTTAATGAAAGAGACTGAGAAAAAGGCCATCGAAGGCACTAGGCTTGTCCTCCTTACTCCCCAAGAAAGCCCTACATTAAACATTCTCATCAAATACGTCACCCTTTTTCTCGAGACCAAGGTCTTCGATGCAACTATGGCTCCTTTTGTGGACCTCCTGGTTGGTCCAACTTGGCTCTAAAACAAATTTTCTGGATCCTCCCCTTCAACTACTGCTATGTCGAATGCAGTTTGGGTCATTTTTTTAACTCCTACAATTTTATCGTCCAGAATTGAAGTTTGCGCTCTTGTCTTTGGCTTTGTTGGTTAACAACCTAACTTGGTGGCCAGACAATTTATCTGCAACCAATTTCAACCTTCCTCCTCCCTTTACGTTTAAGAGGCAGGTATTTTCTGGTCGGAGCACAAGTACGACCATGAAGAATTCAAAGAGTGTACTCGGTTTGCTCGTAACCATGTTTTGGAACTCCCTACTTTCCAATTTCACCAATCGTTCAATATCACTTCTGAATTCCACAACTGGTGGATGGGGTACCTTACTCGCTGCTTCTCAGAAGCCCAATTCTTATTAAGGATTTCTGATGCTCTCTCTAACGTGCCTAAAGCTTAACATCAATAGGGTGCGTTCCTTTAAATATTCCTTCTGACTTGCTTTCATCTCTTTTCTTACTCTTCGATTTTTAGATGAATCTGAACCTCCAACTGATGATCATGTTGAGAACCCTTCTGGCATAAGAGAGACGGGGCATCCACAAGAACCCAAGAAGAATGTACTTTCACCTCTTATACTATTCTTCGTCTTTATAGTAATTCTCATAATTTTGCTTCTTCTAGACCTGAAAATGAGACCCTGAATCTCCAACCTCCAAGACCAAAAATAAGAAGAAGATAAAGACTACTACTGCCACGAAGACCAATACTGCCACCAAGACCGTTACTGCCCCCAGTCAGGTATCGTCCCTGAGTCCCCTCTTTAATTATCACGCTTCTTCGACATCCTACTTATTCGATCTTCTTTTTTAGGCTACTCCACAACTCATCCCAGTTCAGGTCGTAGAGAAAAGCTCAGAGGTTGTGAAGAACCTCTTATCTTTTCAAGGTCGAGGCCGAAAGCTTCTCCACAGCCTATCGTCAGCCACCGTAACAAAGAAACTCCCAAAAAGTCTACATCCAAGAAGGACCCTGTTACAACCTCTGTAAGTCCTTCGACCAAACCTCAAAAAACTACACCAAAGAAAAATGGTGAAACAAGAAAGGAATCTGTCAAGACCCTGACGCCTCCAGCTAACGAAACAATCATTCAAACCCAACACAATCCAGTTGAGGAAGCTAATGATCCCCAGGTATGTGCCAATTTCCTTCGTAACTTGTCTGTTGATCGTCTTTTAACTCTGACACATTTTCCTTTTCTTTTAGGAAACCCCTGCTACAACTCATGATCAAGAAGTTACTCCCACAGGTTTCCCTCGAAACACACCTTCTGCTTCAGTTTCACACATACATGTCGCACCTCAAAATTTTCCCTATTGTTTCTAACCTTAACTGGCTTATGTTTCACATTCATATGCATTATCCACTAAGCCATTATACTCATAATCATGCATTTCATCGAGCTCCTAAGACAGGGGATCAAAGTGCTTTCTTGTGATTTTGGTTTTCCCTGTTCAGAGGTGATCCATTTGGTGCTTGCACTCAAGATAAAACAAGAGGTTAATTTCTCACCATCATAAGCATCTTTGTCAAGATTTATCAAGATACATTGTCGTCTTCTTCAAGATTTCTCAATGTCATTAAGTGTTGAGGGTTTCATCATTGATTTAACTGACAACTCAAGTTATTTCATCATTTTCAGTGTACATCTCAAGGTGAAACAGGGTTTCTTATTCATGGTTGATATTGTGGACTTCCATCAATTGAGGTTCATTAGATTGAGGTTTTCATGTTAATGACATCTTTGGGGTCTTGTTTCTTTCTACACTTCATGTCTTATCTTTGTATTCAAGGTTTCTTCAGGGAATTGTTCTTATGTTGAGATCATTGGTCATAAAGGTAAGATATTTGTGGATTGAATTGCAGGGCATTGTGTCACGGTACAATAGATCAAAATGTGGACCCATATTGAGATCCATGCATTGTTGTCCTCTCGGTTGCTTATTGCTTGTTTCTTGTAATACAAGTTAATGTGGATTTGAGATTGGAGTTGGGGGTTCGTTAAGAATGCAAGTTTGATTTGGATTTGAAGTTTGATTTGAAGATGTTCAAAAGGATCAATGTTCTTAAGAAACATGTTTAGATTGGTCATGTGGATTTCTTGGTATTCAAGTAACAAAGGCATTCATCATCATCCAATATTGTCCAAGTTCAAGTTGTTAAGACAAGACATTTGCCAAAGTTCAATTTCAATTCCAAGTGCAAGATTCAGTTTGGTGCATTATATCAAGTTCAAATTTTAATAATTCATTAAACCAAGTTCTTGAACCTTTTGTGCTAAAGCCTTTATTCCTAACTTTGTTTTCATTTTGAAAATCCAATTTCATGTTCAAGTATAAGTAATCCACATCCATTCTTGTTAACCAATTTAAAAAATCATATCCATATCCAAAACTTTACCCAATATCCATTCGCTGTATCTTTTTTTTAGTTCCAAACCAACCCTAATCCATATCCATTTTTAATTTTATTCAAAAGCCCATTTTTTTCTAAACATATTCAAAGTATCCATTTTTTTCTAAACATATTCAAAGTATCCATTTTTTTCCAATCCACTTTAAAACCATTTTTCCAATCCAATTAACCATTTTTTCAATAAGTCCATTTTAATCATTTTTTATATCCATTTCTTCCTAAATCCAAATTAAATCCATAAACCATTTTTTGAATGCAAGTTCAATGCAATCCATATTTTAAACTACATCAAAATGTCATGTATCCATGCTCAATGTTCAATGTTTCAATTCCAAAGCCAAATCCACAACAGAAAAGAAATATACATAGCAGTGGGAAAATTTTCATAACAGGAAAAGAAATTTCATAACAATCTACAATTTGAAACAAACTCCTAAAATCAAAGGCAAGAAAATCATAAAATAAACTCCTAACAAACTCCTAAGTTATTCATCTGCACGAACCTGCCTCCAATCCTCACTCCAAACCAATCAATCTCCAAACCTGATTGCTATAAATCTCAGCCTCAATCGATTTTCAAGTTCGGGAATGGATCCCTCTCTTCATTTTTTCACTCCTCTGCTCCCATTCTCATCTTCTTGAACCTTCTCCACATCGCACAACTTCAATCTTCAAAGCTCAACTACTTTCAATCTTCATAAAAGTCCATAATCGTTTCTTCATTACGATCCACTGAGTTGGCATCATCATCATCAAGGATTCAATTCATCATCAACAGATCAACAACCTGCAAATTCTGTTACACACCACAATGCTCAATTTCGTCAACATCAATTCAACGATGCAAGATTTCAAAACCACGTCACACCACAACAACAGAAGTCGCAACGAGAAGAAACGTGTGAAGAAAAGAGGAATCGAAATAAAGGTAAACGTAAAAGATCGAGTCCGTACCTGAATCCCGCTCTCAGGTAAATATCGTCGTCCATAGCGATTCTTTGTTTTCGTTTCAGCGGTCTTGCACAGTGCGTATTTTAGTTGCGATCGACTTCGGATCTGATGCGTGAGATTGAGTGAAAACTTGTCGCAGAAAGAGTGAGAGCGAGATTTTGTTGGTGAAATGTAGTAAAATAGGGAACTCTCCGCCGCCATTGGCGTGGAGCCACGGTGCGACGGAGGTCGTGTGTTCATGGTGGCGAAACGTTGAAGGGGAAAAGGAAAAGGTTATGCAGAGAAGGATAGAAAAGCGAGTTTGGTCTCATGAGGCTGAGTGAATTTTACACTTAACCTGATCTTTCTTTGTTGCATTGGATTGGGCCTTAGGCCCTACTTTTATTATACGCACCTTTGTTGTAATTTCACACCCCTCTCTAAGGCAGCAACAAGGCCAATGGACTTTTGACAAGGCCCTGCGCCAAATTCCTTTTTGCACTCGTATTCATTTCTGCACCTCTCTTTTGCTTTGACCTTTTGTAAAGATTTGGCTTAGAATTCTCATTAATTCTTGCTTAGTTTTTTTTCGTTGATTAACTTTTGCTTAAACTCTTCATTAATTGTAGCTTAGAGATTTTATTAATTTTTTATTAGAAATTATGGTTAATTTTTTTATTAGAGATTGTTGCTAATTGTTTTACTAATCGTGTTGTCAAGTTTGGATCAAGACCTTTGCTAATTGTGATTAGGTTTTGTTATTTATAATTGAATTTTTTAATTAAACATTAATATAATTTTAGTTGATATTGGAATTTCTTGATTGAATCTTGCAAATTTCCTTATTGTTTTTTGCCATGATTTTGATGCATATCTTGATTAATTCTTGATGCCTTGGTTGTGATTAATTCTTGACTTTGATCTTTCGTATTACTCTTGTTTAATCTTGATGCCTTGGTTGTGATTAATTCTTGACTTTGATCTTTCGTATTACTCTTGTTTAATCTTGATGCTTGCCTTGTGCTTGATACTTTGACATGACATGAATTTCTCTTTGTGCTTGAGTCTTGTCTGTTCTCGAGCCTTGCTTTGTGCTTGGCCTTGCTTGATTAATGGTGATGCATAACTGTTATGTTGTTGCTTGCTTTGCCTTCACATGTTCCCTTAGGTGAACTTTAATTCAATTTGATAGGTTGTTTAACTTGATTAAATTGAATTAGAGGTAAGACTTTAGGATTTCAATCCAAGCATGACAACATTCGGGTAGACTTTCACTTAAATCCTAACCTTAGGGACATTTTGCATGTTAACACTAGGATAATGTTCCTTTCATTTAGTTCTTTTATTCTCTTAAAACAAAAGATTTTTTTCTTGCATCAAAAGAAAAGCACTTAATAAGATATGATGCATATAGTACGTCACGAGTCTTAAGTACACGGGAAAAAATGAGTGAGAGTCTTTCTTTACCTCTTCTATAGTATTTTGTACGTGAGACGCCTGGGTCATTTGTACAAAATATTTGTTCCTATTGTCATAGACTTTAGTACAATACGTATCACAAACATTTTCAAAACCTTAACAAAAACACTTCAACAAATCCAAATCATTTTCTTTCGGGATTTTCTCTTTAACATTTTCAGAAAGGGCATGTTATTTTTGTTCCATCGCAATACATGATAAAGCGTAAGTCTCCTCACGTGCGAGCGGAAAAATCTAACTGCTAGAATGTGAATGTTAACATCGGCCATAAAAAACGCTAAACAGAGCAAACTTTTTTCAACAAGATCTATGGAGTTCTGATCCCCTCTGGGATACGTAGGCACTGGGTTGTGAAACTCGGACGAACTCAATAATAAAAACCCTTTTGTTTTCCCCAATAATACATTTATGCATTCCCTTAGCGAGTAAGCTTTAGATATACACACCCTTTAATTAAAACAACAAGAGTGGATCCCGTTGAGTACAATGGACACGAGGGGTGTAACGCCCGTATTTAATTAAATATTTTAATTAAATAGTATTGAGTGTTTCCGTATATTTTGTTGATTATGTTGAATATGTGGTTTGATGTTGTAGCACCCCAAAATTTGCTCTTCTACCTTTAGTACTAACTGGCTTATGTATCATTTCATTTTTTGCATTATCATGTGTGCATATCATTGGTTCTTAGCATGGGGTCAAGGTGCCTAAGGCAGTTCAAGAGGAGAAGATGTTCTTCAAGGGTCAAGTTTCATACCATTTATCAAGGATCAAGAGTTTGTGCTAAAGTTACTAAATATGGAAATGACCTATAATTTGAAAGTTTCCATTTTTAGCAAGTTTTTGCACTACATTCAACTTGACTTTTCACCACCAAGGAAGCTTCAAGTGAATTTTTCTCAAACATGAAAGTTGAAGATCTTTTTCTCCCCTTTCCAACAAGTACTAGATGGTCTCCATATCATTTGTGAAACTCAAGTTATGATCAAAAGAAGGCAAGGTGGTTTTTAGGGTTTTCTCATGGTTCCATTTTCACAACTTTTGCATTTTGGGACATATGGACCTATAATTGATTCTATTGCTTCAAGTAACATTCCAACATCCAAGTGCACCTCATGAGGATCATCTTTGGCCTTGGAATCAAGTGGATCCATGACTTATTCATCACTTATTTCACATTATGCAAAATGGCAAGGTACATCAAAACTCACAAACCAAGACATTTCAAGGCCCAAATTCCATTCAGGTGTGATTAGCAATTGACAAGTGAGTGAACCATCATAGGAAGCTAAGGTGTACACGCATGGAGGGGGGTGTATGATTCAAAATGAAAATTTCCAAAATCACCCAAAACTCATTAATCAAGGAATTAATAAGACCTAAATGATAATCAGTGGAATGACCTAGAGTATATAAGCTTACTCATGCACTCATTGGAGAGGAGGCACGTTATTTTGATCAGATTTCAAGCTTTAACCCTAATCCTTCTCTCCTTCGAATCTCCTCACTCACAAAAGCTTTTCAAAAAATTCCTTCACAATATTAATCCTTGGGATCCATAGAGCGCGAATCAACCACCATCTGAAGCTAATAACCAGTGTACCATAGGATACGAATTGCATAATCTCATGTATGTGACAATTGCATGCTCTTAAAACTCAATTTTTTGATGTGCAAAATAATCTATGATACTCACTGATGATTCTGATGTATTTTATTTTGAGATTGGACGTGTAATATGGTTGTATCGTGAGTTTTGAGGTTTTGAATCCAAACTTGTTTCATTCGATTCTCCTTGTATATTGGTTGTTTGTGAAAAATAATGTGATATTTATGATCCTTGTGAAAATCTGGTTTGAATGGTATACTCTTTTGCGTTTTCTGGCTTTTTTTGGGTTGCAAGTGGCCGGAAGGGACGACCGGAGCTAGGGCTCCGGCGTCTGGTTTTTTTTTCCGGCGAGATTAGGGTTCCAAGGTTGGAGATGAAATCTCAACCGTCCATGGCTTTGATCATGTGGTCCACAGCGTGCCACGTTTTTAAAATTTTATTTTTATTTTGTGGCTTACATGCGTGTCATTCCATGCTTGTTATTGTGTACCTTAATCTGAGCCCCACGTTTCTATTCGATGATTAGTTTATGTGCGTTGATGAAATCTGATGGTTATTATTACGCCAGCGCATTAATGTTGTCATGTGCCCTTCACGTGTGATCTTTTTAATTTTTAAGTGATTTTATGTGTGTGTGTGTGTGCATCGTTATTAGTGTGGGTGTGTGGATCTGTGCCTCTCATCATGTTTACTTTTGTTTTGATTGACTTGATGCCACGCGTTAGATTGATCAGAGGGTTGATATTGAGTCTGACCGTTGACTGGGTTGCATTGTATTTTCTTTTATTTCGCTGATGGGCTTTGTGGTGTGGGCTTGATATCCACACCCCCTTTGCTTGATCCATTTCAATTCTGAACGTGAATAAGTTGCTATTTACACTCCATGTTTCTTTCACTTATTTTTATTTTCATTTAATTGCTTGTTTTGCATTTTTAATTTTTTTCAAATAAGTTTTGTGCATCTGAAAATTATAAAAAAAAATCATGAATCATGAATCATGTTTAGAGTTTTATAAAATTTTCTCAAATTTTATTTTCTTATTTTATTTTATTTTTAGCATCTGAATTGATTATTTGAGTAATTTCTTTTTGAAGTTATTCCATATATGCATACCCTAACTTGCTGATTTTATTTTTCATAGCATATAAAACATTTTGAACTCATTCTTTTTGCATTGTTTCACTAACATATTGAAGTGCATAAAAACATTTTTCTCATATTTTTAATACCATTTCATATTGAATTTTAGTCCCTCTCTTTTGCATATTGAATCATGTTTCCTACTTGATCTTTGCATGATTGTTTGAGTGACTTATCTCGTGAATTTTTGCATGAGTTTTTAACATGATGTTTACCCCTGGTTGAGGTGTTTTGACAATTAATTTGGTATTTGTTAAAGGTGTTTTGATAATTGTTTGATTGCTCTTTGTTTGAGGTCTTCTTTTATGCACATCTTTGATCATGTTTGATTACTTGTTTGAGAAGGCACTTGTGCCATCATTTGGGATTGCTTCTTTGACTTCATAAACCATGTTTGAATTATTATAGGTCACTTGATTGCAATTATAGGTCATTGGTGTGAGGTTGTTGCATACTTTGTGCATATGTTCTATGCTTGATTTTCATGCCTCTTTTTGACTTCTCTTCCCACCTCTTCTCATATGTGCTCATTCATGACTTATGTTTGGTTTGTATATGCCATGCCATATCATCCCTTTGCACTTAATTTGATATATGTTTCTGACCTTGGAGCTTTGCATTCATGTCATATGTTATTCATGTTTCATCTTGCATACTTGAACATGTTTCACTTACATGCTTCCTTCTCCTTCTTCTAATGATTCTTAATGCTTGGATACTTGTTTGTGTGCCTCATGTGACACTTGTATAACATGTTTAGGCACATGTTTAGGTCATCCAAATTCTGACTTGGATATTATTTGAAGCATTCATGCATGATCACTTTGCATATCCACTCATTCTTCTTCTACTCCTTCTTTGATGGCTTTCTTGTGTGTTTTGCCACTTGTTTGCATTCTATTTGCTTGATCTTGTTTGGTAAACATTATGGGTCACCTCTATGGTGCACATTCTGACTTGGATGAGTTTCATTTAGTTTGTAACCATTTCTCTTTGGGTTGTGACTTGTTTGGGGTTTCATTTGTCTTGTTGTTGCTTATGTCCGTTTTGTACTAACCTTTTATGCAGGGGCAGAGGTAAGTTATTTGAGGGTGTGGATAGTTATCCATGTCCACCATCTCTCTTTCTTTCTCTCATCTTTTCTTTTCTTTAGACTTAGGTTGTTGTCAAACCTCCCCTTAGGGCCACCTTTGCATGATAACATTAGGATAGAATCCCCTTAGTGTTCTTTTTTTTCTTTTCTTTTGAGTCCCTCTTCTCATCTCTTAACACTTCTAAGATACTTAATAAGGTCAACTTGCCTTTCACACAAGCCTTAAACATAAGAAGTGAAGATTGAGGGGTCCCCCTTCTCTCTTCTAGAGTGTTGAGCATACGTCCCATTGGGGACGACCATGCGACGCATTCGTTCCCGTGTCATAGACTTTGGTTCAAGGTGAGTTATAAACTAACTCAAGTCACTTCTGTCTTAAAAAAATACAAACAAACTTCAAACCTTTTTGTCCTGCGGGATTGTCAAACTTAAGGCTATTTTCAAAATGGGCATGTTACTTTCCGTCTTGTCGCAAACAGGCATCGACCCTAACTGTCGGACGCGAACTTAACGTCGCTCATAAAAAACACAAAAAGAACTTGGTCCGAACTACGTTGACTCTGAATTTCCCATTGCACAAAGGGAGTACGTAGGCCTAGGACGACGACGTCCTACCGAGTCTGTCTTTGTTTTCCCCTCCCTTGTTTCAGTACAGCCATAGATTTTAGGATAACTCACCCTTAGATTAGACAACAAGCGTGGATCCCATCAAGTACGATGGACGTGTGGGGTGCTAGTACCTTCCCCTCGCGTAACCGACTCCCGAACCCAGGCTATGGTTGCGACGACCATTCCTTTCCCACTTCCTCAGGTTTATGCGGTGTTTCCTTTCCCTCCTGAGGGATAAATATACATTGCTGGCGACTCTGTTTTCCGTGCCACTTTCGCGTTTGTACCTGGATGAAAATCCTGGGAGCGACAGATGCTAATGAGTATTAATCGGGTAATTAGTCGATTTAGTCGGGAGAATTTAATATTAGAAATAATATTTTGCCGTAGAATATTAATTAATTCAGTTGGGTTAAAGTGGCGTGTGAGAAATACCAAGTGGGGGTATCTTATAGTAAGCCCATTAAGAAAATTAGTAGGCCCATTATTATTAAATTAGGTTATAATATTAGGTTATAATTAAAGGAAATAAAAAGAAAGTGGCAGTAAGAAAATAAGTAACAGTACGAGAGAGGAACTTACAGAAAGTGCACGAGAGTTTGGAAACGGCGGTTGGAGAGGAGAGAACACGAGAGATTGCCGGAAAAAGCTTCGGTGTCGACCGGAAAATTCAGGCTGCCTTCAATCCAAGGTAAGGGTGGGGTTCGAATTCTATAACCGGGAATACGATAATTGATACGTGGGAGTGGGATGTATATAATTTTCTACTGTGAATGTGTTGAACCGTATTGGTGGATTGTTCTTGTTTTTTTGTGTAATTGATATTGTTTTGTGTAATTGATGTTTTGTGGCATGATAATTGTAATCGATGTTGTGAACTGAAAACTGGTATTGAGCATGGAGATTTCTGGGTTCGAAATATATATATATATGCACTGGATGTGTTAAAATATATATATATATGGGGGGTGGCGGGTGCCAAGGATTGTGTGGCGCAAGCCACCTAAGTATAGAGTGGCGCAAGCCACCTTCTAGTAAGGGGGAAATGTGGCGCCAGCCACATCCTGAAGGGGAATGAAAAGAAAAATTAGTGGCACAAGTCACTTTAATCCATGTGAGTGTGGTTTTGTGAAATATTACATTTAATTCATACTTTAATAAGTGTTACTTATGTGTGTGTTGGAAAATCAAATTATTAGTAGAATTAATTAGAATTAGAACCAGTAAAATTAACATTAGCAGGAAAGTAACAGCAAGCATGAAATAGCAGTAGCAGGTTTTGTTTTGTTAGCAGAAAATGAGAAAATAGCACCAGCAGGCTTTTGACAGGAAATGAGATTTTTGCATCAGAGTTGAATTTTGTTGACAGTATAATGGTTAGCATAACTGTGTTTGTATCAGTAAATTAAAAATTAATAGAATTAGTAAATTAACTGGTAGTAATAACAGAATATTAACACAGTACCGATTTTTCCGAACAAGTAGAATTAAGCGGAAAAAAATTAGTTGTCTGGAATTAGTCGAATAAGTAGAATTAAGCGGTAAGATTAGTTGTCCGGCATTAGTTGAAAATTGTCGGAGTAAGTCGTGTATACGAGTAGGTATTCTTGGTTGGATTATTTTGTTGAAATTATGTCGAATAAGTTGATTTGCAGGTGAAGTTGAATTGTGTTGAATTGTCCCGATTTATGGACATTATTAAGTTGCAGTTCTTATTACCAACGTTGTTAAGTTGTTTTACAGTTGCATGTCTTATGACCAACGTTGTTAAGTTGTTTTGTTGTTGTAGGTCTTGTGACCAACGTGGTTAAGTTGTTTGCGGTTGTTGCATTTTGTCGTTGTTGTGTTATGTTGGATAAGTTGATGTTATGGTTGTTGTCGCATGCATAGCATAGCATTATTAAGTTGGCCTGGATTGGCAAAATTATTAAGTTGGCCTGGATTGGCAAAAAGTTGAAGTTGAAGGCTTATGCCTTGTTGATGCCCGACAAACTGGCAATTTCTAAGTTTGGAGTTTTGCTCCAATGGTACCACATGCATACGCATAGTTGAGTCGCATTTTGTGTTGCATTCTTATGTTGACAAAGTTGATGTTGTATTATGCTGATAAAGTTGTTGTTGAGTTATTTGTTGATTGTTGTTTGTTGTTGTTGTAAAGTAGTGAATTTGTATGATTCTAGTCTAATGTATTGATTATTATACTCTTGTTTATATTATTCGATATCTCACCCTTTCTGTTTGAATGTTACCCCTATGTTGGTAACGTGCAGGTTAGCATAGATGAAGGTCGTTTATCCTTACTAGTTGAGTCGGTGATGTCGCTCTGATACGTAACACTCGGGGGATGGACGCTTGTTGTTTATTGTTGAATCTGTTTTACGTTGCTGAATTTTTAAGTTAAATTTATTAAGTATTATGTTGTCTTGAAGTTGTTTTGCTTTGAAAAGAAGGTATATATGAATTTTGTTGTTATCGTTTCATCCGATCAAAGTGTTATGTATCCGTTCATATGAAATTAATTCGAAGTTATTTTTAAGATGAAAGTGTAGCATCCTGTTGTTTGTTGAAATTTTATAACTCTGATTTTACTATTATCCGTCGGGTAGAAATGGGGTGTTACATTAGTGGTATCAGAGCAGGTCGGTCTGTCCGGCCAAGTTGTCTAATGTCGTTTATCCCTTAGTACGCGACAAGTGTGTGGAACACCGTCGGTACTTGTTTGTTTTCCTAATCGATGGTATGCAGGAGTTGGTTTGAAACTAGTGGGGGAGAAGTTTACTTCTCAGAGATGTTTGTAGTATGTGAAGTTGAATCAAGGTGATATTGATTGCAAGAGTGCAAATGTCGTTAGAACTGTATTGCGAATCGACGAAAGTATGGACTCGTGATTTTATCTGTCGGTCCAGTTGAGACATTTGAAGGAGGACGAGTCAGTATGATTGATGTTTGCTTCTCGGAGAAGAGAGTGCAATGTGACGAATAGTGATATGCAAGTGGAGTATATCTGGAGCGAAGTTGGATGATTTTCAGAGTTGGGTGAAAACCAAGGGTAGTTGGAAGAGTTTGGAAGCAAGAGAAAGAGGTAGAACTCATGTTCACCAATTTCGGATTTTATTTTCGTATTTATGGAACATCCTTCAGTATAAGAGGCATAACTTTCTACTCGTAACTCCGATGAAAGTGATTCTGGACTTTTCGAAAAGTTTACTAAATTCCCTACAGTTTGCATATAAATTTTGTCTTCGGTATGTTTTTGAGGAGAGAGAAAGACGTGTTTGAATAGTTGGGTCTGATGCTGATTTTGTTTGGTGGAAGTTTGTATACGGGATTTCTTGACCAGCCCCATTGCAAGGACGATAACTTTTTACTCGTAATTCAGATTTGAGCGATTCTTGAAGTTCTGGAATCTACACGAAATTCCTTTCATTTTGGAATATAATTTTGTGTCTGGGAGGTTTGTATTGAAGAAGATAACCGTGTTTGAAGTTGGACAATTCTTGCTGGAAATAGTAAGATGAAGTCAAGTATGAAATGTTTAGTAATAAGAAGAAGAATATCAGAGAAGCACATGGAAGTGCGGCGTATGATAGTTGAGAATGATTAAAGTATAGAAATCTTTGAGGAATGTTAAATAGTAAAGTGAATTGGGTGTTGTTGGCGAGATGTGTCGACATGAGTCGGAAATTTTTGGAAGTTATATCACCAACCAGATGACGAGATGGTATTGTTGAGATTGTGATTGGAATGAGAATCAAGTGTGAAACTATACGGATCATAGAAGTAGTGAGATTAAAAGGAAAAATGAAGAATTGGTTAGGGTGTCAAAAGTTTTGGACTTGGATAAATGTTTCGATTGAAGTGGGCCGATTTAGATTGTACTTGATGTATCAGAAGGATATTCGATAATTAGGTTGCGCAACAAGTGTGTATAAGGATATATGTGTTGGATTTTGTGCGTTCTTGGAAATAAGGAAATTAAGAAAAACGTTTGTGAGCCTTAGAGAAATGGTAGAGCAGTATGCTTAGATAATGTTGAGCACGAGGAGGAAGACGCTATTTTAGTTGGATAATGATGATTTATGCCACCATTATAGTTGCCGGCTGTCTATTGACAAATTGAGGAACTGATCACCCTTAATCTCTTGTTGATAGTCGGCGGAATCATGTTGGATGGAGTAGACGTGTCTTGCCAACTGGAATAGTATGCACAGTGAATTGTTTGGGGTTGAGCCAAGTGCTTATGAATTGTTTGAGTTGTCGATGCGAATTCCTATATAGGGAAATGAGGCGGACTTGAGGATATTAGTATGAGGTTGCGAGTTGATCAGTGAGTAGTTTGGAAACTCACAGTTGTGTTCTGGATAACTTGGGTTTTGGTTTGTGGTGGATCGAGAATTCGACTGACATGAGACTTGAAGAATTGTAGGGATAAACCAAGTAGGAAGTAAATGGTAATGTAAGACTATGATTTGACCAAGGATGTCGGATAGAGACGGGTAGTGGCTGGTATGCCTTAAAGTGTATATATGGAAATATGAATGGTATTTTCCATACTTGTTTGGATAAGTTAGAACTGGTGTTCGTTGTGGATGTTCTGATATTTTATAAAATCAGAAGAAGAGCGCGTAGAGTATTTGAGGGTTGAGTTGCAAGTATTGAAAGAAGTGAAGCTATATGTTGAGTTAGCAAGGTGTGGGTTAGGATTTGTAAGATGAGGTTGCCTTGCTGTGTTAATTCGGATGAAGTTGTATGAAAAATTGTGCTAGTATGAGTAGGACTTGATGAATTTGTTTGTTTGATCGGTTTGGTTAATATGTCATGTTAAGTGTAGGTTTTTGAGGCTAAATCTATGACTATTGGGTGTTAAGGACTATTTGGAAGATGACTTCCTTGTTGAGATTAACTGGACACATGTATCCTTATGCTGTTGTAATGTTGTTATGCGTTGAGATGAGTTTTGACGATGTGTTAATACAAGACGGTGAAGTTGTAGCTTATGTTTTACGATAATTGGGGATTCATTAAAGTATCTATCCTATTCAAGATTTGGGATTAGCCGCAGTTGTAGTTGTGTGGGATATTCGGAGGTATTATTTATGGATCTAAGTTCGAAGTTGTCAGTAATCAAAGTGTAGAATACCCGTTGGTCGGAATTCCGGAGAAATTAAGTCGGAAGCTTTTTCTTATGCCTGTTTTGATGGTCGGAAGTTGATGTAAACTTGGTAGATTAGATAGTTGCGAGTAATCAGAGTGCGCAGCGAAAGCGTGGCATAACGCAGTTGGTTCTTATGTGGGTAACCACGATGTCGGTAGTTTGATTATGTTGATGTTGTGCCTTGGGCTTTGTGCCCTTATCCTTGTTGTTGCCTCGTTACCTAAGGTGATGGTTCGAGTGCGAGTAGTTAATTCCTATGATGATAATTAGGGGAGTGTTGCCTTCGGCGATGGTAACGTTTGTGTTGAGTTCTGGTTGTAGTGAACTGGTGTGTTCTTAACTTGGCTATTCTTTGTGTCTTGAGTTAGTTGTTGGGTGCGTTGCGTGAGCCTTGTTTCGTGTTGTTGTTGTCTTTGATGTGATGTATTATTGTTTGGTGTTAGACGTGGGGTTTCCTTTTAGGGAAGGAAAGTTGATTTGTTAGCTGAGATAACATAATTGGAGTGTGGTGCATTGAGTGAATTTTCGAGGACGAAAATATTCTAAGAGGGGGAGAGTTGTAACGCCCGTATTTAATTAAATATTTTAATTAAATAGTATTGAGTGTTTCCGTATATTTTGTTGATTATGTTGAATATGTGGTTTGATGCTAATGAGTATTAATCGGGTAATTAGTCTATTTAGTTGGGAGAAATTAATATTAGAAATAATATTTTGCCGTAGAATATTAATTAATTCAGTTGGGTTAAAGTGGCGAGTGAGAAATACCAAGTGAGGGTATCTTATAGTAAGCCCATTAAGAAAATTAGTAGGCCCATTATTATTAAATTAGGTTATAATATTAGTTTATAATTAAAGGAAATAAAAAGAAAGTGGCAGTAAGAAAAGAAGTAACAGTACGAGAGAGGAAATCACAGAATGTGCATGAGAGTTTGGAAATGGCGGTTGGAGAGGAGAGAACACGAGAGATTGCCGGAAAAAGCTTCGGTGTCGACCGGAAAATTCGGGCTGCCTTCAATCCAAGGTAAGGGTGGGGTTCGAATTTTATAATCGGGAATACAATAATTGATACGTGGGAGTGGGATTTATATAATTTTCTACTATGAATGTGTTGAACCGTATTGGTGGATTATTCTTGCTTTTTTGTGTAATTGATATTGTTTTGTGTAATTGATGTTCTGTGGCATGATAATTGTAATCGATGTTGTGAACTGAAAACTGGTATTGAGCATGGAGATTTCTGGGTTCGAAATATATATATATATATGCACTGGATGTGTTAAAAAAATAATAATAATAATATAGGGGGTGGCGCCCGCCACCCCTGTGTGCCAAGGATTGTGTGGCGCAAGCGACCTAAGTATAGTGTGGCACAAGCCACCTTCTAGTAAGGGGGAAATGTGGCACCAGCCACATCCTGAAGGGGAATGAAAAGAAAAATTAGTGGCACAAGCCACTTTAATCCATGTGAGTGTGGTTTTGTGAAATATTACATTTAATTAATACTTTAATAAGTGCTACTTGTGTGTGTGTTGGAAAATTAAATTGTTAGTAAAATTAATTAGAATTAGAACCAGTAAAATTAACATTAGCAGGAAAGTAACAGCAAGCATGAAATAGCAGTAGCAGGTTTTGTTTTGTTAGCAAAAAATGAGAAAATAGCAGCAGCAGGCTTTTGACAGGAAATGAAATTTTTGCATCAGAGTTGAATTTTGTTGACAGTATAATGGTTAGCATAACTGTGTTTGTATCAGTAAATTAAAAATTAACAGAATTAGTAAATTAACTGGTAGTAATAACAGAATATTAACACAGTATCGATTTTGCCGAACAAGTATAATTAAGCGGAAAAAAATTAGTTGTCTGGAATTAGTCGAATAAGTAGAATTAAGCGGTAAGATTAGTTGTCCGGCATTAGTTGAAAATTGTCGGAGTAAGTCATGTATACGAGTAGGTATTCTTGGTTGGATTATTTTGTTGAAATTATGTCGAATAAGTTGATTTGCAGGTGAAGTTGAATTGTGTTAAATTGTCCCGATTTATGGACATTATTAAGTTGCAGGTCTTATGACCAACGTTGTTAAGTTGTTTTGCAGTTGCAGGTCTTATGACCAACGTTGTTAAGTTGTTTTTTTGTTGCAGGTCTTGTGACCAATGTGGTTAAGTTGTTTGCGGTTGTTGCATTTTGTCGTTGTTGTGTTATGTTGGATAAGTTGATGTTATGGTTGTTATCACATGCATAGCATAACATTATTAAGTTGGCCTGGATTGGCAAAATGATTAAGTTGGCCTGGATTGGCAAAAAGTTGAAGTTGAAGGCTTATGCCTTGTTGATGCCCGACAAACTGGTAATTTCTAAGTTGGGAGTTTTGCTCCAATGGTACCACATGCATACGCATAGTTGAGTCGCATTTTGTGTTGCATTCTTATGTTGACAAAGTTGATGTTGTATTATGCTGATAAAGTTGTTGTTGAGTTATTTGTTGTTTGTTGTTTGTTGTTGTTGTAAAGTAGTGAATTTGTATGATTCTAGTCTAATGTATTGATTATCATACTCTTGTTTATATTATTCGATATCTCACCCCTTCTGTTTGAATGTTACCCCTATGTTGGTAAAGTGCAGGTTAGCATAGATGAAGGTCGTTTATCCTTACTAGTTAAGTCGGTGATGTCGTTTTGATACGTAACACTCGGGGGATGGACGCTTGTTGTTTATTGTTGAATCTGTTTTACGTTGATGAATTTTTAAGTTGAATTTATTAAGTATTATGCTGTCTTGAAGTTGTTTTGCTTTGAAAATAATGTATATATGAATTTTGTTGTTATCGTTTCATCCGATCAAAGTGTTATGTATCCATTCATATGAAATTAATTCGAAGTTGTTTTTAAGATGAAAGTGTAGCATCCTGTTGTTTGTTGAAATTTTATAACTCTGATTTTACTATTATCCGCCGGGTAGAAATGGGGTGTTACAAGGGGTGCTAATACCTTCTTCTTGCGTAATCAACTCCCGAACTCCGAATTTGGTTGCCACACCATGTTCTTTCCCTTGTGAGGTTTTATCAATGTTTTCCTTTCACTGTTGGGATAAATAAAGTTTGATAGAGACTTTGTGTCTTTGTCGATTGTTTTTCGCGTAGCGATTATATTTCGACCATCCAAACAGTCTCTCAACCAACGGCCAAAGCACCAACTACTTATGCACCACCTCATGATGTGATAATTGATATTGAATCAAACCCAGCCAATGACATGGAAGAGGTAGACCACCATGTTGCGTCTGTGCATGATAACATCCTCCTAGATGACTCTGAAGCTGACAAACCAACAGGTGACAACAAAGATCAAGTCGCTCCTCATATCGAGATTGCCTCCACTTAACAATAAATCCAAATAGGTTTCCTAGAGCCCTTGCCAATTCAAGATGATATGCATGACTCCATGTCGAACACCTCTCTCAATCAACCACAAATCTTAACCCTCAAGAGGAAAAATCCATTTGAGGCCCTTATGAGACTGCAGGCAGTCGATGGATTCCAAATCAGCTCAATCCTCAGATTCTTCACTGGATGACACTGGAAATGATGCCATCAATCTTCTCGTTCAATAACTGAAAGATAACATCTTTGAAGTTGACCTTTTTGTTGCTATCAAAGAAGATGCCAACATTGGAACCGACATCGGGAAATTGCTAGATGAACTCAACAAACAGTGGGTGTCTGATGTATTGATCAAATTTCTCTTTGAGTTTGAATCCTTATTCGATCAAGTATACAAATACGTTGATCTCAAACGCTCGACCACCTCCAAACTTTGAGATGTGAAGGAATCCAATGCAGCAGCTTGGGAAGCAATTGATACATCTGATCAAAAGGTTGATCGACTCGAAGCCCAGCTCTAAGAATACAACGACAAGACTGCTTCAATTGATGAAAAGATTGCTCAGCTTCGTGCCAATATGTTGGAATTCTCAAAGTAATTTAAAGGTGTCTCGACCACTGCATGATCCACAATGAAGTCTGTACCTGACCCTTCATGGCCTTTAAATGCACATATGTTAGGGCTGGACAACGGTCGGTTTGGATTGGATTCGAGCCCAAAACTAAGATCCAGCCCAAATCGTGGTTCCAATTGTTAGGTCCAATTTCGACCAAAGAAGTTTCAATTTTTATCGATTTTGGTTCAAACGATTTGACGAGTTAATCGAGTGGATTCAATCAATTAAGATTTATTAGGCCAAACAAAAATAGCTGGCCCATTTTAAAAAAATGAAAATTGTTTTAGGTTATTATAATCTATTATTCTAACTGCAAAAATAACACAAAGCATCATCAAATACAAAGATTAGAGATTCTATCAGAATTCTTAGGTTAAATCCATCCATAATTGAGCTTAAACTATACATATAAAAATTATAAATATAAAAAAAAAAAAAGTTTCCAATTAAATTGCAAATCATATCCAGATCCAATTGCACCATTCTTCAGAACTCCAACGCAAACCATAATCCAACTTATATCCTTTCCAATCAAAACAATTACAGTACTAGTTAATGGATATTAGAAAGACTAACAAGTAAAACAAACACAAAAACAAGTTTACTCAAATTAATGTTAATAATTAAATTTATTAGTAAACGACAAAAAAATATTATGCATAAAATTATTATAGGAACACTTAATAAAACATACTTAAAAATAAAAATAAATAAATAAATATGAGATAGTAAAAAATAATAGAACATTCTCCAAATATTTACTTAAATATTAAAAGATTATCAGATTTATCTTTTTACTACTATTACTCTTAATAAAAAAACCCGTAAACAAATTAAACAACAATCACTTAAATTTCGGTTTTTTTAGGAGTTAAGTCATCAAACCAGATTCAAATGACAATACTACAAAATGCGCAAACAACAACGTCAGGTTTACAACGGATTCATATACACCGTTGTAATAGGTTAAAAAATGTGTGCCCAGTAAGTAGTTATATTTATAAACAGCAACTTAATGACGGTTGTTTTAAAACACCCTAGTGATAAATGACGTGTAGCAAGCTTCGATTCTAAGCAACTACATTTTTTATATTTTTTAAAGTGCATTAAGTGTGTCACTTAAGTCCATTATTTAAAAAATAAATTGTAAATAATTTTACAATGGTGAAGTAAACCAACCGTTCTTAGAGGACTTATAAATGTGTGTCACTTAAGTCCATTTTTAAAAAATAAATTGTAAATGATTTTACAACGGTGAAGTAAACCAACCGTTGTTAAAGGACTTATAAATTGTACGGTACTACAATACAACTGGTTTATAAATAAATAAAAAATTGAAAGTTATTTAACCACGGTTTTATAATACAACCTTTATAAATTTTGAAAAATGCATCACGGTTTTTCTTTCTAAGCGTGATGAAAAGTGATATGTTTTAGTATATAAGCGAAAGTATCTATCGTTTAATACATAACAACCGTTTCTCTCAAAAGAAAACCCTAACATATTTCACTTTTCTCTCTCTCATAACATAACCCTAACATCCATCTCACTCTTTAAACATACTTCAACCTTCAGATACTTCTTCAGATTCGTCTTCACCAATCGCTAACTTGAGCTTTGTTTATTAAACTTATGTTTTAATTTTGTTTACGTTTCTTGTTAAAAATGGGTTCTCATTTTTTCATTTGGTGAATATTCTCATTTTTTCAGATTCGTCTTCACCACCTTAACAAAACACATACTTTGGCTATGATACATATGGTTTGTGTAGCTATGAAGAAAAATACAAGAAGTATGAAGCTATAGTGTAAACTTTATTCACCTTGTACTTTTTCTTCATAGCTTCATAAACTAGATGAACTTCATGTATCCACTATCTTTCTAGCAACAAGTTGTAACTAGCTCTTGCAGCTATTACCATGAAAACTGTATGTCGAGTGATGGATCCTATTGTTAATTCAACCTGAATAAACCCCATTGTTTGGCCAGTCTTTCCTTCATAATTAGAAATGGCCATATTGTGAGGCCTGAGGCCAGTATCATACTTCTCTATCTTAACTAATAAGAAATGAGGCATTAAGTTTACTACCGCCCCACCATCCACTAATATCTTGTTCACAGTGGTACCTTCAACCTTAGCCCTTATAAAAATGGGCTATAGGTGATTTTTCATCCCTCCATGGGGTCTCTCAAAGAATGTGTTATGCTCTTCGATACACCCATTATTCATTATAAAATAACAAACTGGCTTGTGCTTAGCCAACTCTTCTTCCTCATAGTCTTCCTCCTCAATAGCTTCCATCACACAATCGTACTCATAAGGGAGTACAGAAACCACGTTGCACAAGACGTGGAAGTCATCTTCCGACCCGCAGTCAAAGTTATATGTCAACAACTATTCCTCTTTAGCATGTTCATCCTTTTCGACATTCTCTTTCATTACACCCGTCTTGGGGAAGAACAACTTCCTTTCCACTGGTTTTTTCGCCTGATCATTTGTTTGCTTTTGAGGTTGCTTAGTGTTACTCGACTCAACATCTTTCTCTACCTTCTTATTCCTCTGAAATCTTCTCCATTGTGTTCTTGTCATGGGATTCTTTCTCTTGTGGTTAGCACTAGGCCCATAAGACCGCCTTCCAGACATCTGGAAATTCTCCCTGTAGGTCATGGAAGATCCTCGACCAATCTCAAAATTCCTTCATTTCGGGTTTCTATCATGCTCCCTTTCAGAAGGCTTGGTCCATTTCCCTTGGGGAACATTGGCTGAGGGCTTGTAAGTATTATGCTTAGCCCTCTATGGACCATACGCTCGTCCCTTCCTCTGTGACACTCCTCTTTTGTTGAAATAATACTAAGGCCTAGCCTTCTCACTCTCCTTGGCCTTTTGAGCACTTTCGACCTTCTTAGCAACTTTCTTGTCGAACACAGCGCTGCATCATGGATACCACATCACCTCAGAATCATCAGTCTGACACCTGTAAAGGAACTCCACAAGACTCTCACCGGCTTTCAGAAACACAATTCCGATTTAATTCTCACTTTCAAATTCAACCATGTTGAAATTTTCAGTGATTTCAACCATGTTGACTACAACAGGCTCTACATAACCGGCATCTCCAATTTTTAATGGGTCAACATCAATCTTCATATGGGTCTTTCCCTTAGCAAATTTGAGTCTGCACTCGTTCAAAGCATTCTGCACCAGATACCTGAAAAAAAACATTGTGAAGTTTTATGTCCTAAGAAATTATGATATTTACAAACCCCTCGTTTCATTCTTTGCTCTAATGGCGGCACTTTTTCCCCTGGAGGCACAAGTGTAACACCCCACTTTCTCATTTTATAAAATATATGAATCTTACGAATATAATCAGAGTTTCAACTTTACAAGTAGGATGCTACACCAATCAACCCAACAACAAAACTTCTTTTTATTAAATGAACTAAACAGCGGAAATGATTAATTCATAAGTTCACGGCCACGTGCCAACGATATCAAAATCCACATAAAACGTAGTCCACCATAAGTTTAGTTAAAAGTGATACGTAACAAAATAACAAAGAATAACAAATAATAAACAAAATCATGTGTTACGTATCAGAGCGACTCCTACGACTCGATCAAGCAACACGCACTCCACACACACTCAAGTACCTGGATTATCTGTACTGCCGAAGAAGCACAGACACAACAAACAACAAAGGGGTGAGAACTACATTCAATAATAAACGGAAAATAACACATGATAAGAGTAGTTACTCACACACAATCACACAATCACATAATCATGACATACTTGTCACTCTCAATCAAAATAAACATATATAACGCAATGTCACTCAACAACTGACACAATGCATGTGGTACCAAACACCATGGTTCATTCAATCGAACCCGGATAAATCACATACACCCCTACTTGGTAATGATCTATCTCCACCATACTCCACATTGGAGTTCGGATGAATCACATACACTCCTCCTGAGCAATGATTCATCACCACCGACACACCATGAATGCATGACATTAAATATGCATATAACACATGTATAATCATAATCATACACCTTCACGATCCTTCTAATCACAATCAAAACATATCACCACAGAAAACACCTCACACGACGTTAATTAGCTAATTACTGATTAATTCACCAAAATTACTAAATCAATTATTTTTATCACCAATTCCATATTTCTCAGGTTCAGACATCTATTCCCAGCCTCTCAAACCAAAAGAAACTGATTCGGATGCGAAAACGGGAAAGAAATAGCGAAACGGTAAAATTCTGCACACTCGCTGGCCATACGCGTATTGCCCTGTGTCATACGCGTATTGCCCATCTCGCCCGCCCATCCATACGCGTATCCTACGCGTAAAGCCTCTCCTCCCGCCCTGTCATACGCGTATTGCCCTACCTATTACGCGTATGGGTAGAGACCTGTTTTTCTATCAAAATTTCACTTTTAGATATGGTTACGCGTAACGCCTCTCCTACGCGTAAGGCCAAGCTTCCATACGCGTACTGTTACGCATATGGGCAGAGGGCCGTGTCAAATGGGGTTTCGTACGCGTATTGCCCACGTACGCTTTGCCATACGCGTAACAACATGCCTGTTACGCGTAATGGCCTTGTTGCCCACCAAACCATACGCGTAACGCCTTCCCTGTTGCGCATATGGGCAGGGACTGTGAAAAATGTTCATTTTCCATACCAGTCCGAATTCTGCCACTACACTCCCACTTCAATCATCCAAATTCATCCTAAGCTGGTTTCTACCTCGATTTTAGGGCCTGTAATTTCATCTTACTATCCTATTTCGTTATTCTACCAAAATCATCACCTACAAATCTACAATCGTCCACTCAACCTGCAACAAAACTAGATCTGCAAACACATAGCAGCAATAACATATTGTATTTACACAGATCATGACAGAAATAATCGATTCACACAAATTTCATCACAATTTCAATCATACAATCAACCGATTCACAAGAGCAGAATTACGCATACAAATTCCTATGAGGGAAATGACCCTTCACTACCCTTTCATGTTATTATCAGCTGTATTGAACTCATTCTCCCCCCTTACCTCGAATTTCCTGATCAAATTCCTGCAAAAATTGATGATGATGGGTGCCCTAGTTCTTCCTTGTTCTTCCTCTCTCCCGCCCTTCTCTTGTGAAAATTTTGATTATGATTAACCCCATTCACTAACCCTCACTAATTTTTGTTTAATTACTAAACTGGCCTTACCTCTCTCCAACAGCCCATTATTCATTTTAATTAAATCAGGTTTTTAATTTAATAAAAATAATTGTATTAATAATAATAATATTAATAATATTACTAATATTAATAATAATAATAATAATAATAATAACAATAATAATAATAATAACAATAATAATAATACCCTTTCATATACTACTATTATTGGACATGCCCCTACATTATTCTTTATTATCTTATTATCATTCCTACGCACTCAAACACACACCCTCAATAAAGCCAAACAATTCAAAATAACACATGACGTTTAAATAATTAAAATGGGGTGTTACAACTCTCCCCCACTTAAATTATTTTCGTCCTCGAAAATATACCTGATGGAAACAATTCCGGATGCGACTCTCGCATCCTGCTTTCCAATTCCCAGGTCACACTTCCTCCAGCAGCTCCTCCCCAAGCTACTCTTACCAGAGGTATCTCCTTTCCTCTAAGTTGCTTCATCTTGCGATCCTCGACCCTTATCGGCATCGCCTCCACAGTAAGATTATCTCTAATCTGCACCTCATCCCTCTGAATAACATGAGATGGATAAGATACATACTTTCGAAGTTGCGACACATGAAACACGTCATGCAAGTTCGAAAGCTCAGGTGGCAACGCCACTCTATAAGCAACTGCACCAACTCTCTGCAAGATCTGATACGGTCCAATAAACTTAGGATCCAGCTTCTTCAATTTCAATGCACGTCCAACACCGGTCACTGGGTTGACCCTCATGAACACGTGGTCACCTTCACCGAATTACAAGTCTTTCCTCCGATTATCATGATAACTTTTCTGTCTACTTTGAGACGCTTTCATCTTATCACGGATCATCTGAATTGTTTCGGTAGTCTGTTGCATAATTTCTAGTCCAAGCACCATATTCTCACCAGTCTCATACCAACACAGAGGCGTACTACACCTCCTACCATACAAAGCTTCAAAAGGTGCCGTCCCAATGCTAGAATGGTAACTATTGTTATACGTGAACTCAATCAATGGCAAATGAGTATCCCACGCACCTCCTTTCTCCAACACATAGGCTCTCAGCAAATCTTCCAACGATTGAATAGTCCTCTCTGACTGACCATCGGTATGTGGATGATAAGCTGAGCTCAACTTTAATTTGGAACCCAAGGCTTCCTGCAAACTCCTCCAAAATTCTGAAGTAAACCTCGGATCTCTATCCAACACTATGCTCGACGAAACACCATGCAGTTTCACAATTATTCTGATTTAAATCTCTTCCAGATTTGACAATGGAAAACTGATGTTAATTGGTATAAAATATGCGGATTTCGTAAGTCGATCCACCACTACCCAAATAGCATCAAAGCTCCTCGCCGTATTCGGTAAACCAGTAACAAAATCCATAACAATGCTGTTCTATTTCCATTCCGGAATCTCTAACGGTTGCATTAACCCCGAAGGCTTCTGGTGCTCCACTTTTGACTTTTGACTTTTGACATGTCAAACAAGCATAAACAAACTGAGCTATGTCCCTCTTCATACCAGACCACCAAAATAACTTCTTCAAGTCATGATACATTTTCGTAGCTCCCGGATGAATACTCAAGCTACTCCGGTGGCTCTCCTCTAAGATTGCCTTTTTCAATTCCACATTATCCGGTACACAAATTCTGCCCCAGAATCTCAATACTCCAATATTGTCCACTTTAAAATCACCATCGGGATCATCCCCTCCTGTAGGCATCAAGTCCACTAGCTTCACATCAAGTTTCTGATTTTCCTTAATTACGTCCAAAAAGTCATTATTCACCTTAAGCATGCCCAATTTAACACTCTCAGGTGTAGTTTCACAAACCATACTCAAGTCTCTAAACTGTTCAATCAATTCCATTTCTTTTACCATTAATGTCGACATATGAATTGTCTTCCGACTTAGTGCATCTGCTACCACATTAGCTTTTCCCGAATGGTAGCTCAAATTAAAATCATAATCTTTCAAGAACTCTAACCATCTCCTCTGCCTCATGTTCAACTCCTTCAGATCGAATAAATATTTCAGACTTTTGTGATCACTGAATACTTCAAATCTCGATCCATACAAATAATGTCGCCAAATTTTCAATACAAAAACCACTGCAGCCAATTCAAGATCATGAGTATGATAGTTCCTCTCAATTGCCGTGAAGCATATGCCACCACCTTGCCATCTTGCATTAACACACCGCCTAATCCCATCTTAGACGCATCGCAGTACACTACAAAAGGTTCACTCGGGCATGGTAGAATTAACACTGGCGCTGTAGTCAATTTCTTCTTCAGTTCCTCAAAACTTTCCTCACAAGCCGCATCCCAAACAAAAACTTGATTCTTTCTAGTTAACTGAGTCAATGGTAACGCCAAATTAGAAAACCCTTCAATGAATCTTCTGTAGTAACCTGCCAAACCCAAAAAGCTTCTAATCTCCGTTGTTGTCTTCAGAGCTTCCCACTGAAGTACTGCACTTACTTTAGATGGATCCACCGCTATACCATCACCAGAAATAACATGACCCAAGAAACTCACAGTCTTCAACCAGAATTCACATTTCGAGAATTTTGCAAACAATTTATTATCTTTCAACACCTGCAATGCAATTCTCAAGTGTCCTGCATGATCTTCGTCAAACTTAGAATAAATCAGTATATCATCAATGAACACTACAATAAACGGATCTAGATAAGAGTGGAAGATACGATTCATATACTCCATAAACACACCCGGTGCATTAGACACTCCGAAAGGCATTACTGCATATTCATAATGTCCATAGCGAGTCTTGAACGCCGTCTTCTGAATATCATCTTCTTTTACTCTAATCTAATGGTAACCCGACCTCAAATCAATCTTGCTAAAAACCCGAGCTCCTACAAGCTGATCCATTAAGTCATCAATCCTCGGAAGTGGATACTTATTTTTAATGGTCACTTTATTCAACTGACGGTAATTAATGCACAGACGCATGCTACCATCCTTCTTTTTCACCAATAACACTGGAGCTCCCCACGGCGACACACTCGGCCTAATAAACTTCTTATCAAGCAATTCTTCAATCTGAGATTTCAACTCTACCAATTCTGATGCAGACATCCTGTACGGTGCCGTAGATATAGGTCTAGTACCAGGAATAAGATCAATGGTAAATTCAACTTCTCTTGTCGGAGGTAATTCAGTAATATCATCTGGAAATACTTCAGGAAATTCATTCACCACTGGCAACTCATTAACTAAAGTCTTGCCTTCAACAGATAACGAGGCAAACACTACAAACATCTTAGCTTCACCCTCCAACAATGTCCTCAACTCCTTGCTAGACAACGAATCCGCTAATGCTTCCTCTTCAGGAGTAAGAAACAATAACGTCTTCCTAAAATAATCAATGTAAACTCGGTTGAACTCCAACCAGTTCATCCCCAAAATCACATCGAGATTACCGAGTGGCAAACAAATCAAGTCCACTATGAAATTCCTACCAAACATAGTCAGCGGACACTTCAAACACACTAAGGAAGTAACCACAGAACCAATAGACGGAGTTTCAATCGTCATCCTCTGATCTAGAGTAGATGGCACAATTCCTAGTCTCTTCACACAGTCAATAGAAATAAACTAGTGGGTTGCACCCGTGTCAATGATAGCAATCAAAGGAATATCATTAATAAAACAAGTACCTTTGACAGAACGTTCCTCGTCGGTGGATTGGGCTCCCACCAAGGAAAACACTCTTCCACCAGCCTGAGACTTCTTTGGCTTCTCACAGTGAGTGCTGATATGACCTTTTTCTCCACAGTTATAACAGGTAGGCATAATGGCTTTACAATCCACTATCACATGACCTGGTCGCCCACACTTGAAACACTTCTTCACTTCATTCGGACAATTATTAGTACGGTGACCCGCACCACCACATCTGAAACACTTGAGAGTATCAGGAACCACTCCTCCTTCATTTGGCTTCTTTCTGGCCGCAGCTTTCTGTTTCCCCTTATCAGCTGGAGCACTGTAAGGAGTACCCCCAAATCTCTGCTTACCCTTTTTATCATTCACAGCTTTGTAATGGGCAATTCTGGCTATGTTATCATTGTGATAGATCCTGCTTCTGCTTACCAGCTCTGGACAATTCCTTATTTTCTGACAAGCAATGCCCAGTTTGATCTCGGGACGCAGCCCATTCTCAAACTTCAAGCATTTCGATTTCATAGCCTCTTCCGTATTGTAATGAGCACAATATTGTACCAATTCCTCAAACCGAGCAGCATATTCAGCAACAGTCATATTACCCTGTTTTAACTCCAGGAATTCAATCTCCTTTGCACTACGAATGTCCTCCGGAAAGTACTTTTCCAGAAACTCAGCTTGAAACACTGTCCAAGTAATCTCAGTAACCGCAGCTTCCAACCTCTGACGACTATTGTCCCACCAGACCTCAGCCTCTCCTTCCAGCATATGAGTTCCAAACCGCACTTTCCGAGCATCACTGTATCCCATGGTCCTGAAGATCTTCTCAATTGCCTTCAGCCATTTCTGTGCAGCCTCAGGATCAAGGATACCTCCCTCATATGTAGGTGGCTTATTGCTCTGGAACTGTGTTAAGTCGCGGAACTGCGCACCCCCAGCCTGATTGGTGTTCTCTACTGCTTGTGCCATAGCTTGCATCGCAGCAGCAAGAGCAACATCATTCCTTCCTGCCATACTGTTCAACAATCAACATACGGTCAGAACACACAATCGACTCCTATTTTAAGGACAGACTTTACTACAAAACCTGGTCAGACGTACCGACCTGCTCTGATACCAATTGTAACACCCCACTTTCCCATTTTATAAAATATACGAATTTTACGAATATAATCAGAGTTTCAACTTTACAAGTAGGATGCTACACCAATAAACCCAACAACAAAACTTCTTTTTATTAAATGAACTAAACAGCGGAAATGATTAATTCATAAGTTCACGGCCACGTGCCAACGATATCAAAATCCACATAAAACGTAATCCACCATAAGTTTAGTTAAAAGTGATACGTAACAAAATAACAAAGAATAACAAATAATAAACAAAATCCCCAAAATCCCGTGTTACGTATCAGAGTGACTTCTACGACTCAATCAAGTAACACGTACTCCACGCACACTCAAGTACCTGGATTATCTGTACTGCCGAAGAAGGACAAACACAACAAACAACAAAGGGGTGAGAACTACATTCAATAATAAATGACAAATAACACATGATAAGAGTAGTTACTCACACACAATCACACAATCACATAATCATGACATACTTGTCACTCTCAATCAAAATAAACATATATAATGCAATGTGACTCAACAACTGACACAATGCATGTGGTACCAAACACCGTGGTTCATTCAATTGAACCCGGATAAATCACATACACCCATACTTGGCAATGATCTATCTCCACTATACTCCACATTGGAGTTCGGATGAATCACATACACTCCTCCTGAGCAATGATTCATCACCACCGACACACCATGAATGCATGACATTAAATATGCATACAACACATGTATAATCATAATCATACACCTTCACGGTCCTTTTGATCACAATCAAAACATACCACCACAGAAAACACCTCACATGACGTTAATTAGCTAATTACTGATTAATTCACCAAAATTACTAAATCAATTATTTTTATCACCAATTCCACATTTCTCAGGTTCAGACATCTATTCCCAACCTCTCAAACCAAAAGAAACCGATTCGGACGCGAAAACGGGAAAGAAATAGCGAAACGGTAAAATTCTGCTCACTCGCTGGCCATACGCGTATTGCCTTGTGTCATACGCGTATTGCCCATCTCGCCCGCCCATCCATACGCGTATCCTACGCGTAAAGCCTCTCCTCCCGCCCTGTCATACGCGTATTGCCCTACCTATTACGCGTATGAGCAGAGACCTGTTTTTCTATCAAAATTTCACTTTTAGATCTGGTTACGCGTAACGCCTCTCCTACGCGTAAGGCCAAGCTTCCATACGCGTACTGTTACGCGTATGGGTAGAGGGCCGTGTCAAATGGGGTTTCGTACGCGTATTGCCCACATATGCTTTTCCATACGCGTAACAACATGCCTGTTACGCGTAATGGCCTTGTTGCCCACTGTCATACCCCAAATTTGTCCTACCTGTGTATACATGACCTCTGTACATCCTTTTTTTTTTCCAAACCATTTTCAATCCAAACTTTTAATCCATGTCTGCTTCAAGTTTATTTATCCATATTCAATTTCTACCATAAATCCATTATCCATTATCCATTGTCCATTATCCATAATTCTCCATTTTTCTAACCCAAATCCTATTAACCATTTTTTTCATATCCACTTTTCCAAACCAATTTCAATATCCATTCATTAACCAAATCCTCTTTTTCTAACCCAATTTCAAATTATTCAATCCATTTAATGTCCATATTATTTTTATTAATGCATTCCAATTGTTCATTGTTCTAATCACATTTCATTAATCCATAAACCATTTTTTCACTATCCATTTTTTAAATTCATTTTTATCCACATTTAAAAATAAAAAAGAAACAAGTCAATTCCAAATCCATATCATCCATTCAATAAGGCCCATCTTCATTTTACAAATCCATTTCATTCCAATCAAAGCTTATTATTTCATTACAATAAAAGAAAATGCTACACAATGTTACAAAAGAAAAGAAAATGACAGCCATCACGCGGCCCACTTCCAAACCAAAACTACTAGCCTGTCAACAAAGCTCCAAAACTGCTGTAACACTCTGCCAAAACCTTGTACCAGACGCTGCACAATTTCACAAATATGTAACCTGCCTCATCCCCAACATCAACCAAAGCCTGCATCAATGCTGAGACAAACCAAGTCCTGTGACATATGCTGCACAAGATGGTACAACCTGCAAAATGGAAAGCAACTTATCAAGAGCAACAAGACAAAGTGTGTTTGAAAACTTAACAAACAAGTTTGTGTTTTTAATTTAAAAAGAGAGAATGGGAAAGAGAGTGGAGGGGGGTCGAGAGGAAAACCGAAACGGAGGGAAGGAAAAAGGGGGGATTTCCGCAAAATTTCTTCCATCTGCAAAAAAAACCACATGCTGTGTTTATGCTCCAACCATTAACACGAGTTTTTCCGCTACACATACCAGACAACCTAACAATCACTTTACTCGCCTTCCTTTCGCAATAATCCACCGTGTTCACAAACATTCAAATCACCTCGCCACAACCTTCATAACAAGAACACAAATAATATACATCCATGACTACACCAATGTCAACTCACTTGTACTTTAAGCTTCAAACACTTTATTCTCTCTGCATATACATGTTCCGATCTACACTCTCCAACTCCAAGATGCTATCCCTGCTCTAAAAATGGAAAACAATCAAAATGCTTATGATACACCAGAACAACAACATGTTGCCTTCAACTCACCATAATACACAAAACTACTAACAAATCGATTCCATCGCCTTTTTCAATCGAAGCAACTACCTACAATCCAAATCCTTCACCAATACCGCAACCCCCAAATCGCAAACCCAAAAACAGCCAAATTCTCCAAACCTCGCCTCCTCACTACCTTTCTTCTTCGGCCCAAAACAACCCTTACATAAACACACTCCTTCCGTCGTTCTGTTTCGAAGCACAACAACGTTACACAAGTCCAACAAAGACCGAAAAAAAAAAACGAAATCAGAAGAGATGAGATGAAGTAAAGGAAAGCTTCAGCAAATCGAACGAACCTGAAATCGCCGTCATATCTGAACATATGTCCTCATCGTACCAGAGTCACTCGATTCGTCAATTCGGTATTTCTTCTCATCTCCTTCTTATATTTCATTGATGTCAATGTTTTTTTTTTCGAAATGAATCCATGAATTTTGTTTACGGCAACCTTCGATTGAGAATGGGAGGGAGTGATTCGGGTTGAGTACCCCGGTTTTGGTTGAGAAAAGTGAGGAGCGGTTTTGTTTACATGCTGCGAAATCGATTGAAAAAAAGGGGAGGCCATCAACAGTTTTTTTTTCTGAGATCGAACATTGCGCCAAGAGAGAATAGTAGAGAAAGAAACGAGTGGAAAAGGTTGAAACGTGATTTTGGAGAGAGGTTTGTTCGTATTCTCCTTTTCTGCGTGATGACCTTTCTGAAGTGTGTTCTAAGCGGCTGTGAGAGTTAGGGTTTCCACTAATAGTTAAGGCTGGATCGGGTCGATTTCGACCCGTTTCTGTTTGAAGTTGGGTTGCCCATTTTGGGCCTGCTTGTCTACTATTGTTTTTGTTTTACAAAAAGAAATCTTAACTTTTTGTTTTCAATTAGTTAGTTTTAGTAAGTTTAAGATTAGTTTCTTTAATAACTTTAGGATTAATATTTTAGGATTAGTTTTACAACCCTTTTTTTTAATTAATAATAAATAGGATTAGTAATCTTAACTTTTAGAATTAGTAATTTAAATATTTTTAGAACTAGTGTTTTTTTTTTAAGATTACAAATTTTAATTTTAAGTATAATATTTTTAATAATAATGAAAATAACCAAAAAATATGATAAAATTAAAGTACCTAACCTAATTAAAATATATACTTTCTTAACTAAATTAAAAACCACAATTCATTCTAATTAATATTCCTAACTATTTTCCTAATTAATTATGGAAGTAGTGGGCTTTTGGGGTCTAGCACTCCTTGGGTCCTTGAACTATCACTCTTGGGGCGTACGCCTTGGGTTGTGTTCGTTTCGATCTTCCATTTCAAAACTTAAAAAACTTTCAACATTATTAAAACACAAAATCCTCCCAAAAAAACTTTTAATCTATTCAACACCTTTCCCAAAGAACATTGTTTAGTCCATTCTTCCGCGCATATGAACTAGTGCTTCAGCCTCCCATGACGAGCAGACAAGCCAATGTTTAGCAGTTAGAATGCAACCTAAACTCTCGTTTGCCTAAAACACGTCCAAATCAAACCTTTTTCTCAATCAAATCTCTAATACACTTAATTCATACTCAAACAACTTTTCATAAAAAGAACATTGTTTAATCCATTCTTCCGCGCATATGAACTAGTGCTTCAGCCTCCCTTGACGAGCAGACAAGCCAACGTTTAGCAGTTAGAATGCGAATTAAACACTCGTTCGCCTAAAAAACACAAACCAACAAACCGTAGTCGCACAAACTACGAATGCTCTGACTTTCCCATTGCACGAGGGAATACGTAGGCACAAGGGTCCCAATCCTTGCCGAGCACACTAATAAAAAACCACCCATTTCCCCCTTAGAAAGCAATCCTTTAGAAGATAAACAAACAAACCTAGCTAACTCTCTCACAAATCGAATCAAGAGGTTCCCGTTGAGTACAACAGACGTAGAGGGTGCTAATACCTTCCCTCTGCGTAACCGACTCCCGAACCCGAATTTGGTTGCGATGACCATTTTCTTATCCTTTAAAGGTTTTATCGATATTTTCCTTTCGCTCCTTCTGGATAAATAAAGTTCGGTGGCGACTCTGTTTCAAACAGTTTTTTCCGCGTCCATCGCGAGGATCGTATTTTTCGAGGTACGACAGATGGCGACTCTACTGGGGACTGGTATTGCCCTATGCTAGAGAGAGTCAAGCCTAACTTGACTCGATTCGAGAGTGTTAGCTTCGCTTGTTTGATTTCTTCTTGTTTGTTTTCTCTTATTACTTCTTTATTTGCTTTGTGTTGCTTTCTCTTTATTATATGTTGTTTATCATACTTGCCTGTTGGAGCCTGGGATAACATCACAAGTAAAGCTCTACACCCGAGCTTTGGAAAAAGAAGAGGGAACACATAGTTTAGATCTTGGAAGTAATTAGTGTTAATCCCTAAGGATTCGCTCCTTGTGTGCCTAAAATGAAAGCTTCCCCTAAAGTAGACCTTTTCGTAGATCTTGTTGTAACACAGCTAGCCTATCGCACGACTTGATTCATGAAGGGTCCGTGACTCTGGGAACCACTCTTAGCACCAGTTTCCATCTTGGTGGTCGTTAGTATTAGTCACCGAGGACTCGCTTCTCGTGGGCCTAGCATGAAGACTACACTCAGGAGATACCTTTTTGTATCCCCGTCATAATGCAGCTAGCCTGTTGCGTGGTGTTGATACGATTAGTGTCCGTAATCCTGGGAACCTTATTCATCAACGTAGGAGCTGTCCCGTGAATGAGTTTATGGGTAAAGAATCTAGAACTTTCCTTATGAAGCCTACCTGTTAGGGTATTTTGCAAATGCTCGTGTTATCCTGGATCCTGAATCTACCCGCATTGCATTCATTGGCATACCATTGCATTTGCATTCATCAGCATCGCATATCATTTTCCAAAACCAAAACAAACTCAACCATCCTTTGTCCATAACCCGCAGTTGATTTCCCGACACTGTATCGGAATTGAACCGCTTTTGGAAGAATCATGGATTCAGAAGAGCATAATCAGTTCACGTTAAGAGCATATGTTGACTTGATGAAGGACCAGCTAGACCAACTTGTGGAAGCTATGGCAAGGAAAGAGGACAACATTCAAAGGCCTACAGTCACTGAGAACGTCATTCTGCCTCAAGTGAATAATTTTGCCCAATTTCAGCCTGTGCGGATTCCTGTTGGGGGCCAGGTCATACAAGAATGTCACACTATTCAAGATGAACATGCCACGTCTCATGATGCAGTTGAATACCGTAGCTTTGCATTCACTACACCGAGTCCCGAGGGACAAGCCTGGTGGTGAATACTAAACGACCTCAAGATGTTGAGTTTGCTGAAAGATGTCGTGTGTTGGAAGAGAAGCTTGAAACCATGAAAGGGCGTGATGCTTTTGAACTGAATGCTTTGAACATGTGTTTGGTACCCGGACTTGTAATACCTCCAAAGTTCAAGATGCCAAAATTTGAAAAGTACAAAGGAGATAGCTGTCCGAAGCAACATTTGGTGATGTTTTGCAGAAAGATGACCTCCAATGCTCTCAATGATAAACTTATGATCCACTGTTTCCAAGACAGTCTGAGTGAGGCATTATTGAGTTGGTACATGCAGCTACAGAGTAGCCACATCCAATCATGGTTAGACCTAGCCGGTGCATTTGTGAAGCAATACCAATACAATCTTGACGTGGCTCCCAACCGCATACAGTTGCAAGGCTTATCTCAAGAGGAGAACGAATCCTTCAGAGGGTATGCTCAGAGATGAAGAGAGGTTGCTACTCACGTTCAACCACCACTCTTAGATAGAGAACTGGTTGACATGTTCATAGATTCTTTGCAAGGCCCATACCTAGAAAAAATGATGAGCAATGGGACATCAAACTTCTCTGACTTGGTTTTAGTAGGAGAACGCATTGAGAGTCATATCAAGAGTGGAAAGATCCTAGACGCCTCGAGCATCCATGCTAGTGAGCGTGAATCTGTTGTCAGTTCTCAAGAGGAAGAGGAGGATGAAATCAATGCAATCTGGGACACTTTACAAGCTCCATCTCTGGTACCTTATCCTCAATACCCAAGCATCTCAAATGTTCAAAGTCAGCAATCCCATGGGCCTCCCTGTGCGATTTTATTCTCTCCACGTGGTCAATATACTCCTGCCAATATAGGTCCCCCTCGTCAACAACAGATTGCACAACAACATTCTTCACAACCCCGGCGCTACTATAATCAAAGGCCAAAAAGGCATTTTAATCATTTGCCAGTGTCATTCAGTCATATATTGCCACGTTTGATTAGTAGTGGGTTAATAGCTCCAAAGGGCTTGGATCCTGTTATTCCTCCATACCCTCCAGGCTTCGACGCCAATGCAAGATGTGGATACCATGCTGGCGCCATGGGGCATTCAACTGAGAATTGCAAACAACTAAAAAACAAGATCCAAGACTTGATTGAGTCCAAGCTAATCTCATTTACGCCTCGAGGTCTTCAAATCAACGTCAATCCTTCGCTTGATCAGGTGGGTCCATCCGCCCATGTTATGGAAGAAGTTGCTGAGAGTAGGTGTGAAGAAGGCTATTATACCGGTCTTGATGAACAAGAATGCTAGTTCAACAGTGGGTTAGGAAAGAAAAGCCCAGTCCCCAATGCTGGCAATTTTTAGATCATGTCATTTCTATGCATTTGTAGTTTCTTTATGTTATGTACTATTTGCTTTTAGACATTGTTGTTTATTAATGGTAATATTAATGAAGTGATCATGCATTTTTTATCTAATCACGTCGCATTCGCTCACATTTTCTTCACTTATATGAAAAAAAAAACAAAAAATATTCATCTATATACCTCTCATTCACTTTCTTTACCAAATTGTTGTTTAGCAAAGATTGGAGGGAGGATGACGAAAACAAAATACCCATAATTGCTAATGGTGTGTTTTCAGATAAAATCCTGCCAAGGATGTACAGGCATTGTTTCAAAATCCCCAAACACTGGAGAGATAAGGAGTTAATCCCTAGTCAACCACTTCGAGCCGAGAAGTAGGAGTTTCCTTCGAATTTCTAAACCCTTACGCTTAACCTGGGGCAGAGTAGTGTTCAGTTAATCTGACTCCGTATTCTTTGTACACGTCTTGAGGTGACGAATAAATCATGCAAAATCCAGAAGTTATGATGGTTGTTCTTCAATGACTACTGACTTGGCAGTCACAAAGCTTTACTCTAAAAAAAAAAAGAGCCCGCTAAGTCAAACACTTCAAAAAGGAGACTTAGGCAAAAATTTGGGTAATCCCGATGGACTTGTAGAATAAAATCAGTCCATGCAAAATCAGGGATAAAAAAAAAGAAAATAAAAAAAAAACAAAAAAGGTCCTTAAATCCTAAAGCGAAGCAAAATAAGAATCAGTGACCACCATATCAAAACCAAAGGGTCGTTGACATCCATCAAAAACAAAATAAGATGACTGCCATTTCAAGCGAATCTTGAACCTTAATCGTCACTCTTACACCGTCAAAATCTAAGTACGTGTGTCAATTTAACTGAACTATGACTGGAGTTCATCACGAAGAAGGGGTGGGTACAAATCAACTTTGAGCTTTATATCTTTTGTTTCTATAGCCGTGAACCAGACCACGTTACAACCCTCAAAAGACCTAATTGAGGCGGGGTTTATTCTGAAAGCATACTACAACAAGGTTGTGTAAACTGACTCCTACGAATTTGCTAATCTTCTGAATTGGTGTCGTATTCTTGCTGTGTCTTTCACACACCAGTAAATCAGCACTGCGTTTGGACTAATGGTTCACTCGTCACACACCGACACACCATTTCAATAAATGATTTTTCAAAACTTGCATGAATGTCGCATTAAAATTACCATTTCTGAATGATCAATTTTAGCTGCAAATTAGTACTTGATATTTTAGAAATTCCAACAAAGTGCAATCAGGGGAAACTTGAGTATTCGTTGGCACTGACTCGAATCGAGACTATCTTATAACCTTGTAAGACTGGGGCAGACCACTGCAAAATCCTGACACAGGGGCAGACCACTGCAAAATCCAGACACAGGGGCAGACCACTGCAAAATCTAGACACTGGGATAGATCATCTCAATACCCGTAAGATAGGGGCAGATTCCCTTCATACATTCAAGTTGGTCAAGTTGGCCATGTCATGCACTAAGCAACCCTTTAATTCAACAAGTATTAAAAGTCTTGGGGCAGAGCAAATGCACAATCAGAATGCATTGGATAAGTCGCTACGCTCACACAATCAACATGCATTGGTTACGTTGTTGCGCTCATACAACCATTTATTTGCGAGCCGCAGGGTATATCAGCTATAAGTGAGGTTCTCTCATGCACAAGCACACAACTTCTGCAAAGGATCAAACTTGGGGCACCAAGAGAATCATATTGGCTTACCGATCATAAAGTCTTCCATTTTCGAGTGTCGGGAAATCAAATCTTTCCATCAAACCAAAAAGTCCAACCCTGCTTGGCACCTCTAAAAGTCCAACCTTTCATTGGCAACCACTAGAGGTCCACCCTGTCGCTACCTTCATAAGACCAATCCCCTGCTCGCATTCGCATATGCATCACATACAACATACGTGCACCATATGCATACATAGCATAACATATTTCCTTCCTCAACCCCCGCGTTGATATATATTGTTTTGTTCTTGACCCCTGCGTCAATGTTATCTTTATTTTCTTCGGCCCCCGAGTCGAGGTTTACCTTTCTTTTAACCCCTGAGTTGATGATATTTTTTCGACCCCGAGTCGATATTGTCTTAGTTTCTCGACCCCCGAGTCGATATCATTATTACATCTTCAACCCCCGAGTTGACATCTTATTGCTTGTACTGACCCCCGAGTCATTACTACCTTTATCTATACCCTCGACCCCCGAGTCGATATTTGCTTTTACCTTCAACCCCCGAGTTGATATTTTGTTATTTCCTTCAACCCCGAGTTGATAGATTACCTCACCTTTATTTTCTTAACCCTCGAGTCGATATTGTCTTTATTTCCTCGATCCCCGAGTCAATATTACGATTACCTCTTTTTCAACCCCCGAGTTGACGACAATTTATCTTAATGTTTCTTGACCCCCGAGTCGATAGTATATTTCCTTTTCTCAACCCCCGAGTTGATATGCCAGTATTCCCAGTGAGTCTTCCACCTTGCTCCATCTAATCTCCATTAATCCTTCTTCGGAAACCAGAGATGAAGCCTTGCCCAGTTGCATTCCCATATGCATCTCATAAATAAACAAGTTCATTTGCATTCCTGTATGCATGGCATATCCATCCCCAGCATAGCATAATAGGATCCAGGATCAGTTCACAAGCATCTTGGTCAGTCCTCCTTCGAAGTCGGCAGTATTCCTCTGAAAAGAGTTGATACCCCGCATGTGCTCAAGGAATTCTATTCCCCAATAAGTCATTTTTCAACCGTGCAGTTGATATTGACAATCCCCAGCAGCTGTTGTTATTCTTACTCCCCAAGCAGAAGATATCCTAGAGAGTTTCTTGTGAACTTTCCCCTGCAGAGTCAACACATTTCCTTCAACAGGAATCTTGCTCAACTATTCCTCAGCAAATTTACCGCAGAGATACTGCTTTGGTATCATCGGAGAACCTTAACGGATAAGGGACTGCTTCGATGACCCTGAGAACCTCAAGTTATTTTGTTCAGTTTGGACACCACTGCCTCATTCTGTCATCTCTTACTCTACAACACTTTACCTTTGTGAGACAAATTTCTGGGGCATTCTTATATCTAATTGACTTATACCCTTAAAATAAGCGCTTTGCAGCTGTTCATTTTCTCGGGTTCAAGACAATTAGATAGGGGCATCTGTCATACCCCAAATTTGTCCTACCTGTGTATACATGACCTCTGTACATCCTTTTTTTTTCCCAAACCATTTTCAATCCAAACTTTTAATCCATGTCTGCTTCAAGTTTGTTTATCCATATTCAATTTCTACTATAAATCCATTATCCATTATCCATTATCCATTATCCATAATTCTCCATTTTTCTAACCCAAATCCTATTAACCATTTTTTTCATATCCACTTTTCCAAACTAATTTCAATATCCATTCATTAACCAAATCCTCTTTTTCTAACCCAATTTCAAATTATTCAATCCATTTAATGTCCATATTATTTTTATTAATGCATTCCAATTGTTCATTACTCTAATCACATTTCATTAATCCATAAACCATTTTTTCACTATCCATTTTTTAAATTCATTTTTATCCACATTTAAAAATAAAAAAGAAACAAGTCAATTCCAAATCCATATCATCCATTCAATAAGGCCCATCTTCATTTTACAAATCCATTTCATTCCAATCAAAGCTTATTATTTCATTACAATAAAAGAAAATGCTACACAATGTTACAAAAGAAAAGAAAATGACAGCCATCACGCGGCCCACTTCCAAACCAAAACTACTAGCCTGTCAACAAAGCTCCAAAACTGCTGTAACACTCTGCCAAAACCTTGTACCAGACGCTGCACAATTTCACAAATATGTAACCTGCCTCATCCCCAACATCAACCAAAGCCTGCATCAATGCTGAGACAAACCAAGTCCTGTGACATATGCTGCACAAGATGGTACAACCTGCAAAATGGAAAGCAACTTATCAAGAGCAACAAGACAAAGTGTGTTTGAAAACTTAACAAACAAGTTTGTGTTTTTAATTTAAAAAGAGAGAATGAGAAAGAGAGTGGAGGGGGGCCGAGAGGAAAACCGAAACGGAGGGAAGGAAAAAGGGGGGGATTTCCGCAAAATTTCTTCCATCTGCAAAAAAAACCACATGCTGTGTTTATGCTCCAACCATTAACACGAGTTTTTCCGCTACACATACCACACAACCTAACAATCACTTTCCTCGCCTTCCTTTGGTAATAATCCACCGTGTTCACAAACATTCAAATCACCTCGCCACAACCTTCATAACAAGAACACAAATAATATACATCCATGACTACACCAATGTCAACTCACTTGTACTTTCAACTTCAAACACTTTATTCTCTCTGCATCTACATGTTCCGATCTACACTCTCCAACTCCAAGATGATATCCCTGCTCTGAAAATGGAAAACAATCAAAATGCTTATGATACACCAGAACAACAACATGTTGCCTTCAACTCACCATAATACACAAAACTACTAACAAATCGATTCCATCACCTTTTTCAATCGAAGCAACTACCTACAATCCAAATCCTTCACCAATACCGTAACCCCCAAATCGCAAACCCAAAAACAGCCAAATTCTCCAAACCTCACCTCCTCACTACCTTTCTTCTTCGGCCCAAAACAACCCTCACATAAACACACTCCTTCCGTCGTTCCGTTTCGAAGCACAACAACGTTACACAAGTCCAACAAAGACCGGAAAAAAAACGAAATCAGAAGAGATGAGATGAAGTAAAGGAAAGCTTCAGCAAATCGAACGAACCTGAAATCGCCGTCATACCTGAACATATGTCCTCATCGTACCAGAGTCACTCGATTCGTCAATTCGGTATTTCTTCTCATCTCCTTCTTATATTTCATTGATGTCAATGTTTTTTTTTTCCGAAATGAATCCATGAATTTTGTTTACGGCAACCTTCGACTGAGAATGGGAGGGAGTGATTCGGGTTGAGTACCCCGGTTTTGGTTGAGAAAAGCGAGGAGCGGTTTTGTTTACATGATGCGAAATCGATTGAAAAAGAGGGGAGGCCATCAACGGTTTTTTTTCTGAGATCGAACATTGCACCAAGAGAGAATAGTAGAGAAAGAAACGAGTGGAAAAGGTTGAAACATGATTTTGGAGAGAGGTTTGTTCGTATTCTCCTTTTCTGCGTGATGACCTTTCTGAAGTGTGTTCTAAGCGGCTGTGAGAGTTAGGGTTTCCAATAATAGTTAAGGCTGGATCGGGTCGATTTCGACCCGTCTCTGTTTGAAGTTGGGTTGCCCATTTTGGGCCTGCTTGTCTACTATTGTTTTTGTTTTACAAAAAGAATTCTTAACTTTTTGTTTTCAATTAGTTAGTTTTAGTAAGTTTAAGATTAATTTCTTTAATAACTTTAGGATTAATATTTTAGGATTAGTTTTACAACCCTTTTTTTTAATTATTAATAAATAGGATTAGTAATCTTAACTTTTAGAATTAGTAATTTAAATATTTTTAGAACTAGTGTTTTTTTTTTAAGATTACAAATTTTAATTTTAAGTATAATATTTTTAATAATAATGAAAATAACCAAAAAATATGATAAAATTAAAGTACCTAACCTAATTAAAATATATACTTTCTTAAATAAATTAAAAACCACAATTCATTCTAATTAATATTCCTAACTATTTTCCTAATTAATTATGGAAGTAGTGGGCTTTTGGGGTCTAGCACTCCTTGGGTCCTTGAACTATCACTCTTGGGGCGCACGCCTTGGGTTGTAATCGTTTCGATCTTCCATTTCAAAACTTAAAAAACGTTCAACATTATTAAAACACAAAATCCTCCCAAAAAAACTTTTAATCTATTCAACACCTTTCCCAAAGAACATTGTTTAGTCTATTCTTCCGCGCATATGAACTAATGCTTCAGCCTCCCATGACGAGCAGACAAGCCAATGTTAGCAGTTAGAATGCAACCTAAACTCTCGTTCGCCTAAAACACGTCCAAATCAAACCTTTTTCTCAATCAAATCTCTAATACACTTAATTCATACTCAAACAACTTTTCATAAAAAGAACATTGTTTAGTCCATTCTTCCGCGCATATGAACTAGTGCTTCAGCCTCCCTTGACGAGCAGACAAGCCAATGTTTAGCAATTAGAATGCGAATTAAACACTCGTTTGCCTAAAAAACACAAACCAACAAACCGTAGTCCCACGAACTACGAATGCTCTGACTTTCCCATTGCACGAGGGAATACGTAGGCACAAGGGTCCCAATCCTTGCCGAGCACACTAATAAAAACCACCCATTTCCCCCCTTAGAAAGCAATCCTTTAGAAGATAAACAAACAAGCCTAGCTGACTCTCTCACGAATCGAATCAAGAGGTTCCCGTTGAGTACAACGGACGTAGAGGGTGCTAATACCTTCCCTCTGCGTAACCGACTCCCGAACCCGAATTTGGTTGCGATGACCATTTTCTTATCCTTTAAAGGTTTTATCGATATTTTCCTTTCCCTCATTCGGGATAAATAAAGTTCGGTGGCGACTCTGTTTCGAACAGTTTTTTCCGCGTCCATCGCGAGGATAGTATTTTTCGAGGTACGACACCCACCAAACCATACGCGTAACGCCTTCCATGTTGCGCGTATGGGCAAAGACAGTGAAAAATGATCATTTTCCATACCAGTCTGAATTCTGCCACTACACTCCCACTTCCATCATCCAAATTCATCCTAAGTTGGTTTCTACCTCGATTTTAGGACCTGTAATTTCATCTTACTATCCTATTTCGTTATTCTACCAAAATCATCACCTACAGATCTACAATCGTCCACTCAACCTGCAACAAAACCAGATCTGCAAACACATAGCAGCAATAACATATTATATTTACACAGATCATGACAGAAATAATCGATTCACACAACTTTCATCACAATTTCAATCATACAATCAACTGATTCACAAGAGCAGAATTACGCATACAAATTCCTACGAGGGAAAGGTCCCCTCACTACCCTTTCATGTTATTATCAGCTGTATTGAACCCATTCTCCCCTCTTACCCCGAATTTCCCGATCAAATTCCTGCGAAAATTGATGAAGATGGGTGCCATAATTCTTCCTTGTTCTTCCTCTCTCCCGCCCTTCTCTTGTGAAAATTCTGATTATGGTTAACCCCCTTCACTAACCCTCACCAATTTTTGTTTAATTACTAAACTGGCCTTACCTCTCTCCAACAGCCCATTATTCATTTTAATTAAATCAGGTTTTTAATTTAATAAAAATAATAGTATTAATAATAATAATATTAATAATATTACTAATATTAATAATAATAATAATAACATCCTTCCATATACTACTATTATTGGACATGCCCCTACATTATTCATTATTATCTTATTATCATTCCTACGCACTCAAACACACACCCTCAACAAAGCCAAACAATTCAAAATAACACACGACGTTTAAATAATTAAAATGGGGAGTTACAACAAGCACTTGACCATCTGCAACCAGCAAATCAAAAGTCTCATCGCATTTTGTTACGTCGAAGGTGTAAGTTTTCTTACGAAACTTATCGTTTTCTTTGGGTTCTGCAGGATTCTTCCCATTTGCAGGTGTAAGGAACTTACCCACATATGGAGGATTTTGGTTTAACTCAGCCATGTCAACCTCAGACTCCTCAACATGTCCATATTTAACCTCAGGCACTATGTCTTGGTCATGCATGTCGACGTAGGCTATACGTTCTTTCTTACCCTTACTCGCTATGGCCTTTTCGGCCTTTAGCCTCTCGACTTGTCTAACTCTATTTACCAATTGAGCCATATCTCTTAGATATTGAGTGTTTAGCTTCTTTCTAATGGAATAGTCTAAACCACCAACAACCATTTGGACAAGCTCGTGTTCAGGCACCTGGGTGAAGTACCTAGTTTTCAATAAACGGAATCGGTTTAAGTAATCGTCAATTGATTCAGTGAACTTTCACTTGACAGTTGACAATTCTTTCAGACTAATATTAGATTGCCCCGTGTAGAACTGCTCATGAAACAACCTTTCTAAACGCGCCCAATCATGAATTGAGTGAGGAGATAAGGTAGTAAACCATGTGAAATCATTTTTTGTTAAAGCACTAGGGAAATATCTCATTCTTAAGTTCTCATTGTTTGCAATGTCACCTACTTCAGTCAGGTAATGAGCAATGTGTTCGACAATAGAGTTGTTGGTGTCACTAACGAAATTTACAAAATTAGGGACTTTCCACCCCCTTGGTAATTTTGTCTATAACACATATTCTGACGAAGGAGATGTGTAATCTGGTCTTTGTAAACCCACATTAACTCCATTTTGAGTAGGGTGGCAAAACGGGTGGCCCGCCCCACCCCGCCTTAAGCCCGCCCATATAAAGCATCTTTTTAACAAACTTTACTTCAAAAAATATTGCCTATATTCTCAAATAAATGTATAAAATAAAATCATCAAGAATTGGAATTACTATAATTAACTAAAAAATGGTGGGTTTAAGGTGGGACAAGCTGAACGAATAGGTGCGGCGGGCTTTAGCGGGCATCGGGCAGCGGGTTTTAGCGGGGCGGGCTTTGGTGGGCGGCGGGTCCAAAATCCCAACCCAACCCGCCATTTTTTGGCGGGTGCGCGGGCCGGCCATGCGGGCCACGACCCGTTTTGCCACCCCTAATTTTGAGCCATTATTCTCTCAACAATAATTGTTAAATTATTTTCTCCTAACAAATTTCCTTGTTGAACCTGGTGGACAACTTGGTTAACATACCGATTTCGATTAACCACTAACAAAGTTGGATTACTTTCCCTAACATGTACCTCATGCTCGACCTGTTGGGGATTTCCTTGTTGTCCCTGGTTCACAGTTTTTTCTAACACTACTACTTCGTTTCGAACCTCCGCAACAACCTGGGGCTGTGCAGTTGGTCGAACTTGTACTGGGAGAGCACCAAAAAAGTCTAATTCTTGTCATTTGAGTCACCAATTGCTGGTAACTCTGATTCGTATTTTGAATCAATAGGTTTAATATTGTACCCATTTGTTGTGTTAGAGTGTTTACCATATCGTGGTTACTCTCATCCATTTGTTGCCTTATTGCCACGACATAATTTATTGTCAATGCAGGCATTGCTTGGGAACCAAATCCCATTCCCATATGGGGTGGCATATTTCGACCATGGGTGCTTATGGCTTAACCAGACGCCGTAATGGGTGAAAACATATTTGCAGCATTATCCACAAATGTTGAAGGGTTATATTTTAAGCTTGCCATAACTGTTGTTGGCATCCCAAATGGTTGTTCACGCCTTGGAATTGGCATTGTGAAATTTATGGCAAAATGTCTAAAATATGTTGCCATAATTGGTCTAGGAGTCACTGGATGACTAAGGGGAATTGGGGACAAAACTGTCCCCTCAGGCGGAATCATTGATGCTACGGTTGTGGATGGCATCACCGCCGCACTATCGGTTGAAGGAAATGGTTTAGTAACCATTGCAGAATCTGTTCCCCGCCCCAACACTATTAGAAGATTGGTCTCCATTATTATTTCTAGGATTCACCATTCTTCTAACGTATCTTCTAACATGTTTCCTCACTTCTCTTTTTCTTATTTTACCACACCTTAATCTCATGCACACTCGTACAAAGAATGAAGAGTTGAAGAAAACACACGTAACAAATTATGAATTTTTAACATGAATACGTAAAAGAAACCACACCAACCAGTCCCACTGGGTGTGCCAATTTGTTTACCTTTAAATTTGGTAAACAAATACAAGTTTTTATTAATACTTAAGGGATCAAACTCGAAAATCTCCCATAAATGTTTGTGGGTCTATCACTTGTGAAAACTCATAACATTGTCAAAATGTTTGAAATGTTGACTGTAACGCCCCGATTTGTTTAATTCTATTTATTTATTTCATTTATTTGAATTTTGTGAAATGTGTGAATTTATTGTATTTTACCTGCTAATTGGTTAATTTCTCAGATAGATAAAATATTTGTATTAAATTATTATTTCTTTTCAACTTTTATTTCCCGAAATATATTTTATCGGTATGTTTATGTTTTATCGCGTTTTGAGAGCGTTTGGGAGATATTTGAGTTGAGGGGTATTTTGGTCTTTTGCTTGGGTAAGTTTTATGTTTTGATATAAATAGAAAGAAAGGGGAGAAAAGATAGTAAGGAAAAGAAAAAGAAGAAAGAAAAGAGAAGAGAAGAGAAAAGAGAGAAAGAAGAGAAGAAAAAGAGGAAAAGAGGAAAATCAAAGATTACTCCGTTTCAAGTGCGAATAATCAGGTAAGGGTGAGAAGTTTCGATTATATTTCGATTATATATGTATATGTATGTGTTGTTTGTGTTTTGTTTGGTTGAAATATATACTTTTTCTTATTGGTTGGATTGAAGAACAAATGTGTAGAATCGATGTTTTAACGGTTAGAATGCGGAATAGTTCGCGTAGAATAGTCGGGAAATGATGGGTTTTAGTCGGGAATACTTGTTGGTATGATCGGGAGGTTTAAGGAAGAGTTTGGAGGGATTTTGTGTCATAAAATTCTGGTTTTTCTGCTGTTTCGCGATGGTTAATCGATTAACCAAATGCGTTAACCGATTAACAGTGTAAGTTTTCGGAAATATATTATCTTCAAAAACCCATAACTTTTGAACCGTAAGTCCGTTTTGACCCCCGTTCGAAGCGTTGGAAAGCTAATGAAAAGTTCTTTCTATTAAAGATGGTTTGGAGGGTAAAAGATGATTTAATTAATTCGTGTTTTTTAAAAATAGTCGGGTTGTCAAGTTTTTATCGCGTACAATGTGTGCGATTGACGTGTTATCATGCTATATGCTTTTAATATGTAACGTGTAGCTTGTGGGCCGTTATATGATGTGAATATACATGATGGAATGTTGTGATGATGGTTTATGGCGTTATGGCAAATATGTGCATTGTTTTGGATGTGAATCATACAATAGTGCATTGATGTGAATGTATATAGATTATATGTGATTGTATGAGATGAATGCATGAATATATTGTGAATATGTATGCATTTCAAGAATGTCTTGAGTCATTTTGTATGTGAAGCATAATGATTTACATTCTTGTGTTGTGTGATTCTAATGAGAATCCGCTGTAACGTCGTGTGCCTATGTGAGGTGTGAGCGATGATTACAAACGATTGTGTGCCTAGGTGAGGTGTGAGCAATCGGGTCGTGTGCCCATGTGGGATGTGAGCGATCCATAAATGATGTTGTTGTGTGGTAAAATACATTGTTTGATTGAATATCAATGTATGTTGTTATGATGTGTTGTGGGTAGCCTTTGTGGTGTGAATCCCTTGTGGAAGTAATTGTGATTGTATGATTGTTGTGGTTTGTGATGATATGCATTGTTTATGTGAAATTCCAATGTATGTGGTTGGTGGCCTTTATGGTTGAAATACATTGCTTGAATTGTTTTCAATGCATGAATGATGATGATGAGTTGAAATATATGCATGATTATGGTTGCATATATGTGTGAAGATGCATTTGATTGTCATGAGTTCTTGGGTGTCAAGCATCATGATATACATCTTGTAATGTCGTGTGCCCATGTGGGGTGTGAGCGACGGATTGGTTCCAGAGGGAATCCGCTATAACGTCGTGTGCCCATGTGGGGTGTGAGCGATGATTATAGACGATCGTGTGCCCATGTGGGGTGTGAGCGATCGGGTCGTGTGCCCGTGTGGGGTGTGAGCGATCCATAAACATTGTGTGCCTATGTGAGGTGTGAGCAATGGGTGAACATCGTAGGCCCGACGGGGAGTTATATTGGTAACGAGCGATGGTTCCAATAAGTTCCTGAGTGAACTGGAGATGATTGAGTCGGTACTGCATTGCATTTGCATAGAGTCGTAAGTCGGTCTCTATGATTTGCATTTATCATCTTTATAATTGTGCATTGATGAATAAACATGAATATGTATGTTTATGTGGAATGATAAGAATTGTGGAAGTATGCATAATGAATATGCTTGGTTTTGTATATATATACATTGTGATGTATATGAGTGAGTTGTGATGAATTGTGGTGAGAATTGTGAATGGATGCGTTATGTGTGGAAAATCATGATTTGATTTATTATGTGTGATATGTTTTGTATTTGTGGCATGCTATATGTGTTGGTATGTGATGGTATGGGTGAAATGATTTATACATGTGTTTGAATGTGTGTTTGCATATTATTATGCAATCTTGATTTAGTTGTTATTTCTCACCCTTCTGTTGTGGTTTATTGCTCTATGAGGCAATTGCAGATTAGTGTCTTGGAGGCTTTTGTGGAGATTAGTCCTCCGTCCTTTGTCGTCTGTCTGCTCTGATACGTAGCACGGGAGTCGGGGAACGATTATGTTATATATGTATATAATTGTGTAATATATTTTTGTATTACTCGTGTATGTGTACTTTGACGTTATAAACCATTTATTTTGTAAAACAAGTCGGTTATGGATCTTTCGCTTTATTCCATAATTGACATTTCCTTTAATATGGAAAAAGTTTCCCCTTGAGGGTATTCTATTTTATGCTATGTATCAAATTTATGAGCAGGGATGATGTTTTGTTTATTTAAATGTGGCATCCTTGTTTCTGTCGGAAAAATAAATTTTTAGTTACTCTGATTTTATTTATGTATTATTTATTCGCGATGGGAATTTAGGGTGTTACATTAGTGGTATCAGAGCAGGTCGGTCCATCCGGCCAAGTTGTTGAGTCTGTTGGTGTGACAGTTGAATACTATCGTTGTTGTTTGTCCCTTAGTACGTGATATGTGTGTGGAACACTGTCAGTGCTTTCTGGTTTTTGGTAATCCTTTGTCTTCAGGTGTGAGATTGAGATAAGTGGGGGAGAAGCTGGAACTTTTCCAAGTTGCTTTGGTTGTGGAGCGTGGGCTAAGTGTGTCGTTGATTGCAAGATTATAAGTGTGGTTTGGACATCGTTGTTCCCGGTTCTGGAAGGAAGGCAGAGGTAAGGTTTATGTCAACTAAGGATTTGTGCCTTAGGTAGTTTTGTGCACAGGATGCAAGAAATGTTACTATTGTTTGGTAAAGATGGTTAATGCCCCATCATGATTGTCGGCTGTCTATTGACAAATTGAGGAATTGATCACCCTTAATCTCTTGTTGATAGTAGACGGGAATTATGTTGGATGGAATAGACGGGTCTTTCCGGCTTTGATAGTATGTGCAATGAATTGTTTGGAATTTAAGGAAATGATTACGGATTGTTTTGATGAGTCGATGAAGATTACTATATTGGAAGATGAGACGGATTAGAGGTTTTGGTATGTTGGTCCAGTGAGAAGTCATTGAGAGAGAACGATTGGGTATCGTTAATGGTTGTTCTCAGAGAGTAAAGTGTGAACTCAAATTTGACGAAGGTGAGGTTTGGAGTCTTTGGAATTGTAGAGCATTAAGGGAAATTTTGAGAGAACCCTTAGGTGTGGATGTAATATTTAAGAGTTCTTTTTGGTTGGTCGTTGATACATGTTGGAATTTGTGGAATTGGATGGTCAAGAGAAGAAACTGCGTATGGATTACTAACAGTGGAGTAAGGTAACGATTGAGAATAAGTGTCCACTTTTGAGAATAGATGACTGGAATGGTTTGGTTGAGATTGATTGAATGGTGTTTGGATAGGTTTGGTATAATTGTTATTGGCTGGTATTTAATCGGGTTTTGGTTGGTTTTTCTGTCATTAAAACAGAGTTTTTGGTGGTTCGACAGCAGTGTTAATCAATTAACCAAATGTGCTAACCGATTAACACGTGAAAAATTTGTGTGTTTTTGCGTGAGTTTCATACTGTTAATCGGTTAACCAAATGCGTTAACCGATTAACCAAGGCAAAAATTTGAAAAATCCAAAACTTTAAAAATTCATATCTTTCGAATCGTAAGTCCATTTTGGCCGTCGTTCTAAGTGTTAGGAAGCTAATGAGATGTTCTTTCTTATAAAAATGGTTTTGCTGCCAGTGGCCGATTTGACTGTGTCGTGAATTTGGTTAAGTTTGTAATGGTTTTGATTGAGGATATTGGGATCTGTTATAAACTCAGAGGAAGAACAAGTAGAGTGTTTGAGAATTGAATCACAAGTGTTGAAAAGAGACAAAGTGTTATGCTAAGTTATTCAAGTGAGAATTTCGGTTGAAAAAGGTTAGTTTCTTGGATATGTTATTTCAGGTAATGGTATTGTTATGGATCCATCGGAAGTAGATACAGTTCTACAATGAGAGGCTCCGAAGTTGGTTAAGGTGATTAGAAGCTTTTTGGACTTTAGTTGGTTATTACCGGAGGTTATGGAAGGTTTTTCCAAGTTAGCATTTTCGTTACTTCGGTTGACTTGCAAAGGGTAAGTCGTTTGCTTTGGATGTTCATTGTGAGGTACTGTGATGTGTTTTTGATGAGTTTAGGCAGTGTGTTAATGCAAGAGGGTAAAGTCGTGGCTTATGCTTTACGACAATTGAGGATTCATAAAGGGATCTATGCTATTCTGGATTTGGAATTAGTCGCGATTGTATTGTGTTGGAAAATTTGGATGTATTATTTTTATGGTTCTCGGCTCGAAGTGTTTAGTAATCACAAGAATATTGAGTACTTGTTTGGTCGGAAGGAATATAGTATGAGACCGCGAGGATGGTTGGAATTTGCGATGAGTCATGACTTTAGTTGGAATTATCCCATTGGTGAAGTTAATGTCGTGCCTGATGAGTTAAGTCGAAGGTTTTATACATGTCTATTTTGATGGTCAGGGAGTTAGAATTATTTGAGCAGTTCAGAGACTTGTGTCTGGTGTGTAAGCTAACATGCAGAGAGCGAGGTTGGGTATATTAAAAGTGCACAGTGATTTTTTTTTTGGCAGAGGTGAGAAAGAGTTAGACTTTGGACGTGAGATGGGCAGACTTGATGGTTTTGAGTAATCAGAGTGCGCAGCGGAAGCGTGATGTGGCACATTTTGTATTTGCATGTGGGACTTGTAAGAATTCATAGGTTGAACATTGGGAACATGTAGGAATGGTGAGACTATTGGACGTTTCAGAATGGAAGTGTTAGGTGAAAGGTTTAAATGTTATCCATGGGCTACTATGTAGATGGATGTTTGATTGTATGTTCGATTGGTGAATTGTAGCATTGTTGTAGTATGGTTGTGTGACAAGGATGTTGGTGTTCTGGTTTTGTTGATGTTGGTGAGACCTTGTGGTGTCGTGGAACTTTATGTTCTTGTTTGTGTTGTTGCCTCATTTCCATGGTGATGGTTCGAGTGTGTGTAGCTAATTCCTGTGTGGGGAATTAGGGGAGTGTTACCTAGGGTAGGGTAACGATCTTGTTGTGTTTCGGTTCTAGAGTGAACCTGTGTGTTGGTATCTTGGTTTTTCTTTGAGTCGTGAGTTTGTCGTCAAGTGCATTGTATGGTCTTTGCATCTTGTCGTTGTAGTTGTCGTCGTTGTCGTGTCGTTGTTGTAGTTAGCAAGGTGGTTTGTCAGTTGTGTTATTCGTGGTGTGCCTTTTGTTGGCATGTTGGTTTGTGGGTCGGATGCGAGAGTCGTGTCCGGAGTTGTTCGTCTCGGTATATTTTCGAGGACGAAAATGTCTAAGTGGGGGAGAATTATAACGCCCCGATTTGTTTAATTCTATTTATTTATTTCATTTATTTGAATTTTGTGAAATGTGTGAATTTATTGTATTTTACCTGCTAATTGGTTAATTTCTCAGATAGATAAAATATTTATATTAAATTATTATTTCTTTTCAACTTTTATTTCCCGAAATATATTTTATCAGTATGTTTATGTTTTATCGCGTTTTGAGAGCGTTTGGGAGATATTTGAGCTGAGGGGTATTTTGGTCTTTTGCTTGGGTAAGTTTTATGTTTTGATATAAATAGAAAGAAAGGGGAGAAAAGATAGTAAGGAAAAGAAAAAAAAGAAAGAAAAGAGAAGAGAAGAGAAAAGAGAGAAAGAAGAGGAGAAAAAGAGGAAAAGAGGAAAATCAAAGATTACTCCGTTTCAAGCGCGAATAATTGGGTAAGGGTGAGAAGTTTCGATTATATTTCGATTGTATATGTATATGTATGTGTTGTTTGTGTTTTGTTTGGTTGAAATATATACTTTTTCTTATTGGTTGGATTGAAGAACAAATGTGTAGAATCGATGTTTTAATGGTTAGAATGCGGAATAGTTCGCGTAGAATAGTCGGGAAATGATGGGTTTTAGTCGGGAATACTTGTTGGTATGATCGGGAGGTTTAAGGATGAGTTTGGAGGGATTTTGTGTCATAAAATTCTGGTTTTTCTGCTGTTTCGCGATGGTTAATCGATTAACCAAATGCGTTAACCGATTAACAATGTAAGTTTTCGAAAAAATATTATCTTAAAAAACCCATAACTTTTGAACCGTAAGTCCGTTTTGACCCCCGTTCGAAGCGTTGGAAATCTAATGAAAAGTTCTTTCTATTAAATATGGTTTGGAGGGTAAAAGATGATTTAATTAATTCGTGTTTTTGGAAAATAGTCGGGTTGTCAGGTTTTTATCGCGTACAATGTGTGCGATTGACGTGTTATCATGCTATATGCTTTTAATATGTAACGTGTAGCTTGTGGGTCGTTATATGATGTGAATATACATGATGGAATGTTGTGATGATGGTTTATGGCGTTATGGCAAATATGTGCATTGTTTTGGATGTGAATCATACAATAGTGCATTGATGTGAATGTATATAGATTGTATGTGATTGTATGAGATGAATACATGAATATATTGTGAATATGTATGCATTTCAAGAATGTCTTGAGTCATTTTGTATGTGAAACATAATGATGTACATTCTTGTGTTGTGTGATTCTAATGAGAATCCGTTGTAACGTCGTGTGCCTGTGTGAGGTGTGAGCGATGATTACAAACGATTGTGTGCCTAGATGAGGTGTGAGCAACCGGGTCGTGTGCCCATGTGGGGTGTGAGCGATCCATAAATGATGTTGTCGTGTGGTAAAATACATTGTTTGATTGAATATCAATGTATGTTGTTATGATGTGTTGTGGGTAGCCTTTGTGGTGTGAATCCCTTGTGGAAATAACTGTGATTGTATGATTGTTGTGGTTTGTGATGATATGCATTGTTTATGTGAAATTCCAATGTATGTGGTTGGTGGCCTTTATGGTTGAAATGCATTGTTTGAATTGTTTTCAATGCATGAATAATGATGATGAGTTGAAATATATGCATGATTATGGTTGCATATATGTGTGAAGATGCATTTGATTGTCATGAGTTCTTGGGTGTCAAGCATCATGATATGCATCTTGTAATGTCGTCTGCCCATGTGGGGTGTGAGCGACGGATTGGTTCCAGAGGGAATTCGCTATAACGTCGTGTGCCCATGTGGGGTGTGAGCGATCATTATAGACGATCGTGTGCCCATGTGGGGTGTGAGCGATCGGGTCGTGTGCCCGTGTGGGGTGTGAGCGATCCATAAACATTGTGTGTCTATGTGAGGTGTGAGCAATGGGTGAACATCGTAGGCCCGACGGGGAGTTATATTGGTAACGAGTGATGGTTCCAATAAGTTCCCGAGTTAACTTGATATGATTGAGTCGGTACCGCATTGCATTTGCATAGAGTCGTAAGTCGGTCTCTATGATTTGCATTTATCATCTTTATAATTATCCATTGATGAATAAACATGAATATGTATGTTTATGTGGAATGATAAGAATTGTGGAAGTATGCATGATGAATATGCTTGGTTTTGTATATATATACATTGTGATGTATATGAGTGAGTTGTGATGAATTGTGGTGAGAATTGTGAATGGATGCGTTATGTGTGGAAAATCATGATTTGATTTATTATGTGTGATATGTTTTGTATTTGTGGCATGCCATATGTGTTAGTATGTGATAGTATGGGTGAGATGATTTATACATGTGTTTGAATGTGTGTTTGCATATTATTATGCAATCTTGATTTAGTTGTTATTTCTCACCCTTCTGCTGTGGTTTATTGCTCTATGAGGCAATTGCAGATTAGTATCTTGGAGGCTTTTGTGGAGATTAGTCCTCCGTCCTTTGTCGTCTGTCTGCTCTGATACGTAGTACGGGAGTCGGGGAACGATTATGTTATATATGTATATAATTGTGGAATATATTTTTGTATTACTCGTGTATGTGTACTTTGACGTTATAAACCATTTATTTTGTAAAACAAGTCGGTTATGGATCTTTCGCTTTATTCCATAATTGACATTTCCTTTAATATGGAAAAAGTTTCCCCTTGAGGGTATTCTATTTTATGCTATGTATCAAATTTATGAGCAGGGATGATGTTTTGTTTATTTAAATGTGGCATCCTTGTTTCTGTCGGAAAAATAAATTTTTAGTTACTCTGATTTTATTTATGTATTATTTATTCGCGATGGGAATTTGGGGTGTTACATTGACTGTGATTACTTATAAAATAAGGAAAATGTTCAAAGAAACAAAAGGCTGAAATTAAAATGAAGAAAGGACTTTTGAAGTCGAAAGACAAAATGCAGGGAAAGAAAAATGGTTGAAACTAAAGTACAAGTAATTTAAATTGGCAAGAAAAGTAAAGGAAATAAAAAAGACTTTAATGCATAAAAAACTTTAAATGAAATTGATGGGAATGTATACAAGGGTGGAACGCAAACATACATATTTTCTCACTCATTTCTCAAGACGCATGTACTTTGAGTTTACAGAAATGCGTACAATTTGCGGACCCCTTACAAAATGAACCTAAGTGTCCTTATATACTATTATATGATAACTGTCTAAGAATGATGGACTACTCCCATGGTCACACGTCCCAAACCCCTGCAGCGGTTTCCCTCGACGTGCTCCCACGTTCCTCTAAATAACTGTCGATGTTGACGCAGACATATTTAAATGTTGTGTTTCCAACAAATGGTACACAATTGTGGCCTATTGTTGATCAAGTGCCAATATTTCACCTGTTATGAGAAGGGAAATTGGACGTCCTAAGAAATTGAGAAACAAGGCAAATGATGAACCAAAGAACCCTCATGTGCTTTCGAGGAGACTTGCAACTGTAACTTGTAAGAAGTGTGGAGAAATAGGACATAACAAAAGAAGTTGTAAGGGTAAAAGAGCCGCTGACAGAGCAATGCCAAAGGGAGGAAACAAAGTAAAGAAGGCAAAGACCATTAAGGGTGGAAACAAAGCAAAAAAGGCAACTGAAAAACAAGCTGAGATTGGACAAGGTTCTCAAACACCACCAGCTACTCAAGATTAAATGTTATTCTGTTTTGTGTCAATCTAGTGGTCTACGAACCAATCGGTCTTTTTGATGTAATGTGGTCTTTTTATGAACCAATTGGTATTTTTTGATGTAATGTGGTCTTTTTAGGATCTAGTGGTCTATGAACCAATCTAGTGGTCTATGAACTAATATGAACAAAATATGATCTAGTTGTACTATGTGGTCTTTTTTATGTAATGTTTATGAACAAGTTGTACTGTGGTCTGTTATCATAATTTGCTTCAATATACAACTGTGATCTGTTATGATCTTTTGATGTAATTCATTTCTTATGGTTATGACATGCTTACAAAACTATTATGATCTTTTATGACATGGTTGCTTTAATATACTACTGTGACATGGTTATGACATTGAACCAATATTACAACACTATTTTGATGTAATTCATTTCTTATGGTTATGGCATGTTTACAAAATTGTTATGATCTTTTATGACATGGTTGCTTTAATATACTACTATTACATGGTTATGACATTGAACAAATATTACAACACTATTATGGTAATTCATTTCCTTATGGTTATGACATGCTTACAACACTGTTATGATTTTTATGACATGATCTTTTGCTTTATGAACATTGAACCAATATAATGACATGGTTACAACATTGAACCAATATTACAACACTGAACCATTTCTGTTGCAACTATTATGTTAATAACTGTTATGGTAATTCATTTCTTATGGTTAATCAATTGTCAAGAACACTATTATGATACAAATAAGGAAAATTGTTACAATGATACACAAACTGTTAGTTTCATTTCATAATCAACATTGTTACAATGATACACAAACTGTTAATTTCACGATGTTACAAATGTAACACAACTTAAACACAATTGAACCAACATTGTGTAGGTGGCTAATTTCGATGCCAGGGAAATAGTTCAGAAAGAAAGGGAAAAATTTGACAATGTAATTCGACCAGACATTGCAGTTAGAAAGTTTTTGGCGAAAACATGCAAGTCGAAATAACATGGTACTTAAAAGAAGCATTGGCAGATTTTTCTGAGTAAGGAAGATAATTTCGACGAGGGAAGTTTTCGGACCGTTCGACTGGTGTTTTGAATTTCAAATTTCTGGAGGGAGTTTCATTTTGAAATGGGACGCGTGTAACGCATCTAGGAGGCAAATACATGCAGAAAGACATTTGTCGCCATTAGAAGAGATAACTGTTATGGGTAGTTATTTCATTTGTATATAAATAGGGGGTCTTGATGTTAGATTCAGTGTGTTCCAAACTTTATACAAATTACCGTAAATACTCAAAGTAACCGTGTGAGAGAAACGAGTGTTCTGAAAAATGTATGTATGGAAAACACCAGTTTACATTTATGCATTTCAATAAAATTTCAAGCTTTCCTTCATTTCTTTAAATTTAAGTCATCTTTTTACTTCAGAAATTTACTTTGTCTTAGTTCGAATTTATCTTCAATTGCTCTTTCGCCATTACCGTGCCTTTGTCCTATTAGTCGAAACAATTGTTAAAAAGAAATCCTAGAAACATAGAACGAATACATTACTTTTCAAAATCAAACACATTCTCAAAAGCACTTTGTCCTAGGATTTGTTTGGTTGGTCCTGTTAGTAAACTAATTTTCATAAATTAGGAAACCAGAGATTGTTCGCCAAATTCACCAGCGAACAAATTGGCACACCCGGTGGGACCTAGTGCATTTATTTGTTTAGTTTATCCTTTGTTCTTATAGCAAATTCTTAGAAGAAAAAGTTTTATTTTGTTGTATGATTCTAAGGAGTGGCAAGTTAGCCGTGAACAACGAAGAAAGACTAAAAAGAACAAGAACAAGAAAAATGGCGAATCAAAGCGCGCCTAATAATCAAAATGTTAACCCAACGCCTATTCCTTCGACAGGAGACAATACGGCGTCAGTTTCTATGTCAGAAGCGATACCATCATCAACGGGGTCAATCCCAGCGTTTTTCGGCATCCCAAAATGCGCCCAGTATTTCTACAGTGGGACCCCAAATGCCTCAGATGACTCCTCCTCCTTTAGGGGGTGTTCATAGGCCATTTGTGACGAATTTTTCAATGCCTCCACATAATAGGGAACGACCTTATGGAATGCCAACAACGGTGATGACCAGTTTGCACAATTCGTCGTCATTATATTCTGATCCTTTGATGAATGTTACTTCGCCCCTGCAAGGATCAGGGTCTAGTGCGAACCACATAGGCAGAATAGGTCAGCCTGTGTCAACGGGATACCAAACTTATATGCCTGCAATCACTAATAATTCTGCACAAGTCATTAGGCAACAAATGGACGAAAGTAACCATGACATGGTGCAGATGTTAACACAACAAATGGGGGTCGTGTTTAATCCTTTAATCCAAAACACCACCCAAACGAACCAATTATTAGCAGCGCAAATGACGCGCATTGCTGACTTCTTTGGTGCTCCTCAAACCCAACCAAGGGAACAAATAGTTCAGAATCCCGGGGTAGTTGTCGAAGAGGAGCCCACAATAAACCAAAGGCCGACGAATGTGCCTCAAGGAAACCCTAGAAACCAAGAGTTAGTGGTCGAACAGCCTCATGTCGAAATGCCTGTCCAACAAGAGCCTAGAAGGGTGTTAGCCCATAGGGACCAAGATGCTGATGAGGTTGTGCAACAATTGCGCCATAACAACATGCCAGCAGAAAACAACTTAGCAGCCATGGTCGAAAGGATTATGGCCAGAAATGGTGTGAATGTGGGACTGCAAAGGCCCAGTTATACATCCCCATTGTCGGAGTATATTTTGCAACAAGAATTACCCCCAAGGTGGAAAGTCCCCAAATTTACCAAATTCTCAGGGGACACCAGCGAATCCACTGTCGAACATATAGCCCGTTACTTAATCGAAGCGGGAGAAATTGCACGCGATGAAAATTTAAAAATGAAATATTTTCCAAGTTCTTTAACGAAAAATGCCTTTACTTGGTTCACATCGTTGCCTGCAAATTCGATCCACACGTGGGTCCAGTTAGAAAGGTTGTTCCATGAACAATTTTACATGGGACAAACTAAAATAAGTTTGAAGGAGTTGGCTAGTGTTAAAAGAAAATTCTCTGAGCCGATTGATGATTATTTAAATAGGTTTCGGCTACTTAAGGCGAGATGTTTTACGCAAGTGCCTGAGCACGAGTTAGTTGAAATGGCAGCATGTGGTCTAGACTATTCAATTAGGAAGAAGTTAGACACTCAATATCTGAGGGATATGGCACAATTGGCGGACAGGGTGAGGCAGGTCGAACGTTTAAAAGCCGAAAAATCTAGAGCAACTAAAAATAAGAAAGAAATAGTGGCTTATGTAGTGGTATGTCAAGAAGATGATGATGACGATAGCGAATCGTTTAGTTTCGACGAACAAGAAGTTGACTTAGCAGAATTGAAACAGGGTCCGCCATACTCCTGTAAAGTATTGGCTCCGTCGAACGGAAAAAACCCAGTCGAACCTGAGAAGAATGATAAGTTTCCTAAAAGGACCTATACATTCGACGTCACTAAGTGTGACGAAATATTTGACTTGCTGGTTAAAGATGGACAAATGATAGTGCCACCTGGCACCAAAGTGTCTCCCATAGAACAACAGAAAAAGAGAGGTTTTTGTAAGTACCATAATTTTTTAGGTCATAAAACATCTCAATGTTTCCTTTTCAGGGATCTGGTGCAAAATGCCATTCGTGACGGAAGATTGAAGTTCGGCGACAAGTCGAAGCCACCAATGAAGGTTGACTCAAATCCGATGCAGATGGTCGAAGCCCACTATGCTGAACCATCCACTGTGAACATGGTGGAGGTCGAAGAGGGTTCTGACTGCAGCTTTGAGATGATAGAAGCCACTAAAGGTTTCGACGCAAATGTGAACATGGTAGAGATCGCTGAGATCCCAACAGACGAAAGTGATGTGGAAGAAATATCCGAAGATTTCGTCAACAAACCAGTGATGATCAAGGTTATTCAATACCTTGACGAGGGAAGCTTGAAGATTTCCATCAACAAAGAGGCCACTGAAGGCCTCAACCATGTGAGCAAAGATGAAGCCACTGAGGGTCTCAACTTTGTGAAGAATGACGAAGCTACTGAAGACTTTGTCGAAGACAAGAATAAGGCTACTCAGGGCCTTACGGGAGACAGCATGGAGTTTGGTGTTGCTATCGACCAAGCCAACGAGGCCAGTACTGAGATTGACGAAGGTGTTGCTAAGGTGAATGCAAATACTACTGATGGTCCTGCAAAACCAACTGTTTATGGGATTTTACGAAGAACAGCAGAGGATCCCAAAGAGAAATGTGTGGGTTTTTGCTGCCAACATAACATTAATAAGCCATAAGGGGATTTCGACCTGGCTAAGAAGAAACATGAGATTGATGAGGGACTCACTTTGAAAATGAACAAGTTGAGTATTGGAGATAGTCAATCAGCCAACGTTAATATGGTTGAAGTATCCCAGAAAGCTCCAATGCAGACTGACGAAGAGCGCCGTAGAGAAAAATATCAAAAAGTGGCATACCCTAAAGAGGAAGAGAATCTGATTGAGTTCCTCCAAAGGTGTCAGAAGAAAAGGTCTGAGGTTATGCTGTGCCCCCGCTGTAGTTCCGTGTTCGACAAGAAGGCAGCAGACAACCTGGAGGGAATGGAAAAAGCCAAAAGGAAATGAAACTGGGGGGCAGTTCCACCTGCGAGAACGAAGAGGTTCGACCCAAGGCGAAGTGATCAAAATCAGCAAAGGTTTGGACGAAGGTACCCAAATACCTTCAAACCCACCAACAAAGCTCCTAATGACAAACGGGTTCAACCAATAAGGGAAGCCCAGGGACAGAGAAAGTGGAAAAATTTCGAAGTTCAGAGGGGTTCGTCTATGGCTGGCAACAAGGAAGGTGAAAGGCCAAAACTAAGGCCTTATCCCTCAGAAAATTATAAAGCCAAGAATCCCATGTCGAGGTCCCAATGGAGGCGTTTCCAAAGACAAAAAAAGGGCGGAAAAGGAAGCTGCTGAAAAAGGAGCTGCTGAGGAAGTAGTCGTCGAAAGAAGCAAACCAGAGTCAAGTAGCAATGCTGAAGTAGCGAATCAACAAGGAGCATCTTACAGCATCAATTCATGCAATGCAATTGAGCCAGTACCATCCAAGGAAAAAGTGGAGGAAGATGACGAAATGACGGATGATTTCAGGTCCGAATCAGATGCATCTCTCGACATTGTGTGCAACGTGGTCTCTGTCCTTCCAAAAGAATACGACTAAATCATGGAGGTCGAAGAAGAGGAGGATGTTGTCGAGAGTGAAGTTATAGGACACATGCCAGTGTGTTACTATATCATGAATAACGGCTGTGTCGAAGAACAAAATGCCTTTTTCGAAAGGCCAGATGACTCCGTGCGTGGCCACCTCAAGCCCCTATTCATAAAGGGGAAGGTGGAGAATGTGGGAGTAAACAAAATCCTGGTGGATGGAGGGGCTGCAGTTAACTTAATGCCCCATTACATGTTGAAGAAAATTGGGAAAGATGAGTCCGACACAAAACCCCACAACATGGTACTATCAAATTATGAAGGCAAAGTAGGAACCACTTTGGGCGTTATCCAAGTGGATTTAATTGTTGGAACAATAACTAGACCAACGATGTTCATGGTCATAGCCTCGAAGGCTAATTACAACTTACTTCTGGGTAGAGAATTGATCCATGGAGTAGGTGCTGTGCCCTCGTCGATGCATCAGCGCATAGCTATTTGGCGATCTGATGGTATTGTCGAAAACATAGAGGCGGATCAAAGCTATTTCATGGCTGAGGTAAACCATGTGGATCGATGCAGTTTCGACAAACACTTGGCCCACATAGCTCCATGCAGTCCAGCAAATTTCGACCTGAACGCTACTGATAATGCGTTTTGTTCGCTGTATCTCCACCCCACATATGGTTTCCAGTGGGATATAGAAGTGGTCGACGAAGCAAACTACATTTTTGGGGCTGCACATATAGAGCCAGCGGGCTGGGGAAGCGAGTTTGGTGACGATGAGTAAATCATCAACGCTCGAAAGGATTACGGCTTATGTAGCCGAAAATAAGCTCAAGGCGGCTCTAGAAGCCGAAGTAAAGTATATGGCTGTTGAAGCCAATGAAAAAGATTTCAACAAACAGTGTCCTGAAAGGGACGTTGAAGAAGATTTGTTCAACGCAGAAATTGGCGAATGGCAACATCAAAAGTTAGACGCCATTTATGATGACGAACCCTTGGGGTTTGAAAAGGATCCAGCTTCGACTGATATGAAGATGGGGTGCAGGATCCATTAGAAGAAGTCGATTTAGGACTGGGGGCAGAAAAAAGGCCAACCTACATAAGTGCCAAGATGGACCCTCAGTTAAAAGTTGAAATAGTCCAACTGCTGAAAGAGTTTAAAGATTGTTTCGCGTGGGACTACGATGAAATGCCTGGTCTCGACAGGAGTTTGGTCGAATTGAAGTTGCCCATAATGGCGGGAAAGAAGCCTGTAAAGCAAACTCCCAGACGCTTCGCACCCGAAATTTTGTCGAAGATTAAAGAGGAGGTCGAAAGACTTCTGAAATGTAAGTTCATCTGCACAACGAGGTACGTCGAATGGATTGCAAATATTGTTCCTGTAATAAAGAAAAATGGCAAATTAAGGGTATGCATTAACTTTCGAGATTTGAATTCAGCTACCCCTAAGAACGAATATCCTATGCCAGTAGCGGAAATGCTTATAGATTCTGCTGCAGGCCATGAGTATCTAAGTATGTTAGATGGATACTCTGGCTATAATCAAATTTTTATTGCTGAAGAAGATGTCCCTAAGACGACATTTCGTTGTCCCGGAGCCATAGGCACCTACGAATGGGTGGTAATGCCTTTTGGTTTAAAAAATGCTGGGGCAACTTATCAGCGAGCCATGAATTCGATTTTTCATGATTTTATCAAAACTTTTATGCAGATCTATATAGATGACATTGTAATTAAGTCTATTTCAGGCGAAAATCATATTGACCATCTTCGACAATCATTCGAAAGGATGAGGAAGTTTGGTTTAAAAATGAGCCCTCTCAAATGTGCTTTTGGTGTGCAGGCGGGAGATTTCCTTGGATTTGTGGTCCACAAGAAGGGGATCGAAATCAATGAAAACAAGGCCAAAGCAATAATGGAGGCAAAAGCGCCATCGACAAAGAAGGAGTTGCAGTCTCTGCTTGGGATGATCAACTTTCTCAGAAGGTTCATCTCCAACCTTAGTGGAAAAACGCAAGCCTTCTCTCCTCTACTTCGACTAAAGAAGGAAGATTTTATATGGGGGCAAGATCAACAAGAGGCGTTCGACAAAATCAAGGAATACTTGACTCATCCCCCAATCTTGATGTCTCCTTGTAGAAGTAAAAGTATGAGGTTGTATATAGCGGCATCAGATAAGACATTAGGAAGTATGTTATGTCAAGAGGATGAGAATGGCGTCGAAAGAGCCATCTACTACCTCAGTAGAGTCTTAAATGATGCCGAAACTAGGTATATTGTGATAGAAAAGTTATGTCTGTGTGTTTACTTTTCGTGTATGAAGTTAAAGCACTACATAAAGCCAGTCGATGTATATATTTCCTCTCATTTTGACGTAATAAAGCATATGTTATCAAAATCAATTTTACATAGTCGAATTGGGAAGTGGGCTTTAGCATTGACTGAATACTCCTTAATGTATTTTTGCCGTTGAAGGCTGTTAAGGGACAAGTGGTGGCTGACTTTATAGTTGACCACGCCATAAATGAAGATTATGTTGAATATGTCGAAATAGAGCTATGGAAACTATACTTCGACGGTTCCAGCCATAAGAATGGAACTGGCATTGGGCTATTGGTTATTTCTCCTAACAAAATTCCAACAAAATTCAAGTACAAAGTCGAAGGCTTATGTTCGAACAATGAAGCAGAATATGAAGCTTTGATAACTGGACTTGAAATTTTATTGGAATTAGGGGCAACTAGAGTCGAAATAATGGGAGACTCTGAGTTGGTAATAAAGCAAGTGACCAAGGAGTACAGGTGTGTTGAAGAAAATTTAATCATGTACTTCGTAATAGCTAACAGGCTCTTGAAGAAATTCGACAGTGTAACTGTCAGACATATTCCTCGAATGGAAAATCAAGTGGCGAATGATTTGGCACAACTCGCATCTGGTTATAAAGTGTCGAAAGAAAAGTTGGAAAAGGCCATTGAAGTAAGAGGAAGAGTTGTATCAACTAAGTTGTCCCCATCAGATTTTGAGACAATAAGGTTAGGATATGGTGACGAAGAAAGTTTTGAGATATTTAATATAGACGATTCGAGAATCGAAGATTGGAGAAAGCTCATCAAGGATTATTTACAAGACCCAAATCAGAAAGTCGAAAGGAAAGTTAAGTACAGGGCGTTAAGTTATGTGCTTTTTGGAAATGAGTTGTTTAAAAAGACTTCAGAGGGAGTTTTGTTAAAATGTTTGGGCGAAGATGAAGCTTTTATAGCATTGTCGAATGTGCACAGGGGAGCATGTGGTGCTCATCAAGCAGGCCATAAAATGAAATGGTTATTATTTCGACAAGGGATGTATTGGCCAACAATGTTGAAGGATTGTGTCGAATTTGCAAAAGGTTGTCAGGAATGTCAAGTACATGCAGGGATACCACATATTTCTGCAAGTGAGTTACATTCGATTGTGAAGCCTTGGCCATTTAGGGGTTGGGCTTTGGATTTAATTGGAGAAATTCGACCATCATCTTTGAAAGGCCAAAGATACATTTTGGTTGGAATAGATTATTTCACAAAATGGACAGAAGCCATACCTTTGGTAAATGTTGATCAAGAAGCAGTCATAGAATTCATTCGAAAGCATATCATCTATAGGTATGGGATACCTGAGACAATAACAACAAATCAAGGGTCTGTGTTTACTGGGAAGAATATGCAAACATTTGCAAAAGAGATGGGATTCAAGCTTCTCACTTCGACGCCTTATTACGCTCAAGCAAATGGACAAGTCGAAGCAGCAAATAAGGTGGTGATAAGTTTAATTAAAAAGCACACGGGGACAAAGCCTAAGAATTGGCATAAGACGTTGGATCAAATCTTATGGGCTTGTCGAACATCCCCTAAAGAAGCAACAAATACTACTCCATTTAGATTGACATATGGACATGATGCAGTTTTACCAGTTGAGGTTTATTTACAGTCGATTCGAATTCAGAGGCATCATGAAATTCCATCAGATACATATTGGAGTATGATGATGGACAAGTTAGTTGATTTGGATGAAGAAAGATTAAATGCGTTGGATTTATTGAAAAGGCAAAAGGAAAGAGTCGAAAAGTTTTACAATAAGAAAGTGAAATATAAGACTTTCCTAATTGGTGAGTTAGTTTGGAAAGTAATTCTCCCCATGGATCGAAAAGACAGACTTATGGGAAAATGGTCCCCTAAGTGGGAAGGACCTTTTCAAATTATACAAGTATTTTCTAATGGCGCATACGAAGTCGAGGAAATGGATAAAGATAAGCGTATATTAAAAATAAACGGGAAATATTTGAAAAAATATAGGCCCACATTACAAGAAATTAAAATAACAGTCGAATAATTATGCAGAGAAAAGCAATATGGCGGATTGAAAATCTTCTCACCAAATAATATAGATTCATTGTCATTACAAAAGGGCTTTAAAAAGCCAAACAAAAAATTACAAGTATTCAAACAGGAAAAGATGCTTTCAGCTTCTCAAATTTCGACCTCTGGATTTGGAGACGACGCTCACAAAGTGCCTTGCCTTTCGAAAGTTCCTCAATTTCCTCACCAAGCTTACGGGCCCTATCAACATGATGCACACCAACTTCAAGCTCTTTACGAATTTCCTCCTGGTCGTTCTGTTGCCATTCTGCTTGACGTTTTTCCACCTGGGAAATTTTGCTTTGAAGAGCAGTAATTTGCTTTTTCCACTTGAGGATATTTTCACCACACAAAGCTGCTTCCTGCTTATTTTGCTCAGACACTTGCTCTAGTTCAGTTACTTTGTTGGACGAATTCGATGCAGCTTCCGACTCAGCAAGTTGGGTTTCTATTTTATTTTCAAGTATCTTGGAGTACTCTCGAAGTCGATTAAAGTCAGTTACCACAAGATCTATCAAGGTAGTGAGATCTAATACCACGTCAGTGACTTCAGGAGAAGCCTCCAAGACATTGATTTGCTTTAGGATTTTCTTCAGGTCGAATTGAGCAGATGAATCATTTTCCAGAAGTTGAAATAAGTCAATATCAAGAACTTTATTTCGAATGTTTGCCAGCGATTCGTCCACTGATTTGGCATTAGAAGTAGTCCCTGAGATGGTCGAACTACTGATGGTAGTGTCAGCAAAATTGTAGCGGGAACTGAGCATGGTCTTTAGGTACTCAAAAGGCCTTTGCACCTTCAGATTTTCTAGCTCCTCATGGGAAAGTTGGGTCGAAGTCGTCCCGGTCGAAGCAGTTTTGTTTGTTTTGCCGAGGTTTTCTTCGACGTTTTCTGGCTCTTCGTCCTTAGCAGCTGTGGGAGTTGGCGGTTTTTTGTCTTCTTTTTCTTCTTCCTCTTCAGCATCAGTTGCACCCTCCTCATCTATCTCTTCGACAGCAAATCCTGAGTGGGGAGGGGATTGGCGTCGATGGCGGTCTTCGACTGCCCTGTGGATCAAGAACATTTTATTAGTAGTTCAGAAAATGAAACATTTGGTGAACTAAAAGAAAAGTAAATAGATACCTTCGCCAAAGGTGTCTTGGCAATATCTTTCTGGGGGTCTGCATCTCCAGCAGTTGTTGTTTCGCCTGTGGCGGGTTTCTTGGTCGGAATCTTGATGGCTAAGAGAAGAAAAGAAGAAAAGAGTCAGGCATAAAACAACATATATTTGAGTAAATAAAAAGTGAGATTGAACTGCTTCCCATTTTTCACACCTTCATATATAGGAGTGTCCACGCGAACGTGTTCTATGCCAATATGAAGGTGGCTTTTGAAATTGTCTAGGGTGTACTTAGTCGGAACCACTCGCTTGGCACGTTTCTGGTTTTCTTGGCGAAGAATTTTCAGAGAATCCCCACAAATGAACCAATCTGGAAATGGAGGGCTAAGAGCCACGCCAAATTCAGCAGATGGTAGAGGGGGAAATTTTGGGCGATAAAGTTTAAAAGCTACCTCATAACGTTGTTCTGGTCGAACATACGTAGGTAGTTTTAACTCATCCAGTTTTTCTGTAAACTTTTGTTTCAAAGTAACTGCTGCTTCGTGTATGGTTCGACTAAGGTCATTAGGCCTGTAGGTAGTTTCAAAGTATTTCTGGAAAGCTTAGATTTCTTTGATGTGTCGAGAAGTACCTTTCTTGGTCCTGTCCTGCACAAGGGCAAAGGCTCTAGTCAGTTGAGTGGTGAAAGAATCCACGTTAAACATTTGAGAATCATAATAGGCCCTCCACCATTCGTCAAACTCTTGAGTGCAGAGGAAGCAAGGTCGAAAGACCACTGGTTGGATTTCGACCAGGTTAGAATACTTCGCCAGCAACTCAGAGCATTCATCTTCAGTGTGGGTCATGTTGTAATGAATCAGAGAGCCTTTTCTATAAAAAAGAGGTTTTGGTATTATCTGTATCAACCCAAACTGTCGAGAAACCAGGTTGGGCTGATAGTTGACAAGGGAAACTTTGAGTTTCGAAGGGCCAAGTTTGGAAACTAGAAGTCGTGGAGTAAGGAAAGATTCCCAAACGTTGAGAAATTCGTCTTCCAGAGATTTCGATTCCAGGGGAAGTTTTCTAGTAAACCATGAGGGTCCAACCTTCCTCTCAGCAAAGGGAGCCATGTTGGGTGTAAAACTATAACGCTTAGCAAACATCATGACGTAGCTGGTAAAGGTTTGTTGGAGACTCAGACCTTCGTCATGGGGTGTTAGTTGCGCCAAACGAAGACCTTCGACTCTTCTGTCCCCTAGAGCAGCTATATCCACAGTTGATTTGTTGGGAAGGGAAGCTTCAAAAGTGGCATTGAGCCACAATTGTAAAAGCCAAAAAGGCCCTGATAACAGCAAAGTCTTCTTTTCCTTGATGTTCTTCAAGATGGTGACTCCTTCGCCAAGGGATTCGTATAGATTCGCCAGAATCATCTTGCTAAGACATAGCCGGTGCCCAGCATGAAGCTGATTCGCTATGGTGATATAGCGGTTCGCCACCTGGAGAGATCTGGAGCAAAAAACGCACCTCGACAGCCAAAGGGCCAGGAAGGCTACATGCTCTTGATCAGAAACTTCCTTGGTTTCCTTGTCATGGTAGTTGGTAATATAGGCTGTAAAGGTGGCCTTGTTGGTGTCGAAACCTATTGAATCATCAGCAAGCAAGTTGGAATCATAGTCGACTCCTAAGGGGCTTAAGCCAGTGATAGCAGCTATGTCGAAAAGCGTAGGAGTAATCATCCCACAGGGAATGTGAAAAGTGTTGTAAGTACTATCCCAGAAATAGAGGGAAGCCAGAAACATGGTAGGGCAATATCTTGGCCCTACTTTCGACAGCTGAATGAGATCATAAATGCCCATGGTTTTCCAATCATTGCTCTTAACCTTTTCTATCTTTTCCAACCAAGCCAGATAATCAGAGGGGTATTTCGACAGAGGACAAGATCTAAAAATTCTAAAATTATTCATGTATTCTAGGTTTATGACTTCGTCAGAAGGGGTCCCTTGGCCATCTACTTTGGATTTTTCATCTATGATTTTCTCCTTATCCGTTCTAGGTCTAACACCATTTGCTATGGGTTTATAGCGATGGTAGGCTGGGAAAAATTCTCGTACCTTAACTGGATCTAATGTTAAGTCAGGTAACGGTCCTAACATGGCATGGGATTTTCCAGAAATTAAGATGGGAATAAGTACCTGGGATTGATAAATGGAGTGCTTTTCTTCTTCATTGGGAGGTTTTGGAACATACTCTTGGTTTCCCACCACCCTGGGACCGAAAATCCTTTCCACTGGTGCTAAACTGTTGGACTTCCGAGAATCTTTACCGGCGACCTTTTGAGTAGCAGAAGACGCCATTGTTGATTGCAGAGAAGTAAAGAGAAAATGAGGAAGATGAAGTTTGAAAGAGCTTTTGGAGAGAAAGAACGTAAAAGGTGGAAAAAATGAGGTCTTTAGCTTATATATAAGTTGTGAAAGTGGAAGCGGTTGGTATTCTGGAATTAAAATGGGAAAAGTAGTGGGAAGATTATGGGACACATGGACAGTGTGAAGTGGATAATGCTGACGGCGGCAGTTAGGGTTTGACCCACGATGTGATATGGATTAGAGTAGGAATGATGAAGATCTAAAAAACGTGGGCTGAAATGACGTTTTGGGAAAAACGTAATGATGATTCTGACATTTCTAATGTCTAAATCATATGAACAGTCACTAGTCGAATGCTCTATGGCGTCGAATTGCACTAGCAAAAAATGGGTTTTCTCCCTCGGTCGAAAATGCATTTTTTGGGGGGCAATTTGTAGGTGGCTAATTTCGACGCCAGGGAAATAGTTCAGAAAGAAAGGGAAAAATTCAACAATGTAATTCGACCAGACATTGCAGTTAGCAAGTTTTTGGCGAAAACATGCAAGTCGAAATAACATGGTACTTAAAAAAAGCATTGGCATATTTTTCCGAGTAAGGAAGATAATTTCGACGAGGGAAGTTTTCGGACCGTTCGACGGGTGTTTTGAATTTCAAATTTCTGGAGGGAGTTTCATTTTGAAATGGGACGCGTGGAACGCATCTAGGAGGCAAATACATGCAGAAAGACATTTGTCGCCATTAGAAGAGATAACTGTTATGGGTAGTTATTTCGTTTGTATATAAATAGGGGGTCTTGATGTTAGATTCAGTGTGTTCCAAACTTTGTACAAATTACCGTAAATACTCAAAGTAACCGTGTGAGAGAAACGAGTGTTCTGAAAAATGTATGTATGGAAAACACCAGTTTACATTTATGCATTTCAATAAAATTTCAAGCTTTCCTTCATTTCTTTAAATTTAAGTCATCTTTTTACTTCAGAAATTTACTTTGTCTTAGTTCGAATTTATCTTCAATTGCTCTTTCGCCATTACCGTGCCTTTGTCCTATTAGTCGAAACAATTGTTAAAAAGAAATCTTAGAAACGTAGAACGAATACATTACTTTTCAAAATCAAACACATTCTCAAAAGCACTTTGTCCTAGGATTTGTTTGGTTGGTCCTGTTAGTAAACTAATTTTCATAAATTAGGAAACCAGAGATTGTTCGCCAAATTCACCAGCGAACACATTGTTATAAAAGGAACACAACTGAACCAACATTGTTACAACTTAAACACAACTACACATGTTGGATACATCCTATTTCATCACAGCTGAAAATTAACAACACAATGGTAATCATCCAATTGAGCTTCAACTGCTTCTTCATTAATTTCATCTTCATCTTCAATTCTTCATCTTTCACTTTTTGCTTCTCATCATTCAAACTTTGCAGTAATGAAGAAATCACTTTCTTTGACCTTGGGTTCATTTCTTCATCTAACCAAACAAAATGGCTACATTTCTTGTAACCTTGCATCTGTAAAAATCATTTGAATAGAGTAATAGATTGAAGTAAACAAAAATGGGTAGAACTTGAAATATGTCCTAAACGAAATCTCACCTTATACATTCCACAACTATAGAAACGACGTCCTGGGTTGACATCAGTCTAAGCTGTCATCAATGGAGCATCCATACCACAATGACATTCGTACCTAAGTGAACGATTTCCTGTAGCTACTATTTAAAATTGATTTCTCAGACATTTTATGGAAACGAAAATGGAGGATTCAAGGGTGGCAGAGAAGACAAAGTAAAGGAAAATGAGGGATTCAAGGGTGGAAAAGATGAACAACGCGGCCAGGGCATGACGTTTCTGGGTTAGATGAAGAAAATAACGCAACCATTTTAATAAATACTATAGTAAAAAAACTTTTAAAATCTTTATTTAATTTAAAAAGGTTTTTTAATAATAAAAATAATTATTGTATATTAAAATATTCAAGATCCATGACGTAGAAGACCAACTCATGTGTCATATAATTAATGAGACAGTCAAGTGGAGGGGGACCATGGAAATCCCAAGTGAAACAAATTTTAGGGACAAAAAACTGGTTTTCGAAATATGAAGATCAAATTTAAATAATTTTAAAATAGAAAAATCAAAAGTAAATTTAAGCCTATTTAAAAAAGATCAAAATTCTATATTTCAAAATAAAGAGATCAAAACTTAAAAAAATAGAAACAAGAGGAACAAAGTTGTAATTATTACAAGACAAAAGTTTGATTTGGGTTTGCAGTTCCCTCCACGTTTCCCATTTTCTCCTTTCGCGACTCTTCTTAACCTTCCATGTTTCATTAACATCAACCTTTCACATACATTCTCTTCTAATCGGTTCCATTATTTTCATTTCAACAAAAAATACTAACACACTCAAACAAAAATGGGCGACAACAAACGCAAGAGAGGTCGAAAACCTAAAACCCCCTCCCTCGAAACCCTAGACATCCCTACCACCACCGTCGCCACTAACCCTTCCCCCTCCATCCTAGACGACGACTTCTCAGTCGGAAACGTCGAACTCATCGACAACAGTGCCTCTTCCCATCCTGGTCGCCGCCGCGGCCGCCCCAAAAAGCTCCCCACAAATCCCGACAAGCCACCCACTGGCCGCCGCCCTGCTCGCACTGTAGACAGCAACGGTGCTGTCCCGGTTGATATTGGAGGCGCTACTGCCATGGACGCGGACCCTATATGGGAGAGCATATCGGCTAGGGTGTTGCCGTCTATGGATTCGGTGGTGAAAGTGTTCTGTGTACACACAGAACCGAACTTTTCGTTACCGTGGCAGAGGAAGAGACAGTATAGCTCCAGTAGCAGTGGGTTTGTGATAAGTGGGAAAAGAGTTCTCACTAATGCGCATTCCGTTGAGCATTACACTCAGGTCAAGCTCAAGAAACGTGGCTCTGACACTAAGTACTTGGCTACTGTTCTTGCCATTGGAACTGAGTGTGATATTGGTAACTAAGTTCTATCAATCTATTATTTACAATTTTGCATTTTTTTTCCTTCTTTTTATGCGTATCAAATTGGAAAGTGTATTAGCGTTGGCAAACAAACTTAGTCCTGTATTTGTGATTCATGCTATTCTGAGAATAGTGCCACATTTTTTATTTTATGCGCCTTGATTTTTTCATAAAGACCGATTCATTCTGTTTATGATTTGTATAAGATGATCAGAAGTCAAACATAATTTACTAACTTGAATTGAAGATTGTAAAACTGAAGAATAGAGGAGAAATTCTGTAAGACAATAATAAGTGAAGAGTACCTGCATATACTAGTTATTGTATAAATGAGATTAGAACCTCTGTATGTATATTTTATCCACATTTCTATTCATTACAGACTAATACATTATATTTACCAAATGAACGGAATATAGTTAAAAAGTGGTTTATTGATATTGAAAGATATATTGCTGCATGAAACTAGTAAACAGTTATAAAATCATTAATCATAAAACAATAATGGTGATATGAATAATTTGTGTGACTTCTCACTACATGCTGTAGAATATTTTTTTAAACATGTGGTAACAGAAAGAAGTAAACTTTTCCTTGACAGAGCCCCTCCTAGACTAACACATATTTTACTAAAAATTGATATCTTGTTTATTCTAATACCAGCCTCTCTTTTTAAAGACTATAACTTATGAACAAATCCTATTCAAACTACTGTTGATAAGGTTTCTCTTATGTAGAATCTTATAAGGTTAAAGAAATGAAAACCAAAACTATAGTCTATATTAACTGATAAGGTTTCTCTTATGTAGAATCTTATAAGGTTAAAGAAATGAAAACCAAAACTATAGTCTATATTAACTGATAAGGATCCTGTTATATACAATCTTACCATGATAAAGAAACTTAAATTTCAAAATTTAGAAGAAATAAAGTAGTCTCAATCAGCAACCTAATTAACAAGTGTTTTAAAAGCTGAAATAATCCAACCCAGTAATTCAAGATATAAGATATTGCCTTCTTTCTTGGGGCTATGTCCTATATCATATCATGTTAATTTTGTGATATAGTGGTGTTGCAGTGCACTCTGACTGGTGACAGGTTACATTGTGTTTTTATGTCACACATGTTTTGTGGTTTGAGACTAAAATCACAATCACAATTTTTCACATAACTAGTGCATCATGGAGGCGAAAGCCCTATTTTCTCCTTATTTTTTACCTTAATTTTTAATTTTTGTCAATCCTTTTACATTTGGCATAAATGTTTTGAAAATCATTCATGTAAGAAGCACGTCTTTGATCTTTTTGGTCATCCTCACAGGCTTGTGCCCTCTGTCAGTGAGTCTACTTCACATACTACAAATCCACATGTCTTTCTCTCTACATGCCCATACCGCCTAAGCCTGTTTTCCACCATCTTTTCTACTCTAAGTGTTATCGCAACTCTCTTTCTAAAGTTGTCACTTCTAATCCTATCTTGTCTAGTCTTACCACACATCCAACACAACATCCTCATCTCCGATATACTTGATTTATTTTCATGTTGGTTCCCATGTTGTCAATAGCGTGCTATAGAGGTGCTATAGTAGAACAGCGTAGCAGTGGTTAGGTTTGGCACAATGCTTTTGGTCTGTGAGCCGGTCAACAATAGCGGGTGTAGCCGCCACTATTGCGGCCTCAATCCGACATCTCAGCCGCTATTATATTAGGGTTTCAGGGAAAAATCTCAAAACCTTTTTTCTAACTCGTGTCCTTTTCAAGGGTATAAATGCCAACATTCTGGATTAACAACATAGGTTGGTTATTTACGTTCCAAGATTCTATCCTAGACTAACACATATTTTACTAAAAATTGATTCTTGTTTATTCTAATACCAGGCTTTCTTTTTAAAGGCTATAAGTAATGAAGAAATCCTATGTTGGTGTTCATTATAAATTGCAGGCCATTTTTGGAAGATTTTGGCCCCGTACTTGTTGGTGTTCATTACTTTAACTTTGAGCACTTATATGCAATTAAGGCGGAAATTCCAACAATATTATTATGTTCATAAGATGGATCTATCATGTTTGTTATAGCAGCCAACTTGTTAGCGACTATTGAGATAATGTTTTGTGGTCTACCACACCATGGGCCCATGCTGCTATCCCAAATTGGTGACTGCAATTTATAATAGATTTAGGTGGGGGGTTTGAGGGAATTTTGTTGAATTTTTTAATATGAATTCTTATTAATGTATGCGTTTCTTTACATTTGCAGCCATGCTTACCGTTGATGATGATGAGTTCTGGCAAGGTATGTCACCTGTGGAGTTTGGGGATTTGCCTACCCTTCAAGATGCAGTAACTGTTGTGGGCTACCCAATTGGAGGAGACACTATCTCTGTGACCAGTGGTGTTGTATCACGTATTGAGATTTTATCTTACGTCCATGGTTCCACAGAACTTCTAGGTTTACAGGTTTGAATAATTGATCGTCCACTTTCATCATTTAGTGGTGGTTCATTTAATGTAACCTGGTTTTCCTACATCAATTTTGTTATATTTTTTGCAGATAGATGCTGCTATAAATTCTGGAAATTCTGGCGGACCTGCATTTAATGGTAAAGGAAACTGTGTAGGGATAGCATTTCAGTCTCTCAAACATGAAGATGTGGAGAATATAGGTTATGTTATTCCAACGCCAGTTATCACGCATTTCATCCAGGATTATGAGAAGAATAAAGGATATACTGGTAATGTGGTTGCCGTGAACTAAGATGTAGATTTTACTTTTAAATCTTTAGCCTAGCATCATAAAATCTAAATATTGAAGTTTTATTTGCTTAGACAAAAAATTCTCAATCTTCTTTTATAGGGTTCCCTATTCTTGGGGTTGAGTGGCAGAAAATGGAAAATCCCGATCTACGAATGGCAATGGGCATGAAATCTAATCAGAAAGGTGTTCGCATTAGAAGAATCGATCCTACTTCTCCTGAATCCAAGGTTTTGAAACCGTCAGATGTTATCCTTAGCTTTGATGGGGTTGATATTGCCAATGATGGAACAGGTGATTTTTATTCTGCAGTTTTGTCATACATTTATGCACGCTGTGCAGTTTATATTTGTTTAGCTTGCTACTAAAAGCCTTCTGGGAGGACTTAACCGGATCATATTTGACATTAACTATAGTAGGAGAAAACAGTGTTAAACTTATGCCTCTTTTATACACAATGATTAAATTCATTCAGCATGCCAGAGCTCATCAATTTGTTGTATGAATTTGGATCCTTTGCATAAGCTATAAATTTTGTAAATAAGTGCATTGTAAAAAATCCTTAATACCTAGAAACCACACTCAACAAACAATTTGTATAAAATCGGTGGAATCTATTTCTCTCCAGTCTCCGTATCTGTCTATATTTAGCCCTTGCTATTTGGATTAGTACTATGTCACGGTTTTGGTTTGTTCTACTAATTTCAGTTTAGATATGAACAAGAGGAGACACAACTCTGGCATTGCTCATCAGTCAAAATACATTACTCAACCACTCCTAGATCTCATTATGCCAGCTTAACTATGAAGTCCCTGCCTATATTGTTCTCTGTTTTTTCTTATGCTTGGTGAATTAACCAGCTTTGCTGTGTCCAACATGGAATATATACATGTTTTGAGTTTAGTAGTGTTTAATAAAAGCTTTGTACTCCTGGTGTTATTTTTCAGTTCCATTTCGCCATGGAGAGCGCATTGGTTTTAGTTATCTTATATCACAGAAATATACCGGTGATGATGCAGCAATCAAAGTATTGCGGAATTCAAATGTTCTCAAATTCAATATTAAACTTGATGGTCACAGAAGGCTTATTCCAGCACACAGCAAGGGCAAGCCTCCCTCATATTATATTATTGCAGGATTTGTTTTTTCAACGGTTTCGGTTCCTTATCTTCGTTCTGAGGTTTGTGGTACTAGTTTATCTTAGAATTTGGGTTATGTCTTACTCAACCTCACTCAATATGCTTGTTAGAAGTTGGCGTCGTTCTAAGGCGTTGTGATAATACCAGTATATAGTCCTTGTAATATGTAGCTTTATATTTAACTCAGAAGTCAATAGTGGCCAATTGCGAGATAGCGGAGCGTAGGCCGGCCGCTATCCTTTCCCCTCTGAAAAAATTAAATTACCCCTTAAATATAAAAACAATTTAAGGGTAGTTGTGTTAATTAATGAATTTACTTTTTAGTGAAATTTAAAACCAAATTACCCCTACTTTGATTTTACTATACTTTTAGCGTTAATTTGTAAATTCATTAATACAAATTTGCTAAGCTTTCTTGTGGATCCATTCTTTTCCAACTCAATTTTTCATTATAAACAGTATGGAAAAGATTATGAGTATGAAGCTCCAGTCAAGATTTTGGATAAACTGCTGTATGCAATGCCACAATCACCAGATGAACAACTTGTTGTGATTTCTCAGGTACATTTCTTCTGTTAGTCTCTTTGACCTTATCAAGTCTGATTATCTTGACCTTCTCAAGTCTGATCATCTCTTTGACACATTTAGGTGCTGGTGGCTGATATCAACATTGGATATGAAGAAATAGTTAATACCCAGGTTGATAATGACATTGTTTTGTGTTTCTGCCTTCCTTGTTGAACCTGATAACTCTATTGGCTTAACCGCTTTATTATTCACTGCTTTCTACTCTGTATTTCTGAAGGTCGTTGCTTTTAATGGTAAACCTGTGAAAAATCTCAAGAGCTTGGCTGCTATGGTTGAGAGCTGTGATGACGAGTATCTAAAATTTGATTTAGATTATGAACAGGTCTGTCTTTATTTCTCAATCTGTCTTGTGTGCTCATGGAAAATGGCTTTGAGTAACTCTTATTAACTAATCATCTTCATCTTCTATGCAGATAGTAGTCCTTCGCACTGAAACTGCAAAAGCTGCAACACTAGATATTCTTGCAACACATTGCATTCCATCAGCAATGTCTGATGATCTCAAGTCATAGTCTTGTACATTGCATCTAGGTTGCTGATGTTTCATGCAGAATACTGGTTAAAAGATGCAGACGTGTAGGCTTGACTTAATTTTTTGTTAGATTGATTCCCTCCATGTTATTGGGAGCTGATGAATGCTTATTTTAATTGTATGTACTAATGCCCTCATGGAAATGATGAGTCCACTTTTTGAAAAGGATGATAGATAGCTAAGCCGGGTCTATGATTGTCTTTCATTGAAATTGGTGTTTTTTTTTTAGTAATTTTGAAGGTACTGAGCAATGTGAAGAGGTTTCATCACTCCATTTACCTTTTAGACGAGTTGCAAAAACAAAGCTATACTCCCGAAAATTGAAATCTTTCATTGCCAATGGGTGATGTTAGGGGTGTATATGGGTTGGTTTGGGTTGAATTTAGTCAAAACCATGACCCAACTCATATAGGTTACATTGGTTTGGGTGAGGTAAAATAACCACCCACAATAACATTGGGTCGGGTTGGGTAAAATTATAAATTTGTGGGTTGGATTGGGATGGGTACTGGGTTATCCAATTTTTTTTTTCTTTTTTTTTTCTTTCTTATATAATTATAAATGATTTGTCACATTTTTTCTTAATAAATAATTTAACTTATTACCGTTATTTTTTAAAACATCAAATGTCTAAATGCACAATAAAATTTATCATAAACATATTTACAAAAACCAAAGTTACATTACGGTAATACATAAAATTTATAAAATACTTATAACTTACAAGAATTAGCATCAAAATAATAAAAGTGTGACATCCTAAATAAGTTAAAACCATTACTTATAAAATAAAATATGTTCAAAAGGTTGTAAATGAAGCAACCAAGATTAAATACATCAATGTCATCACTCATCAAATTATAAAAAATAATTAAAAAATAGTCACTCAATAATCCATGGGTTTTGTGGGTTTACCCAAAACCCAATTATTTTGAATGGTTTTTCATTTTTGAAAACCATGTTCACTCAATGACCCGACCAAACCTATTTTTTTGGGTCGGTTTGGGTGGGTTTTACTGGGTTTGTTGGGTTTACCCAACCCATGTACACCCATAGGTGATGTCTCGAATAAATTGACAAAAATGAATTATGACATGCATGTTTCCACATAAATTGGCAAAAATGAACTATAGCATTCTTGTTCTATTAGAGTTTGATGAAGAGAGCATATTAGAGAAGAATAGAGTTTATTAACTGAATTCTTAATTGAACTATTACATAGATCTTTGTTTAGAATAATTGACTGAGATCTATTATCTAGTCTACTGCCAATTCAGCATAATTGACTTGAGCCTATTCTCATATTACTATATTACATTCTAATATTTTCTCTTCAAATGGTGCTGCCTGCCGAGGTAGACACTGTCCTTGTTGGAGTGTAGTTTTGTCTACCACCTTGAGACTATCTTTGACAGTGAGAAACTTGAGTGAAGAGGTTTTGTTAGTATAGTTGCATTCTGCAGATTAGCTAGGATGGGTTTGACAGAAAAGGTTTCGTTGAGTACAAAAAATATGTCCAACTCATGTGTTTAGTTTTGGCATGAAGTACAAAAAATATGTCCAACTTCATGTGTTTAGTTTTTGGCATGAAGTATAGTGACTGAATCCAGAGAACTTCCGATGCAGTGCTAGTTAAACTCATGTATTCTGCTTTTGTGTTAGATCTGGCTACTAGGGTTTGTTTCTTTGACCACTAAGAAATTAGATTTGGGCCAAGGTAGATGCATGACCCTGATGTGGATTTTCCGTCATCAGGGTCTGAGCTACAGTCAGCATCAAAAAAGGTTGTGATGGAAATAGGCTGCAAAGGATTAGCTGGTTGGAATTGTAAGCCATGATGAATGGTACCTTTGAGTAGAGCTGTCAAAATGGGTTAGCCTATATGAGTCAATCCGTCAGACTCGAAAAATCATAAGGCTTGAGTCTTAAAATTAGAGCCCATATTTTTCAGGACTTTTTTATCTCAGCTCCAAAACCCTACTACCCACTAGAGTTACCCCATATGGGTCGTGGGTAGTCCATTAGACCCAAATCGCTATAAATTTTTAAAAATTATATTTAATATTTTTATTGTCTTACTAAAAAATAATACATTGATTTTTCTCACCTCACTAAATTTTATCTCTATTCTATTCAATCTTTCTCACTTAAATATTATATATTAATATAATCAACATTCTTTTCTCGTATTCGATTAGTTTATCTTATGTTAAATATTTGTGTATTATTTTATACAATTTAGATATGTATTGTATTTAAAAACACATTGTAGTATTTATAAAAGATAATATAATACTTAAAAATATATTATTTTTAAAATAATATAATTTTTAATTTTATTTATAATAAATATTATAACATTTTTATTTTATTTTTATTTAAAAATTTTTTTATGGCCGAGTAGCCCGAAGCCCATCTAGGGTTGGGCTCGGGTAGGAATTTTTAAACCCATATTAGAAATGAGTTTTTTTGGCGCAGTCCTAAAAAGCCCGAGCCCACCAGGACTGACACGTTTAGGGTCAGGTAGTCCATTTTGACATCTCTGTCTCTGAGGTATCTTAGTATTCTTTTGACAGTCACCCAATGACTCTGCATAGGTTGAGCTAGAAATTGACAAACTTTATTTACAGAAAAATTAATTCATGGTCTAGTAATGGTAGCATATTGTAAAGCTCATACCACTGACCTGTAATAAGTAGGATCAGAAAGATAGTCTGACCCTTGTCTGGTGAGCTTTAGATTTGACACCATAGGAGTAAGGAGGCTCTTAGCCTCACTGATATTTGTTTTGGCCAATAAATCCCTAATATACATGGTATGAGAAAGAAACTTACCCCTTTTAGGAGTTTTAGAAACTTCAATGCCCAGAAAATAGTTTAAAGTACCAAGTTGTTTTAGGGAGAATTGAACATTGAGCTTGGTAACTAAGCTTTGAATATGGCTGGGAGAGTTCCCAGTGACAATAATGCCATTCACATAGACTAACACGAAGATAGGATGGGTAGGTGTGGTCAATGTAAATAGTGAAGGATCACACTTGCTAGTAATGAAACCAAACTGATGTAATACAGTAGAGAGCATTTTAAACCAAGCCTTTGGTGCCTGCTTCAGCCCATAGATAACTTTTTTAAGCTTGTAGACCAGGGCCAACTAAGTTGAACAAACCTAAAGGAGTTGTTGCATATAAACCTGTTCAATCAAAATCCTATTTAAGAAGGCATCGTTGACATCAAGTTGGGTGAATTGCCATTGTCTGGACAAAGCTAGAGTTAAAACAATCCTGACTGTGACTAGTTTGACCATTGGTGAGAAATTTTCCTGAAAGTCAAAACCTTGGACTTAGTGGAATCCTTTGGCCACTAGTCTGGCCTTGTATTTTAGAATGGAACTATCAGGATTTTGTTTGATCTTAAAGACTCATTTGCATCCAATGGCTCTTCTGTTTGGAGGGAGAGTGGTGATGGTCTAAGTGTTGTTGTGTAAAAGGGCATCGTGTTCAGCTTTCATGGCTTCAAGCTATTTGGGATGCTTGAGGGCTAGTTTATAGAGTGTTGGGTTTAGTTCAGTCAGGAGAAGAGTAGGATGCAGTCTAGGTTGCACAATGCCATTTTTGGCCCTTGTGATCATAGGGTGAGAGTTTTGGGAATAAAGGTGAGGTGTGGGTGGTTGTTCTGAAGATGAAATAGATAATGAGTGGTTTGAGGATGAATATGCATTTGAGTGAAGAAAGGTAGGACTTGGTAAAAGAGGTGTAGGGGTGAAGTATGAGAGATAACAGACGAGTCTTTTTGGAGAGGAGTTATAAGAGCCAAAGTATTGTGCTTTGAGGGATGAAGTTCAGGATTGGAAGATTGGGAAGATTGGGGAAAACCTAGAGAGGGTGAGAGAGGAATTGAGACAAAAATCTGAGTAGGGGATGTGGAGGGTGGTGAAGACTTGGCGAATAAGTATGTGTATGGAAACCATGTTTCATTGAAGATGACATCCTTAGAGATGTAGATCTTGCTATTAGGTGCCAAACACTTGTAACCCTTGTGGTGTGCAGAATATCCTAAAAATAAGCACTCCTTGGTATAGGCAAATTTGTGAGGGTTATAGGGCCTGAGGTGTGGGTAACAGGCACATTAAAAAACTTTGAGAAATTTGTAGTCGGGTTCAGATTGGTATAGAGTGTTGTAAGGTGACTGCATAGCTAGGACAATAGTTGGCATCCTATTGATGAGGTAGGTTGATGCTTGAAAAGCATGATCCCAGAATTTTAGAGGTAGGGATGCTTGAGCCAAAAGAGTGAGCCCTGTTTCCACAACATATCTATGCTTTCTTTCTACAGATCCATTTTGATGATGGGTGTGAGGGCATGTAAGTCCGTGTATAATACCTTGTGTGGCAAGTAATGAAGTGAGGGGTTGGAATTCACCTCCTCCATCAGTTTGAACTGTCTTGATCTGACAGTTAAACTAAATAGTGACATAAGCCATGATGGTAGTGAATATGGAGGTTGTCATATCCCAAATTTTGACCACTAAGATTTCCCATCATTGTGTAAATCATTTCCACAATATGGATGAACCATCATGCCTCACTAATATCCTCAGAGATGTTTGAGCATCCACCATAAACAACAATTAGGGTTTCAAGCCCTCTCTGAGCTTTAGACAAATGATCAATCAAGAAATAACATGATCTTTAACTTGTCTAACTTCTCAAACATCCACAAAGGATCAAGAGGACTCCCACATCAAGGATTAAGCACAAGGCTGCTCCCTTCTAAGTGGATCAAGCCTCAAGATCGCCAGTGTCACCAAATTAGGGTTTTGGTCGATCAGGGCCTCCAGATGGAAATTTTTCTCTGGGCATGAGTCAATGCTTCAAAGCATAACCTAAGATACCCCATGGGACATCATAAACCCAATCATTAAGTCAATTTAACCTCAGGGGATGCATTCATAAAAAATCAGGAATTGGAGTTTCTTGACCTAATTCACCCCTAAGTTGACTTTTGGGACAAAACATGAGCCAAGACCTCAAGACATGATTTGAGGGTCTCCAATACACTACATTGATCCATTTGCAACAATGGATTGATCCAAGAAGCTTGATCAACAAGTTTCAAATTCATCTGAACCACAATTAGGGTTTTGAGGAAAAAGTCAACTGTGCCTTTGACTTTTGTCCAAGACATGCTCTCAAACCTTGGGACATAATTCAATACACCCTATAACACCTATGAAATCAGTCCATCAAGTTTGATTTAGGTCAAGGACTTGATTTTATAGAGGATCGCACAGTTTGGAGTTTATCTGATAAAAAGTCAACTATGCACAAAAGTCAAAGTTTGACTTTTTGAGATTTTTCACAATTATGGTTCTTTGACCCTAAAATGATGTTAATGTGTGATTTGAATCAACATTCATCAAGAAAAATCAAGAAAAGTAGGATAACTTGTAAAAGGGGTAACCATAAAAAACTTAGAATTTTTTCTAAGTTATGGAACAAAGTGGCTAGGGTACCAACTTCTAAGGATCATAACTTGAGATCCAAGCAACCATTTGGGCTGATCCAAAGATGGATTTGTAGCTCTCATGGCATACTTTAAAAGTGTCAACTACACCTCATTCTAATTCCTCATGGATTTCAAGTTATGGAATGATCAAAATCACAAAAAGTGAAAATGTCACTTTTTTCCAACACTCAGTAAAATTTTCACTAAGTCAGAATCTGCCTTCACTTTTTTCCAAATGTAGGAGAATTTTTCACTCAGATCCAAAAGGTATAAAAACAAACTATGATCACACATATGTTGTATCATATAAGGGCTTTCCAAAATGGCCAAGAACTCCATGAAAATCCACTTGAGCCATGAGATATGACCATGCCAATATGCCTTGCTGCAAAACTGTCAAGGCAAGGCAGATTTGTGCATTTTGCTCGATTTAGCCATTTTGTGCAAATGACAAACAACTCTATCCATCTGAACACCTTAGGGGGAGACCAAGGAGGGACAAACACTGATCCCAAGCCTCCCAAGTCCTTGGAACTAAAAATAGCATGCCAAACCTAGAAATCCCTAAAGAGGGGACAAGACTCCAATTTTGTTTTGGAGCATCCAATGGATGCACCAAGGTGGCATGGACTGAGCCATTTCCAACTAAATTCAGTCAAGACATATCCAAGACCAAGGGAACCAGCAGCCTGTGCCCTAACCTCTAGTCAATGGCTAGAGGAGACTTGAGATTCCAAAATGCAACCATTGGCCAAACCTCTGCAGCAGTTGCCATTCACTATTGCTTGCAAAACAAATTTGCCCTACTATAAAAAGAGCTCATTTATGCTCAGTTGGAGTACACCAAAGCCATCAAACTGATGTTTTCCTCAAAATCTCTTTCTCTAGGCAAAAATACCTTCTTTAGCAAGGTAACTCTGAGTTTTTGAGTTAGAGAGCAATTCCATCACAACTTATGATCCAAAAACATCCAATATGTCATATCTAAGCTGTCCAAACTCTCACAAGTGACCTGTAACATCAAAATCACAAAGTCCCCTCTCAAAACCTCAAAATAGGGCCTTTTTGCATTTTTCAAGCCATGTCTTGATTCAGTCACTTTCCAAACCAGATAAAACCTCAAACACACTCCAAATATCATCCTTGAACTGTCCCAAATGGTTTCACACATCTGGAACACCATTTGAGAGAGTTGCTATATTGGCCACTTTTGCCCCTTTTGCAAGAAAGGGCCAATTTCCATTCCTGAGGTTTCCAGCTGATTCCAATCATCCTAAAAGCTTCTAAGGGATCATTTGAGGTTGTTCAAAGCATCAAAACATTTCTGGAACAAGGCACTTGGCATATTGCCCAAAAAGCTTCAAAGGAGGTAAGCATCCAAACTTGAACTCTCTGAAATATGCCTTGCTTTGAGGTTCACTGATCATGCATCTCTTATACATGTTATATGTGTTGTGTTTGAACAAATTTATCATGTAATTCATGCCTGTACCAAGAGGTAGCTCAGAAAATACACAAAGTGGCCTATTTCAAAACCACTATCGGGTTTTGAGGAGGATTTATTTTCTGGAAAAACTACCACCACCATTGGATTCCTTGTGAAATTCTTGGCTAGATACATATAAATTTTGTCTCCATCCATGGAGAAATGAGGAAGTTATGACCTTCACGTTTCTGACCAAAAACCTTGCCTTGCCTTGCCTTGGTCAGACCTAGAAATCAAGGCAAGCCTTGTATATTTGTGGTTTTGTTTCAATCAACGGATGTATCACCACCCCAGTGGTAAGGCGCGCGCCCTGTACACAAGAGGTCTGAGGTTCGAATCCCCCTCGCCCCAGATCCTCTTTTTTACCACTTTTTCATATTTTTTTCTTCATATTTTGTTATTTTTCATATTATTTTTAATGATTTGAAAAATTAATAACTCCCTCAATTTTAATTATTTTTGGTTAGTTCTTTTTGCAAAAAATCACAAAATTTTTGAAATATTTTATTCCACAAAAAAATCAAATTTATATTATTTATTTAATATAATTAGTATTTTTGTGAATAAATTCATTTTTTAATTGTTTTTAACATTTCAAAAGTGAATATTTATCTTGAAAATCAAAACCAAATGAGTTTTAATTCACCTTGTGATTAAACCCTCATTTTTCAAACCTTAATCAAAAATCACAAGTGGTTTATTCAAACTTATTTGGGTATTTTTATCATTTTTATTGATTTTCTTTAAATGTTTACTTTTAAAGGAAAGCAAAATTAGGGTTTCTTTGATTTTCACCCTCATCAATCATTTTCAAAACTCTTTGGGTCCCTAATAGAGTGTAAGACCCAATCCCCTTTTAACCAAAACAATTTTTGGGCCTCAGATATTGTATAAGTCCCTCTGCGTTAAAAAAAAATTTCGGCGCGATCGCCAGTTCAAAATAAGACCCTAGGCCTCTCCTTGAGCTGTAAGCCCCATCATTAGTACAAAAACACTTTGGGCCTCTAATAGAGTGTAAGACCCAACCCCCTTGTACATAAAAACTTTGTGGGCCTCACATATTGTATAAGTCCCTCTGTACAGTTGTCAAAACAACGGTGCGATCATCGTTAAAACTTGGGCCTCTCCTTGAGCTGTAAGCCCCAACAATCTTTTCAAAGCACTTTCTCCTTTGATTTTGAATATAATATTGTTATCAAAGCTTTCTTTGTTGAACAACTATCAAAACAGCATGAAAGCTCTACAACCGAGTAAGTGTTTACCCGCTTTCATTTATCGCTTTCATATGTATATAACTGTATTGTGGGGCTGTTTCACTGTAAGTCTTCTTTCACAACCTCTTATATACTCGTCAAATATCAACTGTGTAATACTAGTATAGTTATTTTAGAGTTTTCCCCGGCAACTACGTCTAGAACTAGGTAAAGTCCTGTTGATCACTCTTAAATACAGTCAAAACTAGATCCCCATAGGATTACCAGATACAGTCTTCCCTCCTCTTGGGGTTAAACAATATGGAAACGTGAAAGACAGCATTCTCGGTGAACCCTTTCTCAGACTGTCACTCTTAGAAATTGTCAAAGAAACTCTACTCCCCAGAGTTGATCTATTCTCCGTGAATAACATCTCTCGAGTTTCTTTCAAATTCAAGAACTTTCCTGGCTTGATCTATTCTCTGTGAATAGCATGTCTTGAACTTCTCTTGGTTTGGGGACCCACAGGCTTCCTAAAAGCATCCCGCCTCCTCTTGGGCGTTGTACAAGGACCCTTCGACTTCTTAGAAGTTCTCATGCCTTCTTTTGGGCTTAATACAAGGACCCTGGCGACCTCTTAAAGGTATAAGACAGAACTTAGTCATCCTTTGCTAGAGCAGTCTTTCCAGTGTCAAACCTCTTTAGGGTTGATACTCATCCCTTAATGCCTGTGCCTCCTCTTGGGCATTGTACAAAAGATAAAACTCTTCAACACCAGTAGACTTGGACAGTATAAATCCCTTGAGTCTCAAAGACATTCTCAAGTTCCCTTCAAACATAGGCAGAAACCCGGTCTCTCTCATGAGAGTTCCCCACACTTGGACCCGCTTCGGGATCTCCCGAATCCACGGCGGTAAGATAACCTCATCTTAGACTTTGTATAATGATCCTTTCCTCAAGAAAGTCCGCCTCCTCTTGGACTTTGTACAATGATCCTCCCTAACAGTGCTAACCTTTTCAGACTCTCTTGGTGAGTCAAACCTTTATAGCCTCCATCTCGGGCTTCGTACGAGATACAAAATCACTCTCTTGTTGAGTATAAAAAACTCTCTTGGTGAGTCAAACCTTTTAGCCTCCATCTCGAGCTTCGTACGAGATACAAAATCACTCTCTTGTTGAGTATAAAAGACTCTCTTGGTGAGTCAAACCTTTTAGCCTCCATCTCGGGCTTCATACGAGATACCAAAACACTCTCTTGTTGAGTATAAAAGACTCTCTTGTTGAGTCAAATATTTTTAGCCTCCGTCTTGGACTTCGTACAAGACAAAAAACACTCTCTTGTTGAGTATAAAAGACTCTCTTGTTGAGTCAATCTCCTTGTAACCTCCGTCTTGGGCTTCGTACAAGACACATATAAAAGCATTCTCTTGTTGAGTCAACCCTTTTAGCCTCTCTCTCGGGCTTCATACGAGACAAATAAAAAACACCCTCTTCTTGGGTCAATAGCCTCCTCTTAGGCTTTGTATAAGGAAATCTCGGTTGAGTCAATCAACCTTTTAGCATCAATTTGTGTCTTGCTCACAGCATACAAACATCAATAACTCCTCTTTAGAGATGACAAATTCTCTCTCATCCAGAACCCTTTTAGCTTCATATCTTGAGCTTTGAACAAGATACAAATCACCTTTAGCTTCATGTCTTGGGCTTTGAACAAGACACCAAAACACCCATTTTTCTCCCATAGAATAGGAGGAACTACGATCGCTCTGATTTCCCTGTTTCGTTAAACGGTAATACGTAGGCATAAGATTGAAAAATCTTAGCGAACACACTAATCAAAAACCTAAAATCCCGTATTTCCATCCAATCAACCCAAAAACATCAAATCTGAACACAATATCAAAAACCTCGCCAATAGTCCAGAGACCGCGTTCTCAGGCAAAATAACCAAAGTTGGGGCCCACGTCCACATAGCATCTGTAAACCAACAGTTTTGACTGTTTAACCTCAGTATGCAAGCAGGGTTAATTGGAGACATCTATTTCCCTTCCTTAATCAGCTCAATAGGATAAAAAATGAATCGAACTGTAGTACCCGTGCGATAGTACCTCAAGACCACAAAAATCGCGCTACAGAGATCACTTTAGATTTTTGTGTAAGTAGGAATATCCAGGTGTACTTTGTGAAAGCAAAGTAAGTATTTGAAACCATCAGTTGAAATCATGGGTGCAGGACCTCAAACATCAGCAAATATAAGTTCAAAGGGAGCATGATATTGAGTAGTAGAGTGAGTAGAGGTAACCTATGAACTTTACCCAAACAGTGCAAAAATCTAATTTGGATTCATGAGGAATAGGAATATTACATCTGGATAGAACAGTTTTGAGGCAGGGAAGGACCTATAACAGTGTAATTGTTATTTGTACAGGAATTCAAAGTTGCTGAATGTAAATTGCCACTAGTGAGTGTGTGCACACAAGGTGATATACTAGAAGTGTAAGAGGGAGCTTTGAGATGCCAAATGAGTATAGTCCATCCTTCCCAAGGGATCCTTGTAATAGCACTTCAGATGTAACCTTTGATTTTACAAGACAGAAATCAGGATGAAACTCAAAATATACTCTATTGTCTCGTGCTGCAAACTAACCCAATGATATAAGATTCTTGGTGATCTTAGGTACAAGTAACAAGTTATTCAATGTGACATGTGGTTTGTGTGCAGATGAAAATGAAGTGTTACCAATTGAAGTAATAGATAGACCTTGACCATTACCAAGCATAACTTGGTCAGTGCCTAAGGTAGAGATGCTGTCAAGGAAGTGATCTGCAGAGTTGGTAACATGATGTGTGGCGTCTGAGTCTGCATACCACTGAGAATTTCCAGCTTGACTTGTGCCAGTGTCTCAACCTGCTAGATATGCTTGAGGTTGTGTTCCAGCAAACGAAGGAGATGCAGGCCTAGGTATGAAGCCAGGAGCAGGGACACACCACTGAGAAGGAGACATCCATTTTTGTGGCATCTGTGGTGGTACACCTGCAGAATACCAGGGATTCTGAAAGTTGGATGCAGTCTGAGGTGGTATGACTGGATTACGCCACAGATTAGGCCCAGTAGGCGTAACAGTTAGTCTGTAGTAGCAAACGTTAGCATCATGTCCAGTTTTAGCACAGATCTGGCACTGCACTTTGGACCTACAACCATTACGACCACCGCGACCACCGCAACCACCGCCATTGCCATCAAATTGAGGTGGAGGATCCGAAACAGATAGTTGTGGTGTAGGATTAGAAATAGTCGAAGACGGCGAGTCTTGAGCTTGAGGAACCATACCTTGCGTGAGATTGACAGAGAGTGAATCATGAGATACCACACGTGTCGATCGATCCAAACACGCTTCATGAGAAAGAAGCATGGTTTCTGCGATGACGATTTCACACGGTTCACGATATTAGATGATCGAAGCAAGTGCTTGATACTCCGGTGGCAAACCATCGACGTTCGTCTCAACTTGATCTCGATGCGAGACTAGATCTCCGATCGATTCGAGAATGTCCACGATCTGTTGGATTCACCCTAAGTACTGAGCAATTGTACGATCACCTTTCTCCATGCTTCGCAGTTCGTAACGCAGTTGTCGCGATTTCGCGTAAATCTGAGTTTGTTGGAACTGATCAATGATTGTCCACGCTTCATGCGCGTGGATGCATTTGACGATGCGTGGCAAGACCGATTCCGACAGGGTGGTGAGAAACCAGGTGAAGATGAGAGAATCTTCTTGATGTCATTGCAGATAGGCTGGATTTCCAGTATCCGAGGCAAGATCGGCCATTGAGAGATAACGTTGAGGAATCACTAGATTAACCAGGTGACGTAGCAGTTTGTAAATTCGAATAATTCCTTCGACTTGTTGCTTCCATTAAAGGAAGTTGTTGTTGTCAAGTTTGATACAGATTTGCTGTGCAAACGTTTTGAACGCATTCTTCAGTGACGAAGCTGTTGCATTTTGCGGAGAAGAAGTAGTGCCACTTGCCGGAGAATTGCTTTCTGGTGACTGTGGTGAATCATTTGTAGCGGAAGAAAGCATGACTGTGATAGATTACAAACTCATGATACCATATTAGAGTTTGACGAAGAGAGCATATTAGAGAAGAATAGAATTTATTATTAACTGAATTCTTAAGAGAACTATACAAAAAGAGAGTTCTATTTATAATAAGCATTGCATAACTGCCAGCTCATCATAACAGACTCAGAGTTTGTTACACAGATCTCAGTTCAAAATAACTGACTGAGATCTATTATCTAGTCTACTGCCAGCTCAGCATAACTGACTTGAGCCTATTCTCATATTACTATGTTACACTCTAATATGTTCCCACACGTTGAGAAAAATGAATTATAGCATGTCTGTTTCCATGGTGCAGATGTGAATGCACTGTTATTGAACTCTACAAGGTATAACTTTTGTCCCACTGGTTTTCTAACTGATTTTATATTTTACCACACCCTTAATAGACTGTAGTCATTGGTTGTGTGCTTGCTTTCACTGAGACCCTAGTAGAGGACTTTCTTCGGCAGATGAGGATGATAATGATCCATTAACTTCTAGGCCATTCACATTTCCCTCTTTTGATTGTGCCCACATAACTGTGTAAAATCCAATGGCGATTACCACTGCTCCCATGACACTAGAAGCAGTGTCAACAACAAAACAAAACCAATTAAGAACCAGATGTTAGTAAAATTTACAGATATTTAAGTGAAATGATGATTACATTGAAATTTCAAACATTACAACAGAAAAGAATAAGTTAAGCATAGCAAAGGATATATTTCAAATGAGATTTACCTGCCAACGTGAAGTGTTTCACCAAGGAAGGCAGCACTCATAAAGGCAGCAATGGCAATTCCAACAGGTTTGAACATGGAAACAAACACAGGTCCTTTCCTATCTATGCACCAAGTTAGTACAGAAAATGTTACCACACTTCCAAAAACAGCCTGCAATATTCACATAGAAGAATGAGCATTGCTATAAAGCCATGTATGATTTACAATTTATGTATTGGTTGCTACTACTAGCTTACTGAATATATTATAGAGATAAGCTCAATGCCAGCACTAGGATTCCAAGCATTTCGATCTTTGACTGCAATTAGAGAAACTACTGCACATTGGATTGTTCCAAACAGGCAATAGAATGCTACTATGGTCAACTGAGACGAATATCCTCTAAGAGTTGCTGCCTGCAAATATTCTCATACATCATCATCACTAGAATCTAAGACTTTTACACCTATTGATTTGTCTAAATATCTCACCTGAGCAATATTCCATACGGAAAGAGATAAAGATGCAGTGAATAGAAAGAGACCTCCAATGACCCAGTTACTGGTTTCTTCAAAAAGAGATTGAAACTGTTGCGACGTCGAGGGTTGAGTTTGAAAGCTGCGAACGGGAGCGCCTCTGTAAAAGGTCACTAGCAATGCTCCTGAGATAGACAGTACTGTCCCCACCATTTTGGCCTGGCTTATCGAGCTTCCAACATCTAACTTCTCCATCCTACAATTATTATGCATAGTTATAAGTTCGCATAAGAATCTCCAAACAAGAAGCACATTATGTAACATTCAGTTTCAAACACTCCTAATTACCTGAAGATTATTGCTAGAACAAAAGTGATTGCTGGAGTCAAGTTGCTCATAGCAGATCCAAGGGTGGGAGAGCTATAGCTTATGCCAGTGAATACACAATTCTGCATTATAGTTATGCTGCAAATCACAAAATCCCAATCAATCATCAACATTCTTCATTATTATTCATTACTTTCTTAATCTCATAAAGGAATATAATTTATAAAACAATCCGCGACCGCAATTGTGGCCGCTATGAGCATCAGCCTTATCTGATCGCAATTTCAATAAATACTATGAAACTCACTTCGATCGCGACGTAAAACCTTGAACAAAATTAATATAAACATACCCGACAAGGCCGAGGAGGAAGAATTTGGCTAGAAGTGAGAAAGACAGTGGTGGTCTTGTTGTCCTGTTGATGAGGAAAGAGGAAGGGAGGAGAATGAAAGTGGCAAGAGCATTGGAGTAAAGAACAAAGACAAAGTGATTCATTCCTCTTGTGGACATTGCTGCTTTACTCAATGTGGTCAACCCAACATCAAGAATCTCGACAATCACCATTGCTGCAAATGGAACACATTCCAACAAATAGCGTTTCAGTTCCATTTCAGAATGACTCTGTCTTTTCTTCACTATGGCTCTTAGACAGTACTGTAAGAAGGAAAGGAAGACCATTTGCCACCTAGCTTTATAGGTATGAAATTATTAAATGTGTGTAAGGCTCATTACATTATCGCATAAAATTCAACCAATTAAAAAAAGGCAAGGAAATTCTGTTCAATTCTAAAGATTATTTTGAAAATTTGAAGTGTCGAGTCAATGTGTATTCATAGTTATGTTTGAAGTGTCGAATTGACTAAATTGACCTTAAGATTTAGTTTAGTTGAGATTGTTTTGCCTCACATTTTATGTGATTATTCATGTTTAATAACATTATTTTTATTTTTATTTTTGTGCAGTAATCTAAAGGATGAAATTTATCTATATACAAGTGAGATGTCGCATATTCGAATTTGTGCATGCTCTTATATTTAATATATATACACAACTATCAACTGAATTGATTTAAGGGAGCACATAATATTTTATTGGCTTAATACTCTTTTTGGCCATTTAACTATAGGTCTAGGTCCAATTTAGTCATTTTTCTTTTAAAAGTTTCAAATTGGTCCCTTAAGTTATTAAATAGGTACATAGTGATCTTTTCCGTTAAATAACGGCAAACGGTGTTAAATTTGATGATCTGTAATCTGAGTTGGATGACTGGTTTGCACTGTCAGCTTCTCCTTCTTCCTTGATTCTGATACTGTTATAAAACCACCCCCAATTGCGAACCCTAGGTCACATATTCCCCAAAATTAACCAAATTGAAACGAAAATCGTCTTCCAATCATGAGTTCTGGGCGCGGATCGTCTTCATCTTCAAGAACCCGCATCGATTCGCAAGTGTATACCAGCTTTGGGAAACTTATGTGTGGTTGTGGAGACCTTGCTGTACTTCGCAAGGCAAGAACCGTCCAAAATTACGGAAAGCTTTTTTGGGGTTGTCAACATTTTAAGGTAATCTTCTATCCCAACACATTCCTTCCAATTGCGTACATCTTCACTCTTCTGAATGCACTGCATTTTTGTACAGGGACACACGAATGTTGGGTGTGGATGATGATTCTAGAGATGACAAGGAGGAAAGCTTGAGGAATCTGCAATGGAAGATTGAAATGCAATTTAAAGAGATGGAAGAAGCCAAAAAAGAGTTGGCAGTGGCAAAAAAAATGGTGGAAGTTTTGAGGCTCAACAATTTGCAGCTAGATGAAGCTTTGAAGAACACAAACAAATGGAAGATGATCTGGAAGTGCTTGTGCTATATTGTGTTATTTGTTTTAGTAGTTAAGTTGTTGTGAATGTTGGAACATTATTTTCTTGGTTTGTTGTAGTTTCTACTTTATGTAAAAGTTGTTGACACAAACATGTCTTTGTCAGTACTAATATTTCAAGTTTATTATTAATGCAAAAGTTTGGTGTTATTGCCATATTTTAATGTTATTGCAAAAGTTTACATTTAGTGCAAATAGAAAGTTTGGTGTTATTGCTAACAGAAAGTATACCAAAATTTGTGTAATTTGATAACAGAAAGCCACATTATACCAGATTTGTATACCAGAATCGACTAGCAAAAGACCCAAAAGGTTGGTACTTGGGAATTTATGTGGTTTTGCAGGTATTAGGTATTAAGAAAACCAGTGAAACAAAGAGAAAAACCGTGCCCTGCAACTTTCGCATCGCGACCAAACGCTTCGCTACGCGAAGCATCGCTATGCGAAAGGAAGCGACAGGAAGCGAGTACAGGCAGAACAAAACAGAATCAAATTGATTAAACTTCGCTTGAAGTGAAAGGAAGCGAGAGAAAGCGAAGGTTGTCGCTTGAAGATCGCTATGTGTCGCATAGCGAAAGGTCGTGACGCGAGGAAAGGCGAGACTCAGCGACTCAAAACAGAACCAAAATGTTCAATCTTCGCTTGAAGCGAAGAAAGCGAGAGAAAGCGACAGAGTTCGCGATGCGAACTATACTTCGCATAGTGAAGTTTGGCGGTGTCTGAAAGGCGGTTCTTAATGAAAATTGATCCGTCTTCAACATAATTTGTATACACCATAATAGTTTGGAAATATAATAACCATAAATCTTAGATTCATAACATATGTAGTACATAAAATAGGTAGCATTAACTCTTAGATTCATAACATATGCAGTACACAAAATAGGTAGCATTATAAAAAATATCAGTAGCATTACACAAAATATCAGTAGCATTACACAAATGCTCAGACACAAAATAGGAACCCTTGTTCATAAGTACTTAGAAGTTTTAACAGAAGACAGGATTACACAAAATAACATAAACTATAGACTCTAAGAGGATTTCTTTGGAATGTTCCTTTAAGTTGGAGTGGTCCTCCTAGTGGTAGGACCCACTGCATTCCGTGATGCACTTAATCTGGTGGTGGGTCCTCTTGAAACATGTGCTGGTTTCCTAAAAGGTAACTAGTGCCTAGCTTGTGTTGCAGTCCTCTTCTGAGTTGTCTGAGATGCTTGAGAAACTTTTGATGCCTGTTGTGCTGCACTGGCCTGAGTAGCCTGAGAAACTTGTGATGCCTGTTGTGTTGCACTGGCCTGAGGAGCCTGAGTAGCCTGAGAAATCTGTGATGCCTGTTGTGTTGCAGTGGCCTGAGTAGCTTGTGGTGGCTGAGTCCTCTTACATGTTGATTTGTTGTGTCCAATTTGTCTGCACCTAGTGCACCTCACTATCATACCAGTTTTCCTGATTTTCCTATCTGACCCATCAATCTCACCCTGCTCACGATTCCTCCTCTTCTTTGGTCTTCCAAGCATTTTCTTGAATTTGGGTGACTGCACATCAGGGTACTCTGTTCTGACCCATAAATTTGTACCATTCTGAGGATAAATTATAGGTTCATACACCTTAATATACCTAGCCTTCTTGTAATAGTATGGGACAAAGTCATCAACAGCAAGACATCTACTCTTCATTGAGGAAATTGCATGGACACATGGGAGACCTGTCAGCTGCCACTTTCTGCAAGAACAACCTTGTTCCTTTAAGTTGACAGAGTACATGTCACCCTGATGACATTCTATTACCTATCAAAATAATGTAAAATTACCTTACTATCCAATAATTTGTGTAGCTGCTTGTTTTCTCTACCTTCTTCTTTATGTTTGGCAACACATCCCCATCACTTAAATTAGAGAACTTCAACCTATTTGATGCCCATTTTTCCATGATATATCCCCTTATTTCTTCTAACATTGTTACCAATGGTTTTGCCCTTGCTTCCACAATCACACTGTTGAAAGCCTCTGACATATTATTTAGGACAGAATCGGACTTGGAGGTGGTCCTAAAATAGGACTTGATCCAAAATCCTGGTGGTGTTTGCATCATGTGCTTGTAGGCCTCTTCATGTATCTGCCTCATACCTCTCATCTCCCTTTCCCATGCTTGTGGATAAGTAGCCCTAGCTGCTTTCCAAATGATCTCCTTCAATATTTTTCCTGGAAATTTCTTCCTAAAATTGTTGTATAAGTGTCTCACACAAAACCTATGTTTAACATTGGGTAGTAATTCATCCATAGCAGGAAGAAGACCCTGCAAATGCATATAACAAATAAACGTTCAAAAATACATTTATTAATCATAAAAATAAAATCAAACTTAAATTAATGTAATAAATAAAGTGGTACCTTTTGCTGATCAGAAATGAATGTATAGGTTCTACATTCTTCCCTTCCACCTAAATCATCAATGAGGAGTTTCAAAAATTAAGTCCAACTGTCTTTAGTTTCCCCTTCCACCACAGCAAAAGCAATAGGCAACATTTGATCATTAGGATCTGTTCCAATTGCAGCTAAAATCTGGCCACCACACAGGCCTTTTAAGAAGCATCCATCAAGACCAATAATTGGCCTACACATCTTGAAACTCTTCTTGCAAGCAGCACAACAAATATATAACCTCTTGAAATAAGGTATTGTATCCTCAATACCCTCTTGAACTGGTGTGACATTTATCTTGACAGTGGAACCAGGATTTGTCCTTAAAATTTCATGACAGTGCTTGAAATTCTGGTATCAGATGTGTGATGTTAAGTGTGATGTCACAACAACACAATCTGCTAATATGAACAAGGCTATAACAACAGTAAATCAACACAATGAATTGTTCACCCAGTTCGGTCTAACTACCTACGTCCGGGGGCTACCAAGCCAGGGAGGAAATTCACTATTAGTAGTATTAAATTACAGACTCAACAATCCCAGTTGACATCTACTAATCTTAATCACTACCCAATGACACTTCTACCTAAAAGACCACTTAGATATGAGAACCCACTCACTCCCTAAATCACCTCAGTGATACAATTCAAAGATTACACTTTAAACCACACCTTGATCTTGCTTAACAACTTTGATCAAGAACAACACACTCTTGCTTCAAAGCTCTAGAGTGAATACACTTACAACCCAAAATAGTAACACCTATTCAACCATGAAAGGCTTACAAAATACACACGAAAACTCTAACTTGACTCTCAGTCTTTGCTCTCTTGTCTTCGTCCACTTCCAACAAGGGTTGAGGCTGCTTTAAATAGAATTCTGACTTGGGCTTGGACCTCTTCCAAAAATATGATTTGATTTGTTTTAAAAACAGAATTTAAAACAGATTTGATCTTCAAATCTTTTTAAATCAAACAACCCTTAAACATAGCAACAGGATCTGCTCCAAATCTGATTGCAACTGAAAATATCTTCTCCATGATATTCACACACAATCTCTCTAACAGATCTTCTAAAACCAAACTTTCACGCGCAACCCTAATACATCACAGCCTGATGTTCTGATGTTCAGATAACTGATGTCAAGACATCAAGTTTAACATCAGCATATAAAACTCCAACCCTGCAACAACTAATGTTAGGAACCAATGCTAAGACATCAGACATATGACATCAACATTGTTCAACTTTGTTTTACCAAAATTCCAGCCAATACAAGAACTAACAATCTCCCCCTTTGGCTAATTTTGGCTAAAACAATCTCTTCCAACATCAGAGATACCTGCAGCGGAAAAACTTCATACTCCTAACATTCCAAAACACAACCAACACCAATCACACCCAAAATCTGCTAAACTCCCCCTCAAAACAAGAACCAGCATACCAGCTGTTCAAACATGCACACTCCCCCTCAAGCCTAGAACCACAACAGACAACTAGGCAACACATAGGCACATAGGCTAACTCTCCCCCTTTTTAGCCATAATTGGACAACTTCTACATCAAACACAAAGATCTGACAGCCATTAAGACATGGTCAAATAACAAGCTTCCCAAGGAACACAAATTCCAAAAAATTTGACTGGTCAGGCGATACAAACAATGGATTCTTATAGAACTATAAAATCCAAGCCTTCTTCCTTCTAACAGCACCAGACAACAAACAAGTATGAGTCAGTCTAACAAAGATGCAGGGAAGAACCACATCCAGGAGGTCAAGAAACCAGATCCACTGAAGAATAAGAACAAAATAATGACAGCCGCTGGGACTTCTTCAGGAGCAACAAAAACAAGAAAAACATCAGAGACAAGGATGAAAAACATCAAAAAACCTCCAGTGCAACTTCATGCTTCTGATGATGAATGGGATGAAGATTGGAAAACTTTTCTTGATGCAGGGGGTTGGGATAATCTTTAGACCCTTTATATGTTGCTTTTGATGTACTAAAATCTAATCTTGTATGCTTTCAGCAGTTGAATAAAATTATGTTTCCTTTAAACTAAACATATGCAATAAAGATCACAACTGCACAAGACACTTCCCAGCACATTTAATCCTCATATATGCAAATTCCTAATTTGCTTCTTAATTTTTCAAATTGATTTGCATCTAAGGCCTTGGTAAAAATATCTGCTAACTGCTTTTCAGTAGCAACATGTTCCAGAGCAACTACTTTGTCTTCAACCAAATCTCTTATAAAATGATGACGTATATCAATATGCTTAGTTCTGCTATGTTGAATAGGGTTCTTAGAGATATTGATAGCACTCAGATTATCACAGTACAATGTCATGACATCTTGCTTGACATTGTATTTTGTTAACATCTGCTTCATCCAAACAAGTTGAGAACAACTACTCCCTGCTGCTATGTACTCAGCTTCAGCAGTAGAAAGAGACATACAATTCTGCTTTTTACTAAACAATGATATCAGATTATTCCATAAGAAGAAGCAACCTCCTGAAGTACTTTTTCTATCATCAGCACTCCCTGCCCAATCAGCATCACAAAAACCACATAACTCAGTGCCTGATCCATGACTGTAAAGCATTCCATAGTCACTAGTCCCATTCACATATTTCAGAATCCTCTTCACTTGTTCAAGTGACTAACTTTAGGCTCAGATTGATATCTGGCACACACTCTAACAGCAAAAGAAATATCAGGTCTGCTAGCTGTGAGATACAATAAGCTACCAATCATGCTTCTATATAGACTTTGATCCACACTCACACCATGTTCATCCTTGGACAACTTTAAGTAAGTAGGAGCAGGTGTCCTCTTGTGATTAGCATTTTCCAGACCAAACTTCTTAACAATGTTCTTTGCATACTTGCTCTGGGATATGAATATGGAGTCTTCCATTTGTCTAACTTGTAGACCTAGAAAATAGCTGATCTCTCCAACAAGACTCATTTCAAACTCAGAATGCATCTGTTCCACAAAATGTTTCACCATTGCATCTGACATCCCACCAAATACTATGTCATCAACATATATTTGAGCTATCATCAGTTTTCCTCCTTCCTCTTTAACAAACAAAGTCTTGTCAATCCCTCATTTTCTGTAGCCATTCACAGCCAGGAATTCAGTAAGCCTTTCATACCAAGCTCTTGGTGCTTGCTTCAAACCATAGAGAGCTTTCCTTAGTTTGTAAACATGGTCAGGAAATGTTGGATCAATAAATCCTTTTAGTTGATCAACATACACCTCTTCATCTAAGTAACCATTCAAGAAGGTACTCTTAACATCCATCTGAAAAAGCTTGAATTTGAAATTACAGGCCACCCCTAAGAGTAATCTGATAGATTCCAGTCTTGCCACAGGAGGAAAGGTTTCATCATAATCAATTCCTTCAACCTGAGTGTATCCCTGAGCAACTAATCTGGCCTTGTTTCTGGTGACCACTCCTTGTTCATCAGATTTATTCTTGTAAATCCACTTGGTGCCTATCACATTAACTCCATCAGTCCTTGGAACAAGATCCCCCACTTCATTCCTCTTGAATTGTTCCAGCTCTTCATGCATGGCATTAATCCAGAATTCATCAATCAAAGCTTCTTTGACATTCTTGGGCTCAATTTTGGAAATAAAACAAGAATTTGACACAACCTCTCTTGATATAGTGCTAACCCCTGATTTAGGATCACCTATGATAAGCTCCTTTGGATGGTCCTTTTGCACTCTAATAGATGGTTCTTTATTAGATTGTTCAGGTTCAGGCTCAGCATCAACAGGACTGGGAGACCCACTTTTGTCTTTAGTTTCTGCTGTGACTTCTTCAACTGATGTTTCAACATCATCCAAGACATCAGCATCTTCCTGCTTATCAATGTCATCAATCACCACATTTATAGACTCCATCATAACCTTTGTTCTGGAGTTGAAAACCCTGTAAGCTCTGCTATTTGTAGAGTATCCTAGAAAGATTCCCTCATCACTTTTAGGATCCAATTTTCTCCTTTGTTCCGATCTGACAAAATATAACATTTACTTCCAAAAACATGAAAGTACTTCACAGTAGGCTTTCTCCCTTTCCACAGTTCATACAGAGTAGCTGAAGTGCCCCTTCTTAAAGTAACTCTGTTGTGAATATAGCAAGCAGTGTTCATGGCTTCAGCCCAGAAATGGTAAGGAAGCTTTTTGGCATGAATCATTGCTCTAGCAGATTCTTGGAGAGTTCTGTTCTTCCTTTCAACAACTCCATTTTGCTGAGGAGTAATAGGAGAGGAAAACTCATGACTGATGCCTTCAGTAGAGCAGTAATCAGCAAACTTGCTATTTTCAAATTCCCTCCCATGATCACTCCTTATTCTGATAACATTACTCTCTTTCTCTCTTTGGAGTCTTTGACATAAATCTTTAAATACATCAAACACCTCTATTTTGTCTTTGATGAAGCTTACCCAGGTGTACCTAGAATAGTCATCTACAACAACATAAGCATACTTCTTCCCACCTAGACTTTCTACCTGCATAGGTCCCATCAAGTCCATATGAAGAAGTTCCAAAACTTTGGAGGTGGTGTTATGTTGAAGCCTCTGATGTGACATCTTGGTCTGCTTCCCTATTTGACAATCTCCACAAACTCTTCCTTCTTCAATATTGAGTTTAGGAATTCCTCTGACAGCTTCTGAAGATATGATTCTCTTCATTCCCTTCAGATGAAGATGTCTCAACTTTTGATGCCAGATTTTGACTTCATCATCTCTAGCAAACACACATGTTGAGGTACTTGAGTCTTGTTGCACCCATAGATAACAGTTGTAATTAGACCTAACACCTTTCATGATGACTTCTCCTTTCTCATTTGTGACATTGCACTCAGATTTTGTAAAGTCTACTTTGAATCCTTGATCACAAAGTTGACTAATACTGATCAAATTTGCTGTCAACCCTTTGACAAGTAGAACATCATCCAGTCTAGGAGCACCAACACAATTCAACTTTCCCATCCCCTTGATTTCTCCTTTGACACCATCACCAAAGGTTACATGACCTGAAGAATGGAGCTTAACATCTACCAACAAATTCTTAACTCCTGTCATGTGTCTTGAACACCCACTATCAAAGTACCCGTCTTCTTTGGTAGAAACCCTAAGAGAAGTGTGAGCTATTAAGCTGGTAACTTTACCTTTTGGAACCCATTGCTTCTTATAATTGAAGGCCTTATTACCTTTGTGAAATTTTTTTCTGGGAGTATACTGATGTGTCTTCTGAGGATACCCATGTAGCTTATAACAGTAAGCCTTTATGTGTCTAAAACGCCCACAGTGATGACATCTCCAGTGCCTGAATTTCTTCCTAGAAGGAATCCTGTCAGGATGTTTAAACATCTGTTGTAACATCACTGGTTTGGAACTGGTAATAACATCATTAGAAGCTGCACCATTGTTGAATCCCAAACCACTTTTGTCTCCAGCAAGTTTTCCAATACTAAGAATGTTTTCTAGAGCATCAGTACCATTGTTCAACATTCTGACAGTTTTGGTCATAGAATCCAGTTTAGAGTTAAGCATACTGACTTCATTTTCTAGTTCAGTTTTTTCAGCTTCTAACTGCACTATGATTTTCTTTAACTTTTCTCCTTCACGACAGACTTGTTCACTTCTCATGCACAGTTCTTTATAAGAGGCAGCAAACTCTTCATAAGAAACCTCATCATCACATGAATCATCATCTGACTCACAAAACCCAATCATAGCTCTAACAAGTTTAGCTGATTCTTCTTCAGATTCACTTTCACTATCAGTATCAGACCAGGAAGCAGATAACCCCTTTTTCTGCTTTTTGAGATATGTAGGACATTCTTTCTTGACAGGACCATACCCTTCACACTCAAAGCATTGAACTCCTTTGTCATTATTGGTCTTTTCTTCATCTCTAGTTTTCTTCCCCTGATCTCCTGATCTGTTGGTGTCAGATGTGATGTTCTTGACATTAGGTTTGTAGCTCCTGTCTATCCTTTTTAGAACCTTGTTAAACTGTCTTCCTAGCAGAACAATAGCATTTGAAAGCTCATCCTCAGTCTTAGGATCACACTCTTTCTCTTTAGACACCAATGCTATGCTTTTGGTCTTCTTTTCAAATTCCTCATTCATCCCTAATTCAAATGTCTGAAGAGAACCAATTAACTCATCAACTCTCAACTTGCTGATGTCTTGAGCTTCTTCAATAGCAATCACCTTCATTTTGTATCTCTTAGGAAGGGATCTGAGAATCTTTCTTACCAGTTTCTCTTCAATCATTCTTTCTCCAAAAGCACTAGAAGCATTGGACAACTCAAGAATGTTCATGTGGAAGTCATGAATGGTCTCATCATCTTTCATCTTCAGATTTTCAAACTTTGTTGTCAGAAGTTGAAGTCTTGACATCTTAACCTTGGAGGTTCCTTCATGAGTAGTCTTCAAGATATCCCATGCTTCCTTAGCTACTTCACATGTGTTGACCAACCTGAAGATGTTCTTATCAACACCATTGAATATGGCATTCAAGGCTTTAGAATTCCCAAGGGCAAGTTCATCTTCTTCCTTGGTTCATTCTTCTTTAGGTTTCAGTTTTGAGCTACCCTCTACTTCCTTCCCATTCTCATCTTTTTCCACAATAACATGATGTTTCCATTCTTTCAAAATTGCCTTCCAGGCCCTGCTGTCTAAAGACTTCAGGAATGTAACCATACGAGGTTTCCAATAGTCATAATTTGATCCATCTAAAATAGGGGGTCTATTCACAAATCCACCACTCTCCTTGTCCATTGCACCAGAAAGTATCAGCCCTAGATCTCACCCAGATGCAGAGCAGGATGCCTGCTCTGATACCAATTGAAATTCTGGTATCAGATGTGTGATGTTAAGTGTGATGTCACAATAACACAATCTGCTAATATGAACAAGGCTATAACAACAGTAAATCAACACAATGAATTATTCACCCAGTTCGGTCTAACTACCTACGTCTGGGGGCTACCAAGCCAGGGAGGAAATTCACTATTAGTAGTATTAAATTACAGACTCAACAATCCCAGTTGACATCTACTAATCTTAATCACTACCCAATGACACTTCTACCTAAGAGACCACTTAGATATGAGAACCCATTCACTCCCTAAATCACCTCAGTGATACAATTCAAAGATTACACTTTAAACCACACCTTGATCTTGCTTAACATCTTTGATCAAGAATAACACACTCTTGCTTCAAAGCTCTAGAGTGAATACACTTACAACCAAAAATAGTAACACCTATTCAACCATGAAAGGCTTACAAAATACACATGAAAACTCTAACTTGACTCTCAGTCTTTGCTCTCTTGTCTTCGTCCACTTCCAACAAGGGTTGAGGCTGATTTAAATAGAATTCTGACTTGGGCTTGGACCTCTTCCAAAAATCTGATTTGATTTATTTTAAAAATAGAATTTAAAACAGATTGATCTTCAAATCTTTTTAAATCAAACAGCCCTTAAACATAGCAACAGGATCTGCTCCAAATCTGATTGCAACTGAAAATATCTTCTCCAAGATATTCGCACACAATCTCTCTAACAGATCTTCTAAAACCAAACTTTCACACGCAGCCCTAAAACATCACAGCCTGATGTTCTGATGTTCAGATAACTGATGTCAAGACATCAAGTTTAACATCAACATATAAAACTCCAACCCTGCAACAACTAATGTTAGGAACCAATGTTAAGACATCAGACATATGACATCAACATTGTTCAACTTTGTTTTACCAAAATTCCAGCCAATACAAGAACTAACAGTACTCATATATCCTAGTGTAATCTCCTAAAAAAGATCCATCAATCATATCCCTAGCTAAAAATCTGGCCCTAATTGCCTTTGTCTTGTTAACACCTACATTCCATTTCTTAAGAGCCTTTTCCTTTATATCCTTTAGCTTCAGTTTAGGATTATTTTTCAATGAATTTTGTAACCTCTTGCTAAGCCATTTTGTACTCATCATCTTTACACTATATTCTCTAGGACAATTATGTGTGTCAACTAATTATCTAAGTTGCCAATTCTCCTTATCAGGCAACTTTCCACAATAAGCCTCCTACTGACTGACTTCTTTACACACCACATTCACTCTCATTTTGTCATTTTTTAAAAACTTTAGACCTCTACCATTCTGAACAGCATATGTTTGAATAGGTTCCTTAAAATCACTTTTTGTATTAAAATAAGTTCCCAACTCCCATTTATAGTTAGACATGTCTTTCATAGCCTTGAAAATGGGATGCTTCTTCTTCCTTGGTTCTTCACCATCCTCATTATCACATCCACTATATAACTCTTCACTATCATATACAACTCCATTCTCCTCTCCACTATCTCCTTCCCCTTTCCTTTTCTTCATTTTACTACTTCCTTCATGGTTTTCATCATACTCCACCATGTTGGCAACATGTTCTTCATCATAATCCAAACTAACATCAGAATCACTAAATACAACTTCCAAAGCACTATCATAATAATATGATGAATCCTCATTGTCATCAGAGCTTGTGTCAATCCCATCATGCACCTGACCATCAATCCCATCAGCATTCATATTCCTATGTCCCTCTTTGTTTACACCCTTACCAGCATTCATATTCTCAACACCCTCATCAACATCAACTACATTCAAAGCCTCACCAGCATTCACACCCTCACCAACATTCACATCCTCGCCAACATTCATACCCTCACAAGCATTCAAACCATCACCAGCATTGAAACCCTCACCATCATTCACACCCTCATCAACATTCAAACCCTCACCAGCACTATTTACATCCTTAAGGACTTGATCAACAAGTTCTGCAACAATATCATACTGTTTTTGATTTACCACATTCAAAGGTTCTTCATATAATGGTTCCTGCTCCATGTTTGTAGGTTGTTCATCTAAAGGAACATCAACATACTCAGGTTGGGATAATGGGTGTTCAGTGTAAATGTCGACTTTCAGGTGTACCCTACATAGGTCACCTATCTCTAACGCACCCTTATCATCACTAAGTACATTAATCCCAAATGTTGGATCCTTGTAGTAGATATTGTCTACCTCAGTAAACCCTATGTCTTTCAAAACACCTATCAACTCAAAATACGACCACCTATCAACATCTACTTGTAATTCATTACATTTACCCCCCACATAATTCGTTTTTTCAGAATCAACAAACTCCCCACTATGATGAATGTTGAGAGTAATCAGTTCTTCCATTTCAACCTAACATCATAAACAACCGTAAATTTTACAAAAGGAATATAAAAAACCCTAGTTTTCAAAAAGGGGCCACAAACCCTAGAGTACAGAAAACACAATGCATAGAAACAATAATAATAGAGAGGAATTGGATACTAACCAAGATAATGATTCATCTTCATCTTCGTCTGCAATCGTCTGGGATGCTTCGTCTTCGTCTTCTACCTCAATCGCCTGCTTCGTGTTCTCTGCTAGGGTTCATGCACTTGTAAAATGGAAATGACAGAAAATTTTCCCACATCCTCAATATGTCTAAGTTAATACAACTCAGCATTGAAAAATAAAAACCGTGCCATATAAGCTCAATCAATCCACGTCATTAACCTTTTAAGTGAAATTCTAACTTTTCTAACGGCGAGGACAAATGTGTACCTATTTAATAACGTAAGGGACCAATTTGGAACTTTTAAAAGAAAGAGGACCAAATTGGACCCGGGCCTATAGTTAGAGGACCAAAAAGGGTATTAAGCCTATTTTATTTTTGTTTATGAGTTTATAATCATAATAATTATTCACTCTTTAACTTCAGTGCATCATAATTTTAGTTGCAAAAGAGATGTCATGATGTTTTCGCTATGTTTCCTGAATCATTGAAAAGATTATAATTGTTTCTGTTTTTTTTAATAATTTATAATATCACATATTTTTGTTTAAAAAATTATAATTTTTGTTTATAAAAAATATTGTATAAATATATTTGTAAAATACCTGCATGAACGATACAATGACTTGTCCATGTTGGGCGCCCGCCTATGGGGTGGCGCCTATGCATAACTTACACTAGCTAAATAGGTCGTCCTGATGGGAAAGCGGGATCGATGATGTGTATACAGTCCATAACCACATATGGAAGAAGGCGTGATCATGATTTTCTAAGAAGTAGGCAGTCAATAGATTCTCTAGTCAAGGTGGATGTTAGTTGGGATTTTCGACAAGGGAGAAAATCTCAGTACAATTGAAAGGCTTGAGAAAAGTTAAGGTTAACTAGATGATTGATGACGTGTTTATTGACAAAGTCTCAAGGGGAGAGAAAAACGCGACTTAGTATTTTTCAGGAAAAAGAAATGTTTTGTTCAAAATACTAACTACCTCTCAATCTCATCCCAAAGAACACGTGGAGAAAATCCAAAAGCGAAGTACATACAAGAATCCATGTGGCAAAGACTGAAGAAATGAACGTTTGGAAACAATTATTTTACACCTGTATAAATAGAGATTATAGTGTTAGGATTTAGGGGGTGTTCATTTGATTTCACTACAAAAATCTCACTAATACTTAAAGTACCAGCGTTAGAGAAACGAGTTTTCATTGAGAAAATGTATGAATCTTGAAACAACATTTTCATTTAAATGCAAAGTTTTCTAATTTTAGTTTATTTTATTTGCTAGTTTACTTTCATATTTTATTTAATTGTATTGTTAATTTACATTCGTTTTATAAACTTCTAGCCCTTCTTAACACTGTCGAAATTACATTTCAGATTTTTGTTCTCAACTGTTTCGACCAAGTCGATTTACGTTTCCACAAAACTATAGACTAATGCTTTAAGCATTATGTCCTAGGATTCTCTAGTTGATCCGGTAAGTAACTTTCAATAAGAAACTAGTTGCTGTTTACCAAATTTCAGAGTAAGTAGTGGGATGGTTACTACTTCTTGGGAGTTCCCCCAAATTCATGCACACAAGCCCCCTATAAATACTCACCCTTATGGTGGAAGAGGGAATCGGATATTCACCAAAGAATACCCCTGTAACAGAGCTTTTCACCCTCGTAAGCTTGCTCTAACTCCACAGAAAAAACCTCCAAAACATGGCTCCCCAACCTCGTAAGCTTGCCCTAACATCCAGAAATACTAAAGCCTCTAGAAACCCCTACCAGGATAGAGTTTCTATGCATCTTTAATTTTTTAGATAGTACAGTGGCGCCACAGTTAAGCTAACCTAGGACACACCTTCTATTGTTACCATCACCTTGACAATCACCAAAGTTGTCGCTCATAGTCTTAACCTTTCCTGATCATGGTTGCTAGGAGAACATAATCCCCCACACCGAAGGATATTGTAGGTAACAACGATCCTAACGCCATGGCGAAAATGCGTGCCACCATGGACGAGCTACATCGTCAAAATCAAACTCTGGAGGATAACGTCCTTAACATTAAACAATGCCAACACGAAGCTACCCCCATAGAGGATATATAAATGCTGGATCCTGAACCCCTCACAGACGAGATATGGGAAGCACTTGTTTCCGAAGGTTTCAAACCTCATTCCTTGGAGAAATTCGTGGCATAGAGACCCTTACGAGCATGTCGCCTCCATCAACACACAGATGGCCGTCATCGGAGTGTCCAATTCTATAAAATGCAAGCTTTTATTTGGAACTTTCAAAGATGCGGTTGTATGATATTACACGGGCATACCCCGAGCTTTCGTTGCCAACTACCAGGCTCCGGTGAAGGAAATGGTGCACCAGTTCATAATAAGTCGACATAGAAAAGTGTCTGCCACTAGCTTGTTTAACATTTAGCAAGTCCCCTCAAAGTCAATGAGGGAATACCTTGCCCGTTTCAACGAAGCCACTTTAAAATTCATCCACCCGAACCAAGAAATGTTTGTAGAAGCGTTTCAGAATGGACTCAAAGCAAGGCACTACAACGGGTCCCTCGCCCAAAGGCCAACATATTCGTTAGTAGAGATTGTCATAATGGCAGAGTGTTATATAAAGGGTGAGGAGAGTAATTATGAGAAGAAGGCTCGTGACATGAAAAAACACATTCCTAACACTGAAGGATCATAAAATGCATGGAAGAACAAATAAACATTTCCCGTCACAGATAAGACAACCTTTAAGCGATGTGGAAAAGTCATGAAGAACTTCATACCCTTGAACACTCGCCGCGAGCAGATATGGCAGAAATTCCTTCATTTACATGACATCCCGACGCCTCCAGCTCCAAAGGTTAATGTTATGGGATCTGAGCCTGGCAGATGTGTAAGTTTTATAAGGTTAAGGGACATCAGAGAGAAGATTTTACGATCTTAAAAAGGAGATATAACACCTTATCCAAGAGGACCACCTCAAGAAATATGTCAAAAGTGACTCCTCCTAAAGGCCAGGTGGGGCCGACTATTGCAGACACGATGATGATGGAAGCCCCGAACCTAAAAAGGGAAATGAGTTATGCAAAGAAGAAGGCGGTAAGATTGTGCGCAACACCCTACATATTATTGCAGGAGGATTTGTTCGGGGCGAAGATACAAGTTTCGCCTAACAAAAATATACTCGCCAGATATTAACTATAGAGGACCTGCTCACATATTCAGAGATCTGATACACCAAAACACAGGTCAAAATCTCTTTTTTGGAAAATGACGTATCAGACATTCATCCATACAACGAAGACCCCATTGTCATTACTGTGAGGTGCGATGATTGGGAAATTAGAAGAGTATTTGTAGATCAAGGAAGCTTCATAGATATCTTCTACTAAGATGCATTTGAGAGGCTTCACCTCGACCCAGATGTTCTAAAGGCCTTGGAAGGGTCACTAGTTGGATTTTTTGGGGAGCATGTACAAGTCAAGGTCTATATAACTTTAAAGACCATCTCGAGGTGGGGGAACAAGACAAGTAGATCAAGATCAGGTATTTGTTTATAGACGCCTTATCTTCATATAAGATGATCATAGGGAGACCAGATAAAAATGCACATATAAATCCAAGCTAGCGTAAAAGCCAATACACAAGATGTAATGCTTAGTAAATCATAAAACATACCATACAAATCGCATATAAGAGATAACACAAATAAATAATATGAAAAAGGTAACAAGATAAAGATAAATATATAATTAATATCAGAGATACCAAAACAACGTGAATTAAAATCATAAAATCTACATGGTACTGCAAAGTTGTTCAACAAACAAAATACCATCAAAAGATCATAACATAGTTGTCAAAACCATACAAAACCGAAATAACATAATTAAAATGAAAATGCTAAATGAGATACATGGAAAATTATATCACGAAAGAGCATCAGAAAACAAATCAGTAGAAGGTGGAGGAGGTGCAGCAGTGTTGTCTTCCAGAATTTGAATGCTTGCTGCAATAGTGTCATAATGAAAGATAAAACCATTATTACCAAGATAATCAACTGAGTTCTTCAAAGCATCAATTTGAGTAACCATACGTCATTTTGAAGCTTGAACCCCTTCCTTTAACTCAGCCTTCAACTCAGTCTTCATCATCAATCTACTCTCCTCACTAACATGGGTAAGCGTATCAGATGATGTAGAAGAGGCATCACCAACACCTGTAGCAGATGGACCAATCATCTTAGCAACTTCCTTCACATGCTCAACAATCTTATCATCATAAGTTTGTCTACCCAAGTCCTCAAGATAATACTAGTTACCATTTAAATCATTATGGTATCTCATCTTAGCCACATCGCCATAATCAAGAATCTTAGAAGATTCAGTGAGATCTTCATCTTTGCACATAATACCATTCAGTTGTGTAATACCTCAAAATTTACCTTCATGTTTTCTCAATAATTGGCCTATGCTTTACTCATTTGCATTCCATAGTAGGTCATAGATTGCATAGCATGGCATTCAGCATAGGGCATGGGATCAAGGCACTTGGTCCATATTCTCAAGTCTCAAGCTTCAAGGTGGCTCATGGGGTTCATCATATCTTCTTAAGGTCAAGCATGGCAAAGGATTTCAAGTGGATCTTTTCCTCCTGATTAGAGGGACCAATTAGGGCTTGTGAATCAAAAGGACTTCTTGTTGAACTTTGGGGATTCAAGCAGGTTTTTATGGTTTCCATATGCTCACAAGTGTTCATGGATGGAGATTTGGTTGATGGTTCATGGTGAAGAATGTTCAGTGGATCAGTTGCTGGTGAAATAAGCAAAAGTCAACTGTAAAGGAGAAAGTCAACTGTGGAATTTTAAGGTTCTTTTCATGGTTTTCAAGGTCTCGCATCCTCACATGGTCTTCAATTGTCAAGATTCATGCCATTCTTCAAGAATCAAGGGTTTGTGCAAAAGTTACTAAATTTGGAAAATGACCTATAATGAGAACTTTCCATTTTTGGCAATTTTTCCACCACATTCAACTTGACTTTTCATCATCAAGGAAGCTCCAAATGAATTTTCCTCCAACATGAAAGTTGAAGATCTTTCTCTCCCATTTCCAAAAAGTACTAGAACATCTCGATATCATTTGTGGAACTCTAGTTATGGTCAAAACAATGCAAGGTGTATTTCATGGATTTCTTATATGTCAAATTTTCCACCTTTTGCATTTTGGCACAAATGGACTTGTAATTAATCTTTTTGCTTCATGTTATATTACAACATCAAAATGCAAGTCAAGAGGAGTATTTTTGGCCATGGAATCAATTTATTTCATGCCATATTTCTCATTATTTTCACAAAGTGCAAAAATGCAAATTGATTCAAAACTTACAAACCAAGCAAGTACAAGGCCCAAATTCAATTCAGAGGTGATACATGAGTAAATTGGAGGTGAATCATGCTGATGGAAAGGGGGTTCACACGTGTGGATTAAGAGTGGTAGTACAAAATGCATTTTTGCAATTTCACCCAAATCTCATTAACCAAAGTTCTAATCACTTCTTAATCCTAATCAGTGAACTAATGGAGAGTATATATGCTTACTCATACCCTCACAGCTAGGGGAGAGACTCTCATTTGCACAGTTTTGGTTTTTTGCTCTCACACTTCCTCTCATTGAATCTCACTCTCCTGGGAGTTTCTTTGAGATTTCTCTTCACATTCTTGATCAGTGAAGAGAATAGAGCAAGAATCAACTGCTATTTCGAGCTCATACTGAGTATTTCATCAAGTGCCATTCAAGAGGATTAAAACTTAAATCTCAAGATCTAGCACGATTTCAAGCTCTAGTTGCATTTATTTTGCATCTAGAGGTTCCAAGGATTAGATCTGCATTTTTTGGAGGGATTTCTTGGGGTATTCTAAGCTCTTCAAGGTTCAGGTTAGTGTAATTTTCACCATCATAGAACTTGAATTTTTGATGTGCATAATGATCTGTGAACTTCACTGAGCATGATGATGTGTTTTGTTTGAGTTTTGGACGTGTAGATTGTGTGTATTGTGAGTTTAAAGTTTTGGATCTATTTTTTATTCCCTTCGATTTGCGTTATATGTTTACTGTTTGTTGAAATGGATTGGATATTTGAGATCCTTGCGTTTTTCTGGTTCGAATGGTGTACCTATACGCATTTTCTGGAGAATTTTTGACTGCAGCTCACCGAAGAGGGTGGCCGGAGCCCTAGCTCCGGCGGCTGTGATGGTTCAGTCCGGCGATAGGAGTTTCATGAAGAAGAAGAAATCTCATCCATTGATGAGCTTGATCCTACGTCCCTCATGCTTCCACGTTTGATTTATTTTTGTTTTTAATTTAAAGTTTGTGTGTATGCCATCCTACACGTGCTACCATGTGCCTTCAACCCTGACCTTTGTTTTTAATTAATTTTTGAATTGGTAATGCAATCTGGCGCGTCTGATCAATCTTGTGGTGGAGATCTTGACAGCACATTAAATGAATCATGTGCAGCTCACGTGGGATGTATATGGTAGGCTGAGGGTTTACATGCGCGCGCGTGTACGTTAATTTTGGTATGCCTTTTAATCTGAACCATTGATCTTAACTCTTTTTGATCTTGTGGATTTTGTTTGATTGGTTTTCACGCGTAGGATTGATCCTTTGGCTAATATTACATCTGAGTGTTGACTGATCCTTGTGTTCTCCATTGACTTGCGCTATTGGACCTTTGGCCTTGGGCCTTTCTTTTTGCACCCTCAATCTGGGCCTTGTTCATACTTCCAACGTGTTTGCATTGCTGATGGCACCCCCTTGGTTTATTTCACTTGTTTTATTTTATTTTTCATGTAGCATTTGCATTTTGTTTTCTAAAATCATTTTTATGCATTTAAAAATCATAAAAAAATCATGAAGCTTCTTTTCAGTTTTATAAAATTTTTCCATTTTTTATTTTCTCATTTTATTTTATTTTTGGCATCTGATTTAATTAATTGACTAATTTTCTTTTTTAATTGTTTCACTTGCTCATTCTAACTTGTAGAATTTCTTTCTCATCATCTATAAAACATTTTCAATCCATTCTTTTTGCATTGTTTAGATAACATTCTGAATTGTATAAAACATTTTTTTTTAAACCTTTTCATATTGCATTTTGGTCCTCCTCTTTTGCATTTTGATACATGGTGCTTACTTGATCCTTGCTTATTTGTTTGAATGGTTTAACTTGGGAATTCTTGTGAGATCTTTTAGCATGTGATTGTATTCTGATCTATATCATTTGAGTTTAAATTTCACAATTTTAGAATGTCATATGATGCATGTTTGATTATTTGTGCTTAAGTGAATTATGCATGACTATATCCTGACACTTCTTTGCACATCTTGACTTGTGGTTCACCATTTGATAAGCTCTTTAACTCTTTTTGATTCAATCTTTTTGCATATGTTACTTGACTGAGTTAAATTCCATTTGATTATTTTTTGGGATTTTATTGAGCCATGTTGCTATCTTTATTGTTTTTTACTTGTGGTGCAAGTTTGATTGAGGTATACTTTGATACATGATCTAGTTTGAGTGAATTTGCTTACTTGTGATTGAGTGATGCTTGAGATGTTTTTATGGTATGATCATGTTCTATTTGAACTTACTTGTGGCTTTAGAATCATCCTCATTTGATCATTTTTCAATTTGTTCTTGATTTTACAAGTTGATGTTGTTTTGGACTTGAATCTTGTGATATGTTCAACCTAATCTTGTGATTGTTTCTTTGTGTGATCTCACTCATGTATGAAACCTTTTGTTTGAATTGTATGATATGCTTGAGGTTCTGGTCCTCTTGATTTAGGGTTCATTATGTGATTTTCATTTCACTTTATGTCTCACACTTCTTTGCTTGCTTGCATGAATGATAAGTGAATGTCTTTCTCAATTTTGATACATGTTTTGAATGTGTTGCTTGTTGATTAATCTTGTATGACTTGAGTTTGATCTTGGCATGATGCTAATGTGTATGCTACTGCCCTTTGGGTTCATTACTTGATTTTCATCTCACTTGATCATCATGGTTTGAATTATGTGATGCATATCATCCCCTTTGCTTTGTAACTTCTTTGGTGCATAATATTGCATAATGTGAATCTCTTTTGCACATGTGAATTGTTGATGATGATTTGATGTGAGTTCTGGTTTTGTTTCCTTTTCATCTTGCCTCCTTCATTTCATCTTGATAAGAAGTTCATTGGTGTTTATTTGCACATCTCACACAAGTATGCTTGCATTCTTTCATGTTTAGCTTTGCATGTTTACTTGAGTTGTTTTGCGTTGATCTTTGAAGCATGTTGATTGATTTGAGTTGGACATTTATGATATGATGTGCTTGCTGCCACTTATTGTATTTCATTCTCTCTTCTTCTCTTTCTCTTTTCTTCTCTTTAACTCTTTCTCATCCCATGAATCTCAAGACTTGTTCAAGTCTTGGATTCTTTCCCTTTAGAGCTACCTAGTCCAACTTAATTTTTGATTAAGCTTGGAGTAGGATTAGCATTAGGTCAGGTAGTCTTTTCTCCTAAACCTCACTAACCACAAGACATCCATGCACGATAACATTAGGACTCTTAGTTTCCCTTTAGAGTTTCCTTTGTGTCGTCTCTCTTCTCATCTCAAAACTTATTCAAAACACGTAATAAAGGTTAACGTGTATTGCGCTTGGGCCTTATATGTGGGAAGTGGGGAACGAGGGGCTTCCTCTCATTCTTCTAGGATACCTAGTGTACGTCCTATTGGGGACGATGCGCGAAGTATTCGTTCCTGTATTTAAGACTTTGGTTCAATGCAAGTTACAAATAACAGTAAAAAAACACTTCTTACTTAAAAAACTTCAAACAAACTAATAACGTCTTTCCTTCGGGAATTCTTCTCTCACCTCACTCACTCTCAACGTACGAACGCGCTCCTACTCGTTCTCTTGCAAGACGGTAATGCCTAAGTCTCCATACAGCGAGCTGCAACACCTGAGCTAGAACGTAAGTCGTTCCCTAAAAAACACAATCCACCCCTAGTGAGGGGAACTACGTCGCTCTGATTCTCATGCTCCCGATGAGATACGTAGGCAGTGGGGTAGGGCCCATGCGAGCACTTCTTTTATTTTCCCTACATTTGTTTCTTGCTCTCTCTCTTTTTTCTTTTTCCTTTTTCCCGTTCCTTTCCCTTTCCAGTAGCAGCGGAGCTCCAGTTGACGACACCCTTTGATCGAGACAAGCAAGCGTGGATCCCATCGAGTACGATGGACGCGTGGGGGTGCTAATACCTTCCTCACGCGTAACCGACTCCCGAACCCTGTTCTCTTGGTCGCAAGACCATGCTCTTTCCTTCCCTTCAGGTTTATGCAGTGTTTCCTTTCCCTCTCTTGGGATAAATACACATTGCTGGCGACTCTGTTTTTCCACGCCACTCTCGCGTTGGTACCGTTGGATGTGAATCTTTCGGGAGCGACAGCTGGCGACTCTGCTGGGGAAGAGATTCTGGTTGACCTCTTGCTGGTCCATCCCCTTAAGCGAGTCAATCCTAGCGCTTGTCTGTTTCTTTTCATTGGGTGTTTTTGTGGTGCTTTGCTTTGTTGTATATTACTGTATTACTATTTACTGTATTTTTGCTTTACTGCTTTACTGTTTTTACAGCTTTTGTTGCATTGCATTTTATTACTGTCATACTGGATATTACTGTGCTGTGCTGGCTGGTTTTCTGTTTGGCGGGTTGGGATGTTTTAAGAGATGAGCCCAATAGCCAGGCTTGAGCATACACCTAGGTTTTAGCGTGGGCAGGCGTGACGCTCCCGTGGTGTTGGCCACGTGTGGGTGTTCACGATCCTCACAATCAGACGAGGTTCTATCAGGAGCTTTCTGCTACTGTATATTAATACAGGCCAGTAGTTATTCTCTTGAGGAACTGTCGACTCTGATGACCATTCCCGAGGACTCAGTTGCGGCACTCCTCCCGGGATGTGACAGTGGTAGACCACGTTCTGTGGCAAACCCATTGCACATTCTCGATCCTAGGACCCAATACTGGGAACTTGCTATAGGATTTCCCTTTTGAAGTGAATCAGCGGACGGCCTCTTTGATTGGCGATAACATTGTATCATTCGGGCTGAATGTGCTATTGCTTCTCAAACCTCTGAAGCTGAGGATCTTTCATTTCTGTGAATCAGTTGAGGCCTCCTCGATTGATGATGATGCCAAACCAAAAGTGGTGAATGTATCATCATTTCTCGACCTAAGAGCCCGGGATACTGAGGATCTTAGTACCCACATGTGAGAGGGATGGGTGTTTGCAGGTTTGCAGGTAACCGTAACCTTTTACATACCCGGTATTCTAGATTTTCTATTAGTGTGGACTTATCAGCCTGGTATTCTGGTATTTTGATCATCCGGTATTCTGGTATTCTCTTCAGAGCAGACCTTTGAACTTATCCATTCAGCAGAACAACAGTACAGAGCTTTGTGGATACCTTGATCCCATGTCTGCTGCATATGCATCGTCATTCTTGCATACATGTTCTTGTATTTCTAAGGATATCATTGTTGAGGCTCACTGTTGAGCATTTCCATTTATTCCTCACGGTTCTTCTGAAAAGTCTTGGATTAAAACAGAATGATTCCTTGGAAATATTTGAACATGGCATTTGCATTTGCATAATCATCTCATGTGCATAACAGGTGTTCAAGGCTGGTTATTCTTGTTCTGATCTGGTTTTTCTTCAGAATTGTAGACTTAACTCCTCAGGCCATTCAAGAGTTGATCATGGAGCAAATTCAAGATGAGTTAAGGGAAATGCGAAGCCAGATGAGGCAATTTGGGGAAGATATGCTGGTCATGTCCCAGGAATAGAAGATGCTGAGAGAGGAGGTCAATCAGATGAAGACTCAGATGGGTTTGGTCATGGAAATTTTGAAAACAGTGAAAACAGTCATGTGCTCGCTTCCGCAACAGAAGTCCTTAATCCTCCCATCTCTTTGGGGTCTTCACTAGATCATGGATTGCCTTGTGAATTCCCTCCACAACCCAAGGTTCCAGAACTTTCCCAACAGCAGCCAGGTCTTGTCTCCCAAGAGAAGCCCAAGAGTAAAAAGTGTACACAGAGATAGAAGCAGTCTGAAAGAGTTTTTCATCCGCTCCCTATGCCATATCCTCAGCTATTGCAGCATCTCCTTCAGTTGCAACTGGTACAGAAAAGGACTTTGGCTTCTCTCACTGGTAATCCCCCACCAGGCTATAATGCAAGAGCCCATTGTGATTTCCATTCTGGGGCACCAGGGCATACTGTGGAGAAATGTAGAGCCTTTCAGCACCAAGTCCAGAATTTGATTGATGCAGGGGCAATTGAATTCACGTCGGGCGGCGTAAGCTTACAAGGTGATTTTACCCCAATTGTTACAAAGGAAGTAGAGACTCCTCCCCTCTTTGCAGGATCCAACTCATGTCATGGACTTTCTCCACAACCTCTTGCTGCAGAAGCTCTACGTCAGCAACCTTTGTTGGTGCCTCAGCCAAATGTGGAAAGGAAAGTGCAAGCGCAGGCTGGGCGCCCAAATCAGCAGAATTATCAGCAGCAGGGGCAACCGAGACCAAGAAGGACTAAGAGGATATTTGATCCTATTCCTATCCCTTATAGTCAGTTGTTTGCTCGTCTGCTCAAGAACTCTCTGATCCAGCTGAGGAATTCCGTGCCAGTGCCATACCCTATCCCTCCGGACTTTGACATGAACGCTAGCTATGAGTTCCACTCGGGAACGTTTGGGCATACAATTGACGACTGTAATGCATTCCAGCACAAGGTGCAAGACTTGATCGACTCAAAGGTCATCACGTCAGATGATACCCCTTTGAGGTGAAGCTTCTTTATCAGAGTGAGCACTCGAGGCTGCAAGAGCATCATCAGAAGCAATCAGTCCAAACGGAGTCAAGCCTCCTCAACAAGGACAATCATTTAGTTCCTTTGCTACATTTTCATATGTAGTCTTTATTTGTTTGTTCAGACATTGTTTGCATGTTAAAACTTGTTTGTGCTTGTATGTTGATTTTAATGCAATGATGTGTTGTTCTTGAAGTATCTTACTTTTATGCACTCATATCATGTTTATATGCACTGCAATACCAACCTTTCTTGTCTAGACTCTTGGAGGGAGGGTGACGAAAGAAGAACGCAGATTTCTAATGGTACACTTTCGGATAAAACCCTGTTGAGGATGTACAGGCATTGTTTCCAATTCACAAACACTGGAGAGATAAGGAGATAGACCTTTGTCAACCCCTTTTGAGCCTAGTAGTAGGAGTTCTTTCTGAAAACGAAAAACCCTCAATTTTAACCCAGGGGCAGGGTAGGCGTCAGTTAGTTTGACCAAGTGTTCAACTTTCAGAAGGAGTGTACATCTGAGGATCCCTTACCTTCCTTTCCACTGTCAAGAGGTCAAGAGGTGTAGAACCACAATGGTTACTCCTCACCAACCGAAGAGTGAAACAGTCACAGCCCTTTCAAACAAGTCAGACAACCAGTGTCACACGATTTGTTCAAAAAAAAAAAGAGAGAGAGAAAGCCCGCTAAGTCGAAACTTGGAAGCAAGTGACTTAGGCAAAAGTTAAGGCATCCCGCTGGACTCCAAAATTGAAAACTCAAAAGAGTCAGTCCAGGAAAAAATTAGGGAACAAAAAGCAAAAGAATGAGAAAGCGAAAAGCCAAAAGAACAAATTCGTGTGACTATAGACACAAAGGACAAAGGGGGTGACTGTTACTCTAAAGCCTCATTAGGTACCAAACCATCAGTTTCATGGGTTCCTTAAAGATCACAAAATCTTTTTGAGAGGCGAGCGCTTGTGCAAATTAGCTGAACGTAGGACTGGAGAACATCACGAAGAGTGGGTGGGCACCGATAATCTTTGAGCCTTAAATCCTTTTTTCTCAAAACCGTGAACCAAGCTACGTTACAACCCTTAAAAGTCCTAATTGAAACAGGGTTTAGTCTGAAGGCGTACTTCAACGAGATAGCATTCCTGACTCCCATGAGTTATGCTAATAAGATTTTTGGTGTTGCATGTGCGTATTGCTTTTCTTTCAAAAATAAGTGTCGTAACTCGGTTGTGCGACATATGTTCAATAAGGACTTCAAGATTAACATATGTGTTGCATTAGATTTGTCATTCTCATAATAAACATTTTCTGCTTGCATGTGTTTGACAACAAAGAAGCTTACATGATGGACATCAGTCGAGAAGCTTAAACTGGCCAAGTTGAGGTGCCTGAGATTCCAGAAGACGTGCTGTTGAAAGATTATGTGGGAAAAAGGCGTTCCCAGCCATTTGTGTTGAGATGTAACCAATCTGGGACAATCACACCGGGAAATCTCTTCAAAATATAGCCAAGATGGGGCATTCATGTTGAGAAAACTTCTTCGAACTGGGGCAATTATGTCGAGATCCGTTAAATCTCTCCACAAGCGTGTAAACTGGGGCAATCACGTCGAGATTAGGCAAATCTCTCGAAGATCAATCAGTCAAGGGTAAAATCACTGCAAGGATTATATTGAGGCAGGCCACCTCAAGAGCACAAGAAGTTATCCTACTCCAAAGGATGGTTAATCAAAAGCACCTCTTCAAGATTCAGTATACTGGGGCAGAGTGTTGCAAATCTCTACGAATCTTGTCGAGGCAAATTCCTTCGTACACTATGCAATCTGGGGCAGTTATGTCAAGATCTAGAAACCTCTCCGAGAGTTTGATTATTCTGGGGCATATGCGCGCATTCTTTTGTTTGCAGGTGTGGAGATTTCACTAGATAGCTATGCAAAGATGTATGACGTCTTCCTTTCGCAAGGCGCAAATGATCGTCCCTCTCCAGGCAGAGAGGACTTCTCAGCAGGAGAGTTATTCTTGGAGGTAGTCATCCCTAGTGTATTTACAGGGCTTCATGATCCCCAACAGCGTTGTCAAAAGGGTAGTATTGTATCCTATTTAGTACTTCCAACAGCTATAAGTTTTCCTGTGTCGATAACGGTTGTAAACTCCCCAGTAGAGTTGCTTCACACACCTTGCAGCTGATGTTCAAGACTCAGTGAGTGTCCAGGAGTTTGGAGATGTCGAATCTTCTGTAAAATCCTCTTGGGACGTTTTCTCCAGATCAGACTTGTATCTTGGGGCAAAATTAAACGGTTGACCATCTCAAGCATGGAGCATCATGAAATCCCCGACAGGAGTATTCCAGATCTATTATCCCCAACAGAGTGGCCTCCCAACTACTGCATCCTAGCTCAAGTCTCGGTATTAGTTTAAGAGTTGGAAGATGTCGGATCTTCTGTAAAATTCTCTTAAGAAGCATTCCCTGGCATGAGACACTTTGAAGTGATTCTCCCCAGCAGAGTTTGTTGTAAACCTGGTTCCCCAGTAGAGTTTGAAGAGGCATGGTCTTCTGTAAAATCCTCTCAAGGGACATCTCCCCATCAAAGTTTGTTGTAAGCTCATTAATCCCCAGCGGAGTTCTATGGTTATAGTTATTCCCCAAGCGGACTGGTTCAGATGATGCCTCCCCAGCAAAGTTATCATTTCCCGCAGCAACCTCAGCAGGTTTGTCAGGTCAGTGCCCAGATCAGGAGGTCAGGTCAATTTTCCTTCTCCAGTACGGTTTGCGACCGCGAAGTCAATCCAGCTAGTTATCCCCAGCGGAGTTGTCTTTCCTTTCCTCAGCATTTATTTTGCTGAGGACCTCTTTTCATTTTGCATATAGTACGCATAGCATCCTCTAAAATGCGTAGCATTCCATTTCGTATGGAGCATTATGGAAAAATTCAAACATATGCATGTGAAGCATAGGCCAGTTTTGATAACTCGTGCGAGAGTCCAGAACTTTGCTCCTTACATCATTGACAAAGCCAGAAAGAATGCCTAGTTCATTCCCCGACAGACATTGCGAAACGATACAAAGGGTTTCATCATTTTTTCTCCCCACAGAGTCATATCTCTCAACTTGCAAGTTTCTTGGAACAATCCTCGATAGGATTACTGCAGCCGTCCCCGACAGCACTTTTGAGTTTTAACCATACCAGTTCCCGACAGGTCCCGTTACCCATTCCCGATAGGTAAGCCTTGGTTATAAACTGCAGCCGTCCCCGACAGCACTTTTGAGTTTTAACCATGCCAGTTCCCGACAGGTCCCGTTACCCATTCCCGATAGGTAAGCCTTGGTTATAAACTGCAGCCGTTCCCGACCGCTCCTTTGAGTTTTAACCATGCCAGTTCCCGACAGGCCCCGTTACCCATTCCCGATAGGTAAGCCTTGGTTATAAACTGTAGCCGTCCCCGACAGCTCCCTTTGGTTTGAACCTTGCCAGTTCCCGACAGGTACACTTGCCCATTCCCGATAGGCAAAACAGGTCCAAGCTCACCAGTTCCCGACAGGTATCTCACCAGTTCCTGACATGTATCTCACCAGTTCCCGACAGGTATCTCACCAGTTCCCAACAGGTATTTCACCAGTTCCCGACAGGTTGCTCACCAGTTCCCGACAGGTTTCCTATGGGGTTCAATGGTTCCAAGGTCTTCTTCACCAACTTTTCTTCCTTACCTTTATAGCATTTTCTCTAACCACAGTGCAAATTTTCTCGGTTATTTTTGTATTTAATCCCTATGTATCTTGAATTCCTGATAGTCGTTGCTTTCATCCATTCAGATTCACAGTTGATTGAATAGGGGCAGCTGTAATACCTCAAAATTTACCTTCATGTTTTCTCAATAATTGGCCTATGCTTTACTCATTTGCATTCCAAAGTAGGTCATAGATTGCATAGCATGGCATTCAGCATAGGGCATGGGATCAAGGCACTTGGTCCATATTCTCAAGTCTCAAGATTCAAGGTGGCTCATGGGGTTCATCATATCTTCTTAAGGTCAAGCATGGCAAAGGATTTCAAGTGGATATTTTCCTCCTGATTAGAGGGACCAATTAGGGCTTGTGAATCAAAAGGACTTCTTGTTGAACTTTGGGGATTCAAGCAGGTTTTTATGGTTTCCATATGCTCACAAGTGTTCATGTATGGAGATTTGGTTGATGGTTCATGGTGAAGAATGTTCAGTGGATCAGTTGCTGGTGAAATAAGCAAAAGTCAACTGTAAAGGAGAAAGTCAACTGTGGAATTTTAAGGTTCTTTTCATGGTTTTCAAGGTCTCACATCCTCACATGGTCTTCAATTGTCAATATTCATGCCATTCTTCAAGAATCAAGGGTTTGTGCAAAAGTTACTAAATTTGGAAAATGACCTATAATGAGAACTTTCCATTTTTGGCAATTTTTCCACCACATTCAACTTGACTTTTCATCATCAAGGAAGCTCCAAATGAATTTTCCTCCAACATGAAAGTTGAAGATCTTTCTCTCCCATTTCCAAAAAGTACTAGAACATCTCCATATCATTTGTGGAACTCTAGTTATGGTCAAAACAATGCAAGGTGTATTTCATGGATTTCTTATATGTCAAATTTTCCACCTTTTAAATTTTGGCACAAATGGACTTGTAATTGATCTTTTTGCTTCATGTTATATTGCAACATCAAAATGCAAGTCAAGAGGAGTATTTTTGGCCTTGGAATCAATCTATTTCATGCCATATTTCTCATTATTTTCACAAAGTGCAAAAATGCAAATTGATTCAAAACTTACAAACCAAGCAAGTACAAGGCCCAAATTCAATTCAGAGGTGATACATGAGTAAATTGGAGGTGAATCATGCTGATGGAAAGGGGGTTCACACGTGTGGATTAAGAGTGGTAGTACAAAATGCATTTTTGTAATTTCACCCAAATCTCATTAACCAAAGTTCTAATCACTTCTTAATCCTAATCAGTGAACTAATGTAGAGTATATATGCTTACTCATACCCTCACAGCTAGGGGAGAGACTCTCATTTGCACAGTTTTGGTTTTTTGCTCTCACACTTCCTCTCATTGAATCTCACTCTCCTTGGAGTTTCTTTGAGATTTCTCTTCACATTCTTGATCAGTGAAGAGAATAGAGCAAGAATCAACTGCTATTTTGAGCTCATACTGAGGATTTCATCAAGTGCCATTCAAGAGGATTCAAACTTAAATCTCAAGATCTAGCACGATTTCAAGCTCTAGTTGCATTTATTTTGCATCTAGAGGTTCCAAGGAGTAGATCTGCAGTTTTTGGAGGGATTTCTTGGTGTATTCTAAGCTCTTTAAGGTTCAGGTTAGTGTAATTTTCACCATCATAGAACTTGAATTTTTGATATGCATAATGATCTGTAGACTTCGCTGAACATGTTGATCTATTTTATTTGAAGTTTGGACGTGTATCATGTGTGTATTGTGAGTTTAAAGTTTTGGATCTAATTTTTATTTCCTTCGATTTGCATTATTTGTTGGTTGTTTGATAAAATGAGTTAGATATCCTTGATCCTTGTGTTTTTCTGGTTCGAATGGTGTACCTATACGCATTTTCTGGAGAATTTTTTACTGCAGCTCACCGGAGAGGGTGGCCGGAGCCCTAGCTCCGGCGGCTGTGATGGTTCAGTCCGGCGATAGGAGTTTCATGAAGAAGAAGAAATCTAATCCGTTGATGAGCTTGATCCTACGTCCCTCATGCTTCCACGTTTGCTTTATTTTGTTTTTAATTTAAAGCTTGTGTGTATGCCATCCTACGCGTGCTACCATGTGCCTTCAACCCTGACCTTTGTTTTTAATTAATTTTTGAATTGGTGATGCAATCTGGCGCGTCTGATTAATCTTGTGGTGGAGATCTTGACAGCACATTAAATGAATCATGTGCAGCTCACGTGGGATGTATATGGTAGGCTGAGGGTTTGCATGCGCGCGTGTGTACGTTAATTTTGGTATGCCTTTTGATCTGAACCATTGATCTTAACTCTTTTTTATCTTGTGGATTTTTTTTGATTGGTTTTCACGCGTTGGATTGATCCTTTGGCTAATATTACATCTGAGTGTTGACTGATCCTTGTGTTCTCCATTGACTTGCGCTATTGGACCTTTGGCCTTGGGCCTTTCTTTTTGCACCCTCAATCTGGGCCTTGTTCATACTTCCAACGTGTTTGCATTGCTGATGGCACCCCCTTGGTTTATTTCACTTGTTTTATTTTATTTTTCATGTAGCATTTGCATTTTGTTTTCTAAAATCATTTTTATGCATTTAAAAATCATAAAAAAATCATGAAGCTTCTTTTCAGTTTTATAAAATTTTTCCATATTTTATTTTCTCATTTTATTTTATTTTTGGCATCTGATTTAATTAATTGCCTAATTTTCTTTTTTAATTGTTTCACTTGCACATTCTAACTTGTAGAATTTCTTTCTCATCATCTATAAACATTTTCAATCCATTCTTTTTGCATTGTTTATATAACATTCTGAATTGCATAAAAACATTTTTGTTTTATTTTTAAAACCTTTTCATATTGCATTTTGGTCCTCCTCTTTTGCATTTTGATACATGGTGCTTACTTGATCCTTGCTTATTTGTTTGAATGGTTTAAATTGTGAATTCTTGTGAGATCTTTTAGCATGTGATTTTATTCTGATCTATATCATTTGAGTTTAAATTTCACAATTTTAGAATGTCATATGATGCATGTTTGATTATTTGTGCTTAAGTGAATTATGCATGACTATATCCTGACACTTCTTTGCACATCTTGACTTGTGGTTCACCTTTTGACAAGCTCTTTAACTCTTTTTTATCCAATCTTTTTGCATATGTTACTTGACTGAGTTAACTTCCATTTGATTATTTTTTGGGATTTTATTGAGCCATGTTGCTATCTTTATTGTTTTTTACTTGTGGTGCAAGTTTGATTGAGGTATACTTTAATACATGATCTAGTTTGAGTGCATTTGCTTACTTTTGATTGAGTGATACTTGATATGTTTTTATGGTATGATCATGTTCTATTTGAGATTACTTGTTACTTTGGAATCATCCTCATTTGATCATTTTTCAATTTGTTCTTGATTTTACAAGTTGATGTTGTTTTGGACTTGAATCTTGTGATATGTTCAACCTAATCTTGTGATTGTTTCTTTGTGTGATCTCACTCATGTATGAAACCTTTTGTTTGACTTGTATGATATGCTTGAGGTTCTGGTCCTCTTTATTTAGGGTTCGTTATGTGATTTTCATTTCACTTTATGTCTCACACTTCTTTGCTTGCTTGCATGAATGATAAGTGAATGTCTTTCTCAATTTTGATACATGTTTTGAATGTGTTGCTTGTTGATTAATCTTGTATGACTTGAGTTTGATCTTGGCATGATGCTAATGTGTATGCTACTGCCCCTTGGGTTCATTACTTGATTTTCATCTCACTTGATCATCATGGTTTGAATTATGTGATGCATATCATCCCCTTTGCTTTGTAACTTCTTTGGTGCATAATATTGCATAATGTGAATCTCTTTTGCACATGTGAATTATTGATGATGATTTGATGTGAGTTCTGGTTTTTTTTCCTTTTCATCTTGCCTCCTTCATTTCATCTTGATAAGAAGTTCATTGGTGTTTATTTGCACATCTCACACAAGTATGCTTGCATTCTTTCATGTTTAGCTTTGCATGTTTACTTGAGTTGTTTTGCGTTGATCTTTGAAGCATGTTGATTGATTTGAGTTGGACATTTATGATATGATGTGCTTTCTGCCACTTATTGTATTTCATTCTCTCTTCTTCTCTTTCTCTTTTCTTCTCTTTAACTCTTTCTCATCCCATGAATCTCAAGACTTGTTCAAGTCTTGGATTCTTTCCCTTTAGAGCTACCTAGTCCAACTTAATTTTTGATTAAGCTTGGAGTAGGATTAGCATTAGGTTAGGTAGTCTTTTCTCCTAAACCTCACTAACCACAGGACATCCATGCACAATAACATTAGGACTCTTAGTTTCCCTTTAGAGTTTCCTTTGTGTCGTCTCTCTTCTCATCTCAAAACTTCTTCAAAACACGTAATAAAGGTTAACGTGTATTGCGCTTGGGCCTTATATGTGGGAAGTGGGGAACGAGGGGCTTCCTCTCATTCTTCTAGGATACCTAGTGTACGTCCTATTGGGGATGATGCGCGAAGTATTCGTTCCTGTATTTAAGACTTTGGTTCAATGCAAGTTACAAATAACAGTAAAAAAACACTTCTTGCTTAAAAAACTTCAAACAAACTAATAACGTCTTTCCTTCGGGAATTCTTCTCTCACCTCACTCACTCTCAACGTACGAACGCGCTCCTACTCGTTCTCTTGCAAGACGGTAATGCCTAAGTCTCCATACAGCGAGCTGCAACACCTGAGCTAGAACGTAAGTCGTTCCCTAAAAAACACAATCCACCCCTAGTGAGGGGAACTACGTCGCTCTGATTCTCATGCTCCCGATGAGATACGTAGGCAGTGGGGTAGGGCCCATGCGAGCACTTCTTTTATTTTCCCTACATTTGTTTCTTGCTCTCTCTCTCTCTCTCTCTCTCTCACTCTTTTCTTTTTCCTTTTTCCCGTTCCTTTCCCTTTCCAGTAGCAGCGGAGCTCCAGTTGACGACACCCTTTGATCGAGACAAGCAAGCGTGGATCCCATCGAGTACGATGGACGCGTGGGGGTGCTAATACCTTCCTCACGCGTAACCGACTCCCGAACCCTGTTCTCTTGGTCGCAAGACCATGCTCTTTCCTTCCCTTCAGGTTTATGCAGTGTTTCCTTTCCCTCTCTTGGGATAAATACACATTGCTGACGACTCTGTTTTTCCGCGCCACTCTCGTGTTGGTACCGTTGGATGCGAATCTTTCGGGAGCGACAAGTTGTAGTATCATTTGAATAAAAGATGAAAAGAAGATAGGTCTCCTAGGATTATCCCTATAGTGGATCATCCTATCAATGATGAATGAAACCCATTTATTTTGGTTTTGTGAATTAGACTTCACATAAAAAAAGATCACTGTCATCAGCCCTGTTAGAATTATCCAGTTTCCTAGCAAGAATCTTCACAACAATCCAATGTAGCAACCTCATATCAAACTTGATATGATAAATCCTCAAATTTGACATCTCCATATGCTCACAAACAGACTTAGAGATAGCAAAAAAAAAATAGAACTTTATCATATTCAGACTCCTTTGCATTAGACACATTAGAACCTTCATATTTCAAGCCAAAATACTTGGTGAAATCAAAGTAATAAAATTTCATAACCCTATTCTTGAACTTACTCTTAAGACCTACAAAAGTGAGTTCCAAGTTGCAATAGAATGTCTTGACATAATCTGGATTGTATTTCCTTTTCATGCCAATGAACTTTAACAAATTATTGTTAGCAAAAGGTTTCAAAATTTTGTTTTCAATTCAGCCTCAACATTAGCATAAACAAAATACTACGGTGTAATGGCTTATAGAGAAACGTATCTTGGTATTTTTGTAAACTATTTTCAGGAAACAAATGAGCAACTTTACTACATAAAAATGTCAAAGAAGATGAACCTGAACCAGATGAATGTTTAGCCTTCTTGTTTAAAACCCCATCATTGGATACCTTACTACCTTGTACCTTTGTCCTTGTCCTCTTTGGAATAGGAAAAGAAGGTTCAGAGTCGATGGAGGTGGAGACTTATTTCTTGGACCTTTTTTTAAGCCTTCACTTGAAGCCAATGTCATTTTCCATTGTTGATGATGGATAGAGATGATGAGTGATAATTATGAGTCAAAATGATAGATGATGATAATAAAGATTAAAGATGATGGATGATTATGTTTTGAAATATACGATCAGTTAGGAATTGTGATGATTAAAAGAGAAATGATGGAATGAATTTTGAAAAGTTAAATACTGAAAATAAATGATTTTCAATGTGACAACCTTTTAGATTTTTATTCATATCAAGTTAAAATTTTGATTTGAATCAAATTCATCAGTCTTGAATCTAAAAAAATGATTCGAATCACGAGACAAGTTGAAAAGTTTTGATTTGAATCAAAAGTAAAACGCATCAAGTCTCAAGGGAATGATTTGAATCACGGATTTAGTTGTAACTCATTGTTTCGAATCAAAAGACCAAATGTTTGAAAATTTGAAAAATGAGACTTTAAACAAAACAACTAAAACACTTCAAATATTTTTAATGCTTATGAGGGAAAAATGGATTTTATGTTATGTATGAATGTAAAAATAATTGAGCCTTTTATAATGCAAATGCTCAAATGAAATTTAATGCAAATGCATTTTAATGTGAATGAAAATGATTTTTAATGCACAAAAATCATGATGATGCATGAATGTATGAAAGATACAGATGAATGCAATGAACGGACGACATAAATTTTAAACTGATGCATTGAAAGATTAAGCAATTAAGAGATGAATGCATAAAAATAGCACATACACAAACATGTATAAATCACACAACATACATAGACAAAAGAATAAATACTTTAGTGCATACGCAAAAGAAATAAAGAAGGGTTAGAACGATCATATCAGTTTAGACGTTCTAAGCTTGACTTGCTACTTACGATACCAAATGGAAATCAACAATAAGGATAACACAAGCTTTAAACACGAATAATTAAATATGAATTAGATAGAATTCCTCTTTCACGTCTGAAGGACATTGTCAAACTCTCCTTCATAAGGCTTCAGATGAACTTTGAAACGACAATACTATGATCATTAGTGATTGACACAACTTGTCAGTCCCGAATCAATGATTCAACTCTTGGATGATTGATTATCACTTAAATTATATTCATTGAATATTTTGTAGTTGGTTGAAAATTTGGAAAACCATTGCCAATAGTCACAAAATTGCCTTCATCTTGTTTTTACAATGACCTTGGAAGACTAGGTCACTAGAAGATGCTTTTGTTTTCTTTTCCTTTTATCATAGTACTTTTCATCATATTGTAGTGTGACATGACCTTAAAATTAGGATCAATCCAGAAACAACCTTTAAGAAATAATGTCATAAACATACTCCACATATCTCATAAAAATTGTTCGTTCAATACTAGATGAATCAAAACTTAGAGAACATCTTAATTAAAATTAATGCCTTGAAGAATATTCTAGTAAGGTTTTATTTTGAATTAATCTATGTAATACATTACAATAAATAATCAAACACAAGTAACTCAATGTAGTTTCATTGGGATTCATTGAATTGCATAAGCTTCCAAAACTTTTGAGAAAAATTGTCTAGGATGGAAGGAACCATATCTTTAACTTTTGGAGTCGCTAGAATTTGATCAAAAGCCATGCTCTGGTACTAATTGTTGGGTGATAATATGGAAACAAAAATGTATAGAAGGGGTAGGGGTTTGAATAGACCCATACAATTTGAAAAACTTTTTAGGTCCCATAAAACGAAATAGGAGATTTAAATAAGCGCAGAAGCAAAACACAAAAAGAGAGCTTAGAAGCATCTCAATGAATCATGCCATATGAAATAGTACATGAGACTACCATGAGATTGATTTCTTCTAGTGCAAATCACTTATATGACAATGAAAGTCGCTTTAACAAAAGCGATTCAAAAACACATTACTTAGATGTTCTTAACAACGTACAATTGATTTCATGATGATTCCTTAAGATTGATACACCATAGACTTAAGCTTATATAATAAATCACTATAAGCATGTACTAACCTATGCGGGATACACTAAATGTAATCTTGCAAATATGAAACAACAAATATGAATGAATGAATGCTTGTAATGCAAAAGGATAGGGAAATGGAAAGATACATAGAGATATATAGTGCTTCGACATTCGTCCTCGTGTTGCCTATATGTATTCTTCAATGGATGATTCCATCAGAACATAATCACGGTCGTTGACTATGATGATAAAATGATTATAGCGTTTTGATTAAAATGATATATCACACGATAATTCCCTCTGATAATACAAACACTAAACTACTAGCAAAATACAAGATCCCTTAAGATCTTAATCCAATAACCTCGTTATCCACAATAAACTGCTCCAAGTATTCGTGTGTGGCGATCTCCCTGGTCCCACCAATTTATTGTTCGGACGATTGCCGTTAACTGATATTATATTGGATAACTCCGAACTTTGTCTGCAAGCAATATTTTTCAAATGCCACCAAAGAAGAAGAACTTCCTACTCTGCCTTACAGATTATTGATACTTGATCTTGCCAAAGTCTTCCTTGGAGTATACTGGAAACTCTCATCTTATAAATTACAACTCAATGCGAAACTGCACTCAAGAAATGATACATGCACCTTTACGATAAAAAACCAGATACACACAAAAACATTAGATACCCTAATGTACCACTAGTCTCCCTTACACTTAATATTTAGAGGAGTCTCCATAAACAAGGAAAAACACTAAAGATTAATATGGTGAACATTTCCAGGCAATTTCAATAACTGACATTATAAGCGATTAGTCATGTAATTCAATTTTGATGAATGAAGAACACACACACTGTCGGCTCTTAATTTCGACGCCTGGTTTGATTTATGGAACAAATAAGGAAAAGAAGAATTTTATCTCAAGTTATGATAGACTTCGACTAGGCAAGCAACAATATTGAGGGCCCAGTCGAAGTTACTCCTTATGCAAGGAAAGATGGCTAGATGGACTTAAGGAAAATTTCTTAAGTTTGAAGTAGTATTTCGACGGGGATGCTACTAATGGTATCTTCGATTTAATTTTGAATTTGAATCAAAGAGGGAATGTTGTCCTTAACTAATTTTTTAAAAGAAGACACGTGGAGTGCGCTGGAAAGTCGAAGACATGCCGAGCGCCACTTGTCTTAATTTAGGAGAAAGGTCGTTAAAGGCAGTTATTTTGAATCAATATAAATAGGAAGTCTTAGTGATAAGATTGTGTGTGTGATCAAGTTTATACAAGTCACTCAAATTACTCAAAGTATCCAGTGTGTAGAGAAAAGAGTTGTTGAGAACTGTACGTTTGATAAAACAACATTATCTTACAATTTTTATCAAATTGAGGATATCCTTTTCGCCCAGAAATTTATTTTCTTTACTTGCACAAGTTATTTCCAAAGCAATTTACTGCACTTTTGATTACTTTTCTGCAATGCTGTTTCTTTTATTTTGTCGAAGTAGATTACTTTCTAACAATGAATGTTGTCGAAGTGTTCATTGCTTCTAAAACTTTAATTTAAAAACACTAAGCACATGTCCTAGGATTTACTTGTTGATCCTGCAAGTTAACCAATATTTGGAGACCAACGGTTGTTTACCAATTTTCACGGTAAACAAATTGGCACGCCAAGTGGGACAATGCTATAGTGTGTAAAACATTTTCTTTTACTTTTTTAAGTTCTTCGTTCTTACAATCTTTCTACGCTTCGTTGCATGAGACTTAGGAGTGGTAAATTAGCCATTAGTAACGAAGAGAGACCTAGAAGGAGATACGTAAGAAGAATGGTGAATCCAAACCAGCTAAATCATCAAAATCCACCAAATGATGGAGAACCGCCCCCTGCCTCTTCGACTGGGGGTAGTACGGTTTAAGTATCACTATCTAAGGCCATACCATCAATCTCAGGTTTGACGCCAATGCATTCGATTGCCCAAAGTGCTCCCATTTTGTACCATATGGGAACACAGGGTCCACAAACGACCCCTCCTCCAGTGGGAAGTAGTTTGTTTGGGCCTTATATGACTGGATTTTCTATGCCTCCAATGGGTCGAGAAGAACCTTATGGTATGCCAACGTCGGTGATGGCAAGTTTGCACAATGCTTCGTTAGCATTTGCAGAACCAATGGTGAATGTGACTTCGCCACTACATGGGTCTGGTTCAGGTATAAACAATATGGGTCGAATGAGTCAATCCTTAGGAACTGGATATCCTACCTATATGCCAAACATCACCAACAATTCTGCAGCAGTGATAAGGCAACAAATGGACGAAAGTAATCATGATATGGTCCAAATGCTTGCCCAACAAATGGGGGGTTATATTTAACCCTTTAATCCAAAATACTACCCAAACCAACTAGCAATTGGCAGCGCATATGACGCGTATTGCTGACTTTTTTGGTGTCCCACAACCCCATCATCATCCTCAGAGGGAGTGGATGGTATAGAATACTCTGGTGGTTTTAGAAGAAGACCCTACAATTAATCAAGTTCAACCAAATGTACCTCAGGCAAACATTTTAAACCAAGGGGAGTAGTCGAACAACATAGGGTTGAACCTCCAAGAGTCGAACACCCAATCCAGGGGGAACCAATGGTAGTAGTGGTAAATAGAAACCAGAACGCTGATGAAGTTATAAATCAAGTTCGACGCGAGGATGTAGCGGCAGAAACAACTTAACATCCATGGTCGAAAGGATTATGGCCAGAAATGGGGTAAATATTGGCCAGCATAGGCCAAACTATACATCTCCCTTGTCTGAATATATATAACAGACAGATTTACCCCCTAGATGGAAAGTCCGTAAATTCACTAAGTTTTCTGGGGATACTAGTGAGTCCACAGTCGAACATGTGGCAAGATATTTGATAGAGGCTGATGAAACTGCAAACAATGAAAACCTAAGAGTGAAATATTTTCCAAGTTCGCTCACTAAAAATTCCTTCACTTGGTTCACAACCCTGCCTGCATATTCGATCCAGAATTGGACTCAGTTGGAGAGACTGTTCCATGAGCAATTTTATATGGGACAAACAAAGATAAGCTTAAAAGAATTGGCTAGCATTAAGAGAAAGTTCTCAAAGCCAATTGATGATTACCTAAATAGGTTTCGATTGCTTAAGGCAAGGTGCTTTACTCAAGTGCCTGAACATGAGTTGGTCGAATTGGCCGCCGGTGGCCTCGACTACTCAATTAGAAAGAAATTGGATACTCAGTAGTTGAGAGATATGGCCCAATTGGCTGAGAGAGTTCGACAAGTCAAACGATTGAAAGCTGAAAAAGTTAGGGCAAACAAGAATAGAAAAGAGAGGGTAGCCTACGTCGGAGTTAATGAAGATGACAAAGAAACATATAATGAGTCTTTAAACTTTGGCGAGAACGAGGTTGACCTTGCTGAACTAAAGCAAGGACCACCTTACTCTTGTAAGGTCTTAGCTCCCTCAAATGGAAAAAACTCAGTCGAAACTGAAAAGAACGATAAATTTTCTAAGAAGACATATACTTTCGACGTCACAAAATGTGACAAAATCTTTGATTTGTTAGTCAAGGATGGCCAAATGATAGTGCCTCCGAGTGTTAAAATGCCTCCTTTAGAGCAAAGGAAACGAGAGGTTTTTTGTAAGTATCACAATTTCTTGGGTCATAAAACATCTCAATGTTTTCTTTTCAGGGATCTCGTTCAGAACGTAATTAAGGATGGAAGACTCATATTTGGAGAGAAGTCGAAAGCCCAAATGAAGATCGATTTTGATCCTCTTCAGGTGGCTGATGCCCACTATACTGACCCGTCTGTAATTAACATGGTTGAATGTTACTGAAGACTTCGTCAACAAAGTTGACATGGTTGAGGTTACTGAAGACTTGCCCGATAAAGTTTACATGATCAAAGTTACTGATGACTTCGTCAATGAAGCAGTCATGGTCAAGATTACTGAGGATATCGACAAAGAAATCATTGAGAATTACATCTATGAAGTCACTGAAGGCTCCACTAACGAAACTACTGAAGGTTTCGAGAAAGAAAATGTTGATAGTTTCACTCAGAGAGTCACTGAGGGCTCTACCGAGGGAGTTACTAAAGGCTCCAACGAAGGATTCACCGAAGATCCCAATTTGAATATAACAACAAAAGAAACCACTGAAGGTTTCGTGCAAATTGTTAAAGTCACTGAGCCTAATGAGGGTCTTAGGATGAAATTGGAAAACCTGAACATTGCTGACAAGACCAGCGTGGGTGTAAACATTATCGAAGTCTCTCACTGAACTTATATAGAGGTTAATGAGGAGCTTCGACTGGAAGAGTATAACAAAGTGGCTTACCCAAAGGAGGAAGAGAGCCTGACTGATTTCCTTCACAGGTGTCAGAAAAAGAAATCAGAGGTCATGTTTTGCCCTCGATGCAGTGCGGTCTTCGATAAAAAGGCAACACAGAATCTCGAAGGGGTTAATAGAGCGATGAGTAGAAGAAATTGGAAAGAATCTCAAGGTCGCCATACTTTTGACAACAAGACTGATCCAATGAGATGAGAGCAGGAAAATCAAAGATTCAACGGTAACAAACCTATTACTTTCAAACCTTCGACGGAAGCTCCCAAATACAAATGGGCCAGACCAGTTGGAAATCAAGAACAGGGCTAAAGGAAATGGAAAAACTTTGAGGTTTAGAGAGGCTCTTATGTGACGTACAGGAAATAATTCCAAGCGTCGGAGCGGATGGCATACCCTTCAGAGAATTATAAAGGCAAGAATTGATAACACTAAAACACACTGTATATTTGACTCCGATTGAACATGTTTTTAGTTGTTTATTTGTTAATTTCCCATGTTATGATGGTATTTTGTCTTACTTTCAGATACATTGCCTGATTTAAGCATGCAGTGAAGAAACGACGCAAAACGGAGCTAAAACGGAGTATTCCTGTGCAAATTGTACACTAATTGTTTCACTCAGCGAACGCCATAGAGGACGCCATTTGAGTAGTGGGTTTTGCCCATTTTCCAATGGTCACAAAAGGCGTTTTATTCCACAGGCACACTCGGCGGACGCTGAGAGGGGGTCGGCGAGCGCCGACCGTTGTAACGGGAAAACGGTCAAGAACGTTAGAAGCAGTTACCCATGATGGAGATTATTACTCAGTCGTTCTTCATAACATTGTGTGGTAGTTACAGCTTCATGACCACTATAAATAGGCCTTGTATTTTCACTTTTATTTCATCCAATCCTAGTTTCCAACCTTAGGCATAAAGTTCATTTTGTAAGGCAATAATCCGTCACATCGAGGGGTTATTGCACTATCGTTGTTAGTTAGATTGGAGCAACCATAGTTAGGAGTATTTGAAGTTATTTACTTTCCCACAGTTTACTTTCCAGCTATGTACCAGATTCAGTCTCCGCTTTGGAGCAGGTTTATTTTATAATTTGCAATTTATCATTATCCGCATTGCCTTTATATTTATTTACTTTATTGCACTGCTTTATATTCGTTTATTTTCTGTCTCTGTCATTACTTTATTACTTTAATCGTTTGTGTGATTTATCTTTTGGAACTGAACTTAAGCGTGACACTTGTGTTCATTTTCTAGAAATACACTCTCACACTTTGCACGTTTTTTATATCTTATTTTGCAAACCAATTTATCGTTATGTTTCCAATTACCATTCCAGCATTAGTCTTATTCTGATTTATTTCTATTTTTCGTTATGTGGAAAAATTTTACTCTGATTTTTAGCCTTAGATAAACAACGTAACAATAGTAATCGATAGATTGACATTGGTCTCTGTGGGATCGATAAATCTTTTATATTACTCTGACGTAATCCGTATACTTGCGGATAACACACATCAAGTTTTTGGCGCCGTTGTCGGGGACCAATTACGTCAAAATTTCGTACCCTGTTGTTACACCGTCTAGACTAAGGAATCCCTTAGCCAGTAAATGCGAAGAACTCGCAGTACTGGAAACTTAGTTGATCCATTAGAAGAACCTGAACGTTACGCCCGAGCTCGTCTTCTACTTCGAAAACTCAAAAGAGCAATGGCAGACGAAGAAAACGCTAAACCTCTTAAGGATTTCGCCCTACCCTCTAACGAAGAACCTCATTCTAGTATAGTTAACCCAGCTATACCAGCCAATAACTTCGAATTAAAGCCATCTCTGTTACAATTAGTACAACAGAACCAGTTCGCAGGTCTTCCCACGGAAAACCCGAACCAGCATCTTAAAGTCTTTATTCAACTAGCCGGTACCTTAAAAGCGAACGAAGCTCCTTCTGAGGCAATACGTCTAAGACTATTCCCATTTTCCCTTAGAGATAGAGCCCGATCATGGTTAGATTCCCTTCCAGCCAACTCTATAACCACTTGGAATGACCTAAAGAAAGTATTCCTTACTAGATACTTTCCACCGAGTAAAATTGTTGTTCTACGAAACCAAATAACCAGATTTACCCAAAGCGACGGAGAATCACTTTTCGACACTTGGGAAAGATACAAAGAACTATTAATAGCATGTCCACATCATGGCTTAGAACAATGGCTTATAATCCATACCTTTTATAATGGACTCATGTACAACACAAAGATGACCATAGACGCTGCCGCTGGTGGCGCTCTAATGAACAAACCCTACCCCGAGGCTAGCGCTCTCATTGAGGATATGGCACAAAACCATTACCAATGGGGAACCGAACGAGCACCGGTGGAGAAGAAAGAGACCAAAGGAGGTGTGTATGAAGTGAGTTGTTTTGACCATATGAACGCAAAGATGGGTGCTATAGCTCAAAAGGTAGAAAACCTGACTATCAACCCCACAACAACCATAGCAGCTATACAACCCGGATGTGAAATCTATGGAACCTCAGGACATACTGTAGCTGAATGCAACCTTTTAGCCGAGAGTACCACAGATCAGGTTAATTACGCCCAAGGAAACCCTTATTCAAACACATACAACCCTGGATGGAGGAATCACCCAAATTTTTCCTATAAGAATAATAACCATACTCAAAATTCAACACCTCAAAGACAACCCGGTTTCCAAACTCAAAGACCCAATCAATCTACACCATATGCCCCTCAGAAATCAAATTTTGAGAAAAAGATGGACGAATTCATCTCAGGTCAATTACAACAGAACAAGGAGTTCATGAACCAAAACATTCATATGAATGGATTAATTACCCAGTTGGGTATTAAACTCGATTCTGTAATTACCCATAACAAAATGCTTGAAACCCAAATTTCTGAAGTAGCACAACAATAATCCACTCATGCTACACTTGGAGGACAATTCCCTGGACAACCTTAACCTAACCCTAAAGGGCACGCAAATGCTATAGCCCTAAGGAGCGGGACCACTTACGATGGGCCTATAAACCCTAGGTTGAATAATCCAGAACCTGCTTGGAAAGAAGTTATGAACACACCTGAGGAAGAAGTTGAGAAATCGGTGGAACCTGAGAAATCTAAGAATACGAAAGTTAAGGAAAGAGAAGAGAATGAAAAAGTTTATGTTCCACCTCCTCCTTACAAACCTCCGATTCCATACCCACAAAGACTTAAACAAACCAAATTGGATAATCAATATAAGAAATTCATAAAAGTGATTGAGAAACTCCACGTAGAGATTCCATTCACAGAAGCTATTACCCAAATACCATCTTATGCCAAATTCCTGAAAGACATTCTAACCAACAAACGAAGATTAGATGATCCTAAACCTTTAAAATGTAATTCAATCGCTGAGAATAAGCTTGCTAAGAAAGAGAAAGATCCAGGAAGTTTTTCTATACCTTGTGTTTTGGGAAACCAAGTTATTGATAAAGCACTTCTTGACTTAGGAGCAAGTGTAAGCTTAATGCCTTTAGCCGTTTGTAAAAGGTTAAACCTAGGAGAAATGCAACCGACTAGGATGTCTCTCCAATTAGCCGACAGATCAGTTAAGTATCCAATTGGCATTTTGGAAGACATCCCGGTTAGGCTTGGTAAACTTTATATTCCAACGGACTTCGTCGTAATGGACATTAAAGAAGACGATGAGATCCCAATCCTTTTAGGTAGACCCTTCTTATCAACAGCTGGAGCTATAATAGATGTCAAAAAAGGAAAAATGACATTCGAGGTAGGTAATGAAAAAGTAGAATTTATATTATCCTAATTCTTAAATGCACCAGTCATGGATGACTCATGTTAAGCCATCGATATAATTGATGAGTGCATAAGAGAATTGGATAAAGAAGATCCAGTAGAAACCATCAAACTACCTTCGATCCCCATAATGAAGGACGACGGATTCGAACGCTTATCTGAACCTTACATAGATAACAGTCTTTACGAATGCTTGGCACTTACCCCAGATCATATGCCATGTCCGAAAAAACCATCTATAGAGCTTAAGGAGCTTCCTAAGAATTTAACATACGAATTCTTAGACAAAGAATTAAACCGCCCAGTCATAGTCAGTGCCGCGTTAGATGGTCCTGAAACCAATCAACTGTTAGATGTTTTAAGAAAATATCCCTCAGCTCTATGTTATAATATCTCCGATCTCAAAGGAATAAGTCATTCCGTGTGTATGCACCGAATTATGCTGGAGGAAGACGCAAAACCCTCCAAGGAACATCAACGAAGGATAAATCCTATAATGAGTGACGTAGTAAAAAAGGAAGTGTTAAAGTTGTTAGAGGCTGGAATAATATACCAAATATCCGATAATAAATGGGTAAGCCCCGTACATGTGGTACCTAAGAAAGGAGGTGTCACCATTGTACAAAACGAAAAAGGAGAACAAATAGCCAAACGTATAGAAAATGGTTGGCGGATGTGTATTGATTACAGGAAGCTTAATAAGGTAACTAGGAAAGATCACTTCCTACTTCCATTCATAGACCAAATGCTCGAACGTTTAGCTAGGCATTCTTACTTTTGCTATTTAGATGGATACTCAGGATTTTTCCAAATACCCATTCACCCCGACGATCAAGAGAAAACAACCTTTACATGTCCCTATGGAACATTTGCTTACAGATGAATGCCATTCGGACTATGCAACGCCCCAACTACATTCCAACGCTGTATGATGTCAATCTTCGCAGAATTCCTTGATGAGATCATGGAAGTATTTATGGATGATTTCTCGGTATGTGGATCCAGTTTTAAAAACTATTTAACAAACCTCAAGAAAATCCTGGAAAGATGTGTACAAGTCAACCTCGTTCTAAACTGGGAAAAATGCCATTTTATGGTTACTGAAGGCATAGTACTAGGACACATAATGTCCGAAAGAGGCATTGAGGTTGATAAAGCCAAAATAGAAGTAATATAAAACCTTCAACCACCCAAAACCATTAGAGAAATCCGAAGTTTTCTTGGACATGCCGGTTTCTATCGACGCTTCATTAAAGACTTCTCCAAAATAACTAAACCATAAACCAACTTACTTATGAAAGACGCCGAATTTAAATTCGATGATAAATGTCTTAAAGCCTTTAAATACCTAAAACAAGCACTGATTTCCGTACCCATCATTCAACCCCCTGATTGGAACCAACCTTTTGAAATTATGTGCGATGCTAGCGATTACGCTATCGGCGCTGTTCTAGGACAAAAGAAGCATAAGAAACTCCATGTGATTTACTACGCCAGTAGGACTTTAGATGCGGCTCAGCTTAATTATGCCACAATCGAGAAGGAACTCCTGGCAGTAGTCTTTGCAATCAACAAATTCCGATCCTATTTAGTAGGAGGAAAAATCATAGTCTACACTGATCATGCTGCGATAAGATATCTATTAAGAAAAAAGGATGCTAAACCTAGATTACTACGCTGGATCCTTTTACTTCAAGAATTTAATTTGGAGATCCGAGATAAGAAAGGCACTGAAAATGTGGTTGCTGACCACCTTTCAAGGCTTGAATATCTAAAGCCAGATCTTGTTCCTATCAATGATGATTTCGCATACGATAGATTAATAGGAGCAGTTAGAACCATCCATGATGATGATACTGACCCCTATTTAGAATTAGACATTGAAAAAGCTCTCGTAGTGACAACCATACCTTGGTAAGCAGATTTTGTTAACTATCTAGCAGCTGATATCATACCACCTGATCTAAATTACCAACAGAAGAAGAAGTTATATCATGACGTGAAACACTTCTATTGGGACGAACCCCTTTTATTCAAAAGAGGCGCAGATGGCATTTTCCGTTGCTGTGTCCCTGAAGAAGAAGTAGAAACTATAATTAAACATTGTCACTCTTCACCGTACGGTGGACATCTAGGCTCATCCAAAACATGCGCTAAAATACTTCAAGCAGGTCTTTTCTGGCCAACTTTATGGCGCGGTTTTCATGCCTACATTGTAAAATGTGACAGATGTCAACGCACTGGGAACGTCTCAAGAAGAGATGAAATGCCTCTGAGAAATATTCAGGAGGTAGAACTCTTCGATGTTTGGGGTATAGATTTTATGGGACCTTTTCCATCTTCAATGGGAAACAAATATATCTTAGTAGATGTTGATTATGTATCCAAATGGATTAAAGTTATAGCTTCACCCACCAACGATACTCGTGTAGTCATTAAACTATTTAAAAACTATATTTTCCCTAGATTTGGAGTACCTCGATTGGTTATAAGCGATGGAGGATCGCATTTCATATCTAGGATATTTGAAAACCTTTTAAAGAAATACGAAGTTAAACACCGAGTAGCCACACCTTACCACCCGCAGACTAGTGGATAGGTAGAAGTATCAAATAGGGAAATAAAACAAATCTTAGAGAAAATCGTATCAATTTCTAGAAAAGATTGGTCCCTAAGACTACAAGAAGCCTTGTGGGCTTATAGAACCGCTTTTAAAACCCCTATAGGGACAACCCCATATCAATTAGTCTACGGAAAATCTTGCCATTTACCCTTCGAGCTTGAACATAAGGCCTACTGGGCCATAAAAGCTCTTAATATGGATTACTTAACAGCCGGAGATAAACGTATTCTAGGTATCCACAAATTAGAAGAGTTACGCCGAAATGCTTATGAAAATGCCGTAATATATAAAGAAAGAACCAAAGCATGGCATGACAAAAGGATTGCCAAAAAGGAGTTCAATGTAGGCGATCCTGTACTACTTTTCAATTCTAGGTTACGATTGTTTCCAGGTAAGTTACGCTCGAGGTGGACTAGACCCTATGAGGTCACCAAATTCCTGAAATCTGGAGCATTTGAAATTGCAAACCATTCGTGTAGTCCCTTTTTAGTAAATGGACAAAGATTAAAACTCTACTATGGAGGTGATATCCCTACCTACTACTCTGGTCACACTCTGATAGACCCACCTATAGCAACATCCACAACGTAAGTTTTACATTTGTCCAACTAACGACGTAAAACCAGCGCTGCGTGGGAGGCAACCCACGACTTTCTTTTCATTATTATTTTTTATTTATGCATGTAATTTATTTCAGAAAAAGAAAAAGATTTATTATTTATATTATTTGACTGACTGGACTGACTTATGAAATGTCTATGTTTACAGGTTACAGATCACATCATCCCAGATATTCTACACTAACTTTCTTTTCAGGATGCAGAGCTATGATGACATGCACATCGTGTTCAGAGATGACGCACAAAGGAAGAAATATGTAGTCCTTTCTGAGAGACCGATACTACCCACTAGGTACCCTGACCCAAACTGTCTAACAACCTTAGGTATTGAGGCCAGTGTGAGGTACCTTTGTCACCAGCTCCAGTGGGATGAGTATTCTGAAGCAATGAATGTAGCCTATAAGCATCTAACCTTAGAGTTCCTCAATTCACTCATTTATGACCCCTACAGTGAAAGAGGTTACAACAGTGGAAGCATTAGATTCAGACTATTTGGAAATGAGTACACCCTTAACCACAGAGATTTTGCTAGAATACTTGGTTTTCAGTGTGGCTTGGATGCAATCCATTTTATGCATGAAACCAATGTTATGCAAAATGAACTTGATGGATTCTGGAGCAAAATCACCGGTGGAGGAGGACCTGATCCTTCCACCAAATTAACAAACAAAATCCACAAACCAACTTTCCGTTATTTCCAAATGATCCTAGCCGAGACTTTCTTTGGTAGAAGTGAAACCGAGAACCAGGTTGCTGCAGAAGAGATTCTGATGCTCTTTTGCATTGCTGAGTCACGCCCTTTTGCCAGTGGTAATTTTATGATGTATAACCTATACTTAACTGTTAGATCTTCCAAAGGACCTATCCATGTAGGTGGCACTGTTACACACATAGCTTATGCCCTAGGTCTAGCCAACAAGCTAACTCATCTTACCTCTCATTGTGGCTACACCTTAATTGACATTAATCATTGCCTTGACCGTGGCCTTATCAGGAGAGCATTCTTTAGTGCAGATAACTTTAAGCTCCTAATAGACGAAAAATTCGTTCACTACTTTGGTTTGCCAAACCACACCCGGACAAGTATCCATGACAAAGCTAACTGGTCATATGCTTTGGAAGGCCAAGACGAGACACCCATCCGACCTAGGAACCCACCTGTGCCTGAGTACCACCCTACACCTTATCCTGAAAGGACTACTGTCTATTCCTCTAACGTTAATCTGCAACGCAGGGACATATATTCAGAGTTTGACGCTATGCGAAAAGAGATAATTTCTCTTCGCGAAGAATGCGCCGAGCTCACCTTACAGATCCAGATCTCAGATGCAACAAATGCTTCATCATATGATCTTTTATACCAGGATATTTGCGATCTCAGACGCCAGCTTGCAGAAGCACGGGCACCTTGTCCTCACATGAGTCAGGGTGTCCACCGACAGTCTTTCTAAAAGATATTCAGGAGCTCTGGGTCATAGCTCACACTTTGTGTGGGGGAGACTTACCATATGCTTGTTATGATCGTTTATTTCTACCGTTACCACGTCCTTATCTTTATTGTTATTATCATTATATTAGACTATTAGTAAATTTAATTTTCCATCGTTATTATTATTAGACTCATTGCATCCATATGCTATATGCGAGTGTCATATTATTTCAAGTTATAATAAATATCTACATTATTGCAATCTATTGGTAATATTTAAAAAAAAATTATTTCATTCATTTTTATAATTTAAAAATTCTTTAGAGTTAATAATATTATTTTTATTTAATTTCTACATTCACATATTATTAAAAAATATAAAAAATAAATATAAAATAAAAAAATTTATAAAGTTTGTTCTCTATGTTTCATACATGTACACCTATGAAGAAAATTCTCAAATATGCTATAAACACCCCAAGGAGAAATACATGGACCAACCAAAGCCCAAACCCGTGCCAACCCAATTTACACAGTCCGCAGATGCGGCCCCCTACTTGGCAGACGCGGAGGCGTCCTGGCATATTAACGGATCAGAATAAAAAAAAACCTTCATTCTTAGCCACTCTCTTCATCTTCTACCTCCAATAACTCCGAAATTAATCACCATAAAACTCCCCTAAACCATTTCCATTCCTTATTTCATAACTTCCCAACTACCATTACCACTTCCATTCCACATTTTCTCTATAAAAACCATAGATTTCACCCAAATATACAAAAACCCAAATTACCCATTTTCCATAATTAAACCTTCATTTCACATCAACAATGGCAGCGGAGGGACAAGGAAACATTGTTTTTCGAGATGGAGAGGACGAAGTCAAGCAATGGGAAAAATGGGACAGACTGCAGACATGCAACATTCTTGCGATGAGGTACGTTAGTGATATCTGTCTGTACAACCTTGGTATACGGTATAGCGTATTTTATCTGTTAGAGAATTTAAAATTAGATAGTATCTTTATTCTCAAGGAGCCTACTTATGAAAGGCTAACCCGCGAATTTTTGAGTTCTTTGGAGTACACTGTAAGAGATAACACAGCTAGCACTGTAGGCACAGTGAGGTTTAGGATGTTCAACGTTGAGTACATTTATACCACTGATGCACTTGCTGAGTTATTAGGATTCCATTACGGGAATGGTGCAGTTTGTGAGGCACCCATAGACACAAATTGGTCAGCTGAGGCTTTCCAACTGTGGAAAGACATCACGGGTCAGACCACCTACTCCTTTGAAGGAAATTTGGCTTCCGACATTCATAACCCAACCATACGAGTATTCCGCCTTTTATTAGCTGATACTATTTTTGCTCGTGAAAATTCTAACAAGTTGAATTCCAAAGAATTTATATTTTTACAGGCTGCTTTACTTAGAAAAAGATTAAATCCTGTACCATTTATGATAGCACATATGCGGGCTATTGAGAAAAAGGCAGCACCGTGTCATTTGGAGGATTGATTACCTTCATTGCACGAGCCCTCCCCCTGGACACCGAGTTAGCCACATTGGAACCACTCCCGCCTCGCATCATTGATTTAAGATTTCTGCGAGATATGCGTTTATGCAAAGCGAGGCCGGAAGGAGGTTATATGCTCATGGTTTGCAACGCTTCCATCCCGAGTGTCGCTTTACCTTGCTCAAGTCGCACTGATGTGCGCAAAAGAGGAAACTGGCTCTATGATTTGAAGGCTGCTCCTATTTTAGGTCCGTTACTACCAAACGTCCCCGAGGACGAAGGAAACGAGACAGATGATGAGTTTGACCGTATGGAGCAGTCTCCCATTCATGTATCACCTGCACACACCCCACCTGTTACTAACCATCCTGGAGGTACTTCTTCCGGATTTTATATCACCGAAGAAATGTGGCAAGCACGGCAAGCCAGAGAAGAAGAGCGTGATGGCATATTCTATGCCATGTACCAACAACAGCAGGAGATGATGGATTTTATGCGGAAGTCACAGCAATCCACTCTTGAGAACTTCCAAGCACTTAGAGATCAAAATGCCTCTCTAATAGAGAGGATTGAGCAGATGGAGCTGTCACATACCACCCGACACCACAGTAGGAGCCGTCGTCCCAGACGTTCGGAGCATGATGGAGATGGCCCCAGTGGCCGATATGATTGATCGCCAGGTTTCACCTATCCCTTTCTCACTTTTATCGAAACATTGAGGATAATGTTTGGTTTAAGTGTGGGAGGAGATATTTACTGGTTTTAGTTGTCTTTACTATTTCTATTTTATTATTGCTCTCTAGTATAGTTTAGTTTGTTTTTAAAAAATTTCACATGTGCTTGACGAGTCATTTTGTGCGAGTTTATCTATTTTCCCAATTCTTGAGCCTTAACAAAAAAAACAACATTTATTTTGAAAATTTGGGCTATTAGGACAAGTAAGTATCATTTGCAAAGGCTTGGGAAAACCTTTTGAAAAATCGATGTCGTTTTTACACCGTAAGTTCCTCAAATATAGGAGCCTATCCAATTTTTATTATACGATGGCCTTAAAATCTCACCCTTTATCACTTATCCTTAAGTAGTTTATTCTAGCAGTCAGCGCCATCTTAGCCACCGCTAAGTGACAAACCGATGCAAATAGGTAAGATCCTGCAAAAGAAGAAAAGAGAAAGAAAATTCCAAAAAGATGCTAAAGTATCTTTGGAAAAATTGCAAGAAAAATTATATATCGAAAGAAATTTTTTTTTGCAAAAAGTATCAAGTTTTTGATATAATAATAGGATCAGGATTACCACAGGTTATGTTCACCATGCGAGTGCAAGATAACGGGCTTAATGTGACTACGCCTGAATGAAAAAGGGTAAGAAAGGAATGAGTAAGCTAGGCCTAAGTATAACATCATGGTTTGGATTGGTTTGTATAGGAGAGGAACTTATGCCCGCAAATCGCGGAAAGTGTCATTACGATACCCTTAGTTCATGAGTTAGTACCTACTGATGTATCATTGATCAAACTTAAGTCTTTAGCCCAGATAAGATACTTGTATGTTTGCTGTTTTTCTTTTTCTGCTTATGAGAGTTTGCTTGAGGACAAGCAAAGGTTTAAGTGTGGGAGAATTTGATAACACTAAAACACATTGTATATTTGACTCCGATTACACATGTTTTTAGTTGTTTATTTGTTATTTTCCCATGTTATGATGGTATTTTGTCTTACTTTCAGATACATTGCCTGATTTGAGCATGTAGTGAAGAAACGACGCAAAACGGAGCTAAAACGGAGTATTTCTGTGCAAATTGTACACTAACCGTTTCACTCAGCGAACGCCATAGAGGACGCCATTTGAGTAGTGGGTTTCGCCCACTTTCCAACGGTCACAAAAGGCGTTTTATTCCACAGGCACACTCGGCGGACACTGAGAGGGGGTCGGCGGGCGCCGACCGTTGTAACAGGAAAATGGTCAAGAACGTTAGAAGCAGTTACCCATGATAGAGATTATTACTCAGTCGTTCTTCATAACGTCGTGTGGCAGTTACAGCTTCATGACCACTATAAATAGGCCTTGTATTTTCACTTTTATTTTATCCAATCCTAGTTTCCAACCTTAGGCATAAAGTTCATTTGTAAGGCAATAATCTGTCACATCGAGGGCTTATTGCACTATCGTTGTTAGTTAGATTGGAGCAACCATAATTAGGAGTATTTGAAGTTATTTACTTTCCCGCAATTTACTTTCCAGCTCTGTACCAGATTCAGTCTCCGCTTTGGAGCAGGTTTCTTTTATAATTTGCAATTTATCATTATTCACATTGCCTTTATATTTATTTACTTTATTACACTGCTTTATATTCGTTTATTTTCCGTCTCTGTCATTACTTTATTACTTTAATCGTTTGTGTGATTTGTCTTTTGGAATTGAACTTAAGCGTGACACTTGTGTTCATTTTCTAGAAATACACTCTCACACTTCGCACGTTTTTTATATCTTATTTTGCAAACCAATTTATCGTTATGTTTCCAATTACCATTCCAACATTAGTCTTATTCTGATTTATTTCTATTTTTCGTTCTGTGGAAAACTTTTACTCTGATTTTTAGCCTTAGATAAATAACGTAACAATAGTAATCGATAGATTGACACTGGTCTCTGTGGGATCGATAAATCTTTTATATTACTCTGACGTAATCCGTATACTTGCGAATAACACGCATCAAGAATCCAATGTTAAGATCCCAGTGGAGGAGGCAACAAAGGCAAAGAAAGGCCGAAAGAGAAGCCATGGAGAAGGCGAAGCCTGAATCTAGTAGCAACATGCAGGTGAAGCAAGAAGAAAAGAAATCCGTCGGGAGGAAATTGTTTTCTCCTCAGAAGAAGGAGTCTACAAAAAATTCTGACCACGAAGACAATGTAATGACTGACGATTTCGACTTCAGGTCAGAAGCCTCATTGGACATCATGTGTAATGTGGTGTCAGTGCTTCCCAGAGAGTACGATCAAGTGATGGAAGTAGAGGAAGAAAAAGATACGATGGAAATGGAGACGGCTCGACACAATCCTGTCTGTTACTACATCATGAATAACGGTTTCATAGAGGAACAAAACGCATTCTTCAAGAGGCCTGATGATTCGATGAGAATCCATTTAAAACCTCTATTCATCAAAGGGAAAAATGGGAAATGTCGGAGTAAATAAGATCCTAGTCGACGGCGGAGCGACAGTTAACTTAATGTCGCATTATATGCTTAAAAAGATTGAGAAAGATGACACAGATACGAAACCCCATAATATGGTGTTGTCAAATTATGAAGGCAAGATAGGAACCACAATGGGGGTTATACAGGTGGATTTGACTGTCAGTACCACAACTAGACCGACGATGTTTATGGTGATAACCTCAAAGGTTAATTACAACCTTTTGCTTGGTAGGGAGTGAATTCATGGCATTGGTGCCATTCCTTTCTCAATGCACCAAAAGGATTACAATTTGGCGCAATGATGGAATCGTCGAGAACATCGAAGCGGACCAGAGTTATTTTATGGCTGAAGTTAATCAGGTTGATAGAAGGAGTTTCAACTGGAATTTGGCTCATATTGGTCCATGTAGTCCTGCAAAATTCGATATGACGCCAACGAACAATGCTTTTTGTTCTCTCTATCTACACCCAACCCATGGGTTTCAGTGGGATAGAGAAGTCGTTGGCAAATAAGATTATGTCTTTGGAACAAAACACATTCGGCCAACTGGCTGGGGAAATGAATTTGATGATGATGAGTGAGTCACCAACGCTCGAAAAGATTTCAGCTTATATAGCCGAAAACAAACTCAAAGCGCCCTTAGAGGCCGAAGTAAAATTTATGGCTGTCGAAGCCAAGAAGATTGAAGCAGATCAAGCAGGTCCTGGTAAGGACTTCGATCCAGAACTACCTAATAAGGTTCAGGATGAGCTACAAAATGAGAGGCTCGACGTAATCTATGATGATGGGCCTTTGGGCTTCGAGAAAGATCCGCTAGAAAGCAACATCAAAATGTTGGCACATGATCCACTTGAAGAAATAGACCTAGGAGAGGGGGCAGAGAAGAGTCTGATATACATCAGCACCAAAATCAGCCCACAGTGCAAGGTCGAAGTAGTCCAATTGGTGAAGGAGTTTAAAGACTGCTTTGCATGGGATTATGATGAAATACCTGGTTTGAACAGAGATCTGGTTGAACTGAGGATGCCGATGATGCCTGGGAAGAAGCCTATCAAGCAAAATCCAAGGTGTTTTGTACCTCAGGTTCTCTCGAAGATCAAAGAGGAAGTCAAAAGATTGCTTAGATATAAATTCATCCGCACGACCAGGTATGTCGAATGGCTTGCCAATATTGTTCCAGTTATTAAGAAAAATGGCAAGTTAAGGGTATGCATAGATTTTAGAGATTTAAATTCTGCAATCCCGAAGGATGAATATCCAATGCCTGTGGCAGAAATGATATTCGATTCTGCCATAGGACATGAGTACCTTAGTATGCTCGAAGGGTACTCTAGGTATAATCAAATTTTCATTGCTGAAGAAGACATCCCAAAAATAGTGTTTAGATGCCCTGGGGCTTTGGGCACCTATGAATGGGTGGTAATGCCCTTTGGTTTAAAAAACATTGGGGCAACGTACCAGAGAGCAATGAATTCGATCTTCCATGACTTTATTGAGACTTTTATGCAAATCTATATTGATGATATTGTTGTTAAGTCTATTTCAGGGAAGAACCACATTGACCATCTTCGACAGTCCTTTGAAAGGATGAGGAGACGCGGTCTGAAAATAAACCCTCTTAAATGTGCTTTTTGTGTGCAGGCATAAGATTTATTAGGCTTTGTGGTCCACAAAAAGGGGATCGAAATAAATCAGAAAAAAGCCAAAGCCATAATGGAAGCGAAAGCATCAATAACCAAGAAGGAATTGCAGTCATTGCTTGGCAAGATTAATTTCTTAAGAAGGTTTATATCGAACCTCAGTGGCAAAACTCAAGCATTCTCACCTATTATTCAACTCAAGAAGGATGGTTTCAAATGAGGGCAAGCTCAGCGAGAATCCTTCGACAAAATCAAGAAATATCTGGCCCACCCTCCAATTCTGATACCGCCTTGTAGTAATAGAAGTATGAGGTTGTATATATCTGCGTCGGACAAGACTTTAGGGAGCATGTTGGCTCAAGAGGATGAAAATGGAGTCGAAAGAGCCATTTACTACCTTAGTAGGGTTTTGAACGATGCAGAAACTAGGTATAGCGTAGTCGAAAAGTTATGCTTATGTTTGTATTTCTTATGTATGGAACTAAAGCATCATATAAAACCAGTGGATGTTTTCATTTCATTTGATTTTGATGTTATCAAACATATGTTGTCTAAACCAATCTTGCATAGTTGAATTGGTAAATGGGCATTAGCTTTAACTGAATATTCCTTAACATATATGCCTTTAAAGGCTGTTAAGGGACAAGTGGTAGCCGACTTTATAGTCGACCACTCTATAAATGAGAATTCATTAAACTACCTTGAATTGGAGCCTTGGAAGTTGTACTTCGACGGATCTAGTCATAAGGATGGAATGGGTATAGGAGTTTTTATTATTTCTCCTAACAAAATTCCAACAAAATTCAAGTATAAAGTCGAAGGCTTGTGTTCGAACAATGAGGCTCTGATAGCTGGACTTGAGATATTGTTGGAATTGGGGGCAACTCGAGTCGAAATAATGGGTGACTCGGAGTTAGTTATAAAACAAAGTACAAAGGAGTACAAGTACGTTAAGGAGAATCTTATCATGTACTTCGTGATAGCCAATCGACTCTTGAAAAGATTTGAGATGGTGAGTATTTGACACATCCCTTGATTAGAGAATCAAGAGGCCAACGAATTGGCACAGATTGCCTCTGGGTATAATATTTCAAAAGAAAAATTGTAGAAAGCAATCGAAGTTAGAGGAAGGGCTGTGTCAGCCAGATTATTCCCATCAGATCTGGAAACAACAAAGCTAGGATACACTGACGAAGAGAATTTTGAGATACTGAATATAGAATGCTTGATAGATGAAGATTGGAGAAAGGCAATAGTGGAATACCTACAAAATCCAACAACATCTGCTGAGCAAAAAACCAGGTTTCGAGCTTTAAGTTACGTTCTTTTGGGAAATGAATTATTTTAAAAGACTCCTGAGGGAGTTTTGCTCAAATGTCTTAGTGAATCTGAGGCATATTTAGCCCTTTTGAATGTCTATGGTGGGGCATCTGGGGCACATCAAGTAGGCCATAAAATGAATTGGTTATTGTTTCGACAAGGAATGTGTTGGCCAACCATGTTAAAAGATTGTATCTAGTTTGCAAAGGGATGTCAAGGGGGCCAAGTGCACGCAGGTATACAACATGTTCCTGCAAGCGAACTGCATTCCATAGTGAAACCTTGGCCCTTTAGGGGTTGGGCTTTGGATTTGATTCGAGAGATTCGACCAACGTCATCCAAAAATCAGAGATACATTTTGGTTGGCATTGATTATTTTACAAAATGGATCAAAGCCATACCATTAGCGAATGTGGATCAAGACGTTGTAATCGAATTCGTCCAGAAGCACATTATCTATAGGTTTGAAATCCCATAGACCATTACAATGGATCAAGGATCTGTCTTTACTGGTCAAAATGTGCAAGAATTTGCAAAGGAAATGGGTTTCAAACTATTAACATCTACACCTTATTATACTCAATCCAATGGACAGGTCGAAGTAGCAAATAAAGTAGTGATTGGTTTGATTAAGAAACATGTGTGGAAAAGCCAAAGAATTGGCATAAAACATTAGACCAGATTCTCTGGGCATGTCGAACCTCCTCTAAGGAAGCTGCTAATACTACTCCTTTTCGACTGACATACGGTCATGTCGCAGTCCTACCAGTTGAAATCTACCTACAGTCAACAAGAATCCAAAGACACCATGAGATTCAATCTAAATCATATTGAAACATGATGTTGGATAAGTTGGTTGATTTAGATGAAGAAAGACTAAGTGCCTTAGAATTGTTGAAAAGGAAGAAAAAGATAGTAGAGAAATCATACAACAAAAGAGTTAAAATTAAAACATTTTCATGACTTGGTTTAGAAATTGATCCTTCTCATGGATCAAAAGGATAGAATTCTGGGAAAATGGTCCCCTAAGTGGGAAGGTCCCTTCCAGATTATACAAATTCTTTTGAATGGTGCATACGAAATCGAAGAATTGAATGAAGATAAAAGGATTCTAAGAGTGAATAGGAAGTATTTGAAAAAATACAAACCTGGACTCCAAGAAGTAAAAATAGCGAAGGAGTAATTGCATACAAAATGGTTGAAGCCAATATGGTAAAGTAAGATAGATATTTCCAAAATGGCTTAAGTCATTACTATTCATGCCACAAAGGGCTAAATAAAATTAAAATCGAAAGAAATAAAGTTCAATAATCAAGTTAAAATGGGAGAGAGCTTTTCATCTTCTCATATTTGGATTTCAGAAGCATCAAGCGACGTTCGCAGAAAGCCTTGTTAGTTGCAAGGACTTCGATTTCCCTTCCAAACTGTTGGGCTCTGTCGACATTATACATTCTAACCTTGAGTTCTTTGCCCACTTCTTCTTGGTCAAACTTGAGAAACCCATCTTTATGTTGTTTGGCCAGAGAAATTTTGCTTTGCAAAGCCTTGATTTGCTTCTCCCATTCTTCGACATTTTTGTCACAGTTTTCGATTTCTTTCTTATTTTGCTCAGAGACCTTTTCCAAATTTGAAACCTTCGTGGTAGATTAAGAGGCTGCATCCCATTCAGCCATTTGGGTCTCCGATTTGTTGTTAATTTTGCTTGAGAAGTCTCGAAGACGATTCAGATCAACAACGACGAGATCAATCAATGTGCCTAGCTCCATTATGGCGTCAGCAACATCAGGAGATACCTCCAAGACATTGACTTGCTTCAAGAGTTTTTTGAGCCTAAAACTGGCATAAGCGTCTTTTTCCAAGAGGTTGAATAGATCTGCGTTGAAAATTTTCTCCTTGATTTGAGGAAGCAAGTCATCCTAAGGTTTACTGATTGATTGGTTGCTGAGTTAGTCGAAGTGCTGATACTCTTATCACCAAATCTATATCTAGAGCTAATCATGGCTTTTAAGTATTCCAGCGGCCTTTGTACTTTCAATGATTCTAGCTCTTCGTGTGAAAGTCTGGTAGAGTTTGTGCCAGTCGAAGTATTTGTAGGAGGGTCAGTTTTCGATTGATCTTCTCGTTCCTTTTCTTTTTCTTCATATTCAACTACAATTTCAGTTTCAAAATCAAATATTGATTGGTCTTCCTCCCCCTCTTCATCCTCCTTACCCTTTTCGTCGCCGCTATCTTGTTGAATAACTGGGGAGCCATCTTCAAACTTGTCTTCGGCAACTTGTTTTGCAAAAGGAATTTCAGTGTCTCCTGCGACGTCAACTATAACATCTTCCCCAGCTGGGCTTGTTTTTTTATCATGTGCGTTGGTGTGCGAAAGCTCAGTGCTGGCCTTAAGTGGTGATTTCTTTTGAACGTCAACAAGTTGGCTCACTTCGTCAACAGACCCTTTTGTGGAGTCCTTGGGAGAAGTTCTGAAAGGGCTTTTTGGATGATAGGTAGGATCACTGCTGGTGGTGGGAATGATTTGTTGTACAATGGGATGCCCTTGATCATCTTTGGCATTCTTAGAAGAAGAAATCAAAACCGGTTAGAAGCATGGTAGTCGGAGAAAACCATAAAGTTCAAAACGAAGAAGACATTTTTGTACCTTAGGATTTTCAGTCCCAAGGCTAGAGTTATCACTCTCTACCTGATCAGGGCTCTTCTTGTCGGTTTGTTCCTTGCTAACATGCGTAGCATCAGTTTCTACTACCTCTGGGGTAAGGGGTTTTGTCACAAGTGCTCTGGTTGGTTTTGGATGAGGATGAAGGCTTGTATTAGTGATTTTCGTTTGCTTCTTCTTCTTTTTGAGGTGATTGGATTGGTCTGGCGAAAGATCCCCATCATCGGAGTCAATTGTTTGAACATATGGTTCTTACTGCTTTCTCTTTTTAGGTGTCGTAAAGTTTTCCGACTTCCCTGCAAAAATAAAATAAAATATCATATTTTAGATGATAGATAAAAAAAGAGAAATGATGAGCACAAAATTCACCTTTGTTGTGGGTTTTTTGGTGTTATCTCCTTCTTCTTCTTCTTCGACAGTTTCTTTCTCAACGAGAGTGGATTTCTTGGTTGGAATCCTCGCAGCTGCAAGAGAAAGTAAAGCAGTCAATATAAGAAAAAAAGAAAAAAAATATAAATAAAAAAGAAAGAAGCAATGTCGAAGTACCTCCCATTCCACACCTTCATATATCGGAGACTCCACGTGAACGTGTTATATGCCAATATGAAGGTGGCCTTTGAAATTGTCCAAAGTATACTTAGTCGGAACTACTCGCTTAGCACGTTTTTGGTAATCTTGGCGAAGATTTTTCATAAAATCCCCACAGACGAACCAGTCTGGAAATGAAGGGCTAAAGGCCACACCAAAATCAGCAGTTGGCAGTTGAGGGAATTTTGGAGGATAAAGATTAAAAGCTGACTTGCAATGTTGATCAGGTTGAACATACAAAGGAAGTTTTAAATCCTTCAATTTCTTCGTAAATTTTTCTTTTAAAGTTATTGTTGCTTCGCTAATGGTTCGACTAAGCTCATTTGGCCTGTAGGCAGTTTCAAAGTATTTCTAGAATGCTTGGATCTCTTTGATGTGTCTTGAAGCACATTTCTTCACTTTGTCATGTACAAGGGCAAAAGCTCTAGTTAGTTGAAGGAGGTTACATCAAAAATTTCTGCGTTGTAGTATTCACTCCACCATTCGTCGAACTCCTTAGTACAGAGGAAGCTTAGTTTGAAGGCGACAACATTAAACACTATGAGGTCAGAAAACTTTGCTAGCAACTTGGCACACTCTGCTCCATTATGCCACATGTTGTAATGGATCAGTGAGCCCTTTTTAAGAAAGAGAGGTTTGGTTTTAATCTGAATCAAACCAAATTGTAGAGAGACAATATTTGGTTGATAGTTGACAAGAGCAATTCGAAGTTTGGAAGGGTTGAGCCTCGAAGCTAATAATCTTGGCGTAAGGAAAGATTCCTAGATGTCAAGAGATTCTCCTTCGTGTTCCTTTGACTCAGGAGGAAATCTTCTTGTAAACCATTCAGGGCCCACTTTCCTATTTGCAAAATGGGCCATGTTGGAAGAAAAATTGTGACGTTTCGCAAACATCATTACATAACTGGTGAATGTCTGCTGAAGATTTATTCCTTCCTCATTAGGAGTTAATAACGCAAGCCTCGTTCCTTCCACTCTTCTATTTTTTACAGAAGCTTCGTTGATGGGGTTCCGACTAGGAAGGGATGCTTTGAAAGTGATAACACGAAAATGTATCATATATTTGCCTTGATTTACATCTAATAATTACGTTATTTCAGCATAAGTTCTGATTATTCGGCGAGTATTCTAGTGTTTTCGCAGGTATTTCATTGTCCAAGCTAAAAAGGAGCAAAGTAGAAAGACATGAAAAAATGAGAAGAAAACAGGAAGAAATGACTAAGAAAAAAAAGCAGAAAATGGAAAGTGGTGTGTGTGACGACCGTCACACATCCACCACGACCGTCACGCAATTCCAAAGGCTACCACGCTCGTCACAGAGCCATCACGACCGTCACACGCACATAATTGGTTATTACGTTCAGAACACAGACGTGGACACGGAAGGGCCAATTCAGTCAACACTTTCTCCTTGAACTTCTCCAACTTCCCATTATCTCTCAACTACTTCTCCAACTTCCAACTACTCCCACTGTCTCCACCACTCATTTATGCTCCATGGAAGTTACAAAATGAAAGTTCCCTCTATATATAGGATTTCTTCTTGACTTTTAAGGGGATCCAAGTTTTTGTATGCGAAAGCACTGTTGAATTTATTTCGTAGTTTTAGGCAGAAATTACTGGTGTAAAAAGTGGTAGTTTCTCACATCGAGGAACTACCACACCATTAGTGTTAGGCCTTCAATCTATGTAATGCTTGGATAAATCTTGCCGTCATTATTTCAAGATATTTAATTCAATTTTATTTCCAATTTTATCTTCAGGTTCATTTACTTTTACGCTTTTATTTTCTGCCATTTATATTTATGCTTTATCTTTCTGCCATTGTTATCATTTCAAGCTTTTACCATTTTTCTTCAAGCATCACTTTAAATCATTTTAAACCGCTTGCTATGTTTTCGCCTAATTCAAAAACCCAAAATTGTTTATTTTTTTTTGTCACTATGTTCGGCTAACAGTTTAGAGTCCGGTGTATGAGGATCGTCGTTACCGACGGGACTCGGTAGAAAATAATAGGTGCGAACTTATGATTAAAATTCTGTTTTTGGTTTTAATTTCCAAGTCTAATTTAAATAGCTTTGTCACGAGAGTGAGAGGTTATTTAACACGGTTTTGTCACGAGAGTGAGAAATTAATTAAGGTTAGAGCCGGCACTGCGAGAGCGTGGGGGTCGAACCGGATAGTGGAAATTAGGCAACAAATCTAAATACAGCGAGAGCATTTTAGATACGTTTAGGATATTATTGGCTTTCAAAATATATTTTCTAGTTACCGGGCGACCGAGAGCAAAATCTTGGGATTAGGGAACATGACTTTAGTTAATACCGCGAGAGCGTGAGGCGAAGTCTTTAAGTTGGTATATTCTACGGAACTAAATTATAGTTGTAATTAGTACCCGAATTCTACAAAGTCCTTTAGGAACGCGGAATCCATATTCCGGCCTCTCTCTATTATCATATTTTCTTAGTTTTATTTTAGTTCTAGTTTTAGTTTCCCTTTTATCAATTATCATTAGCCTTAGCTTTATAAAGCGACGATAGATTACGGTAGGTTGACATTGGTCTCTGTGGGTTCGACAATCTTTTATATTACTTCGATATTTCCGTGCACTTGCGGACGCATCAAGTTTTTGGCGCCGTTGCCAGGGACCAACAGTCAATATTGTTATTCCGTTGTTGCACCGTATAGACTAAGGCACTCCCATAAAAAAAATTAAAAAAATTAAAAACTATGTATCACCCAAATTTTCTCTATGATAACCACTCACAATATCTTGAGAAGCCGCACCCAAATTTTCTCTACAATTACCAACCGCAATACTCCCAAAATTTTGAGGAACCGCAACCAAATTTTTCCTATGATTACCATTCCCAAAATTTCGAGGAACCGCAAGAATCTCATAATTCCAACCTAGAAATATTAATGCAGGATTTCAATGCGACACTGACTCACTCCCAATATCTCGAGGAACCGCACCAAAATTTCCTCTACGATCACCATTCCCAATATTTCGAGGAACCACAAGAATCTGTTAATTCCAACCTCAAAGCATTAATGGAGGACTTCATTGAAACAACAACTAATTTTAGGGTAGAGTCTATGATGGAGCACTTTGTGGAGACACAAACTCTCCAGAATGAAGAGCTTAGAAAACAACATCTCAATACTTATGAAACCCTTAGGCAGATAAACACAATAGTCGAGTCCCTCGCGACTCACACTGAGGCATTGGAGACTCAATTCTCCCTGCTTGCACAGACACCTATAGGACCCTCCCCTGAGGAGCATGTGGATGTTGTAACAACCATTAATGAAAAACAAATCGAGAATCCCGAGGAGAGTGATAATGAGGTTGAGGAGAGTGATATTGAGGTTGAGGAGAGTTCTGGTGAGGAAGAAGTAGAGATTGAGAGAAATTCATTGGGATCACCTGAAAGGGAGGTCGTCAAAGAGGTAGAGAAAGTAGCACCTAATGTCATTCCTCCTCCATATACCCCACGAAAGGTAGAATCCCAATCCAAAACGTATGCGGAGGTATTGAAAAATATCTACACCGATGCATCTTTGTTTGAGGTCACGCATAAAAAGAGAAAATTTGAGGATCATGAAACTAGGGATATCATTACTATTAAGAGGGTAAGGTTAAACTTTGAGGTGATGGATGAAATAACTAAGCCCAAACTCAAAAAGCTATTACTTAGGATAGATCCAGAACCGCCACCACAAGTTCAAAAGAATGAACCACCCCACAAAAGGAAGAGAAGAAAAGGTGAGGGATATGTGAGATGGCTTGATAAGTGGCCATGGAAACCGAAAATTATTAGCCGTCGAGCTATAGACATTAAACAAAGCCCTGTGTGGGAGGAAACCCACGAACTTTTAATTTAATGTTTTACTTTTATTGTTTGTGTTTGCAGAAAATAAAGAATTGTATCGCTTCTCACGTCTCAGCCATATTTAGGCGACAAATCTCTAGGTGACAATCCCTTAAGATGAGTTGGTGCCCACGCACATTCCTACGAATGTCGCTGCTGGTGGTGACACCAATGACGAGTATGATGGGAGAAATCATGTCTCTCCCGTTTGTAACTTACATCCTCCTTATTCTTTGCATGGTCAGGTTCCACCTGCACACACCGCACCGTATTTTTCTAACAATTTTTGCAGGTACTTCCTTCGAAAATAGGCAATATAATGAGCGGCTTCAAGAAAATGAAGTCTCAGCAAATTCAGATAACTCGTAGTACAAGACACCGGAGTAGAAGCGACCAGCGAAGACAGAGACAACAAGGGAAGAATCAGCGCGAATTTGGTCGTGGTAGCACGCAATGGCATTCATACAGGTTCTATCTTTCCTCTACCACCTTTTATCAAAACATTGAGGACAATGTTTGGTTTAAGTGTGGGGGAGGAACATTTACCGCTTTCATTTTACCGTTTTCTAGTTAGATTTACTGTTTTCCAGCATGATTTTAAAATTTTTTCTGTTTTAAATGTTTCGTCCGTCTGTGCATGTGCTGTCGAGTCTTTATGGTGATTTTATGTTGTCTATCGATTTCCCCGTTCTCTTGAGACACCAAATATTTTGAAAATTTTTGAGTTAAAAATAGTGTTTCTTTTGAAAATCTTAGGTTACAGACAAAATTGAGGTTAGATTGTGAGACTTGGGAAAATTCCGCAAGATCGGTATCGTCTTAACACCGTGAGCCTCTAAACTATGGGAATCGATTTGAGTACTTGTTATGCCATAGCCTTAAGTTCTCACCCCTAGTAGTCCCTAAGTAATTTATTTAGCAGTCAGCACCATCCTAACCACGCACTAAGTAGGAAGCCGATGCAAATAAGTGTATGAACTCAAGCTTAAAAGGTAAATTAAGAAAAGAAAAACATGAATGCTCCTTCTAAGTTAGGTGATCCTCACCCGATCATTTAGCCCAACGGTGGAAACTTCTTTATTTTATTGATTTTTAAGCCAATGTGCCAAAAGAAAAAAAAATGATAATAATGAGATCATAGTCACTAACAGGCCATCCTACCATGAGTGTGAAAGGATAACGGGCTTAATGTGATTGTGCCAGAATGAAAAGGGACGAAAGAATGATGAGTGAGCTAGGCATAAGTATAATGACATGATTCGGATTGGTTTGTATAGGATGGAGGTTGATGACCGCAAAAACGGAATTTTGTTGTTACGATATCCTTAGTGCGTGAGCAAGTACCTTTCGACACAAACTTAACCGAAGTAGAGTTGGTAGCCTAGGATGAGTATCCGTATACACTATTTTTCTCACGAGTCATGGTTTGCTTGAGGACAAGCAAAGGTTTAAGTATGGGGGAGTTTGATAACACGAAAATGTATCATATATTTGCCTTGATTTACATCTAATAATTACGTTATTTCAGCATAAGTTCCGATTATTCCGCGAGTATTCTAGTGTTTTCGCAGGTATTTCATTGTCCAAGCTAAAAAGGAGCAAAGTAGAAAGACATGAAAAAATGAGAAGAAAACAGGAAGAAATGACTAAGAAAAAAAGCAGAAAATGGAAAGTGGTGTGTGTGACGACCGTCACACATCCACCACGACCGTCAAGCAATTCCAAAGGCTACCACGCTCGTCACAGAGCCATCACGACCGTCACACGCACATAACTGGTTATTACGTTCAGAACACAGACGTGGACACGGAAGGGCCAATTTAGTCAACACTTTCTCCTTGAACTTCTCCAACTTCCCATTATCTCCACAACTTCTCCAACTTCCCATTATCTCTCAACTACTTCTCCAACTTCCCACTACTCCCACTGTCTCCACCACTCATTTATGCTCCATGGAAGTTACAAAACGAAAATTCCCTCTATATATAGGATTTCTTCTTGATTTTTAAGGGGATCCAAGTTTTTGTATGCGAAAGCACTGTTGAATTTATTTCGTAGTTTTAGGCAGAAATTACTGGTGTAAAAAGTGGTAGTTTCTCACATCGAGGAACTACCACACCATTAGTGTTAGGCTTTCAATCTATGTAATGCTTGGATCAATCTTGCCGTCATTATTTCAAGATATTTAATTCAGTTTTATTTCCAGTTTTATCTTCAGGTTCATTTACTTTTACGCTTTTATTTTCTGCCATTTATATTTATGCTTTATCTTTCTGCCATTGTTATCATTTCAAGCTTTTACCATTTTTCTTCAAGCATAACTTTAAATCATTTTAAACCGCTTGCTATGTTTTTGCCTAATTCAAAAACCCAAATTTGTTTATTTGTTTCTGTCACTATGTTCGGCTAAACAGTTTAGAGTCCGGTGTATGAGGACCGTCGTTACCGACGGGACTCGATAGAAAATAATAGGTGCGAACTTATGATTAAAATTCTGTTTTTGGTTTTAATTTCTAAGTCTAATTTAAATAGCTTTGTCACGAGAGTGAGAGGTTATTTAACACGGTTTTGTCACGAGAGTGAGAAATTAATTAAGGTTAGAGCCGGCACTGCGAGAGCGTGGGGGTCGAACCGGATAGTGGAAATTAGGCAACAAATTTAAATACAGCGAGAGTGCTTTAGATACATTTAGGATATTATTGGCTTTCAAAATATATTTCCTAGTTACCGGGCGAGCGAGAGTAAAATCTTGGGATTAGGGAACATGACTTTAGTTAATACCGCGAGAGCGTGAGGCGAAGTCTTTAAGTTGGTATATTCTACGGAACTAGATTATAGTTGTAATTAGTACCCGAATTCTACAAAGTCCTTTAGGAACGCGGAATCCATATTTCGGCCTCTCTCTATTATTATATTTTCTTAGTTTTATTTTAGTTCTAGTTTTAGTTTCCCTTTTATCAATTATCATTAGCCTTAGCTTTACAAAGCGACGATAGATTACGGTAGGTTGACATTGGTCTCTGTGGGTTCGACAATCTTTTATATTACTTCGATATTTCTGTGCACTTGCGGATGCATTAGAAAGTGGCATTCAACCATAGTTGTAGCAGCCAGAAAGGTCCAGAAAGAGGCAAGCTCCCTTTCGTTTTGATTGTCTTCAAGGCCTTGACGCCTTCGCCAAGGGATTCATACAGGTTGGCCATAATGATTTCGCTAAGACAAAGGTCATGTCCAGCATGCATCTGGTTCGCCATGGTTAAGTACCTCTTCGTTATTTGGAGAGATCTTGAACATAAAATACAACGCGAGAGCCAGAGAGCCAAGAAGGCAACGTGTTCTTGGTCAGAAACCTTCGTGGTTTCTTTGTCTTAATAATAAGCTATGTAGGTGGTGAAGGTTGCTTTGCCGGTATCGAAGCCTATCGAGTCATCAGCTTAGAGATTGGGGTCATAATCTACTCCAATGGGTTTCAAGCCAGGAATGGCAGCAACGTCGAATAGGGTTGGGGTAACTATTCCACAAGGGAGATGGAAGTTGTTATAGGTGTTATCCCAAAATTAAAGGGAAGTGATGAGCATCGAAGGACAATAACCTCATCCTACTTTTGATAATTGAATAAGGTCATAAATGCCCATTTTCTTCCAAACTTGGGACTTGGCTTTTTCTATCTTTTCTAGCCAAACTAAGTAGTCGGAAGGGTCTTTTGACATGGGGCATGATCTGAAAACCCTAAAACTAGTATTCATGACCTCTAAGTTTATGGGGTCCCTAGAAGCTATGGCCAAAGGTGAACCTTGGCCATCTACCTTAGATTTCTCATCAATCCTAACTTCCTTATCAGTCCTAGGTCTTAAACCATTTGCCACGGGTTTGTAATGGTGGTAAGCTGGAAAAAATTCCATAACTTTAATAGGATCAACAGTAAAATCAAGTAAAGGACCTAGCATGGCATGGGTTTTACCAGACACAAGAATATGGATAAGTACCTGGGATTGATATATCCTGCGTTTCTCTTCTTCATTTGGAGGTTTTGGGATATATTGTTAATTTCCAACTACACTTGGACCAAATATCCTATGAACTTGAGCGAGTTCTTTGGACTTCTTGGAATCTTTTTCCTTCTTGTTGGTTTCCTTGGAGGTTGTTGAAGTGGACGTCATTGTTATAGTGAGTGTGTGAAGAAAAATTTGGAGAAAGATGAAGTTTTGAGGACGGTGTTTCAGAAAATTCAGAAAGTGAAAAAGGTAAAATGGTAACTTTCACTCTTTTGTAGATGGATTAAAGTGGGACGGTTACTATGCATGATTATTGTACGTCATTTATGGTGACAAGGTCATGGGACACATGTTAGATGAAGGTGGTGTGATGAGACGGTGGCAGTTAAAGGTCTAACCCACGATCTCCTAGGGGGCTACAAACGTGACGATTGAAAAGATTCTCGCGTGGGATTAAAGAGATGTTTCAGAAAAGGCGCCATGATGACCCTGGCATCACAATTATGCTGAGGCATATGAACATTTTATAACGTCGAATTGCTTATGGCGTCGAATTGTGTTATAATAAAATGCCTTTTTCTCCATATGATGTCGAAAATGACATTTTTGGGGGGCAATTTGTTGGATCTTAATTTCGACGCCTGGTTTGATTTATGGAACAAATAAGGAAAAGGAAAATTTTCTGCCAAGTTATGATAGACTTCGACTAGGCAAGCAGCAATATTGAGGGCCCAGTCGAAGTTACTCCTTATGCAAGGAAACACGGCTAGATGGACTTAAGGAAATTTTCCTAAATTTGAAGTAGTATTTCGACGAGGATACTACTGATGGTATCTTCGATTTAATTTTGAATTTGAATCAAAGAGGGAATGTTGTCCTTATCCAGTTTTTCAAAATAAGACGCGTGGAGTACGCTGGAAAGTCGAAGACATGCCGAGCGCCACTTGTCTTAATTTAGGAGAAAGGTCGTTAGAGGCAGTTATTTCGATTAAATATAAATAGGAAGTCTTAGTGATAGGATTGTGTGTGTGATCAAGTTTGTACAAGTTACTCAAATTACTCAAAGTATCCAGTGTGTAGAGAAAAGAGTTGTTGAGAAATGTACGTTTGATAAAACACCATTGTCTTACAATTTTTATCAAATTGAATATATCATTTTTGCCCAGAAAATTATTTTCTTTACTTGCACTAGTTATTTCCAAAGCAATTTACTGCACTTTTGATTTCTTTTCTACAATGCTGTTTCTTTTATTTTGTCGAAGTAAACTACTTTCCAACCATGAATGTTGTCGAAGTGTTCATTGCTTCTAAAACTTTAATTTAAAAACACTAAGCACATGTCCTAGGATTTACTGGTTGATCCTGCAAGTTAACCAATATTTGGAAACCAGCGGTTGTTTACCAATTTACATGGTAAACACACACACACACACACACACACACACACATACACATAAGGTTCAATCAAGTTTCTATATAAATGGGTCTTGGTTCTTGATTGTTATCAAGAGCTTGATCAATTTTCAACAAGATTGATCAACTCATTCTCAAATTCATACAAGAAGAACAACCAAATTGCACAAAATAAGATGCAACAAAAAAGATAGAGAACTGACATCGGTTCAATATCAAAAGGTTAATGTTTTGAGAAGAAGAGAGATGAATGGTGAAAAGATGAACACACTAAGAAGAGAAGACAAAAATCACAATTTTTGTCTCTATGGATCACCATAGGTTTCCTACAATTATATTTTTCACCATAAGAAATAATCATTTAAATAAATGATGGAAAATTGAATTTTTTTTTTAAAGTTGGATTTGAATCTAGAAGGATTTGTGATTCGAATCAATCTGAACAGTGTCAAAAAGGGCGCTTTTTGAAGCTAATGATTTGAATCATTATTTGAACTTGATTCGAATCAAATGAGGTTGTGATTCAAATCAAATGAGGATATGATTCGAATCATGTTCAATTTTTTATCTGAATCATTTGATCTAGAGTGATATTCCAATTTTCAACAGGTGAGTGATTTGAATTAAATATAACACATAATTCGAACCAAATACCAAATCATCAAAATGCAAATGTTTTAACTTGTGATTCAAGCTACTCATGTGGAAATGACAAAATAATAATTTTCATAGGCTCAAAAAGGAATTGCCAACAAGGATAAAATGAATATAGTTATCAAATGTAAAAGGTTCTCAGTGGTACAATTAAGTAACCAAAGCGATTACAATCAAATGGAAAGAATATTACAATCACAAATGAATTGAAATAAAAGACAAATTACAAATATACAATGAAACAATAATCGAATTTTAAAACATCAAAACACAATTTATACCTAAAGCATGTAAATGATACAAAACAATACTATGTGCTTTCCGAGAGGGGCGTTATCTATCTCTAAAATGACTTAAGAACCCTCTCGCCCTTTCACTCGTACAAAACTATCTTTCTTGTTCTTGTAATTATTAGAGTAGGGTTTGAAAAAGGTTTTTCCCAAAAGGACACCTAAGGTTACCCAACCCCCTTTGGCGGAAGCTCTAGTGGCATAGAATGAAAAGACATCCATACAGTGGAGGTACCTCTAGCCCTATACACACAATTTCAAATGCCTTAACAGATCCCCAATTTTGGGGGCCAGTTTAGAAGGCGCAATGTTAAGCACCCTTATAACTTCCACTTCAAAAGTAGAAAAGGGGATAACCACCCTCATGTCCTTAAGAATGGGACGTATAAGTAGGAGTAAGGGGAGAAGAAGTTAGAAGGGGGGCCATGATAACCCTTTCTATAGACGAACAAACATCTAGAACGATCATCCCTGGTCATCCTAAGAGGATACCTCAACATGCTACCAAAAGGAGATTATTTTCTTCCCGGCAGAAAAACTCAATAACTGCGGCCTCCTTGGGCACTACAACAGGGGTATCCATTATCTCTTTGTTTTTTAGGAACACATAAGACAAAAAGAAATCATTACCACCATCGTAGTGGCTACTAGAAATACCAGATCTCTCGATCTCACAAAACTAAAAGATCTACGCTAGTCTAGGGCTCTATGAAATTTCCTTTTTTCTAAATCCATAACCATTTGTATTACGAAAGGGAAAGAGAGAAGGAATAGATACCTAAAAAGGGTTTTAATTGAAGTTGGAAGGAGCTTGCAGATGGTTATGTGAACAAGTTAAGTAAAGAAAATTAAATGGGGAACAAATGAGTTCTTTTATAGGAGAGTAAGAGCTACACTCAAAATTCTTTTAGGCGTCCCTAAAAAAGTCAAAAAGACCCTTACATATGCATAAACTAGGTCTATTTAGAGTCACAAGAGTAAATCATCATTGATTACATTAAATGTAATCGAGCACTCCCATCACTTAACTGATGTTTGATATCCCTAAAAAACATATAACATATTTCCATTAAATATAAAAATAAAAATTTAATAAATTTGTTTCATATTACTTATGTCCTAAATTATAAATTGCTTTATAAAAAATATTATGATTATTTTCAAATCATACCTTTGACTATTTATTATCATCTATTCTTTCAACTCTTTATATTATTCTTTCTCAGGTCATTAATAAAAAATAATTTTATAAATCATTTCATAATTTTTCTTTTTCATATATTATTAACTCTAAGAGCTCAATTAGTTTTCAAAATAGAACAAAAATAGGATAAGATAAAAAAACATAATAAATAATTATATGATAATATAACAGAGACACTTAACCAAACAAATATGTTGTTATTTATTGATCTTCAGGCAACTTGGTGCAATATTTCATGGTTGATTTCAGCATTCCTTCGCAACAATCTCATGGAATTATAAATTTAGAATTATTTATGCCATACCTGGTGGAAACATCGGTCCCTTCCTTTGGCAGTCGATCACCATATTTCCTAATTGTTTGTTGAGGGAGGTTGTGTTGACCTCCATTACGTTCTCTTCACTTTTTCCATCTTTGTCACGATGCAAGAATTTGTATATCCTATGGGATCCATACATATTGACATATATTATCATTGGTTTGTCATGGACATTATGATATTTCATCTTTAAGTGGACCAGAGAGGTCACACATCCAATGTCGTTGCAGAGGATTTTCCTAGGATGCAATTGTAAACACCCTTACATGAGACTACCAAAATTTACAGATTGACTGTCCTGGTGTCCCTTCATTCTTCAAAGAGGGACATTAGTTCATTGTGTCTCCAGAGGTGAGTAACTATGTCATTAAAGGCTTGCAAGTAGGATTCCTTGTATGGTGATAACTTTTCCATTTTTAGCCCAAAATTCTCGAAAAGCTCTGCATATATGATGTCACATGAATCCCCTCCCCTCATCTATCGTGAAATTGGAAGATAGGTATATTCAAATTCTATATAGAAGTTTCCTCGCCTTCTCTACTGACCGTCATTAGCCCAATGATTCTTCTTTTAATGGTTCCCTTGGACTGGTTCCTTGGTCTGGGGAGGCCTTCAGTAATGGAAGCAATGTATTGGAGCTTCCCCTTCCAGGCGTCATCTTCTTTTCAACTACTATATCTATTTCCTTTGGCCCTGCTTACATCCTTAATTGTTTTCTTAGGAGACCCTTTTTCTCGACGAAGGGATTGTTTCTTTCGTTCTTTATATCTTTCTTTCCATGTCATCTTTTCGACCGCCCTTCTAAGTGTATCAAAAAGATGACTCTTATGGAAATGACAAATTCTCATTTTATCAATCCTGCCAAAATCCTTTACTGAATATGAGTTTCTTATTCTGGATTCATTGAAGTATGTATTTGTATTTTTCTTGTAGAATGATCTCCCTTGAAGTTTTTATGGGACTATAGTATGAGAACCTATAGTGAGGTCCCTTGTCTTCATCGTCTCGAAGAGGATTGTTGTATTTCTCTGAACTCCAACTATTTTTTAGGTTTCTTGTTCCCTTACCATTCTCTACCTTTTATTACAGGAGTTCTTCTCCATAATTGATATAAAGATGGGCCCTAATTAAGAGATTGTTTAAGCTACATGTTTTTATAGCCCCATCTTCTCGCGGAAAATTTAATTCAGTCTTAATCTCCTGTTAAATATCGAGCAGTTTAATTTTTCCTTCGTTTCCATACTTCTACGCTACTTTGGTAAATGTTACAGTAAAGTGGCAAACAAAAATTATTGAGAACTCGGTTTTGTCGTCTCCACAGGGATCGGTGCAAGGGAAATAACGTCGTTCAATGGTCTCTACGTTTCTAAGCTTGTTGTGAAATATTTGGTTGAAAGATTCAAGGTACAATAGATAAAAGCAGAAAATATAAAGACGGAAAATATAAAGTAAAGACTTAAAGTAAACAGAGCCTTGTTGGGATTTGAATTTCAACAATCGATAACACATGCATTCTTCTGACCATTTAAACACAAATCAATCGTTCATCTAATACCCTCACGTATCACCCACAACCGAGGTTATGTCTAACGCAAAGTCGATATAACAACCGTATTGTATCATTGATGATGTCTCATGCAACTTAACACACTGGCCATTAAGAACTGATACTCGCGCGAATGTTAAATCTAAATCTATGTCTAGAGTTTAGAACATAACAAATATTTATCCTAGATCCAGATCTGAAGAGTATTTGTCTATAGTGGTTCAAGTCAATGTATAAACAAGTAAACAAGGATAACATCCATATCAGATAAATGATTTATTCATATAAAACGCCATGATCAAAATACGTACATACACTTAACCCTTTTTAACATGTATTCAAATCGTTTATGTATAAAGCGTTATCGTGGGCTTTACCGTAATAATCACTAGATGATGTCTCATGCTTACAATAAACACAATAAAAGCTTGATACTAATGAATATCAACTCACAAATCTATGTCTAGAGTTTGCTTATTGATAGATGAATATCTTAGACCCATTAAATGAAATCAAATTCAACATCAATATTGAATCAAAACTAGTTCACAACTACATAGATTAGAAGAAATACATAAGGTATAAAAAGATTACATCTAACCCCAACAAGATGTGAGAGCAAGAGTTCTCTCTACAAGTCAATCTATGTTTTGATGATAACAATACGTATTTGTGAAAGAACCATTTTATGTTCTAACGTGTGTTGTGTGCAGATCATATTCATAGAAGTTATCAGATCCAACAAGCACCAGCCAGATGAGCGTAATTGATAATATGCGAAGTTACTATGTGTGACACAAGTCACAAGAAGCAAGAATGCTTCTGTATTTGATAGTGATCAGTCAGATCCAAGGATTCTGATATTGCTGTTGCAATGATCTTGTGGATGCTCTCTGAAAGTGGTCGAGATTCTGATGATTGTGAAGCTTCTGAAGAAGAGAACTGAAGTGCTGAAGACTCTCATGACTTGAAGTTCTGAAGGCAGAAGGCTCTGAAGACCAAGTGCAGAAAGACTCTGAAGACTTATGTGTTTTGAAGATTAAGGTTCTGAAGATCAAGTGCCGAAGACTCTGAAGACGGATTCCTAATGGACGAGTTCTGAAGTTTCGGAAGACTTGAAGAAGGAAAGGATAATGTTCTTAAAGACAAGTGTTGAAGTTCTGAAGACTGATTCATAATGGACTTCTTTAAATGACTAAAGACTTGACGTATCAGATATCCTGTTAAGAAGACTCTACTCATGCATCATCAATTTACCATCAGAAGCCTCTGAAGTTTGGAAGTCACATGTTGTCGTTGTGAGTAACTGTACAGGGCGCCCAAGAAAGATATATCCCATCACTTCTCCCACAATAAAAAGGAGATGTGTCAGTATAGCTAGTTATTACGCAACGTCTATTTTCCAACAGCCAACAATATTTCAAACGGCTATATTTCTACTGGGCTATTTAAAAGGAAAGAGTATTCGCTTCTAAATGACGACGAAGTCCACAAATCGATTCACTCCCACAAAAAATGAATTGATCAAGTCATTGTGTGAAGATAGCAACAACGATGAGTTCTCGTTGTAACACTTAGAATATCCAAAGCTATCACCATTTACACATGGCCATTGTTGTTGAAGCTCAAAGATCATCATTCAACACAACAACAATGAATTGGTATAGAAGCTGTTGATGAAGAAGACAACATTGCAAATCAGTCAAGTCATCAACCACCTTCTCGTCAGCGCTACATTGAAGATCTGAAGCAAGGAGTTGTTGCTCAAAGCTTGCTCACCCAAGAAGACGAAGAAGAAGAAGATCTACAAGATGTCAACAACTGTCAAATCTTTATACATCTGTGTAGTTTCTTAGGATAGGCAAAGAGCTGTTGCTCGAATCTTGCTTGAACACTTGTGTGTTCTTTGTACTTAAACTTAGGAGTAATCTGCTTGTTAAGAAGCATCCTTGTAACCTCCTGTAAAACTAATTCCTGGTGAATTAGGATTCCTTGAGTGGTCAGTGTAACCAGAGACTCGAGAAGACAATGGCGAGATGTCATTGTGGGAAAAACCTGAAATAGGGTCAGTAGCGTTATATTCATTGCGATGAATCCCTGAGCGTCTAGCTGTGAAAGCCTAGCAGTAAATCTTGCGAGATTAGAACCTGCAGGTCAATGTTCGTTATATTCATTAAGTTGAATCCCTGAACGGTTCATTGCATGTTAGTCACAGTGCGGCTGTGCAAGTGGTTAGTCACCGGCTGTTGCCCGTGCATCTGTAGTCGAGATTGATTATAGTGGATTAAGACCTTGTGTTCAAGGCGAAATCACCTGAGGAGGGTGGAGTGGATTAACCTTTGTGGTGAACCAGGATATATCGTGTGTCCTTTACTTTTATGCTTAATGTTCTTATTTATGTTTCTATATTGAGTATCAGAACCTTACATAAGCAAGTCAGAACCTTGCAACTCTGATAAGCTTCCGCTCTACAAGATCTGAATGATTAACATAGTGTTCATACTCTTAAGAGGTTCTCACGTTTCAAGCATTGACAAATCTGAATATAACTTTGCTAGTCAGAGTCTCTCATCGAACTCTGATGCCATCTCGGCGTCTTAACGACAAGAAGGAAAAAGTTGTCAAAAGAGTAAATACACAATTCAAACCCCCCTTTCTTGTGTCTTTCTCGCACCTTCAATTGGTATCAGAGCACCAGCTATGTTATTAATGGATATCAAACACTTAACAGTGTCATAAAAAGATCCGGATGCGGTGCGTAGAAATACTCTGGGTAAGATTGAAATCCACTTATAATTTCTGTAACAGTTTAGAAGATGACTGTGTACAAAATTATAATCAATCTGAGTACTTGAGCAAAATCACTGATTCTGAAAGTTTCTGCCGTCGTCAAACAACTAAACCTTCCTCACTTAAGTTTTAATGAAGATTGAAGAATCAGCTGATAAGATGGATTCATCAGATAAGAAGTAATATCTGTTGAATACTTATCTTGGAAGATACGTGTGGATAAACCACGTATTTGCTCAAAGTTAAATCATCAGGAAACAAGAAGTCTTGTTTACTGAAGATCAATTCTTTATGAGTTTTTGAGATGTTTTCAAGAAACGGATTAGGTCCACCCTTGACTTTCTCGTATAAAAACTCATTCAGAACTTCTTCATGTAAAGAAGAAAAATTGTTGTTCTATGATTTTGAACTTCAGAGTGAAGTCTGTTGAAGTCAGAAAATCTGAAGAATTCAAACTCTTAGAAATGATTCAACATTTGAATTTTGAATGATTAAGAAGGTTAAAAGACTCAATATAGAACTGAATATTGTTTTTTGGAAGCAATACAGAAAACTGAAAGAATATTCAGGAAGAAGAATGTCTAGGATTCATCAAGTACTTGATCAAGAATGAACACTTATAGTTTTAATTGAACCAGTATAACCAAGTTCTGATAACTTAAAACTATCTCTCAAGTGAATCAAATGTTAGTAATCACATCACTATTTGATAAGTTGTTCAGAACCTCTCACGCACTGGAATCAGAAGATGTCAAACCAGACGCTTAAGTTCTCTACCTAAAGTCAAAAGGATTCAAGTTGCTGACGTCATTCGGAATGAAGAAATCAGATACACTGTGGACTATTCTCAAACCATTATCAGAATTAAGAAAATAATCATATTCTTCAGAAACCAGAATGCAAGTGAATCTTGAAGAATCCAAGAACCAACAAGTAGTTCACTCAGACATTTCTTAGAAAGAAAGATCAGAATCAAAATGGAAAATGCTAAGATAAGTCCCTAAAAGATCTATGTATTCCTAAGGTATGGCTGCTTTTATTCCTGATTATTTTTTAGTAATCACTAACTGTTCACTAGTATTCTTCTAAGAGTAATTTAGATTTTCTAGCATTTATGATTAGACAATTTTTGAAGAAATTAATTAATTACGTGGTGTCAGCTACTATAACCCTACCCATAGGTATACGGCGTTTTAAGTCTATCATGCGTCCTTTCAACTGACTGTCACCACTATTCATAGCGTGTCTAGGAAATGATGACCACGCGTGTTCCAAGCGTGATAAATAGCTATCACTCCTTAGTTCTCCTCACCAAAAATTATCCCTCTCTTAGAAATAATCACTACCTGGTAGATTAGAACCTTCTTCATCAACTATCCTGCTCAAAATGTCTTCACACAATATCAGAGGAGAAACTACTGACCTCGAACTCTTAAAGGAATACACTCTAAACGTGAACCATCTACCTCTTTTCCACAAAACAAATGTTTTCTCTGGAATTAAATTTCAGAACTGGGAGAATTATTTCAACATGATCGTTGGACCAGTATTTCCTGCTCTTGTTACTGAGTTCTGGGCAAATGCTCAAGTTCTAGAATTTGACTATGGCAAAAATGCTATCTTGTCTGTAGTTGCTGGCTGTCCAATCCTAATCAACCCTACTATCATAGCTAAAGCCATTGGGTGTGATGAAGATGGTGTAACTGTGGAAAGAAATATTAACAACCATAGCTTCGACAGGCATCTACACGTCATTTTTGAAACTAAGGGGCATCCCACTCAACCATGCACCCTCACTCCAGTTGCTAAAGATTGGTACAAGATTACGGTGACTAATTTAAGACCAATAGAAAGAGGAGGAGGATGGTTATCTAACAAAGAAAGATTGTTCATTTTCTTCCTAGTGTCTAGGATCAAAATAAACCTACCCCAATCCATGTATAACCATCTGAAGGAAGAAATCCTTTTGTCTAGGGAAGACACCGTTTATCAAGTTCCCTACTGCAGAGTTATCTCCCACATGCTTGATCTTCAAGGAGTTGTTGGTCATTGCAGAAGAAATGGAATGACTGAGAAGATCCTTCCTGAGTTTTGTCAACCTATGACGTTCTTAGTCTAAGATAGGAATTTAGTCATTTTTTTTCTATTTAACTAAGCTTATGTTAAATCTTAATATCTATATCCTTTTGATTAAGTGTCCCTAAATGTGATTTGTGTGATTTTGAATGAATGTTTCCCATGATCAAAATACTCTAATAAAACAATGAGCGCTGCTTAACATTCACATGAAAAAGCTTAGGATTGTCTAGGGATCATAAATCCCTCGCAGGTCATAGTTAAGTGACGGTTCCATTACCACTTATTAGGGTTGTGTCATAATTCTTGATTAAAGGAATTAATCATTAACCTACTTTCCCACATTACTTAGTGCTTCTAGGAAAATCAACCGTTGCGGTTTCAAATTCTCCACAGAATTTACTTCACTCCTTCACCTATAAAAGCATTAAACCCTAAGACAGCAACACAACTCTTATACACCAGAATCTTCAGCCTAATCACCACCAATTCTCCTCATTACTCACTAAAAATGGCTTTCGTCTCACAAAATGCTTCAATTCCCACAACCACACAAATTTCAGTTGACAGTCTCATAGTTTTGTCAGAAACAGTTGTAAACCTCAACAATCTAAAATCAAATGGATGTGATATTACTCCTTCAATGGAAACTCAAGGATGGAGTAATTACTTCAAGAGGTTGGAAGGACCAACTTACAGATACATGGTTAAAGATTTTTGGATCCACGCCAACACATCCAATACCCTTATTGTCTCCTTCGTTTTTGGAAGGAAAATCTTCATATCTGAGAAGACTATTTCAGATCTTCTGATGCATGACAACAGTGGTGTGAGAATCACTAAGAACCAACTAAACGAGGAAAAAGAAGCAAAGGTTCTGGCTAGCATCTTCAAAGAAGATGCTGTAGCTGATGCAAAGAACTCAATATTCTCTAATCTAAAAGATTCTCTACAAGTATGGTTTAGGATCCTCCAAGGAAGTATGTTTCACCATCTTCCCTCAAACCAACTCAACGACACTAAAAAATGTGTCCTATTTCTCCTTCTTAAGGGAATCAAGATGCATTTTCCTGCAATTCTATTCAAACTTCTGAAGGAAGCCATAAGAAACTCCAGAACAGGTTCTGTCACGGAGGACAGACACATTCCGTATGGAAGACTTATTTCTGACATCTTGGTGGAATCAGGGGTTGTTGACGATATTCTGATTAATGAGGGAGAATCAAGAAAACTGCTTAAGAGCGCTGGAAAAATTCTCAGGTTTGAGAATCTCAAAAGAGAAAACTCCACTCTGGATAACACATCTTTTAGGAAATTAACATTGACACCAAGGGTTCCGGTTGAAGGATTTCCAAGATTCGCCACTTACAATCAGACAGAAGTTGGGAACTATCTGAAACAATCTAAGGACGGAGACATCAGCGCATGGATTAACATGAAGAATATTACTGATGTACTTCAAGAGCTCATAGATTAGAAGAGAATAAGTAAGAAGCAGAAGGATACTGATGATGGAGAACCTTCATCAAAAAGATCAAAAAATGTGAATGATGCATTATCATCTTTTAAGGATAATGTCATCACAAAAATCCAAAACCTAGTGGATGCTTCCAGTTCAAGCATAGACCCCATGGAAATAAGAACTATCTGGACTGAGTTCCATGAATGGATCTCAGAGGAAATTGTGAAAACCAAGAGGCTGGCAATTACTCAAGCAGAAGAAAAACTGCATGTCTCAAGAATTGGCGGTTCTGAAAGCTTGTTCTCATCTTCATCGTCATTAGGCTCCTATTAGTCTAATTCTTAGAAACCCATCCTCATTAGGTCTATGTTTTGATTACCTTAAACTCATTAAGATTAAGCTCACCTAAGCCTTATGTTCTTAAAGCTACTTTGTGATTCTGAGCTAAAATTTCATTGATAATGCCGTATCTGATCTCTACAATGATATATCACTGTTCTTTATCATTTTGACCTAAATATGCGCAATGCTTATATGATAACATCTCTTGAGTCTATTAATGTTCACTATCATATTGATCTACATATGCTTAAATGCTCAGATGCTCTATAACTTTTTGATGATGTCAAAAAGGGGGAGAAATATAATATGATTTTGATTGATGAATATGAATGATTGAAAGAAAGAAAATCTTAAAACAGAAAGAATGCAAACTCAAACACGTAATCAATCATATAAAATGTGTTACTACTAACGTTTGTTGTTTGATGTTATCCGAGGAACTCTAAACAAGTTCACTAGGCATTCTAAGACAGGTCAAGAAAGAAGAACTCTGTTAGTCATATGATAGAAGTTGTACACTTCGTAAATATGTGTTCAGAATCAGATCTACCCAGTACTGTTCAGAAGTTGAGAACTGTCTGAAAGTCAAAGTTTATCTTGATCTCTGTCTCACTTGGTTCAGAAGTTGTAAGCTGTCTGAGAGTATGAGATTCAAAATGTAAGAATCAAAAGGAGAACACTCTGAAAGCAGTCAAGACAAAGTATACATCTCAAGATGCTTATTCAGAAGAATTGTGCAAATAAGAAGTCAAGAACTGTCTGAAGATCCGAATTGAAGATCCAAGAAGAAGTAGTTCTAATGCTTACCAGGAACCAATTAAAATGAAAACTATTTGGTATCAGACTAAATCAACTATTGGTAATCAGACCAAGTACACAAAGATTGGTATCAGACTCGTCAATCAGAGCAAAGCTGTGGATTATTGTCAAAATACCTTCATTGGTATCAATTTCAGCACACTAAGGAAATACCTTTCAAGTGGTATGAGAAGAATTCCTTCACTTGGTATCAGATTCAACATACTCTGGTATAAGACTCAGTACATCACTTGGTATCATACCAGAATTAAATCATGTGTACCAGATTCAGAATCAAGCGGTGATTGATCACAAAAATTTAAACTTCAATTGGTATCTGATCAAAAATCAAGCTTTGATGAACCACTGAGTTATGACAGTAACAAGGCTCTGAAACGAAGACCTGTGTTCAAAAGTCAAACTCTGAAAAAGTCACGATCTACGTTGGTGATTAAAAAATTATCATCCTGAATTATGATTCTGAAGATCCCAATATCTGACTTATGGAAATTAGGGGGAGACTACCCAGAATATTCAAATGATAAATCCTATAATCTTCACAAAGTCTAAAACTCAGGGGGAGTTTCTTGAAAGACATTGTCTGTCTCTGATGAATAGCGAGGCTATGTTATCAGATAAGAACTGATATGTTTGTGCTTAAATGAACCTACTGAAAAGTAGAAATGCTTCAGAAGACTCTGAAGATTACAAGCTCTGATACAACCACAAAGGAACTGAGTTCTAAAGATCTGAATATGGAAGTTCTGATGAACTAGTCCAGATGCTGAAGACTCTTTGTTTTCTTAAAGACAAGATAAAGAAGTAGTCCTTTTCTATTCTTCGTTCTGACAACTCAAGTTGTTATTCTGTATGTCTTTGGATCATATAAGATTCTAGATGGTCACAGATAAAACTTTGAGGATAACACATTCAGGGGGAGTTGTTGTTCCAGACTCTGAATATGTTTGTTTTGGTGATTACCTTGTATAAAATGTTCAATCAAAATACTTGGTTTTGTCATCATAAAAAAGGGGGAGATTGTGAGTGCAAGAGTTGTCTCTACAAGTCAACCTATATTTTGATGATAACAATACGTATTTGTGAAAGAACCATTTTATGTTCTAAAGTGTGTTAGGTGCAGATCATATTCATAGAAGTTATCAGATCCAACAAGCACCATCCAGATAAGCGCAATTGATAATATGCGAAGTTACTATATGTGACACAAGTCGCAAGAAGCAAGAATGCTTCTGTATCTGATCGTGATTAGTCAGATCCAAGGATGTTGATATTGCTGTTGCAATGCTCTTGTGGATGCTCTCTGAAAGTGGTCGAGATTCTGAAGATTGCAAAGCTTCTGAAGAAGAGAACCGAAGTGCTGAAGACTCTCATGACTTGAAGTTCTGAAGGCAGAAGGCTCTAAAGACCAATCGCAGAAGACTCTGAAGACTTATGTGTTTTGAAGATTAAGGTTCTGAAGATCAAGTGCCAAAGACTCTGAAGACGGATTCCTAATGGACGAGTTCTGAAGTTTCGGAAGACTTGAAGAAGGAAAGGATAATGTTCTTAAAGACAAGTGCTGAAGTTCTGAAGACTGATTCCTAATGGACTTCTTCAAATGACTGAAGACATGACGTATGAGATATCCTGTTAAGAAGACTCTACTCATGCTTCATCAATTTACCATCAGAAGCCTCTAAAGTTTGGAAGTCACATGTTACCGTTGTAAGTAACTGTACACGGCGCCCAAGAAAGACATATCCCGTCACTTCTCCCACAGTAAAAAGGAGATGTGTCAGTACAGCTAGTTATTACGCAACGTCTATTTTCCAACAGCCAACAATATTTCAAACGGTTATATTTCTACTGGGCTATTTAAAAGGAAAGAGTATTCGCTTCTAAACGACGACGAAGTCCACAAATCGATTCACTCCCACAAAAGATGAATTGATCAAGTCATTATGTAAAGATAGCAACAACGATGAGTTCTCGTTGTAACACTTAGAATATCCAAAGCTATCACCATTTACACATGGACATTGTTGTTGAAGCTCAAAGATCATCATTCAACACAACAACAATGAATTGGTATAGAAGTTGTTGATGAAGAAGACAACATTGCAAATCAGTCAAGTCATCAACCACCTTCTCGTCAGCGTTACATTGAAGATCTGAAGCAAGGAGTTGTTGGTCAAAGCTTGCTCACCCAAGAAGACGAAGAAGAAAAAGATCTACAAGATGTCAACAACTGTTAAATCTTTATACATCTGTGTAGTTTCTTAGGATAGGCAAGGAGTTGTTGCTCGAATCTTGCTTGAACACTTGTGTGTTCTTTGTACTTAAACTTAGGAGTAATCTGCTTGTTAAGAAGCATCCTTGTAACCTCCTGTAAAACTAATTCCTGGTGAATTAAGATTCCTTGAGTGGTCAGTGTGACTGGAGACTCGAGAAGACAATGGGGAGATGTCATTGTGGGAAAAACCTGAAATAGGGTCAGTAGCATTATATTCATTGCGATGAATCCCTGAACGTCTAGATGTGAAAGCCTAGCAGTAGATCTTGCGAGATTGGAACCTACAGGTCAATGTTCATTATATTCATTAAGTTGAATCCCTGAACGGTTCATTGCATGTCAGTCACAGTGCGGCTGTGCAAGTGGTTAGTCACCGGTTGTTGCCCGTGCATCTATAAGCGAGATTGATTATAGTGGATTAAGACCTTGTGTTCAAGGCGAAATCACCTGAGGAGGGTGGACTGGATTAGCCTTTGTGGTGAACCAGGATATATCATGTGTCCTTTACTCTTATGCTTAATGTTCTTATTTATGTTTCTATATTGAGTATCAGAACCTTACATAAGCAAGTCAGAACCTTGCAACTCTGATAAGCTTCCGCTCTACAAGATCTGAATGATTAACATAGTGTTCCGACTCTTAAGAGGTTCTCACATTTCAAGCATTGACAAATCTGAATATAACTTTGCTAGTCAGAGTCTCTCATCGAACTCTGATGACATCTCGGCATCTTAACGACAAGAAGCAAAAAGTTGTAAAAAGAGTAAATACACAATTCAAACCCCCCCCTTTCTTGTGTCTTTCTCGCACCTTCACAGGAGATCGAAACACTTACTCGAAGATCAATATCTAATTTGCTTATATTTGGATATCTCCCTCTTAGGGTTTTGTGTTTCTCTCTCTAAAATATATTTGGAATGAAGAAAGATAAAGTTCTACAAAAGTTATATTTCTAAAAAGCAAGAAAGTACATAAATAGTAAGACAAAAATCTGTCTTGTTCGCACTATGAACTCCTTTTTTGCACTGCGAAGTTCACTAATAGGCACAAAAAGGGCCTCTAAACAGTAATATCGCCCCTGAGAAAATATCTGACTTCGCACTACGAAGCTCTTGTTTGCACTTCGAACCTGCTCGCTCAGACCTTGCACTACCACCAACAAGGGGTTTAGCTACTGCCATCCAAATTTTCTGGTTTGCTTTGACCTCACATTGAGCTCGCACTGCAAGCTCTCCTGCAGTTCGCTACTTGCTCGCACTGCGAACCTGCTGGTTTCTCCATAATTTCTTTGGCTTCCTTGTCCATTTAATTGTGCCTTGTTCTTTGATAATCCAACCTAATTCTTACACAATATCACACATATCAAGGCATCCAAAGGTAAAACCAGTTTCATTAAAGAATCACATAAGAACATGGAAAAATTCAATTAAAACTTGAGAAATGAGTTGAAAAATGCCAAGAATAAAGGTTCACGTTAAGACATGTTTGGAATTCAACAAAATATCCCCAACTAGATTTTCGCTTGTCCTCAAGCAAAGTATGCCTCTCATAACAACAAGAGGATTTGCTCAAGCATAGATTCAACCAAGAAAAGATTTATGGTTCAAATTCAACATAAGAATGCATACAAGTAATGATCACAACTTCATAGAATCCACAATGATAAAGAATTTAGTTCTTCCAACAAATATCATGCAATATTTCAAATAACAACTAAACTCTCATACTTGAATCACTCTAACACTCCTCTTCAATTAATGGATGAAGAAAAATTGCGCTTTTGAAACCGCGGGACAATTCCACTCAACTTAACAACAATGCTAACACAATTCAATTGATACATTCATCAATCAATCAAATAAGAAATTATGGAAGCAAAAGATCACGAAGGGATTTTAAGGTTGTAATTTGGCCAGGTTCATAACAAATGGTCATTTCTTAAAGCCATTGAAACAATGTTGCCAATCAAAAGAGAGATTCACTATACAAGGTATTTACACATCACAACTTCATTCACCAATATCTTTTCTCTATTGCTCATCCTTTTCAAGCTTCCTTTTGCACAATTATTTTAATTCTCTATTTTTTTTCTTTCAAACAAGCATTCTTTTTCTTTTCTTTTTCACATTCATATTCAAAAAAAAAAAAAAATCTTCTTTCCTTTGCTTGTTTGAAAATTTTCAAAATTTTGAGCAACCTACCACATTTCTTTCATTCTCCACAACTAGAATACCATCAAACCTCAAGTGAATGCTCCTTTCTTTTTATGGAAAGGAAATCAATTTAGAACCAAGTTCAAAGGTTTCAAGAATTGTTTTTTAGAATCTCACGAAATTCAATAATGAACTTAAACTTTCCATGTATGTACAAATATTACGTTCATCACTAAAATTGAGATTTAATCTATTAGGCTCAAAGGGGTTAACGAATTCTCACTACTCACGGGTAAGTTACTTTTGGATATGGTTGTGCTCAATATAAACAAATGCCTTGATCCTTTCTAATGCTTCCACAAAATCACAATAAACAAAAGATTAAGCATGAATCGAATGAATTAAACAAAGTTGTCAATTATCCAAGCATTTAGTAAACAATGGAGGTTTCTCACAATTTATGGCTTTTGGACCTAAGTGACTCAAGCATTCAAATAAGTTGTAAAATGAAACAAGAATACAAATTTGTACAACGCACAAAATTATTAATCATTCTACAATTATAGATAATGGTAACCATGTACTTTGCATGCATTCATCACATTAAAATTATTATCATCACCATCCAATCTTGGTAGAATCTTCACTAGATACCTTTTAACAAAACAACAACCAATCTAGAAGTTCTCATCAACATTTATCCCTATCCAACACTTGAGCAAATGTGAAAGGAAACAAGTATATATACAGTACAAACAATTGTACAAATCTAAAATATATAGAAACTATTGCGATGTGATTCAATATCTAAACATCAATCCCCGACAACGGCACCATTATACTGTTGCGGTAAAGCGGCAAGCAAAAATTATTGAGTACCCAATTTTGTCATCTCCACAGGGATCAGTGTGAGGGAAAGAACGTTGTTCAATGGTCTCTACGTTTCTAAGTTTGTTGTGAAATATTTGATTAAAAGTTTCAAGGTACAATAGATAAAAGTGGAAAATATAAAGACGAAAAATATAAAGTAAAAACTTAAAATAAATAGAGCCTTGCTGGGATTGTAATTTCATCAATCGATAACACATGCATTCTTCTGACCAGTTAAACACAAATCAATCATTCGTATAATACCCTCATGTATCACCCACAACCAAGGTTATGTCTAACACAAAGTCGAGAGAACAACCGTATTATCTCATTGGTGATGTCTCACGCAACTCACAACACAAGCCATTAAGAACTGATACTCACGCGAATGTTAAATATAAATCTATGTCTAGAGTTTAGAACCTAACCGGTATTTATTCTAAATCCATATCTAAAGAGTATATGTCTATAGCGCTTCAAATCAATGCGTAAACAAGTAAACAAGGATAACATCCATATCAGATAAATGATTGATTCATATAAAATGCCATGATCAGAATACGTACATATGCTTAACCCTTTTTAACATGTATTCAACTAATTTATGTATGTGAACATAGTTCTTCATCTCTTTTATCACGCATTCTAACAATACCATTTATGTCTAAAGCGTTGTCGTGGGCTTTACTGTATTAATCACTAGATGATGTCTCATGCTAACAATCAACACAACAAAAGCTTGATATTAGTGAGTATCAACTCACAAATCTATGTCTAGAGTTTGCTCATTGATAAATGAATATCTGAAACCCATTAAATGAAATCAAAGACAACATCGATATTGAATCAAAACTAGTTCACAAATACATAGATTAGAAGAAATACATAAGTTATCAAAAGATTACATCCAACCCCAACAAGAGATCGAAGCACTTACTCAATGATCAAGCTTCGATTTGCTTGTATTTGGACTTCTCCCTCTTAGGGTTTTGTGTTTCTCTCTCTAAAATATATTTTGAATGAAGAGAGATAAAGTTCTACAAAAGTTATGTTTCTAAAAAGCAAGAAAAGTACATAAATAGTATTACAAAAATCTGTCTAGTTCGCACTACGAACTCACTCTTCGCACTGCGAAGTTCACTTATAGGCACATGAAGTGCCTCTGAATAGTTAAACCGCCCCTGAGAAAATATCTTACTTCGCATTACGAATCTCATGCTCGCACTGCAAACCTGCTCACTCAGACCTCACACTACCACCAACAAGGGGTTTAGCTACTGCCATACAAATGTTAAGGTTCGCTTTGGCCTCGCCTTGAGGTCGCACTTCGAGCTCGCCTGATGTTCGCTACTTGCTCGCACTACGAACCTGCTGGATTCTCCTTAATTTCTTTAGCTCCCTTGTCCATTCAATTGCGCCTTATTCTTTGATAATCCAACCTAATTCCTACACAATAGCACACATAACAAGGCATCCAAAGGTAAAATCAATTTTATTGAAGAATCACATAAGAACATGGAAAAATTCAATTTAAACTTGAGAAATGAGTTGAAAAATGCCAAGAATAAAGGTTCAAAATAAGACATGTTTTGCATTCAACAAACTCTCCCCAACTATATTTTTTCTTGTCCTCAAGCAAAGTATGCCCCTCATAACAACAAGAGGATTTGCTCAAGCATATATTCAACCAAGAAAAGATTTATGGTTCAAATTCAACATAAGAATGCATACATGTAATGATCACGACTTCCTAGAATCCACAATGATAAAGAATTTAGTTCTTTCAACAAATATCATGCAATATTTCAAATAACAACTAAACTCTCATACTTGAATCACTCTAACACTCCTCTTCAATTAATGGATGAAGAAAAATTACGCGTTTGAAACCGCATGACAATTCCACTCAACTGAACAACAATGCTAACACAATTCAATTCATACATTCATCAATCAATCAAATCAAAAATTATGGAAGCAACAGATCACTAAGGGCTTTTAAGGTTATAGTTTGGCCAGGTTCACAACAAAGTATCATTTCTTAAGGCCATTGAAACAATGTTGCCAATCAAAAGAGACATTCACTATACAAGGTATTTACACATCACAACTTCATTCACCAATCTCTTTTCACTATTGCTCATTTTTTCAAGCTTCATTTTGCACAATTATTTGCATTCTCTATTTTTTTTTCTTTCAAAAAAGCATTCTTTTTCTTTTCTTTTTCACATTCATATTCACAATTTTTTTCTTCTTACTTGTTTGAAATTTTTCAAAATTTTGAGAAACCTACCATATTTCTTTCATTCTCCCCAACTAGAATACCATCAAACCTCAAATGAATGCTTCTTGCTTTTTATGGAAAGGAAACCAATTTAGAACCAAGTTAAAAGGTTTCAAGAATTTTTTTTTAGAATCTCACAAAATTCAATGATGAACTTAAACTTTCCAATTATGTACAAATATTATGTTCATCACTAAAATTGAGATCTAATCTATTAGGCTCAAAGGGGTTAACGAATTCTCACTACTCACGGGTAAGTTACTTTTGGATATGGTTGTGCTCAATATAAACAAATGCCTTGATCCTTTCTAATGCTTCCACAAAATCACAATAATCAAAAGATTAAGCATGAATCAAACGAATTAAACAAAGTTATCAATTATCCAAGCATTTAGTAAACCATGGAGGTTTCTCACAATTTGTGGCTTTTGTACCTAAGTGACTCAAGCATTCAAATAAGTTGTAAATGAAACAAGAATACAAATTTGTACAAAGCACAAAATTCTTAATCATTCTACAATTATAGGAAGCGGTAACCATGTACCTTGTATGCATTCATCACATTAAAAATTTTATCATCACCACCCAATCTTGGTAGAACTTCATTGGATTCTTTTTAGCAAAAGAGAAACCAATCTAGAAGTTCTCGTCAACATTTATCCCTAACCAACACTTGAGCAAATTTGAAAGGAAACAAATATATATATATATATATATATATATATATATATATATATATATATATATATATATATATATATATAATATAAACAATTATACATGGCTCAAAAATATAGAAACTATTGCAATGCAGTTCAATATCTAAACACCAATCCCTGGCAACGACGCCATTTTGTTGTTGCGGTAAATCGACAAGCAAAAATTACTGAGTACCCAATTTTGTCGTCTCCACAAGGATCGATGTGACGGAAATAACGTTGTTCAATGGTCTCTACGTTTCTAAGTTTGTTGTGAAATATTTGGTTGAAATATTCAAGGTACAATAGATAAAAGCGAAAAATATAAAGACGAAGAATATAAAGACGGAAAATATAAAGTAAAGACTTAAAAAAAATAGAATCTTGTTGGGATTGGAATTTCATCAATCGATAACACATGCATTCTTCTGACCAGTTAAATACAAAGCAACTATTCGTATAATACCCTCACGTATCACTCACAACCAAGGTTATGTCTAAAGCAAAGTCGAGAGAACAATCGTATTGTCTCATTGGTGATGTCTCATGCAACTCACAACACAAGCCATTAAGAACTGATACTCACGCGAATGTTAAATCTAAATCTATGTCTAGAGTTTAGAACCTAACAGGTATTTATCCTAGATCCAGATCTGAAGAGTATATGTCTATAACGGTTCAAATCAATGTGTAAACAAGGATAACATTCATATCAGATAAATGATTGATTCATATAAAAGGTCATGATCAGAATACGTACATACACTTAACCCTTTTTAACATGTATTCAACTAATTTATGTATGTGAACATAGTTCTTCATCTCTATTATCACGCATTCTCACAATACCGTTTATATCTAAAGTGTTATCGTGGGCTTTACTGTATTAATCACTAGATGATGTCTCATGCTAACAATCAACACAATAAAAGCTTGATACTGGTGACTAGTGAGTATCAACTCACAAATCTATGTCTAGAGTTTTCTCATTGATAAATGAATATGTCAAACCCATTAAATGAAATCAAAGACAACATCAATATTGAATCAAAACTAGTTCACAAATACATAGATTAGAAGAAATGCATAAGGTATCAAAAGATTACATCCAACCCTAACAAGAGATCGAAGCACTTACTCGAAGTTCAAGCTCGAATTTTCTTGTATTTGGACTTCTTCCTCTTAGGGTTTTGTGTTTCTCTCTCTAAAATATATTTGGAATGAAGAGAGATAAAGCTCTACAAAAGTTATGTTTCTAAAAAGCAAGAAAAGTACATAAATTGAAATTCTGGTATAAGATCTCAGATGTCCTGAGAGATGTCGAGACACTTGATCTCTGCTTCAAACACAGTGACAATAAGGAGCAGAATACAAATTGTAAAAAATAAACAAACACACAATGATTTTTAACCCAGTTCGGTGAACAACAACACCTACGTCTGGGGGCTACCAAACCAGGAATGAAATCCACCAGATAGTATTAATTCTAAGCTAAATACTTCTGGTTTACAATTTGTCACTTAATCACTACCCGTGCTTAATTTCTACCTAAGACACTCCTAGGTATGAGATCCTTCTCAATTCCCTTTCAATCACAGCAGTGACAGAATAGTCCCAGAATAATCTGAAATCTGGAATTAAAAAAGCATAATTAAAAACTAAAAAGTAACAGACAAAGATGTCGAATCATCATGACAGGATATCTTGTCCAACATCTTGCTGTCAAGTTAGTTTGACCAAAATTGATGTCAACCTCAAAGGCTTGGACTCATCATAAATAGTATTACAAAAATCTGTCTTTTTCACACTATGAACTCCCTCTTTGCACTGTGAAGATCACTTATAGGCACATGAAGTACCTCTGAATAGTTTAACCGCCCCTAAGAAAATATTTTAATTCGCATTGTGAAGCTCCTGTTCGCACTGCGAACCTGATCGCTCAGACCTCACACTGCCACCAATAAGGGGTTTAGCTACTGCCATCCAAATGTTCTGGTTCACTTTGGCCTCACCTTGAGCTCGCACTGCAAGCTCTCCTGCTGTTCGCTACTTGCTCGCACTACGAACCTCCTGGATTCTCCATAATTTCTTTGGCTTCCTTGTCCATTCAATTGTGCCTTATTCTTTGATAATCCAACCAAATTCCTACCCAATAGCACACATAACAAGGCATCCAAAGGTAAAATCTATTTCATTGAAGAATCACATAAGAACATGGAAAAATTTAATTGAAACTTAAGAAATGAGTTAAAAAATGCCAAGAATAAAGGTTCAAAATAAGACATGTTTTGCATTCAACAAACTCTCCCCAACTATATTTTTGCTTATCCTCAAGTAAAGTACGCCCCTCATAACAACAAGAGGATTTGCTCAAGCATAGGTTCGACCAAGAAAAGATTTATGGTTCAAATTCAACATAAGAATGCATACAAGTAATGATCACAACTTCCTAGAATCAACAATGATAAAGAATTTAGTTCTTCCAACAAATATCATGCAATATTTCAAATAACAACTAAACTCTCATACTTGAATCACTCTAACACTCCTCTTCAATTAATGCATGAAGAAAAATTGCACGTTTGCAACCGTGGGACAATTCCATTCAACAGAACTACAATGTTAACACAATTCAATTCATACATTCATCAATCAATCAAATCAAAAAAATTATGGAATTAAAATATCACTAAGGGCTTTTAAGGTTGTAGTTTGACCAGGTTCACAAAAAAGGGTCATTTCTAAAGGCCATTGAAACAAAGTTTCCAATCAAAAGAGACATTCACTATACAAGGTATTTACACATCACAACTTCATTCACCAATCTCTTTTCTCTATTGCTCATCCTTTTCAAGCTTCATTTTGCACAATTATTTGCATTCTCTATTTTTTTCTTTCAAAAAAAATATTCTTTTTCTTTTCTTTTTCACATTCATATTCACAATTGTTTTCTTCTTTTCTTTGCTTGCTTGAAATTTTTCAAAGTTTTAAGCAACCTACCACTTTTCTTTCATTCTCCCCAATTAGAATACCACCAAACCTCAAGTGAATGCTCCTTACTTTTTATGGAAAAGAAATCAATTTAGAACCAAGTTCAAAGGTTTCAAGAATTTTTTTTTAGAATCTCACAAAATTCAATGAAGAACTTAAACTTTCCAATTATGTACAAACATTAAGTTCATCACTAATATTGAGATCAAATCTATTAGGCTCAAAGGGGTTAACGAATTATCACTACTCATAGGTAAGTTACTTTTGGATATGGTTGTGCTCAATATAAACAAATGCCTTGATCCTTTCTAATGCTTCCACAAAATCACAATAATCAAAAGATTAAGCATGAATCAAACGAATTAAACAAAGTTATCAATTATCCAAGCATTTAGAAAACAATGGAGGTTTCTCACAATTTGTGACTTTTGGACCTAAGTGACTCAAGCATTCAAATAAGTTGTAAAATGAAACAAGAGTACATATTTCTACAAAGCACAAAATTCTTAATCATTCTACAATTATAGGAAGCGGTAACCATGTACCTTGCATGCATTCATCAAATTAAAAATCTTATCATCACCATCCAATCTTGGTAGAATCTTCATTGGATACTTTTTAGCAAAAGAGCAACCAATCTAGAAGTTCTCATCAACATTTATCCCTAACCAACACTTGAGCAAATGTGAAAGGAAAAAAGTATATATATAATATAAACAACTGTACAAAGCTAAAAAATATAGAAACTATTACAATGCGATTCAATATCTAAACACCAATCCCCGGTAACGACACCATTTTGGTATTGCGGTAAAGCGGCAAGCAAAAATTATTGAGTACCCAGTTTTGTCATCTCCACAGGGATCGGTGCAAGGGAAATAACGCAGTTCAATGGTCTCTACGTTTCTAAGCTTGTTGTGAAATATTTTGTTGAAAGATTCAAGGTACAATAGATAAAAGCGGAAAATATAAAGTAAAAACTTAAAATAAACAGAGCCTTGTTGGGATTGGAATTTCATCAATCAATAACACATGCATTCTTCTGACCAGTTAAACACAAATCAATCATTCGTATAATACCGTCACGTATCACCCACAACCAAGGTTATGTCTAACGCAAAGTCGAGAGAACAACTGTATTGTCTCATTGGTGATGTCTCACGCAACTCACAACACATGTGATTAAAAACTGATACTCGCGTGAATGTTAATTCTAAATCTATGTCTAGAGTTTAAAACCTAACATGTATTTATCCTATATCCAGATCTGAAGAGTATATGTCTATAGCGGTTCAAATCAATATGTAAACAAGTAAACAAGGATAACATCCATATCAGATAAATGATTGATTCATATAAAAGGCCATGATCAGAATACGTACATACGTTTAACTCTTTTTAACATGTATTCAACTAATTTATGTATGTGAACATAGTTCTTCATCTCTATTATCACGCATTCTAACAATACCATTTATGTCTAAAGCGTTGTCGTGGGTTTTACTGTATTAATCACTAGATGATGTCTCATGCTAACAATCAACGCAACAAAAGCTTGATATTAGTGAGTATCAACTTACAAATCTACGTCTAGAGTTTTCTCATTGATAAATGAATATCTCAAACCCATTAAATGAAATCAAAGACAACATCAATATTTAATCAAAACTAGTTCACAAATACATAGATTAGAAGAAATACATAAGGTATCAAAATATTACATCCAACCCCAACAAGAGATCGAAGCACTTACTCGAAGATCAAGCTCCGATTTGCTTGTATTTTGACTTCTCCCTCTTAGGGTTTTGTGTTTCTCTCTCTAAAATATATTTGGAATGAAGAGAGATAAAGTTCTACAAAAGTTATGTTTCTAAAAAGCAAGAAAAATACATAAATAATATTACAAAAATTTATCTCGTTCGCACTGCGAACTCCCTCTTTGCACTGCGAAGTTCACTTATAGGCACATGAAGTGCCTCTTGTAACGCCCCGGTTTTTGTTAGATTTATTTAATCGAGTCGATTTAATTATTTTTGTTTTTATATTATTTTATTCTTGGTTTTTATTTGGTAAATATGTTATGTTTATCGTTATTATGTTTTATCGCGTTTTGGAAGCGTTTGCGAGAAAATTGAGTGCAGGGGTATTTTGGTCATTTTGCTTGGTTAGATATTATTGTTTTTCTTGAATAGAAACTTAGAGACTAGAAAGAGAGAAAAGAAAGTTTAAGAGAAATAGAGAGAAAGAGAAGAGAAAAAGAGAGTGAGAAGAAGAAAAAGAGGAAAACTTGAAGTTTAAGAAATCGATTCAACCGACACTTCGAAGCACGATTAATCGGGTAAGGGTGCGAAACTCGGTTATTCTATGCTTGTGTATGATTCTGTATGTATGTGGTTGAATGTTTACTTGTTTTTCCATAGTTTTCATTTCTAGGTTGAAAATGAGCAATATGAGTAGAAATCGATGTTTTTACGGTTGGAATGCGAAATAAGTTGTGTGGTATAGTCGGGTGAGGATAGGAATTAATCGGGAATGGTTGTTTGTGTGTTTTCGAGTGGTTTTGATCGAGTTTGGAGTTGTGATAAATTGATAAAATTATGTTTCAAAATATTTCAAAAATAGAAAATGTGTTGGATGGCTTTTTAATGGTGAAAATATTGTAGTATGTTGAATTCTAAGACCGGGGTTTTTTACGGAATCGAAATCGGAGGTCCGGAAGGCATTTAACGGTCGAAAACTGAGTTTTTAGCAAAATCTGCGCATTATGCGCCGACCCCCCCCAGGATTATGCGTCGACTCACTGCAACTATGCGTCGACTCATTGCAATTATGCGTCGACTCATGGTCGTTGTGCGCTGACCCGAGCGTTCCCGAATTTTTCCAAAATGTCAGATTTTGTTTTCTTCATAACTTTCAAACCGTAAGTCCGTTTTGGCCGCCGTTCGAAGCGTTGGAAAGCTAATGAGATGTTCTTTCTTATAAAAATGGTTTTGATATTAGTGGCCGGTTTAATTGTGTCAGTAATTTGGAAACGTGTCGTTTTGTCGACTTTTACCGTCGTAATTGTGTGCTATTGATGTGTTATCATGCGATATGCTTTTGATATATAACGTATAGCTTGTGTGCTGTTATATGATGTGAATATATATGATGAGAGGTTGTGATGATGGTTTGTGGTCTTATGGAAAAAATAAATGCATTGTTCCGGGTTAAACTTCAATGCATGATTATTGATGTTGAGATGGTTCACATGGTTATATATGTATATGCATTTGATTGTCATGAGTCATTAGTATGCCATGCATCATGAATATGCACCATGTGATGTCGTGTGCCCTTGTGGGGTGTGAGCGACGAAACGATTCCAGAGGGAATCTGCTGTAACGATCGTGTGCCTTATACAAAGAGGACCTAAAGCGACGTTATAGACGATCGTGTGCCTTATACAAAGAGGACCTAAAGCGATCAGATCGTGTGCCTTATGCAAAGAGGACCTAAAGCGATCCATAAACGTCGTGAGCCTTATACAAAGAGGACCTAAAGCGACGGGGAACATCGTTTGCCCGACGGGGAGTTACACTAAGTAACAAGCGATGATTCCAATAATTCCTGAGTGAATTAATGATGATGAGAATGATGGATGGAATGGTACCGCATGCATAAAGTCGTTGTGTCGGTCTCTGTGCATTTGCATAAGTCATGAATGGATTGATTATGTGTGGGAAATTGTGAATGAGATTGATGAGTTGATATATATATTAGTGATAAATGTATTGAGTATGATTGATATGTCTTTGTGATGGATGCATGAATTATGAATTATTTTCTTTTGTATTTGAATTATGGTATACATGGTAGTGAGAATGTTTTTGCATGCGTATCTCATGTTATTACATAATTGTATGCAACTATATTATAATTGTGTTTCTCACCCTTCTGCTGTTTTGAATGCTCTATGAGGCATTGCAGATTAGATGTTGAAGGTCTTTTTGTGAAGATTATGTCTTCATTCTTTTGTCGGTCGGCTCTGATATGTAGCACGGGGTAGTCGGGGAGATCGTTATGTGATTATGTGTATATATATCTTCTTGGATTCTACATGTATGACTCTGTATATGACAGACAAACTTCTATGTTTATATGTGAGATTTCAGTTGCAGATTTTCCGCTTTTATTCTGTATCTGAATTGTGGGTGTTAGGAACTGAGTTCCTCTGTTTATGTTGCTACCTGATTGTTGCATATCTATATGAGTAGGTTATTATAATTCATTACTTTGATGTGACCCTCCCGTCTATGCCATGAATGTTTTAACTATACTCTGATTATTTGTTATCGCTTTAATTACTCGGGGGTATAGATTGGGGGTGTTACATTAAGTGGTATCAGAGTCAGTCCGTGTCGGTCATTTTGACCGAGTTATTTGTTGTGCGACAATTGTGTTCTGGCGAGTTGATTGTTTAACCATAATTAGTGTTATTGGATATGAACAGAATATGGCTGGTAGAAATGATGCTGCTCTTGCTGCTGCTATGCAAGCTATGGCTCAGGCTGTGCAGAATACACCTAATTCTGGTGGGAATGATGAGTTCAGGAAGAACAAACCGCCTATCTTCAAAGGAAGATATGATCCTGATGGTGCTCAGATTTGGCTTAAGGAGATTGAAAGAATCTTTCGAGTGATGGACTATGCTGAGGAACAGAAGGTGAGACTGGGTACTCACATGTTACAGGAGGAGGCTGATGATTGGTGGGTTAGTACGCGTCATGTGTGGGAAGCTACAGGTGAAGTTGTCACTTGGGCTTTGTTTAGCAGTGAGTTTTTGAGGAAGTATTTTCCTGAAGATGTTAGAGGAAAGAAGGAAATAGAGTTCTTGGAGTTGAAACATGGTAACATGTCTGTTACTGATTACACTGCTAAGTTTGTGGAGCTTGTTCAGTTTTATCCACATTATGCTGAAGCAACTGCGGAGTTTTCCAAATGTGTGAAGTTTGAGAACGGGTTGCGTCCCGAGATCAAACACGCAATTGGTTATCAAAGAATTAGGAGGTTTTCAGATTTGGTGGATGGTTGTAGAATTTATGAGGAGGATAGCAAAGGTCGTTCTACTCATTATAAGAGTGTGAACGAAAGGAAATGAAAGCAACTGTTTCGTAGTGGTCCCTATGTGGCACCAGCTGACAAGGGAAAGCAAAGGGGCTAATTTTGATAAAAGGCCAAGTGGGGGAGGTATGTATAATCCTCCGAGATGTTTTAAGTGTGGTGACTTAGGACATCGTCAGTTTGAATGTAGAAAGGATACGAGGAACTGTTCCAATTGCGGAGGTATAGGACATGTAGCAGCTGATTGCAAGAGGAATGTGGTGAAGTGTTTCAACTGTGGTGAATCTGGTCATATTAGTACGAGGTGTCCGAAACCAAAGCAAGCTCAAGCTGGAGGAAAAATATTTGCATTGGCAGGAACTCAGCCTACTAGTGCAGATCGTCTGATTAGAGGTACTTGTTTTATTAATAGTACGCCTTTAGTTGCTAATATTGATACCGGAGCGACTCATTCGTTTATTTCGTCTGAGTGTACGTGGTGTTTGAATCTTTTGTTGTCGTCGATAGGTGGAGAGATGGTTATCGATACGCCAGCATTGGGGTCGGTAACTACTTCTCTAGTTTGTTTAAGTTGTCCTTTGATAATTTATGGTAAAGATTTTGCTATGGATTTGGTGTGTCTGCCGTTGGAGGGTTTAGACGTAGTTCTGGGAATGAATTGGTTGCAGTTCAATCGAGTTCATATCGATTGTTATCATAAGTTGGTAAGATTTCCTTCTCTTGAAGAAGACGAGAAATCGAGTTTCTTATCTACCAAAGAGTTAAAGAAACTTTTGGCGGATGAAGCTCAGTTGTTCGGGTTGTTTGCATCGTTGACTGTGGATAGTCAAGTTGCAATTGATGTGTTTCTAGTCGTGTGTGATTTTCTGGAGGTGTTTCCGGGGGATATTTCTGATGTGCCGCCAGAAAGAGAGGTGGAGTTTTCTATAGATCTAGTTCCTGATACTAGACCTGTATCTATGGCACCATATCGTATGTCGGCATCTGAGTTGGTTGAGTTGAAGAAGCAGTTGAATTAATTGTTAGAAAAGAGGTTTGTGAGATCGAGTGTATCGCCTTGGGGTGCTCCAGTTTTATTGGTGAAGAAGAAAGATGGAAGTATGCAATTGTGTATTGATTATCTCCAGCTAAATAAGGTGACGATTAAGAATAAGTATCCTCTTCCGAGAATTGATGATTTGATGGACCAGATGGTAGGTGCGTGTGTGTTTAGTAAAATTGATTTGAGGTCAGGTTATCATCAGATTAGAGTGAAGGAGGAAGATATTCAGAAGACGGCTTTTAGGACATGATACGAACATTACGAATATTCCGTGATGCCGTTCGGGGTTTCTAATGGGCCGGGAGTGTTTATGGAGTATATGAATCACATATTCCATGAGTATTTGGATTAATTTATTGTTGTGTTTATTGATGACGTCTTGATTTATTCTAAGTCTCGGGAGGAACATGCAGAACATTTGCGTATTGTATTGCAAATTTTGAAGGAAAATAAACTTTATGCCAAGTTGTCCAAGTGTGAGTTCTGGTTGTCATAAGTGAGTTTTCTTGGGCATGTGATTTCAGGTAATGGTATTGATGTGGATCCATCCAAAGTAGATGCAGTTCTACAATGGGAGGCTCCTAGATCTGTTACCGAAATTAGAATATTTTTGGGTTTAGCTGGATATTATCGAAGATTCATTGAAGGCTTTTCCAAGTTAGCACTTCCATTGACCCAGCTGACTTGTAAAGGTAAAGCGTTTAGTTGGGATATTCAGTGTGAGGAAAGTTTTAGTGAGCTGAAGAGAAGATTGACTGCAACTCCGATTTTGATTTTACCGAATCCTAGTGAACCGTTTGTGGTGTATTGCGATGCGTCTTTGATTGGTTTAGGTGGAGTGTTGATGTAAGAAGGTAAGGTGGTGGCTTATGCTTCGAGACAATTGAGGGTTCATGAGAAGAATTATCCTACTCATGATTTGGAATTAGCTGCAGTGGTTTTTGTATTGAAAATTTGGAGACATTATCTCTACGGTGCAAGATTCGAAGTCTTTAGTGATCATAAGAGTTTAAAATACGTGTTTGATCAGAAAGAGTTGAATATGAGGCAACGGAGATGGTTGGAATTTTTGAAGGACTACGATTTTAGATTGAATTACCATCCTGGTAAAGCTAATGTGGTAGCCGATGCGTTAAGCCAGAAATCTTTGCATATGTCTGCATTGATGGTTAAAGAGTGGGAACTTTTGGAAGAATTTAGAGATTTGAGTTTGGTGTGTGAATTGACATCTTATAGCGTGAGGCTTGGTATGTTAAAGGTCACTAATGATTTTCTGTTGACCGTTAGCGAGAAACAGAGGCTGGATGTGAAATTTGTTGATTTGATGACGATTGGAGATAAAGGTGTGAATGGTGACTTTAAAGTGGATGATCAGGGTGTTTTGAGATTCCGTGGTAGAATTTGTATTCCTGATGATTCGGAATTGAAAAAGATGATTTTAGAGGAAGGACACCGGAGTAGTTTGAGTATACATCCGGGAGCTAATAAAATGTATCAAGATTTGAAAAAGATCTTTTGGTGGTCCGGATTGAAGAGGGATGTGGCTCAGTTTGTTTATGCGTGTTTGACGTGTCAGAAGTCAAAGGTAGAACATCAGAAGCCTAGTGGATTATTGTAACCATTGGATATTCCCGAGTGGAAATGGGACAACATTTCTATGGATTTTGTGACAGGGTTGTCGAATACTCAGAGGGGACATAATGCGATTTGGGTGATTGTGGATGGGCTGACTAAATCGGCGCATTTCATTCCGATTGACATCAGTTTTTCTTTGGAGAGGTTGGCTGAGATTTATATCCGTGTGATTGTGAGATTACATGGTGTTCCGTTGTGTATTGTTTCAGATCGAGATCCGAGGTTTACTTCCAGATTTTGGGAAAGTTTACAAAAGGCGTTAGGTTCCAAGTTGAGATTGAGTTCTACTTATCATCCTCAGACGGATGGTTAGACCGAGAGAACTATTCAGTCATTGGAAGATTTGCTGAGAGCTTGTGTTCTTGAGCAAGGTGGTGCTTGGGATAGTTATCTTTCGTTGGTTGAGTTCACGTATAACAACAGTTTCCATTCGAGTATTGGAATGGCACCTTTTGAAGCGTTGTATGGAAGAAGATGTCGAACACCTTTGTGTTGGCATGAATCTAGTGAGAGTTCGGTGGTTGGACCGGAGTTAGTTCAACAAACTGCAGAAAAGGTGAAACTTATTCGTGAGAAGATGAAGGCTTCTCAGAGTAGGCAGAAGAGTTATCATGATCGAAGGAGGAAAGATCTTGAGTTTCGAGAAGGCGATCATGTATTTTTTAGAGTTACGCCAGTGACGGGTGTTGGACGTGCATTGAAGTCGAAGAAACTTACTTCTCGGTTTATTGGTCCTTATCAGATATCCGCGAGAGTGGGTGCTGTGGCTTATCGGGTGGCGTTGCCACCGAATCTTTCGAATTTACATGATGTGTTCCATGTTTCACAGCTTCGAAAGTATGTTCCGGATCCGTCGCATGTGATTCCGATGGATGAGATTGAGGTAAGGGAGAACCTTACGGTTGAGGCATTACCGGTGAGGGTTTTGGATCGCGAGTTGAAGCGGTTAAGGGGCAAAGATATTGCGCTTGTGAAAGTAGCGTGGGGAGGCGCTGCTGAGGGCAATTTGACTTGGGAGTTGGAGAGTCGGATGCGGGAATCGTATCCAAAGTTGTTCGTCTCAGGTAATATTTTTGAGGATGAAAATTTCTAAGTGGGGGAGAGTTGTAACGCCCCGGTTTTTGTTAGATTTATTTAATCGAGTCGATTTAATTATTTTTGTTTTTATATTATTTTATTCTTGGTTTTTATTTGGTAATATGTTATGTTTATCGTTATTATGTTTTATCGCGTTTTGGGAGCGTTTGCGGGAAAATTGAGTGTAGGGGTATTTTGGTCGTTTTGCTTGGTTAGATATTATTGTTTTTCTTGAATAGAAACTTAGAGACTAGAAAGAGAGAAAAGAAGGTTTAAGAGAAATAGAGAGAAAGAGAAGAGAAAAAGAGAGTGAGAAGAAGAAAAAGAGGAAAACTTGAAGTTTAAGAAATCGATTCAACCGACACTTCGAAGCACGATTAATCGGGTAAGGGTGCGAAACTCGGTTATTCTATGCTTGTGTATGATTCTGTATGTATGTGGTTGAATGTTTACTTGTTTTTCCAAGTTTTCATTTCTAGGTTGAAAATGAGCAATATGAGTAGAAATCGATGTTTTCACGGTTGGAATGCGGAATAAGTTGTGTAGTATAGTCGGGTGAGGATAGGAATTAATCGGGAATGGTTGTTTGTGTGTTTTCGAGTAGTTTTGATCGAGTTTGGAGTTGGGATAAATTGATAAAATTATGTTTCAAAATATTTAAAAAATGGAAAATGTGTTGGATGGCTTTTTAATGGTGAAAATATTGTAGTATGTTGAATTCTGAGACCGGGGTTTTTTACGGAATCGAAATCGGAGGTCCGGAAGGCATTTAACGGTCGAAAACTGAGTTTTTAGCAAAATCTGCGCATTATGCGCCGACCCCCCAGGATTATGCGTCGACTCACTGAAACTATGCGTCGACTCATTGCAGTTATGCGTCGACTCACGGTCGTTGTGCGCTGACCCGAGCGTTACCGAATTTTTCCAAAATGTAAGATTTTGTTTTCTTCATAACTTTCAAACCGTAAGTCCGTTTTGGCCGCCGTTCGAAGCCTTGGAAAGCTAATGAGATGTTCTTTCTTACAAAAATGGTTTTGATATTTGTGGCCGATTTAATTGTGTCGGGAATTTGGAAACGTGTCGTTTTGTCGACTTTTACCGTCGTAATTGTGTGCGATTGATGTGTTATCATGCGATATGCTTTTGATATATAACGTATAGCTTGTGTGCTGTTATATGATGTGAATATATATGATGAGAGGTTGTGATGATGGTTTGTGGTCTTATGGAAAAAATAAATGCATTGTTTCAGGTTAAACTTCATTGCATGATTATTGATGTTGAGATGGTTCACATGGTTATATATGTATATGCATTTGATTGTCATGAGTCATTAGTATGCCATGCATCATGAATATGCACCATGTGATGTCGTGTGCCCTTGTGGGGTGTGAGCGACGAAACGATTCCAGAGGGAATCTGCTGTAACGATCGTGTGCCTTATACAAAGAGGACCTAAAGCGACGTTATAGACGATCGCGTGCCTTATACAAAGAGGACCTAAAGCGATCGGATCATGTGCCTTATATAAAGAGGACCTAAAGCGATCCATAAACTTCGTGAGCCTTATACAAAGAGGACCTAAAGCGACGGGGAACATCGTTTGCCCGACGGGGAGTTACACTAAGTAACAAGCGATGATTTCAATAATTCCTGAGTGAATTAATGATGATGAGAATGATGGATGGAATGCTACCGCATGCATAGAGTCGTTGTGTCGGTCTCTGTGCATTTGCATAAGTCATGAATGGATTGATTATGTGTGGGAAATTGTGAATGGGATTGATGAGTTATATATATATATATATATATATATATCGGTGATAAATGTATTGAGCATGATTGATATGCCTTTGTGATCGATGCATGAATTATGAATTGTTTTGTTTTGTATTTGAATTATGGTATACGTGGTAGTGAGAATGTTTTTGCATGCGTATCTCATGTTATTACATAATTGTATGCAACTATATTATAATTGTGTTTCTCACCCTTCTGCTGTTTTGAATGCTCTATGAGGCATTGCAGATTAGATGTTGAAGGTCTTTTTGTGAAGATTATGTCTTCATTCTTTTGTCGGTCGGCTCTGATATGTAGCACGGGGTAGTCGGGGAGATCGTTATGTGATTATGTGTATATATATCTTCTTGGATTCTACATGTATGACTCTGTATATGACAGACAAACTTCTATGTTTATATATGAGATTTCAGTTGCAGATTTTCCGCTTTTATTCTGTATCTGAATTGTGGGTGTTAGGAACCGAGTTCCTCTGTTTATGTTGCTACCTGGTTGTTGCATATCTATATGAGCAGGTTATTATAAATCATTACTTTGATGTGACGCCCCCGTCTATGCCATGAATGTTTTAATTATACTCTGATTATTTGTTATCGCTTTAATTACTCGGGGTATAGATTGGGGGTGTTACACCTCTTAATAGTTAAACTGCCCTTGAGAAAATATCTTACTTCGCACTGCGAAGCTCATGTTCACACTGCTTACTTGCTCGCTCAGACCTTGCACTACCATCAACAAGGGGTTTAGCTACTGCCATCCCAATGTTCTATTTCGCTTTAGCCTCGCCTTGAGGTCGCACTGCGAGCTTGCCTACTATTCGCTACTTGCCCGCACTGCGAACCTGTTGGATTCTCCTTAATTTCTTTGGCTTTCTTGTCCATTTAATTGTGTCTTGTTCTTTGATAATCCAACCTAATTCCTACACAATAGCACACATATCAAGGCATACAAAGGTAAAATCAATTTCATTGAAGAATCACAAAAGAACATGGAAAAATTCAATTGAAACTTGAGAAATGAGTTGAAAAATGCCAAGAATAAAGGTTCAAAATAAGACATGTTTGGCATTCAACAGTAAACCAGTTGGTGTACTCTCACATGACCTCCTTCTTCTTTTGATGAATCTCATTGAGTACAACTACCGCAGCAGGCTTCCACTTTCGAGCAGTGAGTTGGTCGATAAAAGAGTCACAAAGTTCATTCTAGAAGTTTATACTCATTTGAACTATGCCATTATGGTTTCTTTGAGGATTAACACAAATAGTTTGTATTCATATCCCACTGGGTGTGGTAATAGTCGATTATGGTGTCCTAATGCTTGATATGTTTGTTTGGATCTCTTGAGAAATCTTAGTTGTCCAACTTAGGAGGTTTCTCGACAAATTTCAAGATCTTCCTATCGAGGATGTGCTTCGAGAACAAATTCCTCTTCTTCTGGAGCGTTTGCTTTTGATGTCGCACCTTTCGTTTCTCCGGGAATAGTGTGACAACGAATGCTGGGGTGAAAAATCTCCGGTGGGGTATGGTTGCCTCCTCTTCCCTAAACTCACATGGTGGGGTATGATGTTCTCAATGTCGTGTGCGAATCAGGAATCTAGGGACCACATTGCATTGAGATACAGGGTGAATAAAGACTGGTTATGGCTCAACTCCCTGATTGTCTTGCGAGGTTGCCTTGCGTACAGAATGGTCATTAAGAGGAGCATACTGTAAATTTTCTTTGATTTAGAGTGCTCTTTCAGCCCAAGAGTGTGAGTTCATTCGTTGCACCAGGTTATAGACATTGTTAAGTAGATTGTTATCCCCATGCATATCTAAATTGACTTGTAGCTGCTGGAGGATTTGAAGCATCTCTTGTGCAAAAACCAAAAGTTGTAATGGAGGTTGCTTTGAGGTTTGGCCTTAGAATGGTTGTTAAAAAGACTATAAAATTGAATAGACTTGGAATCTTCCTTGACCGATAGTTAGAGGGAATGGATTTTGCAATGGTTTAGAAGAGGGAGAAGTTACCAGGACATAATCATCCTCGACCGTAGGAGGAGCGGAGTCTCCCTTGTGAGATCGAGAGCATTATCTGTTGTAGCTTTCAATGTCACCATTGTTTTAAGAGTTTTAAGGGTGATTCGATTGGGAAAATAATCCAATGTTTGCCGAATTACGATGAAGAGGCGATGGTTTTCTCATGGAATTTTGCGGGAATTAAATGTCAGATTCCCACATATGACACCAACGTTCTCTCCATGAGGCATTAATAATTGATGATACAATGATATAGGGTTCAAGTGTGATGGAATGTGCTTCAGATGCGTCGGAGCAGGAATGAACCTATATGGTAGTACTCCAACGTCCAATTCAGTGAAAGAATTAAAATAGTTTGAATGTAGGAATGAATAAAGTATTTGAATTTGACATGTGCACAACTTTATATATATAGTTTAAGAGATTAGAAATGCTTCCATTTAATCTGACACTTTACGTGGATCACCGTTCGAATAAATCTAACTGTGAGAATGTGAAAAGTAGGCATGAGGTCGAAATTTGTGCTTGAACGGGCCGCACATGTTCCTCACGTGTTTTTTCGTTATGCTTGTGATTAAACCTTATGTGTGACCAACCCAAAATAAATGTTAATATAAAAGGCAACAAGTTGGCTGTATACTCAATGCATGGACATTTATGTATACACGTCATGAGAGATCCTTGAAAATTACTTACGCACAATTGTACTCATCATAAATACATGTAGAAAATAAATTGTTTCAATTACTTTATAACTAATAAATCTTATTAATAAAATTATAAATTATGTGCTAGTGTCATATGTATACTAATAGTTAATGTAAACTTAACATGCACAACGACTTTAAAGAGTTTTAAAATAGTGTACGGAGGTAAAGTAATATTGCACACATGTCTAATCAAAATTTTAAAAATTACTAAATTATATTAGTTTTTTAAAAAATAAAAGCATAATTTAATAGAATATTATTGGTTGTAAATGCGTATTTTTTCCCCTTTTTTTAACTAGAAATTTTAAAGAATTTTTTACCAAAATAACATGCTTTTGCCTCAATATTATCCAATATAACCATAGGTCTAACATATATTCCAAAATACTCATGTTTTAAAAAAAAGATTCGTGTAGGGGGCGCCAATTGTAAGAATGACACCTCTTAAATTAAAGAAGAGACGCCAATAGATAGATAGCCATCTCTTAAATTATAAAAAAGAATCGATAGATGAATAACCTCTTTTGAAAATTAAGAGGGACGCCAATAGATAGATAATCTCCTCTTAAATTATAAAGGAGTATCCAATAACACCATAAACTTTTTTTTTTTTATAATTTAATTAATTCAAAAAGAGACTATCCACTTATTGATGCCCCTTCTAATTTTCAAAGGAGACTATCAATTTATTGACTCTCCTTTATAATTTAAGATGCGACTATTCATCTATTGGGGCCGCCTCTTTAAATTTAAAAGAGATTTACTTAGCTATTAATGCCCTCTCTCGCGTTAATATTTTTTGTTTGTCTTTTTAATAAATTTGGCCATTTCAAAAAAAAATATATATTTTTTTTGTTTGAAATTTGGATATTTTGGATAATATAATTGAAGAATTAGATTGGGTATTATTGAGGAAAAAGATGGTTATTTTAGTAAAAATTTCAATTTTAAAACTCTTTCAGAGCAAATGGACGTGATAGAACCACGTAAAGAGACAAAAACAACGATTTCACTATAACGCTAAAGCTTGTTCACTTCCTAAAAAGATTTGGAATATAGCGCGAGACCGTCTTGATATATATTGATCGATTCGGCGAATACACTCTCGTTTGGTCCAATTCGGGCTGAACCTCCTTTCATCATCAACATGGGTAGTTCGGAACCCGGTTTCGAAGATTTTCTTCAAGACAAGAAACGCGCTAGGAACCCATTTGTCCCTGTTGGTAACTAATTCTTCTCTTTATTATCATCCTTTAATTTCACGCTTTCAACTTCAATTCATCACGTCTCTGATTAGTTCTATTGATTTAGATTTTGGAATTAGGGTTTAAATCGTTTCCCCCAAATTCGCTTACTGAAATTAAGGGACGAGGATAGGGTATAAAAGAGTTTAGAAGGTTTTTAATTAGGGAAATGCTATGAGAAAGATGATTGTGATATGATGTTTTGAAATTGTGCAATGATGGAGAAAATGGGAAAGAGTTATAATTTGGAAATTCTAGTTCAGTTAAAAACTTGTAGATTTATGATGCTGTATGTAATACCGTTATTGATACATGTAATCCCTAAATTGAGAAGCTTGGGTTTACTTGTTGAAGTTGGTATCTTGGTGTGAATCTGCTTGTTGTGCCAATGGGATTATTTGCCTAATCATTATTTTGTGAACAATGAGATATTATTGCTAGAAGTTTATTGTGGTTGTGTGATTCCTACTTTGGATGCGATCCATCAATTTGCAAGATTGTAGCTGTTGTTGCTAATGCCTACTAAGTAGCACCCACATTGTAGGCTTTTTCTTAGTGAGTGTAAGGCGAGCTACGGCACGAAGCTCAAAATTTGACACAGTTAATCTGTAACTTAATAGGGATTTTTAAAGTATTTGTCACTCTGTAACTTAATAGGGCTTTTTAAAGTATTTGTCACGGTTAAACTTTGGCAAAATAGGATCATGTTTGTTTTGTCACATTTAAACTATGATCTACTTACACAGGGTCTCTGAAAACTTAAAATGACCCTGTTGACACCGACACCAATATGATGTTGAAACTTGTGATTAATCATGCATTTTATCATATTATTTTCTGTGTCCATATCGTGTTTGTGTCAGAGCTTCATAAGTTGCTTACCATTGAATGCTGATGGATTTAGGAAATTATTTCCATAACTTAGATATTGAAATTTTCACTCCTTTTTCTGTGTTTGGGGGGACAAGGAGTTTGTTCCGTTTGTCATGATTGAAAATAATGTGAAGGACATAAGATGCAGTGATAAAATTCTTGTATGGGTTTGTCTCTCTTAGAATGCTGCTACCTTTCACCATGTGTGCCTATTTGGAAATAAATATTGGGTTGGTTTCCATTTATATAGGAAGAATAAAGGACATTGATAATTTCAAAATTTCATTGTTATATGCAATGAGTTGTGAATTAGCACAGTGGAACATCAATTTTAGATTACCTCATGATTGGACATTGTTGAACACAACATTTTTCTTTTCTTGTGGTGATTCAATCGCATGTTCATCTCGTCTTTTCATTAAACTTTGTTAGTTAGTGTTGTTCTTTGATTAACTTGCTGTTTTAATTTCAGGTGCGTTTATTACTGCCGGTGTACTAACAGCTGGCTTAATCAGCTTTAGACAAGGTAATTCTCAGTTAGGCCAGAAGCTAATGAGGGCTCGTGTGGTTGTCCAAGGTGCTACAGTGGCACTCATGGTTGGCACTGCCTATTATTATGGAGACAATCCTTGGCAAAAGAAATAGACTTTAAATAGCTAACAAACACTCAAAGATAAACTTTGTAATTGCTCGGTTCCTTGTTGGTCTTAGTTTTGTTTACGCGAAGTGAAATTTGTTCATTTGAGAATGATTTCTTTACTGAGAATGATTTCTTTACGCGCAGTGAATTTGTTCATTTGAGAATGATTTCTTTTGTCCGCGTCTTATTTTTGAATTATTTTATTTCAATACATAAGAATTGAATTCTTATGGATATGCTGTATTTTAATATGTACTATAGTTTTTTTTTTCCTTCAATAAAGTAAACACTCTCACTTTCACGTTGATGTCTTGAGGAAGCAGAATGGAGTTGGATGTCATGTTTGAACCACATGATAACTGTACCCTTTAGTTATCAAGATTAATATAGTCTCTATCTCCATTCACGTTTCTAGAGTTTATGAAGTCTAATATGAAGGAACCTAATTCATAAATACCTTACCAGATATTGAAAAGTGATTAAGTTTGCCCATGTTGTAAAGTAGTGGTGCCAAAACGGGTCATCCATTCCAGCCAGCTTCATCACATGTTAGGTTGGTCCATCTACGATTAAAAAGTTTAATTAATCGGTAGGCTTTAAAAGTATTCGAAAATTTTTCATTAAATTTTAAACTAAAAATAGTGTAATTAGATCATTATTATTTTAATTACTTCATTCTGATAAATAAGTAAAAGTCAATAATTAATTAATGTTCAGGTGTCATATTATTTAATTATGATCTAATTTGTAATTTATAAATATCTCTTAATTTAAAAGCAATTTTATTATATTTTTTTTATATATAGTCCTCGTGTATTAAAAAAAAAGGAAAAAGATTGAAAAGAGAGGGACTAAACTAACCCTCATGAGGAAAGAGAACCACAAACTAGAAGAACCTAATGTTAGGCATACCAAACTTGTTTTTGATTGACTCATACCTAATGACTAATGGAGGAGTGTTCCGCCAAGTGAAATCAAGTAATGATAGACCAAAATTAGCAATAATATCAACACAATGATTCTCTTTTATATATATATTCTCTGTCAATTATCCATCTGATACTTAGCTCCTAAGGAACAATGTTCTTAAATGTCAATGTATCTAGTTGAGAATTTGTCGCAATCTAAAGAGAATTTTATCCTATAATAGTTGCCTGCTGAATTGCCTAGATAATGCACATTAGCTGATCATAGAGAGAGTTATGACCATCAAGGTTTGTGGCAAAGCCTCCCATAAAGTCTCTAGACGCGTTCTTGAGTATCCTTCTACAAGATGCAGACCCAAGTGTTCCAAGTGCATATCCATATGTGTTGCACTTGATCCAAAACATATTGGGAGGACACCATATCACGTATTTGATTTGAGTAGTCTTAGGATGACGAGTTTTGACCTTGAAGGCTTTGAGGATAGTGAAGTCATCAATGGAAGGGACAATAGTGAGGTTTATTGTATTATCTCTCAAGAAGGCTGAAGCAATGATTATTGCAATAACAGAGTTGATGGAGATAACTTTGTTTTCAAACCTTATATTGTTTCTATAATGCCAAATGACCTTGAAAGTGGCAATAACCGCAACATAGATAACTATGGAGCATTGAGGGCTCAATCTTTTCCTGTATGCTTTGAAGATAAAAGGAAAAGATGAAAGCTCTATAAGATGGTTTAGGGAATTCCGCAATCACTTTCATAATTTGACAGAGAAAGGACATTTTAAAAACAAATGTGTGTCATTTTCTATGAATTTATTGCAGAGGCTACACATAGATGGAACCTGACACCCTCTAAAGGATAGGTTGGCATTTGTTGGCATTTTATGGTGAAAGATTCTCCAAATGAGAGTTGAACTGGAAGGAAGGATAACATGATTTCAGACGAGCTTTGCCCAATCTTTGTTTGGTTGAGGGTTTTTCACGAAAGAGTATGCATCATTGAGGGTGATACATCATAATGTAGAGTATATCCATACCAGACTATCATTTCTTGGATTCAAAGGGATTATTATGTTTGAGATAGTGACATGCAGGTTTGGAAAAATAGAATGCATGTCATTAGGTAAATGCCAAGTGGTATTGATAATGTAGTCATGCACCTTGGATATGAGGTTTTCAGAGATGTGACCAGGGATGTTTAGAAACTCATCTAGAACTCTAACCTTAGACCAACTATCAGTCTAAAAGTGGATTTTCCTACCATTTCCTGTTTGCCAATATGTGTTGGCTATAATAGTATTGAAATGAGATTTGGTACCACTCCAATTTGAAGAAAATATATGGTACTTGATGTGAGTTTTTCCTCTAATCACTCTACTCCTAATAAAGATAGACCATAGGTAATTGAAATTAAGCATTTCCCAACATAGTTTGAGATTGGAAGCTTCTTTTAGATGAATCAAAGATTTCAATCCAAGACCCCTAGAAAAGATAGGAGTGAAGATGGTTTTCCAAGACACGGTTACCAGTTTCTTGCCATGCAAGTCACCATCCAGGTAAAATTTTTGAACATGCTATCCATATTTTTTAGTAAAGAAATTAGCTAAGAGTAAATATTGATAGAGTCTATAAGCATACTTTGGAGGACACTTTTGATAAACTGAATTCTACATGCAAAGAAGAGCATATTGGCCTTCCAACTAGCTACCTTGATTCTAATTTTGTCTATGATTGGCTCAAATTGTATTCTCCTAAGCCCCCCCCCCCCCCCCCCCTGAAAATTGGAACTCTTACGTAGGTGAAAGGCATAGTTCCAATGTTGAAACCAACTGAAGTAGCAATATGAGTCAGTCTGTTGTGGGATATGTATCCTCCATATATGGTAGATTTGTGAGGATTGATGACTTGACCTGAAGCTTCAACGTGTTTGTTAAAGAACTTCGTGAGGACCTGAATGTTATTAGGAGAGCCTATGCATAAAAGCATAACATCGTTTGCATACAAAGAATGAAAGGGTATATGATTTTTCCTTATGCGCTTGATAAGCTCAAGAAGTTTATTGTCTACAAGATTGAATATGCCTCTACTTAGCACTTCTTCAACAATACAAAAAGAAGGGGTGAGGGAGGATCACCCTGCCTGACTCCCCTGGAATAGGAAAATAAACCTTCCATCTTGCCATTAATTGAGATTGGGAGCTTTGCAAAGCTTAGAATTTTTTGAATCCAATTGCAAAATGTGGAACAAAACCCAAATCTTTTGAGGACCTTGATCAGGAAGCTCAAATCCAAAGTGTCAAAAGCTTTGGCTATGTCAATCTTGATATGCAAGTTGGCATGGAGATATTTGTGATCTAACATGTTTATTTCTTCTGAGTTAAGACATACACAATCTTAGATGCTCATGTTATGAACAAACCCTCTTCGTTCCTTGGAAATAAGATTTGGCGGGATTTAGGCTAGTATATCAGCTAGAACTTTGGAGATGATTTTGAATTTGAAGTTGGCCATATCAATTGGTATATATTGGCCCAAAGAGTTAAAGGTACTTTTTATATAGGAATCAACTAGATTTGGAAAAATCATATCGTCACATTGATCAGCTAGTTTTCAGTAACAATGTCTGTTTGGCCTTGGTTTTCTTAAACTACTTGAGTAGTAGACGTGATTGAATTGTCATTTAAACTATGCTTAATCTCCATTTTTCTTGCCTGTTTGACCTTGTTACAAATCATATGTATTACAATCTTAATAAATTGTTGAGAAACCTGATACACAATGTTATGTATTCCTATATCTAAATGTTATCTAATGAAAGGCATCGACATTATCATTGATTCTGCAAGTGGAGAAACTGGTGGAACTCCATAAGTAGTGGTCACATTCCTCATAGATGACAGTGGTGGTTGATCCATGTTGTTGAGACTCTTTCCAAACTGCAGGTGCATACACCAAGTGTAGTTGTGACTGGATGATTGAAAGTTGTTAGTGGTATTGACCATAATTTCTAACTGATCGTGACAAATCTGTTGCTAAACTATGCAAGTTAGTCGAGAATCGACTAATAGATCTCAATAGTGATTTCCTTGTCTTCAGGATATTGCATTTAGGAAAGCACTTTGTCCCTCAGCCGATAGTTTCTTAACTACTCCAAAAAGCGTCAAGTACGAGTGTGAGAGTGTTGAACTACTAACTAAAGAAATGTATACAAGTAAAGTAAAGAAAATAAAGTACATAAAATAGTTTGATTGATTGAATATTTTACATAATTTATAAGACGCAATATTTATAGATGAAACTTTTCTAATGACCATAAAATTGTGACCTGCATAAAATGTTGTCTCATTTATCTATTTATTCGGATAATACATGGATGTTTCCTCTACTTTGGGATATATGGTGTCCCACATTCAGCTTCGTGCTGTCTATTTCTCGCGGATTTCATTGACCATATTCTTATTTGCACAAATTTCTTGGGCCATGGTTCCACAAAATTATCTCTTTCGGTTAGTGGTGTTATTAACACAAAACATGGTAATAAAGTCCAAAAATGCAACCTTATTGTGGTTTCGACTAAGTCTAGACCCCAATAGACTTGTGAAACACTTAGTTGAATCATGTTTGATGTGATTATAATTGCTTCATCTTACTTCAATTAATGAACCTTTATTTAACTCTAAGATCGTATGTCTGCTGATTTTAACTAACACATTAATTTTTTTTTGGTGTAAAAAGTAGCGTTGAAACCTAAGATGCAAGAACAAATATTATTCGAGCCATATTGACCTTGATTCAAATGATATTGGTTAGTTTAGACATAAAAAGTTCTTAAGCATGTAATCGTCATTGTGTTGGTATAACATATTTCTTAAGATGCAATGACATGAAATACTTGACTATATGGATATTTACAATAAATAACTAGGCAATACATCATTTAAAAACAAATTATTCCTATAATTAAGAGAGGACCGTGCATTTACAGTAGGTGAACCTATAGGCGACACTAATAAAAGTACTTGATGTATATAATTTGGTTGGACTTGTGAAGGACCTCATACTTCTGAGATAACAGAGGTGCCCCATCCTTTTGAGATGGAGGCTCTGACTACTACAGAGGTTACCCTGTAGATGGCTACTGAGGCATCTGCTACAAATGTTATGGAGGTTACTCCTCCGGTTGAGACATAGATCACTGCTCCGACTTTAGCAAAGTTGTCTATACACACAGATGAAGGGTTTCTTAGAGGGCCTAATAACTATTCTGTGCTCATTGGATATGCCAATCAAGTGACATTCATATTATGACAGGAAGAGGTATGTATATGATATGTCGATGATGTGACTTCATTTATTATCCATACATTTAATTGATGTTTTTGACTCTTTTTTTGTTATAGGTTCGAACACCGTCAAAGGTGTCCACCCACCTATGGCGGGAAGCTGAAGAAGTTGTTAGATATCCTGATGTCAGAGGAGGTCAATGTGATTATTGAGGATTGTGGTCTCATTTCACTAGTGGAGTATTTCCTGACCATGCTCAACGATAAGATATTGACAACCTTTGTTGAGCGATGGCATAAGGAGACATCTTTTTCCATCTTCCATTTGGTGAGATAACGATTACATTGAACGATGTCTCTTCTCTGTTCCATCTTCCACTGACAGGTAATTTCTTCATTGCTCGTCTCATTGTCCAAGAGCTTGCACGTATGACTATTGTACAAGATTTAGGGGTTATTGAGGAGCATGTGATAAAGGAGTTTAGAACTATAAGGGGTGTTCAGTTTCACATATCTTAACTCTGAGATATGTATAAAGATCTAGTGCATCAGGGTATGTATGAGGCACCTGCCAAGGTATACATGCTACATCTTACAGAACGTATTATCTTAGCAGATAAGTCTCATGTATATATCGATGCAAAGTATATGTGGTTGTTTAGTCGCCTTGAGCATGACATTTGGGCATGGGGGTGTGGTGCACTAACTATTCTATGTGTTGCACTTGGAGAGGCAACTGTTTTTGAGACGAGGCAACTTGCTGGTTATATGAGTCTATTTCAGGTATACAAAATGATTATTTCTTATTATTTTAGTTCTTTTTATGACATTTCTTGCTGGTTATATGAGTTTATGTTATTGTACAGTGCTGGATATACGATCATTTTTCAACCATTTGTGACAAACGAGTTATTTCTACCACTACTTGATATGCATATTCCAAGAGATGGAAGGGCAAACATGCGTACCCGAGAGGTGTTGCGGAGTACAGGAGGATGATTGATGAGCTGATTGTAAACGATGTCATCTACACACCCTACGCAGACCATAGAATGCATCCGGAGTTCAATGACACATCAATTTTTTTTGTTACCTTCGATGTGAGACCTTAGTGGCTAGACACTTACCTGAGAGGTGTCTGCGCCTGTTTGAAAATGTCTAGGATGTAACGTCCCAAGTTTTTATCCAAAAAAAATCTTAAAAATATCACCTTAATAGTATGTGATCATTTTTTTTTTGTATTTAAAAATATTATCATTCACGATAAATTTAAAAAAAAAATCATAACTAAATAATAACTATTAAAATAAATTATTTACGACGTTACAAATCCTCAAAGTTTTGATAATAAAATAATCGTACTTACCAATAAAATTATAAAGATCAAAAACCTTTATTGAATTCCTCAATTACGCGTAATATTTTATCCTTGTAGCTTCACGTCTTAAACTCAATCTTCCATCATTCATATCTAATCAAACAAAACATACAATATGATATTGTAAAACAAATCATACAAAACATAACAACTTAAGAGAAATCAAATTCACAAAAATCATTATTTTACAAATATCTTTATGTGTGAATATGCATGCTCCTAAATCTAAATGATCCGAATATAAACCTCCACCCAGGCAACCCACCACATATGCAATCTTCTACATAGACAACCCGCCACACAGGCAATCCACCACTTAGGCAACCAGCCACATAGGTAACCCGTCACACAGCAAAAATATGCATATGCCATGAAATGCATATACCTTTCACAAACTCTCATTAAATCACATCATTTTAAAATTCATTTCACATAATCATCCATCTTTAAACATAATGGATTTCAATCTTTTTAATAGACTTTTTACCAGCACAATTTATCTCGTTCACATTGCGACTTCGCATGATAACTGTTCTGGACTGGGCCGAGGCTGCCCAACAGTCGAGCAGGCCCAACCCATACAACATGGGGAGGCCCAATAAGACCCCTCCGCAGGGCACTTGACTACTGCAAGCATACCACCAGTTCCCCCGGGCACTTTACAGTGTCGGGCACTTGGCGGAGAGGTACCTCCTCGACATACCAGCTTCTCCCCCGCGAGGATGACACATATCACTCCTCGACAGACATAGGTCCTCCCCCGCGAGGCCATGTCCGTCGTACGGCTTGATTGGTCCTCGACACATAAGGCTCCTCCCCCGCGAGGAGTGTCCAACGGTCCGTACCACGTGGACACGTTCCAAGTAACCGCTCCACTCCCGAAGGATTCAGTCTGCCCTAATCCCGGAAATCTAGGAGCGGTTACCCCAGGGCGAAGACCACGTGCTGGTCTTCACTACGCCACGTAAGCCCTGGCAGTTACTTGGGTTGGGCCTGACAATCCAGCCCAATGCAAGTAACCGTTGGCCCCGCGTTGGGGCTCTCTATAAATACCCTCTCACTTGAGAGGGTCAGGTTAAGTTCACTTTCTTACTCACCTCTGTACTTGCTATTTCTATGACAGTCTCCTCACTTGAGCGTCGGAGTGCCTTGCAGGTACACCCCCCCCCCCCCCCCCCCCCGGCCGTCCTTTAACCTCACCGGAGCCGGAGTTCAGCAGACGTCGTTGGCCACCTGAAACTGTCTGATCCAGGTACGATCAGTGGCGCCGTCTGTGGGAAATTTATAAGTTTCCCCGTTTTCTCCTCGATAAACCAAAGCTTCCTCTATTCATCACCAACATAGCCAATCCGACCGTCAACCAGGCTCTGGACACCGTGCTCGCGCAACTGGAGAACGGGAGCCACCGTGAGGATGCCATCATCCTCCACGGCGGCGAAGGCGACATAAGAGACGAACATACCGCCTCCCCGGACTCCTAGGATGCGACCAACAACGTCGTCCGCACGGACGACCAGCAAACCACTCTCCATCCAGTTGCTCCGCCGCCCAACGCGGACCCAAGCACCGTGGCCCTGTTTGCATTGATCAACCAGACCAATCAACTGATCGCGCAGCAGAACACCAGAATCGAAGCCTTGGAGCAAGGACGGGCACAACGATCTTCCCCGCGAAGACATCGTCGTCCCCCGTCACCTCGCCGCTCTCCTTCCCCGCGAAGGACCCCTTCCGAAGATTCCCGGACCCCGTCGCCCGTACGCCATGGTCGACGACCGCGTCTCGAGCGCCCCCAGCCGGCGATCACCCAGAAACGCCCTCGTTCCCCGCCTCGGAAGGAACCCAGGGCCTCCACCATCTCCAAGAAGTCCAAGCAGACTGAAGAGAGACCAAAGAACCGTTCGAGGAACTCCCCTCCACGGCACCATCGATCACCTTCGAGATCCCCGGCTGGTAGCGACGACGAGGACCAGAGGACCCCTTTGTCGTGGGAAATCATGGACGCCCCAATCCCTCCAGGCATGGAGAAACCTCCACCATTGGGGACCTACGACGGGCTGACTGACCCCGACGATCACGTGGAGAGTTTCGAAGCGATGCTCGACTTTCAAAACGTCAGGGGAGCCATCAGGTGCAGGCTATTCCCCACCACCTTGCGGAAGGGAGCCATGACATGGTACAAGGGTCTGGAACCTGGTTCGATCACGTCATGGAAACAACTGAAGCAACGCTTCACCAAACACTTCACCGCGTCTCGTCGACACCCGAAGACAGAGGCTGCCCTAGAAAAGATCTTCCAAGGGAGGAACGAATCCCTCCGAAACTACATTGAGAGGTTTAACAAGGAAGCCGTCGAGGTCCATACGACCGACGACATGAAGAAATACTTAATTATCCACGGACTACGTGCCGGGTCGGACTTTGCCAAATCCATTGGCCTCCGAAGACCCCGGCGTCTCGAGGACCTTCTCGCTCGAGCCCAGAAGTACATCGAACTCGAAGAGACGGAAGCAGCCCAGATTGCTCTTGAGACGAGACGTAGGGAAGGCCCCCGCGGCCACAAAGACGAGGACGCTTCTCCCCGACGGGGAGGAGAAAAGAAGAACGAAAACCGCAATCGAGATCCCCGGGAACAGCGCGGGCCAGTTGGCCGATTCACGGAGTACACGCCGCTCAACACTACCTGGTCTCGGATCCTCTCAGACTGCCAGAATTCCGAGTTTGTGAAAGGAGGAGTTCGCTTCCCGAAGCCCGCTGCTCCCAAACCAAACGTTGACTATTCTAAGTACTGCAGGTTCCACCGAAGCCACGGGCATGTGACCGAAGATTGCATCCACCTCAAGGATGCCATTGAGATTCTCATCAAAGAAGGGCACTTGAAGAAGTATGCCCAACAGAATGACCCTCCTCGCTCAAAGGAAGCACAGAACGTCGAGGAGGCAACGCCTCTTCCCGGCGACAGCCAGCTTCAGGTCGCCCTCTGCGTCACTCGACCCGAGGACTTCTTCGTCCCCCCAATCATCGAGGGCGAAGAGGCAATCCGCAACATGTGGGCGACTTTCCCCGACGAGGGCCCCGTCACGGCCCGCAGTACCTGGGAAGGCTTCCCCAAAGCAATGGTTATCTCCGGAGGCGATCCCGGGAAAGTATCGGTTGGGTCGATCAAACGGAAGTTTGACGAACTGGAATCCGCGACATCGTCGAAGGCGACCACCCTCGAGAAAGTGCGGGGAAACTCCAATCCCATCACCTTCTACCTCGAGGAACTCCCAGGGGGAGCACCAAACGCCACTATTCCCCTCCTGGTCAGGGCACAAATGGCGAACTTTGACGTCCGAAGAATCCTAGTCGACCAGGGGAGCTCGGTCGACATCATGTATTCTCATTTGTTCGGGACCCATCAGCTGGACGAGAGGCATTTGACCCCGTACGTCGGGTCAGACCTACAGGGGTTCAATGGAACCACCACCAGACCATGGGGTTACGTGGAGCTGATGGTTACGTTCGGGGCCGAAGACACCGCCCGACAGGTGAAGATCTGTTTCCTGGTGGTTGAATGCCCATCCCTGTACAACTGCATCCTCGGGAGGACCACCCTTGCTGAACTCACGGCGGTCCCCTCGACGGTCCACCTCAAAATGAAGTACTACACGAGGAGGGGACGAGTAGTGACGATGCACGGGGACATCGACGCGGCCAGAAGATGCTTCGATGCCGCCGTCAAGGGCCTAAGTTCTATTGGTCCCAAACCTAAGGCCGTGGCCAAGCCACCCTGAGACGCCGAACAGGTACCTCTCCCGCCCGTCAACGCGGTCGACCTCGACAGCAGGTTCTCCGGCGAGCCCGACGAAGACAGAGTCGAAGACCCCAATCACCAGGCGGAGAACAACGGGCAGCCTCTCCACCCAGTGCCCCATCCCAGATGGAGACTTCGAGCTTGTGGCCCTCGGGGACGATCCTGATCGCAACGTGAAGATCAGCGCCGGGATCCCCGACCTGGCGAAAGAACAGCTGAAAGCATGTCTGCGGGAGAATACTGACCTCTTCGCGTGGAGCGCATCCGAGATGCCTGGCCTCGACCCCGAAGTAGCCTGCCATCAGCTCGCGGTAGATCCGGCCGCTAGGGCCGTAGCACAACGTAGGCGCAAGCAGTCTCCCGAGAAAGCGGAGGCTGCTGAGAAAGCTGTAAAAGACCTCCTAGAGGCAAATTTTATTTCGGAAGCCAAATACACGACATGGCTGTCCAACGTTGTACTTGTTAAGAAAAATAATGGAAAATGGAGAATGTGCGTTGATTATACTGATCTCAACCGGGCTTGCCCGAAAGACTGTTATCCCTTGCCTAACATCGACCAACTGGTCGAAAATTCTGCAGGTTACAAACTACTATCTTTCATGGACGCCTATTCAGGATACAACCAAATTCCCATGGACAAGGTCGACAAGCAACTCACGGCCTTCATGACCACGTCGGGCAACTACTATTACAACGTAATGCCCTTCGGTCTGAAGAATGCCGGTGCGACCTATCAACGGATGATGAACAAGGTCTTCGGACTGAAATCGGCGACATGCTCGAAGTCTACATGGACGACATGATCGTCAAGTCTGCAGAAGAAGTCAACCACGCCGCACACCTCAAGAAGGTGTTCGACACGGCGAGGAGGTGCCGCATGAGGTTTAACCCTGACAAATGCACCTTCGGTGTTCGGGCGGGAAAGTTCCTCGGATTTTACCTCACGGAACGAGGAATCGAGGCAAACCCCGACAAGTGTAGAGCCTTTTCCGAGCTCCCTACTCCGGGCTCGAAGAAGTCAATACAATCATTGAACGGGATGCTCACCGCTCTTTCCCGGTTCGTCGCTAAATCCGCACAGTACGCACTCCCCTTTTTCAAACTTCTCCAGCAAAAAGCGGAGTTCGAGTGGAGCGAGGAGTGCGAACGAGCACTCGCACACTTGAAACAAGTCCTATCGCAACCCCCGGTACTCTCGCGACCTGAGAACGGGGAAACACTCTTCTTGTACCTTGCGATCACGAGCGAAGCGGTCAGCGCCGTCCTCATTCGGGAAACCTCGGACGGACAGATGCCAGTTTACTTCACGAGCAAAGCTCTCCAAGGCCCCGAGCTCAGGTATGAGCAGATAGAGAAATTCGCACTGGGCCTCGTCACCGCGGCCAGAAGACTACGCCACTACTTCCTCGCCCATACCGTCACCGTAAGGACTGAACAACCTATCAGACAGCTCCTCAGGCGACCGGACATGGCGGGGAGGATGCTCAGGTGGTCGCTGGAGCTCGCCGAATTTGACATCCGGTATGAAGGGAGGAAAGCCTTGAAGGCACAGGTACTGGCCGACTTTGTAGCAGAGATGACCGTCCCGGAACCCTCGACCAACGGGTCACAGAAATGGACAATCTATGTCGACGGAGCATCCAGCCCGAAGGGAAGCGGGGCGGGAATCATCCTCGAAAACGAGGAAGGCATCCTCATCGAGGTGTCCCTCGAACTGTCCTTCCTGACTTCGAACAACCAAGCCGAATACGAGGCCTTCCTCGCGGGACTCAGGCTGGCCGAGGACCTTGGCGCCAAAGAGGTCAAACTTTTCACCGATTCTCAGCTCGTAGCCTCGCAAGTCCGAGGAGAATACCAAGCCAAGAACGACAGTCTCATAGAATACTTAACCTTGGTAAAAGAGAAGATGAAAAAGTTCACCTCGGCGGAAGTAACTCACATCCCCCGGGAGCATAATGCCCGAGCGGACGACCTGTCAAAATTGGCGAGCACAAAAAAGAAAGGAGGGAACAAGTCCGTCATACAAGAAGTGCTTTCCCACCCAAGTATCGACAAACCGGTCACGGGTTCGGACATCAACGCCATAAGGGACATCAGCTGCTGGATGACCTCGGAATACGAATACCTCATGACAGGCAAACTGCCCGAAGATCCCAAAGAGGCAGGAATGGTCAAGAGACGGGCATGCTCGTATACCATAGTCGAGGACAAGCTATACCGCCGAGGGTTCTCTATTCCCCTCCTCAGATGTGTCGAGGAGACCAAGGTTCCCGGCATACTCCAGGAGATTCATGAGGGAATCAACGCGCAGCACCTCGGCGGACGGTCGCTAGCTCGTAAAGCACTCCGGGCAGGATATTACTAGCCCACCATGCAACAAGACGCCAAGGAGCACGTCAAGAAGTGCGATAAATGCCAACGGCACGGGGACACACACCTCGCTCCTCCCAGCGAGCTCACGTCGCTATCCTCCCCGTGGCCGTTGCATGGTGGGGGATGGATATCCTTGGACCTTTCGTCCAGGGGTCATATCAAAACAAATACCTCATCGTCGGGGTAGATTACTTCACGAAGTGGATTGAAGCAGAAGCATTGGCCAAAATCACTGCCTTCAACATATTATGCTTTTACAAAAGGAATATCCTCGCCCGGTTCGGAGTGCCTCAAGCCATCGTCACCGACAACGGAACCCAGTTCACCGACAGGAACTTCCAAGACTTCGTCACAAAACTAGGCACGAAGCATCACTTCACGTCGGTCGAGCACCCTCAAACGAACGGACAGGCTAAGGCCGTAAACAGAGTGATCCTTCGAGGATTAAGACGACGACTGGGCGACGCCAAACAACGGTGGGTCGAAGAGCTACACAGCGTCCTCTGGGCCTACCGAACAACCCCACACTCCACGACCGGGGAGACCCCTTTCCGTTTGACCTATGGAACGGAGGCAGTGATCCCCGTGGAGATCAGGGAACCCTCAAGGAGGACGGAAGCCCCTCTCGACGGGAATGCGAACGATGAAGCCTTGAGGGAAGAACTCGACTTCGTCGAGGAAACACGCTCGGGCGCTTCTCTCCGAGAGGCGTCACTTAAACAAAAAAATAACACTACGTTATAACGACAAAGTCATTAAACGTGATTTTCAGGTGGGCACCCTCGTCCTACGAAGGAACCAGAAAGACTCGCGAGAAGGCAAACTCGCCGCGAACTGGGAGGGCCCGTACCGCGTCCGCGCGAAAACGGGGACAGGAGCCTATTTCCTCGAAAATCTACACGGGGAAGAACTTGCTCGACCATGGAACGCTGAAAAGCTAAAACAATATTACAGTTAAACACTGCCCGCGGCTCACTAGCACCGCGATTACGGGGACGCGCTAGGGTACAAGCGCGACACCCCTATAAGAACACGACGATCAGAGACCGCGTTGTGTGTGCGCGAGGACATTTGATCCGGCGGGGATACCTCGATCGAGGCCCACCGTCGTCGTGCCAACCGGGCATAACACCCAGCTCGCGATGGGAAGTTCATGCCACGAGACTAGGACCTCGACCGAGCTCTTAGCCTCGTTGAAGGTCGGAGTACTCCTCCGGCCGCCCGACCAGCTCTCCACGCGGTCAGGGTCTATCGAAGTCGAGCAAATCCCAAAGCCTTATTACTTAGGCAAAAATAAAGTATAACAAATAACGCATCACACACGATCAAAATCAATAAAGAGGTATTACGAAGTACGAATATTGGGCAAAACCCTTAGTACAAAAAAGTTACAAATATAAGCCCACAAGCCGGGCAAAAATAACCATTGTGCAAATAGTACATCAACTAAGCCCACAAGCCGGGCGAAACAAAACGGCTCACAGGCCTACCAAAACAAAGATAAAAAAACCTACTCAGCTGCGATCCCGTCAGGCTCCTCGTGCACATGAATGTCGTTCTCCCGCAGAGGATGCACGGTCTGGCCATCCACCACCTCAGCGTCGGGGTCAATCCCTTCGGTGACGAGATCAGGGTTGAGAACCCGAAGCTGAGCCACGGCGCTGCGGAACCCTATACCCGCGGTTTCAATAGAATCATCCTCGGACAACCGGAGATCCTGCTCGAGCTTCCGGAGCTACGCCACAAACGCTGCACGAGTGGTTAGGAGCCTGTTTTCCTCAGTTTCCCCTTCGGCCGGCCGCACAACATCTTCCAACTCGGCAATCCTTTCCTTAAGCCGCTCCTCCTCCAACTCCAGTTCAGCGATTCGGGCAAGGTGGCCTTTCTCCGTCTCCTCGGCTTTCTTAAGCTTGGCCTCGACCCACTGCTGCTGCTCGCTTTGCTCTTTGTTCAGATCTTGGCACTCTTTTAGTTCCTTGCGCATACCGAGCATCTCAGCGCCCAAGGTATCCAGCTTTTCCTGCAGGCGGGCAAGTTCAGCAGCAGGGCGGGTCTCGTCATTGAGAATGATAGCAGTCGAGCAGATACACATGACGGCCGACAGATCCTCAAAAATCATCCTCCTCCTCACTTCAATAGCAGTCCCCAGCACAGTTTGGATCTCGGAGGGACGGGCGCGAGGATAAGTGACCTCGGAGAAGAAGTGAGGTTTTTTATGACAGGGTGGAAGGTCAAAGCTGGAAGGAACCGGGGGACTGTCTTCACCACCCAGGTCGACGACCTCCGCAACGCGTTGCCTCTTCGGAGTCCCTTGGGTAGCCGGGGATTGGCTTCCCGCAGGAGTTGTGCGACCACCCACGGTCCCCGACACAGTGGCAGCAGGCTGAGACTGACTGGATCCTTCGGGCACGGCGGCCGTGGAAACACCCTCGGGCGGGACCCCAGAAGGGACAACCTCTTGGTCTTTCGAGCGCGACGCCTCTTCCCGGGCCTGCGCTTCCCGGGCCCTCTTCGCCTTCAGCTTCTTGAGCCTCTCCTCGGCTCCAGCCATTGTTCCTGCAAAAAGAAAGAAAACGTTAGTAAGGCGAGAAACACAGATGCGGGGAAGACCTAAAGCGGGGACGTTTTCACCACCTAACAACTCGATCGCTTCCTCGTCGGAGAAGGTCTCGAGCAGAACGCGGGTATTTATCAGGCGACGTTCTTTCTTCACCTGCCCGTCTGCACCCATTATAGGCCGGCCGTCCAGCGTCTCGTGCTGAGCTTCGGAAAAACTTTCAACAAAAGCGACGATTTTATCGTAAGCTTCCCGTTCGAAGGCCTCCATCTGAATATGCTTCGTCTTGTATTTGTCGACTCCCTTCTTAAAGTGTTCCTCCGTCCAGTACAGAGGGAACTTTGGCTCCAGCACCTCCTCGGAACGACCGTCGACCTCGCGGGTGACTTTCCGGTACAGCGAATAGATAGCCTCGATGGTGACCAGTTTCACGAAGTAATAGCGGAACTTGAAATCCCGGATGGAATCCAAGTAAGTGTGGAACAGTGCCTTGCTCTGCTTGAAAGACACCCAGCCATGTCGTCCACCGGCCGACGACCTTTGGAGATGGAATATGCGGAAGAAGAGGCGAACGGTCGACACGATTTTCAAATACTTGCATACGAGCTCGAAGGCCCGGATGAAGGCCAACGAGTTCGGGTGAATCTGTGAAGGGGCCAACTTCAACCAGTCGAAGATCCCCTCTTGTAAATCCGTGAAGGGCAGCCTCCACCCCGCCTTCTCGAACATAAATTCATATAAGGGGACGCGCATTCCCCGGTAGGGTGAGCATATCCGATGGTGCTCCTCGGGGCGAAAAACCTTCCAAGATTTGTCGGATCCGATTAATCTGTGCTCGACAGTGCAGAAAGCGTCGTCCTCATTTGGGTAAACGAAGATGGACGACATCTCCAGGGCCTCGTCGCAGACCCACTCCTTGAGCGGCCGCTCTTACGCAAAGGCCATGTGAGCCATGGGAGAGTCGGGCTGGTCGTCGTTTTCTTCGAAATATCCTACGGCCACCTCCGCAGCCAAATCGTCCATTTACCTGAAAAGCAGAAGGAAACGGTGAATTCGATTGGTCGCATCAAATCCACCCCTCCACCGCTGTTCAAGCGAACGGGCGAAGAAGGGGCAAGGCTTTCTCGGCTCCCCGACATACTCGGCCAAGGATCAACATGTTCACCGGGGAGTTCATCGCCTCCCCGGGAGGTTCTGCCCCCGTGTTCCCGCGACACTAACGAATATACTATTTGTTAGGGAGCCCGAGACATTCAAAGGGTTCCCCGACGTGTTCTTCCCTAGTCCCTGAGATATTCATCAAAAGGGAGCAAAGCTCTTCGCACTCTCTCCCTCCACAACTAAAGATTTCCGCCGTATTCGCCAGGAATCCCTTCGTTTCTCATGGGAATATCATCAATTCACCAAGGAAACGTCCTACACTAGTTGAAATTGAAGAAAAATGCAAAAGAAAGGTCCGGTTTGAAGCAAATACCTGGTAAGCGGCGGTGTAGGGTTCCGGCAAGGAGTTTTCCGGCAATGGTACGGCGGCGAACGGCTGTCGTAGAGGAGGAAAGGCTTCCGGCAGAGAGTGCCCGGCGGTTGACGGCAGCGAGCTACGACGGAAGAGGTTAGAGAGAGAAGGAGAGGGATTCTTGAGAGAGAAGCGGAAAAGTGAAAAATGAGCGAGGGGAGCGGCTTTTATAAGCGGTTCTCGCGAGACTCGAGGGGCATAGGGCACTCGAGTGCGCTACCCTAGCCAGCCGCCCCAGCCTCCCTAGGTAATAATGGCAGGCGACACGTGGCACGCATGCAGCCGCCCATCTCCCCACGCGTGTCGTTTCGGTTTTCCCCAATGCTTCGAATCCGAAACCCTTCATCTCCCCGACCATACGATCAGACACATCTGTCCGACGCCCGACGCTCATCCGGCCGAAGGAATTTCGCACATGAGAACGACCTCCTCGGTTCCTCTCTTGGCGTATCCTCGACATGCCAATAACCCTTAAGTCATTACTCTGCCACCTCAGAGCAACGACTTGGGGGGCTCCTGTTCTGGACTGGGCCGAGGCTGCCCAACAGTCGAGCAGGCCCAACCCATACAACATGGGGAGGCCCAATAAGACCCCTCCGCGGGGCACTTGACTACTGCGAGCATACCACCAGTTCCCCCGGGCACTTTACAGTGTCGGGCACTTGGCGGAGAGGTACCTCCTCGACATACCAGCTTCTCCCCCGCGAGGATGACACATATCACTCCTCGACAGACATAGCTCCTCCCCCGCGAGGCCATGTCTGTCGTACGACTTGATTGGTCCTCGACACATAAGGCTCCTCCCCCGCGAGGAGTGTCCAACGGTCCGTACCACGTGGACACGTTCCAAGTAACCGCTCCACTCCCGAAGGATTCGGTCTGCCCTAATCCCGAAAATCTAGGAGCGGTTACCCCAGGGCGAAGACCACGTGCTGGTCTTCACTACGCCACGTAAGCCCTGGCAGTTACTTGGGTTGGGCCTGGCAATCCAGCCCAATGCAAGTAACCGTTGGCCCCGCGCTGGGGGCTCTCTATAAATACCCTCTCACTTGAGAGGGTCAGGTTAAGTTCACTTTCTTACTCACCTCTGTACTTGCTATTTCTCTGACAGTTTCCTCACTTGAGCGTCGGAGTGCCTTGCAGGTACACACCCCCCCCCCCCCGGCCGTCCTTCAACCTCACCGGAGCCGGAGTTCAGCAGACGTCGTTGGCCACCTGAAACTGTCTGATCCAGGTACGATCAATAACAAAAATTCACAAACAACAAAAAGTTTCATCCACATCACATCAAAACATTTCATCTGGTTCACATCGCGACCACACATAATAATAACAAATCACAAACAACAAAAAGTTGCATCCACATCACATCAACACACTAAAAAATAAAATATCTAAATTGTTATTCATAATTTTAACAAGGATTAAAACTTATCGAATAATAATATCCTTTAATTCTCTTTTTTCTTTAGAACAATTATGCATTATATATTTTAATTTTATAATATCTAACTATTAGTATCGTTATAATAAATATGGGGAAGTGCCCTTACCGTCGCGAGTAGACTTCTACGCATCGGTCTTTTTCTAAGGGTCTATAAAGATTATACAATATGTGCATCTAATTTTGCTTATAGAAGTGGTTTATGTTCCCAAATGAGAATCTATACGCCCTTTGGCGGGCGTTGATGATGCTACCACAGTTGAATAAAATATTGCAACAACCTCTCACACTTTAAGATCTCTCAATTATGAGAACAAACACTTATTTCACACTTGGTGTCCCACGGTCCGCAACGAGCAAAAATAATTTCTACCCCCAAAACATACAACAAGGAAGAAACAACGAAAACACGGTTAGAACAAGTTTAATCAAATTCAAAGATTGAAAGGTTTCAAATTGTTAAAAAGGATAGAAGTTTGAAATCTAAATTAAAATCTCCAAAAATAAAGTTAATTTTAAAGAAAACATATCTATTATTTTCAATCCCTCTAAAATAGTAATCAAAAGATATTGTTTCGATTTATCAAATCAAGTACTTCCTAAACCAAATACATAGCAATATTTTTAGCAAAACATGACCATATTTAGATTTGAGAAAAAGAAAATTTAAGACTCAACTAAAGCTTAAGGTTTTCTTTTTCTTTTTCAGTTGTAATTCAACATAAACGTAGAGAGAACTCAAACTATTTTAGTAAACCAAACTTTTATCAAAATATATGACAATTCAGATTTGAAGAATGGCAAAAATTAGGAATTCAAATAATAATTGAAGTTTGATATTTTCTTACTCAATAACAAATGAAGTATAACCTAAACAAAACATTGAAACATGTTTTCATAAAAACAACCCACAAATTGGATTTTGAGTAAGAGATGAGTTAATGTCTCTAACGAAATTTAATATTTTCAAACAAAATTTAAACACTAGAAAAATTTAATAAATAAGAATTATTATGGGAGAGAAAAGGATGCTCGTGCCTGCCAGAGCAAATCCGGCATGGTGGCTCGCCCAAAACAGTGCATCACAATGAAGGAGATGGAGATGCGTCGACAACATATTCTCTAATCATCCACCTAGCTCAAATGAAAGTTCGTACGAGGCAGAATATGTGACCAATCTTCGCTTTCCGTTCAACATTGTTGCAGCCAAAAACGAGATGGGTGGTCGGAGAAGATGGACCAAAACAATGATAAAATTCGTTCATCATATAGGCGAGATGATGAGGAACACAAAAACTTTGTTCGTTTTGTAGTTAGGATTTTTGGTGGTAAAAAATTAGTGAGGGAATGGGTGGCGCAACGTTAGACTTTTAGAGATAGGGTGAAAAAAACGTGTTTCTGTGTTTCTTGAAGGAAAAGGGAAAGTGAATGTTTTACCTCTCTCTCTCTCTCTCTCTCTCTCTCTCATCTGTATGTGAGTTTGAGAGAAATGAGCTTCCAACTCTTAAGCCCAAAATCCCTCAACAAGCCTCCTCTTAGAAAAATGGTAATCTATTCCATAAAAAATAAATAAAAACCCAATAATTATTATATTTTTAATAAACCCAATATCAATTAAAATATTTTTGTCTTCAAATAATTGTTAGTCTTATTTCTAATTAAAATTAATTAAATAAAATATCTAATAATAAAATAAATAAAATATTATATGTATAATTTTATAATTAATCACACTGAAATATTTATTTTACTACTTAATATAATAAAATACAAGAGAGACTAGTCTCTTATTTTTGTTTTCTAATAATAACATAGTTTTACCAACTATTTATATAAAATTATTGGACAATAAAAGATTACCCAGTGAAACAAAACTTCAATATATATTAATAATAATTGTAACTATAACATATTTTATTCTTAGGAATAACAAAATATTTGGGTCTTATACAGGGCATCCCACGACCAATCCTTGCTATTCCATCTGAGGGTGTTGATTTTTGGTTTGTTAGTCTTGTTTTGGCTTCTGCCCGTGCCATTAGAGACTGTGTAGTGAATGTTCAGTTCCTTGCCAAGTGTGTGGATGAGTATTTGGAGTGGTACCTTACTGTATCACACTCTCATAGCATCCCACCTAGACAACATGTATATGATGTCGAACCTTCTTATGCTAAGGTACCTTATAATGACATGTCACCTTCTCTACATGACATAGATGATGCTCAGCGCATGTAGGTGATAATAGTCATTATGGATAACCTCATGGGTTTGGTGAACCCGTATGGTGAGGTTTATACTTTGCCGTCGCAGGCATCATACTTAGCTTATGGGGGGCCTATTTAGACCTTATTATCATTTTTGTATTATTTGTATATTATGTGTGGTATTACTTATACATTTGTACAACATAATTTATTAGATAATATTTTGGCACTGCCATTATTGCATGATGAACATAACTTAACTTTTGACAAGTGGTTACATAACTTAAACAAATGATTACGTAACTTAACAAAAAAACAATGAAAAAGAAAACCTATACATTACCAGATGATTTTGTACGTTTTAACATCTTGATTATGTCGTCGACAAATCTATAAATTATTGCATCAAACTCCATCGGTCCCTTAGTGAGCATGTGTTGATATTTTCTCCACGTAACTTTCAAATCTTCATTGGTCTTCAACTAAATAAATTTATATTTCACCTTTACATCAATATCAATCCAGTCTGCACAACACTTAATCTTACTCACCTTTTTTTTCTCGGTGTTGGATGTAACGCCTCAGATTTAGTTAGTTTTATTTAATTGAGTCGTTTTGATTATTTTATTATTATATTATTTTATTTTTGACTTTTATTTGGTAAATATATTATTTTTCATCGTGATTATATTTTATCGCATTTTGGGAGCGTTTGCAAGATATTTGAGTGTAGGGGTATTTTGGTCATTTCATTTATTTTCTTAAGTTAGAAAACATAAATAGAAAGAAAAAGAGAGAAAAGTAGTAAGGAAAGAAAAAGAAGAAAAGAGAGAAAACTTGGAAAAGAAGAAATTAATCCAACCGACTTTTCAAACACGATTAAGTCGGGTAAGGGTGCGAAACTCGATTATCTTATGCTTGTGTATGATTATGTATGGGTGTGTGTGAATGTTTGTGGTGTTCTATAGCTTTTCGATTCTAGGTTGGAAGAGAGAAATCGATGTTTTCGCGGTTGAAAATCGGTGTAAATGCTGTAGAATACTTGTTACCATGATTGGGTTATGTTCTGATTGCTATGTGTTGGTTTGGAAGTGTTTTGGTGGAAAAATATGGTTTTGGGGTGTGTAACAGCGCTGCTGGGTTTTTCTGAATTCGCATGTTCGCACTGCGAATCCCCTAGCGAAGGGGGAAAACGAGCATTCGCTGACTATTCGCACTGCGAAGGGGAAAGCGAGCATTCGCCAGAGACTCGCACTGCGAACTTTACCTCATTTCAGTTCTGACTTGGTTCGCCAGACGTTCGCACTGCGAATGGGGCAGCGAACCAGTGTTGGCTAGGCATTCGCCAGAGACTCGCACTACGAACTGTAGGCTATTTTCCTTTCTGCCATGGTTCGCTGGGGTATTCGCACTGCGAATGAGGAAGCGAAGGACTCCCTAGGAGCTTCGCATTGCGAACATGACAGTTTTTCCCAATTTGTTTCCTTTATAACTTTTGATCCGTAAGTCGGTTTGAGGCACAGTTTGATGCGTTGGAAAGCTTTTGACATGTTCTTTCTTATTAAAATGGTTTTGAGATTGTTGGTCGATTAAATTATGTCAGGAATTTGGAAATGTGTCGTTTTGTCGACTTTTACTGTTTTAACTGTGTGTATTTGATGTGTTATCATGCAATATGCCTTTGATAGATATGGTATGACTTGTGTGCTGTTGTATGATGTAAATGCATGTGTTTAGATGGTGTGATGATGGTTTGTGGCCGTATGGCAAATAAATGCATTGTTTTGGGCTTGAATTGCAAAGCATGATTATTGTTGATTGAGATGATTGCATATATGTGTGCATTTGAATGTCATGAGTCATTATATGCCAAGCATCATGATATGCATTCTTGTGATGTCGTGTGCCCTAGTGGGTGTGAGCGACGAATCGATTCCAGAGGGAATCTGCTATAACATCGTGAGCCTTATACCGAGAGGACCTAAAGCGATGGTTATAGACGATCGTGAGCCTTATGCAAAGAGGACCTAAAGCGATCAGATTGTGAGCCTTATACAAAGAGGACCTAAAGCAATCCATAAACATCGTGAGCCTTATATCGAGAGGACCTAAAGCGACGGGGAACATCGTTTGCCCGACGGGGAGTTACACTAAGTAACAAGCGATGATTCCAATAGTTCCTGAGTGAACTAGTGTTGAGATGATGGATGGAACGGTACCGCATATGCATTGCATAGAGTCGTTGTGTCGGTCTCTGTGCATTTGCATAAATCATGAATGGATTGATTGTGTGTGGAATTGTGAATGAGATTGATGACTTGATATATTCATCTATATGTGTGTTAATTGCTTTGAGCATGATTTGTATGCCTTGGTGATGGTTATATGTGCTATGCATTGTGTTGTTTTGTCTTTGAATTATGTCGTAAGCTGTGGTGAGAATATTTTACATGTGTATTGGTGTATTATTATATAATGATATGCAATTATATTATGATGGTGCTTCTCACCCTTCTGCTGTTTTAATGCTCTACGAGGCATTGCAGATTAGATGCTGGAGGTCTTTTGTGAAGCTTAGGTCTTCATTCTTTTGTCGGTCGGCTCTGATACGTGGCACCGGGTAGTCAGGGAGACCGTTAGTGATTAGGTGTATATGTATATGTATATGTCTCTTTTGGATGTACATGGTTGACTTTGTGTATAACAAACTTTTATGATATATATATATATATATATATATATATGAGATTCAGTTACGGATTTTCCGCTTTCATTCTATTTCTGAATTGTGGGTGTTGGGAAGTGAGTTCCTCTGTTTGTATTACTACCTGAGTGTTGCATATCTATATGAGCAGGTTGTTGTATGTTTGTTTCAAATTGATGTGACGCCTTTGTCTATGCCGTGAATTTTTAATTATACTCTGATTAACTGTTATCGCTTCAATAGCCTGGGGGTGTAGAAAGGGGTGTTACATTAAGTGGTATCAGAGCCAGTCCGTGTCAGTTGTGTCAGTCCGTGTCGGTGTTGTGTTCAGGTGAACTGTTTGTTTAACCATAGTTGCTGTTATTGGAAATGAACAGAATATGGCTGGTAGGAATGATGCTGCTTTGGCTGCTGCTATGCAAGCTATGGCTCGGGCTATGCAGGGTGCACCTAATGCTGCTGGGAATGATGAGTTCCGGAAGAACAAACCGCCTATCTTCAAAGGAAGATATGATCCCGATGGTGCTCAGATTTGGCTTAAGGAGATTGAAAGGATCTTCCGAGTGATGAGTTGTGCTGAGGATCAGAAGGTGAGACTGGGTACTCACATGTTGCTGGAAGAGGCCGATGATTGGTGAGTTGGTACACGTCATGTGTTGGAAGCTGTAGAGGAAGGGATTACTTGGGCTTTGTTTAGCAGGGAGTTTCTGAGGAAGTATTTTCCTGAGGACGTAAGGGGAAAGAAGGAAATTGAGTTCTTGGAATTAAAACAAGGTAATATGTCTGTTGTTGATTATACTGCTAAGTTTGTGGAGCTTGTGCAGTTTTATCTATATTATGCAGAAGCGACTGCGGAGTTTTCTAAGTGTTTGAAGTTTGAGAACGGATTGCATCCTGAGATTAAGCAGGCAATCGGTTATCAAAGGATTAGAAGGTTTTCGGATTTGGTGAACTGTTGTAGGATTTTTGAGGAAGATAGCAAGGCTCGTTCTACTCACTATAAGAGTGTGAACGAGAGGAAAGGGAAGCAACCGTTTCGTGGTGGTCCTTATGTGACACCAGCTGATAAGGGTAAGCAAAGGGGTAATTTTGAGAGGAGGCCAAGTGGAGGAGGTATGTCTAGTCCTCTGAGATGTTTTAGGTGTGGTGACTTAGGGCATCGTCAGTTCGAGTGTAGGAAGGATATAAGGAAGTGTTCTATTTGTAGAGGTTTTGGACATGTCGCAGCTGAGTGCAAAAAGAATGTGGTAAAGTGTTTCAACTGTGGTGAAGCTGGTCACATTAGTACAAAGTGTCCGAAACCAAAGCAGGCTCAGACTGGAGGGAAGGTATTTGCATTGGCGGGGACTCAGACTTCTAGTGCAGACCGTCTGATCAGAGGTACTTGTTTTATTAATAGTACGCCTTTAGTTGCTATTATTGATACTGGAGCGACTCATTCGTTTATTTCGTCTGAGTGCGCGAAACGTTTAAATCTTTTGTTGTCTTAGATGGGAAGAGAGATGGTTATTGATACTCCAGCAATGGGTTCAGTAACTACTTCTTTGGTTTGCTTAAGTTGTCCTTTGACCATTTATGGTAAAGACTTTGAAATGGATTTGGTGTGTTTGCCGTTGGAGGGTTTAGATGTGGTTCTGGGTATGAATTGGTTGCAGTTCAATCGGGTTCATATTGATTATTATCATAAGTTGGTGAGATTTCCTTCTCTTGAAGAAGACGAGGATTCGAGTTTCTTATCTACTAAAAAGTTGAAGAAACTTTTGGCGGATGAAGCTCAGTTGTTTGGGTTGTTTGCATCGTTGACTGTGGATAGTCAAGTTTCACTTAAGGTGTTTCCAGTTGTGTGTGATTTTCCGGAAGTGTTTCCTGAGGATATTTCAGATGTGCCGCCAGAGAGAGAGGTGGAGTTTTCTATAGACCTAGTTCCTGGTACTAGACCTGTATCGATGGCACCATATAGAATGTCGGCATCTGAGTTGGTTGAGTTAAAGAAGCAATTGAATGAATTGTTGGAAAAGAGGTTTGTGAGACCGAGTGTGTCGCCATAGGGTGCTCCAGTTTTATTGGTGAAAAAGAAAGATGGGAGTATGCGATTGTGTATTGATTATCGCCAGTTGAATAAGGTGACGATTAAGAATAAGTATCCTCTTCCGAGAATTGACGATCTGATGGATCAGTTGGTAGGTGCTTGTGTGTTTAGTAAGATTGATTTGAGATCAGGGTATCATCATATTAGAGTGAAAGAGGAAGATATTCAGAAGACGGCTTTTAGGACACGTTACGGTCATTATGAATATTCTGTGATGCCGTTCGGGGTTTCTAATGCGCCAGTTGTGTTGATGGAGTATATGAATCATATTTTCCATGAGCATTTGGATCGATTTTTCATTGTGTTTATTGATGATATCTTGATTTATTCTAAGTCCCGGGAGGAGCATGCGGAGCATTTGCGTGTTGTGTTGCAAATTTTGAAGGAGAAGAGACTTTTTGCTAAGTTGTCCAAGTGTGAGTTCTGGTTGTCGGAAGTGAGTTTTCTTGGTCATGTGATTTCAGGTAACGGTATCATTGTGGATCCATCTAAAGTAGATGCAGTTCTACAATGGGAGGCTCCGAGATCTGTTACTGAAATTAGAAACTTTTTGGGTTTAGCCGGATATTATCGAAGGTTCATTGAAGGTTTTTCTAAGTTAGCACTTCCTTTGACCCAGTTGACTTGTAAAGGTCAAGCGTTCATTTGGGATATTCGGTGTGAGGAAAGTTTTAGTGAGCTGAAGAGAAGATTGACGACAGCTCCGATTTTGATCTTGTCGAATCCTAGTGAATCGTTTGTGGTTTATTGTGATGCGTCTTTGATTGGGCTAGGTGGAGTGTTGATGCAAGAAGGTAAGGTTGTGGCTTATGCTTCGAGGCAATTGAGGGTGCATGAGAAAAATTATCCTACTCATGATCTGGAATTAGCGGCTGTGGTTTTTGTGTTGAAGATTTGGAGGCATTATCTCTACGGTGCAAGATTTGAAGTATTTAGTGATCATAAGAGTTTGAAATACTTGTTTGATCAGAAAGAGTTGAATATGAGGCAACGTAGGTGGTTGGAATTTTTGAAGGACTACGACTTTGGTTTGAATTACCATCCTAGTAAAGCTAATGTGGTAGCCGATGCGTTAAGTCGGAAATCATTGCATATGTCTGCTTTGATGGTTAAGGAGTGGGAACTTTTGGAAGCGTTTAGGGATTTGAGTTTGGTGTGCGAATTGACGTCTGACAGTGTGAGGCTTGGTATGTTGAAGGTTACTAATGATTTTCTGTTGACCGTTAGCGAGAAACAGAAATTGGATGTGAAATTTGTGGATTTGATGACGGTTGGGGATAAAAGTGAAAATGAGGACTTTAAAGTGGACGATAAGGGTGTTTTGAGATTCTGAGGTAGAGGTAAGGGAGAACCTTACGGTTGAGGCGTTACCGGTGAGGATTTTGGATCGCTAATTGAAGCGGTTAAGGGGCAAGGATATTGCACTTGTGAAAGTAGCGTGGGGAGGCGCTGCTGAGGGCAATTTGACTTGGGAGTTGGAGAGTCGGATGTGGGAGTCATATCCGGAGTTGTTCGTCTCAGGTAATATTTTCGAGGACTCAAGCCCAGCTCTTTGAAAACATATTCGTACATCGTAAAGCGCTCCCTATAATTCATGCAGACGAGCTCGTCAGCGGTGGGGAAATGGACTCTCCAGTCCCCGTCATCTCCCACCGTCTGGAAACAATCCCCTATGTAGGTCGCGAATTTAGACGCATGCTCAGAGGGTTCCACCACCTCTCATTCCTCTGCTTTATTCTCCGCTGTACCCTCCTCGGATACCTCCTCCTCGGGCACCTCTTCCTGATCATCGTCCAGCAGTTCATCCTCTTGCTCATAGTCCATGTCCTGCTCGGTGGACCCACTCGAGGACCGAGTGCTACTGCTCCCTGAGGAACCAGACTCCTCCTCGGAAGAATCTAATACAATATCTCCACGGGGCCCTGTCGCCATCACCTGAAAAGCAGAGAAAGACAGTGAATTCGACAGCTAATTAAATCCACCCTTCCACCACTGAAAAAGTGAAAGGGCGCGCTAAGGGCTGAGGACGACGTCCCCGGCCTAAGCCCTGACAACACTACGAAAAAGTCTCCCCGTGAGACAATGCCCGAAACTCTCCTATCACACGAGGAACTTCTCCAAAGCAAGATCACGAGGTTTTCATTCAACTCGTAACTCCATGAAACGCAACGCTAGAATGGTCACGTGCATGTCACCATTGCGACGACGTCACGGCAGACTCTTCACACACAGCGTAACAACAGGCTAACGACGGCGGAGACGACGGAGCCATCATACACCATCAGCGGCTACCACATATACAACCCTAAGTCTCCTAAAATCTAACCTAACCGCATGTAATGTCTAAATAAACATCAATAAGAAGCAAAACAAGGAAAAGAGACAACTTACTTATAAATAGAAGACTGAAAAAAGTTGCTCGGAGCTTCAAACGGTGAAGGATGCAACGGGCAGATTTCGTGAGCAGGAAAATTGGTGAAGATTGAAGGAAAAAGTTCAGAATGAAAATTTTCCCTCCTATTTATACAGGAGGTCACGTGCAGCCCCACGCGCACATAGGTCATGATGACTACCCGCTAGCCATCATTGCCTAAGCGGCAGCAGCACAAGTTCCAACACACACGTGGCAACCCCCGTATCGTTTCATATTCCACTAGACTATTGGTATCCATCAGTAATGGGCAACGCTTAACGACCATGACCAACAGCCACAACGGGTAATAGAAACCACGGGCATCCACAACCAACGAGCAAAACACTCCACTTCCCCGAGACTGTACGCTATCCTTAAGTCATCACCTCCACGCTCAGAAGTAACGACTTGGGGGGCTACTGTTCTGGACTGGGCCAACGGCCATGCGCAACACAATCCATGATTGCTACAGTAACGACCCAAACGCTTGGATCCAGTCCATTAAGGGGACAAAAGTACCCTTTTGTCCCTACAACCGGTCACAGACCGCTCAGTCCTGCCCGAAATTATTGCCCGTCATACACGGGCATCAACTCCCCGACAGCTAACGAATAGATGCCCACAACTACCTTCCTGCCCGGTATAACGGCTAGTTTGGGCATCCTGCCCGTCATAACGGCTAGTTTGGGCAGTTACCTATTCTTCAAGAAAACGGTTATTTCGCCCTGAAAATAGGACTGTTGGCCACGCGCTGGGGAACATTATATAAACCCTCTCATTTGAGAGGGTCAGGTATCAAATATTCATCCTAAGATACACTTTGTACTTGCCCCTTTTCTCTGACCCTTTCTTACTTGAGCGTCGGAGTGCCTTGCAGGTACACCCCCCTCCTCTCCTCATCAACATTCCGAGCACCTTGCCCATCTGACGACCAGTATACGTGGACCTGTTCGAATACTCCGGATCAAATTCCTTTGTTAAATTTTTGATCAAGACGAGATCGTCACCTATTTTCTTTTCGTGCGGTATTGCTTTCGGATGACGATTTACATATCGTTCATCTAGCATGCATTAGCACATAGAGCTATTGACCGGCCTCATTTTAGGGTAATTACTCCGTAAATTACTCGACGATTGCTAAACATAGCGCAACATAAGTCCCTTTATCGGAAACAATCAAGAATTATTGATTATTTGTCTTTTGGTTCAACACTTATGAGACTTGTTGTTAGGAGGCTTTGGTCTTATCAATCCTCTAATGACTTCTCATTAACCTTGACCTAAGTGCAATTATTCAATTATTATTGATCACTTACTCTAACAACTAACAACTAATCACTAACTTCTAACTTTTACTTTTATGCTTCCTTCTTGCTCCCTATCTCTCTTTTACTTTTATGCTTCATTATTATCATTTCATATCATGTTTATGCTTCTACAATTTTTCCTTTGTCCGTTGGACACATGTTTATGCTTATGCCTTTTTCTCTTTGTCCACTTGGACCAAAAACATTAATAAAGGCCAAAACCTCTAAAAAACGTGTGTTTCTAATCTTGGACTATGGTTACTATCCTTTGCAATGGACATGGAGTTTTGCACCTAGACCTTGGACTTCAACGCTATTCTTGGATCCTTGGACTTAGAACTAGGACTTTCTCCCTTTGATTTGGAATTATGGTTCGAAGACTTTGAAGCCTTGTGCTTTTGCTTGGTTTATGGTGAAGATAGCTACATTTGTGGTTAGATCTTTCTTTTCCTTAGCTTTTACTTTATGCTTAAGGATAGTCACTTCTTCATCTCCCCATTCTTCAATTTTCAAAACTTTCTCCCTTTTTCAAAACTTTCTTGATTTCAAACTTTCACCTCTTCCATAATCAAACCTTGACTTTGTCAAGTGACTTTACTCTTTTCTTTTCATTTCTTAACAAATGCTAAACTACATAAGCATATTGACACCTTTTTCAAAAGACTTTAAAAAACATCAAACTCATTCAAACCTCTTTTTTCCCCTCGTGCACTTTTTCCTTTAACTTTTTCATAAGTTTAGACATGATTCATTTCTTTAAGCGGAATTATTCGCTTGGAAATTACGACTTGTCTTTACATTTTAAAATCAACCAAAACAAACAAATTTCATTCTTTGTACCACGAACTACGAGGTTTTGATCCTACATTGCACTTCGTGGGTACGTAGGCATGAGACGATAAGTCTCTCCAAACACAAAAATCTTAAAAACAACTTCTCTTCTCATCTCCTCAATCACCTTACAAGCAAACCTTTTTTAGACCAAAAGCGTAAATATTTCAAAGGGTTCCTATAGAGTACTATAGATGTTTTGGGTGCTAACACCTTCCCATTGCGTAACCAACCCCCCTTATCCAGTCTCTGTTCACTTGTTCTTGTTGTAGAGCTTGTGTAGGTTTTGTTCGATCTTTTTCCTTTCATTTTTGGATAAAATAAAAGTACGGTGGCGACTCTTGCTTTTCGAGTTAAGTTAATTAATAGCTTACACTCACGATTTTGCCGCTACAGAAAAAGTGGCGACTCTGCTGGGGAGCACCCTCCCTTGAGGGGTTTAGCCTACTTTGATTTATTTATCGCTTTTTGTCTAATTTGTTTGTTATTGATTGTTCTGTCAGGGTACTTGGTGATATGTGTGGTGAGATAAGCCCAATACACAGGCTTGAGTATACGCCTAGGACTAGAGTAGAAAGTAGTGGGACCTACGTGACATCTTGGTACGTTTGGTGTTCACGAAATTCACATCCAGATGAAGTTTTTTTGGGAGATATTCTGACGTGCGCGTTATGCGCATTTCGGGGTGTTGATCTAGAGAGCTGTCGACTTTGGCGACCATTTCCCGAGGACTCAGTAGAGGCACTCTTCCCAAGAGGCAATAATGGCAGACCAGAAATGGAAAACCCATTATGCTTCTTGATCCGAGGACCTGAAGCTGAGGACTTTAGAACCCTTAACCCATCTTGGCCTTATTAGGACGTGGTGCGGTGGATATTCAGGTGCAGACTTGAATCAGTTGTTACATGATACCACACTCAGATGAGACTCTCTTGAGAATATTATTGACTACCAAGAAAATTGGGAAACTGATAATATCCGAAAGATGGGTTTCAGACTCTGGGAACTTCTTTAGAACCTTGTTCGGCAGGTGTTATACCCTTAGTACATACCTTTGGGGATTGGTTCTTACCCTTGACTCCATGCTCGTGACTCGAACCTTTGAACCCGTGTGCTTTAAGTGATCTTGTTTGTGGTTGTTGTATCCATGCACTCTTGCATCCATGAGCATACATCTGCATTCTTCCAAGTTGCCTCAGAAACTCATTTCAACTGTCTCCTTATTTAGTTATCTGTTCACCGTCAAGCTATTTCCTCAACACAACTACGGAACTAGAGCTACCGTCAGATTGAGAATGGAAAACCAAGAACAACACAACGCCGAAGTCAGAATGGAAATTGATGAGTTAAAGGCCGGGATGACCAAACTCACAGAAATGATGCAAGTTCTGATTGCTAGAGGTGAACCACCTCAGAGGACTGCGATCTCTGAAATCTTACCTGCTACAGTTGACCCTCCACTGACTCAGCAACCAACTTCTACTTGGCCAGAATTTGGGTTACCTCCAAATTACTCGCCACCATTTACAACTCCTCCTGTGGTTGTCCCGTCTGTACCGCCAGTATCTTCAGCTCCATTGTTCACTGAACCTCAGCCTGTTGTGCATTCTGTTGCTCAAGCTATTCCTGAGAATCCTCCTTTTGTGTACCATGCTGCTGGTCCACAATCTGAAAGTCAGGGAGAACCTGGATACGTTGAAGAAGTCAGAGAGCAATGGCAAACTCTAGACAAAAGGATAAGAGCTGTGGAAGGAAGTGATGTCTTTAGTGCTGCCGCAATGGACATGTGTTTGTCTTCAGACTTGGTTATGCCTGCAAAATTCAAAACTCCTGATTTTGAGAAATACAATGGGCACACCTGTCCCAGAAGCCACTTGGTGATGTACTGCCGCAAGATGGCTGCTCATGCCAAAAATGACAAACTGCTCATTCACTGTTTCTAAGACAGCTTAAGTGGGGCTTCAATGAAATGGTATATGGGACTTGAGAAGAACCGTATCCAAAGCTGGAAGGACTTAGCTGATGCTTTCTTAAAGCAATATAAGTACAATCTGGACATGGCACCTGACCGTCACCAATTGCAAAATATGTCTCAGAAAGAAAAAGAATCCTTTAAGGAGTACGCTCGCCGCTGAAGAAAGCTAGCTGCTCAAGTGGAGCTACCTTTGGCTAAAAAAGAATTGACTGGATTGTTCATGGACGCTCTTCATCCACTCTTTTGGGAAAAGATGATAGGCAGTGTATCATCTGGTTTTGCTGACCTAGTCACTATTGGAGAAAGACTAGAAGAGGGTATCAAGAAAGGAAAGATTACCAATGCTGAAGCCTTTAACGGTGCTAAAAAGTATACTGGGGATTTTCAAAAGAAGAAGGATGGCGACACCCATGCTGTTTCAGTTGAAGGTAAACCTCATCACAGACAACAACAATATGTAGCTGCAGTTGCTCCTGTTGTCAATGCTCAACCATTTCAAACTCCTCGTCAGGCTGTTAGACAAAATCAGAATCGCAATAGGGTTAACTTTGATCCTATCCCGATGTCCTACACTGAGCTGTATCCATGTCTTGTAAAGAAAGGTTTGATTACAACGAGGGATCTACCTCCTCCTCCAAATCCTCTCCTAGCCGACTATAGGGTTGATCTTCACTGTGAGTTCCATCGAGATGGGGCAGACCATAACTTGGAAGGCTACTATGCATTGAAAGCTAGAGTACAAGAATTGGTGAACTCAAAGATTCTGAATTTTCTTGATGAGAATCCCAATGTTGTCAACAATCCTTTGCCGGAGCATGCCAAGTGAAGTTTGAGTCAGTTCAGACGAATCATCTCTTAAAGCCAGTGTTTCAGACAGGACATCTCATCCTTGTTGTTGATTAGTCACTAGGCCTTGTTTCTTTCTGTTTGCATTTTTCTTTGATTGTATTGACTGTTTACTTTTGAACTTTATTTGTACTTTCATGGTAATTTCAATGAAATGAGCATTGCAATGTTTTGATTCAATTCATTTATATCCATTGTGTGCATCTTTATGCTTTCTTTTTCACAAAACAAAAATATCTCTCATGTTCACTTTCTTTATCAAAACTTTTGTTTATGCAAAGATTGGAGGGAGGATGATGAAAACAAAACACCTGAAATTGCTGGATTGTATGCTTTTAATCAAAACTTGGCTGATGATGTACATGCATTGTTTCAACTCCCAAACACTGGAGAAATAAGGAAGTTAATCCCTTGTCAACCCCTTTGAGCCTAGAAGGTGAGGTTTCTTTCTGTACGAAAAAAAACCCGCAATTTTAACCTGGGGATGGGTAGTTTTCAGTTAATTTGACTGTGTATTTAAACACAAGAGAATCATGGCAATCACAAACTTTCCTTCACACACATCAAAGAAGTGTCGAAGATGTCTTTCAAATCAAAAGCCAATGATGGTTCACCGTAATCATTAAGCCAGGCAGTCACTATCTTTCAAAAAAAAAGAATGAAAAAAAATCAAATGAAAAGCCCGCTAAGTCAAAACCTATGAAGGAGACTTAGGCAAATATTGGGGCATCCCGCTGACTGTAAGCTCAAATGACTAGGGGTGTTCGCGGTGCAGTTTGGTTCGGTTTTGAGCATAAAAATCATCCTAACCGCGAGATAAAAATGCATGCGGTTCGGTTTGGTTCGGTTGATTTTTAAAAATTCATCCAAACCAAACCAATGCGGTTAGAATCGGTTCGGCGGTTGCGGTTTATAGACTTCTTGATTATGGAATTATAAAACTAAGAAACTAATCATATACTTTCCTAAACAGAACAATCATAAGTTGTTTATTACAAATAAGTTGTTTATTAAAAAATGCTAGTTATATGGCCATGTTTTTCTGACAGGGGTAATAGTTACCGCATATAAAACATATCCATAAAAAGTTAATCTTAAAAAAAATATATAATAATAATAAAAAAATAAAACAAACATTACTAGAATTAAATTAATAGAGATACTGCGGTCATTTTAGAAGGGAATCTTATCACTAATAAAGAAAATACAATTTGGAATTGAAATTGAGATTGCAGTCAATAAATTGAAATTGAAATTGAAAGTTTAATTTAAAATTAAAATAGTAGTATTACTGTATTAAAAAAGAAAACAAGTTTAATATGATAATAAAAATTAGATATTAGTATTGAAAGCTAATGACTGAATGGAATTGGAAGTAAGTCACGTGGAATTGGAAATATAATAATAGAAATTAGTAACTTAAGTTTAAAATGCGGTTTGGTTTGGTTTTGTGAAATGAAAACCACAAACCGAACCAAACCGTGAGGTTCAGTAAAAAAAATCATCCAAAATCATCCAAACCAAATGCGGTTTTTGCGGTTTTCGGTTTGGATTGGTTCGATTTGCGGTTTTGCTTTTGGATTGGTTCGGATACGATCACCCCTACAAATGACACAGTTCAGGCAAAAGTTAGGGATAACAAAAAAAATAAATCAAGAGGCTACCAAAATCCTCAAAGACAAAACGATTTGATTGAGGTCCTCATCACAAAACAACAAAATATTATAAGAGAGTGATTGCCATCTCAAAAATCCTCTTGAGACATCATCATTGCAATTCAAAAATCTCTTGGAACCTGAATGCATAGTTTGAGTTAACTGAGCATAGGACTGGAGATCATCATGAAGAATGGGTTGGGTATAAATGACCTTTGAGCCTATATCCTTTGTTTCAAAAAACGTGAACCAAACCATGTTACAACCTTCAAAAGACCTAATTGAAGCCAGGTTTCTTTTGAAAGCATACTACAGCAAGGTTGCGTAAACTGACTCCTATGTTTGTTGCCAATCATTTGCTTTGATGTCATACCTTTGCTTTATATTTCATTTTTGAATGTCTAAACCGTCGTATTTTGACAAGTGATTCATTTGCTTTACATCAGTAATATCATTCCAAAAATGATTTTTGATTTCAAAATTGCATTGAGCTTTGCATTAAAATTACCATGTTTGTTTGAATAATCCTATTTGCAGACAAACTTTCCTCATCAAGAAAATTCAAACAGTTGAGAAACTTGGCCAGTGATCCTATCAGGGGCACATATCCTCTAGAGCCTGTTGTGAATCAATTCAAGATTTGTTGCTCAGTGCAAGTTATTCTCATATTTGGTTAGCCAGAAGATCTCTTTCAAGACCCATACTGAGTTTAGCCTTCTCAACATGCATTTCAAGAACTGAAGCCATGACCAGTTCATCCCCAACAATAGTCAAGCTGAAGCCATGATCAATTTATTCTTAGTATTCAAGAATTGAAGCCATGATCAGTTCAATCCTTCCCCCTGCAACAGTTAAACTGAAGCTATGATCAGTTTATTTTCATCGGTCAATCAATCTGGGGCAGTCTTCTTCAAGAATCCTCAAGATGTCTTTCCTCAAAAGACCGTCAGCCTGATACGATTCATAAGTATGACAGAGATATGTTCAACATCTTCTCTCCAAGCAAAGTGGATAGTGTTCCCTGTGTTGAGGAATCAGAGTTCCATTCTTCCCTCACAAAAGAGTCTATCTTGGCTATCCCAATCATCTGATTGCATACATAAATCATTCATATATCATACATAGAAAGATTTGTATAGCTCAAAGTGTGTTTCATGCTCATGTACATTTCCCGAGGTCCTGTTGCTGTCAACATCTTACCTTGTGATCAAAGTCCAACTTACTTGGCACCTACCAAAACAGTTACCTGCCTTTTCATTAAGTGTCATTCCTGAATGTTGTTGTTTCCTTGTGCACCCAGTGCTATTCCTGGATATCTTGTTTATCTTTTTTCCTTCTAGTGTTATTCCTAGATGTTGTTGTTTCTCTGTGCATCTAGTGTTGTTTTTAGATGTGTGTCTTCTTCTATTCCAGTGCTATTCCTGGATCTTTGTATTCTTTCACTCCAATGCCATTCCTGGATGTCCGTCTCTTTTGATCTCCAGTGCCATTCCTGGATATCTTGTTCGTCTTGTTTCTCCCAGTGCTATTCCTGGAAGTTTTGCCTCTCTTCTATAATCCCCAACATATTTTTGGATATCTTTCAGTGTCATTCCTGAAAGTTTTATCGGTTCATTCAGTGCCATTCCTGGATAATTTTTCTCCTTTGTATTCAGTGCCATCTCTCACTGTCATTCAGTGCCATTCCTAAATGTAGTGATTTACTATTACTTTCAGTGCCATTCCTGAAAGTTTTATCTGTTCATTCAGTGCCATTCCTGAATGTAGTTTCTACTTTCAGTGCCATTTCTGAAAGTTCTTTTCGCTTCATCCAATGCCATTCTTGGATACCTTTTCCCCAGCCAAGTCCAATGATATTCTTGGATATCTCTGATTGTTTAACCTTGCCATCCAATGCCATTCTTGGATGTCCCCATTGAAGTTTCAAATGAAAGTTTTGTTGCCCCATTCAATGTCATTCTTGAATGTTGTAGTTCCTTTCATCCAATGCCATTCTTGGATATCTTATCCCCAATAAAGTGTTTATTCACCTCCATCCAATGCTATTCTTGGATGACACTTCTGCTTTTACCAGAAACTTTCTTGTTGATTGTCTAGTGCTATTCTTGGACATCTTTGGACATACCTTTTGTCTCGTTCATAGTTTTCATCCAATGCCATTCTTGGATGTCACTACTCGTCTTCCAGGGTCTTGTCCCTCTGTTTCCAACTATTGATGGATAATTCTTGTCACCTGTTAGGTTTCAAGAAGTGCTTATTTTCATAATTGATTTTGATGCCTTTAAGCTCTTTTAATCGCTTTTATCGGGAAACGACTTATTAATTAAGGGATTCTTGCATTTTTATGAATATTAGTTGTTTTGATGTGTTTGTGAATTTTTGCAACAATTTTGGTGAAAAGACCGCGGTTCATTTCGCACAGAAACGAAAGATTTGGAATAGTTGCGTGTCGCATCTTGGACCCCTGTATTGCCCGGCCCTGCTAGGGCGAACAGAGGGTCTCATCGTCCGGCGCTGTAGGGGCGCTGCTTCCCCAATTTCAATCCAAGTTCCAGAATTGTTCCTGGCTGCGCCTCTTGAAGGCCGCCCAACCGTGGAATGATTTCCCGACGCTCTGATCTCATCGCCCGACGCTCTCAGATATTTTGGGAGGTCCACGTGACACTGTAGCTGTCACGTGCCCTCACTTTTGGCCACCGCCCGACCGTGGAAAGCATCGCCCGACGCTCCTTTCTGGACTTAACTTGTTTATAGTCACATTTTGTAGATATTTTGGAGATCACCACTTTCCATTTTCACTCTTTTGTAACCTAGAAACTTGTGTGAAGAAAAAAACTCCATTGTTACTCATTTTCTTAGTTTCAAAGCTGTTATGCTTCAATCCTTGAATCTTTGAAGATTGATGCTCCAAAAGCTTTGCAACATTACTTGTTGATCAAGCTACCATGAAAATGTGTAGCTAAACACTCTTGTGTTAAGGGTAGATGTAGTTGATCTTGATCATATGTATTTCCTTTGATCTTTTGTATATGAACAAGGTTTATGATCAATATAGATGAAGTTATTTGTTCTTAATGATGTATGTATGGTTTGTATCACTCTAGACATAGATTTTACAAATCATGACCTAATATTTTCATCTCTTAAAAACCAAACTCTAGACATAGATTTGGGATTTGTTATTCGCTTTGTATTAATCTTAACGATTGTTGTTTCGATTATTAGCGTGAGACATCATCTAACGGTCTAAACAATGACATTCACGAATTTGCTTTAGACATAAACTTATTCATGAGGATACGCGATTGTATTGGTCGAAACTAAGTTCATATGCTTGATTAATCGGATATGTATGAAAAGGATTAGTGAAATCTAATCTTGACATGCCTTTCTAAAACTTACAACATCTTTGCTTAAAATTTACTATTTGCTACAAATTTATGTTAAACAAATCCAAGAAGCATTTGAAACTCCTTAACTTAAAACGTTTCAACTGTTGAACAGCAAGCATCAAAATATCGGACAATCCCTGTGGAGACGATAAAAACACCCCCCGAAATAATGTTTCAACAAAATGGCTCCATTGTCGGGGATTGTTGTTTGATATTGCAAGCATTGCAATAGTTGTTTTGTTTTAAGCTTGTTAACTTTTTCTTAAGCTTGTTGATTTGTTTGGTTTAGTGTGCAGGCTTCGTTTTATGCGAGGGAAGTTACCTGCGGACCAACTTCTGTTCGATCCCGAGATTGAAAGAACCACTCGTAAAATCAATAGTAGAACAAGGTGAAGGAGGCAACTTGCCAAAGAAAGACGAGAGCGAGACAGAAGTTCAACTTCGACGTAAATACCACAGTTACCGCCCATCATGACTGAACCACCACCACCACCACCTGCTTCTAGACCTTGTATAAACAATACCAGACACACCACACAATGCTCAGAATGGTCGTCACTCAGAAATGAAGACTGGTATTCTTTCGCTTCTATATCAGAGTCCTTTTACTGGTATGGATCATGAGGATACTTATACACATCTGACCAAGTTCTACGAGATTGCAGGAGCAACTGGTGCGCCCGAAGCTGAAGAGGAATCACTGTTTAAGAGACTATTCCCGCATTCCCTCATTGGGAAGGCCAAGGAATGGTATCTTGACCAATCTATAGCAATCATGACGGACTGGAATGTACTTGAGGAAAAAATTTTGGAACGATTATTTCCACATAATCGTTTCATGGAGGCAAAGACCGCAATTGCAGTTTTCACGCAAGGTGCGAATAAATCTCTCAACGAAGTGTGGGAGAGATTCAAATCTATGTTGAGAAAATGTAAGGGGCATGGTTTCGATGAGCTTTCTCAAATTCATATTTTTCGGAATGGTCTTCAATTAGTGCAGAAAACATTGTTGGATGCCACCGCGGGTGGATCTTTGATGAACAAAAGTGCCGAAGAAGCCATTGCTATAATTGAAAAGATGGCTTTAAATGATCATCAGGGAAGCCATAATCGTGGCCCTTCTCAAAGGACTCTGGGAGTTTTGGAATTGGGAACCAATGATGCTATACTTGCTCAAAACAAGTTATTATTCCAACTAGTTTAGTTGTTAACGAAACAAATGTCCAAACTTCCTCAACAACTCAAAGAGATTCATGACTCCTCGAGTAAGAGTGTGCAAGTGGCTTGTTGTGAACTTTGTAGAGGAGGTCATCTTACCGGATATTGTCCTCCGATAGTGGAGGAGGTGAATTATGCTGGAAATCAAAATCAAGGATACCAACCTCGACCTCCGTACCAACAAGGCAACCAAGGTTACCAACAAAGAGGTAATCAAGCTTATCAACAACCATGGAGACCGCAAGAAGCCGGACCTTCAAATCGTCAACAATACCAAAATTACACTCAACCTCCACAAATTCCCATTGGAAATACAATAATAGAAGACACTTTCACGCAATTTATGCAAATTTCAATGTCAAATCAGAAGAATACCGATGCGGCTATAAGGAATCTTGAAACGCAAGTCGGACAATTATCAAAACAATTGGCCGACCAACACAAAGGAAACTTTACGGCGAATACTCTACCAAATCCAAAAGAGCATTGTAAGGCTATTATAACAAGAAGTGGAATAGAGATTGACATGGGCATAGGTGAAGTTGTAGTGGAGGAGGAGAAATTAGTTGAAAAAGAAAAAGATAGTGATGAGATTGAAGTAGAAAAAAATGTTGAGGGTGATTTAGTTGAAAATGAAATGAGAAAAAGTGAGGAAGAAGAAAAAAGAAAGAGAGAAGAAAATTTGAGAAAAGCTAGGAAGGGGAAGAAACCGTTGAATAATATTCTGATCCAACATTTACCATATCCTTATGCTCCTTCAAAGAAAGATAGTGCGAGGCACTATGCTCGGTTTATGGATATTTTCAAACAATTGCAAATAAACATTCCATTTTCCGAAGCTTTGGAGCAAATGCCGAAATATGCGAAATTTATGAAGGATATTCTCACGAAAAAGAAGAGGTATACGGATCAAGAGACTATCATGGTGGATGCTAGTTGTAGCGGTATCATTCAACGTACTCTCCCGAGGAAAGAAAGCGATCCAGGACGAGTCACCTTGCTGGTTACAATAGGAAATATCTATGTGGGCAACGGGTTGATCGATTTAGGCTCTAGTATCAATTTGATACCTTTGTCTATTGTGAAGCGGTTAGGACATATGGAATTGAGATCCACTCAAATGACATTGTAACTTGCCGATAAATCCACTACCCATCCTCACGGTGTAGCGGAAGATGTATTGGTTAAAGTGGACAAATTCTTATTTCCTATTGACTTCGTGGTAATTGAAATGGAGGAAGATGAAGACGCTCCATTGATTCTTGGAAGACCATTTATGAAAACTGCTAGAATGGCAATTGATATGGACGACGGTCTTATGAAGGTTAGAGTTCAAGATGAGGAGGTTTGTTTCAATCTATTTGAAGCCATGAAACACAAGAATGACAAAGACGATTGTTTTAGAATAGACGCAACGGAAGCAACAATAATGGATGTCACAAAGCAAGTTCATGTTATGTCCCCTTTGCAACGAGCTCTTGATGATTCCTTTGAAGTATTCTCCGATGAAGAAGAAAGAGCACTTGAAGAGTGTTTAAAGGAACTTGAATCTTTGGAGGAGTTGCAACCATGGGAGTGTGAAGAGGAAGTGTTAAAAAAAGAGGTGAGTGATGCGAAGTCTCAACTTGAATTAAAGGTGTTACCTTCTAATTTAAAATATGCTTTCCTTGATGACGGTTGTAACAAACCGGTTATCATTAGCAACATTTTATCTGACAATGTGGAAAACCGGTTAATTCAAGTTTTGAAGAAAAATCAAGAAGCAATGGGATGGACTCTTTCTGATCTAAAAGGAATAAGTCTCTCTTATTGTATGCATCGCATATTTATGGAAGAGGATTTCAAACTGGTCGCTCAACCGCAATGTCGTTTGAATCCAACAATGAAAGAAGTAGTAAGAAAAGAGGTTGTCAAGCTCTTGGATGCCGGTATGATTTACCCAATTTCTGGTAGTCCTTGGGTAAGTCCGGTCCAAGTTGTGCCTAAGAAGGGGGGAGTGACCGTAATCCGAAATGAAAAAATGAGCTGATTCCAACAAAAACGATGACGGGTTGGAGGATGTGTATAAATTATAGAAGGTTAAACACCGCTACAAGAAAGACCATTTTCCACTTCCGTTTATGGACCAAATGTTAGAAAGATTGTCGGGCCAACAATTCTATTGCTTTTTGGATGGTTACTCCGGTTATAACCAAATTTAGGTTGACCTGGATGACCATGAGAAGACGGCATTCACTTGTCCTTTTGGGATTTTTGCCTGCCGAAAGATGTCATTTTGTTTATGCAACGCACCAGCAACGTTTCAACGTTGTGTTCAAGCAATTTTCTCCGATCTTATTGAAAAAACGATGGAGGTATTCATGGACGACTTCTCCATTTTCGGAGCGTCTTTTGATCTTTGTTTGAGAAATTTGGAGGCCGTTCTTGAACGGTGTGTTGAGACAAATTTGGTATTGAACTGGGAGAAGTGCAATTTTATGGTAACGGAGGGGATTGTGCTTGGCCACAAAGTCTCCTCTAAAGATCTTGAGGTCGATCAAGCAAAAATTAAAGTGATTGAAAAGTTGCCTCCTCCAACTAATGTCAAAGGCATCCGAAGTTTTCTCAGACATGCGGGATTCTATCGGAGGTTCATCAAGGATTTCGCGAGGATAGCAAAGCCTTTGAGCAATTTGCTCAACAAAGATAAGTCCTTTGATTTTGATGAATCTTGCATGTTTGCTTTTAATTTTCTAAAGAAAAGTTTGACCATGGTTCAAGTTAGAGGAATTTCCGGACGAAAAATTATATATGGTGCAAGTTAGACCATGGTTCGCCGATATGGCTAATCACAAAGCCGCCGGATTAATACCGGATGGTCTAACTCACCATCAGAAAAAGAAGTTTTTGTCGGACGCCAAGTCTTTTGTTTGGGATGAACCATATTTGTTTAAGCTTGGTGTCGACAACCTTTTGAGAAGATATGTGTCAATTAATGAAGCCACTAACATACTTTGGCATTGTCACAACTCTCCATATGGAGGACATTTTAACGGATTAAGAACGGCAACAAAAGTCCTTCAATCAGGATTTTATTGGCCTTCGTTATTCAAAGATACGCATGCCTATGCGCAAAGTTGTGACAAGTGTCAAAGAAGTGGTGGAATTTCAAAGCGGCATGAAATGCCTTTACAAAACATGTTGGAAATTGAAGTGTTTGATTATTGGGGAATCGACTATGTTGGACCTTTTCCATCTTCATTTTCCAACGAGTATATTTTGGTCGCAGTTGATTACGTGTCCAAATGGGTAGAGGCAATAGCATGTTCTAAGGCTGACGGAAAAACTGTGATAAAATTTTTGAAAAGAAACATTTTTGCTCGATTTGGTACTCCACGGGTGTTGATAAGTGACGGAGGATCCCACTTTTGCAACACTCAGCTCGAAAAATCCTTGGAGCAATATGATGTTAGGCACAAAGTTGCAACACCACATCATCCTCAGGCCAATGGGCAAGCGGAGGTATCGAACCGAGAAATTAAAAGAATTTTGGAAAAAACGGTGTCATCCTCAAGGAAGGATTGGTCGAATAAGCTAGACGATGCTTTGTGGGCCTATCGAATCGCTTTTAAAGCTCCAATTGGTCTCACACCTTTTAAATTGGTATATGGTAAGAATTGTCATTTACCGGTGGAGTTGGAGCATAAGGCTTTTGGGCCTTGAAATTTCTGAATTTTGATCCAACTTTAAGCGGTGACAGGAGAAAAATGCAATTACATGAATTGGAGGAATATCGCCTCCAAGCGTGTGATTCTAATAAGCTTTATAAAGATCGAGTCAAAACTTACCATGACAAGAAAATAGTGATCAAGCAGTTTGAAGTGGGGCAGCTAGTCCTACTTTTCAATTCTTGATTGAAATTGTTCCTAGGTAAATTGAAATCTAAGTGGTCTGGTCCATTTCGGATTCGAGAGATCAAGTCATATGGGGCAATCGTCATTGAAGACACAAAGTCAAAGGAAAATTGAACCATAAATGGTCAAAGGTTGAAAGTTTATCTCGGTGGTGATTTTGAGCGGAATCCCTCCGTTGTGCCGTTTTGCGATCCTTAAGGTTGGATTGAACCGTTGAGCTTAACCGATGTTAAACAAGCGCTTGTTGGGAGGCACCCCAACATTGTAAGTATTTCTTGCTTTTTAGTGTTTTTTTATTGTTCGCATTGCCATTTTGAGTGAAATTGAGGTTTCTGCATGTTGTGAGTAGAGTGTGTTGTAGTTGCATAAAAATTGGTCTGCAACACCATGGCAGAAAAATCTGCTATCTTGTGTGGAGTGCCCGACGCTGGATTGTACCGCCCGACGGTGCTTAAAAATTAGCAGAGGCCTCGCCTCTGATTGGCCAGGCGAGTGAGTTAGGGGGGAATTTTGAACGTTATCTAATGTAATTAGTGGTTGAATAACTGCATATGAGTATTTTGCCCATTTTGCCCCTAGCTTATTAAAAGGACTTGAGAGAAAGTTTTGAAACTTTTCTCTCATTCTTTCCCATTGCAAACCCTAGCTCACTCTCTCCCTCTTTGCTCTCTCACGTTCTCTCAACTCGGACCCTTCAAGCTTAAGGTATGCATGTTTTCATTTTTTTGTTGTTCTTCTTTTCTTAATCATGTATCATTTTAGAAAAAAAAATGTGGTTAGGTTTGTGTGATTTTTGACATAGATGATTGTTAGTTAGATGCCCTTCTTCAACCTTGCATGTCTTTATTTGTGCTATCTATGTTGTTTACTAGTATTGGGTTGAAGATTGATGTATAAGAAAAGAGCAGTGCTGCTCTTAAAAATCTTTTCTGATGCCGCAAGTATCGCCCGACGATAGAGGGGCGCAGCAGCGCTCTTGCGTCGCCCGACGCTGCTAGGGCACCAGCCCTGTTTTGCCCAGTTTGGGGTTTTCATTGTGTGTTTTGTTTTTTTTCGTATGACTGACAGTACTAATGCGTATATGTCTGTGCTGGGCTATTTTTGTTTGGTTTATGCAGATGTCTATCCGCTTTGCTCCACAACACGCTTCAAAGAAGAAACAAAAAAATGTTGCTACCTCATCAAATGTTCCAGACATTCCACTTGAATATGACCGCAACTGTTTTTTGTCCGCTGAGCATGAAGCGAGAATCAAGTCTCTTGAGGGCAGAAGTGTTCTCTCTGAAAAGAGGTTTGTAATCAACTGTGAGGGGGACTACCGAAGAATTCAGGCGATCTTCGAGAAGAAAAAGTGGGATAAGCTGATGAACCCAGCTGATCGCGTTTGTTACCAACTGATCAGAGAATTTTATGCTAATGCGCTTCAGCCCGAAGGCGAATTCTACAGATTTAAGACCCTTGTAAGGGGTCAAGAAATCAGCTTCAGCAGGGACGCCATTAATAGGATCTTGGGCAGTCCTAGTATTTTAGGAAGTCTGCAAACCGATGACTTCGTGAAGCTTTCAAAATTAAAGCATGATTACAAAATGGTAGCCAGTACGATTCTCAAACGAGGTTGCAAGGTGGATCAAAATGCAAAAAGGGAGCCGATCAAATACAGTAGGAAAACCATGACTCCGGAGGCTCAGGTCGTTCTTCTATTGCTTTGCTATAATGTAAAGCCACGACATCACCGTTCTTATGTCCCTCTTGATACAGGACTCCTTATGTATTGTATCATGGAGGACAAGGAGGTGGATATTGTCCAAATCATTGCTTGGGTGATGAAAAATTTTGTTGATAATACTCAGAGGCCGGGAGTTCATGATGATGCTCCCATCATCTTTCCTTGTCTAGTTCAGGCTTTAATCTATCAAACTGACATTCTTATTCCAGGTGTAATTAATGTGAAACTGAAATTTCTGGTTGATGACAACTATTTGGATCGGTTCTGCAAGTCCAAGGAAGAAAGGAAGAAAAAGAAAGCTGCTGAGATGGGTAGTAGTTCTGGAGGTCAAGGAAGTGGTCAGGCAGAAGAAAGTGACTCATCCGTTTTCGATATGAAAGTGGCGTTTAATATGGGTGAGTCACTACACAGATCAAATCAGTTTAATTTTGATTGTATACAGCAACTTTATCATTTTCAGATGCATCCGGCGGAGTACACTCCTTTTCCTATCAGGGAGTCTTTCGACGCTTATGCAAATTGGCATGGGGACAGGCGCCCGTTCTATTCGGAGGGGACAAGCACTAGTGGTGGTGTTGCAGATGATGATGATGATGATGATGATGATGGTGATGATGGTGATGAGATGCAAGATGATCTCAATGACATGGTTAATTCAGGGAGCTGCAAAGTGAAGGATTTTTTTTTTATGATTGTTTTGCTATTTATTTCATGAAGTTTATTTTTCAGTTTTTTTTATAGTGAGAATTTTAGATCGCTTCGGTGAGAATTTCTGTTATAGTGTTTTGTCGCTTCGGCGAGTACAATTTTGGTGTTTTTACACCATAGTTATAATATTTGCAGTTGGTTAGATTGTGTTTTAGTTAAATGTTGTTTTTTATGTTGTATGTGCAAAATGAAAGTGATAGGTTGTCCTTGAAATTTTAAAAAATTTGTGTGTTAGCACAAGAAGAGAAAAGAATATCTTGTTGATCTTAAACATTGATGGTGATGATATAATTCTTGATTGTGTGCACAATCAAAGTATGGAATTGAGGTGTAGAATCATAATGTGAATGTGAAGTTTTGACTTTTTGTAAAATTGGTCAATGCAATGTTTTGTAAACTCTTGTTCATTTTGAATCAATTAGAACATTACCACAAATGTGAGTTGCCTCCATTTGTCACAAATTCTTGAGGGATTCAAGTAGTTGTTGCTTACTCAAATGGTTTATGTTTAATCTTGCTTGTTGTTTTGAAATTATGGAAACATATAAATGATCAAGGCAATTTTTTAGTACTATGAGTATAACCACGTTTCCAAAAACACTTCAAATCACCGTGTGAGTGTGTGAGCTTTAGAAACCTCTTTTGAGCCAAAGGCGAAAAATTTGTTAACTTTGATGCATGAACCCGAACTTTAACCACTTTGAAGAGCATTTTGATTTAAGTGTATAGTATTGTTGAAGTTGGGGAGATTGGTTCATTGTGAAAAGAGAAAAAGGAAGTGTGGATACAATGCATTCGCAAATAAATTCAAAAAGAGAATGAAAAAGAAAGAAAAGGAAAAATCAAAAGAAAAAAATTATGGGAATCAAAGCAAGAAAAGAGAATGCATTGTGAGAATAAGAGTTGGAAGTTGAGCAAGAATGGTTGTGTTTAAAAAGAAAAAAAATGCTCTTCATGAATTTTACCCTTTCTTGATTCAATGGTCGTGTACATATGTCTCTTGTTTTAACCTCGACCAAGTTACAACCGATAAAATTCCTTTTGTGATCTTTGTTTCCGTACGTTTTCTTAAGTAGTAAGATGATTGCATAAATTGTTTTGGATGTGGCACAATTACTTATGAGTGTGTTCTGTCCCTTGTAAATAGTGCGTGTAAATAATTAGGTGATTCGATTCGAACTTGAGGGTACTTGGTATTGCATTGTATAATTTTGTGATTAGGATTTGAGTCATATTCATGTTTTGATACTATGGGTGCTTGGAAATACTTTGTGCGTGTATTTGTCGAATTTGAACCATTGATTTTTTTGGTTGATTGGGTGTTTGGAAGTCTTGCTTGTGGTTGTTGACACTTACTTTTGTTTGAGGGCAAACAAAGATGCAAGTTGGGGAGAGTTGTTAGGTGTCAAGAAGTGCTTATTTTCATAATTGATTTTGATGCCTTTAAGCTCTTTTAATCGCTTTTATCGAGAAATGACTTATTAATTAAGCGATTCTTGCATTTTTATGAATATTAGTTGTTTTGATGTGTTTGTGAATTTTTGCAGCAATTTTGGTGAAAAGATCGCGGTTCGTTTCGCACGGAAACGAAAGATTTGGAATAGTTGTGTGTCGCATCTTGGGCCCCTGCATCGCCCGGCCCTGCTAGGGCGCAGGAGGGTCTCATCGCCCGGCGCTGCAGGGGCGCTGCTTCCTCAATTTCAATCCAAGTTCCAGAATTATTCCTGGTTGCGCCTCTTGAAGACCGCCTGACCGTGGAATGATCGCCCGACACTCTGATCTCATCGCCCGGCGCTCTTAGATATTTTGGGAGGTCCACGTGACACTGTAGCTGTCACGTGGCCTCACTTTTGGCCACCGCCCGGCCGTGGAAAGCATCGTCCGGCGCTTCTTTCTGGGCTGAACTTGTTTATAGTCACATTTTGTAGATATTTTGGAGATCATCACTTTCCATTTTCACTCTTTTGTAACCTAGAAACTTGTGTGAAGAAAAAAACTCCATTGTTACTCATTTTCTTAGTTTCAAAGCTTTTATGCTTCAATCCTTGAATCTTTGAAGATTGATGCTCCAAAAGCTTTGCAACATTACTTGTTGATCAAGCTACCATGAAAATGTGTAGCTAAACACTCTTGTGTTAAGGTTAGATGTAGTTGATCTTGATCATATGTATTTCTTTTGATCTTTTGTACATGAACAAGGTTTATGATCAATATAGATAAAGTTATTTGTTCTTAATGATGTATGTGTGGTTTGTATCACTCTAGACATAGATTTTACAAATCATGACCTAATATTTTCATCTCTTAAAAACCAAACTCTAGACATAGATTTGGGATTTGTTATTTGCTTTGTATTGATCTTAACGGTTGTTGTTTCGATTGTTAGCGTGAGACATCATCTAACGGTCTAAACAACGACATTCACAAATTTTCTTTAGACATAAACTTATTCGTGAGGATACGCGATTGTATTCGTCGAAACTAAGTTCATATGCTTGATTAATCGGATATGTATGAAAAGGATTAGTGAAATCTAATCTTGACATACATTTCTAAAACTTACAACATCTTTGCTTAAAATTTACTATTTGCTACAAATTTATGTTAAACAAAACCAAGAATCATTTGAAACTCCTTAACTTAAAACATTTCGACTGTTGAACGGCAAGCATCAAAATATCGCACAATCCCTGTGGAGACGATAAAAACACCCCCCAAAATACTGTTTCAACATCACCTTGACAAATATCCAGAAATATCTTGTGTTCCCCGGCGTGTCTTTTCGCGTCATCTCTCTCAATTTACCGTAAATCCCTTGTTTCGAGTTTCCCCGCAGACTGTTTCATCCTTTGCATTCATATCATCTTGTGGCCTCTTAGGGCTTAAAAATGTCGCTTTTTGTATTTAAGTATCTTCATATCTCCCGATATAAGAGACTTAAAAAGGGGCAGCTGTTAGACCCTAATTTTTGACCCCTAAGATTCCACATATCATTCACATCTCATTTTTGCATCTTATACCACAAACAAGATCATGCTTTGGTTCCTTTATCCCTCTCTTCTTTGGGGTTTATACATTGCAGGGATCACTGAGCATCTGTGTCTTTCTTATTTGCCTTTATTTGCTTATGTTTAACCTTTAATCAAAATCCAAAAATATGTTTGTTTTTGTCTTCACTAACCTTTTTAGGAGAGGAATCAAGGATATCAAATACCAGTCCCTCAGCTCGAATGAATTTCATCTGAACAAAGTCAAAGTTGATCTGCAAATAATTCAAAATTATCTGATCAAGAGTTTCCAAAATTTAATTGATTATTATTCAAGAGACTTAAAGGTTCATGTATTTATTTCCATGCCTTCTTTGACAAATCAAAAGAATCGAGCCAGAACCAGCACAATCCAGCCAACAGGGCATTTTTCAAGTTTTTCAACTGTGCAATCGATTGCACTATTGGTCCAATCGATTGCACCATGCATTTTTTGCCTTAGTTTTGAAGTTTTCAACACTGCAATCTATTCGCACTACAGTGTAATCGATTGAACAAGGACATAATTGGCCAAAATTAGCATTTTTCAAATTTTGAAGCATTTGACACCAATTTCATCATTTGAAAATATTCTAGATCACCCAAAAATAATTCCCCTACATAATCACAATTAATTCCCACCACACACCTTCACTAATCACCACTTGATCTTGATTTTCCCTCCAAATTCAAATTCCAAGCCTAATTTTCATTTCCAAACCAAATTCCAATCCACCAAATTTTCCAAGCCTAAACTCTATAAATAGAACCCTCATTTCATTCATTCTTCAAGCTTTTGAGAGCCAAAAAACCTCTTGCAAATTCTCTCCCCAACCACCAAAATTCACTCAAAGCTCACTTTTCTTCTCTTGAAAGTCAACAAGAATTCACATTGAATCTTGTTCAACTTTGAGCTAAACCTTCATCCAAGCTTATTTTCTTCATCAATTCTTATAGATCAAGGCATTGGTGTTTGGATCTTGAAGCAATTTGAAGGAATTTTCAGATTTGAAGTGGTAATTCATCTATCACCATTGTTGAAGCTTCATCTTCATCTTCCATAATGTAGATCTTTGGTGATTCTTATCACTTGATCCTTTGGATCTTGTAATTGTGTTTAATTACTAGTATTTGTTGTTATTTGCTTTGAATTTTCGTGCAATTCTGATTCCATGATCATGAGGTGTTTGAAGAAAGTTTTAGATCATGATCATGTTGAATTTTGTTGAATTTTTGTTGTCACAGCAGGGTGCAATCGATTTGCATTTTCGTGCAATAGATTGCACAGTGCTGTTTTTTGCCTTATTTTTGCAATCTGTCAGTGTGCAATCGATTCGCACACTGGTGCAATCGATTCGCACTAAACAGAATGGTGGTTTTCACCAATTTTTGGGACTGTTTTGCTTCCTTTTCCATTTTCTTCCCTTTCCTTTTGTTCTTAGCCTTAGATCACATAATTGTGTGGTTTAATTTGGCTTTCTCTTCATCTATTTCTCTTTTCTTTTGATTGATGAAAGTCTTATGGATCTTAGAATTCCTTTGCTGAATTTTTGATCAAGACGAGATCGTCACCTATTTTCTTTTCGTGCAGTATTGCTTTCGGATGACGATCTACATATCGTTCATCTAGCATGCATTAGCACAAAGAGCTATTGACCGACCTCACTGTAGGGTAATTACTCCGTAAATTACTCTGCGATTGCTTAACATAGCGCAACATATGTCCCTTTATCGGAAATAATCAAGAATTATTGATTATTTGTCTTTTGGTTCAACACTTACGAGACTTGTTGTTAGGAGGCTTTGGTCTTATCAATCCTCTAATGAGTTCTCATTAACCTTGACCTAAGTGCAATTATTCAATTATTATTGATCACTTACTCCAACAACTAACAACTAATCACTAACTTCTAACTTTTACTTTTATGCTTCCTTCTTGCTCCCTATCTCTCTTTTACTTTTATGCTCCATTATTATCATTTCATATCATGTTTATGCTTCCGCAATTTTTCCTTTGTCCGTTGGACACATGTTTATGCTTATGCCTTTTTCTCTTTGCCCACTTGGACCAAAAACATTAATAAAGGCCAAAACCTCTAAAAAACTTGTGTTTCTAATCTTGGACTCTGGTTACTATCCTTTGCAATGGACATGGAGTTTTGCACCTAGACCTTGGACTTCAATGCTATTCTTGGATCCTTGGACTTAGAACTAGGACTTTCTCCCTTTGCTTTGGAATTATGGTTCGAAGACTTTGAATCCTTGTGCTTTTGCTTGGTTTATGGTGAAGATAACTACATTTGTGGTTAGATCTTTCTTATCCTTAGCTTTTACTTTATGCTTTAGGATAGTCACTTCTTCTCCTCCCCATTCTTCAATTTTCAAAACTATCTCCCTTTTTCAAAACTTTCTTGATTTCAAACTTTCACCTCTTTCATAATGAAACCTTGACTTTGTCAAGTGACTTTACTCTTTTCTTTTCATTTCTTAACAAATGCTAAACTACATAAGCATATTGACACCTTTTTCAAAAGACTTTAAAAAACATCAAACTCATCCAAACCTCTTTTTTGCCCTCGTGCACTTTTTCCTTTAACTTTTTCATAAGTTTAGACATGATTCATTTCTTTAAGCGGAATTATTCGCTTGGAAATGACGACTTGCCTTTACATTTTAAAATCAACCAAAACAAACAAATTTCATTCTTTGTACCACAAACTACGAGGTTTTGATCCTACATTGGACTTCGTGGGTACGTAGGCATGAGACGATAAGTCTCTCCAAACACAAAAATCTTAAAAACAACTTTTCTTCTCATCTCCTCAATCACCTTACAAGCAAACCTTTTTTAGACCAAAAGCGTAAATATTTCAAAGGGTTCCTATAGAGTACTATAGACGTTTTGGGTGCTGACACCTTCCCATTGCGTAACCAACCCCCTTACCCAGTCACTGTTCACTTGTTATTATTGTAGAGCTTGTGTAGGTTTTGTTCGCTCTTTTTCCTTTCCTTTTTGGATAAAATAAAAGTGCGGTGGCGACTCTTGCTTTTCGAGTTAAGTTAATCAATGACTTACATTCACGATTTTTCCGCTACAGCTGCTTCGACGACACCATTCATCTTGGGCCGATATGGTGAAGAGTTATGGTGCTCGATCTATAATTCTTGACACAACGCTTTCATCATCTTGTTATTTAGGTTGCTCACATTGTCACTGCTAATACTGCTAGGAATACCATAGCGACAAATTATCTCCTTCTTAATAAATCTGGCAACCACTTGTCGTGTGACGTTTACGTAAGAAGTAGCTTCAACCCACTTGGTGAAGTAGTCGATAGCAACTAGAATGAATCGGTGACCGTTAGAAGCCTTCGGTTCAATCATTCCAATCATGTCAATACCCCACATGGAGAAAGGCCAAGGCGGAGTCAACACATTTAATGGAGTTTGAGGTACATGGATCTTGTAACCGTATATTTGGCACTTGTGACATATTTTAGCAAAGTTGTAACAATTTACCTCCATTGTTGTCTAATAATACCCAGATCGAAGGATCTTTTTGGCTATAGCAGGACCTTTAGCATGTACATCATCGCATCCCTCATGTATGGACCTTATGATCGTGTGTGCTTCGTGTCTATCCACACATCTGAGTAACACGGAATCATAATTCCTCTTGTATAGTACACCACCACTTAAAAAGAATTTGTCTCAGAGCCTTCGAAGAGCTTTCTTGTCAGCGATAGTAATACCTTTGGGATATTCCTGTTTTTCCAGATATCTCTTGATGTCGTGGAACTAAGGCTTGCCATCAGGCGCGTCCTCGATTGCTAAACAGTGTGTTGGTTCGTTCAAATGATCAATGCGGATAGAAGGAGCTTCATTTTTCCACTTGACCTTGAACATGGATACCAGGGTGGCAAGAGCATCAGCTAGTTGATTTTCCTCCCTGGGAATATGATGAAAAGTTATTTCATCAAAGTAGGGAATCAATTTCGCGATGTACTTTTGGTACAGAACCAACTTGGAATCCTGAGTCACAAAGTTCCCTCTAACTTGGTCGATAACCAAAGCAGAATCTCCATGGACCTCAGGAATCTTAATTCTCATGTCAATTGTCGCTTCAATACCATAGATACATGCTCCGTATTTAGCCATATTGTTGGTGCATGCAAAGCATAATCTGGCGGTGAAGGGAAGATGGAAACCTGTTGGAGAGATGAGGATAACACTAATTCCACAACCTTTGGCATTGGAGGCACCATCAACACGAGTGCCCATCGCGGCCCTGGTTCAGGTCCTATGTGAGGGTATGGAGTCTCATAATCTCTGATAAATAGAACATCCTCATCAGGAAAGTCAAACTTCATCTGTTGATAACCCTCCACAGGTTGATGAGCAAGGTAGTCAGACAAGACGCTCCCTTTTATTACTTTCTGGGTAACATGTTGGATACCATACTCAGTCAACAGCATTTTCCACCGAGCAATCCTTCTAGAGACAGTAGGATTTTCAAATATGTACTTTATCGAATCCATTTTGGATATCAATAAAGTAGTATGGCAAATCATGTATTGTCTTAGGCGTCGAGCGGCCCAGACCAGAGCACAACAAGTCTTCCCCAAAAGTGAGTATCTGGTCTCATAATCAGTGAAGTTCTTGCTCCAATAGTAAATTACATGTTCTTTTCTGCCAGTGTTGTCATGTTGACCCAATACACGTCCCATCGATTCATCGAGAATAGTGAGATACATGATTAAAGGTCTACCAGGAACCGGCGGTACTAAGATTAGTGGTTCTTGCAAATATTGTTTTATTTTGTCAAATGCTTCTTGACAATCATTGTTCCATTCGACCGATTAATTTTTTCTTAGTAGTTTGAATATCGGTTCACAGGTGGCCGTCAAGCGAGATATGAATCTTGAGATGTAATAAAGTCCGCCCAGAAAGCCACAGACTTCTTTTTCTGTTTTGGGAGGCGGCATGCTCTGAATTGCTCGAACCTTGTCGGGATCAACTTCAATGCCCTTCTGACTCACAACAAAGCCCAACAGTTTACCATATCAAACTTCTAAGGTACACTTCGCATGATTCAAACGTAGTCTGAACTTTCGGAGTCTGTCAAACAGTTTCTTCAGATGGACCAATCTTCAGTTTTGGACTTGGCAATCATATCGTCCACGTAAACCTCAATCTCTTTATGGATCATATCATGAAAGAGGGTTGTCATGACACGTTGGTACGTTGCCCCTGCATTCTTCAAATCGAATGGCATGACTTTATAGCAATATGCACCCCATGGCGTGATGAAAGTAGTCTTCTCCATATCGGTTGGGGACATCTTGATTTGATTATATCCTAAGAAACCGTCCATGAAGGAAAAGACAGAGAACTGTGTCGTGTTGTCTACCAAGACATCAATATGAGGCAAAGGAAAATCATCTTTAGGGCTTGCCTTGTTGAGATCTCGATAATCCACACACATTCTGACCTTCCCGTCTTTCTTAGGGACCGGGACGATGTTGGCAATCCATTCAGGATATTCGAGGTGGCTAGGAACCCAGCGTCAAGTTGTTTCTTTACCTCTTCTCCGATTTTAAGTGCCAGGTCGGGTCTAGTCTTCCTTAGTTTCTGCTTGACAGGAGGACATCCGGGCTTGAGTGGCAAGTGATGTTCAACGATATTGGTATCCAACTCGGGCATATCCTGATAGGACCAGGCGAAGATATCAACATACTCTTTTAATAACTTGACCAACTCAGAGTGTACATGCTTAGCGAGGGACACGCCAACCTTGACTTCTCTTCGGACCTCATTAGTACCAAGATTGACAACTTCCACTGGCTCTTTGTGCGGCTGAATCTCTTTCTGCTCGTGCTCCAGGAGCCTTGCTAGTTCAGCCGATAATTCACAATCTTCCTCACCATCTTCTTTGGCTTGGTTAATTGGAATCCCAGAATTACAATGGATGTTTGCCATGTTGTTATTAATGTATTTATTTGTTCTACATGTTTATGAATATGTTTAGAATGAGCTATTTGAAAAAGGTGAAAATAAAAGAAACTTTTGCCATTTGTTTGTGAAAAGTAAAATAAAGAAAGAAAATAGAGCATGATTTTGAATGCAAAAAACTTTTATTTATTGATCACATAATATTGCAAAAGCGGGAGGCCCTTTACAAGCTATCCACTCATCTCGGGCGAGGACGAGGGAATGAGAAAGCAAAATAGATTACATGTTTGTTAGGAAAACCACAAGAATCACAGTAGATGTCCAATTGTTGAGTTCGAAACCCGGCGGGAACTTGCGCACAAAGCTTGAAATCTGGTTGATAGGACCAGCATCATCAATGGCAGCCACAATGTTACCCTTTTGGAAACCCGCGGTATTGAACTTGATCAAGTTGCACTGCTTCTGACCATTTGAGCTAGATTTTCGACCAGGACAATAACCCAATCCAAAACGATTATGCTTTTCAACCACATCAATCACATGCCCCCAGCCAGGCAAGGCACCTTTTTCGATGGTCTCTTTAGCACTCTTGGCGGATGCTAAGGTCATTTGTGGTGATCTACTTTGACTAGTTGAAGCAGAGCTGACATCTTCAAACTCGAGACACTGCAACGGCACCTCAGCTATGCCTTCTTCGGTATCGACGTATCAGAAAGATGACAATTCACTTACAATCAGATCCTCTTCTTCATATACGATTACTAGTTGATCATCAAACATGAATTTTAATTTCTGATGTAAAGTGGAAGCAACTGCCCCTACGGAGTGAATCCACGGGTGACCCAATAGGCAACTGTAGGCGGGATTGATATCCATCACTTGGAAAGTAATATTAAATAGATGCGGTCCAACCTTAATGGGTATATCCACTTCTCTAATGACTTGCCTTCGAGAACCATCAAAGACTCTGACAACTAAGGCGCTCGGCCTCATCTCGCTCCCTTCTACCAGTAATTGACTCAATGTGCCCTTAGGCATCACGTTGAGAGAGGAACCAGTATCTACTAGAACACGAGATAATAAGGCGTCCATTCAGGTTACGGATATGTGCAATGCTCTGTTGTGGGCAACTCCTTCAGGAGGCAATTCTGATTCATTAAAGCCCAAGTATCTGCTTGCTGATATGTTGGCCACTACATCATCGAATTCGACAACGGATATATCATGCATCACGTGGGCAGTATTCAAAACCTTCAACAAAGTTGATTTGTGCGCAAGTGAGCTTATGAGTAAGGACAAGATTGAGATCCTTGAGGGAGTTTTCCCCAGCTGATCCACAATTTTAAAGTCACTTTTCTTAATCAACTTTAGGAACTCTTGCTCATCGATCGTCTCCTTGCTCTTTAAAACATCCTCAGACGGGATGACTGGTACTGATACGGCAGTAGATGCCCCTTGTTGAATAATAGGGGTAGTAGAGGCAGGGTTCTCCTTGGGGGGAACAACAGTTGGAACTTGTACTGGCTTTGTAGTGACCTTCGGAGCGAACACCTGTCCACTACGAGTCATACCTCCAGTGGATGTAACACTCACAATCTCAGACTCAGCAAACTTTATCTCCTGACCTCCAGAAAACATCGTAGACCCATATCTCCAAGGTACCTCCTTATAATTCTGATACGGAAACGGATTTGGCGGGCAAATAACGATAGGTTGTATTTTCTTTTTAGGTGATTCAACAGGAACCTTCCTACAGATGATGGTGAATGGCTCGATAGCAGCGATTTCCTCTACATGCTTATGTAAGACCCTAATTTTTGACCCCTAAGATTCCACATATCATTCACATCTCATTTTTCATCTTTATACCCCAAAAAAGATCATGCTTTGGTTCTTTTATCCCTCTCTTCTTTGGGTTTATGCATTGTAGGGATCACCGAGCATCTGTGTGTTTCTTATTTGCCTTTATTTGTTTATGTTTACTAACCTTTAATAAAAATCCAAAAATATGTTTGTTTCCCTTTTACTAACTTTTTCAGGAAGGATTTGGATCAAGGATATCAAATACCAGTCCCTAAGCTCGAATGAAATTCATCTGAACAAAGTCAAAGTTGATCTGAGAACAACTCAAAATCATTTGATCAAGAGTATCCAAGATTTAATTGATTATTATTCGGGAGACTCCAAGGTTCATGTGTTTATTTCCATGCCTTCTTTGACAAGCGAAAAAAAATTGAGCTGGCGCCAAGACAGTGCAACAAAAAGGCAATTTTCTCATTTTTTTCACTGAAGTAACCGATTACCACTATATGGGTAATCGATTACCACGTGGAAAATTAGAAAAAAAACCAGCAAATTCAAATTCAGCAATTTTGGCACCAATTTTAAAAAATTATCACATTTGGAATATTCTAGACCACCTCCTTTTAATTCCCCTACATAATCAAAATTAATTCCCACCATACACCTTCACTAATCACCACTTGATCTTGATTTCCCTCCAAATTCAAATTCCAAGCCTAATTCTCATTTCCAAACCAAACTCCAAGCCACCAAAATTCATAAGCCTAAACTCTATAAATAGAACCCTCATTTCATTCATTCTTCAAGCTTTTGATAGGCAAATTCACCTTGTCAAAATTCTTCCTGACTCTTTCAATTTTCTCCAACTACCAAATTCACTCAAAGCTCACTTTTCTTCTTTTGAAAGTTAACAAGTTTTCACATTGAATCTTGTTCAACTTTGAGCTAAACCTTCATCCAAACTTGTTTTCTTCATCAATTCTTGTAGATAAAGGCTATGGAATTTGGATCTTGGAGCAATTTGAAGGAATTTTCAAATTTAGAGTGGTAATCTCATTTTCCACCATTGTTGTTCTTGATTCATCTTCCACAATGTAGATCTTTGGTAATCCTTGTTATTTGATCCATTGGATCTTGTGATTGTGTTTAATTGTTGGTTTTTACTGTTGTTTTACTAAAAATTTAGTGCAATTTCAATTCCATGATCATAAGGTGTTTGAAAAAAGTTTTGAAAGATGATCATGCTAAATTTTACACTTTTTTTTCACTCTGAGTGCAGAGTAATCAGTTACCCTAATTAGAGTAACCAGTTACTCTGAGTCAGAATGCAGTTTTTGGTCCATTTTTGGGACTGTTTTGGTTGTTTTGCCTTTTTCTTCCCTTCCCCTTTGTTCTGCGCCTTAGATCATATAATTTTGTGGTTTAATTTGGCTTTCTCTTCATCTATTTCTCTTTTATTTGAATCGATGAAAGTCTTATGGATCTTAGAATTTCTTTGTTGAATTCTTGATCAAGACTAGATCATTACCTTTTTTTTCTTTCGTGCGGTATTGCTTTCGGATGAAGATTTACATATCGTTCATCTAGCATGCATTAGCACAAAGATCACTATTGACCGGCCTCAAGTAGGGTGACTTCTTTATAAGTCACTTGGAGATTTCTTAACATAGCGCTACATTTGTCCCTCTCCAAATCGGAACATGAACTTTCGTGGCCAAACTTATGATTGTAAGCCCAAGGATGGTTGATCTTTTATATTAGGTTCAAAATCTATGAAGCTTGTTGTTGTAGAGGTTTTGATTCTATTAATCTTCTAACAAGTCTTCATTAAACTTGGCCTAAGTACATTATTCATTCATTATAGTTCATGACGCGAGGCGAAATAATCGGTGTTACCTTTTGAAGGCTTATGGCACTAGGGCCTTTGTGCTACTAATCACTAACTTCTAACCTTACTTTTATGCTTCCTTCTTGCTCCCTATCTCTCTTTATTTTTTATGTCATTACATCATATCATATCTTGTTTATGCTTCCGTCATTTTCACTTTGTCTGTTGGACACATGGTTATGTTTATGCCTTTTTCTCTTTGTCCACTTGGACCAAAAAACATTAATAAAGGCCAAAACCTTTAAAAGACTTGTGCTTCTAATCTTGGACTATGGTTACTATCCTTTGCATTGGATATGGAATTTTGAACCTAGACTTGGACTTCAATGCTATTCTTGGATCCTTTGACTTAGAACTAGGACCTTTTCCCTTTGCTTTGGAACTATGGTTTGAAGACTTTGGAGCTTTGTGCTTTTGCTTGGTTTATGGTGAAGATAGCTACATTTGTGGTTAGATCATTCTTATCCTTAGCTTTTACTTTATGCTTTAGGATAGTCACTTCTTCTCCACCCATTCTTCAATTTTCAAAACCTTCTCCCTTTTTCAAAACTTTCTTGATTTCAAACTATCACCTCTTTCATAATCAAACCTTGACCTTGTCAAGTGATTTTACATTTTTCTTTTCATTCCTAAACAAATGCTAAACTACATAAGCATATTGACACCTTTTTCAAAAGACTTAAAAAAACACCAAACCCATTCAAACTCTTTTTGTGCCTTATGCATTTTTTCCTTTAACTTTTTCATAAGTTTAAACACGATTCATTTCTTTAGGCGGAATTATTCGCTTGGAAATGATGACTTGTCTTTGCATTTAAATAAACCAAAACAAACAAATTTCATTCTTTGTACCATAAACTATGAGGTTTTGATCCTATATTGCACTTTGTGGGTACGTAGGCATGAGGCAACAAGTCTCTTCAAACACAAAAATCTTAAAAAAAAATTCTCTTCTCATCTCCTCAATCTCTTTTCAAATAAACCTTTTCAAACCAAAAAGCGTAGATATTTCAAAGGGTTCCTATAGAGTACTATAGACGTTTTGGGTGCTAAAACCTTCCCTTAACATAACCAACCCCCTTACCCAGTCTCTGTTTACTTGTTCTTGTTTAGAACTTGTTTAGGTTTTGTTCGCTCTTTTTCCTTTCCTTTCGAATAAAAATAAAAGTGCGGTGGCGACTGTTGCTTTATGAGTTAAGTTAATCAATAGCTTACACTCACGATTTTTGCCGCTACAGAAAAGTGGCGACTCTGCTGGGGAGACTGGTTCTTAGTGGGTTCGACCTACTTTGATTTATTTATGCTTTATCTCTTTGATTTGACTGTTATTGGTTGTTCTGTTTGGGTGATCTTGGAAGGTGAGATAGATCCTATATCCGGAGCTGAGAGCTCTTATGATAGGCGGTGGTATAGTCAAGGAATCTTCTAGGGAGTAATCCTGAACAAGTGAACTTGAGAACCCACCACTCAGTGGAGGCTCCTTTGAGGATGGTATGTGTCGATCGGGTAATCGCGAAAACATTGTTATTTTCGACCTGGGAGCCTTAGAAGCTGAGGACCTTAGTTTTCCATTAACCCATCTTGGCTAATTAGGACGTAATGCGGTGACTATGAGGGTGTAAACCTAAAATAGTTGATACACGATACTACACTCAGACGAGGTTCTCTTGAGAATATTACTGATTCCCGGGTAATCGGCGTGCTAGTAATATTGGAAAGATGGATCGAAGACTCTGGGAACTTTTTAGAACCTTGTTTTATAGGTGCTGATAACCTTAGTACATACCTTTGTGGGTTGGTTCTTAACCTTGACTTCATGCTTGTGACTCGAACCCTTGGACCTGTGTGCTTGAGTGATCTTGTTTGTGCTTGTTGAATCCATGCACTCTTGCATGCATGAGCATACATAAGCATTCTTCTAAGTCGTCCAGAAACTCATTTCAACTGTCTTCTTCTTTAATTATCTGTTCACCGCCAAGCTGTTTCCTCAACACAACTACAGAACTAGAGCTGCCGTCAGATTGATAATGGAAAATCAAGAACAACACAATGCCGAAGTCAGAATGGAAATTGATGAGTTGAAGGCCAGCATGACCAAGCTCACAGAAATGATGCAAATTTTGATTGCTAGAGGTGAACCACCTCAGAGGACCATGATCTCTGAAATCTCAACTGCTATTGTTGACCCTCCACTGATCCAGCAACCAGCTACTACTTGGCCAGAATTTGGGTTACCTCTGAATTACTCACCACCCTTTGCAACTACTCTGATGGTTGTCCCGTCTGTACTGCCAGTATCATCAGCTCCATTGTTCACTGAACCTCAACCTGTTGTGCATTTTGTTGCTCAAGCTATTCCTGAGAATCCTTCTTTCGTGTACCATGCTGTTGGTCCACAATCTAAAAGTCAGGGAGAACCTACATACATTGAGGAAGTCAGAGAGGAATGGCAAACTCTGGAAAAAAGGATATGAGTCGTGGAAGGAAATGATGTGTTTGGTGCTGCCACAATGGACATGTGCTTAGTTTCAGACTTGGTTATGCCTGCTAAATTCAAAACTCCTGATTTTGAGAAATACAAGGGGCACACTTCTCCCAGAAGCCACTTAGTGATGTACTACCGCAAGATGGATGCCTATACCAACAACGACAAATTGCTCATTCACTGTTTCCAAGACAGCTTGAGTGGGGCTTCATTGAAATGGTATATGGGGCTTGAGAAGAACCGTATCCAAAGCTGGAAAGACTTGGTTGATGCTTTCTTAAAGCAATATAAATACAATCTGGACATGGCACCTGATCGCCGTCAATTGCAAAATATGTCTCACAAAGAAAAAGAATCTTTTAAGGAGTACGCTCAGCGTTGGAGAGAACTAGCTGCTCAAGTGGAGCCATCATTGGCAGAAAAGGAATTGACTGGATTGTTCATGGACACTCTTCAGCCACTATTTTGGGAAAAAATGATAGGCAGTGTATCATCTGGTTTTACTGACCTAGTCACTATTGGAGAAAGACTAGAAGAAGGTATAAAGAAAGGAAAGATTACTAATGTCAAAGCTTTTAATGGTGCTAGAAAATTCGTTGGGAATTTTCTAAAGAAGAAGGACGGTGATACCCATGTTGTTTCAGTTGAAGGGAAACCTCGTCGCAGGCAATAATAATATGTAGCTATAGTTGCTCCTGTTGTCAATGCTCAACCAGTTCAAGCTCCTCGTTAGACTGTTAGACAAAATCGGAATCGCAATAGGGTTAGCTTTGATCCTATCCCGATGTCCTACACTGAGCTGTATCCAGGTCTTTTTCAGAAAGGTTTGATTACAACAAGGGCTCTACCTTCTCCTCCAAATCCTCTGCCAGCCGGCTATAGGACTGATCTCCATTGCGAGTTCCATCAAGGTGGGGCAGGCCATAACTTGAAAGGTTGCTATGCATTGAAGGCTAGAGTACAAGAGCTGATCAAAGATAAGATCCTTACCTTTCTTGATGATAATCACAATGTTGTCAACAATCCTTTGCAAGAGCATGCCAAGTGAAGTTTGAGTCAGTTCAGACAGATCATCTCCTAAAGCCAGTGTTTCAGACATGACAACTCATCCTTGTTGCTGATTAGTCACTAGGCCTTGTTTCTTTCTGTTTGCATTTTTCTTTGATTGTATTGACTATTTACTTTCGAACTTTATTTGTACTTTCATGGTAATTTCAATGAAATGAGCATTACAATATTTTGATTCAATTCATTTACATCAACTGTGTGCATCTTTATACTTTCTTTTTACAAAATAAAAATATATCTCCTATTCACTTTCTTTATCAAGCTTTTGTTTATGCAAAGATTGAAGGGAGGATGATGAAAACGAAATACCCAAAATTTCTGGATTGTATTCTTTTAATTAAAACTTGGCTGATGATGTACATGCATTGTTTCAACTCCCAAACATTGGAGAAATAAGGAAGTTAATCCCTTGTCAACCCCTTTAAACTTAGAAGTTAGAGTTTTTTTGTGTACGAAAAAACCAGCAATCTTAACTTGGAGATGGGTAGTTCTCAGTTAATTTGACTATGCATTTAAACACAAGTGAATCATTCAAGACGCCTTTCAATAAAGGTTGCAATCACAAGTTTTCCTTCACACACATCAAAGAAGTGTCGAAGATGTCTTTCAAATCAAAAGCCAATGATGGTTCACCGTAATCATTAAGCCAGGCAGTCACTATCTTTCAAAAAAAATAATGAAAAAAATCAAAAGAAAAGTCTGCTAAGTCAAAACCTATGAAGGAGACTTAGGCAAAAATTGGGGCATCCTGCTGACTGTAAGCTCAAATGACACAGTTCAGGCAAAAGTTAGGGATAACAAAACAAAAAAAAAAATCAATCAAGAGGTTACCAAAATCCTCAAAGAAAAAATGAGTTGACTAAGGTCCTCATAAAAAACAACAAAATGTTGTAAGAAAAAGTGACTGCCATTTCAAAAATCCCTTGGCTCTTGAGTCATCATCATAACTGTGTTGCAATTCCAAAATCGCTTGGAACATGAATGCATAGTTTGAATTAACTGAGCATAGGACTGAAGATCATCACGAAGAATGGGTTGGGTACAAATAAACTTTGAGCCTATATCCTTTGTTTCGAAATCCGTGAACCAGACCATGTTACAACCCTCAAAAGGCCTAATTGAAGTCAGGTTTCTTTTGAAAGCATACTACATCAAGGTTACGTAATTTGACTCCTAAGTTTGTTACCAATAATTTGTCTTAATGTAATACCTTTGCTTTCTCTTTCACTTTGAATTTCTAAACCACCGTGTTTTGACAGGTGATTAATTTGCTATACATCAATAATATCATCCCAAAAATGATTTTTGATTTCAAAATTGCATGAGCTTTGCATTAAAATTACCATGAATGAATGATCTTATTTGCAGACAAACTTTCCTAATCAAGAAATTTCAAATATTTGAGAAACTTGGTCAGTGATCCTATCAGAGGCACATTACTTCCAGATCCTGTTATGAATCAATTCAAGATTTGTTGCTCAGTGCAAGTTATTCTCAGAATTGGTTAATCAGAAGATCTCTTTCAAAACCCATACTGAGTTTATTCTCCACAGTCTTTCCAAGAACTGAAGCCATGATCAGTTCATCCCTAGCAATAGTCAAGATGAAGCCATGATCAGTTTATTCTCAACATTCATTTTAAGAATTGAAGCCATGATTAATCTTTTCCCCTGCAGCAGTCAAACTAAAGCCATGATCAATTTATCCTCATCAGTCAATTAATCTGGGGCAATCTTCTTCAAGAATCCTCAAGATGTCTTTCCTCAAAAGACCATCAGCCTGATGCAATTTATAAGTGTGACAGAGATATGTTTAACATCTTTTCTCCAAGCAGAGTGGGCAGTGTTCCCTGTGTTGATGAATCAGAGTTCCATTCTTCCCTCACAAAAGAGTCTATCTCAGTTATCCCTATCATTTACATTGCATACATAAATCATTCATATACCATGCATAGAAAGATTTTCATAGCTCGAAGTGTGTTTCGTGTCTCATATGCATTTCCCGAGGTCCTGTTGCTATCAACATCTTACCTTGTGATTAAAGTCCAACTTACTTGGCACCTACCAAAACAGTTTCCTGTCTTTTCATTCAGTGTCATTCCTGAATGTTGTCGTTTCCTTGTGCATCTAGTACCATTCCTGGGTCTTTGTCTTCTTTCATCTCAGTGTTATTCCTGGATCTTTGTATTTTTTCACTCCAGTGCCATTCCTGGATGTCTGTTCCTTTTGTTTCTCCAGTGCCATTCCTGGATGTCTCTCTCTTTTGATCTCCAGTGCCATTCCTGGATATTTTATTCCTCTTGTTTTTCCCAGTGCTATTCATGAAAGTTGTCTCTTTTCTATAATCTCCAACAAAATTTTCTTGGATATCTTTCAGTGTCATGCCTGAATGTAGTGATTTACCTTTACTTTCAGTGCCATTCCTGAAAGTCCTTTCTCTTTTTATCCAATGCCATTCTTGGATGTTTCTGATATATTTTCCAGAATTTTTCTCACTACGTTCAATGCCATTCTTGGATGTTGTGATTTCTTTAATCCAATGCCATTCTTGGATATCTTTTCCTCAACAGAGTCCAATGTTATTCTTGGATATCTTTGATGTTTACCCTTTTTTTATCCAATGCCATTCTTGGACACCTTTTCCCCAGCCGAGTCCAATGCTATTCTTGGATACCTCTCATATTTAACCTTGTCATCCAATGCCATTCTTGGATGTCCCCAGTGAAGTTTTAAATGGAAGTCTGTCTCCGTCCAATGCCATTCTTGGATGTCTCTGGCGTTTGTTGTTTCCTCATTCAATGTCATTCTTGAATGTTGTAGTGCCTTTCATCCAATGCCATTCTTGGATATCTTATCCCCAATAGAGTGTTTTTCACCTCCATTCAATGGTATTCTTGGATGATGTTGTTGTTTTTACCAGAAACTTTCTTGTTTAAGTCCAATGTCATTCTTGGACATCTATTGGAATACTCTTGTCTCGTTCGTAGTTTCAATCCATTACCATTCCTAGATGTCACTACTCATCTTCCAGGGTCTTGTCCCTATATTTCTAGTTATTGATGGATACCTCTTGTCACCTTGATAGATATCCAGAAATAGCTTGTGTTCCCCAATGTGTCTTTTCACGCCATCTCTCTTAATTTACCGTAAATCTCTTGTTTCAAGTTCTCCCGCAGAGTGTTTTATCCTTTGCATTCATATCATCTTGTGGCATCTTAGGGCTAAAAAATATAGCTTTTGTATTTAAGTATCTTCATATCTCCCGATAGAAGAGACTTAAATGGGGGCAGTTGTAAGACCCTAATTTTTGACCCCTAAGATTCCACAAATCATTCACATCTCATTTTGCATCTTTATATCACAAACAAGATCGTGTTTTGGTTCCTTTATCCCTCTCTTCTTTGGGTTTACGCCTTGCAAGGATCACCGAGCATTTGTGTGCCTCTTATTTGCCTTTATTTGTTTATGTTTACTAACCTTTAATCAAAATCCAAAAATATGTTTGTTTCCCTTTTACTAACTTTTTCAGGAAGGATTTGGATCAAGGATATCAAATACCAATCCCTCAGCTCGAATGAAATTCATCTAAACAAAGTCAAAGTTGATCTGCGAGCAACTCAAAATTACTTTATCAAGAGTTTCCAAGATTTAATTGATTATTATTCAAGAGACTCCAAGGTTCATGTGTTTATTTCCATGTCTTCTTTGACAAGCGAAAAAAAAATTGAGCCGGAGCCAAGACAGTGCAACAAAAAGGCAATTTTCTCATTTTTTTCACTGAAGTAACCGATTACCACTATATGGGTAATCGATTACCACGTGGAAAATTTGAAAAAAAAATCAGCAAATTCAAATTCAGCAATTTTGGCACCAATTTTCAAAAATGATCACATGTGGAATATTCTAGACCACCTCCTTTTAATTCCCCTACATAATCAAAATTAATTCCCACCATACACCTTCACTAATCACCACTTGATCTTGATTTCCCTCCAAATTCAAATTCAAAGCCGAGTTCTCATTTCCAAACCAAACTCCAAGCCACCAAAATTTCCAAGCCTAAACTCAATAAATAGAACCCTAATTTCATTAATTCTTCAAGCTTTTGATAGCCAAATTCACCTTGTAAAAATTCTTCTTGACTCTCTCAATTTTCTCCAACTACCAAATTCACTCAAAGCTCACTTTCTTCTTTTGAAATTTAACAAGTTTTCACATTGAATCTTGTTCAACTTTGAGCTAAACCTTCATCCAAACTTGTTTTCTTCATCAATTCTTGTAGATCAAGGCTTTGGAATTTGGATCTTGGAGCAATTTGAAGGAATTTTCAAATTTGGAGTGGTAGTCTTATTTTCCACCATTGTTGTTCTTGATTCATCTTACACAATGTAGATCTTTGGTGATCCTTATTACTTGATCCATTGGATCTTGTAATTATGTTTAATTGCTGGTTATTATTGTTGTTTTACTAAAAAATTTGTGCAATTTCAATTCCATGATCATAAGGTGTTTGAAAAAAGTTTGAAAGATGATCATGCTGAATTTTGCACTATTTTTTCACTCTGCGTGCAGAGTAATCGGTTATCCTAATTAGATTAACCGGTTACTCTGAGTCAGAATGCAGTTTTTGGTCCACTTTTGGGAATGTTTCGGTTGTTTTACCTTTTTCTTCCGTTTCCCTTAATTCTTAGCCTTAGATCACATAATTTTGTGGTTTAATTTGGCTTTCTCTTCATCTATTTCTCTTTTATTTGGATCGATGAAAGTCTTATGGATCTTAGAATTTCTTTGTTGAATTCTTTATCAAGACTAGATCATTACCTTTTTTTTCTTTTCGTGCGGTATTGCTTTCGGATGACGATTTACATATCATTCATCTAGCATGCATTATCACAAAGATCACTATTGACTGGCCTCGAATAGGGTGACTTCTTTATAAGTCACTTGACGATTGCTTAACATAGCGCTACATTTGTCCATCTCCAAATTGGAACATTAACTTTCGTGGCCCAAACTTATGATTGTAAGCCCAAGGATGGTTGATCTTTTGTATTAGGTTCAAAATCTATGAAGCTTGTTGTTGTAGAGGCTTTGATTCTATTAATCTTCTACCAAGTCTTTATTAAACTTGGCCTAAGTACATTGTTCATTCATTATAGTTCATGACGCGAGGCGGAATAATCAATGTTACCTTTTGAAGGCTTATGGCACTAGGGCCTTTGTGCTACTAATCACTAACATCTAACCTTACTTTTATGCTTCCTTATTGCTCCCTATCTCTCTTTATTTTTTATGTCATTACATCATATCATATATTGTTTATGCTTCCATCATTTTCACTTTGTCCGTTGGACACATGTTTATGCTTATGCCTTTTTCTCTTTGTCCACTTGGACCAAAAAACATTAATAAAGGCCAAAACCTTTAAAATACTTGTGCTTCTAATCTTGGACTATGGTTACTATCCTTTGCATTGGACATGGAATTTTGAACCTAGACCTTGAACTTCAATGCTATTCTTGGATCCTTGGACTTAGAACTAGGACCTTTCCCCTTTGCTTTGGAATTATGGTTTGAAGACTTTGGAGCTTTGTGCTTTTGCTTGGTTTATGGTGAAGATAGCTACATTTGTGGTTAGATCATTCTTATCTTTAGCTTTTACTTTATGCTTTTGGATAATCACTTCTTCTCCACCCATTCTTCAATTTTCAAAACCTTCTCCCTTTTTCAAAACTTTCTTGATTTCAAACTATCACCTCTTTCATAATCAAACCTTGACCTTGTCAAGTGATTTTACTATTTTATTTTTATTTTTTAACAAATGCTAAACTACATAAGCATATTGACACCTTTTTCAAAAGACTTTAAAAAACACCAAACCCATTCAAACTCTTTTTGTTCCTTATGCACTTTTTCCTTTAACTTTTTCATAAGTTTAGACATGATTCACTTCTTTAAGCGGAATTATTCGCTTGGAAATGAAGACTTGTCTTTGCATTTAAAATCAACCAAAACAAACAAATTTCATTCATTGTACCACGAACTACGAGGTTTTGATCCTAATAGCACTTTGTGGGTACGTAGGCATGCGGCGACAAGTCTCTTCAAACACAAAAATCTTAAAAAACAATTTCTCTTCTCATATCCTCAATCTCTTTTCAAATAAACCTTTTCAAACCAAAAAGTGTAGATATTTCAAAGGGTTCCTATAGAGTACTATAGACGTTTTGGGTGCTAACACCTTCCCTTAACGTAACCAACCCCCTTACCCAGTCTCTGTTTACTTGTTCTTGTTTAGAACTTGTTTAGATTTTGTTCGCTCTTTTTCCTTTCCTTTCGAATAAAAATAAAAGTGTAGTGGCGACTCTTGCTTTATGAGTTAAGTTAATCAATAGCTTACACTCACGATTTTTGCCGCTACAACTTAGATCTGGCAAATTGAACTTCCCCTCTATTCATCAAAATTTGGACACAACCCTTCAATCTTTGACATTGGTTGGGATTATCGTCACAAATCTGACACTTACCATGCAACCCTTTCAACAACCCATGTTCATTCAATCTCTTGATAACCACAGTCATCGGGGTTTTTACCTCGTCAACATCCATGATCAACTCAGCCCTTGAGTTATCCTCAATCATATTAACGACAGGTCCACCGTGGTTGGGCAACGGATTGTGCTGAATGTTAGGACCTTCCTCAGCAAAAGTCAAAATCTTTCGATCAATGAGTTATTGAACCTTGGTTTTGAAAATAATACAGTCTTCTGTCGCATGTCCTATGTATCCAGAGTGATAAACACAAGACACATTTGGATTATGCTTTGGGTTGAATGGAGGAATTGCAGGTGCAATTTCTTTGGGAACAATTGCCCCTTGGTGAACCAAATAAGGGAATAATTCAGTGTAGGGCACTGAAATTCTGTCGAAATTTGGGCGCTTGCGATTTCCTTGATTGTTGTTGTTTTGCCGGTTTTGATTCTGCTGATTTTTGTTGTTTTGTTGAGCCTGTTGTTGACATTGCGGTTGTTGCTAATTCTGAGCATTCTGAACTGGTTGTTGTGGATGATAGTGGTACGACGGTTGTTGATATTGTGCAGCAGCAATGTACGGATATGAATAATATGGCATGTGAGCCATGGGTGCTTGATACTGAGGAGAAACTTTAGTTGTCACAGCGTTGGCTTCACCTTCCTTTTTCTTTGACTGACTGTTCAGAGACTTTCTGTTAGCTGGTTGCTGGGAAGCAGCTCTAGAAATCTTTCCAGTCTTTAACTCGTTCTCAATTTGTTCCCCAATGGTTACAATGTCAGCAAAATTTGATGAAGAACTATCCACCATTTTCTCATAGTAGAATCCCTGCAATATACCCATAAAGATGTCAACCAGCTCATTGTCAGAGAGAGCAGGTCGCACACGAGATGCCATCTCACTCCATCTTTGTGCATATTCTTTAAAAGTTTCAGCTGAGCACTGAGACTGGTTTTGCAACTGCAATTTGGTAGGCACCAAATCAAGGTTATATTTGTATTGCTTCAAGAATGCTTCAGACAGATATTTCCAAGTACGGAATTTGTTGCGTTCTAGGCCCATGTACCAATCCAATGAAGCACCAAACAAACTATCTTGAAAACAATGAACTAGCAATTCATCGTTATTAATATAGGATGTCATATTCCTATAGTACATAGTGATGTGACTACGTGGGCAACTCAAACCTTTATACTTTGGAAGCTCAAGTATCTTGAATTTCTGCGGTAGCACAACATTTGGAACCAAACATAAGTCCTTGGCCTCCACGCCAAAAGCAGAAAACCCTTCGATAGCTCTGATACGGTCTTCCAACAACTTGTAATCAGCGGGTCCACCTTGATTAGCAAGCCTGACAAGGATCTGAGGATTTGGCAGCTGAGATGCGGCCAGAGCGTGCACTTGCGGAGTAGTAAACTGAGAAGGGTCTATACCAATCCCTGATTAACCATCTGACCGGCATTCTGACCCATCTGAACACCAAACGGATAATTAGGAGGAGGTACCACGGCAGCTGAAGATGCCCCAGGGTAAAGCATTCCAAAATGAACATTTTGAACAGCAGTTTGAGTAGCTTGGGATGAGACAGGAACATGAATAGGAGGACCCCTATACACATGCTCATCGTCATCAGGAGTTTCAATGTCAGCCGACACAGGAGTCTAACGAGTCTGAACCTGAAGATTCTCATGATCATCACTCACCACCGGAGGTGGAACCGGAGTAGGCATACCCCATGGATACGCAGCAGCATTTCCATTAGGCATGGGCACAACAAAAGGCTGATATGGTACGAAGGCACCACTATTTGCAATCTGAGGAGTGAAATTCGGAGGCATGCCCCAAGGAAAAGCAGCAGACATCTTGTTCAAACCAGATTGAGAATTTGACTAATGAACAGCAGGCTGAATAACAAGCTCAACTGGCACTTCAACATTAGCAGGAGAAGGAACAACAACAAGAGTAGCCATAACAACAGGAGGAACAGTCACAGCAGGAGTGACAACAGTTGCATCAGTGGCAGTTGCAACAACAGTGGCAGCACTAGCAGCGTCCTTCTAAGCATGAAGGAACTCCATAATAACATCCATATTGGTCTGAAACTGATCCATCCGACCTTGAAATTGAGCCAGAGTTTCCTTATAGGCAGCGTTCTCAACTTCAAAATCAACCATGATTTTGGATTTGCTTAAGCAGGTGAAATATCGATGTCAAGTCGTCGTCTTGCTACAAGTAGACACAAACAGGGTAAGCAAAGGCTTTTCGGACGAAGGGACGTGCATATGTGTGCATGAATGTACGCAGTGCATGCAAAAATAAAGTTTAAAATTCCAAGAATTCATAAACTTATCTTTGTTAGCAATAATCATAAAGCATACAAGTAAAGGTGCAAAGATTAGACTGGCAAGAAACTTCATTCATTCAACAATAAAAGAAAGAAGTACAAGTCAAGTACAAATCAAATATCTGCCTTTTGGGCTACAACAAGATCAGCCTGGATCCTATAAAAAACCACCCTGTAAATAGACAAGAAATGAAAAACAGCCCAAGGAGTCTTGTGCGGCAACATATCAGCATATGCATCCCTCAACAACCCAGGCAAGTCTTCAAGTGCATGCTCGACAAATCTGGCTAGATGACCATGTCTCTCACTCCAATACTTCGCATCCTTCATGAGGTTGCGCAGTAAAGAATGGTTAGGCCCCTGAAGTATATCCTGAAGAAATGCCTCTTTCTAATCCAAGAGAACTTGGAGATGACGGCTTTGATGCTCCCAATGAGTACTCTCCGTATTGATCTGACTGATCTGATCTCGGCTCTGATGTGCTTAATCTTGCAGCTTCTGAATCTCACCGAAGGCTTTTTCGAGCTTGGCTTGACACTGAGAAAAATCCTTTGCCAACTGATTAGCACGGTCTTGCTCACTTTACCACTTTGTCTTGTATTCTGACAACTTCCCTCGAAGCTCTTCAAGTTGTTTCTTGTAGCTCAAATCATCCTTGTGGGCTTGATACTGAGTATCAGCGAGTTTTCTCTTCTTTGAAGTAAGTCCCTCATAGGTACTCTTCAAAGCATCACCCACTTTCCTTCGCTTGTTCTGTTCAACTTCCACCTCTTTGAGCATACGCTCACGCTTCTGATGGAGCTCAATCTGTAGGCTTTCCTTCTCGGATGTGACTCTATCAAGGTTTAGACGATGATCGACATTCTCCTTCTTCAACATCTCAATAGTCCACTTGAGTTAGTTGACTTCAGATGGAGGAACAATGGCAAGTTCAAGAAGCTTGGCATTTATGGAAGGCTCAGAAGAAAATGGCAACAAGATCTCCTTGATGCACTCTTTGACCCAAAGTTTGTAAGCTTCCTTGGTTATGCAATTCTTCTTACCCAAATCGGCTCTTCCTTCAAGATGAATCTGAGTCCAAGCGGCACTAAACCTCTTCAGTAATCCCATGTCATCAGCCCCCTCATGAAAGATGAACTCTTCCACTACCTCTAGATCCGGCTTGGCAACCATAGGATATCCCAACTGTCGAAAGGCAAGTCTCGGATTGTAATTAATTCCACCCTTTATACCCAAGAGAGGCACATTGGAGAATTTACCACAAAGAAGAATAATCTTAGTATTATCATAGACTCAAGAATACCAAGAAATGTCATCAGCAGTAAGAGACATGATTCGTTGAGACCACTTGAGATTACCCTTATTCTCAATAAAATGACCCTTTTGTGAAAGGTGAGACATAAACCATCGGTACAACAGAGGAGCAGAACAGACAATGGTTCCCTTTTTCTTTTCATTCCTCGAATGAATAGAATGATAAGTATCAACAAGGAGCGTCGGAACAAGGTTCTTGGACAAAAATATGCTGATGGCAGCCTGATCTACGAAATCCTCCATGTTCGGAAACAAGACAATCCCATATATCAGCAAAGCAAGAACGGCGTTGAAAGCCTTCCAATTTCCATCCGCATCAAAGGAAGTGGCCTTGTCAACCAGGAAATTTGAAGCAAACCCCCGAATACCATTCTCTTTGGTCTTGAGATTAGCTTCCACATCCTTTTTACTAATGCAATGAGCATCAGCAATAAGGGGAAACTTCGGACAACCGCTGATGTAGACAAAAGGAACCTGTCTCTTAATCTCAACCCTCAAAATATAATCATACTCCTCGAGTGTAGGTGCTAGCTGATAATCCTAAAATGTGAAGCACCTAAGTGGCAGGTCGTAGAACTGAACTAACATATGAATGACAGTGATGTTGACTTCAGTGTTTAGGATGGCCAACAGATTACCATAAGCATCTTTGTAAACCCATCTGTTGTCTTCAACCACACAGGATGCTAAACCTCTCAAAGTATTCAGCTTAGGCTCCACAAACTTGTAGCTAAAGATACCTCTGCAACCATTACTCATCTCTATGATAACGTCAACAAAGAATAAGCCTTCGAATAACCTAGAAATGCACATGCAAAAATTAATTTACATGATGGAATGATATGCAACACAAGAATCAAGAAGCCAACATTGTCTGAATAATCAAATCTGAACAATCCGGATATCTGCATATAATTATGTGTCGGTGCAACGTAATCTGATGTGTGTGAGAGAACAAAGGTACGAAGAGGCTTGTTTTCCTACAAAAACCCAATGTCCCTCTCACAGGTGTGATCTAGATACAACAAGGTGGTCCCTAGAAAGGTCGCCCAAACCATAGAACTCAGAATGAAAACCCCCCGCCGTAGCGAATTCTCGCAGGACGGAAGTATTCTCAAGCGAATCACGATCTGGGATGTGGCTCTCGTGGTAACCAAACGCGTAAAATGCAGGCCTCACGACTATCCACGTTCTAGCCTATGTGTATGCTAAGCCCGGTGTTAGGACTTTTCTCTCCAATAATATCTACCCATCCCAACAACAGCAGGATATAGCAGATATCGAGAATATACAGCATATGAATATTCAAAGCAGTAAAGAAATGCAGTAAATAAACATAAAGCTAAAGCAAAGTAAAACATAAAGATAAAGCTAGTAAAACGCAAAAGATAAACACCTAAACAAGCAAGAAAACAAACAAAACTAGGCGAGACCCCAACTTGCAAGAGCAAGGACTCCCCAGCAGAGCCGCCAGCTAAAGCTAGCGGGATTATATCTGAGTGAATCGCACACTTAAAGATACAGCAGAGTCGCCACCGAACTTTATTTAGTCCTAGAGGAGAAAAGAAAGAAAGAAAGAAAGTGCTCACGGAGGATTAGGGCCCTCGTGCCTACGTACCTTCATAGTGCAATGAGGAAATTAGAGCGTCGTAGTACATGGAACCAGGGACAGAGAAGAAGAATGGAAGAAGGTGGAAGGGTACTCGCCAAGATCATCGCAATCTTGTGCCTACGTATCTTACATTCGAATGAATGCAGAATCAGAGTGTTCGTAGTTCGTGGAACCAAGACGGAAAAGGAAAAGGAAAGTGGTGTCAAAACCAAGAGCGAAAGAAGTAGATAAAATCCGCTGGGGATGCAAAAGAATTGGTGTCAAAACCAAGAAAGGAGTGCAAAGGAAAAGATAAATGTATTGAGGATAAAGTGCAAGAATGGTGTAGAAACCAGGATGATAAAAGAGCAAAAGGAATAGTAAAGAATCCACTGGGGAATAAGAAAACAAAGTGACCGTGCAGGGGATCAGAGGGTTAGCGACCTTGTTAGGGAGCCAAAAAACAAGAGAATAAGAGTTCGGTATATTAACTGATAAACAATGGTTAACCAGAAAAAGCGAGATAACGACTCTGATGGGGAGAAAGGATGTTGGTGTCAACAGACAGGCCGTGATGAACCCAAAAGGAGATAGTACTGAACCAAAAGAAGGTGTCTGACTCTGAAGGGATTTCGGTATTAACTGATAAACAATGGTTAACCGGAAAAAACGGGTGTAGAACCAAGCAAAGGTTGTGACCCGTGGGGGATGTTGGTATTGACTGAACAAGCAGCACTTGACCAACGAATGGGTATTTGAACCAAAAGAAGGTTGCTAACCGCTGGGAATTCGGTGTGAACAGAAAAACTGTGATTAACCGAAAAGAAACGAGTGATTGACCAAAAGAAGGTGATTAACTCGAAGGGGACTCAGTATTTTAACAGACAGGTTGTGGTTAACTGAAAAAATGGGTGATTAACCAAGAGAAGGTGATTAAACCAAGAGGAAACTCAGTATGTTAACAGATAGACTGTGGTTAACTGAGAAACAGTACAAATTGGTGTTTAATTGGCAGGCGGTGGTTAACCAATCAAAGGGAGAAGAACCAAGAGAAGGTTGTGATCTTCGTAAAAGTTTCGGTATTCAACAGGAAAACTGTGTTTAGCCAAAGAAAAGGGATTGAGATTCTCCTGGGGAATCAAAAGGCAATGATTGACCACAAGAGAAGAACCTCAACAAAGAGAGATTGAAAGGAGCAAGAGTGATCAAGGATCGACTCGGTGGGGGATGAGATACGCTACCGCCTGAAGTTAGGGATGACTAAGACAAGCACATGGTCATTCGTCCCCTACCTAAAGTAGTCAGAATGAGAGTAGGAATTCTCCATTCTCATTCCTTCTCTAACATACAGGGTGTAGTGCAGAAATTGAAACAGACAACGTAATAGCTCCAAGTTGTACAGTGCTCCAGTGTCGTGCGAAAACTCCGACTCCGTGGGGGGAAAAGAGAGAAAGAAAACTCTAAAGGAAGCCTAAAGAGAAGCGCCAAAAGGACGATCAATAATCGAAATGAAATTTTGATTAATTAATCAAAAGGGAGGAATATGCTAATAATTTTCCAAATGAAATAAAAAATTATTAAAGCAAAAGGGTGCATCATTGATTATACAAGATCAAGCTTATTCTTTGATGAACAAACTTAATTCAAGCATGAATGAAAGTGCAAAATAGTGCCAAATGACATTTAATCATGCTATTATGTGGATAAAATTGTGCAAGAATGATCATGTTCATACAATGTCAAGAATGAGCACAATAACAAAATCGAAAGATCGAGCAATGGAAAATTCATAATCATGCTTCAAACTGAAGTGAAACAACACCTAAAACATCCATAAAAATCAATCATATCAATCCATGGAGGTTAGAGGAGGAAAGCATGGCAAACGAGCTTGAAAAATGCAAAAAAAAGCACTCTGTTACAGTGGTAATTAATTACCACAAAGCAGGTAATTGGTTACTTGCTTGAAAAAGGCAGCGCTAGTGTAAATTGTGCAGAGTAATGAGTTACTCTCTTTTGAGTAATCGGTTACCACTATTACAGTGGCAAAAACAGCTTTTCAAAAAGCACTTTCAACGCCTAAATCACTTGTCCAAACTACCACATGATAGGGTATGAATTTGAGCACGAAAATCAAGTTTAACAACAGCAAAAAACCAGCAATGGAATCAATTAAATCATCAAGATCATGGATCAAGCAATGGCATAATCAATTCACACACAAAAATCATCGAAACTACATTGCGAATGTTATGAAAATGTTCGAAACAGTAAAATGTGCAAAGAAAAACCAACCTACAAGGCTGAGATGTGCCTTGGATGTTGTTCCAATGAATCTTGATGAAGATAATCAAAGAAAACCAGAGAAATTTTCAATTGTAGCCGAATCGTATCAAAACCGAGCAAATTGCGACAAAATCTCCGAAATACGAATTCACACCGTAGAATCTTGAAGCAAATACTTGAGATGAATCCAAAAGCTAATAAAACTCCAAAAAATCAAGTATAATTGCAAGATGATGAAGGTTAAGCTCAAGAAATAATCACTTCCAAGGCGAAAGTGATTATTCTTCAATGGTGAAGAGCTATGGTGAGGTTTGGGAAGAAAATGGAGATGAAGATGAAGAAGTTGCAGAAAGATTCAGAGAGAATGTGAGAGAGTTGAGAGTGAAATATGAGAAATATGTGCAATGGTTGAAGGTCCTTTGAAAAATGATTGAAGGTCTATTTATATAGAGTTTTGGTTTGGAGTTGATAGGTTTGGAATATGCTTTGGACTTAGCTTTAGAGCTAGGTTGGGAGTCAGTTACACTTGACTCACCGAGTCAGCGGTTAACTCAGTTAGTTAGGTAGTTAACTCGGTGGAGTAATCACAATGTAAATCCAAATCAATGGCTCACATCCTTGAAAATTAAGGAACATGGTGCACTTGATTCAAAGTGATGCATTGGAGTAAATGTAAGTGAAGTGTCTTGAATAGTCTTGAATTGTCTAGAATGTTCCACACCATGCTAGAACCATGTAGAATCCAAGAACAAAGAGAGTGCCAGGTTGCTGTCCCAAAATGCAGCAGGAATTGCAAAACCGTACAGGGTAATCGATTACCCTGTTTTTGCCTAGAAACAGAATAATCGGTTACTCTAGGAAAATTTTGCCCAAATCGCCTAGGAACAAGTGTTGAAGTCCCGGTTTCAATTTTACACCTCTTGTTTTGATGAATAATCATGGAAACCATTATTTTGTGCTTGTGTTGAGGATTTGATGACCTTGTGAGGATGCAATTAATCGGGCTTAAAATACCTAAAATATTCCTGCAACAAGAAACACAAAGAAAAAGTGCAAATGCTTATGCCAACGATGCGAATGCACATACCTATGCAAAAGACAAAAGGGAGGTCAAATTTTGGGTTACGACAATACCTACAAGTTCAAAATTTAAATGATTAACTTCTTCCTTTAATTCAGAGCTAGTAGCTATGAGCCGAGCTTTGCCTTGAAGCAGAACTTTGGTTTTTTCTTTTTGCTTCTCATTAACTTTGCATTCTTCATTCCATTTGAGATACAATATTTTATAAGATCTTCATCAGAAAATTCGTCATCACTTGTGTCACCATCATTATGTACATTTGATTTTGGTCTTATATGAGTTGTGAAAGCAACCATACTTTTGGCTTGCCCAGATTCACTCTCATCATCTAACTCATTATCAGAAAAGGTGGCAGTGTATCCCTTCTTCTATTTTCTAAGAAAGTTGGTGCATTTGGCGGGAATATGTCTAAATCCTTAACATTCATGTTATTGGATTCCATTGCCCTTGTTTTCTTTTTCCGATCTTTTACTTTATGTCGAGGTTAAACACCTTTGGAGTTCTAAGGCTAGTTGTCTTTGACATTGTTAGTGACATTATTCTTTGATATACTTTCAAATCTTCTCATGACTTTGCTTAATCTTTTAGCTAAAAGGGCAATGGGTTTAATCAAGTTTTTGTCAATATCATATTCTAACTGGTCATCTCATTCTTCAACACCAGCTTTGAACATCACACTCTTATTCTTTTTCTCAGATTTGTCATTAATCACCATTTCAAAAGATAGAAGATAACCAATCAACTTATCAACTTTTAGTTTACTAACATCTTGGATTTCTTCAATGGCTGTGACTTTCATATCAAACATCTTTGAAATAGATCTAAGAATTTTTTTTGCCAACTTTTATTATGACATCTTTTCACCAAGGGCAAAGGAATTGTTAATAATGTCATAAAGACGAACATTAAATCAACAATGCTTTCATCATCCTTCATCTTTAAATTTTCAAATTTTGCAGCGAGGAGTTAAAGTCTTGATAATCATAGTTCGTACCATGAAGAATTGGCGTATGATTCACAAATCCTCATTCTTTAGCATTATCCATCTTAACTAGAATGTAAGAAAACCATGGAGCTCACCTAACTAGAACATGCTACCAACTCTGATTCCAAATGAAAATATGGTCTACCAATGACAAGATGTGAGACACGATGTTGGAACAATGTGTATGACAATAAGATTGAGTAACAAGGAAAATAAATGGGTAAAATAAATAACACAAGTTCTCAACCCAGTTCAGTGCAAAGTCACGTACGTCTGGAGGGCATCAACCCAATGAAAGGAAATTTACTCTTAGTAGACAATAGAACATGATAGGCTCATATGAACTCTCACAATTCATTTTTCTTTTCCTAATACTACCCCTGAACTTTGATCCAGACTACCCCCTAAACTTGAGACCCCTTTTACTTTCACTCAAACACTATCTCAAGTGTTTGTACAATAAACAAAGTATATGAAGTGATGAATCACAATTACAACACAAATACTCTATCACTACGACAAATAACACTTTGTATGACAAAACTTTCACCTCGAACATGCTAAAATCGAGCGTATAGGTCATGGGAGCGACATGTTTGATTATTTAAAAAAAAACCTATTACCTTGGTGTTTTTGAAAGCTGAGGGAATATAGCTATAAGGGAACACACTTCGAATCCTTGTAACTGCATTTAAGGTTTTTTTCAATGATTTATCACTTGGCACCTTTCAGCCTTCCCTTTTTTTCTTAGTTAATTTTTTTTTTCATTTTTTTCTTGTTGAATAGTAATTCTCAAAATTTTTGTTATAAATAAAAAGGAATAGGCAATAATATGAAAGGAAATATTTCATTAATTAAAAACAAGACAACAAATAACTATTCCACGTATTCAAATTTTTGACTCCACTTAACTTAAACAGTATCACTATTAACTATCTCTAACTGAGAGAAAAGTTCTGAAAGAACTCTTCCATATGGTATGAGGAAAGTCATTTCCTCCCTAAAGATGATTATCATTTCCTTTAAGAAGTTAAAAATGGTAAGAGGAAGATTAACTTTGATGTTCATGGTAAGGAGTAACAAGAGATGTTTGTCATCCCAAGTAAGTGTTTCTAGTTGTTTCTCTCTTGGACGGAGATTTGACACTAGAAGTTTATACAAAACTTTTCTAATTGGCCGTAGAGTAGCCGGACTACTGAGATTATCATTGTTGGCATAAATCAGAGGAAGGTGATATGAGTAGGCATTGTTGAATATATAATTTTCAACACAACAACCTTCCTCTTTACAATTTATTGTTTGAGAAATAAGTGACTGAGTAATTGTGATGGGAGAGCCATTGACATAAGGCTGAATTGACTTAGCATCATGACTAGATGGCCCAACAGAGGCATTTAACCAGAACTTTTTAACGAGATTAATGTAAACGGGTCCATGAAGAATGTCAAAGTAACCATTCAACTTTTCTTTGCGAATAGTTTTCCTTATATCAAAACCTTTGTCTTTCAAATCATCGAAATCAACAAACTTTTCACTGATAACGAACACAAGATTTTTATCTAAGGTTGTTGAAGACATTTTTGAAGAAAAGAAAAGATTTTGAAACTAGATTTGAAGACACAAAGAGTTGGAAATTAAACATTGAAACTAGGAATATTGTTTAAATAAAGTGGAGAATAGGAAGTGAAACAATCAAAGAAACTCAAACGCCTCCTTGAAAATTCAAAAGATACATTACATTTTTGAACATGGATGATCATTGCTATTCTAGTGTTATGATTCCAATGCACGCCATGATTTATTTTTTAGAAATAGAAACCACATAAACCGAGGGGATAATCAACTTATTATCTCGATTATTCAAAAAAATCTGAGGGAAAAAACATTTAAGGAACCTTTTTTTTATTATATATATTTTTTTGTAAACTAAATGATATATCCCGTCAGTCTCCTTAATAACCGAGAGATAAGATAATCAGATTTTACTATAAAAGTACTCGTTAAACATATTTTACCCTAATCCTAACTTATATGTAGCCACTCAAAACTCGAACGCATCATTCTTTTGGGATCCATCCCACAAAATGGTGTTGATGTTGTTGTTGTATTTAAAAGCTTGTAAAAGTTCTCTATGATGGATTGCAAGTGCAATTTTTTTTCCAATGTTGGAACAAGTAATTCCTTTATAAGTTGGATGCATTCAATGCTAAAAACAGATAACTCCTAGAAATTGGATGTGCGCAATATTTGGAACAGATAATTGCTTACACCAAAATTCTTGTTTTGCTCTATTATTATTTTTTAATATTCTGTGTAAAAAAATGTAATTTTTATTAACAAAAAATCATGTTCACCACGGTTTTTAGTAAAACCAAGGGGATAACTTAGCATGATAATTTTAGATATTTATCACCGTCCTTAAACAAATATTTGTCGTTCATTTAATTATTATCAACGCTCAAGACACTACCATTCGTGATCCGCGTGAAACCTAAAAAATTTCCATTATAAAGGCCTTTTGATGTCTATAATTGATAAAGAAATGCCATGAAGCGCTTGAAACTATCTACATCCTCCACTTTAACTTTTTCCATTAGGAGTTCTCTATGATGGATTGCAAGTGCAGAAAATTATCTGGGTTTAAAGTTTGTGTTTTTAAATATTCATTGAGGAGAAAATCATTTATTTTTCTAACTTTTTTTTTTGTTTTATATCAGAAACAAATACTTGCAAGGTGGAGCATTTGATCTTACTCAAATATCAAGGAGTCGAAGATCCAACATATGATCTTCAAGGATAAATTAATTTTTAATTTAATATTCTGTGTAAACAATGTAATATTCTAGGTAAACATTGTTACACAATAAAAGTTTGTGTTTTTAAATATTCATTGAGGAGAAAATCATTTATTTTTCTAACTTTTTTTTTGTTTTATATCAGAAACAAATACTTGCAAGGTGAAACATTTGATCTTACTCAAATATCGAGGAGTCGAAGATCCAACATATGATCTTCAGGGATAAATTAATTTTTAATTTAATATTCTGTGTAAACAATGTAATATTCTGGGTAAACAGTGCAGCTTGCAAAACAAATTATTTTTATTTATTTTTTGTGTAAACAATGTAACAAATTTCAATTAAAAAAAACAATATATCTTACCCCTCGTTTTATTGTAAACCGATATGTACGAGGCACTAGATTTGTAAATAATACAAATATTGATGTTGTGGTTCGAATCCATGTGCAAATTAATATACCACTCGGTGTTTAAAAAACCGAGGTGATAAGCCGTTTCTTTTCATGACGCACTTCATTACCTCGCCACTGCAGCTAAGGTAAAATATATTTCGCATCTGACGTTAAAAGCACTTTTTATAGTAGTGTATAATCCTAACTTAGAAAGATAGCCCATGAATAAAGTATTACAACTCAAAACAAAAAGACTCAATAATAACTAAAATGCCTAGCTTCATAATGTGAGGTACGAGTCTTCACTTACGGAGAAAACCTCCTTAAATAGCAACATAAAATCTCAATAGAGTTTAGACGTGAATACGTGAATACAGATGGATTCCGAAAAGCACACAAAATATCAATTTTTATAATGTTGATTTTGAATCTTGATTAAATTTGAATTTGATAGATATTTCAAACTTGCTAAAAAAGGTTTCAGAATAAGCATTTTTCAAACAAGTACGCGTTTTATAATCAAATATTTGATTCAATATAAAAGAAAACAAAATCTAAAGCCGCAAAATGTAATTCACAAAACTTACGGGCAATGTAAGTATATCGAGACATGATGTCTTGTATAAATGTTATAATTACTTTACATGGTGCTTACCACAATTACACTATAAAGCATCTCAAGACAAAATATCTTGCATATTGTCGGACCATCTTACTTAACATGTTACCTTTAAAATTTTGTCAATCGCATATTATAACAAAGATTGATTCGCTTAATGTCAAACTCTCTATCTTGTTAAACCTAGATGCAAATCATGAATTTAATACTTCATCCATCTCACAATATGTGTTCTCTTTTATATTTTTACTTGTCTCAAATTATTTATCCCTTTAGAATATCAATGCGATATTTATTATTTTTTTTCACTAACTTACCCTTATTTATTATATTTTAATTTATGTAATTACTCAACTACCTATTATTAATAAAGTTATTTTAGTAAATGAAACTCATTTTATCATTAAAATCAACACAATTAATCATTTGTCTTAAAAAAAATGTACAAATCTCATAAAAACACCAATTATGAAATAGATAAAATTTTGCTAGTGGATATATATATATATATATATATATATATATATATATATATATATATATATATCAACGTGATGTTTAATAAAGGATGTGGTCATGAGTACTTATTGTTGCGGTGGATCAATAGAAGCATTGCCTACATCTTTAGGGGAAGCCATATAATTTTACATTCCCAAAGTTTTAAGTGGATTCTATGGTGTTTTAGGACTTATATTGCTTAGATTTATTTTAATGCAAGTGTATACCCTAATTTTGTACATATATTATATTCAACGCTAATACATTATACCCTAATCTTACATATAAGAAGTTAAATGGCTAGCAAAAATACCACAATGCCCTTCTGGTTCTCCACCCTTCCACCTGTATGCTGCCTTCTCTTACACGTGTTGTTTCTACACGTGGCTGCTTTCCACCCTTGCTTCTGCTCTTTTGCAACTTCTGATATTTTCCAAACGTCTCTCTCTTCTTTTTCCTTCTCCCTTTTCTTCTTCTTTATGCCTCATTTTCTTCGTTCTTCCTCTTTTTCCCGATGCCGTCACGGTTCATCAAATAACAAAACCCTAACTGAAGCCGCTAAACCTATCGATCTCAATTCTGATTTCGTATCGTCGCAAAGCTACAAATTTCTGTCTTTCCATTTCGTATCTAAAGTTTTGTTGTTGTTCTTTCAGGAAGTATTGAACCGGGTTTCGACGGATAAGCTAATGTTTTGAAGAATGATGTGAACAAGCTTGCGGGAAACCGGACGGTGGGTATGATTTTGGTGATTCTCTTTCATTTTTTTAGGGTTTCTCAACTGTGTGTATGATTTCTTTCTTCTGGATTTCTTTGTTAATGTTACCCATGATGCTTATATTAATTTGTGAAACAAGTAATTTCTTAAGCCATCAATTTTCAATAATATTTGTGTGTGTCAGCAACTTCGTTTTTTATAAGAGTATTGAAGAAATTGGAAATTTTTGTTATTGTGAGTGCTATGTGTTTGTGATATTTACTGTATAGAAATGTAGATAAGTTGAAATTTTGCTGGCCTCTGCACTTTTGATTGTTAGGGTTTTGACTGATTTTGTTATTGTTGTAGGATTTTATGGGAAAAATATCCAGATCTACTATCGATTGTTATGGGTTCGGTATTTAATAAGATGATTTTGTTATTGTTTTGTTTTTGTGGAGTGATGGTTATCGGATCTGAAATGCAAAGGCTATATGGCGTCGATTAGTATGGGCAAAGCCAAAACAGTTGCAATCGTCGGTGCCGACAAAGCTAAGTCAGCTGCTATGGTAGGTGCTCAGAAGGTGAAGAGTGGAACCTCTGCTGGATTCAAATGGATAAAGAATCAGTGTCAGAAAAAGAAGTAAGAACAAAAAACTCACTCATTTTCTTGGACTTTGGACAGTTTCATATCATGGTTGTGTTAAATACACCATTGGTGCTTAATTATAGTTTTTAATGATTTGATTTTTAATTTGGAGTACAGAAGTTGATAATAGTTTTGTTTTTTATGTGTCTGGATTTATAGAGTTAATGTATAGTTGATGAATCATTCAAATTTGGAGAATGAGTGAGATTTCTTAGATGGAAACACCATTCCCACATAGAGTTGGTAACATATATAAAATTCAATACTCAGTAAATTAGATAGAGGAAAGTAATGATGTTAAGAATCGTTAATTATATTGGATTCGAAAGTTGTATGATTACATGACTCCTTAGTTGTTGTTGGCATATTGATTTTAATTCTCATTTTCTTTCTCGCTTCTATAATGTGTAGATCCGAGTCTTGATCAAACATCCAAAAGTTCATTCAATTTCAATGTTATTAACATTTATAATTAACATCAGCAATTTTGGCATCAAGTTTATGGTGAAGTTTACTGGAGGAACATCCGTTGGTGACGATGATAAACACGAAATACCGCTCAAACCACTAAAGTTTACAACACCGGCAGATTTGTCAAAGATGTCCTAATAGGTAACAGACCATTGTTCATATTTTGTTCGTGTTTTTCTTGCACCTTTGTGCTTAACGTGTTGTTATACTCTTGTGTTGCTTTAATCTTTTTGGCAGACGTCATTGGAATGGTTGATAGCATTGGATTTTTGTAGACACAGTCAGGGGCGAAAAAACAACAAGTTAATTTAGTGCTACGTGAGCACAGGTAAGTGGTATATTTACTCCCAACACAAACTGTCATTTGATTGTAAATTGACTTTTGCATTTTCATATCATCTGCTTTTTGTATACCAACAACACTGTGAACTGCACTCTTTAGGAGTCGTATGCCGACCAATTCATCAAGTTTACCCAAGACCGGGTCAATGCGTCTGCTCCAACTGTGGTTATGCTTCAATATGCAAAAGTCAAGGAAGAGGGTTAGTTATGTTGCTATTAAAAATTCAATGTTTTTAACTGCTCACACTTATCTGTTACTTGATTAATGTAGGGAAGTTTCTGTTGTCCGTCTGAAACACCTACAATGTTACCATGGTTTACTTTGATCCTGATTTTCTTCCAATCAAGGAGTTTATAGACAGGTATATTATGATTACTATGTATTGTCTACATTTCTCTGGTAGTCAAGGCATTATGTTGTGTAGACATTTGTTTTTAACATGAGATTTTTGTGCAGCATCCCTAAAGAGGCTTTGGTTAGTGTGTCTGGACAATTAAGCTGTAACTGTCAGCTTTCCTCACAGGGGTCTGAAAATAGTCAACTCACTATAGAACTATAGAAGTGATTTTGTTTAGGCATGACTGGATGCCATAGACCAAATACTCATTGATAACTGAAATCCAGGAAGATTAAAAACTCAGGATAAGCCATCAATGCAGAAATGGTGTTTTAATTCGGAGAACTAAATAATATTCTATGTTCGGATTAACAGCTTAACCAGAGGTTCTGGGTTTGAACCCTGCCTAGGGTACGCAACAATGTTAAATTCTCTTAAGAGAGAGTTTTGTCATCCATTGTGGTCTATCCTACTTTGAGAGATTAGTCTCTATAGTCGCACAGAGAGTTTTGTCCATTGCATCACACACTAACTCGAAGGGTTTTGTCCAGTCAGGAGTCTTCACAATGGGTGCAGAGATGAGGGATTTTATTGCTGAGATTATTAAACTTACTGACGTATGGACTACTTTTCCCTATAGCTTTCACTTTTTATAGATGGGTGTTATTAGCTTGACAAATTTTGTTTGCATAAGCCTGTAATGGTACATACGGTTTGTTTTTTGGCATAGCTTATCCCATGCGAGGAAACCTGATTTGCGGTTGGTTCGGTAATTGCGCAAACTGATGCGGTAATGGCTTGAATTTGGTGTTGTTTTGCAAGAAAATTGGTTGCTGAGTATGGCACGATGTTGAGTTGTTGTTGTGCGAACTATTCGCGTAAACTCATTTCCTTTTTTGTCGTTCGCAGGCTGGTGTATGGGGCCAGGTTGGCTTTCAACATTATGATTATCCACTAAAAGACGTTCAACATTAGGAGAAACAACAGATGAACCTACATGATGAGGGGTGTCTCTATACTCAACTCGGTAGACCCATTAACACAAACACCTTACTGTACTGAGTTGAAGATATGAAGTAATTGAGTGTAACCCAAGTTTTTAGCTTATTTGTATGTTTTTTTGGTGCTATGGATTTGAATTTGATTAATGTGATAACAATAGTAATATTATATAGGATTGATATATATATATATATATATATATATATATATTAATGTGACCTCGTGCAGCATTAAGAGCACAATTTGTGCTAGAATGTTTGACTGACTTGAGGAAGAATCTAATGAATCGGGGACTTAATTTGCTTATTCAACTTGGGAAGCCTGAAGATAGTATACCTTCTCTAGCTAAATCTTATGGAGCTCATACAGTTAGTATTTGAGTTTGATTTTTTATTCTTAATGTCTAATAACCATGTACCACTGAGATGATCTTCCATTTGATGTCACTTGTTTGCCGGATGTTTATACTCAATTTCGTAAGGCATGGTATATCAATTGATATGTTTGTAGATTTGTATATTTGATTGGAAATGGGTTTTGTTGCTACCTCTTGAGTAAGACTAATATATCAGCTTAAATTCTTGCTTCAGCTTCACGCATTAAAAATTGTATGATGAGTGTATGGACAAATTGAGAGCCAACAACTATGTGAAGCTAAATCATTTGGTCGTGCTAGTAGTTGTAATTGAGCTTGAGTAATCATCGTCTTGGATTGCCATGTTAGGTGCATATCTAATCATACCTTTTATTGTCCGCACAGAACTTGAAGAAAAGTTTTTTTATTTATTTTTAGAACTTAACCAAAATCGACTCATAATAGATTGAAGTCGATTAGCTGCACGGTGTATGAATCTAAGGCAAGCCTAGGCGTCCAGAACTAATGTAACTTGATTTATATCTGTTTTGGGGAATATGCTGGCTTCTGTTTGCAGGAATCATGTCCATTTTAGCGGTCCGGAATTGGTAGTGGATCGTCATTGCTTGTCGTTGGCTAAGAATTCTGGCGTGCAATAATCCGCAGATATCATCTGCTTGTGGTTCTGGTATCGCTGCTGCTGTGCATGGTCTGTATTCTGGTGGCCTTGTATTCTAAACATTGAGGATTGCTGTGTGCATGGTGTGTATCTGCTTTTATAATGAAAAATCCTTTGCGTATTAGGGTCTTTTGTGTTGAAGTCCATGCTAGAATGTGGCGTAAAAATGGAGATGTCGTTTTACTACCATGTGAATGGTATAGATCAGTGCGCTGGTAAGTCAATTTTGTATTAGTATAATTTATATTTAAGGGTTGAAACCCATCCATTATTATTTTTCTAAACCAGTCTTTTACTTTTATAGGTCTGAACAAGGTCTGGAGCTTGATCTATTTCTTCTTCAATGTTGTGCTGCACTTGCTCTAGAAGATCTTTTTGTCAGTAGAGTTTTAGAGCGCTTTGGACTGTTAAACTACTTATCCCTGAATCTTGAACAGTCTAGCGAGTATGTATTCTCCTGCAACACGGAAAACTTTTCAATTTTCATAGATCTACGGTGTTATGGCAAGTTGATGTCATATAAGTTCTTAAGAAATGATTTAATTGTTTTTCTCAAGTAACTACACACCACATGCACACCATTCATAGACCTTTATTTGGCAGAAAATAAATTGTTCTCTGAACTCACTTTTCACAAGAAATATTTCAGTCACATTTGTATAGAGGAGAATATTTACAAAATGATGCTACTTTAGACGAGTTCAACTAGGCAACAAGACAAGTGTGGTGAAGGCATATATGCATGCAGCACCGTGCTTAAAACCCATTGAAGAAAGTATTTGTATATATTCTGTTACAGAGTCAATTGTGACTCTGTTACTTCCCATTGAACTGTTTAACTTAGTGTAGGACCCAGTCTTTTATAAGCTCAAGTTTTTATGCAGAGGCCTGTTATATCTTTGACATTCCCCTTAATCGATGTAAAAGTTCTCAGGGCTTGAAGTGTGGACAACGCATAAGCTTTCTTTACCTCGAGTTGAATTTTTTAATAACTAAGAAGACTGCAAGCAGTAGGGACTGAACTCCTGATCCAACGAATATTGAATGTGTTAGGATATCCAGTTGAATTTCATGGCATTCGGTTTTGTCATAGGATATCCAGTTGCTTCAGCTTCAGGTAAAAAAAAATTCCTGCTAAATAGACTCTTGGAACAACAACAAAATTTATTAGTTCATTTCAATGTCATGTGTTTCTATATTTGTATATTATTTAAGTTCCTTTTCTCACAGTTAAACTACTTCAAGGCTTGTGGAGGAATGACTTGGCAGCACTAAAGGGTTCGTGTCCAAATTGTGCAGAAGAGGTTAGACATTGCCCCTCAACCATTGCTTGGTGTCTTTGACTAATGACTTTGTTTGGTTACACAATCTAATCAAACACTTATTCAATAAGCAATTATCTTACTGTTAGCATATATATACAAGATGTTTGTTGTATTGAAATTGGAATGAGATTGAACTCTATAGAATAATCTAAAATTCATTTATGACAATTAGCTATTTGGAGATACTTAAGGTAATAAGTTAAAAATGGCTAAGGGATGTCTCATAAACTATTTTCATAAGCTCTTTCAAAGTGTCTCAATGAGTTTGATTATTTTTCAGGTATTTGCGTTTGTAAAAACAGACAACTCTAACTCACCCTATAGAGCAAAGTGCCATGTGTGTGAATGCTTATTGGAATTTCGCACTGAGGTCGAGGTAATAACATAACATATATTACATTTACTTCTTGCAAAAAGCAGTTCATAAAATTAGTCTGCTATTTGATTTCACATCTTATTGAGTATACAGAGAGTTGAACTTGAAACATACAGAGTAAAGCAAGAGGTCTGAATGTTTTTCTCTTTTGCATGACGCGTGATGTTTATCATATACATCAATCAACTTCAAGATTTGGCAGACAATGGGTTTATGGGCGTATTTACCTTGTGCGTAGATCCAGACGCCAAAGGGAGATGTAAATTCTCTTCCCATCAATTGTGACTACGATTCTCAATAGTGATGAAATGTATACAAGCAACTTCTGTTTTGTTTTTAAGTTTTAGTCAAAAACCTCATAATCTAACTTGTAATGGACATCAACGTCAAGAACCTCATAATCCAGCCTGATGCCTCAATTGCTGTTGATTGTATTAATTTGTGTAGGAATCATGTTGTGTTAGAAACATATTGCTAAAGACTGTAGAATTCTTCTTAAGAAATTTTCTCTGTTTTCTGTTATGTATATTAGTAGGGACCATAATGATCTTGCTCATAGTCTTGCGAGAGTTGGAAAATGTTTTGGTTCCAAGACTTAGGATTCTGATATTTTAATTTTTGGTGAGATGAATTCAAGGAACATGTCCAAAATCCATAACAAATAGTTTCAAGCTTATTGACATTCAACGGTGTCGTGTTTTACAAATATTTTTTTCCTGCATTCTTGAGCTTCTCTATATTTTTTGCAATATATGGTAATATTTTTCCATTATTTACAGGATACTGTGTTGGAGCTTGAGTTTCAGGATGTTAAAAAGAAGTTCACCATGCTTCAGGTTTATGGTCATCTCTTTTGTGTAGCGTGTTCTTGATAAGGACCCTCATGGTTCTTTTGTTTAGCATTTGGCTTCTTAATCGAAATTTTTTCTTCATAAAAAAATGCTGAGTTTGTTTAAATGAGATTTAAATTCTGTTTTGAATTTGTTAGGCTGTTGCGTGATGTTTAGCTTATGATGCAATGCGTTATGAGTTTTGATGTGAGATTAGCTAAACATTGTAGAAATATTGTGAATTACTTTTGAATCTTGAAAATGAAGTATGGCAATTGATTGGTTGTGGTGGGTCATATTGAAAAGTGTGGTGTGTATGTATTTTTAAAATGGTTGTTATGAATAATGTATTGCTGATGGGAAGTGGATGAATGGTTTAATTTTGAAAATTAATTGAACATGGTTTTGTATAGGTGAGTGTATGTGTATTCTAATTGTGTAAGGGTGTAATTTGCAGGAATGGGGTACTTGAGCAAAGCACATGATATGGAGGCATTTTGGACAACATGTGGAGCTTGGGGAAGGCCTTGGACACCATAGATAATGAAGTGCCTGAACATACATGGGATGACTTCTTGAAGAAAAAGTAGAACTTAGGATTCGACTTTGTGGTTATCTATAGTCAATGTATAGAATGTGGTTTTGAATTATATGCTGATGCCATGACTTATGTATTACTAAGAAATCAGTTTAATACATTTTAATAGATAATGATAAGATTTAAATGCTTTAAATTAGATATATATATATATATATATATATATATATATATATATATATATATATATATATATATATATATAACCTACATGAAATATAAAAGGAATCAATGGAGACCATATCTTACCTATTAAAAAAATGAGCAAAATATAAATAACAATCGTATTAAATACATTAATTAGATTGATATAAAAAGTTAAAATGTAATTATTTGTCAATTGACTTTTAAAAATTCATTTTTAAAGACGAAACAAATAAAGTAAACACTCGCTGAATTCAAACTCTACACATATAGGATATCTAAAAATTGTGTATTTAATTTTAATTTTAAGTAAATACAAAATTTTCACATATCATTTTTATTCAAATTTTATAAATTCAAACCCTCACTTTTTCATGTATTGATTCTATCTTTTTTTTTAATATAAATTATATTTTTTTATTTACTAATTTTTATTAATCATAATATTTTCAAATACTATGTTATTAGTTGATATTTATAAAACTAAATGATTATATAAATATTTTTATAAATAATGTCAAAACAAATTTAATATTTAAGAAAATATACGGTTGATTCAAATATTTGTATATATATATAAACTATATTTATGCTCCAAATATAGGGCACGAGTACGGGTACTGGTTTGTTACAAACCCCTCTTATGTTCCTAATAAAAATAAAAATATATTTTTCTTTTATAACAAATACCAACTGATTCTATCATTTTTTTAAATATAAATTATATTTTATATGTTTATGAATTTTTATTAACCCTATTTTTTTCAAAATAAATACACTTAACATACCGGTACTCGGACAAAAACACGAGTACTAATATGTATATCCCACGAAATAGATATTAGTAATAATACTTACATAAAATATATTTATTTATATTAGTAATATTTATTTATGTTAATAATATTTATTTATACAGTTAAAATAATATTTATAAATACTATGATATTATTTGATATTTATAAAACTAAATCATTGCATAAATATTTTTATAAAAAAATATCAACTGATGTCCGTGAGTATTGATTCTATTTTGTTTAAAATATAAATTATATTTTTGATATTTACTAATTTTAATTAATCCTATTTCTGGGATTCTATCTCTTTTTTAAAAATATACATCATATTTTTTATATTTTACTAATTTTTATTAATCCTATTTTTATTAATACAATTTTTTTCTTCTTATTCTATCTTTTCTTTTTTAAATATGAATTATATTTTTTATATTTCCTAATTTTTATTAACCGTATTTTTTTGATTCTATCTTTTTTTTAATATACATTATATTTTTTATATTTTATTAATTTTTATTAATTTTTATTAATACTATTTTTTTCTTCTTATTCTATCTTTGTTTTAATATGAATTATATTTTTTATATTTACTAATTTTTATTAATTCTATTTAAAAAAAAACAAATGCGTGTAACATATCAGTATTACGAAATATATATTTGTAATAATACTTATATAAAATGTATTTATTTATGTTAATAATATTTATTTATACAGTTAAAATAATATTTATAAATACTATAATATTATTTGATATTTATAAAACTAAATCATTGCTTAAATATTTTTATAAAAAATATCAATCGTTGCCCACGAGTATTGATTCTTTTTTTTAATATAAATTTTATATTTTATATTTACTGATTTTTATTAATTCTATTAATATTAGCTTTTAATTGTGTCCCTTTTTATTATTATTACCATTATAATGAATAAATTGTGATTTTAAAATAATCACAAAATATATAGAATATTGCAATTAATGGTATATTTTTGCAATTATTGTCCTATTCATTTGTACCACTAATATATAGTATTATTTTGGAAAGATATTGATATAAGAAAAATCGATTCAAGAAACTGTTCTTTCCATTTTTTATTACAAATAAATTTAATCTTTAATTCAAATATGATAATAGTTTATGTCGACAGTCATATATATATATATATATATATATATATATATATATATATATATATATATATATATATATATAAAGTGTAAATAAACATTTAGATTGAGAGTGATAAATACATTAAATAGTAAAAACATTATTAGACATGATATTGAATTGTCAGACATTGGAAAATACTAATAATAATAAAAAATAAATGCTCTATAATTTTGATTGCAAGATAAATATTTATATTAATTACTAAAAGAGTAAGGTTTTAAATTTTTTGAAATTCAATGGATGGATAATCATTTATAATTAATAGGAGATATTGAGTTTCAATTTTTTTTAATATGACACTAATTATATAGAGTTTCAAAAGTTTATAACAAAAGAGTTATAAATAGTTTTTATTTTTATTAAGTAATAAAGAAGTCAAATTAAATTTATTATTTTGTCTTAAACTTTGAGAGAAAAAAATGTTTTTTTTAATAAATTAGGACGGTAGTGTTGTAGGTTAATCAGTACCCGAGCGAACACACGAGTATTGATGAGTATCCCACAAAATAGATATTTATAATAATATTTATATAAAATGTATTTATTTATGTTGATGATATTTATTTATTAAATTAAAAAAATATTTACAAATACTATGATATTATTTGATATTTATAAAACTAAATCATTGCATAAATATTTTTATAAAATATATCAAACGATGCATGCGCGGGTATTGATTTTTTTTAAATATAAATTATCTTTTTTGTAATTATTAATTTTTATTAATTCTAATTTAAAAAAAATAAAAACAAATTTGCATAACACACCAGTACTCGGACGATCACATGGGTACTGATATGGATATCGCACGAAATAAATATTTGTAATAATACTTTCACAAAATATATTTATTTATATTAATAATATTTATTTATAAAATTAAAATAATATTTACAAATACTATGTTATTATTTGATATTTATAAAACTAAATCATTGCGTAAATATTTTTATAAAATATACCAACTTATGTATGTGGGTATTGATTCTATTTTTTTAAAAATATAAATTATCTTTTTTTTTTTATATTTACTGATTTTTATTAATTGTATCTTTTTCCAAATTTTAAGTGTGAACGCACCCGTGTGAACGTACAGTTATCATATTAATTTTTAGTACATAAGAAATTTACTAATTTTTATTATATTTTATTTTATTTTTTAAATTTTAAATATAAATAAATACATTTTAAGAACAAATACATTCTGAAAAAAAAAAACATTATAAAAACAAATACATTCTAAAAACAAATGCGCGTCACCGACGTGTATCCGTGCGAACGCACGGGTATCATAATAGTTTTATACATATATTATATTCAACGCTAATACATTATACCCTAATTTTACATTCCCAAATGTATTAATATACCCTAATTTTTTTAAGTGAGTATTATATTTTATAAATAATTAAATATTATTATTATTATTATTATTATTATTTTATTGTTGTTGTTTGCTTGTCATCAACGCCAACAAGAATTTGTATAAAAAACAAATTTAACGACATATGCATTAATTACTATTACTTATATTTATAATATTCATGGTTGGAATTTATAAACAAGCATTACGATATTTATGTTGACGCGAGAATAAAAATTCGATACAAAATAATTTAAATATACATCACGCGGCCAAACTTTTGGTGTGTAACAATGTAGCCATTACCAAAGTTTATGTTGACAGAATGCCACCATTACAAAAATTCCAAATTATTATTAAAATCAAAACTCCTTTCAATTAAACTAATTGAGTTTAATTACTATGCACTGACAATGTAAAAAGTTTTACACTGTCAATACATCACCATCATCCGTTTGAGTTATTTTACAGATTATTAAATTAAAAGTCAAACTCCTTTTTACATCCAACGATTATAATTAACTGACAGTGTAAAATCCTTTTACACTATCGTAAAATCCTTTTACACTATCAATACATTTCAATTAATTCAAAACTAATTTTAATAAAAATAAAGCATTACATATTCAAAAATTCAAATTACTACAAATAATGAATTTTAGCTCTTAAAAAAAGCGTAAGAATGGTAAAAACATAATTGCCACGCGAACGTAAGGTTTCGGTAACACGTGGTTTTCCATCTTCATCCTTTTATCTCATTCTCACACAACCTTCTCCCCTTTTTATATTTATATCTTTTCCTAACTCTCTCTTCCACCTCTCTTTCTTTCTTCTTTCCCAATTCCCAATCACTCTCTTATCCCAAAAGCCATCGATAAACGCCATTTAGGGTTTCAGGCAAGCCTTCATTTCTCACTCTCACTTCTCCATTACCAATTAGCTTTTCCTATTTTCTGTTTATAAGTCCTCTCCTGGGTTTTGATTTTCCAGTATGTGAATTTTGAACCATAGTTGGAATTACGGATTTTTTCTCTTCGTTTTTGGTTAATTAAGCATCCGTAGATCTTTGAATCGGAATATGGCTCGGTCGGTGGATTCTGTTTTGTTTTTTTTTTCTTGATTAATTATTTTATTTTAGCTTTTTATTGCCGCATTGGTTTTTGCGAAGTTGAATATAGTCAAATAAGAATTTCTGGGCGTTTAGAACTTTGAAATGGATGTAGTCGTTTGCAGAAGATATTAACATTCATGTGTTTGTACTTGTGCTACATTGGTTCTATCATTGCAATTGTTATTGACATGATTTTGAAAATGTTATGTACACTTTGTAGCTTCAACAAAATCACCGGTTTTGCTTTTGCTGAACTCATAATCCAATCATTGAATCATAGTCTTTGATGTGTTGACATTAGTATAAGTTTATACATCAAAGCATCAAATCCAACTTTGGGGAAATTTTTTATTATGTACTCCTAAATATACTAAATAGTAATTGTCTCATCTGTTAGTACGCATAGTCATCTGCCACTAAGAGACTGAAATTTGACCATGTTATGCTGCTGTTTGTTTACTTGTAGTTGATGTGATTGCCTAGTGGGAGATGTCCACTTTTTAAGAAATGTTTGTTTCTTTTCTAAGATGGATATCAACTTCCTTATTTTTCTTTCTGTTTTGATTGGATTGATTTGATGATTGAATGCCAGAGTAATCATTGTTGGCTCTGTGCCTAATGTTGTATATGTTTTGTTATATACAATGTCCTTTTGTTAGTGGATCCATATCCATCATCTATAAGTGAAAGTTATTGGTTTGTCTGAGATTTAAGTTGCTGTCCTATATATGTATATGTCTAGTTTGGATCCACATTGTTGATTGAAAATGTTTAGTTTCTTTTATTTGAGGCCATTTCCTTCACTTGTATCCTATGTAGCACCGACACCTCTGAAAAATGGTGTGTCCGTGTCTGTGTCAGACACTGACACCTACACCGACACTTCTAATTACCTTTAATTTATTCATTTTTCAAATTATTATCGGTGTTGCTGTGACACTGTCGTATTTGGGGTGTCCGTGCTTCATAGCTTGTATCTCATTTTTAGCCTTTGCATTCCTAAGTATTTGCTTTTGTCTAGTGATATTTGATCATTCATAGCGTGTTTGGGTCTAAGTTGGGAAAGGTTTTCTCACGTTACAAAACTATATAACAGTGATGTTATGTAAGCTATGATTCTAGACTCAAGTGCACATTTTTATATGATTATGCAATGCCATTGTTTCTTGATGCATTGGTATAGACACGCCTGTTTATCATAGGTTTGAACTTCAAATCAATTTCAAAGTTTTTTCATTTACTTTGGCTTTCTGCTTCTTTATCTCATTTACCATAATCTTGTGCATTTTGTGGGCAAATTATTTATTTTTTTTCATTTACCCTGGCTTTCTTCTTTATTTCTATCACATAATATTCTAAATTTAATGGAAATTTATTGAGCTTATAGGGTGCTTATTGGAATAGAGACATTTCATTGTAGTGAAGGCATAACAAACATGCATACTTTGCCAAAAAAGTAACTTTCCTTAATTGTCTGTGGCAGGTTGAAATAAGTGGTTTGTTATTGTCAAAATGTCATCTCCAAGCAAGAGACGGGAAATGGACGTAATGAAATTGTGAGTAAACTATTTTAATGTTGAATTTTTTTTTTATAAGTCTGTGGAAATCTGTATTTTATCAAATTAGTTGAAATACGTTTTAGATTGAATTTTATTTTGACTATTAATGTGACGAAGAAGAAAATTTGGCACACTGATCAGGTTATCTCTATGGAGGTATTGTTTGATCCATAAATTAAGTTCAAAATGTGGGTGAACTTTTTTAATTGGTTATTTGACTTCCAAGAAAGAATCTGTAGTTTTTTTTTTCTTTTTTAATTTATGGTTTTGAGTCGGTCTTAACTAAACTGCCATTTGACAGAAACTAGACTACCCGTTTGTAGTAAGACCGTCAGTATAGGAAAATATGTGATGTTTAAAAGGCGAGATGCGTTTTAATCCCTTGTAGTATAGCTCACCAGCTTGCTTTCTTAACGATATTTTGTTGTTACTTAACCCTGTCTAGTTTAGTTTCAAGTAAAAGTACATTCTCATTACAAAATGATTTCCTCCCCCCTGCTTTCTTAACCTTCCTCCCAAAAAATAAACCAGTCTTCTTAATTACATCTAATGCTTTCCGTCATAGTTGTCCCTTTTTTAGTTATGATATAGTTTTAACTTTGCAGTGGCATTATGATACAGTTAGTGCAGCTTTGTCAGTCTTGTGATGGGTAAACCATAGTATCATAGTAGACTGGTGGGCGGTGTTGTAGAGACTTGGATCAGAGAGTGCGGCCAAAGTTTGAATTAGTTGCTAAATTTATTATTTCATTAGAGTATACAACTATAATTTAAAACAGTGATGGATTATGAAAGCATATGGATGTACTTAATTTAGTAATATAGAATATATGAAGTTACAAGCTTCAAAGGCATTACTAAAATGGTGGTTGGGAAGTGCCGGCCTTCTATTAGGACTGAAAAACCTGACAATGGATCTGTCAGGAGATGGATCTGTCAGGAGGAACCCAAGAATTGAATGGAATAGAAAGTACATTTGCTTTTAAGAAAGTTAGAATAGGAGAGAATCTCTCCAAGGGTTTTCCCCCTTCACAATAGGGTCACTAATTCACAATTTTTATAGTATTCAATGATTCCTCTCTCTAACTCCAAAATCTCCTATTTATACAAGATAATCCTAACTAACTTCCCGAATTAGCTCCTCATTATCCTATATTGTTACCAACTCATCTTATCACATATCCTAACAAACTTCACTATTATCCCATATCCTAACAAACTCCTCATTATCTCAAATCCCAACAGGATTGGACTTGAGGCATTGCTCAAACAATCCTAATTATATGAGAATTGGCATTGCTCAGACAAGCCCAATTATGATTTCATTATCAGTCTAGAGCTAGCAAGCGAATGAGTGTGATTGTTACTTTTATATCTGTTAGGTGAATTGAGACTATCACTTAATATAATACTTACATATGATCTATTTCTGTTGATAGCATGATTCAATCCTAGCAAAAGTTCAGTCATATTTCTCTAATATTCCTGTCCTTTTTACAGGATGATGAGTGATTATACAGTGGAGACGATAAATGATGGACTCACAGAATTCAATGTGGAGTTTAATGGTCCAAAAGAAAGTACTGTCAATATTCTAGAGCTGACTTAGTCTTTTGTTTGATGAAACTGCACATACAGTTGAGAAAGAGAAGTGTGGCAACACGTTGCTTAACACTCTTCCTCCGACACTCCCATTATTAGATGAAATTGATGGGGTGCCACCCACCACTTTGAAAATGTATCCTTTAAATTGGCTGGACTTGTGTAAATTTTACCTAAGCATAAAGGAAAGGTCGGAGGGAGAGTGTTAGAGAGTGTGTTGCTATCACTCTTCAAAGTAAAAATAATAAAGAAGAGTGCTTTTTAGACGAAGATTTTCTTAAAAAAATCCATTTTACTCCTTCAAGGACAAAAAAGGAGGGGTAAACCTTAGTTAGAAGTTCCTATATCTCTATCACAAATTTCCGTCTATACCTTAATTAGTTGTGTGTTGCTATCCCTGAAGATTTACATTTTTTATACTCCGCTTTAACTTTTATCTGCTTATTCATTGATCTGTTACACTTGTGATTGTTGCAGGCCTTTATGAAGGCGGAGTTTGGAAGATTCGTGTTGAACTTCCTGATGCATATCCTTACAAATCCCCTTCTATCGGCTTCGTGAACAAAATATACCACCCGAATGTTGATGAGTTGTGAGCACTTCATTTGCTTATCAATCTTTTTATTTAATGTAATTTTTGCACTGTTCTGGGCTGGCACTGGATTTAATACTTGAACCCTGTACCTCCAACTCCTTTTAACCCTTAGTTCAATTAGTTCAAGCCAGTTGAGCTATCCTTCCTACCTATGGCCCCATGATATATGAACTGCTTTCTCTTATTCATCTGGTATACACACCACTATTCTGTTGTTTTTGGCCTTTATTCTGGGATTTTGTACAAGTGGTGTATAGAATTTCTTCAGACACCTGTGGATTATGACTGATTCTAAGTTTACATTTTGTCCAATGCAGATCTGGCTCTGTATGCTTGGACGTAATTAACCAATCATGGAGTCCAATGTTTGGTAATTTTGTTAAAGGCTTTTCATTGTAAAAAGTTTCAAGTATCTGAAGTTTCAAATTCTGTTGATTTGTCATATTATTATGTACATATGTTGGTAAATAATTATGTGAAAAACTCAACAGGATTATATGGAATCTCCACCTTCTTAACCTATATAGATGACCAAGGTTTCCGTTGTTTCAGATCTTCTAAATGTCTTTGAAGTTTTTCTTCCACAACTCTTGCTTTATCCAAACGCTTCAGATCCTTTGAATGGCGACGCAGCATCCTTAATGATGAAGGATAGAAAGTTGTATGACCAAAAAGTTAAAGGTGAGTATGTTTTTATTTATGGTGGTTTTTTCTAATAATTGAAGACCTAAATAATGTTTTTTTAGAGGAAGTATACATAATGGATTTTTTTTGGGTCAATGATCCCACTGCATTGCTTGCCTTGCCTCAAATCTATTGCAGTAATCCATAAAATCAATCTCCTAAATTTGAAGAATTCAAGTTGCAAACAGGATGGTTTAATATCTTGGGCAGAAAGTCATCTAGATTTTGGTCTATATTGATTTATTTTAGCTTGTTAAAAATGTTAATGTGGTGTTTATGGGGACAGAGTATTGTGAGCGGTATGCTAAGAAGGAAAACATTTCCAACAATGGTACAGCTGATGATGAGGACAGTGATGAGGAAGACATAAGTGAAGCAGACACCCAATCAAGTGATGATGAAATTCCTGGTCATGCTGACCTTTAAATAGAGCTCTTTAAGTTTAAGGGTCCATGTATTATTACACATATTTACTTGTTTAGTTATAATTATATAAGATGTAGGGTTATTTCTCTGTACTATTTTTCTGCCCTTATAATAACAGTGTATAATAATTTCTTTTAAAGCTATACTATAATATGTCATTAGGGCTTTAAACTTTAAATTGTAATTTGTATATTAATATCTGAAATATTTTTCTTTCCAAATTTAAGGATACCAGAAATGTAACAGTTAAAGATACATTCTGAAGATTTTAGTTGTTTTGTCTCATGATTAGCCAACTATATATTTTAGAATTGCTGAGATATATTTCTTCCTTGCTATTGAATAGGATTCTTGAGCACATACGCAATACGCATTTTTCTTTCATTCATTCATAACTTTATAATAAATCTTTGGATTCTGTGTCATCAGAACCAGATGAAGGTGACTTTTCACTGTCTTCAGGAGTAAGATTTTTGGGAAAGCAAGGTTTACGGAAGGAAAAGCTAATTTTCTGAACCTTTCAAGGAGTGCTTCATGTCCAAGAAGTAGATGCATAAAAATTTACCACTTGTCAAAAATATTGTGGATTTATATCAAGGTAATTCTTCAAGTATGACATCTAAATGCTCACAAGGTGAAACTGACTCACCTATAGCATGGATTGAGTTTATGGTTGAATCAGTTGAGTAAAAATTTAGAGATTGAGCAATTTTCAAGTCTTGTGTTTCTGAGTTTAGAGAGAAGTTGGCATAGTCTAGCATTAACATGCTGTTGGAAATACATGCGAATTTTATCCCAGAGTTCAAAATACATATGTGAATTTTATCCTAGAGCCTCGTGGGAAGGGAGCAAACTTCGAATGCAATCTCAATGATGATGATGGTGGCATTATTGTGTGCTCTACACCTGAGTTTTTGGAAGAGACCAGGAGATTGTTACATGAAATTTAGAATAAAATTTCTGTTAAAATGATTGAATGAAAAATTGGTCTAGTTTAGAGGCCTTTTTAATGACCATATAGGAGCTTTGGAGGGAGGTGAAAAGAATATTTATAGCTAATATTTTCTTTGTTTGGGATCATTATAATGCGGTAAAAGTACATGAGAGTTTAGGATGTTGTTAGCAACCTCATGAATTTGTATCTTCTTGAAAGTGAAGTGAGATTTGTTAACATTGAAAACCCGAAATTTTGTCTGACACTGTTTAGTTTTATGGAAATGGTTGAAAAGTAGGGGTGTGAAAAATATTCGGTTGTGATGTCTAAATTCAAATCTGTTTTAAATATTTGGATATAATTGAATGGTTATTAACCGGTTTAGTGTTTAATCGGTTTAGTGTTTAATGGTTTTTGTTATCCATTCATATAATCCGAATATAATTAAATGGTTATTAACAGGTTAAAATTTTTTGAATTCGATTATAATCCGGTTATTATCCAAAATTCAAATTTTTTAATTTTTAAAATTAAAAAAAAATATTTTTTGAATTTTTTTTTAAAACTGGATTTTTTTTAAAAATCCGGTTATATAACCATAACCAAATTTATAACTGGTTTTATAACCGATTTTGATTAAAATGTGATTTTGGTTATAAATCCAAATCATTTAAATAATTTAAAAATGGTTATGATTTTGTTTCTAAAAATAACTAATCATGCACACCCCTATTAAAAAGAGTTAAAAAAAGAAAAGAAGAAATAAGCGACATCTTCCGGTTTGTATCACAAAAGTGGAGATGGAAAACTTTTGATGCGACACAAATAATTTTCTCTTTTTTCTGACTTCTTTGCATTGCCAATCTAATCTGCACCACTAACCATTTTTAGAAGCATTTGCACACTTAATTACTTTAGACAGGCAAAATCATACATTTAATTAGTTGTCATGCGTGCAAGAAAAGTGGACCCTTTAATTTGCTTTTGTCATTTTGAATAATCTCAATAATCATAATTTGATTTGAACATCACCAAACATGACAAAGATTTACTACAGGGAGACCCTTATTGCTATTAGTATGATTCATTTGCAACACTAATAATTTTAATTATGGTCCAAATGAATAATAAGAATAATTGAAAAACACACTAATTTATAGGCTTTGCTACAAATGTAATAATCTTTATAGTTTGTTACATTTGTAACTATTGAAACAGAGAAAAACTAAAGAATAAGAGATATGTGGTGAAATCGCTTGTCAAGGCAATCCTAAGCGTTGGAGGGCTTTCGCCCTCTTGAGTATACCTTTTGGTTTGATAATCATAGGCTATTTTATGTTGACTTTTTTGATATGGTCCTTAATTTTTGGTTGACCTCCTCCAATAAGGGTTGGAGGGCTTTCACCCTCTTGGGTAAGCTTCAATATCTTAAGGCCACTATTAAAACATGAAATAAGGGAGTTTTGGTGATATGGATTTTCAAATTGAGTTTCTCAATGATGTAATGAGTAATATGGATCTATTGGTCGATATTAATCCCCTTTTTGTGGATGAAGTAAAGTCCAGATCCAAAGTCGTTGTCGATCTTTAGTATTTGTTTAGGGTGAAAGATTTTCAATTGACTCAAAGAGCTAAGACTAGATGGATGAAGGAGGAGGATGCTAATTCATGTTTCTTTCACGTCTCTTTTAAGTGCAGGAATAAAAGGAACTTTATCTTAGCTATTAAGAAAAGAGAGGATTGGATTGAAGGAGTGACTGAGACTCGTAGTGAGGTTTTTTTCCTTCTTATTTCTATGATAGATTTAAAGAACAGATGTAACTTGTCAAAGACTTGATGGGGGTGACCTTTAGGTCTATCTTTATTTATGATAATTTGGTCCTGGCATCTTCTTTCAATCTTGAGGAGATAAATGTGATTATATCTTAGTGTGATAAGGATAAGAGTCTGGGGTCTGATGGTTTTAACTTTTCTTTTTTTAAAAGGTTTTGGAATCTTATGAGGACAGACGTGAGGATTATGTTTGATGAGTTTCATCAGTTCACATCTCTTCTCCATAGTTTTCCCTCCTCTTTGTGACTCTTATTCCTAAGGTTAAAACCCATGTTTCTTTAGATGATTTCATACCTTTATCTCTTGTGGGATCCTTTTTATAAGTTGGTTGCTAAAGTTCTGGCTCAAAGGTTGGGATTGGTAATGAACAAGTTAATTAGTCATAACCAACTAGCCTTCCTTAAAGAAAGAATCTTGGTTGATGGGGTTATGGTTGTCAATGAGTTGATTGACCTGGCTAAGAGATCCAAGAAGGAATATTTCATTTTTAAAGTAGATTTTGAGAAAGCGTATGATTTAGTAAGTTGAAGTATATGAATTATACACTTATGAGATTCAGGTATAATGATAAATGGAGATTATGGATCAAAACTTGTATCATCTCTGGTAATCTGGCTATGTTGGTTAATGGCTTCCCAACTCCTAAAATCAAGATCTATAGAAGGTTGAAGTAAGGAGATCCTTTAGCTCGTTTCCTCTTCCTTCTTGTGGCTGAAGGCCTTAGTGGTTTGATTTAGCGGGCTTCAAATCTTAGTCTTTTTTCTGGTTTTAAAGTTGGCCCTTACAATTTGGAGGTTACTTATCTCCAGTATGCTGATGATACCTTGATCTTGGCTGAATCGATGGTTGATATTCTTTGGACTATCAAAGTTATCCTCGGGGGTTTTTACCGTGTTTTGGTCTAGAGATTAACTTTCATACGAGTAGTCTGATTGGGACTAATGTTGACCCCTCATTTCTCTATATGGATGAGGGCTTTATGCATTGTAAGATTGAGCCTCTCCCGTTCTGGTACCTTGGGTTAGCAGTATGAGCCAACCCCATGTAGAAATCAACTTGGGAACCTCTGTTAAATCTGGTCTGAAAGAGACTTAACTCTTGGACTCATAGGTATGTTTTCCTTGGGGTAAGAGTTATTCTCCTTAGTTTTGTGCTTAACGTTATACAAATTTTCTTCCTCTATTTTCTCAAGATGCTTGTGAAAGTATGGAATAAGTTGTTTAGAATTCAAATGAGGTTCCTTTAGGATAGGGTGAAGGGACATATAAAACTCCCTAAGTTAGGTGGTCTGAAGTGTGTAAGCCTAAGAAGTCTAAGGGACTTGGTGTTAAGATTTTAGGCTGGTAAACTTGACCCTTCTTGCCAAGTGGAGATGGAGGATCCGAATCCTCTGGTCTTTGGTTTACCATTCTTCATGCTCGATACGATGCTTTTAGTCTATCATCTTGGTGTGGAGGTAGGTCTTCGAAAAATCGCGTCTTCTCCACCTGGTGGAAAGGAGTATCCCTGCTTGGATCTAAGAAAGACAATCTTTTGAATTAGTTTGAGCATGCCTTGACTAGGAAGGTCGAGTCCGACAATTTAACTTCATTTTGGAAAGATCATTGGCTAGGTAATACCACCATTATGACAAGATTTCAGAGAGTGTTCTCTATTTCCCAAATTCAAGATGAGAAAGTGATAAAGGTTGGAAGTGTGACCATGGATTGATTACTTGGGACCCTAATGATTGTCGAGTTTTTATGGCTCTCCAAGAGGTCTAACTCATCGTAGAGATAAATAAGTAGTTAGGTGTGGAATCATGCTAGTGATGGATCCTTTTCGATGGCATCTTATAAAGTCATTGCTTATGGCGGTCCTATTTATTGAGAGTGTAAATAATGAGTTCCTAATTGTTCTTGTGGTTTGGTAAAGTTGCCCCCCCCCCCCCCCTCAAAGGTGGTGGTTTTCTCTTGGAAACTTCTGCAAGATAGATTCCATTCTAAGGAAAATCTATTCAAGCGGAATGTTATTACTGTTGGAACAAAATTGGTTTGTCCCGTGTGCCTTAGGTTTTGATGATAACATAATATTTTAAGAACAAGTGGGTATACTAATGTTTGTTCAAGTGTGTAGGATCATAGACTAAAATTTCATATAGAATCCAAGTATGGGTTCTAACTATGAACATTCAATGAGAAGCTTAGAGATCAGAATATGACAGATCAAAAGTTGAAAACGAGACTCTGAAGAAGTCATCTTCTGAAGGGGTCATCGTCAAAACGTCAGAGTCTGAAGGAGCCATCCTCTAGAGATCAGACTTTGAAGAAGTATGCCTCTGATGATCAGAACTTGAGCCAGTTAAATCGCATGGACCAAGGTGACACTGATAGGTCATTGTTTATCTTTAAACATACTTTGTTACGTGAAGACCTAAGTTCTATTTTCTTCATAGAGTCTACTAGGATATAATTGCTAATTCCTATTGCAACAAAGGATTTTCAAACTAGCCTTCACCTAACCTGAAAATTTGGTGAAACATTTCAATGTCTCTTTTGAAGCTTCTCAAAGGGCTCTACCGTGCTTCATCTTCAACGACTCTTTTTCTTCTCTATTTAAGGATCTAAAGACTTGAAGAAAAATACACTAATTGACATAAAAAATAAAAGTTAATCTGTCAACAAAAAACATAAGATAAACTTAGGATTTCTTATCCTTGAATATCTTAGAAATCCCTAAGTCTTAAAAGAGTCTATTTGCATTGTATTCTTTATATACCTCTGATTGTATATCAAGTGTATTTTCCCAATAATAATTTATTTGGTAGGTAGATTGTAAGAAGTCTCTTACTAAGTGTTTGAGCAAAGGAAGTATCTTGCTTGTGTGTTTGAGTAAAGAAGTCTTTTACTTTAGTGTTTGAGCAAAGGAAGTATCTTGCTTGTGTGCTTAAGTAAAAAAGTCTCTTACTTTAGTGTTTGAGCAAAGAAAGTCTCTTATTTTAGAGTTTGAGCAAAGGAAGTCTCTTGCTTGTGTCCTTGAGCAACGAAATCTCTTGCTTGTGTGTTTGAGCAAAGGAAGTCTATTGCTTGTGTGCTTGAGCAAATTGTAATCTTGTGTGATTATAGTGAAAATCTCTTATAAGTACAAGGGGACTGGATTACTCTCAAGTTGTGAGAGAAACCAGAATAACTCTGCGTGTTATTCTTCTTTCTTGCATATTATATTCGCTGCCTACCTCTGACTGAATCATATTCTACAACCTTGTGTTTATAGTCTGACTCAAGAGTTTAAAAAGAAACAAAAAGTCAACACAATTCAACCCCTTCTCGTGTTTTTCTCACCTTCAATTACTGATCACGAGGGGTTTCCTGTGTTTTTTGTGGGGATTATGTAGAGTCAACCTCTTATTTTTTTGTGACCTGTAACTTGTTAGCTAGTACCCGGTATAAGATTTTAGGTGGTTAGTGGTGCATCAGACCCTTCATAGGGATCTTAAATTAGTTTTTGATTTTTTCCCTTTTGGTCCTAAGGCTAAGATTAGGGGTAGGTTGATTATGATTTGGAATGTTGTGGTGTGGACCATCTAGCGTGTTCGTAATGATAAGCTTTTCAGCGGTGGGTCAACAAATGTGAAAGAGATGAAGGATTAAAGTATTTTTTTTAACTTGGAGTTGGTTTTTTTTTTCTTCATAAAACCTAGTTGAACTCTATATCCTTCACCGATTGACTTTAGAATCCTATCCTGTGTCCGACTCAATAGAAGATCAAGATTCCTGGCCTAACTCCCTAGTTCTATGTGGTTCGTTATTGCAACCTTGAGGATCTGATTTGCTTTTGGTGGTTCTACTATCTGAGGTCTATCTTGGTTCTATTTGGGTGGTGGTTCGTTGTCGGAATTGGACCAGAGATCTCTTTTTCTTTTTTCCCGCTGTTTTGGCTGTAGTTGTTGCTAGTGGATCTGTTTCTGTTTTCTTTGTTTTGTTTAATTTGTTTGTTGTCTTTTTTATTGATTTTTTTTGTTGCCTTGCTAGATTGGCATTTCTTGTGCCGTTGTATCCATGTATTTTTCTTTTTTTTTTTTTTGCCATTTTAGTAATGGCTCAATACTCAAAAGTGTGTCATCAACTATTTGAGTATGTTCTATCTTCATAAATACTTTTGATGTATTTTAAAATTCACATTTTTTTTACCATTATGTGTTCTTGGTAAGGAGAATTTAAGAACTGACTTACCACACAAAATGCAAGGAAATTTCTCAAGAAATGATTGTGGAATGGTTCAATTTTTCAATCGATCTCATTTGTCTTCCTAAATATGATAGAGACTATCTCTAAATAGATAAACGTTTGACATTTGAGACCATATGAGTATCAACAGAATTGACGTTTAACATACTAGTTTCTTCAAGAATATCTATAACGTATTATAAGACCGTCCTTGGATTGGCTTACCTTAATATCAAAAAAAAAAAACATAGAATAGAGAAGTGCTCAATGTTGATCACTACTAGTTATGACTATAGTAATAACATACATAATAAGATAAATGTATTTTTGGGCCAAGTAACGATAAAAGATAAAATGGTGTAGTTCACTATGAATCATTACAAATTGTAGGACATTTATCTTAAATCTGCTTCATTATCATATTTTATTCTTATCAAACTTATTATTATATTTTGTCTCTATCTTTTCCTGCACACTAAAAAAACCTTAAGAGGGATTGAAGGATTTAGATAGTGTTCCGTTATGGAACCAGAATTGATAGAAAATCAGAGGTTGCGGTTTGCAATGGTGGACCTGAGCTCTGGTATGGTGGAAGAGAGGTTGACTTGCAAGGTTAGGACTCCAACGCTCAAGTTAATATGAGAGTAAGATGAGTGAATGAATTTTGAATTTCAATTGTACCTGGAAAATGACATGTCTCTTCTTTATATAGTATAACGATTATAACAACTTAATGATCTTCAAGCGTTGGATGCGAGGAACCGATGGATGGATCCTAGATTCGTATCGCTTGAGATCTAACTCAAGATAACACTCTTGCTTTGCGAGTGACTCGGTGGATTGATGCTTTCTTCGAGCCATGACTGTTGGGCCTTCTTACCGGCCCAAAGTGGTTGCCCTCAAGCCCTTGCCTCTTTTTTGCAGGGAGAGGACTTTGTTGCGTTTGTCTTTTTCTACCGCTCGTAGCCTGAATTGAATGGGAAGTCAGGATGTAACATTGTTGTCATTGGAATGCCACATCTTAAATGTGCCCCCATGCCATAAATATTTTTTCGTATTCTCTATCATGATGAACTTTGGAAACTAAAGTCATTGTGTGCTTTTCTAAGGCAATCTGGATCGTTGATAGTGCATATCATCTTCCTTTTGGTAAAACATTCCGTTATCTTTGCTCTTTCGTTATCCATATTTCTGCAACATACTATTTTCTCAGTAGATGAAAGGTGTCAACCATAAATCAAAAATCAAAAGAGGATACTCCTGTCTCTTGGATTAACCCCGTACTTTCAAAAACTATTTCTACACTTTCTCGCGAAAGGGGCCTTGAAAAGGCTTTCCTCGACACGGGTCCTTCTTTAGACTAGGGTGTATTGATCCCCGAGGAAGATAAAATAATTTTCAGTGAGTGGGATATTCATTTCTATGAGTGCACTTTTTAATCCTGGGTCTATGAATTCCTTTCAAGAGTTTTGAAATAGAGTTTTGAATAATTTGATGATTGCTCCCTCACAATTGAACTTTGTGAGTTAGGTCTATATTGAAGTCTTCCAGTACTGGCATGACTATCGGGGAGGAAAGCCACCTCTGTCATTTTTCTTCCACCTTTTCAGTGTACAACGTAGCTCAACGAGTCACGCGATGATCATGGCTTATTTACATTGGAACATGTTATCTGTTATTTCAAAGCATTTTCCGACGGCGTGAAACATTTAGAAGATCAGTTCTTTTTTGTTACCCCTATCAACGAAACAGAGAATAGATGTACAAATTTGTTTAGTAAGACTTGGAACTAATGCCACTTTTTACTGGGGAATGAGTCGTATTTATATAAGGAGGGTGACATGTCACATGAGGAGCTTTACCTGAAAAATAGGTTAGTCATATTTTTCAAAGAGTTGGGTTATGCCAGGGGCGTCCTCCCCCATGATGATGCCTCAAAGAAACGCTTGAAACGACTTATTGAAACTTGCCTATTCATGGATACCCATGCCAAAGAAAAGAGGAAGGTCATCTTCGATAAACTATCAATGTCTCTATCCTCCGCCGCCATTGTTAGTTACCTGCAACACTCTTGTCGTTTTGATAATTGTTATATGTATATTAAATGAAGAGCGAGGAAATAGTTCACCGAATGAGGATGGGGTTTATGTTGTTCCGACGATTATTGATCCTTCCAACGCTCCACCACCGGCCAATGTTTCTGCTACAACTAGAATGGCGAGGATTTTGCCCCGACCCTCTCAAATGGATTCTCGAGGGGGAACCACCTCAGGGAATTCCCTTGATGTTGGTATTCTTGACGATTCCTAAAGGGTGTTATATACACCGGGTCCTATGGCTCTTGTCATCTTGGATCGGTCGTGACCTCACAGTCTAAAAGAGCATCGAACGTCTACTTCGAAAGAGGATTGCTCTTACCTTTCCAATCTAACCGACAAAGCTCTTGAAAAAGAGTTGTCGAATCTGGCTCATTACACTCGCCGAGCTTTTGTTGTCATGACCATTGGTGAGGTCTCTTGTTGGGATGTTCTTTTAGCTGATTGGCGTCGTAAGGAGAGGCGACTACTGGAGGACAATGTCTATAATCATACACTTCAGCGAGATATGTATCTGCAAGAAGTACAAAAGGCTTTTGTTTCTCTTTCTGGGATATGTGATGTCTTAAATGCTTTCAATCTCCTCGACTCGTTAGTTCACCAGGTAAAACTCTTAGCAAGAGAAATAACAGAAAAGGATAAAACTCTGACCTCTACTCAAGTCACTCTATTTACTACAAGTGCATCTCTCTCAGTTGTTCAATAGAACCTTAAAATATATATTATGATAAGTAGAGTTTAAGTATACTTACAAATAGGGTCGTATTTGAGGGTGTGCAAGGTGACCTACAACACAGGGCCTCACAATTTTTCATAATTAAATTATGACAAAAAAGGTCTCCATACACATTATTCATGGTTAAAAAGGGTCTCTTAAAAATAACTTACAACTCAAATGAAGTTAACTTTATATTTTTACATAGGGTCTCTCAAAAGTTTGAAACGACTCGGCGTACAAATTTTCTATAATATTATTTAAATATCAATGCTAACTACAAAAAGTGAGATCCAACCCTAAACTTCTCACATGTATAAAACGTATGGTAAAATTTGAAACGACTCTGCTTACAAACATTCTATAATATTATTTAAATATCAATGCTAACTATAAAAGGTGAGATCCAACCCTAAACTTCTCACATGAATAAAACGCATGGTGCCGTGCATAACCTTAATAGGTCTCTCACACACACACACACACACATATATATATATATATATATATATATATATATATATATATATATATATATATATATATATATATATATTTATTTATCGGAGTTATTTTTGCAAAAATTTTAAACTCCTGCTAAATGATTGATAAAATAAAAACGCTGAAATTTTGCAGATTTATAACCGCTGCTAAATGGTTAAAAAAAAAAAAAAAAAAAGGGAAAAACTTGCTATCGTAGGTGAGAGACCTAGGTAGCCAGAGCCAAAAGCATTGGCTTTCATGTTATAATTTTGGAGGAACAGTGTAACAAACTAACAATGTATGAACAGACTTATCTTGTTTTGTTTTGTCCTTATGTTGTTCTAAGCCATGAATAGCAATTTTGGTGCAATCATGTGGGAATGGCTTGAATTCTGGTGCATGTTACATGCCACTAATATTCGCAATGATTTTACTCGATTAAAAGTAGCCACCCAACAAATACAAACAGCTTTAGAGTTTAAGACTTAGCATGCTGTCTTATATAAGTCAACATTTTAATCATTTGGTTTTTTAACTTTTATTTTGTTTTTTCTCTTGTAGCTTTCTTGTTCCACATACAAGTCAAAATGTAACAGTTGCATGAAATTGTCAATGCACTAGATGTGGTGTTCATAATCTCTGTCCCCTATTTATTCCTCTTCTATTCATCATTTTAACTATATTTTCTGATGCTTCTCTTGTCCTACATTGTGTCACATGGCAGCATCTCCATCTCCTCAATCACCTCTTGCGTCGCAAACTATGAAAGAAACAACAACTTCTTCATCCATAAGCAAAATCAGTCCACTTATTTTGTTAGTTATAATAGTATTAGCAATAATCTTTTTTCTCTATGGACTTGTCCAGTTAATTTTATGGTTACTGATGAAAAGGCCATCCTCTTCATCTCATTATAATTCCAACAGATTCCAAGAATCGACCCGAACCCGATCTCTTCAGAGGCAACTACAACACTTATTCCACTTGCAAGATTCAGGTCTTGACCAAGCTTTCATTAACACTCTTCCTGTTTTCAACTACCAAGATTTATTGGGTTTGAAGGAACCTTTTGATTGTGCTGTGTGTCTCTGCGAGTTTTCTGAACAGGATAAGCTGAGATTGGTTCCTATATGCAGCCATGCTTTTCATATGAATTGTCTTGACACATGGCTTCTCTCAAATTGTACTTGTCCTCTTTGTAGAGCAAATATCTCTAACAACAATAGTTTCCTCTTGGAGAATGTTAACGTTGTTGAGGATTCTTTGGTTCTGTCGCATAGGTTCAATGTCAATGGTGATAAAGAGAATATTATTGAGGAACAAATAGGTGATAAAAGGGTGTTTTCTGTGAAGCTTGGAAAATTCAGAAGTAATGGATTGGAGGATGGTAGTACTAGTAGTTGTAGTTTGGATGAAAGGAGATGTTATTCAATGGGTTCATATCAGTATGTGTTTTGTGATTCAAATTTGCAAGTGGTTTTGTCTCAATCTTGTTGTGAAGATGAAAATGAGAATGTGGAGGGGAAGAGGATAGGGAATAGGACCAAAGGTGAGAGTTTTTCTGTTTCTAAGATATGGCTTTGGTCTAAGACGAGCAAATTTCCTAGTTCTAATACTGTTTTTCCTTGATTTTCTTGTTGTGTAAGAAACTAAGAAAGGTAAATGTTTCATGTGAAATCTCCATTTTCTATTTCGATTTGCATGTCTTAATTTAATTACTCGGGTTTATGATTGCATCATGCTTGTGTCTATGGTATTAGAAGGATGATACTGTTATAAATCATTGTAAATTTTGAGATGAGAAAGAGTTATTTGTTTCGAATTCCAGATGGTCCCTTATTAAATGAATATTTTTTTGACCCTTTATTTTTAAGTCCTTCATATTTTTATCTTAAATGGGACTTAAGTGAAAGGCTCAAAATCTAATTTATTTGAAATAAAATATTTTATATTATAAAATCAATTTTTTTTTAAAATCGATTTTTTTTAAAACTGTTTTTTTCCTAAAACCGATTTTTTTTTCAAAAATAAAAAAAACCGATTTTTTCAGAAAATAAAGAAAACTGATTTTTTCCTAAAATAAAAAAAAAACTGATTTTTTCTGAAAATAAAAAAACCGGTTTTTTCAGAAGAAAAAAAAGCCGATTACTTCCGAAAAAAAAACTCGATTTTTTTTCCAAAAAAATAAAAAACCGATTTTTTTTCGAAAATTAAGAAAAACGATTTTTTCCAGAAAATAAAAAAAACGATTTTTTTCGAAGATAAAAAAAACTGATTTTTTCCAAAAATAAAAAAAAAACCGATTTTTTCCGAAAATACAAAAAAGCCCGATTTTTTCCGAAAATGAAAAAATCGATTTTTTCCGATAATGAAAAAAAACCAATTTTTTCCGAAAATAAAATAAAAAATTGATTTTTTCCGAAAAATAAAAAAAACCGATTTTTCCGAAAATGAAAAAAATCGATTTTTTTCACTCAAGAATCATGTTTGTTTCTTTTATAAAAATTGAGTTGCTAGAATACAGAGAATCATAAAAGAGAGAATGAGGCTGTGTTAGGATTTTTCATGTTGAAATTTTTGATGGGACTCTTTTAGGAAACACATTGCAAAACACCTCTGATTGTTAGGAATTATTACAGAAATTATTTAAGTTTTTTTATTGTATTCTTGAGTGAAAATCATTGAGGATTAAGAGAAAGAGAAATGATAATGAACTTGAATAATTTTGCAAGGGTCTCAAAGAGGCCGACTTATTAAGTACTTACCCCAGGATTAACACGTAAAGAAATTGGACGTGAAAGGGCGGCATTACATGACGAGCACGAAGTGTCTCTCAATTCGGCCCAATATGCTTTGGACGTGGATCACCCGCTTAAGTTGAGTGTGTTTCAACTCTGAGTCACATAAGGACGTGTCAAGACATGTATAGGAAAAAATAACTATAATACCCATTAGTCCAGAAAGGTAGCAACATCCTCTATTAAGAGAGAGGACTGATTCCTACTATCCTTAAGATTTGGCCGAACTGGTAGGTCTTAGAATTGGTTTCATAGCAACAACTAGGCTAAAGTGTCAAGTCTATAATTACCCCAACTACATGGTTGAGAGGATTCATTCACTTTTTCACAGATCAAAACTACAAAAAGACCCCCTTGCACATCTCTTTGAAGGCAATATATTCTTTATTGTACTTATCACAAGTACAATTGATACCTGCCGGAGGACCTGGTAAAATTGACTTAGACCACACTTTCATCTAAAACTTTGATTGCCCTAATCATTCTTCCACAATGGTGAGACGAGGTAATGTCATCAACAATAGTAGTGATAGCAATTCCATAACAGAGATGCATGTTGCTATGAAAGAAATTCAATAGACTAATCCAGAAGCCCCTAGTTAAGAAAGACAAAGAGTTGGAAGAAGGAAGAGAGAACACATCAATTTTACATACACTCAACACCATCGTTTAAGGGTTCACTACAGGGGGATAATCCAACTCCTACCGAAGAAGATATGCCTTCATGGTGATGACCGTTGGGGACTCGCCTCCAGAGCCAAAGTCAATGCTAAAACCCGAAATAACTTTCTCCCAAAAAGATGTTGCAAGGGTGCTATCCTGCGAAAATGATCCCATGGTGATAAAGGTACAACTGTCAAACTAGGAGAAAAACCGAGTTTTAATAGACCTCGGATGCTCAGTTAATGTCTTGTACTGAGACACTTTTGAGAGGTTATCATTGCAACCAGACAATATGCAATTGTTTATAGGCTCCCTGGTTGAATTCTTAGGAGATCAAGTCCAAGTTAAGGGTTACATTGCTCTCAAAACTGTGTTCGGTTTAAAGGAAAACACCAAGATGATAAAGGTGAGATATATTGTCGTCAACATCCTGTCATCGCACACAATAATCATCAGGAAGTCTTCCTTCAACATTATATAAGCCTCTCTATCAATGCTTTACCTCACCGTGAAGTATCTGCTGAAGAATGGGTGAGTATGTGTTAAAAAAGGAGACCAAGAGACTGACTGAAAATGTTATCAAGATCGTTTGAGAATAAAAATGGTGGATTGGCCGCCTGTTTCGCACCAAAGCCAAACATCTACGAGGTTAATTTCGTTGACTTAGACCCCAAAGATGAGTATATAAAGGAAAAACTCATGTCAATGTAAGATCTGAAAGAGGTTCGAATTAGGTCACTTGACTTCCAAACAACAAAGTTGAGCACTTCCTTGACAAAAGTCAAAGAAAATGAGTTGGTCGCATTGTTCTTGAAAACATTATGTCGACCATTACGTATAAAAAATTGATAAATTATGTCGACAACTAAAAAAGGTGCATTCAAAGAAGATAATTTATTAATTTTTATTAAATTGGAGGGAAACATGGCCATGAATATCTCAAAGGAGGGAAACCCCTGCAGTGACCTGGAGGACATCCTAAATTCAGTCAAGAAGTATAACATGTGTGTGAACCCCTCCCAGTGTGCATTCGGCATCCAACCAATACTACAACAAATAACGCTTTTTATGACGAAGTTTTCACCACGAACAATATAAAATTGAGGTTGTATGTAACGGGAGCGCCTTATTTTATTTAAAAGGGTTAAATATATGTTACCCCTGCCATTATAGCGAGTTTTGGTTTCCCCCCTACAAGAATTTTTTTTGTGATCCCCCTTTACCAAATCCATATTCCATCAATGAAGACCCTTGTGTCACTATTTCACTGACTGTGTAAGTGATACCTCCTAGTTGGCATCTGATGGCAAAGCTGACTGGACTATTTAATGCCACGTTGATAGGATGAGTATGCATTTCTTCATTTGCTTTGTTCTTCTTCTTCTTTTTCACCTTAGGGCTTCGTTCTGCACTTCGTATTTTCATTTTTCTTCTTCCATTCTACTGAATTCGTTCTTCTTCTTCTTCTTCTTCTTCTCCCTAGTACGATTTTGCGTATAAGATAACATGGTTGAAAGCAACTCAGTTGGAAGCAGCAGGACACCTTCCATTGGATTTCCATCTTTACCCAAGTGTGGATACGATCGTGCAAAGAAGATATGGGTCTCCAACACTATTCAAAACGGTAATAGGAAATTCTGGAGATGTCGCAACGCAGGGGTAAGAATCTTGTTTTTGTAAATGTTGCTTAAAATCAAAAAGTGATGTTTAAGATGTTCATATCTGTGTAAATGTTGTTTGTGTTTGTAGAATGGGAATAGTCGTGACCTGTTTGTGTGGCATGATGAAATTAGAGACTCTATGAAAGGGAATTCTAATATTCAAGGAAGTTGCCAAAACCGTGAGATGGCAAATGTGAAATTAGAAATCACATTGAAGAAGTTAGAAAAATCCAAGATGAAGATTGAAGTTCAGAAGAAGAAATATTTCAATTAAAAGATGGCAGTTGTGATCTCTTGGTTGATTTTTGCAATGTTGTACAAGTTAATGTAATTTTCATGTTGATGTAATTTTATGTAGTTTGATGTATTTGAAAGTTATGCAGTCTGATGTATTTTCATCATGTTGAAGATTATGAACACGTTTGTTAAATTGCTCTGTATTAATGAACTGTTTAACTTTTTTGTCAATTAATGATTGTGATATAAGGTATTGAAATGATTAGTTCATAAGATGATTACAAAATGACACCAAAAGTGTGCATTAGTCATTACAAAATGGCACTAATAGTGTGCATTACAGTCATTACAAAATGGCACATAAAGTGTGCATAAGTCATTAGAAAATGGCACACAAAGTGTGCATTACAGTCATTACAAAAGGACATTAAAATTGCATAAGTCATTACACAAGGATATAATTGATTACAAAAGGTCATAACATAGTGTGCATTACTTCTTTGATTTCTATTTTGGAGATTTCTGTGTACCTTTCTTTGCATTTTGAGATTTGGTTGATCCATTGCCTTCTTGTGTCAGAATACCTCTTTTTTCTTTTGACAAATACATTGGTTAGTTAGGGTTTGAACCAGGCCCTATGATTGGTTTTTGAAACCATTTTTGTTTAACTCTCTCACTTGACATCTTTTTCATTGGTTTGCCTTCTTGTTTGTCTTTAGCTTTACCTTTCCTTTGGGTACTTGCTGAGCTGATGTCTGTTGTTGTTTGCATAGTTGGATTTATCGTGTTGATGTCCGGTATGGTTGACATCATCTCATCAGAAACATCCCTAAACAATCATGTATCTGGTGTGACTGCATTATGTTGACTTGCATCAGTTGGTTGGTTTTGTTGACTTGCCTCATGTTGACTTGCCTCAGTTGGTTGGTTGGGTTGAGTAAAACCCTCACGTTGACTTGCATCAGTTGGTTGATTTGGTTGATTAGCATTCACCTCAGAACATTGTTTACACCTATAACATTCTGAACAAACAATATTGAATAAACAAACAACAATACCTTTCTTTTCAAGGCATTTGGATATTGTTTCTTGCTCTTGCATGACTGAACATTGTGTCTAAAATTATCACACTTTGTACATCTATAAGATACACCATGAATTTTTTTTCTAGCACCTTCCTCACCACACTCCCTAATTCTTAATTTTTCTTGGTCTTCCAAGACCTTTTTTGTACCTAGGAGGTAGAAGCTCTTCACATTCAACTTCAAGCCACATTTCCTGTCCATTAAGGGACTCACATCAAAACCATAACAAATGGCATATTTTTCCCTAGAGTAACATTCATCAACAAACATTTCTAGATTCTGTTGCCTAAAACCTAAAGCTGCAACAACATGCCTACAAGGAATGCCAACTAACTCCTAGAAATTACATGTACAAGACCTTTTGGCAATGTCAACTATGAATTCTTGTTTGTTATAAGAATGAGTAACTTAAAAATTTTCATCCATAGCCCAAGTTGGCAACCAATGACCACTCATAGCCACTTCATTATATAATCTCTTTATAGGAATTGGCATAACCTTGTGTGGCCAGTTTTCAAGTTTCATGGCAGAAGTACTGCACCTATTCATTGAGTATTCTCTAATCCATTCACACATGGTTAGTATAGGTTTATCCCTAGCTACTAAAATTGTGGCATTAAAAGACTCAACAATATTGTTCATTAGTACATCACATTTAGGGTAAAACTAAATGCATGCTTACACCAACATTTTGGAGGTACTCCCATTAGCCATGTCCAAGCCTTGATATCTACTTGCTTCAATTCATTCATTTTTACATCCATCCTTGATAGTAAGTCGCCTTGGTTACTCCCATCATGAGATCTTTTATTAATGATCCATCTCCAAACTTTTTTCTTAAAGTTTGCATACAAATGTCGCAAACACAACGCATGCTCTATTCTTTCAAACATTTCTTCAAATACTGCTACCAAACCCTGTGACAAACATGAAAATGACACTACTTTTAAAACAAATAACATTTGATAATGAGAAGTATGAAAATAGAATAAGAAGTATGAACTAACAACTAACGATTGAAAATGACACACCTTTTGCTGATCTAAAATAAAGACATATTTATTGTCTTGTCCAACATCTTCCATTAACAATTATAGTAACCACATCCAACTATCTTTTGTTTTAGTTTCCACAACACCAAAGGCCAATGGGAAATATTGGTCATTGGGTTCCCTACCCACAGCTATTAAAAGTTGACCACCATATTTGGTCATTAAATGATACCCATCAACCCCAACAAATGGTCTGCACCCAATTTATGAATTCATTTTTACATCCATCAAAACAAAAGTAAAAAGATTCAAACATTGGTTGAATTGACGAGATTGGTCTGTCAATGTTGATCTTCAAAGTATTCCCAGCATTTACCCTTTTCAACTCAGCAGCATATCTCTATAAGTTTGCATATTGCTTGTTTGCATCTCCTTCAATTATCTTCTTTGTTATCAGATTTGCCTTCCATGCCCTAGCCACAGTAATTCCCACAGAGTAATTTTGTCTCGTGTCTTGAATAATATCACAAATCCTAATTGTCTCGGATGTTTGCATTTTCTTCACAACTGCCTTGGCCACCTATCTTGAATTTGCAGATCTATTCTCCAAAACCCTAGCACATGTATGGTTGTCTTTTTATAGTCTTAATGGCATAAGTGTGCTTATGGCCTACTTTAGAGAAAAGCATTAAAAAAACACATTTAGTCATGCATTCTACCCTTACCTTGTAACTTTCATTTTTCACAAAAGTAATTTCCTCACCATTTAAAACTCACCGCTCACAAATGGCCTCTCTAAAGTCATCTAGAGAATTGAATTGCATACCCCACTTAAACTTAAAATTCTTATTAATTTGGTCTTTCATAAACTTCTCAAACTTAGGCCCATTATCATCTTCAGAATCATCTGGATTAGAGTTGTCCAGCTCATCACTAACATATTCATCATCTTCCAATTTCTTTTTATTGGAACCAGTCAATAATCCAGCTACTATTGGACCCTCACTAATGGGTAGATAGACATCAATTCCATCAAATCCATATGCAATAGCAGTGGTTTTCATCATCACTATCATTCAACCCTTCAACTCTCTCTTCATCACTTCCATCTAACTCTACCATTTCATTTACACACCTAGGACTCTTAACTGTGACTTATATACCATTGACATCATGTTCCACAAACACTTCCCCATCTACTTGGGTTGCACAAGCGTGTGTAGCGAAATCATAAGCATCATCATTATTCCTAATCTGGAAAAAGTTTTCATCTATGTCAAGGATTTTGGTCCACGTTTTGTGCGTCCCTTAACCCCACCCATTAACCAAATTATGAATGTTAACTATTGACCACTTATCAATGACTTGTCCAGACACTATGGTCGAAACACCACCCCTATAAATCATTTCATCATCAATCAACCTTACAAACTCCCCTCCATGGTGAAAGACAACGTTAAATACATGCGTGTTCTAAAATTAAAGATAACAACAACTATAAAACAAACTTCATTTCGAAACAACAAAGAGCGGCAATAAACCAAACTAACCAATGACATTTCATCTCAGCTTGCTATTTTGGGTGAAATTCCCAATTCCGAGTCCTAATTTTTCATCGGGGGGGGGGGGGGGGGGGGGGGGTAAATAAGAAAATAATTGATTTCTAGGTCATTTTTTTAATGATCCAGTCAGCAAGCCATTTTTTATTTTAATCAACCATGGCATTAAATAGTCCAGTCTGCTTCGCCATTAGATGCCAACTATGAGGTCTCACTTACACAGTCAGCAAAATAGTGACACAAGAATCTTCATTAATGGAATCTGGATTTAGTAAGGAGGATCACAAAAAAAATTCTTGTAGGGGAATCCAAAACTTGCTATAATGGGTGTTGAACCCACAACCCTTCCAATATAAGGCCAACGTCTTTCCACTAAACTAGTTGTCTTATAACATCTCTTTATTGCATTAAAATTTTTCTTATATTTAAATAGCATGTTCTTGTAGCATGTGCTTACCACATTAAATTTTCAATTATTAAATATTAAGTTTATTAAATATTAATCAAATTAGATTACTGTAATTAAATATTAAGTTTATTAAATATTTATTTATGGATTATTTGAAATAACTAATATTAATCAAATTAGAATAAGATATGAATTAAATATTAGTCAAATTAGATTACTATAATTAAATATTAAATTTATTAAATATTTAAATAAGACATAAATAAACATATTTAGATTACTATAATTAAATATTTATTTATGCATTATTTGAAATAACTAATATTAATTAAATTAGAATAAGACATGAATTAAATATTAATCAAATTAGATTTATGCATTTATTTGCATATTTAAATAAGACATAAATATTTATGCATTATTTGAAATAAGTAATATTTATTTGTATTTTATCTTAAATAAATAAATATTTATTTATATCCTTTTGAAAATAAGTAAATATTTATTTGTATATTATTTTGAAATTAGTAAATACATATTTATGTATTATTTTAATTATATTTTAAATATATATGAATATTTTAGAATAAGTTTATAATATTTGAATATTTCTTAATTATGAAATTTAATCTCATCTTATTTAAAATATATTGTTTTAAATAAGTAAATATTTTTCGTAAAAATATTAAACAAGTGATTGAAATTGATAAATATTAAAATTAAAATAAATATTATTAAAAGAACAAAAAATAAAAATAAAGCATAAAATTAAACAAGAAAAAGAAAACATTAACAAAATGCTATAAGAATAATTAAATGCATAACAATTGCATGACTAGATAGCCAGCCTAGTGAAAATGTGCTGACCTTCTATTGTAAAGATTGTGAGTTCAGCAGTTGTCTCCATCAATTTTTGAGTATTTAAAAGTGTCACGTCAATTTTCAAATGTTAGAGAAATTTCTCAAGTTTTTTCTTACGGAGATTTTTTTAAAAAGCACCTATATAGTTAGGGAGAATAGGTATTAACCCTTATTATTATTAATTACTATTATATAATAATAATAATTATTATTATTATTATTATTATTATTGTTGTTGTTGTTGTTGTTTTATATTATTATTATTATTATTTATTTTTGTTGATTATTATTGTTAATTATTATTATTAATATTTATTTTTGTTGATTATTATTGTTAATTATTATTATTGATTATTATTTTCTTTACTAAATTATCATTACTATCATTATCATTTATATTGTTTATTATTTATTGTTTAAATTGATTTTTTTAAATTGTTAAATAGAAAATTTAATTTATTGTCTCATCAGTTTTCAGATGTGTTGCAATTTCGAAGTTAAAAATTCAATTTAACTTCACTTTCTGATTAAACGTATAAAGTTTATTGACCTACCTCACATAGAGTAATTCCTACATGAATTACTCTACGATTGCTTAACATAGCGCTAAATTCAGTACTTTAATTGTCATTTTATTTTACCTTTAAAAATATGTCGTTTAAATCATCGAGTTGTTGGATTTTCATATGCGTTGCAATATCGGAGTTAAAAATTCAATTTTACTTCAGAAACTGCTTAAACTCATAGAGTTTATTGACTTACCTCAGATAGAATGATTCCTACATGAATTAGTATTGGTTAACATAACGCTAAATCAAATAATTTAAAACACTGATTTATTTTCAATTTATTGTCTTTCTCTAATGTATTTTTTTGCAATGATTTCACTTAGGGGTGGCAAAACGGGTCGGGGCCTACCGGGCCGGCCCGCCACCCGCCAAAAAATGGCGGGCTGGGTTGGGATTTTGTGCCCGCCTACCCGTTTCGCCCGCCCCGCCAAAGCATATATTCCCGCGGGCGAAATACATAATGGGGCTGGGTTGGCCCGCCAGCCCGTTAAAAATGTTAGAACAAAAACTACTTAAAAGTTAATGGTTGTTTAATGGTTTAACTTATATTTTAGGTGAATACTTGTTGAAGTTTATATTTTTGTTTAAGGTTAATACTTTGGTTGTGTCAATATTAGTTGTTGAAGTTTGCATTTAGTTATTTTTTATTGCAACTTGGAATTTAAATGGTTTAACTTCATGTGTATGGTTATTTTATTGCTTGTTTGTATGTCTAATTTTGATTTGAATGGAAAAGTTACATTATGCTTGTTTCTTGTTAATCACAGTAGTTTGATTCCTCATCTCTTGCAATTTAAAAATAGCTCATAAAAAATGAAAAAAATAAATAAAAAAGAAGGCGGGCAAGCCCGCCGGCGGGGCAGGGCGGGCTTGATTTTCACACCCATTTCAATTTGACGGGCATGCCCGCCCCGCTGTTTTTTGGGAGGGCTTTGGGCGGGGCAGGGCGGGGCGGGGCGGACGGTCCGTTTTGACACCCCTTATTTCACTATTGTTTACACTTGCTATTTACAGTTGTTTATTGAGCTTATATTGTTAATTATTGTACCGTATTCCCATTTGACAAATTGTACCCCCATTTCCGTAATGTGTAATAAGTTTGACGCTTTCATTTATTTTATTGTGTTAATTGATTGATAATTCGAAGATTAAAACCAACCACTTCCAGAAAAGAACAAAAACAAACACTTGATCCAACGTCGAGTCTATTTCCAAAATCAAATCCAAATTGATTGCAAAGTCGAGCATCTCCCTTGATTAATCCAAACTCTTTTTCATTATCAACTTGAAATACTTGATCCAATGTCAAGTCGTTGAAGCGCAAATTAAACCTCAATCAATATTGAGTGTCATTTTCCCGAATCGGTGCAATTCTAAGTTTTCTTTTCTCAATGCATAAACATTAGAAAAATAGTTATACTTCTTCATAATTATAAATTTTAAAAAATATATAACAAATTCCAAAACAAAGAGAGAAAAATTAATAAAAATAAAAAGTGAAAAAATGTTAAGATATTGTCCATGTTGTTTAACTTTTTCCGACTTCTTATCGGTAGATCTAGAATCTAAAAAAACAAAAGAAGTTAAAAAGATGTTAAAAAGATTAAAAAAGTATAGGTTTTGTCATGAACATCAGAAATGAAAAATAAAGATCTATATTATTCAAATAATAGACAAACGGTTACATACATCATATAAAAATAACAGATATGAAAATAACATATAAAAAATAACATATCTGAAATAAAATTATTATTCATAATTTATATTTTCATAAATATTATCGATGTTGTTTTAATATCCGTGTTCGTCTTTATTTCGATAGATCTGCAACCTGATAAAGAGAGCATGAGAAAAAAGAATGAGAGAGAAAAAGTTTGTAAATGTGTGCAAAAATAGTTTCAAACCTTATATATATTGATCACCCCAATTTAATAATAATAAAATATGACAAATAAATGAGAAAAGACAAAAAATAAATCAAATTTAATAGGTGTTGACAAAAGAGTAAATGGTAGAATTGATTTTTCTAAAATCATTAATTTTCTTATATTATAAAAGAAAATGTGTTCGAACATATGGATATCTACTTAATATAAATCCAAAGAAGTCATGATGACAACCCTAGCCACATGTCATTTGGTAACAATTCTAAGTACAAACCCTAATTATGCAAACTCTATATTAAAATAAATAATAATTATAATAATAATAATAATATAATAATAATATTATTAAAATAATAATAATAATAACAAAAATAATAATATAATAATCAACTACTACAATTATAAATAATAATAATAATAATAATAATATATTCAATTAACACTATTATATCTTATTATCCTAATTCTCATTTTTTATACAAAAAAATCTTTCATTATCAAATAATAATAATAATAATAATCATACAAATTTTTTTAATGAACACTATTATATTCAATTAACACTATTATATCTTATAATCCTAATTCTCTTTTAATTATTATTTTTAATTATTCTGTTTAATATTAAAATTATAATTTTTTATATAAATTTTGAATTACTTAGTTTTTCTAAATAATAAATACAAATCACAAATATAATTATGTTTAATAAGTCTTATTTTAATAATTATTAAAATTATAACTAATACACTATAATTATATAATTATGATAATATAAAAAATTTTAAAAAGTAAATAAATACATTAATAATTACTACTCAGCAAAAATTGCAAATGAAAGAAATCAAGTAAGAATAAAATTATGAACTACGGACGCTCTGATTTCCTCTCTCTAGATAGATTGAGGATACGTATGCACAAGACGACGATGTCTTGGCGAGCACCCTTCCATCTTTCTTCCGTAGTACCACGAACTACGAACGCTCTGATTTCCTCTCTCTGGTTAGATTGAGGATACGTAGGCACAAGACGGCGATGTCTTGACGAGCACACTTCCCACTCTTCTTTCCGTAGTCCACGAACTACGGACGCTCTGATTTCCTCTCTCTGGTTAGATTGAGGATACGTAGGCACAAGACGGCGATGTCTTGGCGAGCACACTTCCCACCCTTCTTTCCGTAGTCCACAAACTACGGACGCTCTGATTTCCTCTCTCTGGTTAGATTGAGGATACATAGGCACAAGACGACGATGTCTTGGCGAGCACCCTTCCCACCCTTCCACCTTTCTTTTCGTAGTCCACAAACTACGGACACTCTGATTTCCTCTCTCTGGTTAGATTGAGGATACGTAGGCACGAGATGCGATATCTCGACGAGCAACCTCCCCCCTTAGTGCGTAGTCCGTCGAACTACGTTGACTCTGATTCTTCGTTCGTCCACGAAGGTACGTAGGCATTGGATTATGATAATCCTTGCGAGTCTGTCTTTGTTTTCCCTTCCCCCATTTCTGTTTAGCCGTAGACTTTAGGATAACACACCCTTAGATATAGACAATAAACATGGATCCCATCGCGTACGATGGACGCGTGGGGGTGCTAATACCTTCCCCTCGCGTAACCGACTCCTTTACCCGTTTCTCTTGGTCGCGATGACCATATTTTTTTCTTGCCTCTGGTTTATGCAGTGTTTCCTTTCTCTCTCTTGGGATAAATACACATTGCTGGCGACTCTGTTTCCGCGCCACTTTCATGTTTGTATTTGGATGAAAATCCCGGGTAGCGACAGCAAATTTTGTATTACTTAATTTTTCTAAATAATAAATACAAATCACAAATCACAAATATAAAAATTAATTTAATAACTAATCATGATAAAAATTGTTTGTAGACAATAATGATAACTCAATATCACATATTTATACGTAGAGTGATTATGGATAGAACAATAATAAATAATAAAATAATAATAATAATATTTTAAATTATTAATTAAAATCTATATTGATACAATAAATAAGTGAATGAATATAATTAAAGAATATGATTTACAAAATAGCAAGAAAAAGTAATTCAAAGGTTTATGATTATGGATAGAACAATAATAAATAAAATAATAGTAGTTACAAAATAGATTTAAAGTAAATAAAGTAATTCAAAGATTTAAATTATTAATTAAAATCTATATTAATACAATAAATGAGTGAATGAATATAATTAAAGAATAGTAGTTACAAAATAGAAAACAAAAGTAATTTAAAGGTTTGTGATATTTTGTAACTCCTTTTCTTTTAAGTAATTCAAAGGTTTACGAGTTAAATAATTACATATTTTGTAACTCCTTTTAATTATAAGTAGTTCAAAGGCTTATTATATTTTGTAACTCCTTTTCTTTAATTATATTCATAATCATACATTTTGTTCTATCCATAATCACTCTACATATAAATATGTTATATTGAGTTATCACCATTGTCTACAAACAATTTTTTGGTGGTATGGTTCGATTTTGTATAAAAGTTTTTATTTCTATTCATGCCTTTTTATTGATTTTTGTGGAAGAATACAAACTCAAATTATTCTATTCAAATATTTAAACTCTCTTTTTTATTGATTTAACTTTTGTTAATTTAATATTTTAACTTTCTTTCTAATTTTCTTTTATTTATTGATATGAATATGGTTTTTTTCATGTGAATCAGGTGAAGAGGATAGATTTAGGTTGCATCATTTTTGTTTGAGAAGTCTATGAAATGGTTGTTCATGTAAGTATATATTTTTATATGGATTGTGATGGGTGATTTCAACAATGTTCTCACAAGCTGTGACAGGGTGGGAGGCAACATAGTGAGGGAAGCTGAATTCAGAGATTTAGAGGACATGATGCAAAGTGTGGGGCTGTATGAAGCTGAGACTAAAGGTTGCCATTTTACTTGGTCAAACAAACATGTTCATGGAATGATCTATTCTAGAATAGATAGATTAATTGGAAACATGGAGTGGTTTCAGAAATATCAGGAAGCCATTGTGGAAATCCTCCTTCCTAACATATCTGACCATTCCCCCTAAGGGTTAATATACAGAGGCAACAGATGAGAAGGAGAAGCTTGTTCAAATTCCTGAACTGTTTAACTCAGGATCCTTCTTTTATGCAGGCTGTGTCTAATAGTTGGAACCAAGACACCTAAGGGGATCCTATGACAAAGGTGTGGACAAAGCTCAAGAGACTCCAACCAATCCTCAAGGCCATGAATAGACAATTTTCTGACATCCAAATGCAAATCCCAGATGGCTAGAGATGATCTCCTCAAAGCCCAAGAAAACCTCCAACATAATTTATTTGAATCCCAAGCTATTGAACAGGTTAAGGTTTGTACAGATAATCTTATGAACCTGTCCCAAAGAGAGGAAGCCATCCTTATGCAGAAGGCCAAAGTCAATTGGCTCAAACTGGGGGATAATAATAACTCTTTTTTTCATGCTTCGGTGAAGGAGAAAACTAAGCAGATAGGCCTGTACACTATGACAAACCTCAGTGGGGATTTTATTAGCAGCCATGAGGATATTGAAAGAGAGGTCTTAGATTACTACACAAAGTTAGTTGGAACAAAAGCTACAGTGTTGAAGGGGATAGATGTGGAGAGTATGAGAAATGGGAAAAGCCTCCCTAGAGAGCTGGCCCTCCATCTTATCCAACCTGTGCAACCAGATGAAATATGGAAAGCACTAGCTAGTATAGGCAACAACAAAGCCCCAGGGATGAATGGTTTTAATTCTTGTTTTTTTAAAACAACTTGGCAAATTGTAAAAGAGGATGTCATTGGTGTTGTGAATGAGTTCTTTAAGTCTAGTAGAATTCATAAGGCTGTTAACTGCTCACTTGTAACTTTGATACCTAAAAGCCCTGCAACCTCTACTATAAAGGAGATGAGGCTTATCTCTTGTTGTAGCACCTTATACAAAATCATCTCTAAAATTCTCACTACTAGATTAGGGAAGGTAATATACCATATCATTGAGGAGAGCCAATTTGCCTTCATACCAGGGAGGACTATACATGATAATATCATGATGGCTCAGGAGCTGATTAGAGGGTATGGTAGGAAGAATATATCCCCTAGATGCATGGTCCAAATGGACATTCAAAAGGCGTATGATACAGTTTAGTGGAGTAACCTTTAACAAATCATGATTGAGTTGGGTTTCCCTCAGAAATTTATCAGCTGGACTATGGCTTGTGTAACCACTGTGTCTTACAGATTCTCCATTAATGGAATACCATCAGGGTTAGTCAAAGCTAAAAGAGGGTTGAGACAGGGTGACCCCATATCTCCCCTTCTGTTTGTGCTTATTATGGAGTATATGCACATGATTCTTCAGGGGCTGCAACACAATCCCAACTTTAATTATCATCCCAAATGTGAAAAAATTAGAATTGTGAATATTTGTTTTGCTGATGATATGTTGGTGTTTCTTAGAGGTGATCTGATTTCTTTGAAACTCATAATGAGGAAGATGCAAGAGTTTACTGATACAACAGGTCTCCATATAAGCAAGCCTAAAAGCAAGCTGTTTTGTGGGGGGATTGATAGACTTACACAAGACCAGATGCAGACTGAAACAGGCTTTGAGATACGTGTTATGCCTTTCAAATATTTGGGCATTCCTCAGGATAATAAAAGACTGGCTGTTGCTAATTGTAACCCTCTGCTGGAAAAGATGCTGAAGAGGCTCAATCATTGGAGCACTCGTTTGTTATCATATGCTGGTAGATATCAACTTATTAAAAGTGTTATGTTTCCATTTCAAATTATTGGATGCAGATCATTCCTCTCCCCCAACAAATAGTTGACCACATTGAAAGAATATGCAGGAGATTTCTTTGGACAGGCAAAGATTAGAAGAGCAAAAAGGCTCCTATTGCTTGGGAACATGTCTGTGACCCTCGCAATGCAGGAGGATTGAATATAATTTCTTTGGCAGATTGGAATATTGCTTCTATTGGCAAACTATTGTGGAACATTTGGACGAAAAAAGACAAGCTTTGGATACGATGGATTCAAATTTATCATATGAAAGAAGAGGAGGTCACAACATACCAACCAACTCCTAATTGTTCTTGGATCTTGAAAGCAATTTTTAAACATAAGGAATAGATCATAACATCACCAGCCTGGGCAGATTTCGAACAGAGAGGCAAGTACATCACCAGGAAAATGTATCTGAACCTTAGGGGTGAAAAACCAAATGTGCCATGGAGAAAATATTGACAGATAATGTAGCAAGACCTAGGGCATTATTTCATCTGTGGTTGACCTGCAACAACAGATTGGGTACTAAAGACAGGCTGCACCGATTTGGGATAGTTACAGATGGAAAGTGTGCTCTGTATGGATCATTTGAAAGCTGCAGTCACCTTTATTTTGACTGTACTGTCACAAATCGGATTTGGAAGCAGGTTCTTGCTTGGATGGGAATCAATCATAATCCTGGAAGTTGGCAGAATGAAATGATGTGGATAATCCAGAGGACGAACGGTAAAGGGTGCAAGAGAAAGCTCCTCAAGACAGTGCTTCTTGAGACAACATATCAAATTTGGCACATTCGAAATTGTATTATTTTTCAAGATGGAAAACCGGAGGATTTGAAGGCTGAGGATACCATCATTTTGGTGCGCATTAGAGCTGAGAGGAATAGAAAAATGCATATGTTATGTAATTTGTTATGATGTTCCTTAGGCTCTTTGAACTTTTTGTTTGATTTGTCTTTTGGTAGCCTGGATCGTGTGATCGGCTGGGTTGTATTGGTTTTTTTTTGGTAATATAATTTCATTATTCCAAAAAAAAAAAATTGTATAAATCAATTATTTTTCTATTGATATATTTTTTGTTAGTTTATTTTTCTATCTTCCTTTCTCATTTTCTTTTATTTATTAATGTGTGGTTATTTTTAATGTGAACCAGGAAAAAAAGATAAATCTAAATAATGAATGAAATGGATGTGCTGACAAACTGACAAACCAATGACATATATTACAAAATTTTATCTGATGGAACATACTGCGACATTTTCTTCAGAAAGATTTTTCAAGAATCATTTGACCTCCATGATTTAGTTTTTTATTTATAATTGATTTTTTCAGCTTTTATTTGTTTTCTTTTATTTTTGTCATTTATTTTTATTTTTTCTTTCATTTTTTAATATAGTGTAATTTTCTTCTTCTTTTTGTTAACTAAGATTGTATTTATAATAAAAAAATATTATATGTTTTGTTAATAAGATGTGATTGAGTTTACTATTAATTTAAATATAATTAATATTGATATGGTATAAATTAATTTAATGAATAAAAATTGTATTATCATAATAAATTTATAGTATTGGAATTCTTTATATTATATTCATTTTAAAGTTTTAATTCACTTTTTAAGTTGATTGTTTTGAAGAGAATTATATTAATATTTATCTATTTTTTGTTCAATATTATGTACCAATTAGATATTATCAGAGATTTAGATGTTTGTCGAGTGAAAAATAAGTGGTATAAGAAGAAGGATATTTTTTTTATAATGTTTAGTATTACTATAATAAATTTACAGTATTGAATATATTTATATTAAATTATATTATACTTTATTTAAGATTTTTTTTCACTTTTTAAGTTGACTGTATTGAACATAATTATATTTTTGGATTAAAATACCTTTTACACTAAAATATTTTATTGTATAGAATTAAAAATATTATTTAAAAAAGATATTTGATACTAATTTTAAAATAAATACTTGAGCTCTTTTAAATATTTTTTATTTCATTAAATAAAATATATAAGGTATGATTTTGAAGATATTGACTAATTATTATATTATTTGAAAATATTATTAACTAAAAAATCTCATCATTTTTTCCTTATTATTGACTGACTAGCCACTATTTATTACCATACTTATGCTTTCTTTAATTTTTTGTTTGCTGAATTAAAAAAATTTATTGTATTAAAACTGATAAGTTAGATTTTTTATTATTCATATTCTACATTGATAATTAAATGTGAAATAATATACTTTTATGTAATTTAGACAAATTTTTTATTTTCCATTCAATAGGAATTAATAAATAAGTTCTTTGATGGTAATTATTTAATGTTGTTTAAAGCGAGTCTTATATATATATATATATATATATATATATATATATATATATATATATATATATATATGTGTGTGTGTGTGTGTGTGTGTGTGTGTGTGTGAATTTTGAATGATATTGATTTTCATGTTGTAACTTCTTTGATTTATAAAATTTCACGGGAACTATTATAGTATAAATTCATAATATTTATTATTATTATTATTATTATTATTATGAGTATACATTATATGAAGCTATATTTACTAAAATATATTTATTTATTTAAAATAATATTTGAGATAAAGATTCAAATCAATTCCGCGCGGAGGTTCAATCTAGTAGCGATAATCAGAGGATTGTGCAAGAAAGATTTGGGTTCGAACTGTATGTGATTTAAATTAGTCGAGTGAAGGTGATTGAAGACCGAAGAGTTCTTTTAATCTAGTAGCGGTAAACAGAGGTTTATTCAACATGTTCGAGACACTTGATTCGACTTGAATCAAGGGGAGAGAATGCATAATATCAACATCAACAAGTATTCTTGAGTGTGTGGTGACTAGGGCTTCTCTTGTAAAAACATTTGCAACAAGATAATACTTATCTCAATTCTAGTTTTAGAATTGGGGGCAAACGTACCCGAAGCGAGGACGAAAGGGGAACTGCCTAAACAAATTCAGTGTTGTTCTCTCTTTCCCTATCTCTTTAAGTTGTGAACTGTTTGCATTTGTGCAAAATTAATTGATCGATAAAATTCTGTTATAGTGTAGTACTGAAAATCTGGTTTGAAAACTCATTACAATCACTTTGATTGTAATTGGAAAAATCCTACACTACGTTTACATATAAATTAACACTTGGGGTGTTTTGCACACCAAGTGTTAGATAAATTGATCGCTCACAAACTGTTTGTGAAATTGTCAATTTTGGTTTACTTTTTATTAGTAATTGGAAATTGCACAAAATTAAGTGAATTCAAGTGTATTGATTAATAATCAAATTAGTGATTCGAATTCTCATTGAGCCTATCATTCCGTTTGGCTTACGCATATCCGATCTTTTCGATAACGGTTCGTTTAGACGGTATAGTTCCTTGGCCGCTTCCGCAAACATTTTAAAATCAAATTTTTAAGCACCGACTCTCTTTTAAAAAGTAGTGATCTATTCAACCCCCTTCTAGATCAATTACCATCGTCTAACAAGTGGTATCACGAGCACCGGTTCATCTAGTGCTTCGCATATAACTTTTTAGAAAATGGCTAACGAACAAAAAACGGTCTTACAATAAAGCACTGGTTTTTAACGGTGAGAACTATAGTTATTGGAATAATTGTATGCGTGTGTGTAGCGCGATTTTTTGTGGTTTTGAATCACTATCGCTTTGGTACTACAGTTCGATTCATTTTTTATCCTATGAAGCTGATTAAGGAAGGGATATAGATGTCTCCAATTAACCCTGCTTGCAAACTGAGGTTGAACAGTCAAAACTGTTGGTTTACAGATGCTATCAAAATAGGGGGTCCTTCTTAGGGTTATTTTCTTAAGAATACAAGTGTCTGGGTTATCTGCGAGGCTTTTGGATAGGATACTAGACCTGATTTTCTTTGGTTGATGTGTGGAGGTACTGGATTTTGAGTTTTTGATTAGTATGCTCGCTAAGATTTTGCAATCTTATGCCTACGTATTCCCATTTAACGAAACAGGGAAATCGGAGCGATCGTAGTTCCTCATATTCTATGGGAGGAAAAAGGTTGTTTTGGTGTCTTATTCAAAGCCCAAGACATGAAGCTAAAGGTGGTTTGTATCTTGTTCAAAGCCCAAGATGTGAAGCTAAAGGGTTTTTACTGAGAGAGAATTTGTCATCTCTAAAGAGGAATTGTTGAGGTTTGTATGCTGTGAGCAAAGCACAAATTTGATGCTAAAAGGTTGATTGACTCAACCGGGGGATTTCTTTATTGAAAGCCTAAGAGGAGGCTAGAAGTTTGACTTTTCCGAGGAAAATGTTCTTTCTGTCTTGTACAAAGCCCAAGATTGAGGCTAAAAGGGGTTTTGACTCCGTTGAGGAGAATGTATCTTGTATAAAGCCCAAGATGGAGGCTGAAATGGTTTGACTCAACAAGAGAGTACTTCTATCTGTCCTGTATAAAGCCCAAGATAGAGGCTAAAAAAGGTTGACTCAACAAGAGAGTCTTGAACAGGTGATTGACTCAACAAGAGAGTCTGAAGGTTGATTGAATCAATAAGAGAGTCTTTTATACTCAACAAGAGAGTGATTTGTTGTCTTGTACGAAGCCCGAGATTGAGGCTAAAAGGAGATTGAATCAACAAAATAGTCTTTTATACTCAACAAGAGAGTGTTTTATATATGTCTTATATGAAGCCAAAGACGGAGGCTAAAAGTGGTTGACTCAACAAGAGAGTGTTTTTCTATCTCGTACGAAGCCCGAGATGGAGGCTAAAAGTTGATTGACTCAACAAGAGAGTCTGAAAAGGTTAGCTCCGCTAGGGAGAATCATTTGTACAAAGCCCAAGAGGAGGCTGACTTACTGCTGAGGATTATTGAGATCCTGAAGCGGGTCCAAGTGTGGGGAACTCTTATGAGAGAGACTGGGTTTCTGCTGGAGATTGATCCAGAGTGATCGGTGTTTTTTCCTATGTTTGAAAGGATCTTGAGAATGTCTTTGAGACTCATGAGGTTTAGATTGTCCAAGTCTAGAGTTGTATCTTTTGTACAATGCCCAAGAGGAGGCGTGGGCATTAAGGGATGAGTATCAACCCTAAAATGGCCGGAGTTTTGACGCTGGAAAGACTGCTCTAGCAAAGGATGACTAAGTTCTGTCTTATACCTTTAAGAGGTCGTCAGGGTCCTTGTATTAAGCCCAAGAGAAGGCATGAGAACTTCTAAGAAGCCAAAAGGTCCTTGTACAACGCCCAAGAGGAGGCGGGGATGCTTTTAGGAAGCCTGTGGGTCCCCAAACCAAGAGAAATTCAAGAAATGCAATTCATAGAGAAGAGATCATTCCAGGAAAGTTCGAGGATTTAGAAGAAACTCAAGAGATACCATTCATGGAGAAAAGATCATCTCTGGGGAGTTAGAGTTTCTTTGACAATTTCTAAGGGTGACAGTCTGAGAAAAGGTTCACCGAGAATACTGCCTTTCTCTTTGTTCCATATTGTTTAACCCCAAGAGAAGGGAAGACTGTATCTGGAATCCTACGGGGGATCTAGTTTTGTTTGTATTTAAGAGTGACCAACAGGCTTTACCTAGTGATAGACGTAGTTGCCGGGGAAAACTCTAAATAACTATACTAGTATTACACCGTGGATATGTGACAAGAATATAAAAGGATGTGAAAGAAGACTTACAGTGAAGCATCCCCACAATACAATTATATACATATGAAAGCGGTAAATGAAAGCGGATAAACACTTACCCGTTGTAGAGCTTCCATGTTGTTTGTTTAGTTGTTCAACAAAGAAATTAAAGAAAGTTTTGATGACAACATATATTTTAATTCAAAATCAAAGGAGAAAGTGCTTTGAAAAGATGGTTAGGGCTTACAGGTCAAGGAGAGGCCCAAGTTTTAACGATGATCGCACTGTTGTCTTGAAAATGGTACAGAGGGACTTATATAATATGTGAGGCCCAAAAAGTATTTATGTAGAAGGGGATTGGTCTTACACTCTATTAGAGGCCCAATGATTTATTTTTGTACAAGAGATGGGGCTTACAACTCAAGGAGAGGCCCAGGGTATTTTTTTGGTAACGGCGATCGCGCCGAGGTTTTTGAAAACACAGTGGGTCTTATACAATATCAGAGGCCCAAATCATTTTGGTTTCAAAAAGGGGTTGGGTCTTACACTCTATCAGAGGCCCAAAGTGTTTGAAAATGATTTGTTTAGGGTGATTAAGATCAAAACCCTAAATTAGTTTCAAAATGTATTTTAATTAAATAAAAATTTAATTAAAATGACCAAAATTATCAAACATGTGTGAAAAACAAGTTGTGATCTTGGATTAATGTTTGAAAAATCATGTTTATATCCATAAAATGATTGGAAACCAATTAAATTTGGAAAATCAAGGAGGACAAAATATTTTAAATGTTAAAAAACAAATAAAAGATCAATTCTTTGCAAAAATATCAAGTATATGAAATAAATAATATTTTTGGGAATTTTTGGCAAAAATAAAATATTTTAACATTTTTGTGAATTATTGAAAAAAGAATCAACTCAAAATCATTAAAATTCAGAGAGAAATTAATTTTTGAATCAATTAAATAAAATCACAAAATTCAAATATTTGAATTTTCAAAAAAGGCGCCAAGAACATTGCAAGAACACGCGCGTGTTCTGAGTTTGGCCTGATTTTCATTTTCTATCCAATCGCACTGAATACTTGATGAAATCACACAATCCACATATCAATCTGCTCGTTTTCACCTCACGATCATGTCTATGGTATTTAATTTCATTTATTTTAAGCATGAAATAAGAAATCAAGACAAAACCTCAAGAACCCTAAAATTTGCATGAAGGCTGAGAATTTTGATACACGATTCAAACAAAGCAATTAATTGAGGGGAAACATTCTATGCATAATTATGAACATTTGGCAAAAGTATTGTGCGAGGAAATATGCATAGATTAAGAGATGATCAAGTTTAGGCTTACTTGAAGGTCGTGACAGAAGGAGCAAAGTGATTTTTGAGTTGGAGGTGTTACAGATGAGTTGTGATGATCTGAACAGCTTCCCTACACCATATGGAATGTGTTTGAATGCTTGGACTTGATTGGAAATGGCTGGATCACTTCATGGCATCTCAACTGCAACTTGTTTAAAACCTTGAGCAACTGGCTGGTGATTCTGAGAAATCAGTGTTACAGTTGTTGTTTAAGTGTTTGGATCACTTCTATATGATGTTTATGAGGTGTGTGTGTGTGATTGGTTTGGTTGGAATAGCTCTCAAACTCAAAACCCGATAGTGACTTGCTTTGGAAGGCAAATTTGGAAGTGAGAAGGTGATTTTGAGGAAAGCATATAATTGATGGCTTTGGTGTACTTAAACTGAGCACAAATGAGCTCTATTTATAGTAGAGCAAGTTTGTTTTGCAAGGAATAGGGAATGGCAACTGCCGCAGAGGTTTGGCAAATGTTAATCAATAGGAATCCAAGTCTCCTCTAGCCATTGACTAGAGGTTAGAGCACAGGCTATTGGTTCCCTAGTTCAGAGATCATCTTTGACTCATTCAGTTGGAAATGGCTCAGTTCATGCCACCTTGGTGCATCCATTGAATGCTCCAAAACAAAATTGGAGTCTTGTCCCCTCTTTAGGGTTTTTTAGGTTTGACATGTTATTTTTAGTTCCAAAGACTTGGGAGGCTTAGGGATCAATGTTTGTCCCTCCTTGGTCTCTCCCTGAGGTGTTCAGATGGATAAACTTGTTTGTTATTTGCACAATTTGATCAAATTGACCAAAATGCACAAATATGCCTTGTCATGACAGTTGCAGCAAAGCATATTGCCATTGTCATATCTCATGGCTTAAGTGGAGTTTCATGGGGTTCTTGGCCATTTTGGAAAGCCCTTATATGATACAACATGTGTGTGATCATAGTTTGTCTTTACACTTTTTGGATCCAAGTGAAAAATGCCCTTACATTTGGCAAAAAGTGAAACTGATTCTGACTTAGTGAAAATTTCACTACGTGTTGGAAAAAGTGGCATTTCATGTTTTCAGCCATTTTTATCCAACCATAACTCAAAATCCATGATGAATTGGAATGAGGTGTAGTTGACACTTTTAAAGTATGCCATGAGAGCTACAAATCCATCTTTGGATCAGCCCAAATGGTTGCTTGGATCTCAAGTTATGATCCTTGGAAGTTGGTACCCTAGCCACTTTATTTCATAACTTAGAAAAATTCTAAGTTTTTATGGTTACCCCTTTTACAAGTTATCCCACTTTTCTTGATTTTTCTTGATGAATGATGATTCCAATCTCACATTAACATCATTTTAGGGTTAGGGGACCATAATTGATCAAAAAATCAAAAAGTCAAACTTTGACTTTTGGGCACAATTGACTTTTTATCAGATGAATTATAAACTGTACGATCCTCTATGAAATCAAGTCCTTGACCTAAATCAAACTTGATGGACTGATTTCATAGGTGTTATAGGGTGTATTGAATCATGTCCTAAGGCTTGGGAGCATGTCTTGGTCAAAAGTCAAAGGTACATATGACTTTTTCCGCGAAACCCTAACTGTGGTTCTGATGAACTTGAAACTTATGAATCAAGCTTCTTGGATCAATCCATTGTTGCAAATGGATCAATGTGGTTTACTAGGGACCCTCAAATCATGTCTTGAGGTCTTGGCTCATGTTTTGTCCCAAAAGTCAACTTAGGGGTGAATTAGGTCAAGAAACCCTAATTCCTGATTTTTTATGAATGCATCCCCTGAGGCTAAATTGACTTGATGATTGGGTTTATAAGTTCCCTTAAAGTATTTTGGGTTATGCTTTGAAGCACTGGCTCATGCCCAGAGGAAAAATTCCATCTGGAGGCCCTGGTCGACCAAAACCCTAATTTGATGACACTGGCGATCTTGAGGTTTAATCCACTTGGAATGTTGCAGCCTTATGCTTGATCCTTGATGTGGGAGTCCTCTTGACCCATTGTGGATGTTTGAGAGGTTTTGACAAGTTTAAGATCATGTCATTTCTTGATTGATCCTTTGTCTAAGAGCTCTGAGAGGGCTTAAAACCCTAGTCCTTGATTGTGGTGAATGCTCAAACATCTCTGAGGAGATTGATGAGGCATGATGGTTCATCCATATTATGATGATGATTTGCACAATGATGGGAAATCTTAGTGGTCAAAATTTGGGGTATGACAGATGCCCCTATTTAATTTTCTTGGACCCGAAGGTGTGAATGGCGAAGGTATTCGGGCATTCGGGGTGCAAGAGGATTAAATATCAGAATACCCAAAATTTTGATGGGGGTTATGAATGGTAGCTTACACATTCATCTTCTTTTGCTAAGCGATGATGCTTAGAAAAGGTAAAACTTCCCCTCGATCCTGGTTTCCTACCAAGGAACTGATCTCAATTTCTACAATAAACTTCCCCTCGATCCTGGTTTCCTACCAAGGAACTGGTCTCAGTTTCTGAAATAAACTTCCCCTCGATCCTGGTTTCCTACCAAGGAACTGGTCTCAGTTTCTGAAATAAACTTCCCCTCGATCCTGGTTTCCTACCAAGGAACTGGTCTCAGTTTCTGATATAAACTTCCCCTCGATCCTGGCCTTCAACCAAGGAACTGGTCTCAGTTTCTTTTGTCAACAAACTTTCTTGACAAGGGACGCTGTTCGTAGCGGTTTTCCTCAAACTTCTCGCTGAATTTTCCTGGGGAGATGCCATTTGATGGAAAAAATTTTGATTGTAGAGGTGCACAAACTTCTCTGTTGGACATGCCATTCGTTGACTCTACTGGGGAAAACGAGTCTCTTTAGAGACTGCTTTCGCTTGGGGATATTACATCATACTTTTCCTCGAGATCTTCTCGGAGAAATACCATATGATGTGATCCAATTTTGGAGGTGCTGATGACCTTATCGTTAGTGAATCTTTCAGAGAAAAACTGATGTATTGATGAATCTTTGATTAAGAGGCTTTCTCTGGGGATTTTCCTTAATCCGGAAAAGCGAAGATATCATCTTCAATGGCGAAGAGTGACATTTATCGGAAGCTCTCTGGCTTTTTAGAGGTTCAAGTTATCAAAGTGGTCAAGGGACCAACTTCAATCCAGAAATAAACTAGAGGAGAGTGTTCAGACGCAACATTTCCTGACGAGGAAAGAACTGACAACTCGATTGAGAGGACTTTTATCACTTGGGAACAAGACCGACTAGAGTGATAGTGATGCAATATGACTATGAATGTAAATTAATAATGTATTATGTATGTATGTAAATGCTGACAAAACTGACGTGACATACAGACTAATAGATGAACATGACGGGATACTCGGCCACAGTGGGAGATGAAAAATATCACTGGTTCACGATAGCAATTCTGCCTTGCTTAGGAGAGATAGTCCCCGTGGGGAACACCGTTGGTCGGCCTTAGGAGATAAGAACTCTGTCGGGGGTGTGTCAGATGAAACACAGTCTCTGACACAGTTGATCCTTTATTCAGGTGCACTGGTTTAGAAGGAGTACTTTAATTCTGCACTTTGAAGCTTGATTACTTCTAGAGTAGCGATCGTTGTTCTTTCGATGTTCAACGGTCAAAAGAAATTGCCACCTTATTTTGAAAAGCAGAAAAATTTAAACAAATAAAATTCATTTTTGTTTTATTTCAAGAATCGTTAATCATGTTAAAACGTCATTCTGTAAAGCTAAAACAAATGAGAATTGCAAACAAAAGCACTAGGGGTCAAATTTTATTGATAGGATGGAAATCAGCTAAGCGCGTGATTCCATGGAGTGTTTACAAAGTTAGAAAATGGTAATTTAAGGGAAAAGGGCTACATTGAAACATAACGACCGCTATCCTTCTACCAACTTTGAATTCTAGACATCCCGAGCTTCGGTCAAAGATGACCTTGACCGGAGTTTTCCTGATGAATGTAATGACTGCTGGGGATTCAACCTTGTCAGACGTAGTTACTTGCCATTATCCCTAACTTTTGCCTGGATTGTACTGTGATGATTTCCAATCCATCGGGATAACTTTTGATTATGTCTCTAATTTTTGCCTGGACCGCCCTTTCGGGTTTTCAATCCACCGAGACGATTTTTTTTTAATTTATTTAGGCGAAGTATTTCTTGACTACGTCAGCATTTGTGGGGTAGGAAAATTCTTCTCCATCCATGGTTGCGAGTCTCAGGGCGCCCCCTGAGAAGGCTTTCTTGACCACATAGGGGCCGTCATAATTCGGGGTCCATTTGCCCCGAGAATCAGTGAGAAATGATTGTATCTTCTTGAGCACAAGGTCTCATTTCCTGAAGACGCGAGGTCGGGCCTTTTTGTCAAACGCCCTCTTCATTCTCTGTTGATACAACTGACTGTGGTATAGTTTCGTTATTCGCTTTTCTTTGATCAGATTCAATTTATCGTGTCTGCTTTGACACCATTCAGCCTCTGTTAGCTTAACTTCCATCAATACCCGGATTGATGGGATCTCTATCTCTATGGGGAGCACTGCCTCCATGCCATATACTAGAGAGAAAGGGGTTGCCCCTGTTGAAGTGCGGACAGATGTGCGATAACCGTGAAGAGCAAAGGGTAATATCTCGTGCCAGTCTTTGTAGGTTACAACCATCTTTTGAACGATCTTCTTGATGTTCTTGTTAGCCGCTTCTACCGCTCCGTTCATCTTAGGTCGGTAGGGAGATGAGTTATGGTGTTCGATCTTGAACTCTGTGCATAACTCTTTCATCATCTTATTGTTCAGGTTAGATCCATTATCGGTAATGATCTGGCTTGGAACACCATAACGGCAAATGATATTGTTTTTGATAAATCGGACCACCACTTGTCGAGTTACATTGGCGTACGAGGCTGCTTCGACCCACTTGGTGAAGTAACCAATGGCTACTAGGATGAATCGATGTCCGTTTGAAGCTTTGAGTTCAATCATGCCAATCATGTCGATTCCCCATATGGAAAAAGGCCATGGGGAAGAAAGAATTTTGAGATGCGTTGGCGGTACATGGATTTTGTCTGAGTATATCTGACACTTGTGACACTTCCTCATGTACTTGTAGCAATCGGATTCCATTGTCAACCAATAGTACCCTGCTCTTAGAATTTTCCCGCCATTGTGTGTCCGTTGGCATGAGTGTCAAAGGATCCTTCGTGAATTTCCTTCATCAGCATGTCTGCTTCTGGTCTGTCTACACATCGGAGCAAGACCATGTCAAAGTTTCTCTTATAGAGTGTATCACCGCTCAGAAAGAAGCTTCCTGGCAACCTTCTGAGGGTCTTCCTGTCCTTCCTGAATGCCCCGGGTGGATACTCTTGTTTCTAAAGGAAGCATTTGATATCGTGGTACCAAGGTTTGTCGTCTATGACTGCTTCAATCGTGAAGACGTAAGCGGGCAGTTCAAGGCGTATCATGTCAATCTTAGGTACGTTGTTCCATTGACCTACATTAATCATGGAAGAGAGAGTGGCTAATGCATCAGCCATGTGATTCTCTTCACGAGGGATATGATGAAACTCAATTCTGTTGAAGAAGGGTAACAACCTTCTCGCGTAATCTTTGTAAGGAATCAGTCTTGACTGGTATATGTTCCAATCTCCTTTGATCTGATTGATAACCAGGGTTGAGTCGCCATATACGTCCAAGTTCTTGATCCTTAAGTCGATCGCTTCTTCGAGACCCATAATACAAGCTTCGTATTCGGCCTCGTTGTATGTGTACTTGAAAGTAAGTCTAGCGGTGAAAGGAATGTGGGTACCCTGAGGTGTTATGATGATTGCCCTAATTCCATTTCCTTAATGATTGACAGCTCCGTCAAAGATTAGTCCCCATTGCGAACCTGGTTCTAGCCCTTCACTGGGTAGCGGTTCATCGCAATCTTTCATTTTTAGATACATGACATCTTCGTCTGGGAAGTCAAATCCGACTGATTCCTGATCGTCAATCGGTTGATGAGCCAAATGATCGGCTAAAACACTTCCCTTAACGGCTTTCTGAGCATGGTACTCGATGTCATATTCTGATAACAACATCTGCCAACGGGCAATCCTTCCCGTGAGAGCAGGCTTTTCAAAGACGTACTTGATCGGATCCATTTCTGAGATTAACCAAGTAGTGTGACGAATCATATACTGGCGAAGACGTTTGGATGCCCAAGCCAGAGCACAGCAAGTTTTCTCGAGCATAGTATACCGAGTTTCACAGTCCGTAAACTTCTTGCTCAAATAGTAAATGGCAGACTCTTTCCTTTTTGTTTTGTCTTGTTGGCCAAGTACACAACCCATCGAGTCTTCCAAGACTGTTAGGTAGATAATCAGTGGTCTTCCCTCCACTGGTGGTGATAGAATTGGTGGGTTCAACATGTATTCCTTGATATTGTCGAAGGCGGTTTGACAGTCCTTTGTCCAAACGCAATCCTGATTCTTTTTTAGTAATTTGAAAATTGGCGCGCATGTCGCGGTCATGAGGAATATGAATCTGGAAATGCAATTCAGACGTCCCAGGAATCCCCTGACTTGTTTTTCAGTCTTTGGAGAAGGCATTTCTTGAATGGCCTTGACCTTGTTAGGATCAACCTCAATTCCTTTTTGGCTGATGATGAACCCTAAAAGTTTTCCTAAACGGACACCGAACGTGCACTTATTGAGATTCAAGCGGAGTCTGTACTTTCTCAACCGCTCGAATAGTTTTGACAGGCGGGTCACATGCTCCTCTTCTGCTTTAGATTTGGCAATCATATCATCGACATATACCTCGATTTCTTTGGGTATCATGTCATGAAACAGAGTAGTCATGGCCCTTTGATAGGTTGCCCCGGTGTTCTTCAAACCGAACGGCATTACCTTGTAACAAAAGGTGCCCCATGGGGTAATGAACGAAGTTTTCTCCATGTCTTTCGGCGCCATTTTGATTTGGTTATAGCCTGAGAATCCATCCATAAAGGAGAAGACTTTGAACTTTGTTGTACTGTCTACCAGCATGTCAATGTGTGGTAAGGGAAAGTCGTCCTTTGGACTTGCTTTGTTCAGATCTCTGTAGTCTACACACATTCTGACATTTCCTTCCTTTTTTGGAACTGGTACGATGTTGGCTAACCATTGAGGATATTATGATGTGGCGAGGAAACCTGCGTCAATCTGTTTCTGTACTTCCTCTTTGATTTTGATGGTCATGTCTGGATGAGTCCGTATCAACCTCTGTTTTACTGGCGGATATTCTGATCTTAACGGTAGATGATGTTCCACGATGCTGGTATCCAATCCTGGCATATCTTGATAGGACCAAGCGAATACATCGGAAAACTCTTTGAGAATCTTTGTCAAACTTTCTTTGACAGTTGAACTGAGCAGTGCCCCAATCCTGACCTCTTCTCTTTCTTCTTCTGAGCCCAAGTTGACCGTTTCCAATGGCCCTTTGTGAGGTTCAATGGACCTTTCCTCTTGTCTGAGTAATCGGGAGATCTCTTCTGGAATTTCTTCGTCATTTTCTTCTTTAGCCTCAAATACCGGGAATTCAGAGTTGGGAGAAGGCATCGAATCGTACGTTTCAATGGGGTTTAAAATAAGTAATCTGCATGACGTGATGATTGTTTTTTAGAAGAGATAGAGAAAATCCAAGAGTGTGTGCAGTGTATTTTCTGAAAACTGCTTGTTTTTATTATTTGAGTTATTTTTTAGGATTACCATTTTCTGAAAACGCGAAAAGAGAAAACAACAATAAATGCGGAAATTACAAAACGACGTTATTTTATTTATGATCTTGTCGATTCTTGAAACTACAACCCTATAAAACAAAACTCTGTCGCTTTGGGCAAAGCGAAGAGGTATTTACAGAAAAGTGAGCCCTATCAAAACATCTGTTTCACCTGGGCAGGGTGAAAGGTTAAGATAAAGACGACAATTACTTAGACTTATGAACGATCTTCGGAACATCGACTGCAACCCATTGGCGGCGAACTCCTCGGTGAATCAAAAAGTCTGGTACCTTCCTTGATTTGTCTTTAGAAATAATGCTGATTTCTGGTGGAGCAGGATCGTTGGAATCTGTCTCCCAGGCAGAGTTGTCGTAGACGAACCCTTCTATTGTATTTTGCATAGTATTTGTGCTCTCAGGCAAATCCCCCATCCAGTTGGCTGGATGTCCTTGAGCCTGATACGAGAGCTTTCAGGAGCAGTGTACTTGACCAAGAAGTCGTACTTGCCACTCGGTTGTCCTAAGGTGTCCCACACTTCTTTGGAACTGGAGAAGTCATCTCTCTCGATGACGTTGACCTCGGGAAAGGCATAGTTGATGAACTCTAGTCCTGCAAACTTTGCAAATTCATCGTCGCACTGGATATTTTCTGAATGCCCTGAGTAATGATCCCATGACATGGTGGGGACTCAGGTATTCTTTTCAATGATGCTCAGCTGATTTTCTTTGTTCGGCTGATTTTCTTGCCCCAAGTCTCCTAGGTACGGCTGCCAAATAGGCAAGCCATCCATTGGGCCATAATAGTCATGGTCAAAGTTGTTTTTCATCATAGTGTCCTCCTCTAACGAGTTTGGTGGAACACGACATCCTTCTGGATCACAATCTCTGTATATCATTTCGACGTCTGACCTTGGTATAAATCTCGGACTCTGTGCGGGATAGCAAAATGGCGTAGGCACCTCTTCCTGAGACATATAACCGTCCTCGTTAAGATAGGACTTCCATTCCTCATCTGTGTCGGAGGAATCTCCCTCGTTGATGGTATGTACTTCTTGAGACACTAGGTGAAGGAAACCTCCACTAAGGAAGAAGTTCTGAATGGGATGAAGACTTTCATCGTTAGTAGCTGTCTGGGTACAGGTTGCAGAAAAACCAAGACCCTTCTTTGTTTTATTATCAGTAGGAATAACAAGTTGTCCCCATCCCTTTGCATTGTTACTTTTGATCACCTCGAGAGCATCTTTGTACAAGGAGATCGATGTTTCTTTCTCTAATTGATTCTCATTGCTTACCGAAAGTGCCTGGAACTGAGTTCCAATAACCTCCTCAGGTTCTACAAAAGTGGACAATGAAAGGTTACACACGATCAAGGCCTGTTCTCCACAGACCATGACGAGTTGGTCATTCTTGACGAACTTCAGCTTCTGGTGAAGTGTTGAAGTGACTGCCCCAGCTTGGTGTATCCAAGGTCTTCCTAATAAGCAAAATTGTATGTTGCCCAAATGTCCATGACCTGGAAAGTGACTAGGAAAGTGTGAGGACCGATAGTTATGGGAAGGTCGACTTCACCGATAACTGTTTTTCTGGACCCGTCAAATGCTTTGACGACGACCTCACTGCCTCTCATTGAAGATCCTTTGAATGATAGTCGCATTAGAGTGGACATGACGTTGAGAGCCGATCCGGTGTCTACAGTACGCTGGCTAAAGCATCGTCCTAGTAGTTGACTGTGGTATTGAGCGCCATGTTGTGACTTGGGGCCCTCTTCTGGCAATTCCTCATCACTAAACCCCAAGTTGTTGCAGGAGGTGATGTTAGTGATGATGCTATCGAACTGTCGTATTGACACATCCTGTTCCACAAAGGCTTGTTCTAAGACTTTCTGTAGAGCCTTTCTGTGGGCTTCGGAACTGAGCAAAAGCGATAACACTGAGATCTTTGAAGGAGTTTGTAACAGCTGATCAACAATGTTGTATTCACTCCTTTGGATGAGCTTCAGCATCTCATCATCGTTCTTTGAATGGTCGGGATCACTGGATTGACCGACTGGTGAATTGGGAACCCCCGTTTGAGGATCCTTTTCTCTGTTAGGTTCTCCAACTCCTCTGTTGAAGATTCGACCACTCTGTGTTACTCGACTGATGTCTGCAATATTCAAGACGGAGGGTAATGAAGTTTTCTTTCCATTCTCAATTGTTGTTGCACCGTATTTATAATGGATCACCTTAGTTGATTCATACGGTAACGATCCCGGTAGATAGATAACTACAGGGGCCTTCTTATTTTTCTGACCATCGTAAGTAACTTCAATCAATTCCTGGTTAAGAACCTTCGATTCTTCAAGTAGAGGGATGATGGTACAAACATCTTTGGTCCTTTCATGATCAGAGATTACGACAACATTCTTAATCTGATCAGCAAAATAGTCTGGCGTCCAGTTGATTGATCCAGAACTTGGACACAGTTGAATCTCTTTGCGGTCCAACTGACTTTGAAGGGCTGCTCGCACGAGGTAACATCCTTAATTATTTTCCGAGCAGACCTTACAGCGCTCATAATTGTGCGGTGGTACCTGGCCACGTCCGCTTTGAATGCAGTGCAACCTCACTAGATCTGTTTCCATTGATCGAACATCCTGACTTTGATGCCTAGTAGGGTTCCCATTAACCACACTGATTTGTTGTGTGTCTTCATCCATATAGATCGGAAGCCACCAGTGGTTTAACAAGTGTTGCAAAGTTCTTTGCACGAGAGCGCACCCTTGGTAACTCTCACTGCATACTGTGCAGTTATGATGATTATGCGAAGTCAGAAAACCGAGCTGGACTTGTGTAGCGTGTAACTCCACCAAGTTGGTATTCATCAAATGAATATCGAAGATTTGAATCATATTCACTTGATACTGATTTCTATCGCGGTAATCCTGAATCCATCCAAGATCCATTTGACGCTGTAGGGCCTCTTGTACAAAAGAGCATCCCTGATCATTTATTGAGCAGATAGGACAGGAATCGTAGTCGTGTCGTGGCAGATTATGATGTTGGCTTTGCCTTGAGTGCATTGCCACCAAGTTGACATTCATTGCACGGATGTCGTGGTTTTGAATGATGTTGGAACTTGTATAAGTCATGTTAACTCCACGAAATCGATGCTCTTGGATCCATCCGAGATCCAATTGTTCATGTAGAGCTGATTGCACCACAGAACATCCTTGGTTGTTTTTAGAGCAGATATCACACTGGTGATAATTATGAGGTGGCACATGGTCGTATCCACTCTGTCTACAATGCATTTTGACCAAGTTGGCCCTCAATAAGAGTACATCATGAATTTGATAGCTGTTGTTAGACTCTTCTTCTATTAAATTTACCGCAGCTTTTTCGTGTTGAGGCAGCAGGTTCGTGAGAATATTCGGATTCGTATCTTTGAAAGATAAGACCCCGCTTCTAACAAGCTTTTTCACATCGGATTTGAAATTGAGACCGTTTTCTATGTTATGCCCCGGTCCTCCTTGATGGTAAGGGCAAGTCTGATCCGCTTTAAACCAAAAAGGCGGATTTTATGGTATTGTAAGAGGAGACCTGGTTTGGACATGCCCCTTGACCAGTAGTAGTGGAAACATTTATGCGTACAACATTGGTATAGGGTCGAACCCGGGAGGTCGTGTCGTACGATTGTTGTTATATGGAGGACGAGCCTGGTGAAAAGGCTGTTGTGTCCTTTGCAAAAATTGATGTTGATTCGGTTGGCTCTGAGCAACCTGCGGTTGATACGTAGGAATGGGCGCAGGGTTGATAGCAGGAGTTACGGCTGCTACTGGTTGATATCGTCGCCTTTGCTTTCCGAGAGAGATATTCCCAATATCCTGCTCTTTTTTCTTAGGGAGAGTACTACCATATCGTTTTGTACTACTTGATGATCCAGCGTCTTTAACTAAACGTCCTTCTCGGACTGCTTCCTCAAGACGAACTCCCATGCCCACCGTCTCGGTGAAGTCGCTGGGCGCACTAGCAACCATTCTGTCGTAGTAAAATGAGCTTAAGGTTTTCAATAAGATCATTGTCATCTCTTTTTCCTCAAGAGGTGGACAAATCTGGGCGGCAATTTCACGCCATCTCTGAGCATATTCCTTAAAGGTTTCCTTGTCCTTTTGTGACATCGATCTGAGTTGATCTCTGTCTGGTGCCATGTCCAGGTTATACTTATATTGTTGAACGAAGGCAGTGCCAAGATCTCTGAAAGTGCCAATCTTAGTGTGGTTTAAACCCATGTACCATTTGAGTGCGGCACCGGTTAAACTATCTTAAAAGTAGTGAATCAGTAGCTCCTGGTTCTTTGTCTGAGTTGACATTCTCCGAGCGTACATCACCAAATGGCTTTGAGGGCAAGAGTTAACCTTGTACTTTTCAAATTCTGGCACTTTGAATTTGTGCGGAACTTTCACATTGGGGACCAAACAAAGGTCCGCGGCGTCTTTTCCAAATAGATCCTGACCGCGAAGGGCTTGTAGTTCTTTCTGCATTTCCAGGAACTGTTCCTGGAACTCATTCATTCTATCGAACATACTTTCGTTTCCACTAGAAGGTATCGGTGGGATCTGTCATTCCAGGATAGTATGTACCACGGGTGGTGGTATAGTCATCATGGCAGTGACTCTAGGTGCTTCCCGAAGTTTGTAACCTTCAGGAGTTGCTGTCATGCCCCGGGCATCTTCGATTTCCCGGAGTTTGTAACCTTCAGGCCCAGCGGTTCCTGCTGCGGTTCCCTGATCTTCAGTGATTGGTGGAACATATCCTTCTAGGATATAGTTAATAGGCATTCCCCAGGGACGATCTTTCGGAATTTTGTACCTAGGATCATACTTTTCCACTATGGGCGTTGATGTGATCTCTGAGATCACAGTCCTTTGTTGTTGCATCTGAGCTTTTGCCAGAGCTTGCATATCATTGTGAAGCTTTCTCAGATCCTATTTCAGAGTGTCGATCTCTTCCCTCAACTCTTTGTTCTCTTCCTCGAGATCATCCATCTTTTTTTGTCGATTGACCCGAATATTGTTCGAATGAGACAGTTTGACTCTAGAATCGAGACGCAAATGTGAGATTCGTAGGTAAGAAGAATGCGTTACAAATGATATGCAATGATTATATTAATTGTATATATTTTTTGTTTATTCAAAGTAAACTTCGACAATTGGATTGCAAATATCAAACAGTGGGGAAACCCCGTTTTATTGAATTCAAAGATTGCGGAATGGAAATACAGTAATTTACATAGTGCTGCAAAAGGAAATCTAAACTTATGGGTCCTGAGTCATCTCTGAAGCGAGCTCGGGTGCTGGTTCTGGTACTTTCCTTTTCTTTGACCGGGGCTCTTGAGCCGTTGTCGGGTCGTCATTCCTTTGCCAAGTGAAAGGAGCGAACAAATTCCTCTGGTCATCCTGATTTTCTACAGGATGTTGCTCCAAAATCTCGATAAGAGCGTCTTTTTCTTTTAACAGTTGTTGTATTTTCTTACATTCCACATTGAGAATACGGTACTTGTTCCTCCAAGACCTTCTCTCCTGCTGAACTTTGTTGAGAGTAACCTGAAGTTTTTCCGTATCATACATAAAGTAAAGGACGGGGTCCTTTAACGGAAGAACTTTCTGACGAGGGTAAGGGATCCTCAGCTTGAGAGCTCTAGTTTGTACCCAGTGGAGATAAGGCTCCACCGAGACACAGTCTGGTTTTCCTAGAGACTCTCTTCCTTTCCTATGAACTTGTTTCCAGACATGCACTATTTCCGTTTTTAGTGCTCTGTCATTTTCTCCTTCCTTGAAGAAAAGACCTTCCAGATGAGCATTACGCGGGACATGTCTCATCGGGTATCCAAATTGACAACGAACTAAAATAGGATGATAGTTGATTCCTCCCTTAGTTCCTATAAGGGGTACATTTGGGAAATTTCCACAACGGTCGATGATTCTGATCCCGTCATAGATTCGATTGTACCAATCGATGTCAGAGTTGGTAAGAGACATGATTCTCTGCGACCAACGTAAAATATTCTTTTGATCCAAAAATGCAGCAGACTTTGGCAAATGGGAAATGAACCATTTATACAGCAGGGGTACACAGCATGTGATCATTCCTCTACTGTACAAATTCCTTAAGTGTACAGAATAATAAGCATCTGCGAGCAAGGTCGGTACAGGGTTTCCAATCAGAAAAATATTAATGGCGTTGATATCAACGAAGTTATCAATGTTGGGAAACAAAAATAACCCGTAGGAAAGCAAAACAAAGATGCTTTCGAAAGCGCCACGTTCCCTATACTAGCAAAGTACAGAGCTTTCTTTATCAAGAACTGAGCTGGAAAACCCTAGATTCCACCCTTAGTGGTCATGTGAGTCCTGACTTCTGACTCGTCCAAATAAATTGCTCTTGCAATGGTTTGATCCTTTAGAATCTCTTCCAGTCCAGAAAAGGGAGCTTGATCAGTGATATGTAAATCAGTCAGGTGAGAATACTCCTCCAGTGTTGGTGCTAGCTGATAATCCGGGAATGTAAAACAGTGATAAATTGGATCGTAGAACTGGATTAGCATGGACATGATTCCTTCAATTATATGAACCCTTAACAGAGACAGCAGTCCTCCATACTTGGCTCTGAAAGCCTCAGGGTTGGTTATCATCCCTGTCAACCCTCTCAAATCCTCTAGTTTTGGAACCTTGAAGGTGTACTTGTGAGTTTTCCTTCTACCGAAATCCATAATGCAATCTCTTTATCTGACATTTGCAATCACTGTCTTAGTTTAATTTGAAAAGAGAGAGACTAGAAGAGAAGATTTTTCTTTGTTTTTTAATGTTTTTTAAATGAATGTATGAATGCAGCACACAAAAACATTAAAAAAAACATGGGGTCAAAGGGTCGGTGTCATGAAGTCAAGGCTCTACCCATCCCCAAAGGTTTATACTGGTGATTTTTTGTGCCTGTCCGCAAAATCATTGACCCCTCTTGGGATAACAACAGCAAGCGGATTGCCAGCGAGCTGATGTATCTTAGAGTGATCTCGGATGAGGGTAGTATCACGTGACAACTATTCCCGATAGCTTCCGCACTACAAAATGGTTCCAGTTTACTAAAAACCTCGGCTTCTCAGATAACCCAATCGACCACACTACTTTCAACAACCGAAGTCGTATAGGTAATGTATCTGCAAAGGGAGTCTCCACTGAGTTTGATGGTCGACCGGGAACTCTTAACTGGGATTCACTCCCCGTAAGATTACCCGTATGATGACATCCTCTATCTTAGGTGTATACTCAATCTTTCCACATGCGACATCACACGCATTCCCATTAGCAGAAAAATAAACACGGATATCAATTAGGAAAAGCAGTATATATATTTGTCTAAATATCCTAGACCTCTAGTCTTATGATCTTATACAGACAATGACTCCCCAATAGAGTCGCCATTTCTGTGACACTTCGAGAACTTAAGGTTTCATCCCTTGGGAATGCAAGAAAGAATGCCTCCCATTGTGGTCGCCATTTTTCTGTAGTGCGATTTTTTGTGGTTTCGAATCACTATCGCTTTGGTACTACAGTTCGATTCATTTTTTATCCTGTGAAGCTGATTAAGGAAGGGAAATAGATGTCTCCAATTAACCCTGCTTGCAACCTGAGGTTGAACTGTCAAAACTGTTGGTTTACAAATGCTATCAAAATAGGGGGTCCTTCTTAGGGTTATTTTCTTAAGAATACAAGTGTCTGGGTTATCTGCAAGGCTTTTGGTTAGGATACTAGACCTGATTTTCTTTGGTTGATGTGTGGAGGTACTGGATTTTGAGTTTTTGATTAGTATGTGTCGTACCTCGAAAAATACGATCCTCGCGATGGACGCGGAAAAAACTGTTCGAAATAGAGTCGCCGCCGAACTTTATTCATCCTAAGTTAGGGAAAGGAAAATATCGATAAAACCTTTAAAAGGAGATAAGAACATGGTCGTCGCAACCAAATTCGGGTTCGGGAGTCGATTACGTAAGAGGGAAGGTATTAGCACCCTCTACGTCCGTTGTACTCAACGGGAACCTCTTGATTTGATTCGGTAGATATGTTAGCTTGGTTTGTTTGTTTTCTTCTTAGGTAGTATTGTTTTCTAAGGGGAAAATGGGTGGTTTTTTATTATTGTGCTCAGCAAGGATTGATAACCCTTGGGCCTACGTATTCCCTCGTGCAATGGGAAAGTCAGAGCATTTGTAGTTCGTGGCTACTGTTTGTTGGTGTTTTTTAAGCGAATGAGTGTTTAATTCGCATTCTAACCGCTAAACGTTGGCTTGTCGGCTCGTCATGGGAGGCTGAAGCACGAGTTTATATGGGCGGAAGAATGGACTAAACAATGTTCTTTTTTGTGAAAAGTTGTTTGAATATGAATTAAGTGTGTTAATGATTTGATCGAGAAAAAGGTTTGATTTGAATGTATTTTAGGGTTTTGATTGCGTAAGAAGTGTTTAGTTTGTTAGGTATTTTAGAGGAAGAATGACGAGTATTCGATAAACGAGACGTAGGCCTCGCAACCAATTATTCGGGGTATTACTGAGATGCTAGATCTCAACGACACCTTTTTCATTCTATTTAATTATGAAATTGTCTTTGTTGGACAATGGGCTTATTTGTCCATGTAATTAGGGCGAGTGTTTTAGGAACGAAAGATCGGAATGAACACAACCCAAAGCGTGCGCCTCAAGAGCGTTCATCCAAGGGCCCAAGAAGTGCTAGACCTCAAGAGTCCACTACTTTCGTAGTTTGATTAGGAAAAAAAAGATTTGAATTTGATGTATTTTAGAAGCGTTGATTGAATTAGGGTTTAAAGTTGCTAAGATTTTAAAGATGATTAAGTATTTTAATTGGGTTGAGAGTTTTTAAGTCTTGAAATGGAAGACCGAAACGAACACAACCCAAGGCGTGCACCCCAAGAGCGATCGTTTCAAGACCCAAAAAGTGCTAGACTCTAAAAGCCCATTACTTCCAATAATTAATTATGTGAATAGATTTTAGAAGTATTAATTTAAACATTTCATTTAAGAAAATATTTTAAGCATTTTAATCTTGATTATGATTTTAATTTTTAGTTAAACGAATATTTGTGAAGAGGTTAGATAATTGTTTTAAATTTGAATTATGACTTTTAAGTCAAGAAAATGTTTTTAAAGGTTGAATGCTTTAGTTAGATTAAAATATTTTAAGTATTCTAAAAATGGAAGACGGAACAATCACAACCCAAGGCATGCGCCCCAAGAGCGATCGTTCAAGGACCCAAGGAGTGCTAGACTCCAAAAGCCCACTATTTCCACTATTGATTAAGAAAATAATTAGAAATATTAACCTAAATGGTTTATGATCTTAGTTTAATTAAAAAAATGTTTGTAAAAGATCAAGTAATGTTTTATGATTTAATTTGATTTGGGAAAATTATTAGGAATTTAACAAAGTGGATTTTAATTTGTTTTAAGAAAAATATTTTTAAAGGTTAAGAAGTTAACTAGATTAGGTATTTTAATTTAAGAAAATATTGTATTTTAAGGGTATTTTGATACATATTGAATATTTTAAGTATTAAAATGATTAGGAGTTTTTAGATTGTGACTAAGGGTTAATTATATTTTGCTTAAGTAAAGATTAATTGTTTTAAGTATTTTTTAATAAATGAAAGATGGAATGAACACAACTCAAAGCGTGCGCCTCAAGAGCATTCATCCAAGGACCCAAGGAGTGCTAGACCCCAAGAGCCCACTACTTTCATATTTAATTAGGAAAATATTAAATGGTCTTATACAAATTAATTAATTAATTAAGATTTAACTAAATAAAAATATTAAGTGTTTGATAAAAAGTATTTCTAAATACCTAACTAACACGCAGTTAACTATTAATTAGTCTACCAATAGTAGAAACTTAGCAACTATCTTAAAACAAGTTTAGTTATGATCTAAAGATGATTGTGATTTAGAACTAAACCATCACTACTCAATTCTAACAACATGGGCCCAGTATTCTTGACCCAACATGGCCAAGCGGCCTTATGCTTAACGTATGTGGTAGATGGAGAAGCAAATTGGTCAAATAATTTGCCTCGAGTTTGCTGAAACTTGGATAAGGGGATAAGGATAATGATGCGTGTCTCCTTTCCAAAGGTGGTGTGGCAGACAACAGTGCAAAGAACCATTAAGTGTCAATTTGAAATGCATGCCATTAATCATGATACAAATAACACGTTTATCCCTCACATATTCCCCATTAATGATAATAATAAAACCATTTAACAGGTAGTAATTTAAAATAAATGAACAATAGTGCTATGAAATTAAATCATGCGATTCACTCTCATACTCAACCGTCTCTCTCTCAACTCGTCAATTTCTTCCTTTCTGACTCAAACGAAACCCTCCCATTTCTAACTATTCTCTCTCGTTCAAAGCTCATCCTCATCTTCCTCTCTCGTTCGAAGCTCCCACGAGTCTAAACTCAAACCCTTATCCCTTTTCGTATTCAAACAAAATTCCCCAACACTGGTTTTCTTTGAGACCTAACAAATACCTTTCCCCAAAAAATTTTACCCTAAATGCCAAAGGCGTACCAAATTCGAACCCAAATCTATCGCAACCTCAGATTTTTATGTGGAAATCAAATAGTGAGTAGCAAATCAACAAACAATTGGAGAAAACATTCAAACAAAGCAACTCAAATTAACATGCAGCGAAGTCGGAGTAGGAAAATGCAGAGGAAAAAAAAGGTTTCAAGAAGATTTACCCAAGTCGTGGTGCTCCGGTGGTCAGGTTTTCGGTGCGGATTTGAGAGACTTTGGAAACTTCAGGTATAGTGTCCTTTCTTTATCTTTGAATCTTCTTCTTTCCTTTTCTTTGTTTCGTCTTGCTGAAAACGTCGCGTCTTGATAATGAGTTCTGTGGCCAAGCTCACTATCTTAGAGTTTCAGTGTGAAACTCTAAGAAGCTTTTCAAGGATTCGAGCTTTAGTAAGGGTTGGGGTTCGTTTTAGCAGAGCTTCGCTAGGGTTTTCTGGGTTCCTTCATGAGTGAATAGTGACACGTATTTATAGGCTCAGCAATGTGAAATGAGGTACGTGTGAGGTGAGATTTTTGGTACGTGTGAGAGAATATTTCCGTTAGGGAATGGGGAGGATTGCCGATTTCGTGGGATTTGGGTGATAGTGAATCATTCCTTATTTTTGTTTGTAGTGAGCGCTGTACTTCTTCTAGAATATCTTTAAATTTTCACTGCGTGAATATATGATTTTCACTGCTCTTTTACTAATCTGGGATTTTGCTGATGTGGCTTATGTTGACTTAGGTTGACTCTTGTTATTTTTGAATTTTCTGATGACCTATGAATGTGTTACTAACTGCTGTCGAAATTTGGATACTCTTGTGATAAACTTCCTGAATTTTGTTTGAAATTGAATGGCATTGATTTTCAGGATTTTCATTTTGTTAAGAACCACGTCACTTTCTTGTTTTTTGAGTACTTCACATCATCAGAATCATTAACATAAATTGCTTCTTCTTCTGCAAGTTAAATAGCGAGAACACCGCTAATCTTCCACTCTTCTGAGTCTCAACGGGGGATCCAATTGAGCTAACAATTTAGAACAGAAGAGTAGGGGTGGTGAGCATAATGAAACAGGGTCTGTGTTAAGATGAGGAAATCATAATCAGGATGCCTCTTTTTGTTGTCCTTTAACCATATTTCATGTGTATCTTACAACCTTGATTGTTATGACCTATTTTGGTAGTGATATTATTGCTTTTGAATTGCAAACTAACTTGAGACCTTGTATCTTGTTAGGTTTTCATGCGCTTGCTCTTGGTTGCTATAATGGTGAGGTATTTGGCACAAGTTTGGATGATGAGATACATTGGCCATGAAATTAATTTTGGAACGAAGAAAAGGTTGCAGGCTGTTTAGCTTGATGGAGGGTTTGATGAAGAACTTTGGACATGAAGAACTTTGGCTCGCGGAGTTTAATACAAAGGATTGTCATGGAGCTTAGAACAACAGCTGGTATGACCCCTTTTTCAATGTATTTGTTCCTCTGTTTCCTGTAGTATTTGGTTTGCATAGCTTAACACTTATTGTTGCTGACATAATATCGTGGCTTGTGACTTTCTTAATGAATATCTTGAGTATGAGATGGTTCTGTTATTGGCTTTTTATGAACATTACCTGGCTGTATCGTTTTCAGGTATGTTAGCTGGAATTTGGTAAAAGTCTTGTCACATTTTCTTGGTAAGATCACTATTTTTGAGTCCTTGTATCAATGTTAAGAATCTTATTATTGATGCATCAATTTCTTGTTGTTTGAAGGTACTAATCTTTTTACTACACCAAGAACTTTCCATTGATACAAGGTTAGCTTTTTGTTTGTGGACGGCCTTGTCTCATTAAATTCAATTGAAAAATGACTCTTGAGGTTGATATTCACTTTCAAGCCCCCCTGCACCACTTTAATCCAACACTTGACAGGATTTGGTGCCGACCGTTACGGCGCAAACTTTATCGTAAGCTTGATGAGTTTAATGGTTAGGTAGGATAGTACTTTGATGAGTATCAAGTATTGCTTGGAGCAGAACATTCTTTTTATGAATTTGTCTTGGATTTAACTTTGTTTGGATCTTGGAGTTTTGGTAAAATTTGGACCAATGATAATCATTTTAGATTGTAATAATCTTATCACGTATCATGATTTGGACTGTGAATTGAATCATGGCAAGTTGTTACTGCCATCCTAGTTGTATGCTGCGGCCTTTAACTTTATAGCTTTGTCTTGTAAAAGCGTGATTCCATGCAAATAGCATTTATTCAGTCTTCTGGCCATTAAAAAAATGGCTATGAATTATGACACGTTTTGGCAGTAATATCTTCCCCTGGCCACAATTACTTTTAGCATTTCTCGCCAGAAATATTCCAAGACTGATTAGGTTGCCACTGACCATAGCTTTCATTCAACTGGCCATGAGTTACCTCTTGGGCTCCATCACAATTTGAAATAAATTTTAGTACAATTTAAAGGATGTACTACAACCATGGCTTAGAAAAACTTGAACGTGATGTGAAGCAAACATTCCTCAAGATTGCATTATACCAATAGCCTTGCTCAAATTACTCAAACTCATGATTCCAAAATTAATTCAAACACGGCTGAAGAAATAAGATCAATGTCCATGACGAACCATCCATGTCTAGAACATAACTTGTATTGTGGCTTTTGAACTTATGAGCATGAAATAAACTTAATCATATTTAATCAAGACATTGGAGATAACATGAAAATTGAATCATCACTACCATTTCTTGATATAATCTTCGGACAAGACCTTGGCTTGAATCGTGCATTTGGATCACATAGTGGATATGTTACTTAATATGCTAATGGTTTAACAAAATCATCCACCAATTTGAATCAATCCAAGCTAGGAAGAATGGCCACTTCTTATCTTGTTTTAACCATACAGCCTCAGTGTCACACTTGGAATACGGTTAAAAATCATCTTGATCATAACTTAAAAACTTCAAGCGATCTTAGGCCATGTCTTTGAGGAAATGGATCCTAATCATTGTATTTAATCAGCTAAAATCAGTTTGGACCATAAAGAAAACCAATCATTGTATTTAATCAGCTAATATCAGTTTGGACCATAAAGAAAACCAGCTTGAAGCCAGTTGACCAGGCTTTGTCTAAAGAATCACAAAATTAGCGCCCAATCCTCTTTATCCCTTCTTGAAATCGTAGCAAACCCAACACAAGCTAGTAAACATTTCAAACACATGCCAAACCCTTATGCCCTGAATTTTGGAGTCAACACGAAAATTTGGTGTAGAAAACATACAATAGGTAGGACAAATTTGGGGTATGACAGTATGCTCGCTAAGATTTTGTAATCTTACTCCTGCGTATTCCCGTTTAACGAAACAGGAAAATCAGAGCGATCGTAGTTCCTCAATGATACCAAAGCAGTATCTTTGGAAGCAGAAGATTCTCTGGAACATTGAAGCAGTACCTTATCCGTTAAGGTTCCTCAACGATACCAAAGCAGTATCTTTGGAAGCAGAAGATTCTCTGGAACATTGAAGCAGTACCTTATCCGTTAAGGTTCCTCAACGATACCAAAGCAGTATCTTTGGAAGCAGAAGATTCTCTGGAACATTGAAGCAGTACCTTATCTGTTAAGGTTCCTCAACGATACCAAAGCAGTATCTTTGGAAGCAGAGATTCTCTAGAACATTAAAGCAGTACCTTATCCGTTAAGGTTCCTCAATGATACCAAAGCAGTATCTTTGGAAGCAGAAGATTCTCTGGAACATTGAAGCAGTACCTTATCCGTTAAGGTTCCTCAACTATACCAAAGCAGTATCTTTGGAAGCAGAAGATTCTCTGGAACATTGAAGCAGTACCTTATCCGTTAAGGTTCCTCAACGATACCAAAGCAGTATCTTTGGAAGCAGAAGATTCTCTGGAACATTGAAGCAGTACCTTATCCGTTAAGGTTCCTCAATGATACCAAAGCAGTATCTTTGGAAGCAGAAGATTCTCTGGAACATTAAAGCAGTACCTTATCCGTTAAGGTTCCTCAACGATACCAAAGCAGTATCTTTGGAAGCAGAAGATTCTCTGGAACATTGAAGCAGTACCTTATCCGTTAAGGTTCCTCAACGATACCAAAGCAGTATCTTTGGAAGCAGAAGATTCTCTGGAACATTGAAGCAGTACCTTATCCGTTAAGGTTCCTCAACGATACCAAAGCAGTATCTTTGGAAGCAGAAGATTCTCTGGAACATTGAAGCTGTACCTTATCCGTTAAGGTTCCTCAACGATACCAAAGCAGTATCTTTGGAAGCAGAAGATTCTCTGGAACATTGAAGCAGTACCTTATCCGTTAAGGTTCCTCAACGATACCAAAGCAGTATCTCTGGATGCAGAAGATTCTCTGGAACATTGAAGTAATACCTTATCCGTTAAGGTTCCTCAATGATACCAAAGCAGTATCTCTGATGCAAATTTGCTGGAGAATGATTGAGCAAGATTCCCGTCGAAGGAGGAAATGTGCTGGCTCTGCAGGGGAAAGCTCACAAGAAACTTTCTAGGGTAGCCTCTGCTTGGGGAGCACTGACAACAGCTGCTAGGGATTATAATTATCAACTGCATGGTCGAAGAATGACTTGCTGGGGAATAGGATTCCATGAGCACGTGCGGGGTATAAACTTATCTTTTGAAGAATACGGCCAACTTGGATGGAAGACTAGCCAAGATGCTTGCGAACTGATCCTGGATCCTATTATGCTATGTTGGGGATGGATATGCCATGCACTACATGATGCACTTAAACATATATTAAAATGCAATTGCTAGGGAATCTAATGCACGTATGATATGATAGTGCTTGATATGATTATGATACTACGCTTGCATGCCATGCGTATGACAATGCAAATGATCGGGTGCGCTGGGGATAAATTTCCTTGTCGAGGGTATCACCAGGGATTGAATTTGATAATTGCCAAATGAAATTGGACTTTGGTTATTTTGTGTCTGCGAATAAATTGGACTTTCAGGTGTTATGAGGATGTCAACAACGGTGGACTTTAGTAGTTGCCAATGAAGAATGGACTTTAAAGGGTAGATTTGAAGATGCCAACAAGTGTGGACTTTTGAGTAGTTGCCAATAAAGGATTGGACTTTGGGTTTTATGGGGATGGTGAGAATGTTTGACTACTCGACCCCTTTTGATCAAGTCAAATATGACTAGGGAGCGTGATTTCCCATGTTGGGCTTTGAAAGATTCACTGCTAAAGATTACGTTGAGCAAATCCCTGAAAAGTTATACTGCTTATGGTGAAGAGCCAAACCGACTGTTAACTGATTTGATGCTTTCATGTGGTGGAGCTCCTTGGAGACTATTTGTTTCCCTTTTAGTTCTCCCAACACCAAAACAAATTTTATTGTTTTCAAATATTGTCTTTATTAACCGAAGTTCCAAAACACAGTTTATCAAAAACAAAATTAATTTGCAAACAAACAGATAAAGTAAAAAAAGAAATGAGCACAATTTGATGAGAAATCTCTCTTTGTATTGATTTGACCCTTAATCGGGTAAGTACATACAAGGATGCAATTCCTTAATGAGGTAATTGCGGTGCAAGAGAAAAACATAATGGCAATACAAATAAATGAGATTCCATTGAGTCTAAACACTGCTATGGACCCTATGACTTTGATAACTTCAACACCTTGCCTCGTAGGAATACGGCTAGATCGATTCTTTCCTTCAGTGACACATCAAGGTCAAGTGGACATGCAGAATAAATACTTTGCCTTGGAATTTGCCCCTAACTTTTGCTTGGATCGCCCTTTCGGGTTTTCAATCCACCGGGACGCCCTTTTTTGCCTGAACCGCCCTTTCGGGTTTTCAATTCAGCGGGCCTATATATATTTTTATTTTATCCCTAATTTTTGCCTGGACTGACTTTGTTTTTTTTTTCAAGTCCACCGGGATTGCCATTTTTGCCTAAGTCGCCTTTTCAGGTTTTCGACTTAGCGGCTTTATTATTCCACTTTTTTAGGCGTAGTATCTCTTAACGTAACCTGCATTCACCGGGTATGGTAATTCTTCACCGTCCATATTTGCGAGCTTCAAGGCACCACTCGAGAATGCCTCTCTTACAACATATGGGCCTTCGTAGTTTGGCGTTCACTTGCCCCTGGATTCATTATACATGGCCATGATCCTCTTGAGCACCAAGTCACCTTCCTGGAATGTCCGAGGATGCGCTTTCTTGTCAAAAGCTTTCTTCATGCGTCTTTGATAGAGCTGGCCGTGGCATATTGCTGCCAAGCGTTTTTCTTCAAGAAGCTTGAGCTCCTCAAACCTCGTCTTCACCCATTCTGCTTCATCAAGCTGAGCTTCCATCAATACTCTCAATGATGGGATTTCGACTTCTATCGGAAGGACCGCTTCCATGCCATAAACCAATGAGTAAGGAGTTACCCCTGTTGAAGTTCACACTGAGGTACGGTAGTCGTGCAGCACAAAAGGTAGCATCTCATGCCAATCCTTATAAGTGACCACCATTTTCTGAATGATCTTCTTGATTTTTTTGTTGGCTGCCTCAACGGCTCCATTCATCTTGGGTCTGTATGGTGTTGAATTATGGTGCTCAATCTTGAAACTAGCACACAATTCATCCATCATTTTGTTGTTAAGATTAGACCCATTATCAGTGATGATACAGTTAGGCACTCCATATCTGCATATAATGTTGTGTTTCAAGAAGCGAGCAACCACTTGCTTGGTAATGTTCGTATATGATGCAGCCTCAACCCATTTGGTGAAGTAGTCTATGGCAACCAATATGAAGCGGTGTTCATTTGAGGCCTTTGGCTCAATCATCCCAATCATATCTATTCCCCACATAGCAAAAGGCCATGGTGAAGTCAAGGCATCCAAAGGAGTGGGAGGTACATGAATCTTATCGGAGTATATCTGGCATTTATGGCATGTTCGGGCATGATGGTAGCAGTCAGCCTCCATAGTTAGCCAATAATATCCTGCTCTCAATATCTTCTTTGCCATAGTATGCCCATTTGCGTGGGTACCAAAACAACCTTCATGAATGTCCTTCAGAATCTGCTCAGCTTCATGCTTTTCCACACATCTGAGTAGTACAGTATCATGATTACGCTTGTATAACACATTCCCATTGAGGAAGAAATTTGATGCCAATCTGCACAAAGTTCTCTTATCCACCGCCAAAGCGCCCTCTGGATATTCTTGTTTTTCCAGATAACGTTTGATGTCATAGAACCATGGCTTTTCGTCTGACTTTTCATCAGCAGCCAAACAGTGAGCGGGCTCTTCAAATCGCTGTAGATCAATATGCGGCCGATGGTTGGGCCATATCAGTTTATACATAGAAGCCAAAGTTTCCAGGGCGTCTGCCATTTGATTTTCCTCTATAGGCACATGGGTAAAGGTGATATCATCAAATCTGGGAAGTAGCTTTGCCACGTAATCTCGATATGGAATTAGATTGGCATGTTTAGCATCCCAGTCCCCTCGAATCTGATGTATTACTAAAGCAAAATCTCCAAACACATCCAGCGTCTTAATCCTTAAATTGATGGCTTCTTCCAATCCAAGTATACAAGCTTCATACTCAAGCATGTTATTAGTGCATGGAAAGCAGAGCTTAGCTGTGAAGGGTAAGTGGAAATTCTTGGGTGATGTAATCACTGCCCCAATTCCACTTCCATGAACATTTGAGGCACCATCGAACATAAGAGTCCATCGCTCCCCTGGTCCGGGCCCCTCATCCGGATCTGGCTCTTCATAATCTTTTAGCACCATTATGTCTTCGTCTGGAAAATCGAACTTCAAGGGCTGATAGTCATCCATCGGTTGATGGGCAAGATGATCTGCCAGTACGCTACCCCTGATGGCTTTTTGAGTGACGTATTGCATGTCGTACTCAGACAAAAGCATTTGCCATCGGCCTATTCTGCCAATGAGAGCAGGTTTCTCAAAGATGTATTTAATAGGATCCATCTTGGAAATCAGATAAGTAGTGTGGGTCAACATATACTGCCGAAGACGTTTGGCAGCCCAGGCTAATGCGCAGCAAGTCTTCTCGAGTAAGGAATACCTTGTCTCGCAGTCATTGAACTTCTTGCTGAGGTAATAGATTGCATGTTCCTTCCTTCTCGTCTCATCTTGTTGCCCCAGCACACAACCCATAGATTCGTCAAGTACAATCAGGTACATAATGAGTGGCCTTTCAGGTACAGGCGGTATCAAGATCGGTGGTTCTTGTAGATACACTTTGATTTTATCGAATGCCCCTTGGCAATCATCATCCCACGCAATTGACTGATTCTTTCTTAGCAGCTAGAAGATAGGTTTGCAGGTGGCAATAAGATGTGAAATAAATCTGGCAATGTAGTTTAATCTTCCCAGAAAGCCACAAACCTCTTTCTCCGTCCTAGGCGCAGGCATATTTTGAATTGCCCTCACCTTATCAGGATCCACTTCAATTCCTTTCTGACTTACAATGAAGCCCAACAATTTTCCAGATCGTACCCCAAATGTGCACTTATTGGGGTTGAGTCTCAATCTAAACTTCCTCAATCGAACAAACAGCTTTTGCAGATTGATCAAGTGTTCTTCTTCGGTTTGACACTTGGCAATCATATCGTCGACGTACACTTCAATCTCTTTATGGATCATGTCATGAAAGAGCATTACCATTGCACGTTGATACGTTTCCCCAGCATTCTTAAGTCCGAATGGCATCACCTTATAGCAGAAGGTGCCCCATGGTGTGATAAATATGGTCTTCTCCATATCCTTTGGATCCATCTTAATTTGATTGTACCCAGAAAATCCGTCCATAAAAGAGAATACGGAGAACTGAGATATGTTGTCAACAAATACATCGATGTGAGGTAATGGGAAACCGTCTTTAGGACTAGCTCTGTTCAAATCCCTGTAATCCACACACATCTGAACCTTTCCATCTTTCTTCGGCACTGGCGCAATGTTGGCAACCCATTGTGGGTACTTTGCTACTGCCAGGAATCCAGCATCAAGCTGCTTTTGGACTTCTTCACGAATTTTGAGAGCCATATCCAGATGGGTCCTTCTTAACTTCTGTTTGACAGCATGGCATTCCTCCCTGAGTGGTAACTTGTGTACAACCATATCAGTATCCAACCTAGTCATGTCTTGATACGACCAGGCGAATGCATCAGCGTACTCACGGAGGAGCTCTATCAGCTTGGCCTTGACTTCAACTTGAAGAGATACACCTATCTTTACCTCTTTTCTGTCTTCTTCAGTACCCAGGTTGATGACTTCAATGTCTTCTTGGTGCGGCAGGATGACTTTCTCTTATTGCTTGAGCAACCTTGCCAACTCGTCAGGGAGTTCACAACCTTTCACGCCTTCCTCTTCAGCTTGGTAGATTGGGCAATCAAAGTCATATAGACCCGTAGCAGCATCTATATCAAGGACCTCGGTGGTGTTTCTGCATGTTTATGATTTATGCAGTTTATTTAGGAAAGTGTGTGCATAAAAATATTGCCATTTATTGTAAAGTAAAAAAATGAAAGAAAGTGAGCGAAAATTGAATGCAAACTGAAATTCATTAATGATAATCAAAGTTTTAAAACATCAGGTGGCCCATACAATGCTCCACTACGCCTTGGGCAGAGCGTAGGGTTTTTGATAAACAGTAAAATTACGTTTGGTGTGTGAAGAACTGAGGGACTTCAACGGTTTTCCAATTCTGGAGCTCTTCACCAGGCTTTGCTTGTCAAATCCAGCTTGCAGAAGCTTGCTCATCACCAACATGGTCTTCAATGATCATTGCTACTGGAGAACCAAAGATGTGCCCAGCACTTGTAAAAATCTTCTCAACGGGAAGAATCTGATTTCCGTTGTATGGAACAAAGGCTGAATTGCGGGATGGCTGATAACCTAGCCCAAACTTATCAAGCTTTTCAGTAACCTCAACCATTTTTCCCCATCCTTGGGCGCTTCCCTCTTCCACCACAGCTTTGGCTTCCTCGTATGAGGCCATCGATGATCTTAATTCTTGGTGCTCTGGAACTCGTTGCACAGCTAGCGTACTCACCACCTCAAAGGACTGAAAAGGTGTCTCAACCACTTCACCTTCAACATCAATGTAGCAGAACGATGTCAAATGACTTACAAGGATATCCTCCTCACCACCTATCACAACCATTTTGTCATTGGTAATAAACTTCAATTTCTGATGGAGAGTGGACGTAACTGCCCCTGCCGAGTGAATCCAAGGCCTTCCTAGCAAGCAACTGTAACCAGGATAAATGTCCATTACTTAAAAAGTAATGGTAAAGATGGTAGGTCCAATCTTAATTGGCAAGTCCACCTCACCAATAACTACACGCCTAGATCCATCAAATGCCTTCACTATGAGAGTACTTGGCCTCATGATTACTCCATTCACCGGTATTCTCTCCAGCGTTGTCTTCGGGAGTACATTTAAGGAGGATCCAGTATCCACCAAGACTCTAGATATCAAAACGTCTTCACACCTAATGGAAATGTGAAGAGCCTTGTTATGGTTTTTCTTTTCGGCAGTCAAATCCCATCGTTAAACCCCAGAAAGTTGCCAGTGGTGACACTGGCTATCACATCATCAAATTGTGCTACAGTGATATCCTTGGTAATGTGTGCAACACTCAACACCTTCAGCAGGGAGGATCTATGTGCCTCGGAACTGAGCAACAACGCGAGCATAGATATTTTGGCAGGAGTTTGATTCAGCTGATCGACTACCTTGTAGTCGCTCTTCTTTATAATTTTCAAAAACTCTTCAGCCTCCTTCTGCGTGAATACCCCTCTTGGAGACGACAACCATTCTTGTGTTTCAGCACTCGGAGTTTCAACTGGTATAGCAATTGCCTTACCTTTGTCATTGTTTGGCACATCTGTTTGTTTTGCTGCAAAGATTCGACCACTACGGGTCATTCCACCTGGTCCTACTACAGCGTCACACTTAGCACCACCATATTCAACGACTGCCTTTTCTGGCCCTTATTTAAAAACTTCAGACTCAGGAACACTAACAGGATACTCAATGGTTATTGGAACAGGGCGCACTGGCCTTGGTTTGCTAACATCCGCTTCATCAAACTGAATGACCACAGGTGCGGGACGAACTGGTCTTTATTGGAAAACATTAGCTCCGTCATATTCAATTATTATTGGAGCAGGACGAACTTGTCTTTGTTGATGACCTTCAGGTGCATCATACTGAATATTAATGACAACCACACTTTGCTCTCTTGCATCCCGGCGTTCAACCTGAATCACGCCTTGGTCCAGAAATTTTTGCAAATGTTTCTTAACCACCTCATCAGTCAAGTTATCAAGCTCATCTTCAGGAATCATCCCACATCTCTTCAATTTTTCTCCTATAACCGCCATAGGAGTACGAATATCTTCAGCCCTTGTAATCAACCTCTGTCCACTGCCTTCTTCCACAGCATTAACAGACGGTCCTCCATGCGGGGGCATGGGATTGTGTTTAACATTAGCGCCACACTGAGTGAAAGTAAGATCTTTGGACTCAACCAAATCTTGGACTCTGTTCTGAAATGCATAACAGTTTTCTATATTATGCCCAGAAGCACCCTTGTGAAACTCACAATGGGCATTGGCATCATATCTGGGAGGATATGGGAAGACTGCTGGCCTCAAATCTTTGAGCTTCAAATATCCACTCTGATACAGCTGAGAAAAATCTGGCTATACGGTATTGGCACAGGATCGATATGCCTTCTTGGTCTTTGTTGCTTCTGTGGTGGGGCATTCTGATATTGCGGCGGAGGAACATTCTGATAATTTGGTTGTTGAGCAGGCTTTTGAGGTGGGGCTTGTGCAACTGCAGCCACTTGCTGATATGGTATATTCACTGGGGCTCTACCCCCTCGTCCTCTCATGATAGCATTAGTCTCTTCATCTTTCCTTTTCACAAAAGGCTTTTTGGCTCCGCTCGAGAAGCAATAGCAGCTTTTTTCTTCAACTGGCTCTCGATTCTTTCTCCCACTGACACAATCTCAGCAAAGTTGGGAAAGCTAGATCCCAGCATACGGTCCGAATACTGAGGCTGCAAAGTCCCCATGAACATATCCATCAATTCTTTGTCCAACAAGGGTGGTTAAACACTAGACGCCAATTCCCGCCAACGTTGAGCATATTCTTTGAATGACTCATTGTTGCGCTGAGTCATATCTTGTAACTGAGTACGGTTTGACGCTAAATCAGTGTTGTACTGGTAATGTTTGAGGAACGCCTCAGAGAGATCCCTCCAGGTACTAATCTGCCTATTCTCTAGCTGCATGTACCATTCCAGCGATGCCCCACTGAGGCTATCCTGAAAGTAGTGGATTAGAAGAGGGTCGTCTTTAACGTGGGCAGCCATTTTGCGACAGTATGCTCGCAAATGAGTCTTAGGGCAGCTAAGTCCCTTGTATTTGTCAAACTTCGGTACTTGAAACTTATGAGGGATTACCAGTCCAGGGACCAAACACATGTCGACAGCGTCCAAGCCGGGAGTTGTTTGAACCTCCAAGGCTTTGAAGTTCTCTTCTAGTACGTGCAACCGGTCAGCAGATGGATCAGATCCCACAAGTTGAAGAGGTAGAGGTGGAGGTGGAACATAGAAGGCATCCAATTGCTCATCCACATCACTCACGGACCCGTGATGAGATGAGTGTTCTGATACATCAGAGGTAAGGGTTCCGTTAACTCCAGAAGTGCCTATCTTTTCAGCCAGCTTCTTGGCATTGGCCACTGTTTCAGCATCTTTCTCTTTCTGGGCAAGCAACATCATAGTTTCCAGTAGTTGAACCATTTTAGCCTTCAGCGAATCGATATCATTCCTCATTGTGTTTTGGTTCTCCTCGATCCGTTCCAGCGTCATCTTGAATCTTTGACGAGTCTCGTATCGGTGTCGAGTAGTCAGGTTTTCTGTTTGGAGAAAGTATAGAATGTATGAGTTGGTGTTCAAACGCATATGGGATGTGAATGCAAAATGCTTATGCTTATGTTTTATGTTTTTTTTTTATTTTCAGGGAATCATTCGTAGAGTTTAACAAACATTCAAAATAACACGAAGACAAGAAAATAAAGGAAAGCTAAATTCTCATTCATTCATTAAGTCATTACATAATTCCAAAGTACCAAAGTTTTAACTAATATAAGCCAAATACAAATAACAAGAAAATAAGATGATGATCTTCAAGCTGCAGGCCTTCGTGCTTCACGCTCCTCAAGTTCTTCCTTAAATCTCTTCAGCATTGCCTTGCAGAGGCAAACAAAATCAATAATGGCCTTAGGAGTAGAGTCTTCTAGTGCCTCATACGCATCCCTGTGTTTCCAAATCAGATCCTTAGCTAGCCAGTTACAAAACTCAATCAAACCGTTGAGTTTGTTGCGGTACATGTCTCAGCTGTCCCTCAGGATAATCATAGATCGCTCAAAACCATCGTAATCCTGGAGCACTTTTTCCCTTTCTGCCAACCAAATGGCCTTGTCTTCGAGAATAGCCCTCATCTGATTCTGCTGATTTTCAACGACCCTTTTAACACCATCCAACTCCCTTCGTAACGCATCCCAATCATCAGCCCTGACCCAGGCTGTCCTCATAGAGTCTTCCTTAAGCCAACGTTCTCTTGCTTCAGAAGCTCTTGACGAGCGTAGGTCGGCACTTAGTTGTCGAATTTGCGCTCCCATTTCTTCTCTGAGTTCTTTGTTTTTCCTAGTGGCAAAGAGCCAAGCCCTTTCATTTTTCGCACTTTTCCTGTAAGCTTTATCCAAGTCTTCTTTAAGCCTATCTAACGCGCCATCAACTTGGTTAAGACACACCTTAACCTCTTTTTTTGGTGCTCCTCTTCACCGGCTCTCTTTCCTACTTCCCCAAGCTGATTCTTTTTGCGCTCTAGCTCATACTTCAGATTATTTTTCTCATTTGTCACTATTTGCAGCTTCAATTCCAACTCTTCGTTATCCTTCCCAAGTTGGGCTATCTTGGCTCTAAGACCTTCCACCTCCTCCCAAGAGACGGGTACAAGCTGTGGGCTAGCGGGCCTAGGAGGAGCCTTAATGGAGAAAGGAAGTTTGACTATCTTAATCCTCTCCAGAACCCATGGCTGATACGGCACCCTAGGTGTTCCATCCCTTTTCCTCAACTCGGACCCCTTAGTATGAACCTTCTGCCAGGAGCGTACAATCTTACAAAGGAGTGAAGGATCTTTAGTACCCCTGTCATGAAGAATCATTTCTTCCAACTCTTTGTCTTCAGGTTTTCTCAACATAGGGTATTCAAATTGTCGTATAGCTAGTATGGGATTGTAGCTTATACAACCTTTTGACCCAATCAGCGGCACATTGCCAAAGGTCCCACAACTCATAATGATTTTATCAACATCCAGTTTGTTGGGATACCATGTGATATTCATTTCAGAAAGGGACACTAGCAACTGAGCCCATTCCCCACTATTCAAGTCAGGGACAATGGCATAACGCTTGAACACATGAGAAGTGAGCCATTTGTAGAGGAGAGGAATACAGAATGTCAACAATGAACCCTTTCTTTCATGGCAGAGATGTAGGGTATGAAAGATGTCAGCTAAAAGGGGATAGACTGGGCTTTGTCCTTCCTTCCAAACAGCCCAAAACACACTGATGGCAGCAGAGTCAATGAATTCTTCAAAAGTGGGGAAGAGTACAAGCCCATATACGAGGAGAGCCAATACGTTCACCAGAGCATCCCATTGCTTATTCTTCAAAAACCTTATCGCTTCTTTTTCCAGAAAAGTGCTTCGGAAACCAAAGAAATCTTCCCTCTTTTTCCAACCAGTCTTGACCGTTGAAATATGGATTTGGAGGGCTTCAGCTAGTACCTCTTTCTCAGGTGTCTGGCCAATCATAGTGTAGGGTGCCTTACCCTTCACGGAAAAACCCAAAAATCCTTCAAATTCTTCAATGGCGGGAGTCAAGTAGAAGTCTTGGAACAAAAAGCTTCTCATCGGTGGGTCATAAAACTGTGCTAGAGCTGTAACGGGTGGAACTTGCACTTTGACAGTAAGGAGATCAAGAACCTGGCCAAATCTTCCCTCTAGAGTCTTCTTGAAGAGAGGAGGCATTTCTTTCAAACAGTTCATCACAACGGTAGTATCTGGCATGATAGTTTTCAGCTGCAGAGTTTTCCTTTTTCCTGAATCCATGGTTACTTTGAATGCAAGATAAACAGTAGATACAAGTGATTCCCTGAAAATAAAAAAATGTTCTTTTGTAAGTCATGATGTAAATGTAAATGATTATGAATGCACGATGTTGGATCCAGGTTATCACAAGTAACTTTCCATCCCTCCTAACAGGTAGGCTTTATAAGGATAGTTCTAGATTCTTTACCCATAAACCCACTCACAGGATAGCTCCTACGTTGATGGATATGGTTCCCAGGGTCTCGAACACTAGTCGCATCAACACCACGCAACAGGCTAACTGCATTGTGACGGGGATACGAAAAGGTCTATCCTGAGTGTAGTCTTCATGCTAGGCCCACAAGAAGCGAGTCCTCGGAGACTAACACTAACGACCACCAAGATAGAAACTGGTGTTAAGAGTGGTTCCCAGAGTCACAGACCCTTCATGAATCAAGTCGTGCGACAGGCTAGCTGCGTTACAACAAGATCTACGAAAAGGTATATTCTAGGGGAAGCTTTCATGCTAGGCACACAAGGAGCGAGCCCTTGGGGACTAACACTAATTACTTCCAAAATCTAAACTAGGTGTTCTCTCTTCTTTTTCCAAGACTCGGGTATAGAGCCTTACTTGTGATATCAGCCCAAAATCCAACAGTCAAGTATGATAAACAACATATGATAAAGAGAAAGCAATAAAAGCAAATAGATAAGAAACAATTAAGGATAAGACAACCAAGTGAAGTTAACACTCTCGAATCGAGTCAAGTTAGGCTTGACTCTCTCTAGCATAGGGCAATGTATATCCCCAGCAGAGTCGCCATCTGTCGTACCTCGAAAAATACGATCCTCGCGATGGACGCAGAAAAAACTGTTCGAAACAGAGTCGCCACCGAACTTTATTCATCCCAAGTTAGGGAAAGGAAAATATCGATAAAACCTTTAAAAGGAGATAAGAACATGGTCGTCGTAACCAAATTCGGGTTCGGGAGTCGGTTACGCAAGATGGAAGGTATTAACACCCTCTACGTCCGTTGTACTCAACGGGAACCTCTTGATTCGATTCGGGAGATATGTTAGCTTGGTTTGTTTGTTTTCTTCTTAGGTAGTATTGTTTTCTAAGGGGAAAATGGGTGGTTTTTTATTATTGTGCTCGACAAGGATTGAGAACCCAAGGCGTGCGCCCCAAGAGCGATCGTTTCAAGACCCAAAGAGTGCTAGACTCTAAAAGCCCATTACTTCCAATAATTAATTATGTGAATAGATTTTAGAAGTATTAATTTAAACATTTCATTTAAGAAAATATTTTAAGCATTTTAATCTTGATTATGATTGTAATTTTTAGTTAAACGAATATTTGTGAAGAAGTTAGATAATTGTTTTAAATTTGAATTATGACTTTTAAGTCAAGAAAATGTTTTTAAAGGTTGAATGCTTTAGTTAGATTAAAATATTTTAAGTATTCTAAAAATGGAAGACGGAACAATCACAACCCAAGGCGTGCGCCCCAAGAGCGATCGTTCAAGGACCCAAGGAGTGTTAGACTCCAAAAGCCCACTATTTCCACTATTGATTAAGAAAATAATTAGACATATTAACCTAAATGGTTTATGATCTTAGTTTAATTAAGAAAATATTTGTAAAAGATCAAGTAATGTTTTATGATTTAATTTGATTTGGGAAAATTATTAGGAATTTAACAAAGTGGATTTTAATTTGTTTTAAGAAAAATATTTTTAAAAGTTAAGAAGTTAACTAGATTAGGTATTTTAATTTAAGAAAATATTGTATTTTAAGGGTATTTTGATACAGATTGAATATTTTAAGTATTAAAATGATTAGGAGTTTTTAGATTGTGACTTATGGTTAATTATATTTTGCTTAAGTAAAGATTAATTATTTTAAGTATTTTTTTAATAAATGAAAGATGGAATGAACACAACTCAAAGCGTGCGCCTCAAGAGCATTCATCCAAGGACCCAAGGAGTGCTAGACCCCAAGAGCCCACTACTTTCATATTTAATTAGGAAAATATTAAATGGTCTTATACAAATAAATTAATTAATTAAGATTTAACTAAATAAAAATATTAAGTGTTTGATAAAAAGTATTTCTAATTACCTAACTAACACGCAGTTAACTATTAATTAGTCTACCAATAGTAGAAACTTAGCAACTATCTTAAAACAAGTTTAGTTATGATCTAAAGATGATTGTGATTTAGAACTAAACCATCACTACTCAATTCTAACAACATGGGCCCAGTATTCTTGACCCAACATGGCCAAGCGGCCCTATGCTTAACGCATGTGGTAGATGGAGAAGCAAATTGGTCAAATAATTTGCCTCGTGTTTGCTGAAACTTAGATAAGGGGATAAGGATAATGATGCGTGTCCCCTTTCCAAAGGTGGTGTGGCAGACAACAGTGCAAAGAACCATTAAGTGTCAATTTGAAATGCATGCCATTAATCATGATACAAATAACACGTTTATCCCTCACATATTCCCCATTAATGATAATAATAAAACCATTTAATAGGTAGTAATTTAAAATAAATGAACAATAGTGCTATGAAATTAAATCATGCGATTCACTCTCATACTCAACCGTCTCTCTCTCAACTCGTCAATTTCTTCCTTTCTGACTCAAACGAAACCCTCCCATTTCTAACTATTCTCTCTCGTTCAAAGCTCCTCCTCATTTTCCTCTCTCGTTCGAAGCTCCCACGAGTCTAAACTCAAACCCTTATCCCTTTTCGTATTCAAACAAAATTCCCCAACACTGGTTTTCTTTGAGACCTAACAAATACCTTTCCCCAAATTTTTTTACCCTAAATGCCAAAGGCGTACCAAATTCGAACCCAAATCTATCGCAACCTCAATTTTTTATGTGGAAATCAAATAGCGAGTAGCAAATCAACAGACAATTGGAGAAAGCATTCAAACAAAGCAACTCAAATCAACATGCAGCGAAGTCGGAGTAGGAGAATGCAGAGGAAAAAAAAGGTTTCAAGAAGATTTACCCAAGTCGTGGTGCTCCGGTGGTCAGGTTTTCGGTGCGGATTTGAGAGACTTTGGAAACTTCAGGTATAGTGTCCTTTCTTTATCTTTGAATCTTCTTCTTTCCTTTTCTTTGTTTCGTCTTGCTGGAAACGTCGCGTCTTGATAATGAGTTTTGTGGCCAAGCTCACTATCTTAGAGTTTCAGTGTGAAACTCTAAGAAGCTTTTCAAGGATTCGAGCTTTAGTAAGGGTTGGGGTTGGTTTTAGCAGAGCTTCGCTAGGGTTTTCTGGGTTCCTTTATGAGTGAATAGTGACACGTATTTATAGGCTCAGCAATGTGAAATGAGGTACGTGTGAGGTGAGATTTTTGGTACGTGTGAGAGAATATTTCCGTTAGGGAATGGGGAGGATTGCCGATTTCGTGGGATTTGGGTGATAGTGAATCATTCCTTATTTTTGTTTGTAGTGAGAGCTGTACTTCTTCTAGAATATCTTTAAATTTTCACTGCGTGAATATATGATTTTCACTGCTCTTTTACTAATCTGGGATTTTGCTGATGTGGCTTATGTTGACTTAGGTTGACTCTTGTTATTTTTTAATTTTCTGATGACCTATGAATGTGTTACTAACTGCTGTCGAAATTTGGATACTCTTGTGATAAACTTCCTGAATTTTGTTTGAAATTGAATGGCATTGATTTTCAGGATTTTCATTTTGTTAAGAACCACGTCACTTTCTTGTTGTTTGAGTACTTCACATCATCAGAATCATTAACATAAATTGCTTCTTCTTCTGCAGGTTAAATAGCGAGAACACCGCTAATCTTCCACTCTTCTGAGTCTCAAAGGGAGATCCAATTGAGCTAATAATTTAGAACAGAAGAGTAGGGGTGGTGAGCATAATGAAACTGGGTATGTGTTAAGGTGAGGAAATCATAATCAGGATGCCTCTTTTTGCTGTCCTTTAACCATATTTCATGTGTATCTTACAACCTTGATTGTTATGACCTATTTTGGTAGTGATATTATTGCTTTTGAATTGCAAACTAACTTGAGACCTTGTATCTTGTTAGGTTTTCATGCGCTTGCTCTTGGTTGCTATAATGGTGAGGTATTTGGCACAAGTTTGGATGATGAGATACATTGGCCATGAAATTAATTTTGGAACGAAGAAAAGGTTGCAGGCTGTTTAGCTTGATGGAGGGTTTGATGAAGAACTTTGGACATGAAGAACTTTGGCTCGCGGAGTTTAATACAAAGGATTGTCATGGAGCTTTGAACAACAGCTGGTATGACCCCTTTTTCAATGTATTTGTTCCTCTGTTTCCTGTAGTATTTGGTTTGCATAGCTTAACACTTATTGTTGCTGACATAATATCGTGGCTTGTGACTTTCTTAATGAATATCTTGAGTATGAGATGGTTCTGTTATTGGCTTTTTATGAACATTACCTGGCTGTATCGTTTTCAGGTATGTTAGCTGGAATTTGGTAAAAGTCTTGGCACATTTTCTTGGTAAGATCACTATTTTTGAGTCCTTGTATCAATGTTAAGATTCTTATTATTGATGCATCAATTTCTTGTTGTTTGAAGGTACTAATCTTTTTACTACACCAAGAACTTTCCATTGATACAAGGTTAGCTTTTTGTTTGTGGACGGCCTTGTCTCATTGAATTCAATTGAAAAATGACTCTTGAGGTTGATATTCACTTTCAAGCCCCCCTGCACCACTTTAATCCAACACTTGACAGGATTTGGTGCCGACCGTTATGGCGCAAACTTTATCGTAAGCTTGATGAGTTTAATGGTTAGGTAGGATAGTACTTTGATGAGTATCAAGTATTGCTTGAAGCAGAACATTCTTTTTATGAATTTGTCTTGGATTTAACTTTGTTTGGATCTTGGAGTTTTGGTAAAATTTGGACCAATGATAATCATTTTAGACTGTAATAATCTTATCATGTATCATGATTTGGACTGTGAATTGAATCATGGCAAGTTGTTACTGCCATCCTAGTTGTATGCTGCGGCCTTTAACTTTATAACTTTGTCTTGTAAAAGAGTGATTCCATGCAAATAGCATTTATTCAGTCTTCTGGCCATTAAAAAAACGGCTATGAGTTATGACACGTTTTGGCAGTAATATCTTCCCCTGGCCACAATTACTTTTAGCATTTCTCGCCAGAAATATTCCAAGACTGATTAGGTTGCCACTGACCATAGCTTTCATTCAACTGGCCATGAATTACCTCTTGGGCTCCATCACAATTTGAAATAAATTTTTGTACAATTTGAAGGATGTACTACAACCATGGCTTAAAAAAACTTGAACGTGATGTGAAGCAAACATTCCTCAAGATTGCATTATACTAATAGCCTTGCTCAAATTACTCAAACTCATGATTCCAAAATTAATTCAAACACGGCTGAAGAAATAAGATCAATGTCCATGACGAACCATCCATGTCTAGAACATAACTTGTATTGTAGCTTTTGAACTTATGAGCATGAAATAAACTTAATCATATTTAATCAAGACATTGGAGATAACATGAAAATTGAATCATCACTACCATTTCTTGATATAATCTTCGGACAAGACCTTGGCTTGAATCGTGCATTTGGATCACATAGTGGATATGTTACTTAATATGCTAATGGTTTGACAAAATCATCCACCAATTTGAATCAATCCAAGCTAGGAAGAATGGCCACTTCTTATCTTATTTTAACCATACAGCCTCAGTGTCACACTTGGAATACGGTTAAAAATCATCTTGATCATAACTTAAAAACTTCAAGAGATCTTAGGCCAGGTCTTTGAGGAAATGGATCCTGATCATTGTATTTAATCAGCTAAAATCAGTTTGGACTATAAAGAAAACCAATCATTGTATTTAATCAGCTAAAATCAGTTTGGACCATAAAGAAAACCAGCTTGAAGCCAGTTGACCAGGCTTTGTCTAAAGAATCACAAAATTAGCGCCCAATCCTCCTTATCTCTTCTTGAAATCGTAGCAAACCCAACACAAGCTAGTAAACATTTCAAACACATGTCAAACCCTTATGCCCTGAATTTTGGAGTCAACACGAAAATTTGGTGTAGAAAACATACAATAGGTAGGACAAATTTGGGGTATGACAGTATGCTCGCTAAGATTTTGCAATCTTACTCCTGCGTATTCCCGTTTAACGAAATAGGAAAATCAGAGCGATCGTAGTTCCTCATATTCTATGGGAGGAAAAAGGTTGTTTTGGTGTCTTGTTCAAAGCCCAAGACATGAAGCTAAAGGTGGTTTATATCTTGTTCAAAGCCCAAGATATGAAGCTAAAGGGTTTTGACTGAGAGAGAATTTGTCATCTCTAAAGAGGAAGTGTTGAGGTTTGTATGCTGTGAGCAAAGCACAAATTTGATGCTAAAAGGTTGATTGACTCAACCAGGGGATTTCTTTATTCAAAGCCTAAGAGAAGGCTAGAAGTTTGAATTTTCCGGGGAAAATGTTCTTTCTGTCTTGTACAAAGCCCAAGATTGAGGCTAAAAGGGGTTTTGACTCCGTTGGGGAGAATGTATCTTGTATAAAGCCTAAGATGGAGGCTGAAATGGTTTGACTCAACAAGAGAGTACTTTTATCTGTCATGTATAAAGCCCAAGACGAAGGCTAAAAAAGGTTGACTCAACAAAAGAGTCTTGAACAGGTGATTGACTCAACAAGAGAGTCTGAAGGTTGATTGACTCAATAAGAGAGTCTTTTATACTCAACAAGAGAGTGATTTGTTGTCTCGTACGAAGCCCGAGATTGAGGCTAAAAGGAGATTAACTCAACAAGAGAGTCTTTTATACTCAACAAGAGAGTGTTTTATATGTGTCTTGTATGAAGCCCAAGACGGAGGCTAAAAGTGGTTGACTCAACTAGAGAGTCTTTTATACTCAACAAGAGAGTGTTTTTCTATCTCGTACGAAGCCTGAGATGGAGGCTAAAAGTTGATTGGCTCAACAAGAGAGTCTGAAAAGGTTAGCTCCGCTAGGGAGAATCATTTGTACAAAGCCCAAGAGGGGGCTGACTTACTGCTGAGGATTATTGAGATCCTGAAGCAGGTCCAAGTGTGGGGAACTCTTATGAGAGAGACCTGGTTTCTGCTGGAGATTGATCCAGAGTGATCGGTGTTTTTTCCTATGTTTGAAAGGAACTTGAGAATGTCTTTGAGACTCAAGAGGTTTAGACTGTCCAAGTCTAGAGTTTTATCTTTTGTACAATGCCCAAGAGGAGGCGTGGGCATTAAGGGATGAGTATCAACCCTAAAATGGCCGGAGTTTTGACGCTGGAAAGACTCCTCTAGCAAAGGATGACTAAGTTCTTTCTTATACCTTTAAGAGGTCATCAGGGTCCTTGTATTAAGCTCAAGAGAAGGCATGAGAACTTCTAAGAAGCCGAAGGGTCCTTGTACAACGCCCAAGAGGAGGCGAGATGCTTTTAGGAAGCCTGTGGGTCCCTAAACCAAGAGAAGTTCAAGAAATGCAATTCACAGAGAAGAGATCATTCCAGAAAAGTTCGAGGATTTGGAAGAAACTCAAGAGATGTCATTCACGAAGAAAAGATCATCTCTGGGGAGTTAGAGTTTCTTTGACAATTTCTAAGGGTGACAGTCTGAGAAAAGGTTCACCGAGAATACTGCCTTTCTCTTTGTTCCATATTGTTTAACCCCAAGAGAAGGGAAGACTGTATCTGGAATCCTACGGGGGATATAGTTTTGTTTGTATTTAAGAGTGACCAACAGGCTTTACCTAGTGCTAGACGTAGTTGTCGGGGAAAACTCTAAATAACTATACTAGTATTACACAGTGGATATGTGACAAGTATATAAAAGGATGTGAAAGAAGACTTACAGTAAAGCAACCCCACAATACAATTATATACATATGAAAGTCGTAAATGAAAGCGAATAAACACTTACCCGTTGTAGAGCTTCCATGTTGTTTGGTTAGTTGTTCAACAAAGAAATTAAAGAAAGTTTTGATGACAACATATATTTAATTCAAAATCAAAGGAGAAAGTGCTTTGAAAAGATGGTTGGGGCATACAGCTCAAGGAGAGGCCCAAGTTTTAACGATGATCGCACCGTTGTCTTGAAAATGGTACAGAGGGACTTATGCAATATGTGAGGCCCAAAAAGTTTTTATGTACAAGGGGATGGGTCTTACACTCTATTAGAGGCCCAATGATTTATTTTTGTACAAGAGATGAGGCTTACAACTCAAGGAGAGGCCCATGGTGATTTGTTTGGCAACGACGATCGCGCTGAGGTTTTTGAAAACACAGTGGGTCTTATACAATAACTGAGACCCAAATCATTTTGGTTTCAAAAAGGGGTTGGGTCTTACACTTTATTAGAGGCCCAAAGTGTTTGAAAATGATTTGTTTAGGGTAATTAAGATCAAAACCCTAAATTAGTTTCAAAATGTATTATAATTAAATAAAAATTTAATTAAAATGACCAAAATTATCAAACATGTGTGAAAAACAAGTTGTGATCTTGGATTAATGTTTGAAAAATCATGTTTATATCCACAAAATGATTGGAAACCAATAAAATTTGGAAAATCAAGGAGGAAAAAATATTTTAAATGTTAAAAAATAAATAAAAGATTAATTCTTTGCAAAAATATCAAGTATATGAAATAAATAATATTTTTGGGAATTTTTGGCAAAAATAAAATATTTTAACATTTTTGTGAATTATTAAAAAAAAGAATCAACTCAAAATCATTAAAATTCAGAGAGAAATTAATTTTTGAATCAATTAAATAAAATCACAAAATTCAAATATTTGAATTTTCAAAAAAGGCGCCAAGTGTAACACCCCAAATTTTAGATTAATTATTTATTTAATTAATTTATCGAGAATATATGAGTTATTGTGGAATATTCGATATATATGATGTTTTGGGGATTTTCTTTTGTGAAGTGATTGGACATAAATGATGTTTTAGTGATTTTGAGAATTATGTGACAATTTGGAATGATTTAAAATAATTAAAATAATTAAGTTGGAATTATTCTAATTAGAAAAATAGGAGTTATTGGTAGCAGAGACAAGAAGGGCATTTTGGTCAATTATAAAGTGTTAGTAAGGATAATAATGGGAAGACCATATTAAGGAGTTCTAGGGTTACGGAAGAGTAGCTGTTTTCCTTTCGTGCATGCATTTGGAGAAGAGGCAGAGAGAATAGGAGAGCTGCTAGGGCCGGGAGGAAAATAGAAAAGGGATATCGGAATCCAGTAGAACGCGAAGAGAAACGACGGATTCTACGACGAATTAAGGTAAGGGGAGTTTTATCATTTTTATTATAATCAATTTAAGGTCTGGATAATTGTGGGAATTATTGGGGTTTTAGTGGAGTTTTTGATAAATGATAACTGTGACGGAATTGATGATGGTTTGACGTAAAGACTGCTTCCAATTGATGTGTAGTATTGTATATCGAAATTGAGTTGTTGATTGAGTGTGGCAAATATGAGGATTTTGATGGTTTCGTAATCTGTTGAATTGTTAATTGATTGATGAATTACTGAATGAATCACAGAAATAGTATCAAGTGTATGGAATGGTTAGTTGGCACTGTCTGGAAATTATGGACGGGTGGAGAAGAAAAGGAAAAAGAAGGAATAGTAAGGAAAAGAAAAAAAAAAGAATTTAAGGGGGGTGGCGCAAGCCACCATGTCTTGGTGGCGCCAGCCACATGGAAAAAGGGTGGCGCAAGCCACCATAATGTGAAGGTAGGGGTGGCGCAAGCCACCCATTAAGTAGGAGAATAGCATTTTTTTCTTCTTCCAGTTTTCTTCTAAAAATCATATCTTTTGTTTTACAAACCCGTTTTCGATGCCGTTTGAAGCTATGGAAAGGTGGTTAAATAATCTATAACATGGAAAAATAAAATAAATTATAAAGTGTAATCTTCTAATAAAAATTTATAGGTTAAAACAATGAGTATCTGGTATTGATATACTGTAAGTTACATGTCTGTCTGAAAATTGCAGGATTGTATCTAGGAGTGATTTAGTTGATATTAGTGATATTGGGATGATAATATTATGATGATATTATGAGGTTTGAATATGCTATCATAACGTATTGATGGTTTGTGATGAATTTGTCTGTCAGTGGGTGTGTTGTATGCAAACCCTGATTTATGCCAGGAAGTTTTTTTTTTGTGTGGATTGTATTAACATGCTACTGTTTGATCATGATACGTGTGTTATGATATATGTGAATAGTACATGAAGATTTTAATGATGATGATACTACTTAGGTTTTGGTGTTGTTAGGATGAGGATAATACTTCCATGAAGTAATGTGATATTGTAATGATGATGTTGATATGATATGCATAATCAATCACTAAATACGCTATATGATGAATTGATAAATGATTACATGTTGACTGTGATGTGATGATATATCCTTGGTAAATGATTTGTGTTGGATTGATGCTATTATGAGTTATGATGATGTACGGATATTAACACGATGTAAATGATGATGTGAGATACTTTATGAGGCTGTAAGAATAATGGTGATATTGTGTGATAAAATGATGATGTTTGATAAATGATGTCGATATGATGATTAAGATGCTATTGTGATATTTATGATGATTGTGGTGCTGTTATGAGATTTAGGATGTTGTTATGGTGTGATGTTAATTATGTGTTGATGAATATGTGATGGTGACTAAGTATTGATGATTATGTGAAGAGAATATAATGATGTTGTTTTGATGAATATGATGTATGTGAATGAAGTATGATGAATATGATGAATGATGATACGTTTGACTAGCCGTGGTCGTATTTTATATATTATTACGCATCATGCATTCATAGCATAATTTTTAGGACGAATTGTCCAGTGAAGTTTGAAGATGACTAAGTCATCAATGAAGTTGTAGGATGATATCCAGTGAAGTTGTAGGACTTATTGTCCAGTGAAGTTTGAAGATGACTAAGTCATTAGTGAAGTTTTGGTACCACATGCACGTGTCTTATGAAGTTGCATTCATTATTTGTGGCATTGCACAATAATTGTACTATGTGATGTGTTTGATGTGATTCTGATTTTGGTGATGTTCTGACATGAGAATTTGGTGTTTTGTGGTTATGAGGTATATGTGTTAAATGATGTTATGTTGTTGTGATTCCTGGATATGACTACTATATCTATTCCTTATGTCTTTTATAATGACTATGATTGTACTCACCCTTTCTGCTGATATTTCCCCTACCATGGGAAATGGGCAGGTACTCAAGGATAGCAGTAGAAGTTCGAGATAGCTTATGGAGTTATTAGTTATCTTTCCGCAGTGAAGAGGGTCTTGCTCTGATAGATGTAGCGTCGGGTCTTTGGGAATCGTTTGAATTAAATGTTGATAATGATGTATTGAAGTGTTTCATCTTATTTTAAAAATGTTTTAACAAGTTTTGTGAGTTATGACGTCTGACGATGAATTTTTAATTGAAGTATTTTAATTTAGTAAAACAATGTTTCGAGAACCCGTGTTACGGAGCAGGATGTTTTTAATTAAGAAGTTTTATGAAGAAGTGTTGCACCCCTTTTAATGAATTACACTGATTTATTTAATTAATATTACATGAATATTCGTGGGGCTTAGAAGGGTGTTACATTAGTGGTATCAGAGCCTGGTTGGTCTGTCCGGCCAGGTTGTCTAATGTTGTTGTTCCCTCAGTACGCGACTTATGTGTGAAACACTGTCGGAACTTGTTTGTTTTCCAACCGTTATCTGCAGGAGTTGGTTTGAAACGAGTGGGGGAGAAGCTTTCACTTCTCTGAGATGTTTTGGTGGTGGAATGTCTTTTCGGTGTGTTGCTGATTACAAGTGTGCAAGCATTGTGAGAGTTGTGTTGTTTCCGAAACTGAATGAAAGATGGAGATAAGGCTTATGGCGACTAAGAATTATGCCTTAAGTAACTTTGTTTACAAGATGCAAGGAACGTTATTATAGGCTTGATAAAGACGGTTTATGCCCCATCACGATTGTCGGCTGTCTATTGACAAATTGAGGAACTGATCACCCTTAATCCCTTGTTGATAGTAGACAGTGTCGTGTTGGATGGGATAGACTTGTTTGCCCGCTTAGATGGTGTGTACAGTGAATTTGTTGGAATTAAGATGTGTACCCACTAATTGTTTAGATGAGTGGTGTGATATGCTGCTGATTGCGAGAGCGCAGGCAATACGAAAGCTATGTTGTTTCTGACACTGAAGGTGTTGTGGATTCGGGATTTCCGTCTGCCGGCTAAGTTGGGATGTCTTTAGGGAAAGGATCGGGTGTTGTTGATGTTGGATTCTCTGAGTACAGAGAACGATGAAATGGCTAGTGTGATGCCAGTGGTGTGTGATCCCTGATGTTTTCCTGAAGGATAATTGTGACTTGCCTCCAGAGCGTGGATACGAGTTTGGTGATAGTAGAGGGCTAACGTTATAGTCTACTAAGCAGGTGGACGAACTTTTAGAAGATGAAGCTCTGACGTTTGTAATGTTATATCGTTGTAAGTTGATCGGGAAGTTGCAAATGTTGAATTACCTGTTGTCCGTGAATTTTCTGATGTATTCCCGGATGACATAAGTGATTTGCCCCCAGAGCGTGAAGTAGAGTTTGCAGTGGATTTGATACCAGGCACAAGTCCGGTGTCGATGGCTCCGTATCGGATGTCAGCTTCTGAGTTAAGTGAATTGAAGAAGCAACTAGAAGAGTTATTAGAGAAGAAGTTTATTCGACCAAGCGTTTCTCCGTGGGGTGCTCCGGTGTTATTGGTTAAGAAGAAAGATGGTAGTATGGGATTGTGTGTCGACTACAGGCAACTAAATAAAGTAACTATCAAGAATAAGTATCCATTTCTGAGAATTGACGACTTGATGGAACAGGTAGTGGGAGCTTGTGTATTCAGCAAGATTGGTTTGAGATCTGGTTATCATCAGATTCGTTTTAAACCAGAGGATATTCTGAGGACGACTTTTAGGACGAGATATGGTCACTATGAATACACTGTGATGCCATTCGGCGTGTCCAATGCACCTGGTGTGTTCATGGAACATATGAGTCGAATTTTTCACGAGTATCTGGATAAGTTTGTTGTGGTTTCTATTGATGATATTTGGACATACTCTAAATTAGAAGAAGGGCATGCAGAGTATTTGAAGATTGTGCTGCAAGTATTGGGAGAGAGGAAGTTGTATGTGAAACTGTCGAATTGTGAAGTTCTAGATGAAAGAAGTAAGTTTCCTTGGCTATGTAAATTCTAGTTGTGGAATTGCTATGGATATTTCGAAGGTTGATGCGGTATTACAAATGGGAGATTCTGAAGTCTGCGACTGAGATCCGAAGTTTCTTGGTTTAGCGGGTGATTATCGAAGATTCATAGAGGGATTTTCTAAGTTGGTATTACCTTTGACACAACTGGCGCGGAAGGGTCAAGCATATGTGTGGGATGTTACATGTGAGAAGAGTTTCGTAGAATTAAAGAAGAAGTGGCGACCGCTTCAGTATTGATTTTACCTAATTCGAAGGAGTCCTTTGTGGTTTATTGTGATACATCGAAGATGGGTCTCGATGGAGTGCTAATGCAGAATGGACAGGTTGTTGCTTATGCGTCGAGACAATTAAGAGTTCATGAAAGGAATTATCCTACACATGATCTAGAGTTAGCAGCTGTAGAGTTTGTACTGAAATTCTGGCGACACTATCTTTTTGGTTCGAGATTCGAAGTGTTCAGTAATCATAAAAGCTTAAAGTACTTGTTTGATCAGAAGGAGTTGAATATGAGACATAGAAGATGGCTTGAATTATTGAAGGATTATGATTTCGATTTGAATTACCATCCTGGAAAAGCAAATGAAGGGGATGATGCGTTGAGTAGGAAGTCGCTGCATATGTCAATGCTTAGGGTACGTGAGTTGGAAGTGATTAAACAGTTAGGGCTGTTAGTGAATCAGTTTGCAAACAAGGTTGGTGACAGATGAATGTTAGGATTATCGTTGTGTAGTGTTTGAAGTTTGCTTTGAAGATTGCAACGTAGTAATTCATTTGTTATGTCAGAATATGAATGAGATATGAGTCCTACTAGAGTCAGTTTCATTATGTATTAATGCTTGGATTCGTGAGGTCAATGAAGTTAGTGTTAGTTAAAAGGTGAAGATTGAATTAATTGTTAATCAATTGTTGAAATTGCTAGCTTGTTGGATCGTGTTAAATGTTGAGTTGGTGGAACATGGCGTCATAATTACTTATGTTAAAAATGTCCGTGAAGTCAACCGTTTAATGAGAAAGAGGTAGATTCAGTTGTTAGTTGCAATTGGATGAAGAGAAACTGTTATACTGTTGGCTTGAAGATAGTGAAGTATTGTGATTAGCTTGCTTTTGAGATGACATATCTATGTAAATAAAAATGCAACTTTATGGAGTTAATCATGAATTGAAAAGTCGAGGCACATGCCAGCAACTAGTGGTAGTTAACTTATGGTGAAAATATGATGCAGATAGGATGCATTGTATGATGATGGTTAATAACAGTTGATGAAATTAGTCATTGAACAAGATATGAGGAATGAGTTTGTGCTAGGATGTGGATTTGAATGTATTGCTATTGGAATGTAAGTTCGTGGCGACGAGTAGTCAGGTGAGGGAGTGTTATCCGAGCTATTCGATTGAGGTAATTTTCGAGGGCGAAAATTCTTTTAAGCGGGGGAGAGTTGTAACACCCCAAATTTTAGATTAATTATTTATTTAATTAATTTATCGGGAATATATGAGTTATTGTGGAATATTCGATATATATGATGTTTTGGGGATTTTCTTTTGTGAAGTGATTGGATATAAATGATGTTTTAGTGATTTTGAGAATTATGTGACAATTTGGAATGATTTAAAATAATTAAAATAATTAAGTTGGAATTATTCTAATTAGAAAAATAGGAGTTATTGGTAGTAGAGACAAGAAGGGCATTTTGGTCAATTATGAAGTGTTAGTAAGGATAATAATGGGAAGACCATATTAAGGAGTTCTAGGGTTACGGAAGAGTAACTGTTTTCCTTTCGTGCATGCATTTGGAGAAGAGGTAGAGAGAATAGGAGAGCTGCTAGGGCCGAGAGGAAAATAGAAAAAGGGATGTCGGAATTCAGTAGAACGCGAAGAGAAACGACGGATTCTACGACGAATTAAGGTAAGGGGAGTTTTATCATTTTTATTATAATCGATTTAAGGTCTGGATAATTGTGGGAATTATTGGGGGTTTTGGTGGAGTTTTTAATAAATGATAACTGTGACGGAATTGATGATGGTTTGACGTAAAGACTGCTTCCAATTGATGTGTAGTATTGTATATCGAAATTGAGTTGTTGATTGAGTGTGGAAAATATGAGGATTTTGATGGTTTCGTAATCTGTTGAATTGTTAATTGATTGATGAATTACTGAATGAATCACAGAAATAGTATCAAGTGTATGGAATGGTTAGTTGGCACTGTCTGGAAATTATGGACGGGTGGAGAAGAAAAAGAAAAAGAAGGAATAGTAAGAAAAAGAAAAAAAAATTTAAGGGGGTGGCGCAAGCCACCATGTCTCGGTGGCGCCAGCCACATGGAAAAAGGGTGGCGCAAGCCACCATAATGTGAAGGTAGGGGTGGCGCAAGCCACCCATTAAGTAGGAGAATTGCATTTTTTTCTTCTTCCAGTTTTCTTCTAAAAATCATATCTTTTGTTTTACGAACCCGTTTTCGATGCCGTTTGAAGCTATGGAAAGGTGGTGAAATAATCTATAACATGGAAAAATAAAATAAATTATAAAGTGTAATCTTCTAATGGAAATTTATAGGTTAAAACAATGAGTATCTGGTATTGATATACTGTAAGTTACATGTCTGTCTGAAAATTGCAGGATTGTATCTAGGAGTGATTTAGTTGATATTAGTGATATTGGGATGATAATATTATGATGATATTATGAGGTTTGAATATGCTATCATAACGTATTGATGGTTTGTGATGAATTTGTCAGTCAATGGGTGTGTTGTATGCAAACCCTGATTTATGCCAGGAAGTGTTTTTTTGTGTGGATTGTATTAACATGCTACTGTTTGATCATGATACGTGTGTTATGATATATGTGAATAGTACATGAAGATTTTAATGATGATGATACTACTTAGGTTTTGGTGTTGTTAGGATGGAGATAATACTGTCATGAAGTAATGTGATATTGTAATGATGATGTTGATATGATATGCATAATCAATCACTAAATATGCTATATGATGAATTGATAAATGATTACATGTTGACTGTGATGTGATGATATATCCTTGGTAAATGATTTGTGTTGGATTGATGCTATTATGAGTTATGATGATGTACGGATATTAACACGATGTAAATGATGCTGTGAGATACTTTATGAGGCTGTAAGAATAATGGTGATATTGTTTGATAAAATGATGATGTTTGATAAATGATGCCGATATGATGATTAAGATGCTATTGTGATATTTATGATGATTGTGGTGCTGTTATGAGATTTAGGATGTTGTTATGGTGTGATGTTAATTATGTGTTGATGAATATGTGATGGTGACTAATATTGATGATTATGTGAAGAGAATATAATGATGTTGTTTTGATGAATATGATGTATGTGAATGAAGTATGATGAATATGATGAATGATGATGCGTTTGACTAGCCGTGGTCGTATTTTATATATTATTACGCATCATGCATTCATAGCATAATTTTTAGGACGAATTGTCCAGTGAAATTTGAAGATGACTAAGTCATCAATGAAGTTGTAGGATGATATCCAGTGAAGTTGTAGGACTTATTGTCCAGTGAAGTTTGAAGATGACTAAGTCATTAGTGAAGTTTTGGTACCACATGCACATGTCTTATGAAGTTGCATTCATTATTTGTGGCATTGCACAATAATTGTACTATGTGATGTGTTTGATGTGATTCTGATTTTGGTGATGTTCTGACATGAGAATTTGGTGTTTTGTGGTTATGAGGTATATGTGTTAAATGATGTTATGTTGTTGTGATTCCTGGATATGACTACTATATCTATTCCTTATGTCTTTTATAATGACTATGATTGTACTCACCCTTTCTGCTGATATTTCCCCTACCATGGGAAATGGGCTGGTACTCAAGGATAGCAGTAGAAGTTCGAGATAGCTTATGGAGTTATTAGTTATCTTTCCGCAGTGAAGAGGGTCTTGCTCTGATAGATGTAACATTGGGTCTTTGGGAATCGTTTGAATTCAATGTTGATAATGATGTGTTGAAGTGTTTCATCTTATTTTAAAAATGTTTTAACAAGTTTTGTGAGTTATGATGTCTGACGATGAATTTTTAATTGAAGTATTTTATTTTAGTAAAACAATGTTTCGAGAACCCGTGTTACGGAGCAGGATGTTTTTAATTAAGAAGTTTTATGAAGAAGTGTTGCACCCTTTTAATGAATTACTCTGATTTATTTAATTAACATTACATGAATATTCGTGGGGCTTAGAAGGGTGTTACACCAAGAACATGGAAGAACACGCGCGTGTTCTGAGTTTTGCCTGATTTACATTTTCTATCCAATCTCACTGAATACTTGATGAAATCACACAATCCACATATCAATTTGCTCGTTTTCACCTCGCGATCATGTCTATGGTCTTTAATTTCATTTATTTTAAGCATGGAATAAGAAATCAAGACAAAACCTCAAGAACCCTAAAATTTGCATGAAGACTGAGAATTTTGATACACGATTCAAACAAAGCAATTAATTGAGGGGAAACATTCTATGCATGATTATGAACATTTGGCAAAAGTATTGTGCGAGGAAATATGCATAGATTAAGAGATGACCAAGTTTAGGCTTACTTGAAGGTCGTGACAGCAAGGGCAAAGTGATTTTTGAGTTGGAGGTGTTACAGATGAGTTGTGATGATCTGAACAACTTCCCTACACCATATGGAATGTGTTTGAATGCTTGGACTTGATTGGAAATGGTTGGATCACTTTATGGCATCTCAGCTGCAACTTGGTTAAAACCTTGAGCAACTGGCTGATGATTCTGAGAAATCAGTGTTACAGTTGTTGTTTAAGTGTTTGGGTCACTTGTATATGATGTTTATGAGGTATGTGTGTGTGTGATTGGTTTGGTTGGAATGACTCTCAAACTCAAAACCCGATAGTGACTTGCTTTGGAAGGAAAATTTGGAAGTGAGAAGGTGATTTTGAGGAAAGCATCTGTTTGATGGCTTTGGTGTACTAAAACTGAGCACAAATGAGCTTTATTTATAGTAGAGCAAGTTTGTTTTGCAAGGAACAGGGAATGGCAACTGCAGCAGAGGTTTGGCAAATGTTGATCAATAGGAATTTAAGTCTCCTCTAGCCATTGACTAGAGGTTAGAGCACAGGCTGCTGGTTCCCTAGTTCAGAGATCATATTTGACTCATTCAGTTGGAAATGGCTCAGTTCATGCCACCTTGGTGCATCCATTGAATGCTCCAAAACAAAATTGGAGTCTTGTCCCCTCTTTAGGGTTTTTTAGGTTTGGCATGCTATTTTTAGTTCCAAAGACTTGGGAGGCTTAGGGATCAGTGTTTGTCCCTCCTTGGTCTCTCCCTGAGGTGTTCAGATGGATAAACTTGTTTGTCATTTGCACAATTTGATCAAATCGACCAAAATGCATAATCTTCCTTGCCATGACAGTTGCAACAAGGTATATTGCCATTGTCATATCTCATGGCTTAAGTGGAGTTTCATGGGGTTCTTGGCCATTTTGGAAAGCCCTTATATGATACAACATGTGTGTGATCATAGTTTGTCTTTACACGTTTTGGATCCAAGTGAAAAATGCCCTTACATTTGGCAAAAAGTGAAACAGATTCTGACTTAGTGAAAATTTCACTAAGTGTTGGAAAAAGTGACATTTCATGTTTTCAGCCATTTTGATCCAACCATAACTCAAAATCCATGATGAATTGGAATGAGGTGTAGTTGAGACTTTTAAAGTATGCCATGAGAGCTATAAATCCATCTTTGGATCATCCCAAATGGTTGCTTGGATCTCAAGTTATGATCCTTGGAAGTTGGTACCCTAGCCACTTTATTTCATAACTTAGAAAAATTCTAAGTTTTTATGGTTACCCCTTTTACAAGTTATCCCACTTTTATTGATTTTTCTTGATGAATGATGATTTCAATCACACATTAACATCATTTTAGGGTTAGGGGACCATAATTGATCAAAAAATCAAAAAGTCAAACTTTGACTTTTGGGCACAGTTGACTTTTTATCAGATGAATTCCAAACTGCGCGATTCTCTATGAAATCAAGTCCTTGACCTAAATCAAACTTGATGGATTGATTTCATAGGTGTTATAGGGTGTATTGAATCATTTCTCAAGGCTTGGGAGCATGTCTTGGTCAAAAGTCAAAGGTACAGTTGACTTTTTTCGCGAAACCCTAACTGTGGTTCTAATGAACTTGAAACTTGTGAATCAAGCTTCTTGGATCAATCCATTGTTGCAAATGGGTCAATGTGGTTTACTAGGGACCCTCAAATCATGTCTTGAGGTTTTGGCTCATGTTTTGTCCCAAAAGTCAACTTAGGGGTGAATTAGGTCAAGAAACCCTAATTCCTGATTTTTTATGAATTCATCCCCTGAGGCTAAATTGACTTGATGATTGGGTTTATAAGGTCCCTTAAAGTATTTTGGGTTATGCTTTGAAGCATTGGCTCATGCCCAGAGGAAAAATTCCATCTGGAGGCCCTGGTCGACCAAAACCCTAATTTGGTGACACTGGCGATCTTGAGGCTTAATCCACTTGGAATGTTGCAGCCTTGTGCTTGATCCTTGATGTGAGAGTCCTCTTGATCTATTATGGATGTTTGAGAGGTTTAGACAAGTTTAAGATCATGTCATTTCTTGATTGATCCTTTGTCTAAGAGCTCTGAGAGGGCTTGAAACCCTAGTCCTTGATTGTGGTGAATGCTCAAACATCTCTGAGGAGATTGATGAGGCATGATGGTTCATCCATATTGTGATGATGATTTGCACAATGATGGGAAATATTAGTGGTAAAAATTTGGGGTATGACAGTGTGCATATCAATTCTATTGATAGAAAGGTATGGAACTTTATACAAAATGATCCCATGGAAATTACCATGACCAATGCGGATAACGTTGTCGTGCCTAAGCCGGAAGCACAATGAAATGAAGAATATGAGAAAAAGTATAACTACAATTAGAAAGCTAGAAATATTCTGATCTCCTCTATGGGTGTTGGTGAGTATTATAGAGTTTCACATTGTACGACTGCTAAATCTATGTGGGACGCATTGCAAGTTGCCCATGAGGGGACTAATGACGTCAAACTAGCTCGAATCAATACTTTGACACAAGAGTTTGATCTCTTTCACATGAAGCAAGGGGAAACCATTGCCGACATGCAAAAGAGATTTTCTCATTTAATCAATAGACTAAACTCACTTGGTAGACCGGTTTCCAATGATGTTGCTACTAATAAAATCTTGAGGTGTCTTACTAGGGAATGACAACCAAAGGTCACAGTCATAAAGGAAGCCAATGACCTCATGACGTTAGGCATTACAACTTTATTTAGGAAGCTCGAGGAACATGAGCAAGTGCTCATTAGTCTTGACCAATTTGAGAAAAGAGAAAAGAAAGAAAAGACCAAGACCAAAGATGCGGAAAAGAAGTCAATAGCTCTAAAGGCTTCTAGTTCAAAGTCCCACGCAAATGAGCTAAGTGAGAGTGAATCGAGGGACGACGATGAAGAAGATTCGAATGAGGATATGGGACTGTTTGTGAGGCGATACAATTGCTATATAAAGAAAAATGGTATTCAACATTCGAAAAAGAACCTCGTCAACTTTAGAAGACAAACAAGGTCTTCCAAGAATGAAGGTAACAAGAGTGGAAAAACTGAAGGGTCTTGCTATAACTGTGGAAAAGTCAGCCATTATAAGCCGAATTGTCCATTGATGAAGAAGGACAAGGGAAAGGAAAAGAGTCATCCACAAAAGAAACAAGGTAAACCTAGAAGAGCTTATATCGCTTGGGAAAGCGATAGTGAGTCATCTAGTGAAGAAAGTTCAAGTGACGAAGAAGATTCCGTTAACCTTTGCCTCTCCGATCATCAAAGGAAAAAGAATTAAAAGGTAAGACATGCTAAATATGATAACTCTAACAAAATGTCTCATTCTGAATTACAACATGCTTTTGATACTCTACACCATGAAGCTAAGGAAGCCTTTAAACGTTTAGCTTCAAACAAACAAATTTTTTCTCATTTGGAGAAAAAGATCTCCGATTCCAAAAAGGAATTAAAGGCTCTCAAAAAGTCTATGGTGGAAGTAACAAAGGTAGATGTTGAGGAAGACAAGCATGATTAGAACTCTTAGAGCGAAACTTGACAAGGCTCTAGAACCAAAGGTCACTTTTGCTATTGATAGATCACATTTTAAGAAAAGCATGATTAATCCATATCAAAAATACACTTATGTGATTCGAGATCAATCTAACAAAAGTGATTCCCATGTTAACCTTACTTGCTTGTATTGTTGCAAGAGGGGTCATACCATTGCAAAATGTCGCTTTAGGAGGTTTTTAGTTCCTAAAGGTGTTTATAAATGGTTGCTTAAATGCAATCAAGTTTTCACTCACAACTAAGGATTCAATAAGAATTGGGTACCTATTTCCCTTGATTGATTGTGTAGGTACAACGTCTTGAGACCACAGAGAGAATATGGGTTCTCGATAGTGGATGCTCAAGACACATGACGGGAGACATTTCTCTTTTCGTTGACTTTGTGGAAAAAAAAGGGATTTGTGACCTACGAAGACAACAATAAAGGGGCAATAATCGGCAAAGGTAGTGTAGGTAATCCCTCTTCTACTACTATCTCAGACATGCTACTAGTCGAGGGTCTTAAACATAACCTAATTAGCATTAGTCAATTATGTGATAAGGGTTATAAAGTCTCATTTTCAAAAGATTGCTGCATAATTGAAAATAATGAAAAAACGGAGGATGTGTTTAAAGGCCCGAGGGTTAATAACGTCTATATGCTAGACTTGAGTGAGGTATCGTTGAGTAGCGATAAATGTCGAGTCACCATGAGTGAAGATTTATGGTTATGGCATAAGCATTTGGCGCATGTCAATTTTGATTTGCTTAATAAGATAGTTTCTAAGGACCTAGTAGTCGGCTTACCCAAAATCATCTTTTCAAAGGATCACTTATGTGATGCGTGCCAAATGGGGAAGCAAACAAGGATCTCGTTTAAGTCTAAAAACATTGTTTCAACCACGAGACCCCTTGAACTCCTCCATATGGACCTCTTTGGACCATCTAGGATTAAGAGCTTAGGTGGTAACTACTACGGTTTTGTGATTGTCAACGACTATTCTAGGTTTTGCTGGACTATTTTCTTAGCAAGCAAGAGCGATACTTTTTCGGATTTTGAGAATTTTTCCAAGCTCTCTCAAAAAAAATTAAACACAAACATTATAACAATCCGAAGTGATCATGGAGGTGAGTTTGAAAATCATGTTTTTGAATAATTTTGTGATAGGCATGGGATTGATCATAATTTTTCCGCACCACGTACCCCTCAACAAAACGGGGTTGTTGAACGTAAAAATAGAATTTTGAAAGAACTATGATCAATGAAAGTGGCCTTCCTAAATACTTTTGGGTCGATGCCATTAGTACGACTTGTTACGTTTTGAATAGGGTGCTCATCCATCCTATTCTAAACAAAACTTCGTATGAGCTTTAGAAAGGGAGGAATCCCAATGTATCACACTTTCACGTCTTCGGTTGTAAGTGTTTTGTGTTGAATAATGGTAAAGAGACTCTTGGTACGTTTGATTCTAAGGTCGACGAAGGTATCATTCTTGGATACTCTCAGTCTAGTAAGGCATATAGGGTATACAATAAGAGGTTACTTACTGTTGAGGAGTCCGTACACGTTACTTTTGATGAGTCTTATCCGAAATTTTTTAGAAAAGGTACTTCTTTTCATGGTGCAGGTGTATCTTCAGAAGACATACTAAAGGACACTGATAAAGGGACTGATCAACCTGAAGCAGTGCATGTTAAGAAGGAAAAAGATCACCATCCTGAAAAGATTGAGGAGGATCATCCGACTAACAACAATGACCTTCCTCCAGCTTGAAAGTCTTCTAAAGACCATCCCATAGACAACATACTTGGTGATATCTCAAAGGGAGTAACTACGAGATCCAAGCTAAGTAACTTCTGTTATCACTTCACTATCGTCTCACAAATTGAGCCTAAAAACTCTAAAGAGGCCTTACTCGATGAACATTGGTTTTTATCAATGCAAGAGGAGTTAAATTAATTTAAAAGAAATGAGGTTTGGGACCTTGTCCCTCCTCCGCGAGGCCATCGAGTAATCGGCACCAGATGGGTGTTTAGGAATAAGCTTGACGAAAATAAAGTCATAAGTAGAAATAAAGCGCGCTTAGTTGCGCAAGGGTATAACCAAGAGGAAGGCAAAGACTATGAGGAAACTATGCGCATGTTGCCCGACTCGAGGCTATACGTCTGTTGCTAGCTTACGCATGTGCTAAAAATTTCAAATTATTTCAAATGGATGTAAAAAGTGCTTTTTTGAACGGTTATATTAATGAAGAGGTTATGTAGCCCAACCTCCTGGCTTTGAATCCCATGAGTATCCTAATCATGTTTATAAGCCCAAACACGCTTTGTATGATCTCAAGCAAGCCCCTAGGGCTTGGTATGAACGTCTTAGAAAGTTTTTACTAGATCAAGGGTACTCTAGAGGGAAGGTTGACACATCCCTCTTCATTAAACGTCAAGGAAAACACTTAATTTTGGTACAAGTATATGTAGACGATATAATATTTGGTTCTACTAACATAAATATGGTCAAGGAGTTCTCTAAGTTGATGCAGGGAGAGTTCGAGATGAGCATGATGGGGGAGCTAAACTATTTCCTTGGATTGCAAATCAAGTAACTTGAAGAAGGGAAGTTAGTGAGCCAGACGAAGTATTGTCTTGAGTTACTCAAGCGCTTCGACATGGCTAACTCAAAAGCAATTGACACTCTAATGCCTACTTGTGTTAACTTGAGTCGAGATAAGAATGGTAAGGATGTAGATGTGAATAAGTATAGAGGTATGATAGGTTATCTCCTTTATCTTACCGCATCCCGACCAGATATCATGTTTAGTGTCTGTATGTGTGCTAGGTATCAATCTTGTCCCAAGGAATCGCATTTAAAAGTTGTGAAGCGCATACTTAGATACATATGTGGTACTCCAAAGAATGGGTTTTGGTATTCCAAGGGAAGTGATTTCTCTTTGGTTGGCTATTCTGATTCTAACTTTGCCGGTTGAAAATCGGATAGGAAAAGCACGAGTGACACTTGTCTTTTTTTTCTCAAATTCCTTAGTGAGTTGGCATAGCAAAAAGCAAGTTTTCGTTGCTTTGTCAACAACCGAGGCGGAATACATTGCGGCCGATAGTTGTTGTGCTCAAGTCTTGTGGCTTAAACAACAATTACTCGACTTTAATGTTAAACTTGAACATATTCCCATTTTGTCTGACAATACAAGCGCCATTAATTTAACCAAAAACCATGTACTACATTCACGCACGAAACATATTGAAATTCGCCATCATTTCCTTAGGGATCATGTATAGAAATGTGATGTTGTGTGTGAGCATGTTGATACTAAGAATCAACTTGCGAATATTTTCACAAAACCACTTGCGACAGAGCCTTTCTTTAGCATCCGTTGGGAACTTGGTGGTTCTCGATATCTCGGATCGTGTCTAAATATGTATGATTGCATGCTCTATATCTATGCTTGTCTATATTTTTCTTTGATTAATAATATTGAGAAGATCAAGCTATATGTGAGGGCATTTATCATCAATCATCATCGAAGGTAATATCGTTCCTCTTTAGTTAACTAATCTTGATCACTTATACATGTAAGAAATTGTGCCAAAATGTGTGTTATATTGATGTTTATTCTATGATTTGGATCTATTTTTAATCTATTTTTAATTTGGAATATGTGCGGCTTGCTATTTATTATTAATTGATGCATACATGACTTAAAATGTGCATTTTTACATGTTTACATTGCATGAGTCGACCAAAACAGGACATGGGTCGACTCATGGCCTCTATGTTTTCTTGTGTTTTGAATCGGGTGCGCACAGGTCAACCCATGGGTCGACTCAAACTTTGAAAATTTCAAATTTGCGTTTTCTTGTTCAGTATGCGTCGGCGCATGACCAGTTCGGTCGACGCGTCGCTGAAACGTTTTGAAAAATTGCCTTGAAAAATGCGCGCCTCTTCATTGTGCTTGGGAACTTTGACCCATTAATTTTCCTTTACTCATTCAAAGCATCATCATCATTATCATTTGCATCTAGACACTATTCCTCATACTTCTCCTCTCCTTCAATTCTCTATAAAACCCTAGAAACCCATTTCCAAAAGTTCATCATAAACAAAACCTTCAACATTCACAAGGTTTCCCAAGGTTCTCTCATCATCAACTCAAATTCGAGTACTATTCATCTTCTCCAGAATTTGTGTTCTTATGGCTTCTACAAGAATTATTGGAAAAAGAACCACAAGGGCTTCAACCTCTAGGGCTGGTACTTCTCAACCTAGGTCAAGTGTTCTGGTAAACGTTATTTCTTTGCTATCTGATGAATTGGCTGCAACATATATAGATAAGTTTAGTAAAATATCCATTGTTAAGCAATTCGTATACTACTCGAAAATAGTGGAACACATGCATATTGAGCAAGTTATAAACCTGCTTGACTTTCAATAGTTTGATCAATTTTTGGAATGCGATACTAAGTATAATGAAGACTTGGTTCGATCGTTCTATGGGTCTACATGGTAAGTTTGATGGTTATAATTATCGCTGCAAGATAGGCAGTAAAAGTGTTGATGTTGATGACAAGGTTTGGAAGGATCTATTCGATATGTGTCCTTTGTCGACCCCTCTTCCTACTATCACCGGCACAAAATTTGCTGACAATCATGAGTTTAAGACTGCCTGAACTCAATGCTAAGGAAACCTTATGTTGATCACATTGTGGCTAGTGACTTGTTTCCAAAAATAGTCACCATGGGTCATTTGAAGCCAATTGATCGAATTCTCCAATGGATCGTCTCTCATATCCTTCGTCCTAAAAGGGAGGTTATTCTCGAGTCGATCAAGCCGAGGTACACTTAGTTTATATACTGAAAAACAAGATAAGAATTAATTGGCCTCACTATATTGCCAGCAGGATATTTGCTTTGAGGGATTCTGGTCGAGGTACTGCTTTATGATATGCCTCTTTTATTCAGATTGTTCTTAATAAGGCTGAAATTATGGTTCAAGGTATTCCTTATATGTCTCTGACGGCTGATAAGGAATTCAGTCAAAAGACTTTGACTATAATGGGTTATTTTTGGGATCGGCAAGAAAAACGTTACAGGTTCAGGGTAAAGGCTTCTAGTTCAAGGATTCAAGATTCAGATGATGATGAGGATGAAGACGAAGATGAAGATGAAGAGGAAGAAGAAGCAGCTCATGAGATGCAAACTGACAATCATGATGTTGAACAAGATAACACTGAGTGGTTGGGTCACTCATTTGCTCATAATTCATATGCAAATCAAGGATGGGGTGAATGGAAACACACGGGTTGGACAAATCTAGGTTCATCCTACATGCCTCCAACAAATGATTGGCATCAGCAAGAGTCATACTACATTCCTCCTTCTCCACCGCAACCTCAACACAATAATGATGATGTTCTAGAAATGTTAAGAACCATACAGCTCCAACAGCAAAACTTTGTGACTGCTCAAGAAGAAAGGCACGCTGCTCTCACGAATCAGCTACAAGCTCAAAGTGAGAACTTTGACTTGTTTTCCTCCGCAACGATAATAAAGTTTAACAATTTGGATGCAACCGCTGAGAGTCAGAATCGTGCTCTGACAAACAGGTTCAACACTCTCAACCGGGCAGTATTGGAACTTACGGAACGGTTGGATGAACAACCACCACCACCACCTCCAGATTACTATTTCAGAGGAAGGGGTCATCCATATAGAGGGAGGAGACCTTGAGGATTGAGTTGTGTAGTTGTAGTGCATTTCATATTTTGTTTTTCGCATATCATTTTATGTTTTCTTTTGTATGTCTTGTAACTTGAAGTTTTATTGGAATATTATGGTTATGTAATGCACTTTAATTTTCTTTATATGCTTCATGTCTTATTTATCCTTATAATTTATGCATTAACATCATTTTATGTGGATGCTTGTTAATGTGTATTGGTTGCAAAATATATGATTGTGTTCATATGGATATATCATGTTATTCTTTGACCTTGTATTTCTCTCTATTTGATGTTGTCAAAGGGGGAGAAGGGTATATGCTCTGCAAAAAGCAGCACTTCATTTTATAAAGATTGATCAGATTGTATTTCGGAAGAATGCACAAAGTCAGAGGGAGGATGAGTCTCAAATTACTCGATAAGCTGAAGAGTTTTGCCATCATAAAAAAGGGGGAGTATATGAGGGCAAGGTGTCTTAATACTTAGTCTTTATTTTAATGATGTCAAAACGTGTACTAGCTCGTAGTGTGTAATTTGGAAGGTATTATCTTGTCATAGACTACATTCATACTTCACAATGCACAAATATCCCAAAATCATGTGTCTATACATATAGGAAGAGTCTCATATATTTCTTGTGTGTGTTTGATCATGTTGGGAGTCATAGGAATGCATAAACATAGCTTAGGTGGAACAAACTATGATCAAAAAGTCATTTTTGGGAGTTTAAGGTGTTTTAGTCGACTCAAACCCTGTTCTGGTCGACTCATGAAAATTAATTTTCAGTCATTTGTTCTCGGGTATGCTCGCGTTGACCCTTGGGTTAACTCATACTGTTAACATTTGTATCTGCATTTTTTCAGCAAGCTTGCGTCGACACATGAACCCTGTTTCGGTCGACGCATAACTTCCACATTTGCATAGTTTTGCTCACGGGTCTGCTCAGGTCGACCCTCCTTATTTTTTGGTCGACCGTTCGCTAAAAACCTGTCATTTTTCTGATCTCTCTCAATTTCAAATTGCTGTTATTTTTTGTTAGTTGGTCATGGGATCATATATATACATTGTACCTTATCATTTCAAAATAACAAGAAAAAGTGAAAGATATACACTGAATTTTTCTCTCATCAACTTCAACCTCATTCTTGCATTTTCTCAATAATTACACATAACAATTTTTGTTGATCTCTTGTATCATTGAGGTGATAACGTCCAAACATAGGATTGTGTATCTAGTTTGGGGTGAGTTTTTCAGTGGGTTTTTTCTTGAATAAAACCATTAGGGTTTTTCCCTCCAAGATCGTGTGGATTTGGGGGGGGGGGGTGGGACAAATCTTTACTTTATAGATTCAGCCGAGCGAAGGTGATTGAAGAACAACGGGTTCATTCAATCTAGTAGCAATAATCAGAGGGTTGTGCAAGAAAGATTTGGGTTCGAACTGTGTGTGAATGAAATCAGCCGAGCGAAGGTGATTGAAGACCGAAGAGTTCTTTCAATCTAGTAGCGGTAAACGAAGGTTTATTCAACATGTTCGAGGCATTTGATTCGACTTGAATCAAGGGGAGAGAAGGCATAATATCAACATCAACAAGTATTCTTGAGTGTGTGGTGACTAGGGCTTCTTTTGTAAAAACATTTGCAACAAGATAATACATATCTCAATTCTAGTTTTAGAATTGGGGGCAGACGTACCTGAAGCGAGGACGAAAGGGAAACTTCCTAAACAAATTCGATGTTGTTCTCTCTTTCCATATCTCTTTAATTTCTGAACTGTTTACGTTTGTGCAAAATCAATTAATTGATAAAATTTTGTTATATGTAGTGCTGAAAATCTGGTTTGAAAACTCATTACAATCACTTTGATTGTAATTGGAAAAATTTTGCACTACATTTACATAGAAATTAACACTTGGGGTGTTTTGCACACCAAGTGTTTGATAAATTGATCGCTCACAAACTGTTTGTGAAATTGTCAATTTTGGTTTACTTTTTATTAGTCATTGGAAATTGCACAAAATTAAGTGAATTCAAGTGTATTGATTAATAATCAAATTAGTGATTCGAATTCTCATTGAGCCTATCATTTCGTTTGGCTTACGCATATCCGATATTTTCGATAACAGTCCGTTTAGACGACATAGTTCCTCGACCGCTTTCGCAAACATTTTAAAATCAAACTTTTAAGCAGTGGCTCTCTTTTAAAAAGTAGTGATCTATTCAACCCCCCTTCTAGATCAATTGCCATCGTCTAACAATCTTTACTTGGTATCCTATTTTGCCAAATTCTCCAAACCAATATCGAGACTTTTAACAGAGCAAACTTGTTCCAAACCTTTTTCAATTCTATATTTTCTCTAAATTGTGATATCACCCCCTCCATAATTACCGAGTTCGCCTCTTTAACCGTATACGATTTCAATCTCCAGCACCATTTATCTAACACATTATCCTTTAGAACTATGTGACTTACCTTGTTTTTTATTGCTGCTACCGACCTACTAATTTTCACATTTAGATTACCAAACCCTAAACTCCTCCACTCTAAGTCACTATTACCATTCTCTAACGCCTCTCCCACTGTTATGTCTTTCGCAGCCGCCAAATTAAATAACTCCTGAAGAAGGCTGGTTTATACCTGAGTGAATCGCACACTCAAAGATACAACAAAGTCGCCACCGAACTTTATTTAGTCCCAAAGGACAGGGAAAATATCGATAAAACCCAAGGGGAAGAGAAATGGGTAAGGGGGTCAGTTATGCGAAAGAAAGGTATTAACACCTTACGCATTCGTCGTACTCGACGGGAACTATTTCGCTTGCTTCTAGGCTTGAATGGGTTATCTATCTAAAGGCTTCTAGCTAAAAGTAGAGGAGAGAGAAGAGAAAAGAGAAAGAAAAGAAAGAAAGTGATCGTGGAGGATTAGGACTTCGTGCCTACGTACCCTCATAGTGCAATGAGGAAATCAGAGTGCCGTAGTTCATGGAACCAGGGAAAAGAAAGGGGAAAGGAAGAAGGTGGAAGAGTGCTCGCCAAGATCATCGCGATCTCGTGCCTATGTATCATAAATTCGAATGAATGCAGAATCAGAGCTTCCGTAGTTCGTGGAACTAAGACGGAAAAAGATAAAAGAAAGCGGTGTCAAAACCAAGAGCAAAAGAAGGTAAAGAAAGATCCGCTGGAGATTCCAAAGAAATGGTATCAAAACCAAGAAAGAAGTGTGAAGGAAAAACAGTAACTGTGCTGAGGATAAAGTGCAAGAATGGTGTCAAAACCAAGAAGATAAAGGAGCAAAAGGAATAGTAAAGACTTCACTGCGGAGGTAAGAGAACAAAGAATTATGCTAGGGATCAGAGGGTTAACGACCCTACTGGGGAAACAAACAAAGGGGTGGTGTTGAAACCAAGAGAAAAAGGGTTTGGTATGTTAACTGACTGACAGTGGTTAATCGAAGAGAAAGAGATTAAGACTCTGTGGGGAAAAGGATTCGGCATCGACAGGCTAGCTGTGAAGAACTAAAAGAAGATAGTACTTAACCAAGAGAATGTGTTTGACTCTGAAGGGATTTCGGTATATTAACTGATAAACAGTGGTTAACCGAAGAAAGAAAAGACTAAAACCGTGCAGGGAGAAAGGTTTTAACAGATAGACTGTGATCAACCAAAAGAATGGGTGTAGAACCAAGCAAAGGTTGTGACCCCAAAGGACGGGTGTGAGACCAAGCAAAGGTCGTGACCCAAAGGGGATGTTAGTACGGACTGAACAAACGGTACTCGACCAACGAAAGAGGGTAATGAACCAAAAGAGGTTGCTAACCGCCGAGGATTCGGTGTTAATAGAAAAACCGTGATTAACTGAAAAGAAACGAGTGATTAACCAAGAGAAGGTGATTAACTCGAAAGGGGCTTAGTGTTTTAACAAATAGGTTGTGGTTAACTGAAAAATGGGTGATTAGAGGAAACTCAGTATGTTAACAGATAGACAGTGGTTAACTGAGAAGAAGTGCAAATTGGTGTTTTAACTAACATGCAGTGGTTAACCAATCAAAGGGAGAAGAACCAAGAGAAGGTTGCGAACTCCGCAAGAGTTTTGGTATTTAACAGGAAAACTGTGTTTAACCAAAGAAAAGGAATTGAGACTCTTCTGGGGAATCAAAAGACGATGATTAACTACAAGAAAAGCACATTGAGACAAGAGGCGGGTGTTAACCCAAGAGACAATGATATTTAACCAAAAGAAAGGTGATTGAGCAAGGAGAGATTGAAAGAGATAAGAGTGATCCGAGATCGACTCAACTGGGGAAGGAGATACGCTACCGCCTGGAGATAGAGATGACTAAGCCGTGCACAGGGTCATTCGTCCCCAACCTGAAGTGGTTAGAATGAGAGTAGGAATTCTCCATTCTCATCCCTTCTCTAACACACAGGGTGTAGTGCAAAAGTTGAAACGGACAACGTAACAACTCCAAGTTGTACAGTGCTGCAGTGTCGCGCGAAACTCCGACTCCGCGGGGGGGGGGGGGGGGGGGGGGGAAGAGAGAGAGAAAGCTCTAAAGGAAACCTAAAGAGAAACGCCAACGGGAAGATTAATAATCGAAGCGAAGTTTCGATTAATTAATCAAAAGTTAGGAATATGCTAATAATTTTCCAAAATGAATTGAAAATTATTAAAGCAAAGGGTGCATTATTGATTATACAAGATTAAGCTTATCCTTTGAAGAACAAACTTAATTTAAACATGAATGGAAAATGCAAAACAGTACCAAATGACACTCAAAATGCAACACAAAATCATGTTATTGTGTGAATAGAATTGTGCAAGAATGATCATGTTCATACAATGTCAAGAATGTGCACAATCATGAAATCGAAAGATCGAGCATCAGAAAATTCACAATCATGCTTTAAACTGAAGTGAAATAGCACCTAAAACATCCATACAAATCAAACATATTAATCCATGGAAGTTAGAGGAGGAGAGAATGGCAAACAAGCTTGAAAAACACCAAAAATGGCACTCTGTTACAGTGGTAATCGATTACCCTAAACATGTAATCGGTTACTTGATTGAAAAAAGAAGATCTGGTGAAAATTGTGCAGAGTAATCGGTTACTCTCTTTTGAGTAATCGATTACTTGGTTGAAAAAAGCAGCGTTAGTGTAAATTTGTGCAGAGTAATCGGTAACTCTCTTTGAGTAATCGATTACCACTGTAACAATGGCAAAAATAGCTTTTCAAAAAGCACTTTAAGCACCTAAATCACTTGTCCGAACTACCACATGTTAGGGTATGAATTTGTGCACGAAAATCAAGCTTAACGACAGCAAAAAATCAGCAATGGAATCAATTAACTCATCAAGATCATGGATCAAGTCATGGCATAATCAATTCACACACAAAAAGCATCGAAACTACATCGCGAATGATACGAAAACGTTCGAAACAGTAAAATGTGCAAAGAAAGACCAACCTACAAGGCTGAGATGTGCCTTGGATGTTGTTGCAAATGAATCTTGATGAAGATAATCAAAGAAAACTAGAGGAATCTTCAATTGTAGCCGAATTGTATCGAAATCTAGCAAATTGCAACGAAACTCCGAAATGCGAATTCGAACCGTAGAATCTTGAAACAAACACTTGAAATGAATCCAAAAGCTAATAAAACTCCAGAAAATCAAGTAGAATTGTAAAAGAATGAAGGTTAAGCTCAAGAAATAATCACTTCTCAGGTGAAAGTGATTAATCTTCAATGGTGAAGAGCTATGGTGAGGTTTGGGAAGAAAATGGAGACGAAGATGAAGAAGTTGCAGAAAAATTCAGAGAGAATGTGAAAAACTTGAGAGTGAAGTGTGAGAAATGTGTGAAATGGTTGAGGGTTTGAAGGTCATTGAAAAATGATTGAAGGTTTGTTTATATAGAGTTTTGGTTTGGAGTTGATAGGCTAGGAATGAGCTTTGGACTTGGCTTTGGATCTAGGTTGGGAGTTAGTTACACTTGACTCACCGAGTCAGCGGTTAACTCGGTTAGTTAGGTAGTTAACTCAGTGGAGCAATCCCAATGTAAATCCACATCAATGGCTCTCATACTTGGAAATTAAGGAACATGGTGCACTTAATTCAAAGTGGTGCATTAGAGTAAATGTAAGTGGAGTGTCTTGAATGGTCTTGAACTGTCTAGAATGTTTCACACAATGCTAGAACCATGTAGAATCCAAAAACAAAGAGAGTGCAGAGTTGTTATCCCAAAAATGCAGCAGAATTTGCAAATCTGTACAGAGTAATCGATTACCCTGTTTTGAGTAATCGATTACTCTAGGCAAAATTTGCCCAGATTGCTTAGGAACAAGTGCTGAATCCCCGGTTTCGATTTTCCTCCTCTTGTTTTGATGAGTAGGCATGGAAACCCTTGTTTTGTGTTTGTTTTGGGGATGTGATGACCTTGTGAGGACGCAATTAATTAGGCTTGGAAAAACCTGAAATATTCCTGCAACTAAAATCACGGAGAAAAAGTGTGGATGTGTATGCCAGCGATGCGAATGCACATGCTTATGCAAAAACAAAAGGTGAGGTCAAATTTCGGGCTACGACAACTCCGGATACGCTCCTTTTAAAATTCTCCCTTCTAACCAAGAATCCTACCAGAAAGAAGAATCCTTCCCATTCCCAATCTCTTTATATACATTCTCTACAAACCAATTTTTCTTGAAACACCCTTCCTCCTTATTAAGCTTCTGCACGTCCCGCCACCACAGAGAACTATTCTTGTTAACCTTACTGTCTCCAATACTAATAGGCCCGTATTTACAATTCAGGATTCTAGCCCACATCTTATCTTTCTCTGTGATCAGCCTCCATTTCCATTTTCCAACCAAAGATAAATTGAAAGCCTTCAAATTTTTTATACCCAACCCACCTTTATCCTTTTCTCTGCATATCTTATGTCATTGTATCCAATGTATTCTTCTTCGTTCCGAATCTCCACCCCATAAGAATTTTTTAAACATAACCTCCAATTTATGAATTACACCAACAGAAGCCTTGAAAAAAGATAAGAAATATACCGGGAGTGCACTTAAAACGTGCTTTATAAGAATAGTTCTGCCTCCGATTGAAAGATGTTTATTATTCCACGACGACAATCTTCTTCTAACCACGTCTATTACCGACTTCCACATTCCCTGACTGCGATGGCTTCCACCGACCGGGAGCCCTAAATAATTAAAAGGAATTCCACTGACTTTACAGTTGAGCACCAAAGGCGCCTTCTCCAACCAATCATCACTAACATTAACACCCATAAGAGAACTTTTGTGGAAATTAACTTTCAGTCCCGACACAACTTCAAACATTTGCAGCAAAGTCTTTATCGTCCAAATATTCTTCCAACTTCTTTTACCCATCAAAATGGTATCGTCCGCATATTGTATGTGCGATACCTGCACCTCTCCTTTACCAAAATCATACCCTTCAAACTTCCCCAACTGTTCACTTTTAACCATCATAAGATTAAAACCTTCTGCTACCAACAAGAATAGGAAAGGCGACAACAGATCCCTTGCCTCAATCCTCGACCCATCACTATTTCTTCCGTAAGACTGCCATTAATTAAGATAGAAACGCTAGCTGATCTCATACATTCGTTAATCAATTTTCTCCATTTCTCGTTAAACCCCGACTTTTCCATCATAAAGTCAATAAAATCCCAATTCACATAATCATATGCCTTTTTGAAATCTACTTTAAAGAAATTTTTTTTTTCTTAATATTCTATTTTCAACGTTCACTCGTTTATTGTGTTTGACAGAGTGTTACAAAAAGAGTATACGCTGCTTAATGATTTTTTTTTACGCTCCTGTGTGTTAGTCTCTCTCAACTCAAGTACTAAAGCGTCCCTTTACTCGCGTGAGGAAATGTCAAGTTGAAAAAGGAACACACTCATTCACTGACACTCACACGGACCCTAATAATCTGCCATCATCACCATGGGAACTTCTTCATCGGAAACCCCCACAGTTCGCGTCTTCAACATACCACAATGCGCCACCGCCAAAGACCTCCTCAACTTTCTTCAATCCACCCTAGGCCCTTCCTCCGTCTTTGCCCTAGAAATCTTCACCGACCACTCCAACTGGAAATCCCGCGGTTCCGGCCGTATCCAGTTCGAGACCTTCCAAGCCAAATCAAAAGCCCTATCTCTCTCCCTCACCAACAAACTCCTCTTCAACTCCCACTTCCTCCGCCTCTCTTCTTCCTCCGATGACATCGTTCCTAGACCTTCCCTTCCTAGTAACCGTCTCCATAACGGTGTTCTCCACGCCGGTTTCCCTATCGGCCCTGATTGCATGAGTGTTCTTCAGTCATGGGAAGGCGTTCAAGGTTGGATCATGCCTGAAAGGAATAGGCTCGACTTCTTGGTTACGCATAATGATCAGTGTTTCAAACTTGAGATTCCGTTTGAAAATATGTTGGAGTGTGATGGATATTGTTCTGATGATTCTAAACCCAATGCCCTCCTCTTGAAGGTAATCTATATGTCTTGATGCATGTTTGGATTGATTCATTTCACTTTTAAAGATCCTTTGAGAAAGCTTATGATTTGTCAGTAAGTTTTTTTCAGCTTCTTTTCAAGATAGCTTATGGAAATTTAACTTATATTAAAATAGTTTAACATTAGTTTATGTTTTGTTATAGAAATAACTTACGGCCTGTATGGATAAACAGCTTATTTGCATCTTATACCACAAGAAGCTCTTATGAATAAGTTTGTATAAGTCATTTTTATAGCAAAAGATAAAGCACATTTAAATAGTTTTTATGTGCTATAAGTTGTTCTCATAAGCTATCTTGAAGAACTTTTAAAAATAAGCTAAAAAAAAGTTTATAAAAAATGTCAGAAGTTGTTTTTGATAAATCTCCCAAATAGTGTCACAAAACTTATGTCAGTAGATAAGCTTGAATAAGCCAATCCAAACAGGCTCTTATACTTAAAGCACTTATTTGATAAACACTTATTTCGTTCTGTTATGATTTTTTGTATTTGTCAACAAAGTTACAGCTGGTTTCCCTCTTTTTATTGTGTTTTCTCAGCTGAAATATGCGCCAAGGATATATCAGAAAAAGGAGGGGCCAAATGTAGCTTCCAAGTTTAAGGATAATAGATATCGATTTTGTAAGGATAATTTTGAGTTTATGTGGGTGCGCACCACTGACTTCACAAATTTAAAATCAATTGGGCACTCTACCTCGTTTTTCTGGGAAATTGTGGAAGAATCGTTTGATTCTGAGGTTTTTCGAAGTTTCCCGCTTTACAGAGAGAATTTGAAGGATCTAAGTCTGGAAGATGGGGAAGAATTATGTTCTCCAACCGAAACAGTTCCGCTTGTTAAGTGTCGTTTGGATTCTAAGTTGCCTTATGAAGCTCTTTTTCAATTGAATTCTCTTGTACATACTCAGAAGATTAGTCTTGCTTCAGTGGATGATGAGTTGATTGACTTGGTGGCAAATTTGGATGAAGAAACTATGGCTGTGATTTTTCAAAAATTGCACAAGTTGAATTCCACTTGTTATGAGCCTCTAAAATATGTGAAGACTCAATTACATGTGCTTAGTATAAAGAAAAAAAGTGTTCTCCCATTACAACAGAAAAGGTTGGCGGATAATAACATAATGAGATGCCATCGAGCCTTGATTACCCCGTCAAAGATTTATTGCCTTGGTCCTGAGCTCGAAACCTCAAACCATGTGGTAAAACATTTTGCGTCGTATGCTTCAGACTTCATGAGGATTACATTTGTCGAAGAAGATTGGAGTAAGCTTCCAACTAATGCAATATCAACTAGTTTACAAAAGGGAATCTTCGCAAAGCCTTTTAAAACTGAAATATATAAGCGGGTATTGAATATTCTTCGAGATGGCGTTTTAATTGGATCAAAAAGATTTGAGTTTCTTGCCTTCTCTGCTAGTCAACTGCGGTCAAACTCTGTTTGGTTATTTGCTTCTAATGACAAAGTGAAAGCAGCAGATATCAGAGAATGGATGGGAAGCTTCAATAATATCCGTAGTGTTTCTAAATGTGCCGCAAGAATGGGTCAGTTGTTTAGTTCTTCCCGGCAAACTTTTGAAATGGCCCCTCAAGATGTGGATTTAATTCCAGATATTGAACTCATCTCTGATGGTATACACTACTGTTTCTCAGATGGTATTGGAAAGATTTCCCAAACTTTTGCACGGCAACTTGCTCAAAAGCTAAAATTGGACCAAAATCGGATTCCTTCAGCATTTCAAATTCGGTATGGTGGATATAAAGGTGTCATTGCTGTTGATCCCCATTCTTTTAGGAAGTTATCTTTGCGTAACAGTATGCTGAAGTTTGAATCCAAAAACAGTATGCTTTGCATCACCAAATGGAGTGAGTCAATGCCGTGCTTTCTTAATCGAGAGATTATATCCCTGCTGTCAACATTAGGAGTAAAGGATGAGGCGCTTTTGGCATTGCAAGAAGATCAATTGCAGTTGCTAGGAAAGATGTTGACTGATAGAGAGGCTGCTTTGGATGTTCTAGAAAATTTAAGTGGAGCTGATTCAAAAAGCATTCTAGTGAAGATGTTGCATGGATTTTATGAGCCAAACAGTGAGCCTTACCTATCAATGATGCTCAAGGCTCATTATGCATACCAGTTATCTGATTTGAAAAGCAGATGCAGGATATTTGTCCCCAAGGGCCGAGTCTTGATAGGCTGCTTGGATGAAACCGGTATTTTGAATTATGGCCAAGTATTTGTCCGCGTAAGTGTGACAAATACTAAGGAAAAATCTGGAGATGAAAATTTAAGGAATGTCAATGGTGATGATAGCACGTGTATTATAGTTGGTAAGGTGGTGGTCACCAAAAATCCTTGTCTTCACCCTGGAGATATCAGAGTCCTTGATGCTGTCTACGATGAAGAATTAGAAGAAAATGGATTGAAGGATTGCCTTGTATTTCCACAAAAAGGACCTAGGTATGTATATAATGGACTAGGTTTGCAAGCATTTGATTGCAATGATTTGTTTTATTCAAGATAGAATAATCACTTATTTCACATTAATCTTTGGTCATGTGTATTTTCATTGACTCTAATATGTCATTCATCACACAATTACAAAAGGGGGCATGCCTGTGGTGGTGATGGGATTTAAAGGGTCATTAAGCTAGGACATTATATGGCTTGCCATTTCAAATTTGGAACATTCAACAGCCTCTTCTTGCTCAGTGCTATCATTTGCTTTTGCAAAATAAAAAATGCTTGGGTTAAATGAATTTGGTGCCAATTTGTTATATTTTGTCCACTGTATTCACATCCCTTAAGTTTTGCTATTCGCATAAGCGGTTCCTTAGATTTATTGTTTGATAGACAAGTTGATAGTGATATGATCTTTTTTTTTTTATCGATCTTTTACCTTGTTAGATATAAAACCACTCATAAGCTATTAGGCTTCCACTTGACAATTTAAACTTGAAGGAGAGTTGGTTCTTGACATGGTTTCAAAGTCTTTTTGACTAAATGATCAGAAGTTTTAGCATAAAGTAGAGTAGGAAAACACAAATGGCTATTGCATGAGGGGCGTGCGTAAGAGTAAAAAAACCATTCACAAGCTTTCAATTAACCATTTCTGTTATTTTAAAAATATTTCTCTTATATTAAGGTTTATTGCTTTCTAATACTTGTTGGGTCTACAGGCCTCATCCTAATGAATGCTCTGGAGGTGATCTTGATGGGGATTTGTTTTTTGTAAGCTGGGACAAAGATCTAATCCCGGCTCAAACTGATAATCCAATGGACTACACAGGAAGAAGACCTCGTATAATGGACCACCAGGTGACACTAGAGGTAATTTCTCAACAAAGTTTGCTTGATTTTTACTTGTTTTCTATTTTTTATTGGCACCTCAAGTTGAAGTATTGTCTTACCTTGAGACACGTCGGTGTTATTTTTGGTGTCAGCGTATGTGCATTGTTAATTTTTCTTTTGATGAATTTAAAATTGCTCCTTATTTGTTACGTATGTGTAGGAAATACACCAATTTTTTGTTGATTACATGATCAATGATACTTTGGGTGCTATCTCCACTGCACATCTGGTTCACGCTGACCGTGAACCAGATAAGGCCAGGAGTAGAAAATGTCTAGAGTTGGCCGAGCTTCATTCCATGGCCGTTGACTTTGCAAAGACCGGAGCTCCTGCAGAAATGCCTAGAGCTTTGAAACCAAGAGAATTTCCAGATTTCATGGAGAGGTTTGAAAAGCCTATGTATATATCTAAAGGGGTACTAGGAAAACTATACCGTGCCTTAGTTGAGTCAACATTGCAAGTAAGGTCTAACATTGTCTTGTCGGAGAAGCTTACTGAAGAAGCATATGATCATCAACTTGAGGTTAATGGTTTTGAGGTCTTTCTTGAGATTGCCTTGAGTCACAGAGATATGTATGCACAGAAGATGAGCTCTTTAATGAGCTTCTATGGTGCAGAGACCGAGGATGAAATGCTAACAGGTAACTTGCTAAAACGTGCTTCGTATTTGCAGCGCGATAACAGGAGATATGGAGATATGAAGGATCGAATTCTGATAGCGGTGAAGGATCTTCAACGTGAAGCTAAAGGATGGTTTGAAAGTGATTGTCAGCCGGATGAATATCAACTCATGGCTTCTGCATGGTATCATGTGACCTATCATCCCAAATATTACCACGAAAGCTCCACCTTTTTAAGCTTCCCATGGATCTTTGGTGACATTTTATTGCATATCAAGTCTGCAAATAGCTCACTATAGATATTGCTTTGCAGAAAAAAGATTGTCTTGAAAGGTTTGTCACTAGTTTGTAATGTAATTTTAATTGTATTATCTAACTAGAACATTAGGGCGGAAGTGGCGGAAGTTAATCCGCCGATTTCATTTGGTGGAATAAAGCTTGGTTGTTGTATTTAACTAATATTATACTCTCTCTGATCACTATTATAAACTCTAATCACTATTATAAATTTGGCTTAATTACAGTTTTGGTCCCTATGTTTTTATTTATTTTTAGTTTTGATTCTCTTATTTTAAAATTCGGAATATTTGTCCCTCCATTTTTAGATTTTTTGAGTTTTTGTCTTCCTATTTTAAAATTCAGAATTTTGGTCTCTTTATTTTCATTTTTGTTTAGTTTTGGTCCCCTATTTTAAGTTTTGTTTTGGATTTTAGTTCCCCTTTTCAATTTGAAACTAATTTAATAAGGTATCAAAAGTTAAAAAAAATGAAAATAAGGGAACCAAAACATAAAAAAAATTGAAAATGGAGGGATAAAAATTTTGAATTTTAAAATAGGGGACCAAAACTCTAAAAACTGAAAATAGAGGGACACAAATTCTGGATTTTAAAATAGGGAGATTAAAACTCAAAAAAAATGAAAATAGGGAGGCAAAAATTGCAATTAAGCCTATAAATTATTATAAGCAAACAAATTTTTTGTTAATTAAATAACTAATATATTTAACAAAATTTTTGTTAATTGAATAATATATTTAATCTATATAAATTAGATAAGTCAATTACTCAATCCACTTAGAAAATAAAATAATAGTTAAGCATCACTATTTATTTGAAGTTGTTATTCTCGCCTTGTATTAATGAAAAATCACTAATGATTAATACATTTAGCTTGGTAATATTTCAGTTAATGACTTTCTCTAGTGCTATGTGCAATAGAGGATTTAAAGCTGCAGACAGGCCATCTTGTAGTTGATGATATGTTTACGAATCCAATTAAAATAAAATGTATAGTAAGTTAAACATATAATAACAGTTACAAATTATAACACTACATAAATAATATGTAAGTTTTGTAAAAAGAAAGTGTTGGAAATAGTTTTGAAAATAAACTAACTTCTAAAGAAATAAAATAGGTCCGCAAAAAATAGAAAACATGATGTCCAATGAAATTTAAAATTTAGGATAAATAAAAGATATTAAAAAAAACACAAACATTTAAAACATAATTTAGTTGGTAGATGTTGAGTGACATCAAATGCAAGAGAGTGAAGACATTTCACTTATTTATTCACTTAAAAGATAAATTGATATATTAATTATTCGCTTAAAGGATAAATTGGTATATTAATTATTAAGTGAGGTCACATAGTATGGACACTAGAGGTAAATAAGGTCATAGGGGTAACAACAAATTAACATCATCATCATCATTGCTCAGAAGAATAAGAAGGTGGGGTTGTTTGTATAAAGCTGATATCATTATCTGCTGCTGCCAGATACAAGTTTTAGGAGTAGAATTCATTTGGAATGCACGCTGTCACATATAGTTTTTTTCATTTGAAATTTTAGTATTTGTTTTTGCGATCGACTAATTGAAAGAGATTAATCCCACCAGTCACTTGTTGAGTTACGTATAAAGTCCGAGCAAACTTTGTATAGATATGGTCCAACACATGAATTTTTTACACTAAACAGAATTTTAATCTAACCTGATATCTTAAGAGGAGCACACTCTTAGAATTCAAACTAATACGATTGTGAGAATTATGTTGAAATTGTAATTCAGTGTTGTGTCGAAGTCGAAGATTTATAGGTTTGGTCGAAGTAGTGTATGTTAGTCGAATAGTTGTAATGCATTGTAAGTCAGCTGTATTCGACAGAGTCGAATATAACTGATATAGAGTTTGTGTCGAAATGTAGTTTTGGGCCTGGGCCGTGATGGCTTATATAAAGGGTTTCCTAGTTTGTAATTTTTATATACACAGCTTGATACAGTTAATACAATTTCACAATTCTGCAACATAGTTTTCTCTCTCTCTCTCTCGTCTTCTTCTTCTTCTTCTTTAAAAATCCCATCTTTCTTGAACCCTAATTCCAACAAATTGGTATCAGAGCCCGGTTACGATTGCAATTTTGAGAGAATCAAATGGCAAACAGAACAACATCTACGCAATTTCCAGCAAACTTACCGGTTTTCAAAGGCGAGAACTATCAACGGTGGGTGGCGCAGATGAAGGTCATTTTCAGATTTCAAGATGTTGTTGAAATCGTCAATGATGGAGTATCGGAATTGGGGGCAAATGCAGATGAGGCGTAGAAGGTTGTGCACAAAGATCAAAGGAAGAAAGATGGCAAAGCACTGTTCTTGATTCACCAGTGTGTGGATCCAAACGTGTTTGAAAAGATTATTGAGGAAGAATCAGCAAAAGCAGCTTGGGAAAAGTTAAAGAGCTTGTATGGTGGAGATGAGAAATTGAAAAAGGTGAAGTTGCAGACCTTGAGGAAGCAGTACGAGATGATTCAGATGAAAGAAGATGAATCAGTCTCGGCATATTTCTCAAGAATCGTGATGTTAACAAACCAGATGAAGGCATGTGGTGAATCACTCACTGATCTGCAAAAGATTGAGAAGGTATTAAGATCTTTGATAGCAGATTTTGATTACTTTGTAGTAACAATAGAAGAGTCCAAGAATCTTTCTGAGATGAAGTTAGAAGAACTTCAAGCTTCTTTAGAGGCTCATGAGATGAGATTGAAGCAGAGGAACTCAGAAAGAGAGAAGGTGACTGAAAAGGCGCTGCAATCAAGATTCACCAAGAAATCTGGAAAAGAGAAATCGAAGCAGTCAAAGAATGTTGCTAATGATGAGAAGGCTAGCAAGAAGACTGATTCGACTAAGAAAGACATGAAGGACGTGCAATGTTACAACTGTCAAGGTTTTGGTCACTATGCTCGAGATTGTCGAAGAAGAAAGAAGGCAAAAGCAAAAGATAGTGATGAAGCCCAATATGCACGCACTAGAGATAGTGATTCTGATGATGTGTTGCTGATGGCCAACACTCAGTCGAACACTGAGCGAACTAACATGTGGTATCTAGATTCAGGATGTAGCAACCACATGACTGGCAATAAAAACTGGTTTACCGACTTAGATGAATCAGTCGAAAAGGTTATAAAGTTCGCAGATGGCAGGCACATCAAATCAGGTGGTAAAGGAGATATTTCGATTGTCAGAAAGGATGGTCGAAGAGCAACTATCACTGATGTATTGTATGTACCAGAAATGACAAGTAACTTGATAAGTGTAGGTCAATTACTTTCAAAAGGCTTCAATATGAAGTTAGAGAAGAATCACATGAAGGTACATAGGGCTGATGGGAAGTTGATAATGAAAGCACCTATGGCAGAAAACAAAACCTTCAAAGTTGAACTCAACACATCAGATCATAAGTGCCTTGTTTCAATGACTGAAGAAGACAAGAATTGGCTATGGCACCACAGGTATGGACATCTAAACTTCAAAAGTTTAGGCATGCTCAATCAGAAAAGAATGGTGTTTGGTTTACCGTAGTTGAAGGAACCAAAGCAGGTATGTGAAGAATGTTGCAAAGCAAAGCAGGCCAGAAAAGCATTCAAACATGACTTGCCCATGAGATCAAGGCAAAAACTGGAGCTAGTTCATTCTGATGTGTGTGGACCTTTTGAAGTTAGGTCAAATGGTGGTAAGCGTTACTTCTTAACCTTCATTGATGAATTCACCAGATATATGTGGATTTATATGATTGAAAGTAAGAATGCAGTATTCACAAAGTTCAAGAAGTTTAAGTTGCTTGTTGAAAAGCAGAGTGGCTGCAAGCTAAAGAAACTGAGAACTGATGGCGGTGGTGAATACACCTCTCGAGAGTTTGCTAGATTCTGTGAAGAGGAAGGTATAGAGCATGAAGTTATTGCACCCTATACACCTCAACATAATGGCATAGCTGAGAGGAAGAATAGAAGTATACTGAATATGACGAGAAGTATGTTGAAGGCGAAAGAGGTGCCAAAGAGATTTTGGGCTGAAGCAGCTTCGACAGCAGTATACATTCTGAATAGATGTCCAACGAAGAAGTTAGTCGAGAAGACTCCTCATGAGGCTTGGATAGGGTCGAAACCAAATGTTAGTCATCTTAAAGTTTTTGGATCAATATGCTTCAGGCATGTACCTGAACAATTGAGAACAAAACTGGATGATCGAAGTCAAGCTATGGTGTTAATAGGTTATCATTCGACTGGTGCATACAAACTGTATTCACCAAACGATGATAAACTAGTGATCAGTCGAGATGTTCTTGTGGATGAAAGCAAAGGGTGGGACTGGAGTCAAACTTTAGTTCGACAGGAGTCAGATACAGTCACAACTGTGTTTGAAGAAGATCAACAGAATGAGGCTTCAACCAGTCGAAGTGAACAGGATAAAGCTTCAACCAGTCGAAATGAAGAACAACCTGAGCAGAGAGCAAGAAGATCGAATAGAACAAGAACTGAGTCGACAAGACTATCTGGATATGAGAGATTTCCAGACCAAGCAGTTGATGCAGATGGTGACTTAATCGAAGAAGCCATGATGATGGCTGAAGCAGAACCAATTGATTTGGATCAAGCCATGAGTGATTCAAAGTGGTGTGAAGCCATGAAGGAAGAACTCAAAGCTATTGAGAAGAACAAGACCTGGGAGCTTGTCGAAAGATCCAACAAGAAGCCAATTGATGTAAAATGGGTTTATAAGTTGAAACGAAGACCAAATGGTGAGATTGCCAAGTATAAGGCAAGATTAGTGGCTAGAGGTTTTCTGCAGAAACAGGGCATTGATTTCGACGAGGTTTATGCACCTGTTGCAAGGTTGGAGACAATCAGAATTGTTGTGGCAACTGCTGCTTATCGAGGGTGGAAGATACATCAGTTGGATGTAAAGTCAGCATTTCTGAATGGACCATTAGAAAAAGAGGTCTATGTTACTCAACCACCAGGATTTGACATCAAAGGGCAGGAGTCGAAGGTATACAGATTAAGGAAGGCTCTCTATGGTTTGAAACAAGCTCCTAGAGCTTGGAATAAACGAATAGATAGTTTTCTGAATGAAGCAGGTTTCAAAAAATGTGTCTCTGAACATGGAGTGTACGTGAATGATGTTGACAGTGTCAGTCGAATCATTCTATGTCTCTATGTCGATGATTTGTTAATCACAGGAGCAGACGAAGCTGAGATAAAGAAAGTCAAGTCGAAGCTAATGCAGGAGTTTGAAATGTCCGACCAAGGGAAGTTGTCATATTTCTTAGGGATGGAATTTAAGGACACAGGTGAAGGAATATTTTTACACCAGAAGAAGTATGCTCAAGACATCTTGAAAAGATTCAAGATGAGCAACTGTAATACAGAAACCACACCATTAGAAACTGGAGCAAAGTTGAAGAAAGAAACTAATGATGAGTTTGTAAGTGCAACTCTGTACAAACAAATCATTGGTTCCTTGAGATATTTGTGCAACACTAGACTTGATATATGTCAAAGTGTTGGAGTGTTAAGTCGATTTGTGGAGAAACCCCAAGAATGTCATCTCATTGCTGTGAAGAGGGTGCTGAGATACATAAAGGGAACGATTGATCATGGTGTGTTGATGCCAAGGAAGTCGAAAGATAATACAAAGGCAGAAGTCTATGGGTTCACTGATTCTGATTTCAGCGGATATCAAGACGAAAGGAAGAGTACTGCAGGCTACATCTTCATGATCGAAGGAGCCCCAATATCTTGGAGCTCAAGAAAACAAAGCATTGTGGCTTTGTCCTCATGTGAAGCTGAATATGTAGCTGCATCATATGCTGCGTGCCAGGCAGCATGGATCAAAATGTTGCTTGAAGAACTCAAGATAATGGAATCGAAGAAAGTAAAGTTGTTAATAGACAACAAGTCAGTTATCAACCTGGCGAATCACCCAATAAGCCATGGTCGAAGTAAACACATTGAGAGGAGGTATCATTTCCTGAGAGATCAAGTCAACAAAGGGAAGCTGAAACTAGAGTATTGCAAGACAGAAGTTCAACTAGCTGATACACTCACCAAACCTCTGGGAAGAGTCAGATTCGACGAATTGAAGAGAAGCATCGGGATGAGAAGTCTCGACAACATGAATTAGGGGGTGTGTTGAAATTGTAATTCAGTGTTGTGTCGAAGTCGAAGATTTATAGGTTTGGTCGAAGTAGTGTATGTTAGTCGAATAGTTGTAATGCATTGTAAGTCAGCTGTATTCGATAGAGTCGAATATAGCTGATATAGAGTTTGTGTCGAAATGTAGTTTTGGGCCTGGGCCGTGATGGCTTATATAAAGGGTTTCCTAGTTTGTAATTTTTATATACACAGCTTGATACAGTTAATACAATTTCACAATTCTGCAACATAGTTTTCTCTCTCTCTCTCTCTCTCTCTCTCTCTCTCTCTCTCTCTCTCTCTCTCGTCTTCTTCTTCTTCTTCTTTAAAAATCCCATCTTTCTTGAACCCTAATTCCAACAAATTATTGGAAATAATCTTCTGATTCATTGAAATGACAGAAAAGTGCTTTTATATAATACAGTAAACTAACTAACTATCATATGTCTAACTACCTTCTAACAGAATATTAAACTAATCTAACCAAATAATAACCATGATTAACTTAGTAAAGAACTATTTACAATGAGGCCCAATACCCCCCCTCAAGCTGGAGAGTACAGATTGTGCACTCCAAGCTTGGAAAGTAGAAAACCGAATGGCTGAGGATCCAATGGTTTCGTCAAAATGTCAGCCAGCTGCGCAGAACTAGGAATCGGAAGCAGATGAAAGAGACCAGCTTGAAGCTTTTCGCGCACTACGTGACAGTCAATATCAATATGTTTAGTGCGCTCATGGAAGCTAGCATTAGCAACAATGTGACGTGCCGACTGACTGTCACAGTAAAGGAGAGCAGGCGTGATAAATGGGACACGAAGATCCTGTAGAAGAAAAGTCAACCACTGAATTTCACAAACAGTAGAAGCAAGAGCACGATACTCCGCCTCAGACGAAGAGCGTGAAACAGTAGATTGTTTCTTGGAGTTCCATGAAATCAAGGAGTCGCCTAGAAACAAACAAAAACCAGTGACTGAACGTCGAGTTTCAACGCAGGCAGCCCAGTCTGAATCGCTAAATGCCTTCAATTGAAGGGAAGAAGATGCAGGAAAAAACAGGCTTTGACCAGGGGCTTGTTTGATGTAACGCAATACACGAGAGGTAGCTTGCATATGAATCTCTGTAGGAGCAGCCATGTATTGACTTAGTTGTTGAATGGCAAAGCTAATGTCAGGGCAAGTAGTAGTGAGACAGAGGAGTTTGCCAATCATGCGACGGTAAATGCTAGGATCGACAGATGGAGAGGCGTCTAAAAGGGACTTAGAAGGCTTAACCATAGGTGTGGACGTGGGTTTAGCACCTAACATACCAGAATCATCCAATAAATCCATAGCATATTTCCGTTGACACAGAGATATACCGGATTGTGAGCGAGCCACTTCCAAACCAAGAAAGTATTTGAGAGTACTAAGATCTTTAATAGTGAATGCAGAATCTAACTGAGTCTTGACAGCAGAAATTTCAACTAAATCATTACCTGCTAAGATAAGGTCATCCACATAAATGAGGAGAGCAGTGAAAAAAGTGCCATTGGAACGTGTGAAAAGAGAATGATCAGCCTGAGATTGAACATAACCAATGGAAACTAAGAGAGAGGAGAGCTTAGCAAACCATTGTCTGCTTTCCTGCTTAAGACCATATAAAGACTTTAAAAGTCGACATACTTTGTTGGGTTTGTTTGGAGAATATCCAAGAGAAAGTTGCATGTATACTTCTTCATCCAATTCCCCGTGTAAGAAAGCGTTGTTTACATCTAACTGGTGGAGATGCCAAGCTTGGGAAGCTGCAATAGCTAGTAAGAGTCGAACAGTGGTCATTTTGGAAACCGGGGAAAATGTATCAAGAAAATCGATGCCCTCAATTTGTGTATAGCCTTTAGCAACAAGACCAGCTTTGTAACGCTCAATGGAGCCATCAGCTCGATGGTTAATTCGGTACACCCATTTGCAACCGATAGCAGTCTTGCCAATGGGAAGATCAGTTAACTCCCAAGTGTGATTATGCTCTAAAGCTCGCAATTCAGCAGTCATGGATTGATTCCAACAATCATGCTTAGAAGCTTCACTATAAGTTGATGGTTCCTTTTGAGCAGAAATAGGAAGAGCAAAAATCTTGTGAGATGGTTGAAATTTGTCATATCCTAAATAGGAGTGAATAGGATAAAGAGTGGAGGCAGTGGCGACGGCAGAATTACAAATGTAATCATTGAGATGTGAAGTTGGTTTATGTGGTCGAATGGAACGTCTAATAGGAGGAGGAGAGTTTTGATTAGACAGGGTGGGAGATTCATTAGAAGGGACAGAGGATAACGGTGTAGGTGACGGTAAATATGATGGTGATGGATTAGGATGGGTAGGTAAAGATGCACGGGAATGATGGACGGGAGTGTCAAAAATTGTTAAATCATAGGTTCCTCTTGATTTGGCAAGCATATTATCTTGATTTGGCAAGCATATAGGTTTGGGTGGTTCATAAAAGATCAATTTATGGAGATCGAAGGATCCATATAAAGCACATGAGGTGTTTAATTGTATTGTTGAAAATGAGATACAGGTATGTTGTAACAAATATGATATGTGGGTTGTGAGTAGTGACTCTCTGAGCCGCATGTTCTATTTGCTGCTATCCAAGCTGGCGAAGCAAGGATATGCAGTCGAGGGATGAAGCTCGGCCAATTGCTTCTATTTTGCTGAAGATGAATGCACACTACATTGTCAGGACTCAGTCCTGGCTTGAAGAGGCTATGCAAAAATTGATTCTCATTGGCTCTTATGAACCATGCCTTCACCACTAAGCAGAATTTTTAGGAGTTACATAAATGTTATCTTGATTTGGCAGGTATATATGTTTGGTGGTTTGACATAGAAGTTCAATTTATGGGGATCATAAATCACATGAATTGTTTAACTGCATTGATGCAAATATAATTTGTTGAATATGTAACTTTTCACACAACAGAAGGAATGAATTGTGTTATTTCGAAAAATATGATTTTAAAAAACTTTGTTGACAAGCAGATTTTAAAAAACCCTAAAGTTTTTCAGACTCCGTTCATACAATTCAATTGGTGACCACCAGTACCGATAGATTTCATCACTATATTACTAACCTTTCGGCGACCATTCGGATTTATCTAACAAAAGATAAACAATTTATTTAGCTTTATACTCTTCGAGAAGGAAATTAGTATGTTTAAATTCTAGCTAAATTGGGAGCTAATAGATTATATTCTTTGATAGTTATCCATAAACCACTCTCTTGAATTTCATCCACTCTCTTAGAAGATGCTCAAGGAGAGCCCTTATAAGGAACTAGTGTCATCCTTTTTCTTTTTTCTCTTTTTTACTCACGTAACCAAAAATTGATCCATATGGGTATTCATAACGACTAATTTCAGTTTTGAATCAATTCAAGATACAACTTGCATGTGCTTTAAGATACTTTTTTTTATAGGCAAAGAGATTCATTAAATAGCACAAGGGGTGCAAAATCCCTTACAAAGAAACAATAGCAAAAACTAACTTTTCATACAACAAATTGGATAGTTAAACCAGTTATAAAAAGAGCAAGAAGAGGCTGGCCTAAAACAATTACAATACCAAGTCCAAGTAAAGAACTTAATCGAATAAACCATATCATCTACAACGAACTTTAATCTATTAAAAAGACAAATATTTCTTCCCTTCCAAAGAACCCACACCACATACGACCAGATGAAAGACCCCTTCATGTTTCCAACCTCCTTAGCTAACACACAGACAAGTTTGTTAAAAGACGATGCACAGCTGAAAGTACTGCTGAAACTCACTCCAAGCCAATTCTCCACTCCTTTCCAAATAAGTTTTGATTTTTTGCAGTCCAAAAATAAGATTGTCTCTTGTCAAAGTCTAGATACCATGATAAGTCTTGGGATATATAATATAGTTAAGACTAATAATAGTGTGAACAATATAACACTATTGTAGAAAGGGAAAAATGTCAACTGAAGTCAAAACTGAAAATCTTCTTCAAAGTTATTGGAGTCATGAACAAGTGTCCCACTCTATCCTTGTCTACTGTCTTCCTTCTTTTTCATTACTAGATAAACTTTACAGTAGCAAAATATAATTATTTCTCTATTTTTTGATGTGTTTTTTTCCTTTCCATTGCTTAGTGTAGTATTATTAGTTCTTATTCTTTCTTGTATTGTTGATCAGTAGGGATGGAAATAGACTGGCTCGAGTTAGACTTTATTAAGTCTAAGCCCGCCCTACCAAAAAAATTGAAGGCCAAGTCTGACATGTTGTCTGTCATAAGTTTATTTTTAGGTATGAGTCTGACATTTTCTAAGACCTGATTAGCCTATATAAAAACCTATTATTTTAGGCATATGTAAATAAAAAATTAAAATAATGTTTAAATAGACTAACAAACTAGAAAACCAATGAGACTAAAACGTTGTTTGCATTGACTTATTTTAACTTACATATTAACATAAGTTTTGTGAGACTATTTGTTTAAGATAACTTATGAAAACAACTTATAACATTGTTCATAAGGTATTTTCATCTTATTTTCATAAATTCTTCTAGATAACCAATTTTTATTGATGTATTTTAAATCAAAGTACAAAACATAACATAATGATTATAAAAAAATTATTCATATTTATTTAAATAAGTCGGTCTGTTAGGCTTAAAAGATTTTTTTTCATAGCCTGAGGCCTACCCTTTTTAACTAAATAGACTTATAAAAAAGTTTAGGCCTTTTCTATTTAAAAAAAAGTTTGGTCTGACCTGAGCCTATGTAGGCTAGAACGTTAGGCCCCTATTATCGATCTGACCTATTTCCACCCCTATTGACCGGTTAAGATGAAAAGTATTATAACAATTCTTTCTTGTATGTAAGGTTTATACCACAAGTACTATGATTGCAATAAAATAGTAGAATACCCGTACCTTCGCACGGGTACCAGTCGTGAACGCGCATTTGTTTACTAAAAATAATCTTGAATAAACATAAATTGAATGAAAAAACTAATATAATCTACTGTATACGAAAAGTTTTAGAAGTTGTTAAAAATAAATAAGATAGATAAAATATAATTAATTTTTGTATAATTTAATACATTTGTTTGAGAATTAAAAATGAATTCCCAATAATTGTGAGTAGAAATAGATAAAAAGAAATTCTAAATAATTGTGAGTAGATTTCATTGTTAAGAAATGAAGTTGTAAATAAAATAAAAGATAACAATATTAAGATAAATATGAATGAGTAGAAAAGAAAGAAAGATTGTTGAAATGATGTATTAAATATAATGGAAAAACCAAACGTTAAATAATGTAAATTAAGAAAAGAAAAACGCATGTGCTTATAGGTGGTTTTGGCGACCAAGATCCTTTGCAGTCAGAGAAAGATGCTCTCACACATTCAGTGTTATGTAGTCATCACGATTAAAATTAAATGGTGCAGATCTAATGTGACAAAACAAATAAAACTATGATAATAAATCCAATGGATGAGATTACCCTGCAGTTCCTATTTGACTGCAAGGAATCCATTTCCGTTTTTGGCAGCAAAATATAATAAAAGTAATAGGTTTAGGAAAGGAAAAAGGTTCGTGCAATCCCCATTGTTCACACTATTTCATCTTCCTAAAAGGTATGTCATCTGAAAAGAAATCGTCTGGAAATGGGTTTGTTTGGGAGAGGTATTTGAGTAGTATTTTTCATGTTGATTAACATAGCGTCTTAATGTTTTTGCAATGTCTTTCAATGCTCACTTGTTTGTGCAGATCTCTCGCTGAAATGGAAAATGAAACAGCCTAGAGAAGAAGGAGGCTGAACTAATGTTATCTCGACTACGAGGAGTATTGTAAGAGTGGTAGTGGCACAGAGCAAAAAAATTCAAAAACCACGGGTGGATCGTCATCAACTCCGGTGGATGTTGGGACACGTGAAAAAGTTATAGATAGAAAGAGAAAAGGAATTACTGGAACATAAGGAGTAGGAGAAGGTCACCCCTTAAATCTGAAGGTTAATGTCCATGCAACACAGGTAGCTGAAGGTGGGAAGTTTGAGGTTGATGGGAAGAAACCTACTAATACTTGTGTTGCTGCACCATGTCACATATTCATTTCATCTGACTGTGATAGGCAATGGCTCATATGTTTTTAATCTGAATGGTAGTATAAGTGTAGTTGGAAAATACATTATTCTTATTTAAGGGGTTATGCAGTTAGGTAAATAAATGTATAATGGGTCTGAAATGATGTTAAATTAAGAATTTTTGGTGATTTTTTATTTAAGTTTTGATGAAGACCATTCTAAGGATGATTCATGTGATGAAGACCTTTCAATCCGCCGGTACTATATTTGGAAGAAGAAAATCAAAGATGGGAAGACCGTTCAAAAAAAGTTCCTATAAGTAAGATTGTAGTATTGATCGCGACTTTCTGAGTCTAACGGTTACTAACTGCAAGCGCACAGCCTATCGCGTAGTAATAAAGATATCGATCCCACAGGGACTTGATAATCAACCTAGTGCTATGGTTTGCTACTGTGTTTAGCTAAGGCGAAGATGTTCTAGTTTTAAGTTCAAAAAGGGGAACTAAAGGGAATCTAATTTTTTTTTAGAATAAACTAGTTGATATTAGGATATCGGTACATAACTTAGTATACCATCGTGGATCTATAAAACCTAAGCGTATAAAAATAAGTCACATTATATTTCTGTAGAAAATATTAGTTTAAAAGCCCTCACCTCACACTCTCGTGGTTATTGCTTCGGACTATACTCCTAAATCATAACGTCTGCTCTCGCTAGCCCATCAGAGTTTAAAAATACTTTTTGAAAACTAATACAGTCTAATTAACTTTAAAGCACTCTCGCTGTTTTTAAAACCAATGCCCGATTTCAGCTATCCGGTTAAAATCTCACACTCTCGTGGTCTTAATCCTAACCTTTGCTACCTTTTTACTCTCGTAATAAAAGTCCAGTTTTAATTAAGAAATCGCGGCCAGAAATTAAGTTGTTTATGGTTTTAGCTTGGAATTATCGAATCCATTCCGGTTACTTCATTACATACTGATAAATCGGATTTAGCTAGACATATTACTTAAAACAAACATGCATGAATATAAATTAAAAAACAGTAAATTAAACATGGCAATGAGAAAACAATAATGCTATTATTTAGATAATGAATAAAAACCTGACAAATATGCAATAAGTTGGTTCTCGCAATTCCTCCACAAGTCGGTAGGCTTTTGCTCGATCGTATCGGAATAACGAATGATGAAGATAAGATTGAAAATAAATCCTAACTATGGCGCAATAGCTCCTCAATGTGAGAAACTATCACTATTTCAAGTAATGGTAAACAAGGAATGGGAAACGGGAAACAAACAAGGAATGCAAGGAAAGTAAAAATTCGGAAATAAATTCTGCAGCAATTCGGGGAGAAATTCTCTAGGTCTTTGGCTTTCCAATCCATGTTGTATTTATAGCTCCACCGTTGCCTTAACGTTAGAGAAAAAGTAGGAGCATAACCCTTGGTGGTTGAGAAGTCTAAGGGAGACTGGCTCACATGCAGTTGAAGTTGAGGGAGAGAATCTACGAGAAATTGCTCAACGTGCGTGTGCATTGGGCTTCTTTTTCCATGTTTGCGTTCTGAACATAATATCCATCTTTGAGCTTGTGACGGTCGTGATGAGTGCATGACGGTCGTGGCAAGCTTTGGGAGCGTGACGGTCGTGGTAGGTGTGTGACGGTCGTCACACACACCACTTTCCATTTTCTGCTTTTTTTCTTATCAATTCTTCCTGTTTTCTTCTCATTTCTTCATGTTTTCTCTACTTTGCTCCTTTCATCTTGGACAATGAAATACCTGCGAAAACACTAGAATACTCGCGGAATAATCGAAACTTGGGCTGAAATAACGTAATTATTAGTCATAAATCAAGGCAAATATATGATACATTTTCGTGTTATCAAACTCCCCTACACTTGAATCTTTGCTTGTCCTCAAGCAATTAGTCAGTAAGAACGTCGAACAAGTTTTATCAAACACACACACATGACATACCATTTGTTTTGAAAATGTTTTGCACAACATTTTGTTAAGATGACGGATACTCAAGTAAAACACTAAAGATACATTAGTGACACAAGCAACAAGCATAATCATAGACCTCCCCTCTACACAAGCCAGTTCTAATCATTCTATTATAGCTCAACCTAAAGTTTCTCGTATCTATTTCACCCGGTTTCATTCTAACGCAATCACATTAAGCCCTTTGCCTTTACACGTACGTAGTGGAGTAGCCGGTTAGTGGCTTTGATCCCTTTTAGCACGGGGTCTGGTACACAAGTGTGGTAACCCTTTATATATATATCCTAATCGTAGATTGTGAGGGATCGAACCGTACTTCGCCCTACCGAGTTCAGAACCAGGTTCCTCTGAACCAACCAACAATGGATTCTTTCTTTTCTTTTGTAATACTTTTGCAACCGTAGGTTTGGTGCATTTTTCATTTTTTCACAACAGCGAAGAATACGAAAGCTATTTAATGATTCGGCATCAAACACTTATCTTCATCGGCTCTCCACGTCTTTTGTGTTTAAGACGGTGCTGACTGCTAATATAAACTACTTGGGGTTACTTTAGAACTAGAACTGAGGGTATCGGTATAATGGGTATTGAAACTGATCTCGCATATGCAAGAGGTCTAAGGTGTCAAGATGGTATCAATCTTGTTAAATTTTTCTCGATTTCCTAACATAGCCTATGTTTCGGTATGTTAAGTTGTGCAATGATAAAAAAAAATTTGTTATAGATAAATAAAGTGGGGAAATTTTGAAATGTACGAAAATTTCATATAAATGCTTCTTTATTCGAAAGGAAACGCGGAAAGGGAATACATGAGGGAAAATAAAAGGTACCTCTCCCACACTATATCGGACATTGTCCTCAATGTTTCGATATAAACGCGGAAAGAAACTACAAAAAGAGATAAAACAAAAATAAAATCTAAATCTAATGAGGTCCACGTCCTCTGCCTCGGGTGCGAGCGCGTCCATTCTGGGCTACATGATCTGGAATGCCTACGTGATGGATATAATCATGTAGGTCTTGCATGCGTAGCATCAGGGCACCCATCTCTTCTATCACACCGTCGATCCGTTGTCCTTGGTGGACTTGCCCCTATTGGATTTGTTGCATTAGGCTCATCATCTCATTGTACTGCCTTTGTTGTTGTTCCTCTCTTTGGGCAGCCAATTGGTTTTGTTTCCATATGCCCCTTAAGATTTCTTCATTAGTGACGGGATCTTGTTCTGGAGTGGCGCGACGACGACGTCCGGTGGATGTTGAGGCATCTTGGGCAGGAGATGGTGGGTTCTCAGTAGGCGGCTGATCCATCTCTTGCTCCATTTCATCGACTAATTCATTATTTTGGTTTTCTTGAGCAGCCACATTAGGCTTAGGAGCACGGAGATCAAAAAGCCAATTTGCCTGTCTTTGAGGGTCGATGTGGTCTCTGCATGGCATGATGATGCTCCTGATTATTCTGGTACGGACCACTGGATAGTATCGTCCATTCGCCCTTGCTTTAATAAGGTGGGAGGAGCGACAATACTCGGTATCCAGGGACTCAGGTGGAATGAAAGGTAAATTAGTGAGGTTGTCTCCCAGACCAAGGCCGAGTGCGATAGAAGTTACAATACCTCCGAAGTAGAAAGGTTTAGAACCTCTAGCACAGTTGGCGTGGATGTGAGACAGTAGGAACAGGGCTGCATTGATTGGTTCGGGAAGGAGCACACAGCGAAGGAAAAAGAGCTCCTTGGAGTTGACTTTGTGGTTGCTGTCCCTCGCGAAAATTGTGTGTCCTAAAACTCTATGAAAGTATCGTATTGTTGGGTTATGAATGTAGGTTGCGTTGAGGCTGTCCCAGCTTAAAGCAGCTACACCTGTAAGTCGATTCCAAAGGTCAAAAGCTTCTTGGAACCAGGCATCGTTAGGCAAGCGGCAATGAACATTCTCGCCATGATGGAATCCAAGCATTCGGGCAAGTCGGTTTTGGCCCACCGAATACTCAGAGCCAAACATGCGGAATGTAGCTACACCAAAAAGTTGGTTTGTATCTCCAGGAGGTGTAACATAAGCAAATGAGCTCAGAAATTCCAGAGTCAGAGCTTCGTATGTAGGCTGCCCTTGTGTACAGAGTTTCCATAAACCGGCATTTTGAAGCATCCAACGTACACCTTCTAGCATACCCAACTCTTCAAGGCTGGCAATGTGGATGTACCGCGTCGGTTGGAAAGAGCGTTGGTAGAAGCTGACGTAATTAGCCCTTTGGCGGTCACCGGATTCTCCCTCTCTAAATGTAACAGCGGAAAGGTCAGAAGCTTGTCTGGTGCGTCTAGCCATGGTGCATGCAAAGTGAAACAGGTTTAATGGAGGAAGTGGGTGTGAGTAAGGGTTGTTATGTGAGAATGAGAGTGTTTCATGAGGTTTAAATAAGAGGGTTTGGAAATATGAAGTGTTGGAGAAAATTGGGATTTAATGTGAGGGTTTAATGGAGAGTAATGGGTTGGTTAAGGAGAGTGAAAAGAGAGTGGGCGTTTGAAGAGAAAAGAATACGAAGAGGAAAGGTCTCTGTTTAAAACAGAGAGCGCGTTAAAACAAGTATGACGCTCGTCATGGACCCGTCACGGTCGTAAGCCGTGTGACGGTCGTGACAGGGGCGTTACGCCCGTCATGCTCACAAAGTCTGCATTCTCACAGAAGCTAAATGAAAGCTGGCATATTATATATATATTGGAACATGGCAATTATCAATAGCAGTAAAATACGAGATAATTATAATGCATATAAAATGACAAAAATAAATTAAAATAAGCAGGAACATTATATCATCAACTCAACCACTAGCAATAAATACGAATTGAATACTTTATTAAAATTGGAAAATCATAGCAGTGTACTCAAAGTAAAATTGCAATAGAGTATTAAAGTTGAAATTGAACTGAAATAAACTTGTTCCTTGACATTAAAAAGAAAATGACAGTAAAGTAAATGGTTCTAAAACATTAAAAGAAAAGCAATTAAATGGAAAAATGCAGTGTGACAGTATTAGCCACGTTGCTTCTTCAAAGATTCCACAGCTTGGTTCAGATGATCAAATTCTTCGACAGCGGTATCCATTAGACTAATGACATCAAGGCGCATAGTTTTGAGTTCATCCTTTACCTCAACAATCTCTGTTTTGAATCCATCCATAGTGCCAAGGATCGTTGTCAAAATTTCAACATATGCACTGGTGTCAGGCTCAGTAAAACTATGGTAGTTCGGAGGGGTTTAAGGGTCGGTTTCAGCTTCGGAGATAATATCATCATAACACTCATAGTCTTATGGTGTCTCAGGAGGTGATAATGGAGCGTTCTTAAGTTCACTCAACTCATAAAACCAATTATTACGGTTATGGACACTTGTTCGCTCATGGTTCTGTAAAGTGAATAAGTGGACAACCTTATTAGCAATTAAGTAGTCAAAGGGAGCAGGTCCTAAGTTTCCAATGATGTGTCGGTTAAAACAAAATTCCAAGTTCATAGGACGAATGGTACCTAAGGGTGTAAGTCTGTTTAGCGGGTACCTAAGTCCAATGGCGTTCGCAATCATAGTAACTAAACCTCCTATTATGATTGGTGTATTAGGTTCCTGTGCAATGCAAATAAAGGTTTCCATCATGAAGGTGACCGCATTAACATGGCGGCCTTGGAAAGCACAGTATAAGATGAATAGCTCATCCTTTGACACTAAAGTATTGTTCTCTTCTTTTCCAAATAAGGTGTGGGCTAGAATGTTGTGAAAATAGCGAATGGCAGGGTTGTGTATTTCATCAGAATGCATGTCATTCGGCTCAGGGTGGTTATTTCCAGTTAGACTACCCCAAAAGTAATTTAGTTCAGTATCCATGAGTTCTTCTTGGGTGGCTGTAAAGACAGAAGGGCCACTAGGAAATCCTAAAAGGTCAGCTAAGTCTCTATGGTTATAAGTGTAATCAATACCAAACAACCTAAAACAAATAAGCCCCTTATTAGATCCGAAACCATGATCAGGTAGGTAAAGTAGGGAGCTAAGAAACTCAAGTGCAAGCTCACGGTAGGTAACAAATCTCCTTCTAGTGGCAGCATTCTCCCAACCCAATTGGCTGAATAAAAACAAAACACTATCGTGGATACCTAGGTTGTCCATGGTAGGTCCATCATAATACAAAGTCATTGCCATGCTTTTCTTGGCCAAAACTTCAAATTTCTCTCTCTGAGCTCTACCTCTGAATATAGTTTCCATAAAATCTACTTGTTGCATGATGAATACTAGTGGAGAAAATTAAATCAGAGGAAAAATGAGAAGGTAGAAAGACTTTAAAATCCTGTAGCATGTAATTATAAGATCAGCACAACAGTTTCCATAACGATTTTTAGATTTTTGAGAAAACAAATAAAAATGAAAAAGCAAAGAAAATAAGATTAAGAAAGTAAAAGGAAACGAAAAAATGAAAATAGAGTAAATAAATTTAAAAAGAAAAAAAAGTAAAAGAAAGTTAAAATGAAAGAAAACAATCTCGTGGGTTGCCTCCCACTAAGCGTTGCTTTTAACGTCGTAAGCCTGACGAAAGCTTAGTGATAATTCAGTTATAGGGATGAACGGACAGCTCTAAAAGTCTTAGACTATTCAAATAGTCTCTGTTTACAATATTATGATAATGTTTTAATCATTTCCCGTTTACTATGAATGGTTCACTATTTCTTCCTTTTATTTCTATGGCTCCACTTTGAAAAACTTTAGAAATTTCAAAGGGTCCGGACCACCTAGATCTAAGTTTTCCTGGAAAAAGCTTAAGTCTCGAATTAAATAGGAGCACAACGTCTCCCACACTAAATTCTTTTCTAGATAAGCATTTATTGTGCCATCTCTTAGTTCTTTCTTTATATATGCGGGCGTTCTCATAAGCATCTAGTCTTAATTCTTCTAATTCGTGCAAATCTAAGATTCGTTTTTCTCCTGCGGCAGCGTAATTTAAATTGAGGGTTTTAATAGCCCAATAGGCTTTGTGCTCTATTTCTACCGGCAGATGACAAGATTTTCCATAGACTAACTTAAATGGAGTGGTTCCTATGGGGGTTTTTTAAGCGGTTCTGTAAGCCCATAAAGCTTCTTTCTTCTTTTCTCATGCAGGTTGATTGAGATAAAATACCTGAAAATGAACTTGAACACTTGCAAATAAAACGTGAATAAACGAAAACGATGAAATAATTTAATGTAATTAAAGCCAAATATGCGATGTAATATCGTATTATCAAACTCCCCTACACTTGAACCTTTGCTTATCCTCAAGAAAATAATTAGTTCAAAAACATTGATCCAATAAATTCCTGACACATCTCCAAATCGTACGTGGTTGTGCGGCAATTTGTTAAAATGACAGATACTCAAATCAAACATCAAAGATACATTAATGACACAAAAACATGAAACATGATCATAAACCCCCCTTTTACAGACCGGTTCGAATCATTCTACTATAGCTTAACCTAATGCTTCTCGTTTCTATTTCACCCGTTTTCATTCTGACGCAATCACATTAAGCCCTTTGCCTTTGCACGCACATAGTAGAGTAGCTTTTTAGTGATTTTGATCCTTTGAACAAGGGGTTTGGTACACAAGTGTGGTACCCCTTTATATATATACCGATTGCAAGTTGTGGGGGATCGAACCGTAGTTCGCCCTACCGAGTTCAGTACCAGGTACCTCTGAACCAACTAACAACAGGTTTCTCTTGCCTTTCGCATACCTTGCATCCTTTAGATTTGGTGCATTTTCTTTATATAAACCATGCATTGATAATGTGTTGCTCTTAGAATGTGAAACATGTTTAGTGTCTGTGATAGTTTAATATTGAATGTTTTAATTTTTTCAGGCATTCGAGTGACAAAGACGTTGATCCAGATTGGATTTGCAAAACACTTGATGAAATGCATGCAGAGGCATCTAGAAAACCTGTTGTCGGTCCAGGTAAAGACTACACAACAAAGGCAATAATTGAAGTTTCAATCCCAGACTGGTAATGAACTGTAGTCTGACCTATAGTTGATATTGGTATTTTAAGTTGTAGTATCTGAGGTAAGGCAACATAATATTGGTTGTTAATTTACAGCTTCGATGATAGCTCTGAAATAGACATGACATTTGGTGAGATTCAATAACATGTCAGGATATGTGAAAAGGTCTATGATTAGTTGCAGCTTTCTGACTTGGATACCTACAATAATCCGCCAGACGATGATAAAAACCTGATAAGTCGGATGAGTATCAGTGGGAAAAGGTCATTGGTAGTGGACAGAAAGCAAGAAATAATGTTATCGTAAGTTGGTGATATTGTTTAAATTGGTTTGGTGTTTTGACATCCATTTGACTTGGAGATATTTTGATATGAATTTTCTGCAACTTTTGATGCAGCATTTTCCTAAGTACGTCACTAAGAATTACTTGTGGAGGAACTAGAGGTCGATATAGATTATTGACTATGTGAAAGGCAACATGTTCTATGGAGAAGTCCATAGTACAAAAAGAAAGGATAAGATGGTGAAGGTGGACAAATTTATCGGCAAGGGTTGGTATGAATATGCCAAGAAGGTGAACCTTCGAGTAGGAGACGGGGTGTGATTTCTTATTTGGAGTCTTCCAGTCGAACTTTGGGTGTACATTATTTAGCGTGGTAGATTCAGTGGTCGAGTTTGTTGTGAAGACAATGTGGTACAAAGTCAGTGGCTGTTGGTTTTGGTGTTAAGTATGTTGAATGTTTAATTTTGGTTGCATAAGTGGATGAAGTTTCCATGTTTTAGTTTTAAGACTATGTTTTAATAGTGTTTATGTAATGAACAATTTGTGGTACTTTAATTATAAACCACATGGTATATTAATGTTTTGAATGTGTAATGAACAATTTTAAGATTCTGTTGTTATAAAATCTATGTTTGGTAAAGTTTGTGTGCATCTTGATAAATTGAAGCAATTATATTTTATGAGTATAGTATGGTAATATTAAAGTGTGTGATTTAAATATGATGTCATATAAAACAACACGACTGTGTAAAGAAACCAAAAAGATGTGAACGCAAAAATTGTTATGGTATAATAGACAATGAAGACACCAATGTATGCTCAAAGTTGGAAGGAAGGTATCTGGTATGGCGGTGTGATCGGGTTGTAATTCTATCAGGATTTTGTTGTTGGTGCAGTTCTGCATTCTAGGAGATAGTGGCTTAGGGGTTTAACTTCAGCTTCTTTTCCGTATTGGTGTTGCTTTGTGGTATGGCAGTTTTGTTGCGTTTTGCAGAAAAGGTTTAATGTCAGCAAGCTGTCCACCTTGTATATCCAGTTGCGTAGTGTTCAGTTTATGCATTGCCTATGCATTTATTTCTATAAATAAATTTTTGGCTGGTTCCCATCCTAAACCTATTCAAATATATTGACTATCATGAATGGTAATAAATAGAGAATGAAAGGGTCCTAAATGAAAACAAAAACTGAATAACCATTGTGAAATGAGATAGTATAGTATTGATGGTATTTCTAGAAAGCGGTAACCATGTACCTTGCCTATACTCATCACATTAAAAATCCTTTCATCACCATCCAATCTTGGTAGAATCTTCATTGGATATTTTTTTAGAAAAAGAGCAACCAATCTAGAAATTCTCATCAACATTTATCCCTAACCAACACTTGAAAAAACGTGAAAGGAAACAAGTATATATACGATATAAACAATTGTACAAAGCAAAAAATATAGAAACTATTGCAATGCGATTCAATATCTAAACACCAATCCCCGACAACGACGCCATTTTGTTAAAGCGGTAAAGTAGCAAGCAAAATTTATTAAGTACCCAGTTTTGTCGTCTCCATAGGGATCGATGTGAGGGAAAGAACGTCGTAAAAAGGTATCTACGTTTCTAAGCTTGTTGTGAAAATTTTGGTTGAAAGATTTAAGGTACAATAGATAAAAGCAGAAAATATAAAGTAAAGACTTAAAATAAACAGAGCCTTGTTGGGATTGGAATTTCATCAATTGATAACATATGCATTCTTCTGACCAGTTAAACACAAATCAATCATTCGTCTAATACCCTCACGTATCACCCACAACAGAGGTTATGTCTAACGCAAAGTCGAGAGAACAACTGTATTGTCTCATTGGTAATGTCTCACGCAACTCAACAACACAGAGCATTAAGAACTGATACTCATGTGAATGTTAAATCAAAATCTATGTCTAGAGTTTAGAACCTAACAAGTATTTATCCTAGATCCAGATCTGAAGAGTATATGTCTATAGCGGTTCAAATCAATGTGTAAACAAGGATAACATCCATATCTTATAAGTGAATGATTCATATAAAACGCCAAGATCGCAATACGTAAGTACGATTAACCCTTTTTAACATGTATTCAACTAATTTATGTATGTGAACATTGTTCTTTATCTTTATTATCATGCATCCTCACAATACCGTTTATGTCTAAAGCGTCATCGTGGGCTTTACCGTATTAATCATTAGATGATGTCTCATGCTAACAATCAACACAATAAAAGCTTGATACTAGTGAATATCAACTCACAAATCTATGTCTAGAGTTTGCTCATTGATAGATGAATATCTCAAACCCAATAATATGAAATAAAAGACAACATAAAATATTGAATCAAAACTAGTTCACAAATACATAGATTAGAAGAAATACATAAGGTATCAATAAATTACATCCAACCCCAACAAGAGATCAAAGTACTTACTCAAAGATCAAACTCTGATTTGCTTGTATTTGGACTTCTCCCTCTTAGGATTTTGTGTCTCTCTCTAAAATATATTTGGAATGAGGAGAGATAAATTTCTATCTCTGAAAATGTAAGTTCTTTTTTTCTAAAAGCAAGAAAAGTACATCAATAGTATTACACAGTCTATCTCGTTTGCACTGCGAACTCCCTCTTCGCATTGCAAAGTCTACTTTTAGGCACATGAAGTAACTCTGAACAGTTAAACTACCCCTGAGAAAATATCTAAGCTCGCAATGCGAACTTCTTCATCTTGACTTCGCACTGTGTTCAGTGAGGCGTTTAGCTACTGCCATCCAAATTTTCTAGTTTGCCTTGGCTTTGTTTTGAGCTCGCACTGTGAGCTCGCCTTCATTTCACTACTTACTCGCACTACGAACTTGTTGGATTCTTAATCATTTCTTTGGCTTCCTTGTCCATTCATTTGTGCCTTGTTATTTGATAATCAAGCCTAATTCCTACACAATAACACACATATCAAGGAATCCAAAGGTAAAATCAATTATATTGAAGAATCACACAAGAACATGGAATAAATAAATGAAAACTTAAGAAAAGAGTTGAAAAATTCTAAGAATAATGGTTCAAATTAAGACATATTTGGAATTCAAAAGCAGAGATATATTTTTCAAGAACAAAAATATTCTCTTTCAAATTAGAATTTTCTTTCTTCAACTCACTAAGGGCTTCAGAGTCAGCTACATGGATATTTTCAAATCATTGTGTCTGTTATGAATACTCTGAAACTTTTCAAGAATTTCAGTGAGACAAGACTCAACTTCGAAACGAGTTAGATTAAAGAATACCTCATTGGAGTCTGAATATGATTTATGATCCATAGTCAGATGCCTCTAAGCTAGCCATCAATGCCATGTGCACCTGTTCTTCTTCAGAATCATCTTCTGAACTTTATGAGTCATCCCAGCTAGCCATAAGAACCTTCTTCTTTTCTCTGGAGAATTTCTTCACATGCATGAGTTTGGGACACTTAATTCTTTAATGCATAGGTTGTTGGCATTCGGAAAAAAATGACATCTTAATCGACTCCAGACTTATTTTGCCTAGAGGTTAACTCAGCACGTCCACATGTTCTTTTGTGGCCTCTAAAATTATCTGTCTTTTCTTCCATATATGATTAACCCATCTTGAGAGAAGAGATAATTCATCTTTTTCTTCTGAGCTTCCTTCATACTCTTATCCTTTAGCTTGAAGAGCTTTGGTCTTCTCAGATTTATCTTTGGACTTTAAAACTACAAACTTGACATTTTTTTAAGGCTCGTCTTCCTCAAGTTCAATTTTATGACTTCTTAGAGAACTTATAAGTTCCTCCAGTGTAGTATTGTTCATATATTTTGACACCTTTAGTGCAGTCACCATTGGTATCAATTTCTTAGGTAGACTTCTGATGATTTTGTTTACATGATCTGAAGTGGTATAACCTTTATTTAAGATTTTCAATCCATCCACAAGAGTTTGAAACCTAAGAACATTTACTCAACCATTTCAGCTTCTTCCATTTTGAAGGATTCATATTTATGGATTCAGGTCAAGGCTTTTGTCTCTTTAACTTGCTCATTTCCTTCATGAACCATTTTAAAAGAATCAAATATGGACTTAGCAGAGTCTCTATTTGTTATCTTTTCATACTCAAAGTAAGAAATGACATTCAACAATATAGTTCTGGATCTATGACGATTCTTGTGATTATTCTTTTGTTGATCGCTAATTTTGTTTCTTTAAATTTAAGTACCACTATCATCTACAGGATGTGTGTAACCATATAACACAATATACCATAGGTCAGCGTCATACTCAAGGAAGAAACTTTCAATTCTATCCTTCCAACAATCAAACTTTTCTCCATCAAATATTGGAGGTTTAGCAGAGTATTAGCATTATTGTTAATATATGACTTTTCTTCACCAGTGGATGTCATTGTGTTTCAATAAAAGGCTGGATCTTTATCTAACACAGTTAAGTGTTTTGACACAAAGTTGTCAATACGATAATCGACGCTCTTATGCCAATTGAAGGTTCGGGAAATACAAGAAAGGCGGAGTGAATTGGGTGTCAAGAATGATAGTTTTTTGCAACCCAGAACAACAACTTAAAAACAACAAATAGAATGATAAAGAACACACAAATTTTTTTATCCTAGTTCGTTGTTAACAAGGCTACCTCCTGTCCACCCACCTGGGTGATTTGCCTTAGACAAGAACTTAATCCAATAATTAAACATGGTTACAAATGCAGTGACAACCTGTCCCGACTTTCTGTAGGAATTTAACCCAACCAGCTTCCTAAGAAAACTGGTGGTCACTGACTCCTTAAGACCTGACCTACCTGGTCGCTTAGGAAGATTTCAACCTCAATAACAACTTGTTATTGACTTCTCAAGAGCCTGACCTAACCTGGTCGATTGAGGATTACAATCAAAATTCTAATAACAATTTTTGTGTTTACAAATACTTCTGAAAAGCAGATACACAAGTTTACAATCAGTTCTACACTTAACAAGAATATTCAATTATCTTTATTTTAAGTGTATAAGTGTAAGAAACACTTCTTATTTGTTTCTAAGTGTGAGCATTGATGAATGTTTAGTGCGGGTATCAAGTCTCTATTTGTCACCTTCTTCAATCAACAAAATCCTCTTTAAATAGATGTAAAAATAGATCCGTTGGAGGTGAAGATGAAATATCCTCTAAGTATTCGTTGTATGAAGATCACTTCAAATAAAACACTAAAGTGACGTTGTAGCCTGTAGTTGGTGAAAATGATTGGACGCAGAAGACTTCTTTGACACATAGTACATTATTTTATGGAAAAGTATATTTTCTTTTATACTTCTGTCACTTCAAATCTTTTGTTGACTGTTGGACAACTTCCATTTAGAGGCTTCTGATATTTTTTGTTGAAACTTGAGTTGCATTTCTAGAGTATGTCTTCAGAATCTTTGGATGCTGGGTTCTAAGACTTTCACTAGCAGATAATCATAGCTTTTATATCAGAGTCTGGAGAACATTTGTTCAGAATGTTGACTTGATATATCAGAGTTGACTTGTTTGAACGCTTCTATTATTTGGTTCAGAGTCTGGACATCTTCAAGGTCAGAATATGTTCCAATTTTTTCTGCATACTCAGTAAAGTAGTTAGAGTACAAATTGTTCTCTTACACTTTGTTATCATTAAAACTTAAGGATAGTTGTAGAACCAAACTTGTTCCAATGAGTTTTACCACTTCTCAAATGCATACATATATAACCATTGGGAGCATTTCACGCATGAAGAACAACTTAAAACGTAACAAACACAAAAGTTGAAAAGATTTGAAATTTTTTGCACAAACGGGTCCCATCGGGCGTGCCAATTTGTTTACGCGTGTTTTTGGTAAACAATTAATTAGTTTTGAATAATTACTTGCAAAATCAAACTAGGAAATCCTAGGGCATTTTGTGCATATTTTCCAAAGGACAATTGCTCGACCGCTGTTATAGGTTAAAACTGATTATTTAATAAAATAAACAAAATTAAAAAGGATGAACAAAAAGATTGTTGGTTTCGACTGTGTCAAAATCCCAAATAAATTGAAAAATTAATAAATTTAAGACAAAATAAAGGAAAAAAAAGAAGTTATTTCAATTAAGTAAAGAAAAATTGGTGTACAGAATCATACATTTTCCTCACAAACTTGTTTCTCGCTCTGACTTTGGTACTTTGAGTTCTATAGAGATTTTGTAATGATATTGTCACATAATTTCTAACGCTAGAACCACTATATATAGTAATAAAAAATAACTGTCTACAACGACTATTTCTCTACTACACGACACGTAATCTCTTGTGAAGTTTCCAATCTTCTACCATGTTTCCACGTGTTTTCGGCATTTGGATAAGATTAAACATTAATTATTCGTTCTAATCCTTTTACTTTTCCTCAACCTTCACAATTGATGACTCAACCTGTCGAATTATGGGGAGAATTAATCTCCACATTTGGAAAAATTCTAAGGCAAAAACTCATTGCAAAACGTGTCAAACTCGACATTTATGGTTGAAGCTGATCTTGTCGCACATGTCACCATGTACCCTTATTTCAACTAAGTGTCATCTTAATGTCATGTCCTCTTTGTCGAACTCTGCACTTCCAAATTTCCAAGCTAACACATATCCACTATAGGGTCTAAAGTTGGCACACAACTCTACTACCTTGTTGTATTGTGACAGTCAATCTGCAAGACACATTACAACAAACTCTTCATGTCATGAGAGGACAAAACACATAAAATTAGACTGTCACTTGTTTCGAGATAAACTCCAATATAATCTCTTCCATTTTCTTCCTATTACATCATCTAAGCAACTGACATATATTTGTACTATGATCTTAATCCTCCTTTCTTTCACACATTTGTTTTCAAGTTCCGTCTCCTCAATTTATGTGGCCTAGCCTGAGGGGAAAATATTATACCACATTATCAATATGTTCTATTAGTTAGGTCAATTTGTTAGCTTAGTTAAGTTTTCTAATTCTATTAGTTAGGTCAATTAATTTGTTAGCTTAGTTCATTTTCCTAATTCTATTAGTTATGTCAGTTAGTTTGTTAAGTTATGTTTAAAGAAATTGTTAAGGAGAAAATTTAAATTCAATTTTTCAGACGTGGTTTTTACTAATTTTTTCTTACATATATACAATTTTTTCCTATTTTCCCTCCTTAAATTATATTTAAATACATTTGTTATACTTTTATTGAAAAATATTTTCTCTGTCTCAAAATAAATATCTCTTTATTTTAAAAAATTTGTCTCAAAATAAATATCATTTTATTTTTTCAATACAAAATTAATTAATTTTTATAAACTTTACTCCTAATAAATATTCTCCATACTAGGGGTGGGCACCGGTTCGGGCCGGTTCAGATTCGGACCCAAATCCCCAAACCGGCCCAACCGTCAGTTTATACATGCTGACCCATTTCCGACCGGTTTATGAATCAGTTTTTTTCGAGTCCGAGTTCATATATTGGTTTTTTTTCGGATTTAAATAAAACTGAGCCTAATGAAAATTAAATTAATTTTTTTTATTTCAAATTAGGCCAACAAGGGCCCAATTTTAAATATACTTTTTTTAAAAAAATATACTTTTTTTATGGTTTTTTAAAAGATGGGCTATTTGGACTAAATGAATGTCAGTAAAATATAAATTTAATACATAATTCAGTCACATTAATTCAACTAAATTGAGTAACTGAAAATAAACTTAATCCTTTTAAGGATGATATAAAATCTAATTTTTGAGCACACAAAATTACTCAAACAATAAACATAATACAAAACAGTAATATAGCCAATATTACAACAAACACAACCAAACAAAAATATGTCAAAACAACCAACATAAAATATAATTTGTCTTCCTTGAGCTCCATAATCTTCTTCTCCCATTTCTTTTTCAATTCCTACATATATATGTACACAAAATTTGTAAATTATTTTGAGTCAAGAATATGTTAAGTATTTTGTGATAGATAGGTCTTACGGCATAAATATATACCTGAGCATGAAGAACATTAATATGCATTGCTGAAGGGTGCATTAAGATTCAAACAAATACATTAAAGTTGCAACTCTTCTTCCACCTATAACAACCACAACACCAAAACTTAACTGGAAATATAATTAGCAGGAAGTTCTTTTTCTTTCTATATAAGCATAAAGAAAAGAAATAAAATATTCATTATTTTTGGTCCAGATTTTATATCACAAACAGAGTTGAATTATGAAAGTATTTCCCATTCTAAATGATGAGTTCTTCATCTTCTCTCACTTTCTAATAATACCAATCACAATTTATTTTATAATAATAACATATCCCTTAAAGTGAACAATAATTTTGGTATGAGAGCACTGCAAATGCATTTGTCTAGTTCATGTTTAATAGTAATAGAAAAATGTATAAATATATCAAACAAGAGAATTAGAATTAATTTGATTAATTAACTGATGCAAAAATTTTATAGAACAGAATGCATTATCAAATAGTTTCAAAGCTAATTAAGTTGAAACTTAACATGCCATTTAATATTAGATGGATTTTGCAATCTAATAAGTAGTAATTGGACTTGAAAGATAGAAGTTTGTCAAGGTTGTTACTAGTAAGTACCCACAACTTCACCAGAATCTATTCAATTCTTAAAAAAAAATATTGCATATTAACAAATGGTGCCTAAATTAATAACAAATAGAAACAGGCATCAACAGATAACATATAATTGCATATTAACAAATAGCACATAATTGCAACCATAAAACCAGTAGTAGAGACAAGAAAATTTATGGGTTCACAATAATAAAAACAGACACCATAAACAGCTCTAAGTTAGATAACATACCTGGATAAATCATTCTCTAATAAAATTCTTCACGGCTCTGCCACCAACTTCAATTGCATGAAAAACCAAGCTCTCATAAACCTCTTGATGCAACCTATCTCTAACTGCATCAACACAAGAAGTGTGGTAGCAAAATTTATCAAAACAATGAATATTCTAGTAACTAAACTCAGAATACAGAGTTGATGGACATTCACCAAATTTCAGAATACATAATTGATGGACATTCACCAATTTCTGACTTAGATGCATAGGGTATGTCAGCAACCAAAAAGCATAATTTCAGAGTAAACTGCATCCACAATAATTACTGAAGTTATGCCAGGATGTCCTATATTAATAAGATGAGTGAGGAAAGTTATGCCAACAATTTTGAGACCAAAGTCACCTGCATTTAAGCATACCATGATGTCTTATATTACCCAAATTTGATATTCTGATTAGCAGGGCTGTTTGATGTGCAGAGCTGTTTTGACATTCTTCCAAAAAGTGTTTGCTTGTGTTATTCGTTACTTCAAAAAAACGAGTCATTCATGACTCCAAAACATTCAAAAAGTGGCTGAAAAACATTGCATAAAACATTAGAATACATTAGAAAACATTAGAATTCAGTATAAAACATTAGAATTCAACCTTAATTTGTTTTAGGCACAGCCAGAAGGTTGTGGCTGAGTCGGAGAGGATGATGGGGCCCCACTTCCAGCTGAAGTTTCAGTAAATCCTATAATAAATTTTAAAAAACAATTAGTAAAATATTACAAAACAAAATACTAAAAACACTTAAAAAAGATTGGAACAATACCTTGTAAAACATCTTCAGAAATCTCATACTCCTCATTGAATTTCAAGTCTTTGAATTGGTAAAAGGAAGGCCTCAACCAATTCTGAGCACAAATTAAAGCCTCTGCCATTTCTGGTTTGAGTGAGCTTCTATATACCTCTAAAACCCTCTCACCCGTGCTAAAAGCACTCTCAGAAGCCACAGTTGAAACTGGAGTAGGCATGATATCTCTAACTATTTGGGACAGAATTGGGTATTGGCTAGCATTATGTTTCCACCAACAAAGAATGTCAAACTTTTCTTTATCCTTCTCACCAAAAGTTAAACATTTTCCTTCTATATAATTTTGAAGCTCGGTTTCTTCTTCCACTGAATCCATAGACATCAAATGTTCTTGAAATGCATTTTCCCTAGCTACAGATGAGGGTACTTCATTGTTGGCAGCAGTTTCACCATGAGAAACAACCGCTACAACAGATGGAACTGAGCCTCCAGCAGTGTCATATTCTTGTTTGTAAAGATTGAACATCTTTGAAAGATTGTCATTGATATCTTTTAATAGATATTTTGTAGTGTCAGATTATTTTCCATACATATCATTAAAACACCATTCTACATATCTTAACTTATATCGGGGATCAAAGATAACACCAAAATAAAGGAGTTGGTTCATCTTAGTGATATCAACCCAATATTTACTATACTTTTCCAACATGTCCCTAGCCACCTCAGCAAACAATCCATTAAGGTCCATGTTTAATTTCTTAAGTTCAATGTAAATGGCAGCCAAGTATGGAAAAGCAGTATGCAAGCTTGCTTTTGTTGAAACAGAAAAAACCTTTGTCGCTTCATAATAATTCTTCAAAAACTTTATAAAAACCCTAACATTATCCCAATCTTGACTACTAGGGGGGAATCAACCTCAAAGAAATCCCTATAAGCTTCATCCTCATCTTCTAGCTTATCAAAAGCAGTTTGGAACTTTTCAGTCGCATTTGACATCAAATATGTAGAATTCCATCTAGTTGAAACATCAAGACATACTGACTTCTTGCATAAAATCCAGCATATTCCACGCATTCCTTAAACTTTAAAGCCCTATGGGGTGAAGATCTAACAAACCTAATTGCATTTCTAACACTTGAAATTGAGGTGTTGGCTACTTGTAATCCATCTCTCACAACTAGATTCAGTACATGAGCACAACACCTCATGTGAAACCCAAACCCATCCATTAAAAGTCCATTCATGTTTCTTACTTTTTGTTCTAAATATTTAACATCAACATCATTAAATGATGCATTATCCACCGTGATGGTAGAAACATTTCGCAGCCCCCACTCCTTCAATACCTCCTCAACCTTCTTGCCAACAGTTTTACCCCGGTGATTTGGGATAATCGTAAAGCTAATTATTATTTTTTGGTAATTCCAATCACTATCGATAAAATGGGCAGTGAGGGTCAAGTAATTTAGATTTTGGACAGATGTCCAACAGTCTGTTGTAATTGCAACCCTACTACAATCAGACTTAAAGAACGCTTTTAACCTCACTTTCTCATCAAGATATAACTGAAAGCAGTCCCTAGCTATGGGTCTCCTTGATGGTATAGAAAATTGAGGTTGCATTTGCCTACAAAAGTACTTAAACCCCTCCCCTTCAAGTGTTTTGAATGGTTTCTCATCTAAAATGATAAAGTAGGTCAATCTGTTTCTGCAAGCTACGGGATTAAACCTAGAACTTAGTGGAACCTCAGTTGTTGAATATGACAAGATTGTTTGGGTAGGGTCAATAGACACGTTCAATGGATACTTGGGACATGTTTTCATATGACTCTTTAAGTTTGATGTTCCATGTTTCTTAGAGTCACACATATACATTTGGTGGCAGTACTTACAAGCAGCAGCTGGGGGGTCACTATCAGGAATAAGGTTAAAGTGATCCCATACCTCGTATCTTTTTCTGTTACAGTTTGCATTAAGTCTTCTTTTCTTTAGGCCAGTTGGTGGAAGATTGGATGTTGTTGTGGTGGTTTATTGCCCACTTGCTGTATGCTGCCCACTTGCTGAATCAATTGGAGTTTGCTGCCCACTTGCTGAAACAATAAATATAAATTATTAGTTCATGCTTTAACTAACCATCCAACATGAATTATGAAACCATCTACTAAGTAAAGTATTAATTAGAATTCAACTAAGTAGAGTATTAATTATGAAACCATCTAGAAAATGAGACAATAAAAAATTAAAAATAACAAAATGCTTTCATGTGTTAGGCTGCTATATAATGTGCTACTGCTATATATGATTTCATAATACACATAGATAGCTATATATGCTTTCATAATACAGATAAATACCAACTAGATTTCCACTTGAAAGCTTCAAGCCAATCTCATGATGTTGAAAAAAGAAAGAAACTTCAGCTCAAAATAAATGAAAGTTAACAAAAATATTACCCCTGAAGAAGTGGAAATCCAAATTTATAGGAGATATCACAACAAGTCAAAACAAATGATTCAAAAGAGAATTGAACAACACTAGCTACCTTGAAGCTTTACATTCCTTACTTTTGAAATAAACATTTAATGAAAGACTGAGGGAGAAATGACTAACAAATATTAGCTCCTACAATTTCATACAAACAGAACAAAAAAAACATACATCACATAATCTAGGCCATTATATAATGTGAAAATGGATCAGAACAAACATATAAATTTCTAGGACTCGTGAAACAAATATGACAAGAAAGAACAAACATATAAATGTCTAGGACTCGTGAAACAAATATGACAAGAAAGAGTTGAGCATTTTTGGATCATTGGAAGTTAGACAGAAAACGAAATATAATTTCAGAGGAAAATAGAGAAGAAGTGATGGTAAGAAATCATCCAAAATATAGTTTCAGAGTAGATCTAGACTTACAAGTATTTTGTATATCTCTAACTCCTCCAACTCCTTGCAGAATTCCATCTCCTTGCACAATTCCATCTCCTTGCATATCTTTATTTCTTAAACAAAATACAATATATCACATTAAGTCAAAACTTTTAGGGACGAAAATGATACAAACAAATCAAAACAAATGATTAAAAACTTTTTTTCCCTGTGATTGAAACGATACAAACCTGTTTGGGTGACGGAAAGGATGGAAAATGGAGAAAGCTCGTTGGAAATGAAATGGAACTCCTTGTGGTTGTCGGTTGAGCGTTGATGAACGAGATTAAATGGTGATGACGGTAGATATTTTGATTGTTTAGTGTTAGTTCTTTAAATTGTAAGGGTTGGCATTAATTTTGTAAAACAAATAATAACAGCAATATGGTTGATAGGATAGTTTATCTTGCTAAAGAAGAACAGGTTGAGCAAGAAGTCCTAGTGTACATTGGAACATGTTGAGCTGAAGTAGTGTTAACATCTGGAACAACATGTCCTATCGAGATGTCCCATGCAGGTTCATTCGACATCGCGCCAGAACTAAAGAGAATGTAGAATTCTGTTATATCCTAACAGATGCAGAAGTTTCAGGAAATAATATGCAAATTCCAGGTGGCGCTGAATTAAAAGGTTTGAAGATTCAAGAAGAATATGGGAAAATATACACTTTCTAAATATGGAGATATTTTAGGAAGTTAAAGATTAAAGTCCTATTTTGTAGCAGAAGTTTCTGCTGATTTGTAGCAGCTGATATGCTGTGATTTGAAGCCCAAATCCAGTTGGGAGTAGGTTATAAATAGATGTTTTGTAACCTAGTTGTGTAACGCAACCAAAGATGTAAAGTTCTATTATTAGGGTTGGTTCCTGTACCACTCGACCTGTGAGTTGGACAGTTTGTTAGTGTGATCCTCGAAACTGTTAAGTAAGAGGAATATTGTTCTTGGAGGAAGCTTTTAAGTAACTCCAAGTGATGTCTTGGAAAGGTGTCGTTCTTGGTGAACTATGGTATAGGTGAAGGGTTGTTGATGCAGTGGCTGTGATGTCATCTGCTAGACATCATTGCGATGATTGGGAGTGAGAAGGGTTTCTCATATCTAGAGAGGATCTAGGTAGATGGGTCATTGGGTAGTGATTAAGTGATAAGTTGTAAACGGGTTGTTTAGCTTTGAATTGATACTACTAATAGTGGACTTCATCCCTGGCTTGGTAGCCCCCAGATGTAGGATAGTTAGATCCGAACTGGGTTAACAATTCTGTGTGTTTTGTTTATGCTTTTCAGTACTGTTTTTATACCTTGCCATGTGTGTGTTCATGTCAGACCAGATGTCGAATAACATGTCTTAGGACATCTGAATTCTGCACGTGCACCAGAATTTCAATTGGTATCAGAGTAGGTCATTCTGTTCTATATCTGAATGAGATCCGAGGGAAGATACTTTCTGGTTCGTGGTCAAGGTAGAAGCTTTCTACTGAAAAGTTGTTTGAACTTGGAGTAGTTCATATAAGTGTGAGAATGGTCCCTAGAAGTGGAGGATGGACTGTTCGTGACAGGCAGTGGCGTGTGCTGAGGGCCTGGAGGAGTGGTTGAAAAACTGTTGTGTAGTGGTTCCGTAGGTTTGATTTATTTTCAAACCAGTGGTATTGTGGTGTCACCTGAATTATGGTGCTAGGGCTAATATGTGACACCTGAAGGCCTTTTAGGAGTTGGTTTTTGATCCGCTGCGAATCTATCTGAAAACTCCTGAGGTTGTAACTGAGAAGGTTGTTCCTCTCTGAATGTATAGACTGCTTCAACTTACAGTGCCAACGATACTTGAAGATTATTGTTCAAGTCCACTCATAAAGGCATTGATAAGTGAAGTTGTAAGGAAGAGATCTGAGAAGAAATTTACTTTTGCTAATTCCCAGTCCTTGATCTCTTGATGTGTTCCTTGGAATGATGTCCTATCTTGTGTTAGAACATCACGCCAGAATTGTGCTGAATTCTGTTGTCTGAAGGAATGGCACAGCAGATGCTCTGGGTGCTAAACTAATGTGGTTTGATCACATGAGTTTGGAGCCTACTCCTGATCTGGAAGAGGAGGTATCTGGGTGGTATGTCTAAGAAGTTTCTGGCCTTGAAACTTATCTTAGATGTGTGAGTTGATCAAGGTGTGATCAACATGTTATTTCTGGTACTTGCTGCAGGAGTGGAGATCCTGAGATTCAAGAAGTAATATCTCTAGCAGACTTCTTGGACATGAAGGTCAAAGATCAAAAGGTCATGTTTTTTTTCTGTTATTTGGAAGCATGTTCTGAATGATCTTGTAAAGCTAGATAAGTATTGACTGTGTGTGCTTAGGATTGATATGATCTAATCACAGTCTGTGCTATTATTAAAGAGGAGAATGTATGATTCTCTGAAGTCCTCTTGGCAGATTCTGACTTGATGCATTAAGAATCTATTATCTCAAGCTGTCTGGATGATGGTTCTCTGAGTCAGGATGAAGGTTGTTTACTCAAACTTGACGACATTTATCAAGTCTATGAGAGCATGGAACTCTTGTTCTGGTGCAGTGGAGAACTTTCAAGGGCTAAGCACTGTGGAGTTAAATAAACTGGTGGGGTTGATTGGTGACCATGTGCATGGCGTATCATCCAAATTATCTGGGATGAGTTTGGCTGAAGGGTTAGAGGAGACAAATTGGTTGAGTCAGACAAGATGCTGTGAGAAGACTCTTGAGATGTTCCTACTGCTGAATGTGGTTGTATGACCTGGAAGCTTGATCAGCTGCTGATGGTTGATCCTCGTGCTTGACTATAAATGATATCTTTAGAAAAGCTATGTGAAGATGTGTGACTGGGATTGATGTTGGAACATCAATTCAGGTGGTTATTCAGCCAAGATTGTTTTGCTCAGAAAGAAGTCCAAGATCAAGCCACTGATCCAAGTTAAAGTAACTTGTGAATATATGTCATGAATCAGAAGTTGTCAGACGTTTGCAGAAGACTACAAACAAATTGTCATACCTTATGTGAGAAGGTAATCTTTTTCTGACTAATAGTAGATACTTTGACGGGAGACTTAGTATTTGTCTATTATTGATGTTATGCATAAGGGTAAATAATTTGACGGGAGACTAGGTATTTGTCTAGAGAATTATGCAAGTCTGCAGTCTGGATATTATGGTTCAGGAATTTATTCTTTCTGAGTGGTTGTGGTTGTTGACAACATGAGGTAGCCTTATCAGCTGACTATATCAAAAGTGTGTGAATGAAGAAGTGAGCATCATCTGCTATTTGTTTATGAATCTTTCTTGGATAACAAATACCTGGTCGGGAGCTAGGTATGAGTCTGATGGAGATGTGTATGTAACTGATGGTTAAGACCTTGTTGGGAGCTTGGTAGTTATCTGATGTGTGGATGCAATTCAGATTTCTGAATTGTGTGAGAGTTTATTTCTCACTGTTGTGATCAGGTGGGTGTGATTACCTAAATAAAATGCAGAAGGTGTGTTCTTTTATCCAAGACTGAAGTCCTACATAATGTTACAACATCATTGGTTGTTGTGGATTAAGGTATGAGACTGTGCTTGTGGAGTTGGAAGAAGCAGCATTATTGTCTGAAGTGGCAGTTCTGACATAATATGGATTAGAATGGGCAGATTCTGATCTTGATGTTAAGTAGTTTGTTCTGGCAATACATGACTACTTTCATGATGAAGACTTCTTAGGTGCTTGTGAATGTAAGGACAGAAGGTTGTTGTCAGTGGTGTGATCTGATCAGAATGGTTGAAGGTTATTCTAATACAAGTAAAAGGTGGTGGCAATCCTTATCTTGTGTTGCAAGTAATCTAAAGACATTTGTTATGGAATATGTGTGAAATTCCAAATCAAGTGGGCGTTTATGTTGGACTCGGCATAAACCTGGTAAGATTATGCTCAACAAATACAAGAAGTGGCAGTTCTTGATGTTGAGAATGTGGCAACATCATTGTGCAATCATCTGGTTGTTCATGTCAGGGGGAGTTAAGGCTGTTGTCTATGGTCTATTACTGCAAGGGTGCAGATTTCTGTGTAGCATGTTTGCTGGTCTAGTTTGTGCAGTGTGATGTCGAACTTCATGATGGGATACATCATAGCTGTGTAGAAGAGGTCCAAAAGGCAGATTTGGGGGATTTGGGTGACTTTATTTTTACTCTGCTGCCTTGAAGGAATCTAGAAGGGATTGAGAGAAGTAGTCTCAGTATCCATCAGATAAGAAGATGGGTTTGTATAAGGGTCTGTGGAGTCTTGGAGACATTGTCTGATAAGATGTCAGAACATGGTACAGAACATGTTTTTTTTTAGCCAAACAAGGAATTACTCTGGACGGTGGTATAAGGATAAGGCAAAACACGTGTCCCTGCCTATGCATGGAACGTTATTGGCTTAATTTATGGAAAGATTCAGTTGAGAAACATTTAAGGCAGTCAAGGCAGTTTTTGGAAGGTAGGCATTGAATGTTGAATGGAATTGTTGATACCTAAAATAGCGTTTCTTTGACCAAGAACCTTGACATATTCAAGGCTCGTTAATTCCTAAGTTACTGGTCAGCTATTTATAGGGGCTGCTCTCTTCTCCTCCAGCCAAGTGAGTGTCTTGTTTCACTAGTCTTATGGCGTTTGTTCGTATTTGGGTAAGTGTCACTTGGGTCTGGTTTTGTGAAGGCCTTCTTTGCCAAGTTTTGGCTAAAAAGGGGGAGAAAGGGTGTGTAAAATGTGTTATGCAGGTGCCTTGTCCTGAGTCTGCACAGTTCCAATTGTTTGCGAAGAGAGTGTTAAAATTCTTGAGTTGGTGTTGAGTTGGCGTTGAGTTCCAATTGTGACTTGTGTCCTGAGTTAAGAACACAGTTGTGACTTGTGTTCTGAGTTACCTGGGTTAATAGATTGATACTTCCTAAGTTTCATCTTATGCCACAGGTTGACTGGGGGCTTCTGATCAAGCAAGGTGTGCAGAAATAACAATGCCACCTTTGATCCTCTGTGTTAAGACAGACACTTCTTTTATGGAGGAGTCTTCTACAATGTAGCTGGATCCTTCTTGAAAGGAAAAAGAAATGTGTAGAAGAATGTTCCTCAGATTCCTGATTTGAGGGGGAGTATTGGATATCTTCTTCCTCATGTGCATAACTTCGAGACTCTTTCTACTTCTTACCTCTTGATGTGCTGCCTGAAGTGATTGTGGTGGGATGTTCGAAGGTGATGTTATGGAGCTCATAGAAATGTGCTGCCAAAAGAGTTGTCAGACATGATGTCCTAACATCATTCAAATATTACCTAGAAGATGTTTCTCCAGGATTACTGTTCACAGTAGCTACTGATGGTTACTGGTAGGTTCAGTAGTGGCTGATGACTACTGACAGTAATATAGGATTGTAATTGCTGTTGAAATCTGAGTTGTAATGTTTGTGTATTTGTTTTAGCCAAAATTTGCCAAAAGGGGAGAATGTTAGTTCTTTAAATTGTAAGGGTTGGCATTAATTTTGTAAAACAAATAATAACAGTAATATGGTTGATAGGATAGTTTATCTTGCTAAAGAAGAACAGGTTGAGCAAGAAGTCCTAGTGTACATTGGAACATGTTGAGCTGAAGTAGTGTTAACATCTGGAACAACATGTCCTATCGAGATGTCCCATGCAGGTTCATTCGACATCGCGCCAGAACTAAAGAGAATGTAGAATTCTGTTATATCCTAACAGATGCAGAAGTTTCAGGAAATAATATGCAAATTCCAGGTGGCGCTGAATTAAAAGGTTTGAAGATTCAAGAAGAATATGGGAAAATATACACTTTCTAAATATGGAGATATTTTAGGAAGTTAAAGATTAAAGTCCTATTTTGTAGCAGAAGTTTCTGCTGATTTGTAGCAGCTGATATGCTGTGATTTGAAGCCCAAATCCAGTTGGGAGTAGGTTATAAATAGATGTTTTGTAACCTAGTTGTGTAACGCAACCAAAGATGTAAAGTTCTATTATTAGGGTTGGTTCATGTACCACTCGACCTGTGAGTTGGACAGTTTGTTAGTGTGATCCTCGAAACTGTTAAGTAAGAGGAGTATTGTTCTTGGAGGAAGCTTTTAAGTAACTCCAAGTGGTGTTTTGGAAAGGTGTCGTTCTTGGTGAACTATGGTATAAGTGAAGGGCTGTTGATGCAGTGGCTGTGATGTCATCTGCTAGACATCATTGCGATGATTGGGAGTGAGAAGGGTTTCTCATATCTAGAGAGGATCTAGGTAGAAGGGTCATTGGGTAGTGATTAAGTGATAAGTTGTAAACGGGTTGTTTAGCTTTGAATTGATACTACTAATAGTGGACTTCATCCCTGGCTTGGTAGCCCCCAGATGTAGGATAGTTAGATCCGAACTGGGTTAACAATTCTGTGTGTTTTGTTTATGCTTTTCAGTACTGTTTTTATACCTTGCCATATGTGTGTTCATGTCAGACCAGATGTCGAATAACATGTCTTAGGACATCTGAATTCTGCACATGCACCAGAATTTCATTTAGGATTTGTGTGACGGCGGCGGAAACATGGTTTTAGGGTTAGGTTATGTTAGATGAAGAGGAAAGGGAACAAGTTTATGAAAAATGAAATTAAGAATCACAAGAAATAAAGAGGGTTAATGTTTTAAGTGTGTGTAATACCTTATTTGTCGGTCGGGTTCGGGGACCGACGGGTCCACTTTATTCATTCGAAACCGACCATGTTTGCCTAGCCATATCTGATCATCTCATCCGCTTAACCCGCAGGTCCGAAAAAACCCGACCCGCTGCAAGAATTAATATTCGGTTCCGTCGGTTAGTCTCGGTTGGTCCCCGTTTGTCCACTCTTACTCTATACTACTTTCAAGATATCAAATCACCTAGTGCGCTCACCTCTTTCACCTAGTTGTGAGCTCATCTCTTTTTATAACGAATGAATTCTTTCGCATCCATTTTCATATCCAATTCTTCATTGACTCTCAATACTAAGAGTAATATGTATATCAAATTACTTGTTCTAAATATGAATTGATTTAATAGACCATTTACATATGTGCCTGAATCATTAATAACATGATAAAAACACTTTAAGCTACCCTACCCTACCCTACCCTACCCTACCCCACCCACCCACCCACAAACTCTAACTCGAACACGACGCGGGCATAACACACATAGTGGCCTCCTTGAACATGTTCCCTTAAGCATATCAACTTGTCCCCAACTCCCTTGGTTTATATCCCTTCACAACCACTCATCAATTCCCCCCATCCAATATATATCTATCTTGAAGGCGAACAAGATATTCCAAACACAAAAACAAGTTGAAAATGTCCTAATTTGACAGCCATTTTATTTCGTAAGAGACTCATTTTATTGCAATTATGAAAGCAACACTCCACCGCCCCATATATTGGCCCATCTATAATAATCATTAGCCATTATTATAAAATTAAAAAATGAAAATTAAGAATTGCAAGCTAAGCCTCTTCATTTCTCATACTTTAGTAAATAAAATTGATAATAATAGTAATATAACCATTTAAGTTTTGTTACCGACATATGTACAATATAAAATAAAATAAAAAGTAAAAAAACAAAGTAATTTCCCATAGTATAGAATGGTCAATCATCCAAAAAAGGGTAAAATAAACAGAAAGCGACACGATGGAATGGGATCCACCGTGTAATGCTCTTTTCACTTTCACCAACCAAACCCTACCACTCACTCTCCAGCTCACATTGTGTACACTATACTCTAGCGCACAATAGCTCACGCGGCGCAATCACTCACACCAAACCGTCAATTTCACAATCCGGCTCCGGCGCGACTGACTTAACGTTAACGGCGGCGTATCGCGTGGAGAAATTGCGAAACCCTTCGTGGCGGCTATCGTCGTTCTGTCCTTCATCGAAGTTCAACGCGTAACTCAATGGATCGTATTGGCACTTAGCCGTGCGTCTGGAGGATCGGTGTTGGTTGAATTTCCGGAGGAACGTTTTCCATCTTGGACCGGCGACAATCTCCGACCAGTCTCGGAGTTTCTTTAAGGCTTTGAGACCGCGCGACCACCATCGGTCACCGGTGGTGGTGGTGGTGGGATGGGATTGAGAAAAGGAGGCGGAGCGGACGCGCTCCCACCAGATGGAACGGCGGCGTGAGGCGAAGCAGGTGGGGAAGCATAAGGCGTTTGATCGCTGTTGGACATGAGCGGTGGGTGTGGAGTCAGATTCAAGCTCTTGTTCAACGGACATGTCAGAAACTGAGATTCAAAGTATTAATAAATAGTGATTTTGTTCGAAAATGATTGAGTGATGAATGATGGATGATGCAGTAATATTACAGTGTTTTGTGCAGAGATGATGAAGGAAGACGAGAGAGTGTGAGGAAAAGATTTTTTTTTTCTTCTTTTGAGTAATGAGGAAATGGTTTGAGTCATGAATAAATAATAAATTTGGGTGGCCACATGTATATTTAATATCCTATTGTAATTTAGTGTACACTATACTTCAGCCACTTACTCTGCTCACCCAACTTTTATTAATTAGTAATAATATTTCTATCCTTTAATTCCGAACACTATCTTAACACGTATTTCTCTATTTATGTCCAAAGGATAAAATAGATATAAAATCTATGTTCAAACATTTTATTGTAAACAAAAGCGTCCAAACATTATTTTCATTTATTAATATCTAGTTACTTTATCCCTCCAAACACTTTTTAAATATTGATTATTTTAATTTTCATCATAAATTTTAATTATATTATGGGTTATGATAACTTATATCCTAGAATATATGATAAGAAAATTCACAAATAAAAAATCAATAATAAATGAAATTTTAATTTTTAATAAAATAAAAATCACAATTTTTAAAATAAAAACGTAGTTATTTAATTAATAGATAAGTTAGCTGTGTCCTTATATTATTTAATTAATATTTTACTCATAGCCCATAAGTTATCCTTCATTGTTTTATATCTATGACCATTGAAATATACTATTAACAATTACTAATATGAATAATGGAATAAACCATCTTCTTCTTTTTTATCTACGTTATTTTTTAATGTGTATAAAATAATTAAATAGATGAATATTATGAGATGGGTGAAGTTTTTTTCTACACCATTAATATATAGTTAACGTTATATACTTATAATATTTTATTTATTATGGTATTGCTAATAAAATAAGAGTCTTGCTATAAGTATTCTTTGCATTTTAAATAAAATCAATAATTCAAAAAAATTAATGATTTTAATTTTCGAAACATTAAATATACCCCTTTTTATAAGAAAATGTACTATTTTGAGACCTTAGCAAGTGTCTCAGAAACATTTAACATTTTCCATAAAATTATTATTTGAGTTTTTTTGCAAACATTTGAGGTTATTAAAAAATTACACTTTCCGATCACTATTATAAGCAAATTTATCTTTTTGTGGTACATTTGACTATTAATGTATCTAGTCCATATATAGACTAAATACATTAATAGTCAAATGTATCACAAAAAAATAAATTTGCTTATAATAGTTATTAGAGGGTGTACATTTGTAATACAGTAATATTCTTTCCCTTTTTAAATAATATTGTGTTAGCAAATAAAAATTATTTTATAATAACTGTTATCATCACTTTTTAATATAAAAATAATTATTATTTTTCAAGTATCCTTAATTATTAATTTAATAATATAATAAAAATATAACATCTTATAACAATATTATTATTTTCTTAATCTATATTTAAAAACCTTAAATAGTCTTAAAAGAATTAATACAGTGACGTGACTACAATAGTTTATAGAGACGAAATGAGCGCCCACGGAAAACAAAAGCCGAGTCACGCGTATTTGGCACGGATATCACGTAATCTAGCACCCGCGGCAGTTACTACTACTAGTGACGACACATCTGAGTATCGCTTCTTATCCATAATTTTGTCACCTCACTCAACACAAAGCATGTTTCCTTTCTCATTGCCTCGTGTCCTTTGTCCCATCTCATTTTGCCTTTTTATTTTCTTCAATTTTAAATAATTAAACATATTTTATAAATAAGTCAATTGAATGATTATTTTCAATTTTTACAAGTATATACACAATTATAACTTTCTAGTTATATATTTTATATAAAAAGAGTAAACTGATTATTTTTTAAATAGGTCATTTATTTAATCTGTTTATATTACAATACATAAATAGCCCTTCTTTAATTATATTCACAGCTAGTTTTTAAAATATTTTATTATTTTTACAAATTTCTTGATTTATATTTTTATTTTAAAAATTAAAATATCTCTTTATTTTTTTTATAAGAATTAAGTTAATTAAGTGAGTAACTTAATTGATAAAATAATTATATAGATAGAGAAAAACAAATCAATCTCATTGATGAGGAATACATTAGATATCATTTGGACAAATTTTTTATTTTGTCTCATGATTCACACATGATGCATCATTTTGTTTTGATCATGAAGATTAAATTTTGAATCACCGTTCAAATTTCTCTCTATTTACTTGTAATGGCACATTGTATCTATTATATAAGGAGACTAAAAATTTAAATTTGTATTTGCGTGGTTGTTTTGTGGATATTGAACCATAATAAGGGGATAAGATGATAACGAGTTAAGATGAGTTAGGTTTTGTTAGAATAATGTTGTAAAAGTGAAAATGTTGGTGAAATAAATTAGATATTATTTACATATCTTTGTGAAAAAAAAGTAAAATAGATAGGAAAATGTTCAAAAGTCACTATAAAAAATAAGTGAAATAAATATGAAATTGTTAATGGAACATTATAAAAAAAATTAGCGTAATAAAATTGAATAAAATAAATCTAACACTAATCATCTGTCCTTGGGCAAAACAAAAAAGACTAATATAAATTTAACATCATTCAATTTCCTTGTACAAAAAGAAAGAGTAAAATAAATCCAACTCTTGTTACTTTTATTATGTCAAAAAGTAATTAGTCAAATAAAATACATCTAACCAAATTTATTTGGTATTATAAAAAAATTAGTAGAGAAAAAATATTACATATGATTCACATAAAAATTAATTAATAATTTTGTTAATAAATTTGAAAAAAAATAAAAGTAAATCGAAGTGTCATCAATTTTGTGTGCGTTTTAATCTTTAATTAGTTTGTTGATATCAAAATATTTTAAAATATATATATTTTTAAATTTTTAAATGAAAACTTAAAGAAAAAATGAAAGAAAGTAAATAAATTAATTAATTAAAAGGTAGTTTAGTATATAATTGAAAGGAGGGGACACGAGTGTAGGTAATTCTTGCAACATGCATGTTAAAAATTGGCGACTATTTTCACTAGTGTTTAATAATTCGGGACTAATTTCAATTTACCGTGCAGAGACATATCTATGAAATTCATAAAATTGAATGACTATTTTCGCTAATGTTTATAATTTAAGAACTACACCGTAATTTCTCTATTCACTTATTTTAAGTACACGTCGACCTAAAATAGAAGTGCAAAATTATTTTTCAATGTTTTCTTTGAAACTACTCGGCCAAGACGAAGAACAAATAGTGATGGTTCCATGACCAAACCAAACGAATCTGGTCCCATGAATGCAGTGTCAAAAAGATGTAATCCATTGATCATTTTTCGGAACAACCCCTCAGTTTTATCAAAGGTTGCATCCAGCATCATTTGGCTCAATGAAGCATCATATGTTTGGAAAGAACTCAAAGTGACCAGCTGAGAGAATCTTCTCGCAATCACTTAATTTGATGAAGTTAAAAATACTATAAGACGAACTTTGTCTCCTACAACTTACTGTTTCATAGCCGCTAAAACAATTTGGCAGAAAACTGACAGTTATTCTTTGATCTTCTTCCTTTAAGGGTTAAATGAGAATTATCCAACTGTCACCCTCTCAAATAATATCAATCAATCCATTACCATACCTCAACAATGTGTTTTCATTTCAATGGTAATTCAACAAGAACATAAATTACAAGTTGGCATCTTGTCCAATCCTACAATTCCGACTGCCCAAGCAAAGACTCAACACACTCGTGTCAGAGGCAAGACCAATCCTAAGTTTTTTTTTTTTTTACTAAATCTGCCTCCTTGAAGCAGCACATCGTCGCATCCTTTGTGCGAGGAGGCAGGAAATGGATTATTTGCCTATCAGCTATACCAAACTCAAAGGCTATGCCCAGTCAGTTGCACCGACATATGCACAAATTAAGGCCTTGAAACAAAACAAAACATGGATCCTTATTGAACTTCCACAAAGCAAGAAACAAATTCAACTCAAATGGTTGAATTATAATAAATTACTAGTAAAGATCCCCGTGCACTTGTGGGGGAAAGCAGAGGTGCATAATTCTGCTACATGTCAATAGCAGAAGACTTTTCTTAGAATGGATATATAAATAGATTCCTCCAAACTTCAAAGATACATGTGACATCACGTTAGTCTTTCATCAATGTAAGAAGAGCATTGTAAAAAGTACATAGATGAAAAAAAAAAAGTCTAGTGTAATGGCCCAAGAAGTGACTTAAACCAACTTTGAGCACGGGGAGGTGGAACATGTGACGAGAAGCCCAAGGGCTAGAATTAGGGCCAAACGCAATAGGGTGAAGCCCAAGTGGCTAAGGGACTGCTATTGAGCATATCTAGAATCTAGATCCTTCTATTGAAACAAGACATGCATTTGTAGTGGAAAGATTCTTAGGCAATGAGGGGCAAAAGCCAATATCTGCTTTCTCTGTTCTTTCTAGCCCTCGTAACAAACTTTCTTACTTTTGAGGGACAAAAGAAATGTCTAATCTGAACGCAAAAAAAACAAACTGATGCCAGATGTACTTTCTTAGAAGACAACTTATTGTTTCGTGTGAGTATTTTTTTTAGAAGACAGATTTGAGTATTTAGTCTTAAAGAAATAGCACACCAAATCAATCGACATATCAATAGAGGATCAACCTAATAATATCCTCCACATCTTTAGAGAATCTAATCAAATATTAAGTCTCACTATAACTTGAAAGAAAAAAAAAACAATAGAGTAGTTAAATGACTTCCTAATGTTCATACTTCATAGACATTATACATATACAAATTTATAAACAATGATAATATTAAAACAAAAAGCTATACATCTTGGTTCAATAACACACAATCAGTAACAATAACTTCAACTACACATCATAAGTGCTTATATATAATCTACTTCTTAAACAAAAGATAAAGTAAAGTCAACTTGTTTTCATATAAGCTATTCTAAAGCAGTTATGGACACTTCATAAGTTGTTTTCATAAACTCTCTTGAACCGTCATACAAGTGCTAATGGTAGTAAACATACTTAAATAAGTCAATCCAAACACACTCTAAGCTAATTAGATTAAGCAAAAGTTAAGTGCTACAAACAACTAATACATAAGCCATTAAGAAGTATCTTCAAAATGAAACACAAACACTGAAAGTTGGACCTACATTTCACATATCCATAGAAAACCCCAGATCACGACCATGAACAGTCAAGAAAACATTACCGGCAGTATCCGAATTGCCAGCATCAAGAGCAATAGCAGCGAAAATCGATCGGAAAGCCCCACAAACCACAGCAGTGGAAGAAGAATTGGTCTTGGGCGAAACACGAACCACCTTATGCAAACCCAAACGCACTCCATCAACGGCACAAGAAGAGTCCACATTGGAGATCAACGATAATCGACGGTTCATCTCCTTGGCAGAAACATCAACGTCTTTGGAAAGCAGATTGAAAGAAACCGAAGTTTCTATGATGGTGGCACCAAAAATGCTGAAAGCTTTGTTGTTCTCTTCGGAGAAGGAAGCGTGAGTCATAGCACGACGGAGAAGACTTATGGTCTTGAAAGTGTACCTGATCAGCGAGTAAGACGTTAGATTGAGAAATTTGGAAATGAAAAGTGAAAAGAATGAACAGAGGCAAACCCTAGTTGTTTTTGGAGGGTTTCGAGGGAGGATGCAAATGGTGAGAATGAGTGTCCTTGAATGGTGACATGGGGGAGGATCGCGATGAAGAAGAGAGCGAAGACGGTGAAGGTGGGAGTGGATCGCATTTTGAACTCAACAAAACTAAGCAATTCGTCGTGCTTTTCGCTATCACACACGTTCAAAGCCTGGTTTCTTCCTTGCGAAAGGGAAGAAAAAAAAAAAAAACTACCTATATTATTATTATTATTATTTTTTTTGGGAATGATTAGTACCGAATACATCAATAAAAGTATTTAGAAGTAACTAGATTAAAATTTCCAACAATATAATTAGAAACAAATACATCAATATAATTAGAATAATATGATCTATGACAAAATCTTCAACATAACGTAAAGATGTTGCATCGAGTCTTTGACAAAATCTTTAACACAACGGAAAGACGCTACATCGAGTCTCCAATCTAAATATATGTTTAGTTGAAAATATATACAATAATATAAAATGAGATACTAATTTCAATGAGCTTTATGATCTAAAGCACTGAGTCTCTCACTAACCTTATACCTTGGTCAGGGTCTACTTGAAATATTCATCAGGGTATCTCCCTCTCATCCTGCACGAATGAGCATTGGCTAAATGCCTCACGGTCATCTCATTAAGGTCATTTACTCAACCTCAAATTCTGATTCACAAAATAAAAACACACATCACGTCACGATTCATCGACCGATAATGGAATAGTCACATACCAAGGCGGTGGAGATGTAGTAATTTTACATAAACCATGACTCGGGAGTTTAAGTATTGTGATTCACAAAGACTCTATCAAATCGAGCAAATTTTCTGCAATTATACAACTCATATATCATTCACACGGTCATGACCTCTTAAGGTCGCCCCATAAGCATAACATCGGGATCTGGTCTATCCTACTGCCACCCCACGGGAGCTAAGTCATGCATGGTACCTACATCTAAAAATAAGTCAGAAGTATAACCATCCCCTGTAACTCGTAGGTCATGGACGACACATGTAGTACTCAACTATCAAGCATGGCGTGCGAATTATCAATCATCATACTCTATCTCATGAGACCTCTAGTACGTGCTTCACAAGCAAACATCTGGAATTATATATCGAGACTTGGATCGTCACAAATCTCACACTCGACTAAAAGGATAACTCATGTATCCTACTCAATAGAGATAATGTGGCGACGTATAAGTCTGGCAAGACTCACATGGGGTCCAACTCTGAGGTCATGTTGTCTAGGTGAACCATCCACGTTATACGACGATCACTCACCCATATCCTATAGACACAACAATCAGATAATTGGATAAGTCTCCTTGTGGCTGTCACCTTATAAGTCCTTCCAGTCCCACCCCGTATGAACGTAACAAAAAGATAAGGCTGTTGTACCTCGAAAAAATACGATCCTTCGCAATGGGACGCAGAAAAATAGTTCGAACAGAGTCGCCACCGAACTTTATTCATTCCAAGACGGAATAGGAAATGGTCGATAAAACCTTTGAAAGATAAAACATGGTCATTGCAACCAAGTTCTGGGTTCGGGAGTCGATTACACAAAGGGGAGGTATTAGCACCCTTCACGTTGTACTCAATGAGAACCTCTTAGTCCAATTTGTGATTGATTGTTAGCTAATGTTATTTGTTTTCTGCTAAGCAAATAATGCAAAAGGTAATGGAAAAGAGTTTCGTTTGCTACAAGGAAATGGGTGGCTTTTTATTAGGGTACACGCCAAGGATTGGGGCCCTTATGCCTACGTATCTTCATTTGAAAAAAATGAAGAATCAGAGCGTTCGTAGTTCGTGGGACTACGGGTTGTTGGTTTGTTTTATCGAACGATGTTTAGGTCGCATTCTAAGGGAGAAACGTTAGCTTGTCTACTCTCGACAGAGGCTTAAGCATTTAGTTTGTGGGCGCATTAGAAAGGACTAAACATCGTTCTCTTGAGAAAAAGTTTTGATCGCACGGCGGCGAGAAGTTGAGTTAATGTGTTGGTTGTTTTGTTTTGATGACAATTACTTTAATGCCCAAGGAAGGCTCCTTGTATCCAAACAATCGGGAGAGCAAATAAAAGGCTCTAGACTCTCTCTTTTTCAACCTTAATTATGAAAGGGTTTGATAAAGTTAAAGTGTTTGAACGGATGACGAGTACTCAAATGGCCAAGGAAAGCTCCTTGTAACGCCCCCAATTTCGTAAAAATATTTAATTTATTTATTTAAATATTATATTCGTGAATTTCAGTGATTTGTGTGGATGTCAGTGATTTTATGAAGTTTTGGGTTATTTAATTAAATAATAGCATATGTTATGGAATATGATGTATGATTATTTAAATTAAATAATATTAGAGGAATTAAGGGCGAAGTGGACATTTGAGGAGAATTAGTGGGGGTAAGATGGGAAGAACACATTTAGGGGTGTTTTAAGAGAGAATAATGAAAGGAACTCATTATTCGTATTTTTCTTGAGGAAGAGGAAAAGGTGTTTTGAAGAACAAGTGAGAGGGAGGCTAGGGCATAGAAGATTTCCGGCGAAACTTCGAGAGAAGATCGAAAGAAGCAAAACTCTAAGGTATGGGGAGTATCGCTTTACAATATTTGTGATATAAAGATTAGGTGTTGTGGGTAATTGGGGTTTTGTGGGAAAACCTAGGAATTGAGGTTAGGGATGATGAATTGTGATGATTTACTATGTGATGATTGTTGTTATTGATGTATACGTGGTAGTTATAGGTTGTAATAGCATAATCTGTGATGATTTGAGGAAAAATCTGGGTTTTAGAGTGTGGAATCGCAGAAGGGGATGTGCTTTTATCGCAGGGTTTTTCTGCAGAATTCGCAGAGCCCGCTTAGCGCGGTCTGAAGAAATTTTGCCTCTTCGAGGCAGTGAGTAGCGCGCTTAGCGCAGGTGGGGCGCGCTTAGCGCGACCTGGAACTGAAAATATTTTTTTTTTATTGAATTAAAATTCATGAAAAATATATGTCTTGTGTTATATTGATGTTGCGATGTTGCGGTGAATTTCTGCTATGTGTTGACGTGTTATATGTGATGAAAATGATGTTTTGATGATTATATGATGATGTGACGTTATTGATGCTTATTAGATGTTTGTATGTGATGTTTGATGATAAAATGATGATGTGAAGTACCATGAGTACATTGACGATTCATGATGCTTTGATGATTAAATGACGATGTGGATAACATGATATTTGATGAATGATGATGCACTTAATAACTTTTGTTGATGATGATGATTATGACGTGGTGCATCATGCATTCATGGAATTTAGACTTCGGTCTATTGATGATGTTGGGACTTCGGTTCAGTGACGATTTAGGACTTCGGTCCAGTGGTGGCTTCAATCCCATTGTGCGGATTGGAATATTTTGTGACGTGCTCCCTTGTGGAGGGTTGATGGCCTAGTGTCCATTATTATGACGATTTGGTACCACATGCATTTTATGACGTTGCATTTCATCCTTGGTGGCATTGCATAGTTGCATATGAGTGATATTGGTGATGTAATGTTTTATGTGATGTTTTATATGATGTTTAGGGTGAAGAAGCTGTAGTATGTGATGAAAACAACTGTTGCCTGTTGATGTCTTTTCTTTATATGATTTATATTGAATTGTGATTACTCACCCTGCCTGTTTGAATGTTGCCTCCACGTGGGTAACGTGCAGGTGATCAGGTTTATCCGTGGACGTTTTTGAGGACTTGAAGTTTATTTGCTTTGGTCGATTTAGAGGGTCTTGCTCTGATAATGTAATATCGGGTTGGGGTCCTTTGATTCGAACTATGTTGTTTCTTTATTTTGGTGTTATTTGATGATGTGGTTTTATTTGAATTATTATGACGTTTGTTGAAAACCGTTTTAATTGGAAGTTTTGAATTCCGCTTCCATGTGAAGGCTTTTAATTTAATTTGATGGAAGTCCCTTGGTGTATAGGGCAATTGTGTTATTTTGAGGTTATTGAGAAATGTGCACCCTTTGAGGTGATTATTACTCTAATATTTTGTGTATTTTGCCGTGTTTATTCGTGGGGTAGAAAAGGGTGTTACATTAGTGGTATCAGAGCCCGGTTGGTCCGTCCGGCCAGGTTTTTACTTGATGTATGTCCCTGTCAGTCGATGAGTGTGTGTACACTGTCAATGTTTTAGTTCGTCTATTCTTGTTGGTGGTGTACAGGATGGCTGGAAGAAATGATCGTGCAATTGCTGATGCGTTGGAATCGGTTGCTAATGTGGTGGCGCAGCTGAATCCAAATGGTGGAGCTCATTGTAACGCCCAAATATTTAATTATTTATTTAATTGGATATTTATTTAATTGTTGTGAATTATTCGGTTGATTTTGGTGTTGTGGCGAATTAAGTCGTAAGTCGGAATTTTTAAGTTGGTACGTCGTAGAATTAATATTAGAAATAATATTAAAGTCGCGGAATAATATTAGTAGTAATATTATAGTCGTAGGAGAGTATTCGAATTAAGTGGGCTTGATTTCGTGTCGGAATTAGTAAATTAGGGGGTGTATGTTTTAGGCCCAATTGATATTATAATTGAATAATATTATTTTTAATAAAACAAATGAAACAAAAGAAATAGAAAGAAAGAAGTTAAGGTTATCAGTAAGTGGAAGTGGAAGAGGAACCGTACGTGAGAGAAGTTGGGAGCGAAAGAGAAACTGCTACCGGTGTCGAATTTTCGGAACCCGATCGTTTGTTGAGCTGCCTTCAATCCAATCAGGTAAGGGTGGGTTCGATTATTATAACTGGGTTATGATGAATGTTATTTGGGTTATGGTCATTGTGTAGAACTAGTATTGGAATTACCCTAAAAAATTTCTGTGGAAGCTGAAGTTATTTCGATTAAAATTAACCTCTGAAATTATTAATTTTGATGTTTGGAAACTGAGTTTTTGGTGATAGTTTAGAGACCCATTTAATATTTGGGGTACTTTTTGATGTTGAAAATCTGGGAAATACTCCCCTGGGTCTATTTCAAAGTAGCGCAAAAAGGGTATTAATTGATGGAAAGTGTGAATTAATTAATTTAACAAGTTGTTCATTTGGTCAATAAAGGGCGGCACAGGGCACCCTAAGTCAAAGGCGGTCACTGTATCATCATATTCATAGTAGGCAATAGTGTTAATTAATATATTGATGGTAGTAGCATATTCAATGGCATATTTGGTGTAAATTAGTTCTATTTAATTATTCTATTTGGTGGCAGTAGCATGTAGATTGCAGTTGCATATTTTAATAGCAGTAGTATTAAACCATGGAAAAGGGATTAGGCACTTTGAATTCCTATACTAATATTACCACCATGTTTCTTTACTGAATGGTTTTTTTAATAAATTGGTTGTAGTAAATCTTTTCTTAGGACCAATCATTATGCGCCAGCCCTTAGTCTTGCCTTGGATTCATTCACATTTAATATTTAAGTGTTGGTTCATAATGAAAAGGGTATGTTGCAGGTTACTATCCTTCACCAAGCAAATGAAATTAATAAGTGGCTTAAAGTGTTGGTAGCATTTAGTGAGTAGTTATTATTATTATTATTATTCAAAATGGGAATAATGAGAGAGAGTAGGAAAATGTTAGTGGAGCATGGTAATATAATTGTAAGATTAATATATTATATTTATGTTTAGCAAAAGAATTAATGTTGTGTAGAATTGTGGTGTGTAGGAAGACGGTGGCTCATTATATATATTATATAGTAGTAAGAAACAAGACTATTAGTAAAGTGAATACCCCATAATTTATGCGCAGCGCATAGTGATAGAGTAAGAGTAATAATTTTTTTCATGTGGCCTTTGTGCTAGTAATTGTGCGCAGGAACAGAGAAAGTAGCAGGAAAATTGGTAATAGCAGAAAATGAAAATAACAGGTTTTGTTCCATCAAACAGAAATTTTGACAGCAACAGGATTTAACAACAATTCATGACAGAAACTTGGAAATGATTTTAAGGAAATCGTAACAGAAAGTAGAAGTTTGTAATAAACTAGGATTTAATGACAGAAGTTAAAATAGTGCTGTTTTAGTCGGTTTAGCCGGTTTAGGCGAAAAACTTAGCTGTCCGGAATTTAACGAAAATTGTCGGGGTAAGTCGGGTGAATTAGTAGATGACTTTTGCTGACTTGTTTTGTTGAAATATTGTCGAGAAAGTCGAATTTCCGGTACAGCTGAGTTGTAATATTGTTTCGGTTTACGGACGAATTGTAAGTTGTAGGCTTGATAAGCCAACGTTGATATAAGTTGTTTGTGTCGAAAAAGTTGCTATGTTGTTAAGTTGATTATGTTGTAGATGTTGTTGAGTTGTTTATGTTGATGAGTTGTGCATGTCATAAAACATACATTGCATTTTATGTCGGAGCGTTGCTCACACCACGTTGGCCTGGATTGGCATATGTTGAAAGTTGAAAGTTGAAGGCTATGCCTTGATGCCTCGATAAACTGGCAATATTAAGTTGGGAGTTTTACTCCGATGGTACCACATGCATAACATTGTCGAGTCGCATTAAGTCGCATTTTCGTATGTTGTTGTTGATTCATTTATTTGTTGGTTGTTGATGTGAAGTGGTGATTATTTGTATGATTATTGCCTACATATTATTTATCATACTCCGTTTATAATTTTCGGTAACTCACCCCTTTTGTTTGAATGTTGTCCCTATGTTGGCAACGTGCAGGTAATCAAGAGGAGTAGCCGGTTACCTTAGTTCGAGTCGGTGGTTGTCGCTCTGATACGTATCACTCGGGGGGATGACGCATGTTTTTATTTAGTTGTCTACATGCCGAATTTTTTTAATGGAATTGTTGAAAAATACTTTGTTGTTTAATTTAAAGTAGTTTTATGTTGAATAAAGATGCTACTAAGTTGTTTAAGAATCCGCTGCGTTGTGTTTACTTAAGTTGAATAAAGTTGAAGACCAGTTGTTGTTTTATGTTTCCCTGAAGCGTTATGTATCTTTAATAAATAAATATTACGTGGTTGATTTTTCAAGTTGAAAATGTGATATCCCGTTTTATGTCGAAAATTCTATAACTCTGATTTTAATATAATTACTGGGTAGAAATGGGGTGTTACATAAGTGGTATCAGAGCAGGTCGGTCCGTCTGGCCAAGTGTCGAGTCATAGTTGTCTAACAATCGAGTATTGTTATTTGGTTCTAACTTTTGTTTGTGTTGTAGTGATAATTTGAGATGGCTGGAAGGAACGATGCTGCAATGGCTGCTGCAATGCAAGCAATGGCTCAGGCTGTACAGAATTTACCGAATGCTAGCGAGAATGATGGATCTCGTAGTCTGGCGACTTTTCAGAGGGAGAATCCGCCTACCTTCAAGGGCAAGTATGATCCTGATGGAGCATTGGGCTGGTTGAAAGAGATTGAGAGGATCTTCCATGTGATGGACTGCACTCCAGGGCAGAAGGTTCGTTATGGGACTCATATGCTAGCAGTCGAAGCTGATGACTGGTGGCTAGAGACTCGTCAGAGGTTGGAGACTACAGGTGAAGTTATCACTTGGGATGTGTTCCGAAGAGAGTTTCTGAGAAAGTATTATCCAGAGGATGTCCGTGGTAAGAAGCAGATTGAGTTTCTTGAACTGAAACAAGGAACTATGTCGGTTACTGATTATACTGCGAAGTTTGTTGAGCTGGCTAAGTTTTATCCGTACTATACCGGTGATGATGCTGAGTTTTCTAAATGCATTAAGTTTGAAAGCGGTTTGCGCTCTGAAATCAAGAAAGTTATTGGGTATCAGAAGATTCGTGTCTTTTCTGACTTGGTTGATAGTTGCAGAATTTATGAAGAGGACAATAATGCTCACTACAAGATTGTTAGTGATAGAAGAGGCAAGCAACAACAGAACCGTGGTAAGCCTTATGATGCTCCAGCTGGAAAAGGTAAACAGAGAGCGACTGAGGGCAAGAAGACTAGTAGGGGAGATGCTCCTGCTAGCATAACTTGTTTCAAGTGTGGAAAATCTGGTCATAAGAGTACTGTGTGTACTGCTGAGGCGAAGAGGTGTTTCCGATGTGGTAAGATTGGGTATGCAATATCTGATTGCAGGCACAAGGAGATAATCTGTTTTAATTGTGGTGAAGAGGGACATATTGGTAATCAGTGTCCAAAGCCAAAGAAAGCTCAGACCGGAAAAGTGTTTGCGTTAGCAGGAACTCAGACAGCTAATGAGGACAGACTTATCAGAGGTACATGTTTCATTAATAGTACTTCTTTAATTACTATTATTGACACTGGTGCTACACATTATTTTGTTTCTGCTGATTGTGTTCAAAGATTGGGTCTTAAATTATCTGCTATGAATGGAGAAATGGTCGTCGAGACTCCGGCTAAGGGATCGGTGACTACTTCTCTTGTGTGTTTAAGGTGTCCTTTATCGATCTTCGATAAAGACTTTTATGTTGATTTGGTTTGTTTGCCGCTGACCGGAATGGATGTAATCCTAGGTATGAACTGGTTAGAGTATAACTATGTTGATATAAATTGTTATCGCAAGTCGGTGAGGTTTTCCTCTCCGGAAGAGGAAGGGGTCGGATTGTTGTCTTTCAGAGAGTTACAGCAATTGATGAAAGAAGAAGCTCAGATGTTTTCGTTGATGGCAACATTGTCTATTGAGAGCAAAGCTAAGATTGAAGAATTACAGGTGGTAAATGAATTTCCTGAAGTTTTCCCTGATGAAATTCCTGATGTGCCGCCAGAGAGAGAGGTTGAATTTGCAATTGATCTTGTACCTGGTACTAGACCTGTTTCGATGGCACCATACAGAATGTCAGCATCCGAGTTATCTGAATTAAAGAAGCAGTTGGAAGAGTTACTTGAGAAGAAGTTTATAAGACCAAGTGTATCGCCGTGGGGAGCTCCGGTGTTGTTAGTAAAGAAGAAAGATGGAAGTATGAGACTTTGTGTTGATTATAGACAGCTGAATAAAGTAACAATCAAGAACAAGTATCCGCTTCCGAGAATAGATGATTTGATGGATCAGTTGGTGGGTGCTCGTGTGTTTAGCAAGATTGATTTGAGATCGGGTTATCATCAGATTAAAGTGAAAGATGAGGATATTCAGAAGACGGCGTTCAGAACACGGTATGGACATTATGAGTATTCGGTGATGCCTTTCGGTGTTACTAATGCACCGGGAGTATTCATGGAATATATGAACCGCATCTTTCATACTTATCTAGATCATTTTGTGGTTGTATTCATTGATGATATTCTGATTTATTCTAAGTCAGAAGAAGAGCATAAGGAATATTTGAGAACAGTGTTGGAAGTCTTGAAAGATAAGCAGTTGTATACGAAGCTGTCCAAGTGCGAGTTCTGGTTGAAAGAAGTTAGTTTTCTGGGTCATGTGATTTCAGGTAGTGGTATTGCCGTAGATCCTTCTAAAGTAGATGTTGTGTTGCAATGGGAAACTCCAAGGTCGGCTACTGAGATTAGAAGTTTTCTGGGACTAGCTGGTTATTATAGAAGATTTATTGAAGGGTTTTCTAAGTTGGCACTTCCGTTAACTAGATTGACTTGTAAAAGTAAAGCTTTTGTGTGGGATGTTCAGTGCGAAGAAAGTTTTACAGAATTGAAGAAGAGGTTGACGTCGGCTCCGGTTTTGACATTACCGAATCCAGAAGAACCGTTTGTGGTTTATTGTGATGCTTCGTTGATGGGTTTAGGAGGTGTGCTTATGCAGAATAATAAAGTAATTGCTTATGCGTCTCGACAGTTGAGAACTCATGAAAGGAATTATCCTACGCATGATTTGGAGCTTGCTGCAGTGGTTTTTGTGCTGAAAATTTGGAGGCATTATCTCTATGGCTCTAGATTTGAAGTTTATAGTGATCATAAGAGCTTAAAGTATTTGTTTGACCAGAAGGAGTTGAATATGAGACAGCGAAGGTGGTTAGAATTGCTGAAAGATTATGATTTCGGTTTGAATTATCATCCGGGAAAAGCTAATGTTGTGGCTGATGCTTTAAGCCGAAAGACCTTGCATATGTCAGCAATGATGATTAAGGAATTGGAATTAATTGAGCAGTTTCGAGATATGAGTTTGGTTTGCGAAGTGACACCGCAGAGTGTTATGCTGGGTATGTTGAAAATTAACAATGATTTTCTGGACAGTATTCGAGAGGCTCAGAAGCGGGATGTGAAACTAGTGGACATCGTGAATAGTTGTGGTCAATCGGATGAGAGTGACTTTAAAATTGACGCACGAGGTGTGTTGAGACTGCACGATCGAATTTGTATACCAGATGATACAGAGATGAAAAAGAAAATTCTTGAAGAGGGTCATAGAAGTAATCTGAGTATTCATCCGGGAGCTACTAAAATGTATCAAGACTTGAAGAAGATATTTTGGTGGTCCGGAATGAAAGAAGATGTGGCACGATTTGTGTATGCATGTTTGACTTGTCAGAAGTCGAAAGTTGAGCATCAGAAGCCTGCTGGGTTGATGCAACCGTTAGAGATTCCAGAATGGAAATGGGATAGCATTTCTATGGACTTTGTGACAGGGCTGCCTATGACTTCAAGAGGACATGATTCAATTTGGGTGATTGTTGATAGGCTTACGAAGTCGGCTCATTTTATACCTATTAACATCACATATCCAATTGCAAAGTTGGCAGAGATTTATATCCGAGTAATTGTGAGGTTGCATGGTGTTCCTTTGTGTATTGTGTCGGATAGAGATCCGAGGTTTACGTCGGAGTTTTGGAAGAGCCTACAGGAGGCGTTGGGTTCTAAGCTGGGGTTGAGTTCGGCGTATCATCCTCAAACAGATGGTCAAACTGAGAGAACTATTCAGTCGTTGGAGGATCTATTGAGAGCTTGTGTTCTTGAGCAGGGAGGTTCGTGGGATACTTATCTTCCATTGATCGAGTTCACTTATAATAATAGTCACCATTCTAGTATCGGAATGGCACCTTTTGAAGCGCTGTATGGTCGGAGGTGTAGAACTCCGTTGTGTTGGTATGAATCTGGTGAAAGTGTAGTACTTGGACCGGAATTAGTCCGAGAAACTACCGAGACAGTGAAGTTGATCCGAGAGAAGATGAAAGCTTCTCAAAGTAGACAGAAAAGTTACCATGACAAGCGAAAGAAGGATTTGGAATTCCAAGCGGGCGATCATGTGTTTTTGAGAGTCACACATGTGACTGGTGTTGGGAGAGCTTTGAAGTCTAAGAAGCTCACTCCTCGTTTTATTGGGCCGTATCAGATTTTGGACAGAGTTGGGAAAGTTGCTTACCGAATGGCGTTACCGCCAAATCTTTCGAATCTGCATGATGTATTTCATGTGTCGCAGCTTCGGAAGTACATTTCAGATCCGTCTCATGTGGTTAATATGGATGATGTGCAAGTACGGGATAATCTCACGGTGGAGACGAAGCCTGTGCGAATCGCGGATCGTGAAGTGAAGACTTTGCGAGGGAAAGAGATCACGTTGGTGAAAGTTGTCTGGTTGGGAGCTACCGGAGAAAGCATGACGTGGGAGTTGGAGAGCAAGATGCGAGACTCCTATCCCGAGCTGTTTGAATCAGGTAAATTTTCAAGGACGAAAATATTCTAAGTAGGGGAGAGTTGTAACGTCCAAATATTTAATTATTTATTTAATTGGATATTTATTTAATTGTTGTGAATTATTCGGTTGATTTTGGTGTTGCGGCGAATTAAGTCGTAAGTCGGAATTTTTAAGTTGGTACGTCGTAGAATTAATATTAGAAATAATATTAAAGTCGCGGAATAATATTAGTAGTAATATTATAGTCGTAGGAGAGTATTCGAATTAAGTGGGCTTGATTTCGTGTCGGAATTAGTAAATTAAGGGGTGTATGTTTTAGGCCCAATTGATATTATAATTGAATAATATTATTTTTAATAAAACAAATGAAACAAAAGAAATAGAAAGAAAGAAGTTAAGGTTATCAGTAAGTGGAAGTGGAAGAGGAACCGTACGTGAGAGAAGTTGGGAGCGAAAGAGAAACTGCTACCGGTGACGAATTTCCGGAACCCGATCGTTTGTCGAGCTGCCTTCAATCCAATCAGGTAAGGGTGGGTTCGATTATTATAACTGGGTTATGATGAATGTTATTTGGGTGATGGTTATTGTGTAGAACTAGTATTGGAATTACCCTAAAAATTTTCTGTGGAAGCTGAAGTTATTTCGATTAAAATTAACCTCTGAAATTATTAATTTTGATGTTTGGAAACTGAGTTTTTGGTGATAGTTTAGAGACCCATTTAATATTTGGGGTACTTTTTGATGTTGAAAATCTGGGAAATACTCCCCTGGGTCTATTTCAAAGTAGCGCAAAAAGGGTATTAATTGATGGAAAGTGTGAATTAATTAATTTAACAAGTTGTTCATTTGGTCAATAAAGGGCGGCGCAGGGCACCCTAAGTCAAAGGCGGTCACTGTATCATCATATTCATAGTAGGCAATAGTGTTAATTAATATATTGATGGTAGTAGCATATTCAATGGCATATTTGGTGTAAATTAGTTCTATTTAACTATTCTATTTGGTGGCAGTAGCATGTAGATTGCAGTTGCATATTTTAATAGCAGTAGTATTAAACCATGGAAAAGGGATTAGGCACTTTGAATTCCTATACTAATATTACCACCATGTTTCTTTACTGAATGGTTTTTTTAATAAATTGGTTGTAGTAAATCTTTTCTTAGGACCAATCATTATGCGCCAACCCTTAGTCTTGCCTTGGATTCATTCACATTTAATATTTAAGTGTTGGTTCATAATGAAAAGGGTATGTTGCAGGTTACTATCCTTCACCAAGCAAATGAAATTAATAAGTGGCTTAAAGTGTTGGTAGCATTTAGTGAGTAGTTATTATTATTATTATAATTCAAAATGGGAATAATGAGAGAGAGTAGGAAAATGTTAGTGGAGCATGGTAATATAATTGTAAGATTAATATATTATATTTATGTTTAGCAAAAGAATTAATGTTGTGTAGAATTGTGGTGTGTAGGAAGACGGTGGCTCATTATATATATTATATAGTAGTAAGAAACAAGACTATTAGTAAAGTGAATACCCCATAATTTATGCGCAGCGCATAGTGATAGAGTAAGAGTAATAATTTTTTTCATGTGGCCTTTGTGCTAGTAATTGTGCGCAGGAACAGAGAAAGTAGCAGGAAAATTGGTAATAGCAGAAAATGAAAATAACAAGTTTTGTTCCATCAAACAGAAATTTTGACAGCAACAGGATTTAATAACAATTCATGACAGAAACTTGGAAATGATTTTAAGGAAATCGTAACAGAAAGTAGAAGTTTGTAATAAACTAGGATTTAATGACAGAAGTTAAAATAGTGCTGTTTTAGTCGGTTTAGCCGAAAAACTTAGCTGTCCGGAATTTAACGAAAATTGTCGGGGTAAGTCGGGTGAATTAGTAGATGACTTTTGCTGACTTGTTTTGTTGAAATATTGTCGAGAAAGTCGAATTGCCGGTACAGCTGAGTTGTAATATTGTTCCGGTTTACGGACGAATTGTAAGTTGTAGGCTTGATAAGCCAACGTTGATATAAGTTGTTTGTGTCGAAAAAGTTGCTATGTTGTTAAGTTGATTATGTTGTAGATGTTGTTGAGTTGTTTATGTTGATGAGTTGTGCATGTCATAAAACATACATTGCATTTTATGTCGGAGCGTTGCTCACACCACGTTGGCCTGGATTGGCATATGTTGAAAGTTGAAAGTTGAAGGCTATGCCTTGATGCCTCGATAAACTGGCAATATTAAGTTGGGAGTTTTACTCCGATGGTACCACATGCATAACATTGTCGAGTCGCATTAAGTTGCATTTTCGTATGTTGTTGTTGATTCATTTATTTGTTGGTTGTTGATGTGAAGTGGTGATTATTTGTATGATTATTGCCTACATATTATTTATCATACTCCGTTTATAATTTTCGGTAACTCACCCCTTCTGTTTGAATGTTGTCCCTATGTTGGCAACGTGCAGGTAATCAAGAGGAGTAGCCGGTTACCTTAGTTCGAGTCGGTGGTTGTCGCTCTGATACGTAGCACTCGGGGGGATGACGCATGTTTTTATTTAGTTGTCTACATGCCGAATTTTTTTAATGGAATTGTTGAAAAATACTTTGTTGTTTAATTTAAAGTAGTTTTATGTTGGATAAAGATGCTACTAAGTTGTTTAAGAATCCGCTGCGTTGTGTTTACTTAAGTTGAATAAAGTTGAAGACCAGTTGTTGTTTTATGTTTCCCTGAAGCGTTATGTATCTTTAATAAATAAATATTACGTGGTTGATTTTTCAAGTTGAAAATGTGATATCCCGTTTTATGTCGAAAATTTTATAACTCTGATTTTAATATAATTACTGGGTAGAAATGGGGTGTTACACTCATGATGAGTTTCGAGCTTTGGGTAAGTTTCAGAGAAGCAATCCACCGACTTTTGTGGGTACGCATGATCCATCAAGTGCACACAAGTGGCTGAATGCGATCGAGAAGATTTTCCAAGTGATGGGGTGTTCTGATGAGCAACAGGTTCAGTTCGGAACGCATATGCTGGAAGAATAGGCTGAGTGCTGATGGGATAATACCCGTCAGAGACTCACAGATGTTGGTACTGTGATAACTTGGGTTGTGTTTAAGCAAGAGTTTCTGGGCAAGTATTTCCCAGAGGATGCTCGTGGCAAGAGAGAAGTGGAATTTTGAGCTGAAACAAGGAGATATGACTGTGGCAGAGTATGCCGCAAAGTTTGAGAAGTTGGTGAAGTTTTGTCCACACTACAATCGTGCTGATGCGGAGATGTCTAAGTGTCTCAAGTTTGAGAATAGGCTGAGACCAGAGATTAAGCAGGGTATTGGGTATCAGCAGATCCGCAGGTATGCTGAGTTAGTTGACAAGAGCAGAATCTACGATGAGGATAGCCGCGCTCGATCTGCTCACTACAAGCAGTTGAGTGAGAAGAAAGGGCAGTATAGGGGTAAGCCTTATACTATTTCAGCTGACAAAGGGAAATAGAAGGCTTCAGATGGGAAAAAGACAAGTGGGGGACCAGCTCCCGCTTCTGGAAAGTGTCATAAGTGTGGCGAGCAAGGTCACCGTGTTGATGCGTGCACCAATAATGTGATGAGGTGCTATAGATGCGGTAAGAAGGGTCATCGAGCTACGGATTGCAAAGATGAAGGTCCGACCTATTTTAATTATGGTGAGAAAGGTCATATCAGTACTCAATGCCAGAAGCCAAAGAAGACTCGACCAATGCCCAGACCAGTGGTAGGGTGTTTGCTTTGAGTGGTGTCGAAGTGCCAGAGAAGGACAACCTGATTCGAGGTACTTGTTTTATTAATAATATCGAGTTGGTTGCTGTTCCAGACTGGGCTGAGGCTACCCAACAGTCGAGCAGGGCCAACCCATACTGACTGGAGAGGCCCAATAAGGTCCTTCTACGGACACGTGACTGTCACGCACGCACCACAGCTTCGTCGGGCACTGAGTCATCGTCGGGTACCTGGCAATAAGAGAAGAGAGCATCACATCCCACTGAGATATGTATCCTCAACGGGATAACTCCTCCCCGCGAGGCCATGTCCGTTCCACGGGCATCATCTCTCCTCGATGCGTAAGTCTCCTCCCCGCGAGGCCATGTCCATTATACGGGATTCATATCTCCTCGACACAGAAGGCTCCTCCCCGCGAGGAGTACCCAACGGTTCATCCCGCGTGGACACGTTCCAAGTAACCTTCCACTTCCGAAAGATCCGGTCTGTCCTACTTCCGGAAATCTAGGACCAGTTACTCTAGGGCGAAGACCACGTGCTGGTCTTCACTACTACACGTAAGCCCTAGCAGTTACTTTGAGTGGGCCTAGTTGATCCAGCTCATTGCAGGTAACCGTTGGCCCCGCGCTGGGGGCTCTCTATAAATACCCTCTCACTTGAGAGGGTCAGGTTAGACATTTTCTTCCTACTATTCTCACTTTCTGTATTTGCTGATATTTTGTGCACTCTCTCACTTGAGCGTCGGAGTACCCTGCAGGTACACCGCCCCCCCCCCCTCCCCCGCCGTCTCTCACCATCATCGGAGCTGCCGTTCCAGACGCCGTTGGCCACTATCTCTATCTGATCCAGGTACGATCAGTGGCGCCGACAGTGGGGACTATAAGCTTCCCCGTTTTTCTGTTCGATAAACCAAAGCTTTCTCTGTTCAACAACCATCATGGCCAACCCGTCTGCGAATCAAGCTCTAGACAATGTTATTGCGCAGCTTAGCACCGGCAACCACGTCGACAACAACTCTGCCCGACCTGTGGCGGAGAACGACGTCAGAGACGGACTCACCGCTTCTCCATCTTCTGAAGAAGTGGAGTACGAGACAGCTCACCAGGACAGACAGGAAACCGTCCTCCAGCCCGTTTTCCAGCCCGTGGACCCGCCGCCAAATGCGGATCCGAGCACTTCTGCCCTGTTTACGTTGGTCAATCAGACCAACCAGATGATCTTCAACCAGAACATCTGGATCGAGGCACTGGAGAAAAGTCGTGGTCGGTCTTCCCCGCGAAGGCACCGACCACCACCATTTCCGAGACGTTCACTGTCCCCGGAGGCATCTCGCAGCCCCTCCCCGGTTCCCAGTGGTCGCAGACCACTCTTGGAGCGTGCTCAGCCGGAGCATCCTCAGAAACGCCACCGCTCCCCACCACCAAAGGGACCAGTTCGCTCCTCAAAAAATAAAAGGAGCAGGCCGGATGCCGAGGAGCCCAGAGGCCGCCCGAAGGACCACTCCCCGAGACATCACTATGTTCATGGACAACGCTCCCCCTTTGTGTCCCCGGGAGCCAGCAAGGATGATGATTACCGGACCCCTCTGGCCAGGCACATCATGGACGCCCCTATTCCTAAGGGCCTGGAAAGGCCCCCATCCTTGGGGACATATGACGGGACATCTGATCCTGATGACCATGTCGAGAGCTTTGAAGCTCTGCTCGATTTCAGGAATGTCTTCGGCGCTATCAAGTGCCGATTATTCCCCACGACTCTTCGGAAAAGGGCCATGGCTTGGTACAAAAACCTAGCATCTGAGTCAATCACGTCGTGGAGAGTCCTGAGGGAGCGTTTCAGAAAACATTTTACGGCTTCTCGTCGACATCCGAAGACGATAGCCTCCCTGGAAGCCATCTTTTAGGGGAAGAACGAACCTCTCGGGAGCTACATAGAGAGGTTCAACAAAGAGGCGGTCGAAATCCACGTGACCGATCACATCAAAATGTATCTCATCATCAAGGGTTTGAGGATAGGATCTAAATTCGCAGAATCCGTCGGGCTGCACCGTCCCAGCAGCTTTGAAGGTCTCCTCGAGAGGGCTCAGTCGCATATTGAGTTCGAGGAAGTTGAGGCTGCACAAATCGCCCTCGATTCGAGGCGCAAAGAAGGCCCCCGCGGCAACAAGGAAGAAGACTCCCCTCCACCCAGGCGAGGTGGAGACAGGAGAAGAGAAGACTCCCCTCCACCCAAGCGAGGCGGGGAAAGAAAGAAAGAAGCCCGGACCAAAGAGCCCCACGAGTCACGGGGACCGTCTGGCCTTTTCAAAGATTACACACCGCTGAATGTGTCCCGCTCGTGCATTTTCAGCGACTGTGCCAATTCGGAGTTCATCAAAGGGGGAATCCGCTTCCCGAAACCGGCGGCTTCCAAACCAAATGCTGACAAGTCCAAGTATTGTCGGTTCCATCGCAGTCACGGGCACGTTACTGAAGATTACGTCCACCTTAAGGACGCAATCGAGACGCTGATTAAAGAAGGGTACCTGAAGAAGTACGCCAAGCAGCAAGAGGCCCCCGCCCCAGCGGCCAGGAGGCTCAGAATGTCAAGGAGTCAACTCCCTCTCCCAACAATGGATCACTGCAAGTCGCGTTGAGCATCACGCGGCCTGAAGACTTCGGTTTTTCTGGAGAGCTCGACAGCCCCGAAGCTGTCCGAAACATGTGGAACAAATTCCCAGTAGAGGACTCGATAAGTGCCCGCAATACCTGGGAGTCTTTCCCCCAGGCACTGGTCATATCTGGCGGAGCCCCTGACCGTTTGACCGTGGGGTCGATAAAGGGGAAGTTCGATGAACTGAAGGCAACAACTCCTTGAGCCCCTACCCTCGAGAGGGTTCATGGAAGATCAACTCCGATTACCTTCTACCTCGAGGAACTTCCCGGTGGGGCACCGAACGCCAACATCCCTCTCTTGATCCAGGCACAGATGGCCAATTTTAATGTCCAAAGAATTTTGGTCGACCAGGGTAGCTCGGTGGACATCATGTACGTCCACCTCTTCGAGACCCTCCAGCTGACCAAGCAACACTTGTCCCCATACGTGGGGTCGGACCTACAAGGCTTCAACGGTGCGACCACCAGACCATGGGGTTTCGTGGAGTTGATGGTCACCTTTGGGATTGAGGAAACTGCCCGACAGGTGAAGACGCGTTTCTTGGTGGTGGACTACCCGTCCCTCTACAACTGTATAATGGGGAGGACCACGTTGGCGGAGCTGACGGCCGTACCATCAACGGTCCACCTGAAGATGAAATACTACACGAAGCGCGGACGTGTGGTCACTCTCCACGGAGACATCAACGCGGCCAGAAGATGTTTCGACGCAGCAATCATGGGCCTGAGTGTCGTCGGCGACACCAAAGCTAAGACTCAGGCCGAGACACCTCCAGACGTCGTGCAGGCTCCGCTCCCGCCGATCAGCGTGGTCGACCTTGACAGCAGATTTCTCGGGGAACAGGTCAAAGCTGCAGGCGAGAACCTCCCAGTCGAAGTCAACGGGCAGCCTCTCCACCCAACGCGCCCCATCCCAGATGGAGATTTCGAGCTGGTTCCTCTCGGCGACAGCCCCGACCGAAGCGTGAAGATTGGCTCTGGACTCCCCGACCTGGCGAAGAGGCAACTGAAGGCATGCCTCTGGGAAAACGCATATCTGTTCGCCTGGAGTGCTGCAGAGATGCCCGGACTAGACCCTGGAGTAGCTTGTCATCAGCTGGCTATAGATCTGGCCGCTAGGGCCGTAGCTCAACGTAGGCGTAGGCAGTCTCCGGAAAAAATGGAGGCTGCTGAAAAAGCTGTAAAAGACCTCCTAGAGGCAAACTTTATTTCTGAGGCCAAGTACACAACTTGGCTTTCAAATGTTGTACTCGTTAAGAAAAATAATGGAAAATGGAGGATGTGCGTTGACTACACGGATCTTAACCGGGCATGCCCGAAAGACTCTTATCCCTTACCTAACATCGACCAACTATTCGATAATTCTGCAGGATTTAAATTACTATCCTTTATGGATGCCTATTCGGGGTACAACCAAATCCCCATGGACGAGGCCGACAAGCAACATACCGCTTTCATGACCGAGTCGGGCAACTACTACTATAACGTAATGCCCTTCGGTTTGAAAAATGCTGGCGCCATCTACCAACGGATGATGAACAAGGTCTTCCGGGAAGATATTGGCGACGTACTCGAGGTTTACATGGACGACATGATCGTCAAATCCGCAGAAGAAGTTGAGCATGCCGCTCATCTCCAGAAAGTGTTCGACACGGCGAGGAAATGTCGTATGAGGTTCAACCCCGACAAATACACCTTCGGTGTTCGCGCAGGAAAATTCCTCGGCTTCTACCTCACGGAGAGGGGCATCGAGGCGAACCCCGACAAATGTAGGGCATTCTCCGAAATCCCCACCCCGAACTCGAAGAAGTTGATCCAGTCGCTCAACAGAATGCTGACTGCTCTCTCCCATTTCGTGGCCAAATCTGCTCAGTACGCACTCCCCTTTTTCAAGCTTCTCCGGCAGAAGGCGACTTTTGAATGGAGTGAAGAATGTGAACAAGCCCTCCTCCATCTAAAACAAGTCTTATCACAACCCCCGGTCCTGTCCCGACCAGACACCGGGGAAACACTTTTCTTATACCTAGCCGTCACCGGCGAAGCGGTGAGTGCTGTCCTTATACGGGAGACCCCCGACGGACAGAAACCGATTTATTTCACGAGCAGAGCCCTCCAGGGCCCCGAGCTCAGATACCAACAGATTGAAAAGGTCGCCTTGGCCCTCGTATCGGCATCCAGAAGATTACGTCATTACTTCCTGGCCCACACGATCGTGGTAAGGACAGAGCAGCCCATCAGACAGCTCCTCAGTCAGCCAGATATGGCGGGGAGAATGCTCCGGTGGTCTCTCGAGCTATCCGATTTTGACCTTCGATACGAAGGAAGAAAAGCCTTGAAAGCCCAAGTACTGGCCGACTTCGTAGCGGAAATGACCGTCCCTGAATCCTCGACCAGTGGCTCCCAGAAATGGACGATTTACGTCGACGGGGCCTCCAGTGCAAAAGGTAGCGGAGCAGGCATTATCCTGGAGAACGAGCAGGGCATCCTGATAGAGGTCTCCCTCGAACTGTCTTTCAAGACATCGAACAACCAAGCCGAATACGAGCCCTTCCTCGCGGGACTTTGACTTGCGGAAGACCTTGGCGTAAAAGAAGTCAAAATCTTTACAGACTCCCAGCTCGTGGCATCGCAGGTCCGGGGAGAATTCCAGGCCAAAAATGATAGTCTCATCGAGTACCTAACCTTGGTGCAAGAGAAGTTGAAGAAATTTGTCTCCGCAGAAGTGGCTCACATCCCGCGCGAGCACAACACTCGAGCAGACGTGCTTTCCAAGCTTGCGAGCAATAAGAAAAAAGGAGGGAACAAATCAGTTATCCAGGAGATACTGACCCAGCCGAGCATAAACAAAACCGCACCGACCACAGAGGTCAACGCGATCGGGGACGCAAACTGTTGGATGACCCCAGTTTACGAATACTTGACGATGAGCAAACTGCCCGACGATCCTAAAGAAGCAGGGATAGTCAAAAGGCGGGCATGTGCATATACCATCGTCGAGGGTAAGTTATACCGTCAAGGATTCTCCATTCCCTTACTCCGGTGTGTCGAAGAAGGCAAAGTTTCGGGGATCCTCCAAGAAATCCACGAAGGGATCAACGCCCAGCACCTCGGCGGAAGGTCCCTAGCCCGAAAAGTACTCCGAGCAGGGTATTATTGGCCCACTATGCAACATGATGCAAAGGAGCACGTTAAGAAATGTGACCGCTGCCAAAGACACGAAGACATGCACCTCGCTCCTCCAAACGAGCTTAAGTCATTGTCGTCCCCGTGGCCATTTGCGTGGTGGGGAATGGATATCCTCGGACCTTTCGTCATAGGTTCGTACCAAAACAAGTACCTCATCGTCGGGGTGTATTACTTCACGAAGTGGATTGAGGCCGAGGCGCTGGCCAAGATCACTGCTTTCAACATACTCCGTTTCTACAAAAGAAACATCCTCGCCCGATTCGGGGTGCCCCAAGCCATTGTCACGGACAACGGGACACAGTTCACCGACGGGAACTTCCAAGACTTCGTCGCCAAACTGGGCACAAAACAGCACTTCACGTCGGTCGAACACCCTCAAACTAACGGGCAGGCCGAAGCAGCGAACAGAGTGATACTCCGGGGACTGAAGCGACGACTCGGCGAGGCCAAACAACGGTGGGTCGAGGATTTGTACAGCATCCTCTGGGCGTATCGGACAACCCCACACTCCAGGACCGGGGAGACCCCGTTTCGCCTAACGTACGGGACCGAAGCGGTTAACCCCGTGGAGATCAAGGAACCTTCGAGGAGGACAGAGTCTCCCCTCGACGACGAAACGAACAACGAAGCCCTGCGAGAGAAACTCGACCTTGTCGAAGAGATAAGGACCGACGCTTCCCTCCGAGAAGCCTCTTTAAAACAGAAAATAACTCTGCGTTATAACGGCAAAGTTATCAAACGAGACTTCCAAGTAGGCAGTCTTGTCTTACGAAGGAATCAAAAAGATTCACGCGAAGGAAAGCTGGCCGCAAACTGGGAGGGCCCGTACCGCGTCACGGCAAAGACGGGAACGGGTGCCTATTACCTCGAGAACCTCCACGGTGAACAACTTGCTCGACCATGGAATGCTGAGAAGCTCAAGCAATACTACAGTTAGACACTGTCCGCGACTGTACAACTTCGCGACCACGGGGGCGTGCAACGGTACATGTGCGACACCTCTATATAACACACGACGGCCAAAAACCACGAAGTGTGTGCGTGAGACTTTTTGGCCCGACGAGGAGGCCTCGATCGAGCTCCGTCATCGACATACCAATTAGGCCGAACACCCAGCTCGCGATGGGAAGTTCGTGCCATGGAGCTAAGACCTCTACCGACGTCTTGGCCCCGTTGAAGGTCGGGGAGCAACCCCGACCAATCGACTAGCTCTCTCCGCAGTCGAGGATCGTCAAAGTCGAGCAAACCCCCCAAGGCGCCAGATACCTCAACTACTTAGGCAAAAATAAGTAACGTATAAAATATCACACACAAGCAAAATTAATAAAGAGGGATAACGAAGTATGAAAATCGGGTAAAACCCTTAGTACAAATGTTATAAATACAAGCCCACAAGCCGGGAAAAAATAACCATTGTGCTAATACTACATCAAATAAGCCCACAAGTCGGGCAAAAATAAAATGGCACGCAGGCCAAGTAAACTATATCCCTACTCTGCGGCAGTCTCAGCGGCGTCCGACCCACCTCCTGCGTTGGTGTCTCCTCCTTGCCCGGGCGGCACTATCCGGCCATCGACCACCTCGAAGTCAGCATTTTCCCCATCGGTCACCAGGTCGGGGTTTAGGACCCGAAGCTGCGCCACCGCATTCCGGAACCCTATGCCCGCAGTTTCAAGAGCATCATCCTCGGCTAGCTGGAGATCCTGCTCGAGTTTCCTGAGTTGAGCCACCAGCGCTGCTCGAGTGGTTAGGAGTCTATCCTCCTCGGTTTCGCCTTCGGTCGGCCGCACAGAATCCTCTAACTCGGCGATCCTCCCCTTGAGTCGCTTCTCCTCCGCCTCCAGCTCGGCGATTCGGGCAAGGTGGCCTCTCTCCGTTTCCTCGACTTCCTTCAGCTTGGTCTCAGCCCGCTGCTGCTACTTGCTTTGTTCTTTGTTCAGGTCCCTGCATTCCTTCAACTCCTTGCGCAGGTCGAGCATCTCAGCATCCAATTTCTCGAGTTTTTCTTGCAGTCGAGAAAGCTCAGCAGCGGGGCGAGTCTCATCGTTCAGGACAATGGCAGTCGAGCAAAGCCGCATGACCGCAGAGAGGTCCTCGAATATCGTCTTCCTCCTCGCTTCCACGGCGGCCCCCAGCATAGCTTGGACTTCAGAGGGAGGGACACGAGGATAGTTGACTTCGAAGAAGAAGCGAGGCTTTCGATGGCATGGTGGGAGATCAAAGCTGGAAGGAGGCGGGGGCTGTCTTCATTGCCCAGGTCGACGATCTCTGCATCCGAAACCCGTTGTCGTTTCGGCGTCCCTTGAGCACCCGGAGACTGGCTCCCAGCATGAGGTGTCCGCCTGTCCGAAATCCCCGACACGGTCGCGGCCGGCTGAGATTGGCTGGAACCCTCAGGCATCGCGGCGGAGGAAACGCCCTCAGACACGATCCCAAAAAGAGCAACATCTTGACCCTTTGAACGAGATGCCTCTCCTTGGGCCTGCTCTTCACGAGCCCTCTTCGCCTTCAGCTTTTTGAGTCTCTCCTCGGCTCCGGCCATTTTTCCTGCAAAAAGAAAGAAAACGTTAGTAAGACAAGGCATACAGACGCGAGGAAAGCTTAGATCGTGGATGTTTTCACCACCTAATATCTCGACTACTTCTTCGTCGGAGAAGGTCTCCAGCAGGACGCGGGTATTGATCAAACGACGTTGTTTCTTCACCTGCCTGTCTGCTCCCCTTATAGGCTGGTCGTCCAGCATTTCGTGCTGAGCCTCATTGAAGCTCTCGACGAATGCGACGATCTTGTTGTAAGCTTCCTGATCCTCGACGTCCAGCTGATTATGTCTCACCTTGTATTTGTCAACCCCCTTTTTGAAGTGTTCCTCCGTCCAGTATAGGGGGAACCTCGGCTCTAGAACCTCCTCGGAGACACCGTCGACCTCGCGAGTGACTTTTCGGTACAACGAGTGTATGGCCCCGAGGGTGACTGGCTTCACAAAATAGTAGCGGAACTTGAAGTCCCGGACAGAATCTAAATATGTATGGAACAGAGCTTTGCTCAGCTTGAAGGACACCCATCCATGTCGTCCACCGGCTGACGACCTCTGTAGATGGAATATCCAGAAAAAGAGGGACACCGTCGGAATGATTTTTAAATACTTACAGACGAGCTCGAAGGCCCGGATGAAGGCTAGGGAGTTCGGATGAATTTACGAAGGGGCCAGCTTCAACCAGGCGAAGATTCCCTCTTGTAAGTCCGTGAAGGGCAACCTCCACCCCGCCTTGTCGAACATGAATTCATATAACGGGATGCGCATTCCCTGGTAAGGCGAACATATCCGATGATCCTCCTCTGGACGGAAAACTTTCCAGGATTTATCAGACCCGATGAGCCTGTGCTCGACGGTGCATAACGCATTGTCCACATCTTTGTAGACGAAGATAGACGACATCTCCAGGGCTTCTTCACAAACCCACTCCTCGAGCGGGCGCTCCTGTGCGAAATCCATGTTGGCCATGGGGGATTCGGGTTGGTCGTCTTCTTCGAAGGATCCTACGGCCACCTTCGCAGCCAAATCGTCTATTTACCTGAAAAGCAGAAGGAAACGGTGAATTCGATGGGTCGTATCAAATTCACCCCTCCACTGCTGTTCAAGCGAACGGGCGAGGAAGGGGCAAGGCTCTCGGGTTCCCCGACGGAACCGACCAAGGATCAACGTGTCCACCAGGGAAATCATCGCCTCCCCGGAAAATTCTGCCCCCGTGTTCCCATGGCGCTAACGAAAAGGGTAATTATTGGGGACCCCGAGACATTCAACGTGTCCCCGACATGTTCATCCCTGGTCCCCGAAATATTCAACAAGAGCGGATGAAATTCTTAGCAACCCCCTCTCTCAACAACTAAAGATTCTCGCCGTATTCGCCAGGAATCCTTTCATTTCTCGTGGGAACATCATCAGTTCACCAAGGAAATGCTATACACTAGTTGAAATTAAAAAGAAATGTAAGAAAAAGGTCATTTTTGGAGCAAGTACCTTATAAGCGGCGGTTTAGGGTTCCGGCGCGGAGTTTCTGGTTGTTGACGGCGGCGAACGGCTACGATGGAAGGTAGAGAGAGAAGGAGCGAAATTGTTGAGAGAGAAACGGAAAAGTGGGAAATGAGCGAGGGGGGAGCTTTTTATAAGCGATTCTCGCAGAACTCGAGGGACATAGGGCACTCAAGTGCGCTACCCTAGCCAGCCGCCCTAGCCCCCTAGGTAATAATGGCAGGCGACACGTGGCACGCATGCAGCCGCGCATCTTCCCATGCGTGTTGTTCCAGTTTTTCCCAACGCTTTGACTCTGAGACCCCTCATCTCCCTGACGTGACGACCAAACGCGACTGAACGATGCCCGACTTATGTGCGACCGTATGGACGTCGACCACGAGAATGGCCTCCTCGGTTCCTCTCCTGGCGTATCCCCGACGTGCCAGTAAGCCTTAAGTCATTACTCTGACACCTCAGAGCAACGACTTGGGGGGCTCCTGTTCCGGACTGGGCCGAGGCTGCCCAACAGTCGAGCAGGCCCAACCCATACTGAGTCATCGTCGGGTACCTGGCAATAAGAGAAGAGAGCATCACATCCCACTGAGATATGTATCCTCGACAGGATAACTTCTCCCCGCGAGGCCATGTCCGTTCCACGGGCATCATCTCTCCTCGACGCGTAAGTCTCCTCCCCACGAGGCCATGTCCATTCTACGGGATTCATATCTCCTCGACACAGAAGGCTCCTCCCCGCGAGGAGTACCCAACGGTCCATCCCGCGTGGATACGTTCCAAGTAACCTCCCACTTCTGAAAGATCCGATCTGCCCTACTTCCGGAAATCTAGGAGCAGTTACTCTAGGGCGAAGACCACGTGCTAGTCTTCACTACTACACGTAAGCCCTAGCAGTTACTTGGAGTGGGCCTAGTTGATCCAGCCCATTGCAGGTAACTGTTGGCCCCGCGCTAGGGGCTCTCTATAAATACCCTCTCACTTGAGAGGGTCAGGTTAGACATTTTCTTCCTACCATTCTCACTTTCTGTATTTGCTGATATTCTGTGCACTCTCTCACTTGAGCGTCGGAGTACCCTGCAGGTACACCCCCCGCCGTCTCTCACCATCACCGGAGCTGCCGTTCCAGATGCCGTTGGTCACTATCTCTGTCCGATCCAGGTACGATCAGTTGCTATTATTGATACTGATGCTACTCATTCTTTTATCTCGCTTGAATGTGCTAATAGATTGGTTTTGAAGTTATCTAATATGAATGGTAATATGGCAATATAAACTCCAGCTAATGGTTCTGTTACTACTACCCTTGTGTGTTTAAGATGTCATGTGATGATTTTTTAAGAAGAGCTTTGTGATGGATTTGGTGTGCTTACCCTTGCACCAAATTGATGTGAACTTTGGAATGAACTGGTTGGAGTTCAACCGTGTTCATATCAATTGTTATACCGAGACTGTAGAGTTTCTCGAGTTTGATGATAGTGGGGAGTTGATGTTCTTGTCGGCTAAGCAAGTAGACGAGCTGATGAAAGACGAAGCGTTGGTGTTTGCAATGTTTGCATCATTGCAGATTGATCGTGAAGCTGCAAGTGTGAAGTTGTCGGTTGTCTGTGAATTCCCAGAAGTGTTTCCAGATGACATTAATGATCTGCCTCTAGAGCGTGAGGTAGAGTTTGCAGTGGACTTAATACCAGGTACGAGTCCAGTGTCGATGGCTCCTTATCGGATGTCAGCCTTTGAGCTAAGTGAATTGAAGAAACAACTGGAAGAATTGCTTGAAAAGAAGGTTGTTCGACCAAGTGTTTCTCCGTGGGGTGCTCCGGTGTTGTTAGTGAAGAAGAAAGATGGAAGTATGAGGTTGTGTGTTGATTATCGGCAGCTGAATAAGGTGACTATCAAGAATAAGTATCCGCTACCGAAAATCGACGATTTGATGGATCAGCTAGTAGGTGCCTGTGTGTTCAGCAAGATAGATTTGAGGTCGGGTTATCATCAGATTCGAGTTAAGCCTGATGATATTCTGAAGACGGCTTTCAGAATGAGATATGGACACTATAAATACACTGTGATGTCGTTTGGTGTATCTCATGCACCTGGTGTGTTCATGGAGTACATGAATCGGATTTTCCATGAGTATTTGGATAAGTTTGTGGTGGTGTTTATCGATGATATCTTGATATATTCTAGATCCGAAGAAGAGCATGTTGAGCATTTAAGGACTGTGTTGCAAGTGTTGAAAGAGAAGAAGTTGTATGCAAAGTTGTCGAAGTGTGAATTCTGGTTGAAGGAAGTGAGTTTCCTTGGCCATGTGATTTCAAGTGGTGTTGTTGTTGTTGATCCTTCTAAGATTGATGCCGTGTTATAGTGGGAGACTCTGAAGTCTGCTACTGAGATACGAAGTTTTCTGGGATTAGTGGGTTATTACCGCAAGTTTATTGAAGGCTTTTCTAAGTTGGCATTACCTTTGACTCAGTTGACTCGAAAAGGTTAAGCGTTTGTGTGGGATGTAGCTTGTGAAGAGAGTTTTGTGGAATTAAAGAAGAGATTGACTACTGTTTCGGTGTTGATTTTACCTAATCTGAGTGAATCTTTTGTGGTGTATTGTGATGCGTCGAAGATGGGCCTTGGTGGAGTATTGATGCAGAATGGACAAGTTGTTGCCTACGGTTCGAGACAATTGCGAGTTCATGAGAGGAATTATCCTACCCATGACTTGGAATTGGCCGCTGTGGTGTTTGTGTTGAAGATTTGGAGACATTATTTGTTTGGCTCTAAATTTGAAGTGTTTAGTGATCATAAGAGTCTGAAGTACTTGTTTGATCAGAAGGAATTGAATATGAGGCAGAGGAGGTGGTTAGAGCTGTTGAAGGATTTCGATTTTGATTTGAGTTATCATCCGAGCAAAGCAAATGTAGTGGCTGATGCATTGAGCAGAAAGTTATTGCATATGTCGATGCTTATGGTGAAAGAGTTGGAATTAATTGAGCAATTCAGAGATTTGAGTTTGGTGTGTGAAGCGACTCCTGACAGTGTGAAGTTGGGAATGTTGAAGTTGACTAATAGTATTCTGGAAGAAATCAGAGTGGGACAGCAATCTGATTTTAAGTTGGTTGACCAATTGACTTTAATCAACCAAGGTAACCGCGGAGATTTCTGAATTGACGAGAATGGTGTAATGATGTTCAGAGACAGAGTGTGTGTCCCAGATGTCCCAGATATTAAGAAGAGCATTCTTGAAGAAGGACATCGAAGTAGGTTGAGCATTCATCCCGGTGCTACAAAGATGTACCAGGATCTGAATAAGTTGTTTTGGTGGCCAAGTATGAAAAAGGATGTTGCAGAGTTTGTTTATGCGTGTTTGACTTGCCAGAAGTCAAAAGTCGAGCATCAGAAGCCTTTAGGTATGATGCAGCCGTTGAGGATTCCAGAATGGAAATGGGATAGTATTTCCATGGATTTTGTGGTGGGATTGCCAAAGACTGCTAAGGGGCATGATTCAATTTGGGTGATCGTGGATAGATTAACTAAGTCGGCTCATTTCTTACCGATGAAGATTAATCATTCCATACAGAAGTTAGCCGAGATGTACATTGAGGAGATTGTGAAGTTACATGGGGTACCTTCGAGAATTGTGTCGGATAGAGATCTGAGGTTTACATCGAGATTTTGGAAGAGTTTGCAAGATGCTTTGGGTACTAAGTTGAGAATGAGTTTTGCCTACCATCTGCAGATGGACGATCAGACAGAAAGGACTATCCAATCTTTAGAAGATTTGTTGAGGGCTTCTGTGTTGGATCATGGAGGATCGTGGGATAGCCATTTGCCATTGATTGAGTTCACGTACAATAATATTTTTCATGCTAGTATTGGAATGGCGCCTTATGAAGCTTTGTATGGGAGAAGGTGTAGGACTTCGTTGTGTTGGTATGAGTCGGGCGAGAGTGTTGTACTCGGACCTGAAATTGTGCAAGAGACGACCGATAAGATTAAGAAGATCCAGGAAAGAATGAAAGCTTCGCAGAGTCGTCAGAAGAGTTACCATGATAAGAGGATGAAATCATTTGAATTCCAAGAGGGAGATCACGTGTTTCTGAGAGTGACGCCAGTGACTGGTGTGGGTCGAGCTTTGAAGTCTAGGAAGCTCACTCCACATTTTGTTGGTCCATATCAGATATCGCAGAGGATAGGAGAGGTAGCCTATCGAATTGCTTTACCATCGTCACTTGCGAATTTGCATGACGTGTTCCATGTGTCTTAATTGAGGAAGTACATTCCGGATCCGTCGCATGTGCTTCAGATGGATGATGTACAAGTGAAGGATAATCTGACTGTGGAAGCATTGTCGGTGCGTGTTGATGGTCGAGAGACGAAGCAACTGCGGGGTAAAGACATAACTTTGGTGAAGGTGTTGTGGGATGGACCAGCTGGTGAAAGTTGGACTTGGAAACGTGAAGATCAGATGAGAGAGTCGTATCCGACCCTATTTCCTTGAGGTAATTTTCGAGGGCGAAAATTCTTTAAGTGGTGGAGAGTTGTAACGCCCCAAATTTCGTAAGAATATTTAATTTATTTATTTAAATATTACATTCGTGAATTTCGGTGATTTGTGTGGATGTCGGTGATTTTATGAAGTTTTGGGTTATTTAATAAAACAATAGCATGTGTTATGGAATATGATGTATTATTATTTAAATTAAATAATATTAGAGGAATTAAGGGCGAAGTGGACATTTGAGGAGAATTAGTGGGGGTAAGATGGGAAGAGCACATTTAGGGGTATTTTAAGAGAGAGAATAGTGAAAGGAACTCATTATTCGTATTTTTCTTGAGGAAGAGGAAAAAGTGTTCTGAAGAACAAGTGAGAGGGAGGCTAGGGCATAGAAGATTTCTGGCAAAACTTCGAGAGAAGATCGAAAGAAGTAAAACTCTAAGGTATGGGGAGTATCGCTTTACAATATTTGTGATATAAAGATTAGGTGTTGTGGGTAATTGGGGTTTTGTGGGAAAACCTAGGAATTGAGGTTAGGGATGATGAATTGTGATGATTGTTGTTATTGATGTATACATGATAGTTATAGGTTGTGATCGTACATGGATCAGACAGTTTGAGGATGGCCAACGACGTCTGGACTTGTTGTTGCTTTAATGATGATGAAAGACGGTGGGGGGGGGGGGGGGTGTACCTGCAGGACACTCCGATGCTTAAGTCAGCGAGTGCACAACAAATACATAGAAAATGAGTGAGAGTAAGAAGTTGATTTATCCTGACCCTCTCAAGTGAGAGGGTATTTATAGGAAACCCCCAGCGCGTGGCCAACGGTTACTTGCAACGGGTGGGGCCAGCGTGTGACCCATTACAAGTAACTGCTAGGGCTTACGTGTAGTAATAATGACCAGCTTGTGGTCAACACCCTAGTGTAACAGTCCCTTTAGTGCCATTATTAGACGGTTACATGAAAGTATTTGTGTAGATAAGACCGTTGATGGGCTCCTCGGGGGGGAGAATCTACAATGTCGAGGAAATATGGTGGCCGTGATCTGGATATGATCTAACGGAGGAGAACCATGCTTGTCGAGGACTTATGAGTCAACGAGATTAGGAGTATTCTCGCGGGGATAAGCTGATCTGTCGAGGAGGTCCATTTCATCATGGTGTAATGTCTTCTTTTATCCTCGGATGATCAAGTGTCCTCGGATCCTCAGGGTACCCGACATGCCTTTGGCCTCGCGTATGGCAGTCATGTGTCCTTCTCTGGGACTTTATTGGGCTTCTTCAAGTTGTATGGGTTGGGCCTGTTTGATTGTAGGAAATCACGGCCCAGTCCAGAACAGGTTGTAATAGCATAATCTGTGATGATTTGAGGATCTGGGTTTTGGAGTGTGGAATCGCAGAAGGGGAAGTGTTGTTATCGCAGGGTTTTTCTGCAGAATTCGTAGAGCCCGCTTAACGCGGTCTAGCGCGCTTAGCGCGGTCTGAAGAAATTTTGCCTCTTCGAGGCAGTGAGTAACGCGCTTAGCGCGGGTGGGAGGCGCTTAGCGTGACCTGGAACTGAAAATATATTTTTTTATTGAATTAAAATTCATGAAAAATATCTGTTTTGTGTTATATTGATGCTGCGATGTTGCGGTGAATTTCTGCTATGTGTTGACGTGTTATATGTGATGAAAATGATGTTTTGATGATTTTATGATGATGTGACATTATTGATGCTTATTAGATGTTTGTATGTGATGTTTAATGACAAAATGATGATGTGAAGTACCATGAATACATTGACGATTATGAGATGACGATTCATGATGCTTTGATGATTAAATGACGATGTAGATAACATGATATTTGATGAATGATGATGCATTTAATAACTTTTGTTGATGATGATGATTATGACGTGGTGCATCATGCATTCATGGCATTTAGACTTCGGTCTATTGATGATGTTAGGACTTCGGTTCAGTGACGATTTAGGACTTCGGTCCAGTGGTGGCTTCAATCCCATTGTGCGGATTGAAGTATTTTGTGACGTGCTCCCTTGTGGAGGGTTGATGGCCTAGTGTCTATTATTATGACGATTTGGTACCACATACATTTTATGACGTTGCATTTCATCCTTGGTGGCATTGCATAGTTGCATATGAGTGATATTGGTGATGTGATGTTTTATGTGATGTTTTATATGATGTTTAGGGTGAAGAAGCTGTAGTATGTGATGAAAACAACTGTTGCCTGTTGATGTCTTTTCTTTATATGATTTATATTGAATTGTGATTACTCACCCTGCCTGTTTGAATGTTGCATCCACGTGGGTAACGTGCAGGTGATCAGGTTTAGCCGTGGACGTTTTCGAGGACTTGAAGTTTATTTGCATTGGTCGATTTAGAGGGTCTTGCTCTGATAGTGTAACATTGGGTTAGGGTCCTTTGAGTCGAACTATGTTGTTTCTTTATTTTGGTGTTATTTGATGATGTGGTTTTATTTGAATTATTATGACGTTTGTTGAAAACCGTTTTAATTGGAAGTTTTGAATTCCGCTACCATGTGAAGGCTTTTAATTTAATTTTGATGGAAGTCCCTTGGTGTATAGGGCAATTGTGTTATTTTGAGGTTATTGAGAAATGTGCACCCTTTGAGGTGATTATTACTCTGATATTTTGTGTATATTGCCGTGTTTATTCGTGGGGTAGAAAAGGGTGTTACACTCCTCGTATCCAAGTATTCTGGAGAGAGAATAAAAGGCTTTAGACTCTCTCTTTTTCATATAAGTGTTTGAGAAAAATGGGTTTGATTCAATTTATTATGAAAATGGTTTGATGTGAATCGGATTTGAAGTTTTTTTAGAGATTAAAATTGTTCAAATAGTAAAGAAGACTCCTAGTACCAAACAATCGAGGAGAAGAATCGGAGGCTCTAGACCATCTCCCTTTTCACCTTTAATGAAATAATGTCTAAGTATGATTAAATGGTTTAATTTGGTTTAGAAAATACTCGATGTTGATCGAGGTTTGAATTTGCGTGCGAAGAATAGGAAGGTTTGCAAATGATGTGAAGGGAGGACCTAATTGCGTTAGGTTAAGGTTGATGGCAATGCACGAGACGATAAGGATAGTAGCCATAGTCCAAGCTTAAGACAAAGAAAATGAAGAAGTCCAAGATCCAAGTTTTCTTTGCTAGGGTTTAATTACAAGGTCCAAACTCCAAGATGATAAGGATAGTAGCCATAGTCCAAGCTTAATATTTTTAAGGGTTTTTATCGTCTTATCATGTTTTTGTATTTTTTTAATGAGATGAAAAAAGACGAATAAGATGACATAATGATAAAGGCGTGATAAATTAACAATGAAATAAATTGCGGAAAAGTAAATGATAAAGAGTAACTAGTAAGGAATAAAGAGCGAAAATGTAAAAGTTAGATGTTAGTTGTTAATGGTTATTAATCGAAACAATCGCTTTCTCGAATCGGGACCAATTTAGCGTTATGTTAAACAATCGAAGCACGATCTATTAGGAAGATCATACTATGGAAGGTCGGTCAATAACAATGTTTGTGTTAAAACATGCTAGAGAAATGATATGTAGATCATTCTCCTAAAGTCATGCCACACGAGAAGAAAAAGAGAACGGTCTCATCTTAATCAAGAACTTCCATTGATTAATCAAAGACAACCTATCATTATCCCAAAGTATGGAGAATGATCCAAATGATCATTCAACCACAAATTTGAAATAATGAAGGCTAAACATCTTTGAAAATTAACATTCCATGATATTTAAATCTCATTGACCAAGAAGAAAAAGAGAATCCGGATGGAATTAAAATAAAAAGACAAGAAAAAACAATGGATCAAGAATTACTAAACAAAACATCAAGATCAAATCCCAAACAAATAGAAAAAATAAACTTTTAAAACTAATGAGAACAAATTATAAAAAAAAAACAAATGATAAAAAAATAAAAAGAAACCAAATATGAGGGAGAGCGTGCACTGTGTGATTAGAAGGTCTGAAGAGTAAAGCGCATGGGCTTCAAAGCCCAAACCAAAGCATAAGGAAATGAGGTTTTATTTCAAACAGAGATCAACCCTCGTGTTTTAATCTTTCTTTCACTTGGAAAAATTCAATGCCGGAAAACAAATGGGATCTCTGTCGTGCTTCTTCTCTTTCCGGAATCCCTTTCACTCAACCTCGATTTCTTCTTCTATTTCGCCTATCTCTGCTCAGTTTGATTTTTAATCTCTCTCAACTCACTTTTGCGTCTCTGTTTCTCTCAATCTCCCTCTGAAATTGATTTTGGTTTGTTGTTGTGTTTGAGAGCTTGTTGGGTGTTGTGATTTGGATTAAGGGATGTTGTTGAAGGTTTTGAATTTAAATTATTGTTGTTGATTAAGTTTGAAGTTTGATGAATAGAGGTTGGGGATTGAAAATGAATTTGGGAATTTGGAAGAATAACCTTGGCTATTAAGAGCTTCCAGAAATGAAGAATATGAGGTCTTATTTATAGTGTGAGGTGAGGGGATTTCAATTGAATCTTCGTTGCCGTTTTGTAATTTTCTGTGCGTTTTGGATTTTGACGGGGTCATTGGAATGTTTGTTTTGGTTTTGCAGTGCGTAGCGCCATGTACTGCACTTGGTTGTGATTTGAGTATCTTGTGTGGGGTCGCGTTTGGTGTGAAAACTTGTGTTGCAACTGGTATTATTTGGTGTGAGGCGGCTTGGTATAAGGCTTGACATGTTGATGGCTGAAAGTTGTTGCGTATTGTAGTGGCTGGAACGTTGCTATTGGCTTGGTTTTTTAAGTTGTGAATTGCAGCGTGAATGGCTTAGCTTGGAAAATTTTGTTGTAGCAGCTGGCTTGGCTGTTGTGTAGGAGTGGCAACTTGAGGCTTTTGTTTTTGCTGGGTTAGAAAGGTAGCTAGTGTATTCGTGTAGTAGGTTGTACGTTTTTGGCTTGGTTTGCAATTGTGAAGGTAACATTTTGTGTGGCTTTATGGAATTGGTTTGGGAATTGTGTGGTAGCAACTCCATTTGCGAACAGGCTTCTTAGATGCTTGTTAGGCCTTTCTTATTTTTTTCAATTTTGTTGTAATTTTTGGTTGTAAATGGACTTTGCATAATGGGCTTGTAATTTGGACTTTGTAAACTTGGACCTTGGTGATAATTATGGATTTCATGAATCTTTTATTCTCTTTTTCTTCCTTTGCAATTTGTAAAATAAAATGATCTATGGGCCTTGGATTTTGTTACTTGAATTTGCCATTTGAACCTTGTATTCACTTTGCACCCTCCATTTGTAATGTCTTGCAATTGAAATCAAAATGAGCCAAATCTTGAATTTTGACTAAATCTGAATTAAATATTGAATCTGATTGGAAGTGAATCAATTCTCTAGTCTTAACTATTCTTGAACAACTTCTTAAGGCATGACTGAAATTGGATCAAACTTGCAATCATCTTGGATAAATGGCCTGCTTGAATTCTCTTGAACCAATGCCTCAAACATGGATACACATAAGCATGACTCACAATGACTTTAGATATATAGCCAAATGCACAGAATTGACTATTTGCAACTTGATTTCATCAGATAAACTTTGAACTTGCACAAAACCCTGATCTTGATCACTTGATGATTTTCAACCATGAAATGATATGAACTTGACATAGCCTGACAACTTGATAATTAAGCAACCCCCTATTTGACCAAGATTAGGTCAAACTCCATTTGAATTTCAACCATCACTGCACATATGCTTAGGACAAGAAAAATAAAAGGGTAGGACAAATTTGGATGGGTTTTATACTTTTCCAATTGTTTTAAACCTAGTAAGATGAACCGCCACAGTGTTCATACTTTTAAGGTAGAAGTCAATTAGATACAGAAAAGACTTCGAATTTGTTTTAAAAGAAAGAAAGAGTGATAGAACAGAGAAGTTTGGGAAGCAGAATACCAGATCAATGTCAATCCTCGAGTGAACACTGAATAACTTGCAAAGGTTGTCATCGACAAAAGGATGATGAGATCACAATGACAGAAGTTACCAACACCAAAATGACGACAGTAAGATCAAAACTGCAAAGATTGCTGATACCAAAAGTATATCAGTGAGATCAACAAAGCTAGCAATCACCAAAAGGATGACATTTAGCTTACAATGACTTCAAAGATTGCCAACACCAAAAGGATGATGGTTAACTCAAACTTTAAAGACCGTCATCACCAAAAGAATGATGATTAGGCATCAAGACCAAGGTCAACATCACCAAAAGGATAATAGTAAGACCAACAAACTCAAAGATTGCTATTACCAAAAGGATAATAGCCATCACCAAAAGGATGATGAATAATTCAATATTCAAAGTTCATTACCACCAAAAGGATGATAGTTATTATAATGAAGCTTGCTATTACCAAAAGGATAACGGTAAGATCAAATCACAAAGCTTGTTACCACAAAAAGGATGATAGTTAACTCAACGTCTTCAATGATTACCAACACCAAAAGGGTGAAGGTTGAATCAAAACACAACTTGCTATCACCAAAAGGATGATAGTAAACACACACAACTTGCAAAGATCATCATTGCCTAAAGGACACTGGTGAAATCATGATTGCAAAGATCGTCGACACCAAAAGGATGACAGATCTATCACCAAAAGGATGATAGTAAACACACACAAAGATCTCCAACACCAAAAGGATGACAGATCTATCACCAAAAGGATGATAGTGAACACACACAACTCGCTATCACCAAAAGGATGATAGTAAGTACACACAAAGATCTCCGACACCAAAAGAATGACGGATCTATCACCAAAAGAATGATAATGAACGCACCCAACTCGCTATCACCAAAAAGATGATAGTAAGTACACACAAAGATCTCAGAGGTTGCCATCACCAAAAGGATGATACACAGACCAAAGATCTACAAATCGCCGACACCAAAAGGATAACAGATCTATCACCAAAAGGATGATAGTAAACACACATAACTCGCTATCACCAAAAGGACGATAGTAAGTACACACAAAGATATCTGACATCAAAAGGATGACGGATCTATCACCAAAAAGATGATAGTGAACACACACAACTCGTTATCACCAAAAGGATGATAGTGAACACGCCATCATCAAAAGGATGACAGTAAGATCAAAACACCACTTGCTATCACCAAAAGGATGATAGTAAGACACAATGGTTTTAGAGGTTGTCATCACCAAAAGGATGATACACAGACCAAACATCCACGGATCGCCGACACCAAAAGGATGACGATAAGATTAAGCAACATAAATTGCTACCACCAAAAGGATGATAGTAATTTCCCAACTTCAATAAACACCGTCACCAAAAGGATGAAGGTAAAATTGAAACAATATTTGTTATCACCAAAAGAATGATAGTAAATACACAACTTTAATGATCATACTCACCAAAAGGATGAAGGTAAGATCAAAACAACATTTGCTATCACCAAAAGGATGATAGTAAGACTATTGAAAAAAGGTCAAAAATGCTATCAATAAAAGTCAATAGAGCAAACTTGTTGTAGGAATATCGATATATCAATGAGCAAGACTTGTTTGGGTATATCAACAAAAGGTTGAAGCAAAGAAATTACCAAGTAACATCATCCTTACCAATAAAAGGTTGAAAGTAACCAACACACTGGGGAACGCCCAAGAGAAACATATAAGGTTTGAATACAATCAAGGAAAGACCACTGACTGATCTGAGGATAACAACTTCATCAACAAAAGGTTGAGGAACATAACTCCAATGGGAACGCCCACTGAACCACGCATGATAAGAACTCACTCAGAGAAATACCACTGGCTGAGCTAAAGATCGCAGCTTCATCAATAAAAGGTTGAAGGGGACAACTCTATGGGGAACGCCCACTGAACCATGCATGGTAAAAATTCACTCAGAGAAATACCACTGGCTGAGCTGAAGATCGGTCTGGAATCTCGTGATTGATCTTGGATCCTGACTTATGCATGTATGCATGTTTGTTTATGAAGGTACTCCACTTTGGATTGAAATACGATGCAAATGCTGATGCACTGAGATGTAAATGCTGATGCACTGAGATGCAAATGTTGGGGATATATATAATTTTGGAAATGATACATGTGATGCATATGATACATATGATGTATATGATGCATGTTTGAATGCAAATAGGTGAATTGGATGGGTTTTATGAAGGTGCCAGTAAGGTGGACTTTTATTTTGGTAGTTGCCAACGTGGATTGGACTTTTGTTGGTGAAAGGTTTGAATTCCCGACACTCAGTCTCTGACAATGCCATGATCAAAATCAGACATAGATGCTCTCAGTGCCCAAAGTTTGGTCACTTGCTAATAAGTCGCGTGTTCGATTTTGAGAGAACCACAACTTTTATGCCTGAAGGTCAGAATGGCTTGAAAATGAGCGTGGCGATGTGATAAACGCATGAAGAATGTGTTTTTGCTCTGAACTCAATGATTGTTAGTGTCTGGCAAGTTCTGCTTGTCCAACTTGAATGTAAAGAGATGACTTGCCCTCTTGCAACTTGTTTTTCCCCAGTATGTAGGGTTCTTGAAAAGATTCTCCATGAATGGAAGTTTTAGGAGTTACCAGGACATGATTTGCCCCAGTGTCAGAATATGGTAGTAGTCTGCCCCTAATTAACCGATTCTTAAAATGGTCTAACCTTTGGAAGTTGGACTTTAATGTGCTTCTGAGATGACTTGCCCCTGATTGAGCTTTTGAGGGATTTGTCCCAGATTCATAGGGTTACGAGGTAGTCTTTACTCGAGTCAACACCAACGAAAGTTCAAGTTCCTCTTTGATTGCCCCTTGTTGGAACTTCCTTGATGTCAAGTACTGATTTGCAGTTAAAATTGTTCATTTAGCAATGGTAGTTTCAATGCGATGCTCATGCAAGTTTTGAAAAGGTCATTTATTAGAATAATGTGATAGTGTGAGACGAATGGACCAATAGTCCAAGCGTAGTGCTGATTTAGCTAGTGCGTGAAAGATACAGTGAAAATATGACATCAATACTAAAGATTAGCAAATCTCTAGGAGTCAGTTTACGCAACCTTGTTGTAGTATGCTTTCAGAAAAACCCTATGTCAGTTAGGTCTTTTGAGAGTTGTAACGTGGTCTGGTTTTTGGTTATTGAAACAAAAGATATGAGGCTCAAAACATGGTGTGTACCCATCATTTCTTTGTGATGAACTTCAGTCCTATGTTCAGTTAATTCTACATACATTCGTCTTCCAAAAGGGTTAACGACGTAAAGGTGAAGATGATGATCAAAAGTCTTCTTGAGATAGCAGTCACCTTATTTTGCTTTTGTCATGGATATCAGTGACCCTTTGATTTCAACATGGTGGTTACTGAATCTTGTTTTATTTTTGCTGAGGATTTGATGACCTATTTTGATTTTTACTTTCGATCCCTAATTTTGCCTGGACTACTTTTTGAAGCTCGTAGTCCACCGGGATTGCCTTAATTTTTGCCTAAGTCGCCTCTTTGGGTGTTCGGCTTAACAGGCTTTTTTCTCTTTTTTGATTGTTTCGATTGGGAAGGTTGTGACTGCCAAGTCATTGAAGAATAAACCGACATGAATTTTGGATTTTACATGGTTCCTTTGACACTTTAGGATGTGTGTAGAGAATATCATGTGGTTGATCCCCAGACGAGATGTTTCATCTTGCAATTTTGAGTTTGTAGTCAGATTAACTGAACACTACCCTACCCTAGGTTAAGTGTAAGGGTTTGTAGATCCGAAATAAACTCCTACTTCTAGGCTCGAAGTGGATAACTAGGGATTCACTCCTTATCTCTCCAGTGTTTTGGGGATTTGAAACAATGCATATACATCATCAGTAGGATCTTATTCGAAAGCATACCATCAACAATTATGGGTATTTCATTTTTGGCATCCTTCCTCTAATCTTTGCTAAAACAACAGTTTGATAAAGAAAGTGAAGCGGAGAAGCACGTGTTTGTGCTTTGCAATAAATGGAAAAATGAGTGAATACGACAATACTAATTCAGAACATGCATAATCACTTAATTAATAAAACTAAATACAAATAACAATGTTTAAAGAAAACATTACTTAGATAAACGAGAAGAAAATACAAGAATGCGAAATGATAACATGGCCTAATGATTGCCTTCTTTGAGGAGATGAACCTTCCTTTCTTGATTTGCTACTGAACTAGCTTGGTGGCGGCATATGGTTTGTTGTAACATTCGGGATTCTTGGGGTGAATGTGAGCTCCTTAGATTTAATCAATTCTTGAAACTTGTGCTTGAAAGCTATGCAATTCTCAATTGTGTGCCCTGGGGCGTCCTTATGATACTCACGATGAGCATTGGCATCATAACCTGGAGGGATAAAGACTGGAGGTGCTAGATCCTTCAAAGTAATTGACCCATCCTTTAGCAGATAAGGTAAGATCTGGGCATATGGCACAGGAAGAGGATCAAAATGTTTTTTTGGCCTACTAATCCTTTGCTGGTTAGATTGACGATGTTGTGGAGTGCGTTGCTGAGATATTTGAGCAGGAATTGGAGCTGGAACAACTTGTTGATAAGGCACCAGAGCATATTGCATAACTACAACATATGGATACTGGAAGTAAGGTATTGGAGCAGGCGTCTTCTGTTGTGCTTCTCCCCTTTGAGAAGAGATAACATTTGTTTCGCCCTCCTTTTTCTTGTATCCATTGAAAGACTTATTTACTCCGGCATGACTGCTAGAACCTCCTTGAATCTTTCCACTCTTCAAACCTTCTTCAATTCTATCACCAACAATTACCATATCTGAGAATCCTGAAGACACACTGGTGATGAACTTTTCATAGTATTTCCCTTGCAAGGTACCCATGAAGATATCAATCAATTCACGTTCAACTAGTGGCGAATGCACTATGGCAGCTAACTTCCTCCAACGTTGTGCGTACTCTTTAAAGGATTCATTGTTTTTTTAGCCATACTTTGGAGTTGAGTACGGTTCGGAGCCAAGTCAGTGTTGTACTTGTATTTCTTAACAAATTCTTCAACCAACTCAGCCCAAGTGCGCACACTATTGTGCTTCAACTGCATGTACCATTCTAGAGACGCCTCAGACAGTCTGTCTTGGAAACAATGAATCATGAGCTTTTCATCCCTGGCATAGGCAGCCATCTTTCGGCAGTACATCTTCAAGTGAATACTAGGACATCTGAGGCCCTTATACTTCTCGAATTTTGGCACCTTAAACTTAGGAGGAATCACAACATCTGGCACCAAACACATCTCCAAGGCACTCAACGAAGTTGAATTGTGCCCTTCCATGACTCAGAGCTTTTCAGCTAAATCACGATACATCTTGATGTTTTCTGAATCCTGAGCAGCACTAGAATTGGTAATCGGGATAGTGTTGAAGCGGTAAAGCAGAAATAAAAAATTATTGAGTACCCGGTTTTGTCGTCTCCACAGGGATCAGTGCGAGGGAAAGAACGTCGTTTAACGGTCTCTATGTTTTTAAGCTTGTTGTGAAAATTTTAGTTGAAAGATTCAAGGTACAATAGATAAAAGCGAAAAATATAAAGTAAAAACTTAAAATAAACAGAGCCTTGTTGGGATTGGAATTTCATCAATTGATAACACATGCATTCTTCTGACCAGTCAAACACAAATCAATCATTCGTCTAATACCCTCACGTATCACCCACATCCGATGTTATGTCTAACACAAAGTCAAGAGAACAACTGTATTGTCTTATTGGTGATGTCTCACGCAACTCACAACACATGGCATTAAGAGCTAACACTCACACGAATGTTAGATCTAAATCTATGTCTAAAGTTTAGAACCTAACAGGTATTTGTCCTAGATCCAGATCTGAAGAGTATATGTCCATAGAGGTTCAAATCAATGTGTAAACAAGTAGACAAGGATAACATCCATATCAGATAAATGGTTGATTAATATAAAATGCTATGATCAGAATACATACATACGATTAACCCTTTTTAATATATATTTAACTAATTTATGTATGTGAACATAGTTCTTCATCTTTATTATCACGCATCCTCACAATACCATTTATGTCTAAAGTGTTATCGTGGGCTTTACCGTATTAATCACTAGATGATGTCTCATGCTAATAATCAACACAATAAAAGTTTGATACTGGTGAATATCAACTCACAAATCTATGTCTAGAGTTTGTTCATTGATAGATGAATAACTCAAACCCAATAATATGAAATCAAAGACAACATCTATATTGAATCAAAACTAGTTCACAAATACATAGATTAGAAGAAATACATGAGGTATCAATAGAATACATCCAACCCCAACAAGAGATCAAAGTACTTACTCGAAGATCAAGCTCCGATTTGCTTTTATTTAGACTTCTCCCTCTTAGGGTTTTGTGTTTCTCTCTCTAAAATATATTTGGAATGAAGATAGATAAAGTTCTATCTCTGAAAATATATGTTATGTTTCTAAAAATTAAGAAAATTACATAAATAGTATTACGAAATCTGTCTCGTTCGCACTGTGAACTCCCTCTTCGCACTATAAAGTCTACTTTTAGGCACATGAAGTGCCTCTAAACAGTTAAACTGCCCTTAAGAAAAAATCTAAGCTCGCATTGCAAGTTATTCTTCGCATTGTGAACTTTTTTGCCTTGACTTCGCACTACACTTAACAAGGGGTTTAGCTACTGCCACCCAAATGTTCCAGCTCGCTTTGGCCTCGTCTTGAGCTCGCACTGTGAGCTCGCTTGTGCTTCTCTACTTGCTCGCACTATGAACCTGCTGGATTCTCCATTATTTCTTTGGCTTCCTTAACCATTCAATTGTGCCTTGTTCTTTGATAATCCAACCTAATTTACACAATAACACACATATCATGGCATCCAAAGGTAAAATCAATTTCATTGAAGAATCACAAGAGAACATGGAATAAATCTATTGAAACTTGAGAAATAAGTTGAAAAATGCCAAGAATAAAGATTCAAAATAAGACATATTTGGCATTCAACAGATAGTCGTATGATAGTTCTACATTTCATACTCATCTTATAGTTCTTCTTCAGTGTGAGGAATGGGAATCTGAGTAACAGCAGGATGCACTTGCGGGATAACTCCAACAGTAACTCTAGATATGGGCATTGCTTGAGTAGTGACTCCTTCAAATGCAGGAGTGTAGTTCAAAGGCATTCCATATAGTATAGGATTTGGAACAAGAAGTGAAGGCCTTGAGTGTGAAGCAGATCCTTGCACATGAACATTGTTCTTGCACCAGCATCGTTACACAATTCATCTTCTCTTCTGGCCAGAGCCGTTATAGTCTCGAAAATCTGATCGATCATACTTTTGACATATTCCATCTCTTCTCTGAATGAGACTTACTCTTGTTGAATCTGATCCATCATTCGGCTGATGTTGGTG